>OV702297.1:478949715-480199715 GCA_916181665.1 Avena sativa | reverse complement strand
TCGGGATGGACAAATCCCACTCTTGATCCATGAGCCTCAACATAACACCTTTGTAGCACTGAACCCACCTTTATAGTCACGCGGTTACGGTGTGACGTTTGATGTTATCAAGATACTCTTCCGGTGTTAGCAATTAACATGATCTCATGGTCTAAGGACTAAGATTACTTCGTATGATGTTATAGCAATATAAACATAATGACTTTGATCGTAATGCTATACTTCGGATGAATGTTCATCACATCATTCCGCCAATGTTGTGACCTCGTTATTAACAACATCGAATGTCCATGATCAGGAAACCTTGATCATCTTGTTAATCAACGAGCTAGTTTATATGAGAGGCATTACTAGAAACTTTGTATTTTGTTTATTGAACACACATGTATTAACGTTTCCAATTAATACAATTATAGCATGCAAAATAAACATTTATCATAACCATGGAATAAGATAATAACCACTTTATTATTGCCTCTCGGGCATATTCCCTTCAGTCTCCCACTTACACTAGAGTCAATAATCTAGTTTGAAAAACTTTGCATATTGAACACCTATGGCTTTCTAGTGTTGCATATACGTGATTGCTAGTGGTTAACATAATCTCCGGATCTGACAGTTTCAGGTTCGTGTGTATTTGCATGTCTTTGCGTCTCTACACATCACTCATTCTCAAATGAGATGGCATTGTATAAATTTGGTCCTTTGGTGAGACCTTTAGTTCATTCGGGTTAGAATATGTTGATATTATTGTCATACAATATATCTTCATAGTATTAGCCTACTTTGAACCACACCTAGTTTGATAACAAACTACTTAACACAAATGCCCTCCTTTGCTGCCACTATAGCAGTCATATACTTAGCCTTTTGTTGTAGTATCCGTCACAATGTTTCAACTTTGGAAGTTACATAAATCCATCATGGAACATCCTTTCCATTACATTGTGCCACCCATAGTCTAAATTGAGATAAATTTAATTTGTATCTTGTGACAAAACTAGTATAAATGTACCACTTTACAATGAACTACCTTTAACTATTTGTCACTTAACATGATATATTCTTAGTTCTTCCAAAGCTCATAAGAATATCTTTACTATCATCCAATGATCATCTTATGAATCATTCTGGTATGTGCTCATAACATTTAGAGCATAGGACATATTTGGATATATACATATCATGGTATAATTGATCAAAATATTCATGTGATTTTACTCACCAAGTGTTGAAACACTTGAATCTTGATATAATCATTTCCATGCAGCAAGAACCTTTCTTGTTGTTTCCATATTGAACCGTTTCAATATCTCTTATATGTACATCTGGCATCACCATATTAGCGCCTCAATCTATCCATATAGACATTGATGCCAAATATTCCGGTTTTACCCAAGTCTTTCATCGAAATCCTATTTTAATGAAATTCTTAACTTGTGTCAATAAAAGATACATCATTTCCAATCAACAACATGTACTCTGCATAATGTATTGGAAATTTTTCTCAGCGCTCCCACTTAATTTCTTGCAAATGGAAGCATCTTCATCATCTCCGATGAAATTAAACTCCTTTAACATTTTTCATCATGGTGAAGATTCCAACTCCGCTATGCTCACTTCAACTATTGAAGTTTGCATGCCCTTTTAGCATCCTTTGAATTAACAAAACCCTTCAGACCGTGTCATGTACACGTCCTAGGTAACCATTCTATTAGAAGAACCTTGTTTTGTTTATTCAACTACCATATACCAAATTATATGTTGTGGTTGCTACATTAATCTGTCAAGACTAAATATCGCTATGAAAGGTCAAATATTGTCATAGTCAACTCCTTGAACATTGCTGTAAACTTCTTTCCGACATGTCGACTATTTCATAGATGTTAAACATCCATGTCTATTTCTTTATAGATCCAAACACGACCGATAGGCTTCACGCCTTTCCGGAGGGTCTTCCAAGTTTAGAAACTTGATTTCTCGTGTATGGATACTATCACGGATTCTATGACTTCTAGTCATTTTATGGAGTCAGGGCCCATCATCGCTTCTTTGCATGTAGTCAGTTCATCATTGTCAAAACAATAACGACTTGCTGATCAAATCACACTATTTGATTCTCACCGACCCACACGGTTCAATAGGAAGTCTAATCTCTGAGATCACAACCTTTGTAATCATGGGAGCCATGAGCATTGTGGCCGCCACCGGGACACTTTCCGGCGCTGCGGTACTTAGCATATATAGCTAAGGTTCAACAACCTTATCAAAGTTCTATTGTCCTCCCACTTAACTTTTTGTGAAAAACTCCTTCTCAAGAAACTTGACGTTCCAAGTAACAAACTCTTTTGTCCTCGGTGTTATGGAGAAATTCCCAACAAATTCTTTGGGATAACCTACAAAGACGTGCTTATCCGACTTTGGTTGCAAACATTTTACTTATGCATAGCATACTAAAATTTAAGAAAAGACAATTCGGGTTTTATCCCAAACCATAACTTATATTGTGTCATTTCAACGGATCACGATGGTGCTCTTTTCAGTGTAAAAGCGGTAGTCTCTAAAGCTTCAATCCTTAAAACATAATGGTAGTTTTATAAATGACACATTTGATCTTACCATGTCAAACATGGTTTGATTTCATCTCTCGAATATGCCATACTCCGATGGTTTATCGGGAAACACAAATCATGGAACAATTCCTCAAATCTTAAGTGTTTTGCTAAAAATGTAACTGATACGTCCATTTTGCATCACTATTCTATGTCTTAATTCACTATTATTCATTGATATATTTCGTATTGAGAGGTGATACTTATGTTATTTCATCTGTTTTTGCATGGTTGATGACTTTTGGAGCATGGACCGCTGCAATCAGGATTCTGATGGAAAAGGTGTTGTTTGGAGGCAAAATTCGCGAAGATCAGAAAATCCAGGAAAATATACGGAAAATTCTATTTTTCCAGAAGACTCAAGTTGCCAGAAGATGGAGTGGAGGTGGGCCACAGGGGGCCCACACCACCCCATGGCGCGGGCAAGCCCAGGCCGCGCCAGGGAGTGGTGTGGCCACCCTGGCCCACTCCAGCCTCTCCCCTCTAGCGTATATCTTCCTCCCGAAACCCTAAGACTCGGGGAGCGACCACAGAAAGATTCCGCCGCCTCTGTGGGGTGGAAAACACCGAGAGAGAAAGATCTCTCCGGCAGACAGATTTCTGCCGGGGGAATTCCTTCCCGGAGAGGGGAGATCGTCGCCATCAACACCACCATCAAGCTGGACTTCATCGGGATCATCATCACCACCATCATCACCATCAGCACCCTCATCACCATCTCCATATTGTTGTAACAATTGGTTGAATCTTGCTATAGTTCATAGGGGAAACTATCCCGGTGTTGATTACTCTTTGTAGTTGATGCTATTGAGTGAACCATTGAATTATTGTTTATGTTCAGATTGTTATACATCATTATTCCATCTCTGATCATGATCCATATGATGTCTTGTGAGTAGTTCGTTTTGTTCTTGAGGACATGGGAGAAGTCTTGTTGTTAGTAGTGGAGTTGTGTTGAGAAAGATTCAATAGATTGTTATTTAAGTTGTGCTGTACTTCTTCTAGTGGTGTCATGTGAACGTCGACTACATGACACTTCACCTATATGGGCCTAGGGGAATGCATTGTGTATTTGGCTACTAATCGTAGGGGTCGCCGGAGTGACGGAAACCTGAACCCTCGTTAGGAAACCATTGCACAAGGGACGTAAGGGTCTTAGAGTTTAAAGCTGTGGTTAGGTTTTACCTTAATTACTTTCTTGTACTTACGGATGTTTGCAAGGGGGTTTAATCACAAGTATGTATTAAGTCTTGGATGGGATGGTACATTAGCACAGGTTCACCCACACAACACTTAGCAAGCTAAAGAAGATTAATCGACTATATGAAGCGAAAGCACTTGACAGTCTTCCCATGTGTCCTCGAGAACGTTTGGTCATCTATAGAAATACAACCGGCTTGTCCTTTGCTGCATAAAGGATTGGGTCACTTGCTGCATTCATTCTTACTGTCTTTTGTTTACTCATACTTTGTTTACTTGCTTTATCAAAAAACCCTAAAAATCCGTTTGCTAAGTATTTGCAGAGAATTCCTGATCCATACCACTAGCCAACACCTTCTCCTCCTCGTTGGGTTCGACACTCTTACTTATCGAAAATACTACGATACAACCCCTATACTTGTGGGTCATCAAGACTATTTTCTAGCGTCGTTGCCGGGGAGTGAAGCGCTATTGGAGAGTGGAACTGGTAAAGGAAACTTCTACTGTGAGTATTGTTTACTTCTGCTAGTTGCTTTATTTTCGTTATGGATAATTCGCTGAGTTTCTTATTTGGTAATGCTACTACCACTGCTAAGGTAGTAGATAAGCCACCACCTGCTGAGAAAGATGTTTTCAAAATACCTACAAGTATTATTGATCGTGTTATGGATAACTACTATGTTGGGGATGGAACTGTCCATCCCGGTGATCATTTACTCTTTATACACGAATTATGCGGGTTGTTCAAGTGTGCAGGTATTACTACAGATCAAGTTAAGAAGAATTTATTCTCATTATCACTGAAAGGAAGAGATGAGGAATGGTATAAGCTGCTGAAGAATGGTCAAGCTCTGGAATGGGAGGAAATAGTGCATCTCTTTTACTCAAAGTTTTATCCTCCTAGTGAGATTCATAAAGATCGGAATCAAATATACAACTTTTGGCCTCTTGATGGAGAGAGTACAGCTCAAGCTTGGGGGATATTGAAGTTACTAATGCTCAAATGTCCCATTCATGAGCTCCCCAACAATATTATTATCAACAACTTTTATGCAAGGCTCCCTCTACATGACAAGGATTTATTGGATGCTTCTTGTGCTCGATCATTCACTCGTATGGAAGAAGAAGCTAAATGGGACCTTCTAGATCGTATTCAAGACAATGCTGAAGCTTGGGAGAATGACAAAGGTAGAAAGTCAGGTATAAATCATGATTATGAATGCATTGAATCTTTTATGGGAACTGATGACTTTCAAAATATTAAAAATGCTTATGGTCTAGACTCTCAAGCTATTGCTTCTTATTTTAAGGCTTTTGGTTCCTACATTGAAGTGCCTAAAAAGAAGTGGAATAAGTATCATGAACCTTATAAATATATTGCTAAGAGTGTTCCTGCAAGAAATACTGAAGTTTATATTGCTAGTCATGTTTTACCTAAACCTTATATTGAGAAAATGCCTTTCCCAGTTAAGGTAAAGGAGCATTCTATGATAGCTAGTATGGTTAATGAAAGTATGAATAAGGTTGTTGAACCTGATAAACAAATGGTTGATGAACCTATTGTAGCAAATGTGAAAGACTTTGTCACTAAGTATGAAAAAGAGGGACACACTATCCTTTGTAAGGATACCTCCAATATTGTTTCACACAGTAGTGTTATGAGAGCTAGTATTCCTGTGTTTTCTGTTAGAATAAGTGATCATTGCTATGATAGTCCTTGTGATAGCTATATTGTTAAGTTTATGCATGATACTGAAAGTTATTATGAGAAAGGGAAAAGTGTTCTTATGCATCTCAATAATATCAAGTTTCCCCGTTTTATGCTGAAAGTTTTTATGTTGCACTTCTTTTGCCTTCTTATGCAAGTTGCCTTTGGTTTCAATAACTTGTTTGTTTACAAAATCCCCTTGCATAGGAAGTGGGTTAGACTTAAATGTGTGTGTGTTTTTGCTTCTTAATGCTCTCTTTCACTTCAAATCATATCCCTATGAGAGCTTCTTCAAAATTATCATGCCCATCTTAATGGCTATAAAGAAAGAGCTTTATGGGAGACAACTCAATTTGTTTTTGCTTTCAGTTTGTTTTTGTTTATTTGAGTTTTGGAAGTTATTACTTCGGTAATAACCGCTCCTTATCTGTTTTGTTTGGTTTTTGTGTCAAGATCAACCTCTAATGAGAGAGAAGTAAGATTTGGGGAAGTTGCTGTCCCGAAACAGATTTTTGTGCTTCACCGTAAAAATTCGTGAGAGACCTCTGTCTGTCGGATTGAGCTGTAATTTTTTGTGCTTTTGCCCCAGGTTGTTATTTAACTTTAGTTAGTTTTGCACTTTTTTATTTGAGCAACAGAAGATTTTCGAAAAAATTGATCTTTACCTGCTGGTCTGTTTTGACAGATTTAGCCAATCTTGTATTTGCTTCTTTATTCGATTTCCTTTTTGAATTCTTTTTGGGTTTTCGGAAGGAGTTGCTACAGTAGCTTTTGTTTTGATGGTTTTTCAGTTAAAGTTGGACTAAAAAGGTTTTATCACTTCACTTATACTAATGTTGCTAATAAGAATTGTGTGAAGTTTTGTGTGAAAGAAATTTCCAGGAAAGTGGAGATAATGTGTAATAAGGAAAAGAAGGGTTTTATGACTCAAGTAATAAGTGTATGAAGATGAAGATGCTGATGCCTTTCAAGTTATAACTCCAGAGAAATTCATTGAGGACCAAATTCAGAGACCTGCAGAGTCCGTTTCCAACTAGGTAACAGTTCTGGTAAGAAAAGCTCCGCGAAAATACAATCCAACTCTATTTTTGCAGTTTTCAGTCAATAAGGAAAGCTACGAAGCGAAAAAGGGACGGAAACAGAGCCAGGGTGGCCCACACCACCCCATGGCGCGGGTCCACCCCTGGCCGCGCCACCAGGTGGTGAGGCCACTCCGGACTCCGCCTCCGACTCGTTTTCTTCCAATACCTTCCTTTTGATATGAAGCTTCGTAATATATAACCCTCCGGATCTTCCGAGGTTCGTATATTGTGTTTTCGTCGTGTTTTTGTTTCGATCTGTTTCTGTCAGGACATACTCTTTGAGAGCTTAGAAGCACAATGGTGTCCGCCAAGGATAAAGGGAAGGAGCCTATGAAGGAAGACCTCCAAGACCATGGGAAGGAGAAAGAGATCAAGAGTGAAGGTGAAGAGGAGGCAAAACACACCGGCACTACCGTTGCAAGCATCGGAGTGGTGGCAAATCCAGCCATTGTAGGGAAGCCTCCTCATCACCGTTCAGATCCCTGGTCACTTCCTCCATGCACCAAGAATCCTTTCCACAGTCTTATCCATGAGCATCAATACCAGAATATGCCCAAGGAGAAATTACCCTCCAATTGGGATTTGCCTCGTTCTAGCCATGCAGGAAAAGAAGACTTCAAGGAGGAAGAGTGGGGAAAGAATAGCAAGAGCTAGAATTCTCAACATGACATGATCATGAGATGCATTGAGCAAAATTCACAGCTGATTCGCAATCTCACCTTCGAGATTGAGGACTTTGGGAAACTTATCAGAGAGCTCATTGAGAAGATACCACCACCACCAAAGGAATAATTCGTCATCAGGTTTGGCATCCCCTTGGTTTGTTCCAAGCTTGGGGGAGTGCCGCGGTATCATATCACTATCTTCTATCTTTTACCTTATTAGTAGAGTCATATCATGAATACAGGAGTTATTATGTAGTATGGTTTGCATTATGGAAGTGTCCCCTCTCTCGTTAGATTTGTATCCCTTGGTGTGAGTTTCCATTATGGAGTACTAATGATAAGTTCTATCATTTACTCTTTTGCATAGCTTATATTAGTTTTCAATTCGTGGTTATATGATTGATCTTGTTGTTAGTATTGGTAGCACTTTGGGATCTTTGAGTTAATTTAGTTGGTTTTGGCAAACCTGGCTCGATCAGTAGCAACACCCTTTTTGAGAGTTGAAAAGAAAAAGATAGAAGTACTCGAGAGAAAAAATAATTTCATCATCTTTCTTTCTTGATTTGCTCATAAGTCTAGTATTCTCTAGTTAAGATCTTTTGTGCTTCCAAGGAAGATTGCATGTTTGTCTTTATCATTTGTATGTTTGTTTGTTTCCTTCAACTCTTGTACTTGCTACCCAGCCTTGCTAGCCAAAAACCTTTACTGAGAGGGAATTCTTCTCGTGCATCCACCTCCTTTAAACCAAAACCTTTGCCATTTGTGTCCACCATACCTACCTAGTAGCATTATTGCTATTCCAAGTAAATTCCTGTTTTATCTACCTCCCAAATTAAACTTGTTATGAGAAAGTTAGTGATTAAAGCTCTCACGAACTTGATGGCACACTTTATTTTCCGCACTTAATAAACCTAAACCATTGTGAACTCTCCATGAAAGTTATATGCTTGCAAATTATAGGCTGGGGATTAGCAGAACCATGTTGTCACGGGGAATGCTTTCAACACTTGTAAATATATACCCAGTTGATACCTTGCTCTTTTGTTTGTGGATGTCGTCGGTGTGAAATAAAAGGGGAGCTTGTAAGTCCATGGAGTTATGTATGTGTGTTAGAGAAACGCCTGGGCCGCTGGTCTAATCCATGCTGACATGGTGGAAACCTGCAGCGTAACCATAATGATATCTATGAAGCATTCTTCTTATAAAAAAGAGAGAGATAGCTATTGAGAAAAAGGAAAGAAAAGAGATACTATGAAAAGAGGAAAGAGAGAAAAAAGCACCATTTTCCCATGGTAAATAAGAAGATTGCTGAGATACACATTGTCTGCTTGCCTTGTCATTTTGATATGGGGATTCTTCCGTATCATTGGGCAAGGGGTACCCCGTTGGCAGTTCTTAATGATACGCACATACTTACGATGACAAGAACTTACCGGTAACTAAAGTTGAGTAGCATGAGGAGCGACCCTCGTACTCAAGGGACTTGGGATCTTCAGTTTATAGTCTGTCAAGCATATAACTCAGATTGGACCTCACTTTAACCTTAATCACCTAAAGATGCCTATGATAGGGGCAATGAGAGCTGAAAGCTAGTAAGTATCATAATTTTTGGGAGCTCTTTATGAGACTTGTAATCCCTGCTACCCTCTTTGAAGGGCCCTTTCTTTTACTTTGTAGTTGAGTCAGTAAACCTACTCCCTTCTATCTCGGCAAGTATTTTGTGTTGATGTGTTTCATTCATTCATATGATGATTTATTCAATCATGTTTCTTATGTTCCTTGTTTTGCACATTGCTCTTATCTTGAAGTTTACTACTTTGAAAGCTTTCATTGAAAAACCAGCTATTTGTGAACTCCAGCAAATTATCAAGTATTCTTCGACCAAGAGCTAAGTTTGCCATTACCAATGATGATTTACTCTATGTATCTTTATTGTGTTTCCTTTACTCATTGCAAGTTGAGTTGTATAATAGTGAGTTGTCTTCTATTATGATCTATGTATTTGATGAATGTGATGCTTCTTGTCCGTATTCTTTTATCGACTCTTCACTCCATAAACCTGAGGTCATGTTTATTGAGCTCAGTTTCGCTTGGGGACAAGCGAAGTCTAAGCTTGGGGGGAGTTGATACGTCCATTTTGCATCACTATTCTATGTCTTAATTCACTATTATTCATTGATATATTTCGTATTGAGAGGTGATACTTATGTTATTTCATCTATTTTTGCATGGTTGATGACTTTTGGACATTGACCGCTGCAGTCAGGATTCTGATGGAAAAGGTGCTGTTTGGAGGCAAAATTCGCGAAGATCAGAAAATCCGGGAAAATATATGAAAAATTCTATTTTTCCAGACGACTCAAGATGCCAGAAGATGGAGTGGAGGTGGGCCACAAGGGGCCCACACCACCCCATGGCGCGGGCAAGCCCAGGCCGCGCCAGGGAGTGGTGTGGCCACCCTGGCCCACTCCAGCCTCTCCCCTCTGGCGTATATCTTCCTCCCGAAACCCTAAGACTCGGGGAGAGACCACAGAAAGATTCCGCCGCCTCTGCGGGGCGGAAAACACTGAGAGAGAAAGATCTCTCCGGCAGACAGATTTTTGCTGGGGGAATTCCTTCCCGGAGAGGGGAGATCATCGCCATCAACACCACCATCAAGTTGGACTTCATCGGGATCATCATCATCATCACCATCAGCACCCTCATCACCATCTCCATATTGTTGTAACAATTGGTTAAATCTTGCTATAGTTCATAGGGGAAACTTTCCCGGTGTTGATTACTCTTTGTAGTTGATACTATTGAGTGAACCATTGAATTATTGTTTATGTTCAGATTGTTATACATCATTATTCCATCTCTGATCATGATCCATATGATGTCTTGTGAGTAGTTCATTTTGTTCTTGAGGACATGGGAGAAGTCTTGTTGTTAGTAGTGGAGTTGTGTTCAGAAAGATTCAATAGATTGCTATTTAAGTTGTGGTGTACTTCTTCTAGTGGTGTCATGTGAACGTCGACTACATGACACTTCACCTATATGGGCCTAGGGGAATGCATTGTGTATTTGGCTACTAATCGTAGGGGTTGCCGGAGTGACAGAAACCTGAACCCCCATTAGGAAACCATTGCATAAGGGACGTAAGGGTCTTAGAGTTTAAAGTTGTGGTTAGGTTTTACCTTAATTACTTTCTTGTACTTACAGATGTTTGCAAGGGGGTTTAATCACAAGTATGTATTAAGTCTTGGATGGGACGGTACATTAGCACAGGTTCACCCACACAACACTTAGCAAGCTAAAGAAGATTAATCGACTATATGAAGAGAAAGCACTTGACAGGCTTCCCATGTGTCCTCGAGAACGTTTGGTCATCTATAGAAATACAACCGGCTTGTCCTTTGCTGCATAAAGGATTGGGCCACTTGCTGCATTCATTCTTACTATCTTTTGTTTACTCGTACTTTGTTTACTTGCTTTATCGAAAACCCCTAAAAATCCGTTTGCTAAGTATTTGCAGAGAATTCCTGATCCATACCACTAGTCAACACCTTCTGCTCCTCGTTGGGTTCAACACTCTTACTTATCGAAAATACTGTGATACACCCCCTATACTTGTGGGTCATCAGTAACTCAAATATCTTCCTTTATGATCAAATCATAAACTCTTTTATTTTCTTGTTACAATGATTTTTCACTTCATCTTGAAAGACTTTGAACAATTTTCAAATGTTTCATACTTCTTCCTTATTAAGTAAATATATAGATATATTCACTTAAATTTCTAGAGAAAGCATATGAAGCAAAAATATCCATCGCAATGGCTACATATAATGGACTATATACATCAATTTGTATAATATCCAATAAGTTAGTCATATGTTCCTCTTTGGCCTATGAACGTAGTTTCAATTATCTAGAGGAAAGTTTCACAAGTGTCAATTGATCAAAATCAAAGACTCCAAAAATCCATCGACATGGAGTTTCTTCATGTTTTGTTTCCAATATACTTTAAACAGCGATGTCACTTCATAAGTGATCTTTCAATCATTTGTCTTGCAACATTTTAGCAATAGTGTTTATGGATGTGATTTCTCCCACTAGACTTGTAAAAGTTCATCCATCCTTTATGGAATACGGTAATTATTTGAACAACCATTGTTCTCATAATACCGGAACAAAATAACAATTATTAAAACAAATTTTGAAGGCTAGGTTTGACGACAACGAAAAACACAATAACACTTTATTTGTTTTCGATGATCATCGTCACTTATTCTCTTGCTAGTTACTTAGGCCATTGCAGTTCATGAATTGCATTGTCCTGTATGACACTTCATACCAACCAATTCGGTATCCAATACCGGTATCCAATACCTAAGGACCACATTGTTTAACAAGCAATGAATACAGCCATAACATGTATATCTTCTATATACCTAAGCTGGACATCTCCAAATTTTCTTTTCTGCCAAATATTTTATAGATTCTCTTTTAGCAATTCCTTTTCCTTTTAAAAGAATCTATCAACATCAATAGTGGTGTCATTCATATGACACATAGTACAAAGTGTATATAGTCAAATACTAATACCTTTGGACTTGCACTTTGAAGTGGATCACCATCATCCAATGTTTGGTGTTCTTTCAAAAATTCATTCTTTAGTAATCTATTAGTGTAGTAAACATTTTACTTACATCTTCTATTCATCCTTATCATGACAACTTTCATGATCAAGCTACTATAGCATGTAAGGAAGAATCGCGAGTATAATGTTAGTTCCCAAAACCTTTTTGGGAGATTCGGATGCTTAGCATCTCCATCCTTCACAAATTCTCATACAATATGAGAACATGTATTTTGCTAAATTATACTCTATCATAATGCAACCAAAAACATTGTTTCAGATATCCAAATATCTTTCACACATGATGGTTTCTGAAACAATTTTCAACTCCTATATAATCTTGATATTAAAACAACTTTTGAATATCAATAATCATGGAGGCAAACATGATACTTTAGATACTAACATTGGAATTCTTACTCTTGATTTAAAACTACTTATTAAACTTCATGGAGTAAATAGAGTTTGCTGAAAGTTTGCAATAGGACTTATAAACTTTAAATTGACATTCAAAACAATACGATACCAGTTCGTAAAGTAAATATCCAAAATTCTATAGTTCTATTATCTCAATTAAAGCTAAGCATAAGGTAGTGAACATACGCCAATGACTACAACAAATTATGCAAATTCACTTCGATTTAGTTTATGACAAATTGAGTTCGACTAATCCAAATGAGAAATGAACTCCCACTCAAAAATGACATCCCTCGTGCCTTTTTGGTGATTACATGAACCAAATCCACTACACCAAGTCCGATCATCACGTGAGTCGGTGTAGCTTCAAAGGCGAGCATCAATATGGGCATCATATCAACTATATGACTCATGCTTAACCTTTCGGTCCGTGTTCCGAGGCCATGTCTATACATGCTAGGCTCGCCAAGTAAGAACCTTAGTATTCGCATGTGTAAAACTGTCTTACACCCGTTATATGAAAGCGTAGAGTCGAGTACACCCGATCATCACGTGATGTCCCGAAACACGATCCATACAACGGTGCATACTTAAGGAAGAACACATTTTTATCTTGATATTTAAATGAGGGATCATCTTATAATGCTACTAAAACGCCAAACAAGCAATATAAGATGCGAACATCATTTGTGTAAAGTGGAATGATATGGTCCATGCATTTGATCACCATCATATGCATCGTGGTATGATCTCTATCATTCCATTGTGTGTAAGGACAAGGTCTATGGAACTTACACGCTGAGTGTGTTGTAAGAGTATCTATCATACATCTACTTACAACAATACCATATCAAGACACTAGCCTAGCAATGATCTAAACTAGACGCCTCTAATTTATCAATTGCAAGTTTTACGTGGCTTAGGGCTTTCGGAGATAGAACCGGTCTTACCTACGAACATGAACCACAACGAGGATAACCAAGTTATTAGAAACTCGTTGTAAATCAGATATTGACTATAGTAGGAGAGACAGACACCCGCCAGCCACTTATGCAAAACAAGTTGCATGGCAGTCGTGGAACCGGTCTCATGTACGATGACATGTAAGGTTGGTCCGGGCCGCTTCATCCCACTATGCCACCAATATCCAAAATACATAGAAGATGCAATAACATGATCATCATCACCCACATATAAACATATGTGTACTACCCGTGCAAAGCACCTACGCATAGATCAGGCTCTGATACCACTGTTGGGTTCGCAGCTGATACATTGCAAATGTATCTATAATTTTTTATGTTCCATGCTTGGTTTTATCCACTTTCTTATGTTTTTTCCACACTTTGGAGTACTTTTCATATGATTTCTTGGACTAACCTATTAACAAGATGCCATAGTGCCAGTTGCCTGTTTTCTGCTGTTTTTGGTTCTAGGAAGTCAGAAAATGAATATTCTCGGAATTGGACGGGACAAAAGCCAAAGTTACTATTTTCCCGGAAGACTCACGGAGCCAGAAGGAGAGCCGGAGGGGGGCCACAGGGTGGCCACACCACCCCTAGGTGCGGGTCCACCTAGGTCGTGCCAGGGCATGGTGTGGGCCCCCTGGACGCCCACCGACCTTGCCCTCTAGCCTATAAGAAGCCTCCCGAAGCCAAAACCCTAAATAATCAAGCCTCCAGCCACGAAAAGTTCCACAGCGCCGCCGCCACCGAAGGATAGATTCGGGGGACAGAAAGTCTCTGTTCCGGCACCCTGCCGGGACGGTGAAGTGCCCCCGGAGCCATCTCCATCGATCTCCACTGCCATCTCCATCACCATTGTTGATTCCCATGAGGAGGAGGGAGTAGTTCTCTCTCAAGGCTAAGGGTTCTACCGGTAGCTATGTGTTCATCTCTCTCTCTATGCATGATCTTATTGAGATCATGAGCTTGTAATCTATAGATCTACCTTGTTACTCAAGTGCTTTAATAGATCTCTGCTCTCCCCATGTGTGTGAAAGTGATAGCGTGCTCACCATGGTGGCACTTAGGCTAGAGATTACAAATACTTGTTATGAGTTATATTTGGAGTTGGATGTCTTTATGAAATTGTGGTGTTTGTTGGACTCATCTAGTACTCAAGGTGACAGTGTGGGGTTTTCTAGATGGGAAAGGCTTACTTTGAGGAGTGCTGTTATAGCCCTACCAATGATTAGAGTGTCCAACCGGAGAGTAGTTAAGAGTAGTATCATGAAGATAATATATTTATGAGAGAGTGTTCACTAGTGAAAGTATGATCCCTAGGCCTTGTTTCTAAGCACTGAAACACCGTTTGCTATTAGGTCTATTACATGTTTGCTTGTTTCCTTCTTTATTTCAGTTTGCCTTTAGTCTTTTCCACGCCATCAAGCTATTTTATAGCACCGTTACCACTTATAATTATCCATACCACTTGTATTTCACTATCTCTTCGCCGAACTAGTGCACCTATACACCTGACAAGTGTATTGGGTGTGTTGGGGACACAAGAGACTTCTTGTATCTTGATTGCAGGGTTGCTTGAGAGGGAATACCTTTGACCACTTCCTCCCTGAGTTCGATAAACCTTGGGTGATCCACTTAAGGGAAAACTTGCTGCTGTTCTACAAACCTCTGCACTTGGAGGCCCAACAACTGTCTACAAGAATAGAAGTGCGTAGACATCAATCTATTTTCTGGCGCCGTTGCCGGGGAGGTAAGGTAAAAGGTACTCACATCCTCCGGTGTGAGTGCTCGAAGTTATTTCCTTTAGATTCAGCAATTTTGTCTTTTTGTTTCTTGTTTTCACTAGTTAGGCTTAATGGAAAACAACAACAAAAATAGAGAGCTTTTTAGTCTTTTTCCTAAGTTAGAACTCAAATTCTTTGAAAAGAAAATTAAAAAACCCTTGGAACCTTCCTTGCATGCTAATAGCAATGTTATTAGTATGAATCTTTTGAACACCTTTGTTACTAATGCTATGGAAACGTCTAAGCTTGGGGAAGTTGGTTTTTATGAAAATGATCTTTTTAGTTCCCTAGCTTTAAAGAAGAAAATTTGCTCTGATGATACTTTATCTCCCATATGTGGTAATTCTGATGATACTTGTGATGTTTTAAATCCACGTACTGAAAGCATCCCTTTTAAAATACCTATAAAAAATGTTGAACGTGTTATGAATAACTGCTATTTTGGAGATGGAACTGTCCATCCTGGTGATCATTTACTCTTTATACATGAATTATGCGAGTTGTTCAAGTGTGCAGGTATTTCAATGAACCAAGTTAAGAGGAAGCTATTCCCTATTTCACTTAGGGCAAAGCAAGGGAGTGGTATGAGCTACTAGATGATCCTCATCATTTGGAGTGGAAGGAACTTGAATCTCTCTTTTACTCTAAATTTTATCCTCCTCATGAAATTCATAAAGATAGGAATTACATTTATAATTTTCATCCTCATGATGGAGAAAGTATTGCCCAAGCATGGGGGAGATTGAAGTCATTAATGCTCAAATGTCCCATTCATGAGCTCCCCAGGAATATTGTTATTAATAATTTCTATGCAAGGCTTTTAGGACATTACAAGGACTATCTAGATACTTGTTTAGAGGGATCCTTCACGAGTAAGGAGGTCAAAGCTAAGTGGGATCTTCTTGAAACAATTCAAAGCAATACCGAAGAATGGGATAACAACAAAGGTAAAGAACCAGGTATAAACTATGAGTATGATTGCATTAAGTCTTTTGCCGAAACTGCTGATTTTCAAGAGCTTAGTGCTAAATATGGTCTTGATCCTCAAATTCTTATTGATTGTTTTAAAACCTTTGCTTCTCATATTAATGCTCCTAAAGAAAAGTGGGACATGTATCATGAGCCTTTTAAAGACACTTGCATGGAAAATGAAATTGTTGTTAATGATAGCAATAAACATGCTCAAACCTCTGAAAGTACTATTTCTTATAAGCATGTTAATTTTTGTGGGATACATAGACCTTGTGAGAGTAATCAAGTTGAAGAAGAATATTGTATCACCCACAGGAATGAAAAAACTAGAATGTGGTATAGGGCTCTAAATGATCTTGGTAAAAAGGTTTGTGCCCTCTATCCTTTTATTTGTGAACTTTGCTTTGAAGTGGGTCATTTCAATTTCCAATGCTCAGGCCATAATAATAGCCCTTCTAATCCAATGAGTACTGCAAGTTTGTATTGTGATGACATGATCACTCCTAATCAACATGATGAACTTACATTATTTTTAGGATGTGAAGAGTTATCAAGAAAAACCTCTTTGGTAGATATGAGTGCTTTTGACATGAATAGTGTCCTGCATGGTTGTCATCTTTATTGTGTTGATAATTGTCACAAATACTTACATACAAAATATTATAGAGGATGAGATTTTACCAAAATATGACAGGACTAATATGTGTTTTGATCTTATTAATGAAAAGAAGGAATCCTCCAAAGTTTCTTCTATTGTCTCTAACAATGAACCAGGGTATATGGATAAGCTTCCTTTCAAGCCTCTCCCTCCTAAAGAGAAGAATAAAAATAAGAAAAGGAGGAGTAAAAGGAGAGAGGATACGGTATTTTCCCCTAAGCATGTTGCTCCTATTATAGTTTTTGATGAGTCTAAACTCGATGATGTTCCTATGCCTATTACCTATAGTAGTGATCATGATTGGGAAAAGCACACTACTTTTGATATTGAAAATCTCTTCGGTACCAATTCTGAAAATGATGATATTAATAATTGCTATACTATTAGTGTTATCCATGATCCTTCCAATGATGATATGATTACAAATGAACACACTTGGGAAGATAACTATTCTATTGCTTATGATGATTCTATACCTCCAATTTATGATGATTGCAATGATGATTATGATATTTTCAGTCCACCTACTATTGAGGAGGAAAGTAATTATGATTACAATATGCCTCCTATATTTGATGATTATGGTGATGAGAATAATAATGATAGCTATTTTGTTGAATTTGCTCCCACTACAGTTAATAAGAATGACTATGTTTATGTGGGGAGTATTAATTCTTTTAAGCATGTGGCTCATGATAAGAATGTTTTGTGTGATAGTTATATCGTTACTTTTATTCATGATGCTACTGAAAGTTATTATGAGAGAGGGAAACATGGTTCTATGCATCTCAATAATATTAAGTTTCCCCTCTTTATGTTGAAAATTTTGAAGTTGCACTTGTTTTGCTTTCCTATGCTTGTTGCTTTGTGCTTTCATGACTTGTTTCTTTACAAGATTCCTATGCATAGGAAGTGGTTTAGACTTAAATGTGCTTTGAATTTGCTTCTTGATGCTCTCTTTTACTTCAATTCATATTTCTTATGTGAGCATCTTCTCAAACTATCATGCCTAACTTAAAGGCGTTAAACAAAAGTACTTGTTGGGAGATAACCCAAGAGTTTTAGATGAGTCTTGGAAGTTATTACCTCCGTAATAACCGCTCCATATCCTTTTTATTTGCTTTTTGTGCCAAGAGTAACCTCTAATGAGAGAGAAGTAATGATTGGGAAAGTTGCTGTCCCGAAACAGATTTTTGTGCTTCACCGTAAAAATTCGTGAGAGAGCTCTCTATGTAGGATTGAGCTGTAATTTTTTGTGCTTCTGACCCAGGTTGTTATCTAACTTTAGTTAGTTCAACACTTTTTTATTTGAGCAACATAAGGTCTTCGAAAAAATTCGTGTTTACCTGCTGGTCTGTTTTGACAGATTTCTGCCATTTTCTGCATTTGCTTCTTGTTGGTTCCTTTTTGAGTTCTTTTGGGGAATTGAGCTTTTTTAGGGAAGTGCTACAGTATCTAGTGTTCTAATGGAAGTTTATTTGGTGTTATAACTGAACCTTAAGACTTATTTATCTTGAGTGCACTAATGTTGCTAATAAAGATTGTGTGAAGTTTTGTATGAAGGAAAAATTTCAGGTGTATGGAAGGAATGAGTAATGAGATGAAGGATGGACTAAAGCTCAAGCTTGGGGATGCCACGCGTGTTACCCCAAGAAATATCCAAGAAGTACAAGCGTCAAAGCTTGGGGATGCCCAAGGCATCCCCTTCTTCATCAATAAAAATCTCAGATTCTTCCAAACGCTTCATTTTTATTGTTTCATGCACAGTTGTGTTGTTCTTGGAGCGTCTTCTTTTTCGTTTTCGTTTTGGTTTTTAGTTTGCTTGGTTTTCTTAGTTTTCTGAATAAATTGGTTGGACCCCCTATTTCATACATTGGTTTTCAAATAGTTTGGTTTGGTTTGGAAAAGAGTAGGAAAGTTCATACTTATGTGGTAAAAAGAGCTTGTTTTTTATTGTGGCCTATGCTTTGTCATGCCATGCATGATATTGTTTTGGCTTTATGCTTAGTATTTTTGCTATAGCATGACTTGTTATAAACAATTGAGATTGCTTAATGTGCCTTGGATGAATCATGCGTTGTTTTAGCATATTAAAGCATAGTATTGTGGTATTCTCCTTTGATGCTTTATTTGGGTTGACTTGGCACATGCTCACACCATGTTATGACTATCTCAAGTCACCATAGCCTTTATGATCCTTTAGTTTTCAACTTGTAATATCACTTTATGCTTTGTTCAATGATGTTTTTTCTTATGGCCATTATTGCTCTCTTAGTTTGTCGCTCCCAGTCTTTTGCTAGCCTCCACAACCAAGTATGAGTACCACTCATGCATCCAACTCCCTAAACCAAGTTATTCCAAAGAGTCCACCATACCTACCTACTAGCTTATGCTATTCCAAGTATATTCATGCTTTTGTTTACCTTCTACTTGTCATGAGAAAACTAGTGATTAAAGCTCTCACGAACTTGATGGCACACTTTACTTTACTTGCCCTTAATAAACTTGAACCATTGTGTTTTCTATGTTGTATATGCTTGCACTTATTTGTTGGGAATTAGCAGAACCATGGTTTCATGGGGAACGCTTTCAACATTGCACTTGGTACTTGTACCTAGTTGATATCATGCTCTTTTGTATATGGATGTCGTCGGTGTGAAATGAAAGGGGAGCTTGTAAGTCCATGGAGTTATGTATATGTGTTAGATAAACGCCTGGGTCGCTGGTCTAATCCATGCTGACATGGTGGAAACCTGCAGCGTAACCATAATGAGCTGTCTATGAAGCATTCTTCTTATAAAAAAAGAGTCCTATATTGAGAAAAAAAGAGAAAAGAAAAAAAAGATACTATGAAAAGAGGAAAGAGAGAAAAAAGCACCATATTCCCATGGTAAATAAGAAGAATGTTGAGATGCTCGTTGTCTGCTTGCCTTGTCATTTTGATATGGGGATTCTTGCGTATCATCGGGCAAGGGGTACCCCTTTGGCGGTTCTCAATGATACACATGTACTTACAATGACAAGAACTTACCGGGGACTAAACTTGAGTAGCATGAGGAGCGGCCCTCGTATACAAGGGACATGAGATTTCTAACTTATACTTCATCAAGCATGTACACCATAGTTTGTTCACTTTAACCTTAATCACTTCAAGATGCTTATGATAGGGGCAATGAGAGCTGAAAGCTATAAGTACCATAATTTTTGGAATCTCTTTATGAGACTTGAATCCCTGCTTCCTTTTAAAAAGGCCTTTCTTCCACCATTTTATTGAGTCTCCATCTTCTACCTTTATGCACCTACTTTGAGAGCATAGTGGCCATTCTTAGTTCTATGTGCATTGTCCCAAGACTAGTTGATTTATGCATAACTTGATATTGCTTGTTTTAAACTTTTGTATCTAGTCACTCTTATGAACTTTGAAGGTGTCCTATGCATTTATATTTGCTACTCTATGAGGGACAAGCTGAATACTACTATGCTATGTTTTCTTTATGTGAAACAAACAAACGTCTTGCAAAGCATTGTTATTCATGAATCTTTTGTTTGTGCCTTCTCATGTTGCATCATAGTTTCTTTGCTTATTGCTAGAACTTTGTCTTTCATGTTATGATTGAAGTACTATGATCCCAGCTTTGAATGTTTTGCAAATATTTTGATCAAGTCTTTGATGGTGCATGTCACCTCAAAAATTATTCTTTCTTTTTATCACTTACCTACTCGAGGACGAGCAGGAGTTAAGCTTGGGGATGTTGATACATTGCAAATGTATCTATAATTTTTGATGTTCCATGCTTGGTTTTATCCACTTTCTTATGTTTTGTCCACACTTTGGAGTACTTTTCATATGATTTCTTGGACTAACCTATTAACAAGATGCCACAGTGCCAGTTGCATGTTTTCTGCTGTTTTTGGTTCCAGGAAGTCAGAAAATGAATATTCTTGGAATTGGACGGGACAAAAGCCAAAGTTACTATTTTCCCAGAAGACTCACGGAGCCAGAAGGAGAGTCGGAGGGGGGCCACAGGGTGGCCACACCACCCCTAGGCGTGGGTCCACCTAGGCCGCGCCAGGGCATGGTGTGGGCCCCCTGGCCGCCCACCGACCTTGCCCTCTAGCCTATAAGAAGCCTCCCGAAGCCAAAACCCTAAATAATCAAGCCTCCAGCCACGAAAAGTTCCGCAGCGCCGCCGTCACCGAAGGATAGATTCGAGGGACAAAAAGTCTCTGTTCCGGCACCCTGCCGGGACAGGGAAGTGCCCCCGGAGCCATCTCCATCGATCTCCACCGCCATCTCCATCACCATTGCTGATTCCCATGATGAGGAGGGAGTAGTTCTCTCTCGAGGCTAAGGGTTCTACCGGTAGCTATGTGTTCATCTCTATCTCTATGCATGATCTTATTGAGATCATGAGCTTGTAATCTATAGATCTACCTTGCTACTCAAGTGCTTTAATAGATCTCTGCTCTCCCCATGTGTGTGAAAGTGACAGCGTGCTCACCATGGTGGCACTTAGGCTAGAGATTACAAATACTTGTTATGAGTTATATTTGGAGTTGGATGTCTTTATGAAATTGTGGTGTTTGTTGGACTCATCTAGTACTCAAGGTGATAGTGTGGGGTTTTCTAGATGGGAAACGCTTACTTTGAGGAGTGCTGTTATAGCCCTACCAACGATTAGAGTCTCCAACCGGGGAGTAGTTAAGAGTAGTATCATGAAGATAATATATTTATGAGAGAGTGTTCACTAGTGAAAGTATGATCCCTAAGCCTTGTTTCTAAGCACTAAAACACCGATTGCTATTAGATCTATTACATGTTTGCTTGTTTCCTTCTTTATTTCAGTTTGCCTTTAGTCTTTTCCACGCCATCAAGCTATTTTATAGCACCGTTACCACTTATAATTATCCATACCACTTGTATTTTACTATCTCTTCGCCGAACTAGTGCACCTATACACCTGACAAATGTATTGGGTGTGTTGGGGACACAAGAGACTTCTTGTATCTTGATTGTAGGGTTGCTTGAGAGGGAATACCTTTGACCACTTCCTCCCTGAGTTCGATAAACCTTGGGTGATCCACTTAAGGGAAAACTTGCTGCTGTTCTACAAACCTCTGCACTTGGAGGCCCAACAACTGTCTACAAGAATAGAAGTGCGTAGACATCAACAGCATAGAAAACAAAAAAATTCCTACGATGAGAACTATACGCCAAGATCTATCTACTAGATACAGAGCAACGGGTGGATATACATCCATGGAGAACTTACCCTCGAAGACAACGAGTTTTGTTAACGAGTAGGAACTCGTGGATGATGTAGTCGTACGCTTGCCGATCTCAAGATCGTGATGAAGTCCAGAAGGTCCGGCTCTAGCACGTCCATCTGATCCAGCTCCAGCAAGTCCAACTCCACCAAGTCCAGCACCACAAAGCAGCGGTGCATCCGTGATCGCACACACGTTCGGTACCCCGACAACCTCCGTCCCTCGCTCCAGCAAAGCAGCGGAAGCAACAACTCCTTTCCAGATAAAGCCACCGGGAACATGTATCTCGCTAATCCGAGACCATGGGGGAATAATACTAGAGGGGAAGAGAGATCCTTCACGAGGAGGTGTGAGGAAGGAGTGAGAGGGGGGCCTTTTATAGGAGGAGGGGAGGGTTTCCCTTCACCTCCCCCATTCATGTGGTGGTAACCCCCTCCACATTAAAATGCCCCTTCACATTCTCTTTTAAAGTCTCCACTTTAAATGCATTAAATTTCTACAAATTTAATGCTCTCTCATTTAATAAAACTCTTTTATTAATTTTATTCAGAATTTTGTTAATTACTTTAATTAACAAACATTCACATAAAACCCCCTGCAACATTTCAATATTACATGGAGAACCACTTTGAGCAATTTCACCCGAAACAGTTTCGGTGTCTATTGAAATAATTCCAGCGCTTTCTTAAATCTTTATCTGAAACATATTTGCTCCAAATGGTGTCGGTATCCCTTAACTATGTCACCCTATGGTTCGCGAATAATGCAGACATGATCGAGACCCCTCTCAGATCAATAATCAGAAGCGGGACCTGGAGATCCATACTGACTCCTACACATTCAACGATGACTTCTATGATCGTGAGAACCTTTAACGCTAGTAACTAAATCCCTTTGTCTCGCGATATATTACATGTCCGAGATTCGATCATCGGTATCTCCATACCTAGTTTGATCTCGTTACCGACATGTACTCTTTTCTTGTTCCCGTGATATAACATTCTAGTGATCACATCACTTGCTTGCAAGCTAACCAATGTGATATCACCGAGAGGGCCCAAAGTATATCTATCCGTCATCGGGATGGACAAATCACACTCTTGATCCATGAGCCTCAACATAACACCTTTGTAGCACTGAACCCACCTTTATAGTCACCCTGTTACGGTGTGACGTTTGATGTTATCAAGATACTCTTCCGGTGTCAGCAATTAACATGATCTCATGGTCTAAGGACTAAGATTACTTCGTATGATGTTATAGCAATATAAACATAATGACTTTGATCGTAATGCTATACTTCGGATGAATGTTCATCACATCATTCCACCAATGTTGTGACCTTGTTATTAACAACATCCAATGTCCATGATCAGGAAACCTTGATCATCTTGTTAATCAACGAGCTAGTTTATATGAGAGGCATTACTAGAAACTTTGTATTTTGTTTATTAAACACACATGTATTAATGTTTCCAATTAATACAATTATAGCATGCAAAATAAACATTTATCATAAACATGGAATAAGATAATAACCACTTTATTATTGCCTCTCGGGCATATTCCCTTCAATAACGATTCCCATCGACTTAGGCATACATCGTGTTCTCCAAACTCTGCCACCTAGCTACAAGAGCTTCGTGATGAACTATAATATGCAGGGCATGAAGAAGTCTCTTCCCGAGCTTCTGTCAATGCTTAAGATTGCAGAAGTGGAGATTAGGAAAGAACATCAAGTGTTGATGATCAATAAGACCACCGGTTTCAAGAAGGATAAGAAAGGCAAGCACAAGGGAAATAAGGGTGGCAAATATGTTGCCACACATAAAAGGAAACCCCGAGCTGGCCCTAAGTCTGACACCGAGTGTTACTATTGCAAGGGGACTGGCCATTGGAAGCGCAATTGCCCCAAGTATTTGGCGGACAAGAAGTCCGGCAAGGCAAACAAAGGTATATATGATATACATGTTATTGATGTGTACTTGACTAGTACTCGCAGTAGCACATGGGTATTTGATACGGGATCGGTTGCTAATATATGTAACTCGGTTCAGGGGCTGCGGAACAAGCAACAACTAGCAAGGGATGAGGTCAGGATGCGGGTCGGCAATGGATCAAGAGTTGATGTGATCGCCGTCGGGACGCTACCTCTCCATATGCCATCAGGATTAGTTATAAACCTCAATAATTGTTATTTGGTGCCTGCACTGAGCATGAACATTGTATCCGGATCGTGTTTGATGCAAAGTGGTTATTCCTTTAAATCTGAAAACAATGGTTGTTCGATTTATAAGAATGATATCTTTTATGGTCATGCACCTGTGTTGAATGGTTTATTTATGTTGGATCTCGATAGTAATATTACGCATATTCATAATGTTAATGCTAAAAAGATTAAACTCGATAGTGATATATCTGCATATATGTGGCACTGCCGTCTAGGTCATATTGGCGTTAAACGCATGAAGAAACTCCATTCTGATGGACTTTTGGAATCACTTGATTTTGAATCATTTGATACATGTGAGCCATGCCTTATGGGCAAGATGACTAGAACGCCGTTTTCCGGTTCAATGGAACGGGCGACAGATTTATTGGAAATCATACATACTGATGTGTGTGGACCAATGAGTGTGTCAGCGCGAGGTGGATATCGTTATTTTGTTACTTTCACGGATGATTTGAGTAGATACGGGTATATCTATTTGATGAAACACAAGTCTGAAACCTTTGAAAAGTTCAAGGAATTTCAGAATGAAGTGGAAAATCATCGTAATAGAAAGATCAAATTTCTTCGATCTGACCGTGGAGGTGAGTATCTAAGTTACGAGTTTAGCACACACATGAAAGAGTGTGGAATAGTTTCACAACTCACGCCTGCCGGAACACCACAACGTAATGGTGTGTCAGAACGTCGTAATCATACTTTATTGGATATGGTTCGATCTATGATGTCTCTGACTGACTTGCCACTATCATTTTGGGGTTATGCACTGGAAACAGCTGCATTCACTTTAAATCGGGCACCATCTAAATCCGTTGAAACGACACCTTATGAATTATGGTTTGGAAACAAACCTAAGTTGTCATTTCTTAAAGTTTGGGGATGCGATGTTTATGTGAAGAAACTTCAGCCGGATAAACTCGAACCCAAAGCGTAAAAATGCGTCTTCATAGGATACCCTAAGGAAACGATTGGTATACCTTCTATCACAGATCCGAGGGCAAGGTTTTTGTTGCCAAGAATGGATCCTTTCTTGAGAAGGAGTTTCTCGCGAAAGGTGTGAGTAGTCAGAAGGTAGAACTCGAAGAGGTTATTGAACCTTCTCTTCATGAAATGGCGAGTAGCGCAGCACCAGAAATTGTTTCGGAGTTGACTTCACCTAATGAAGAGAGAGATAATGATATTGATCATGAAACTCCGAAAGAGGACACTACCGAACCACGCAGGTCAAGCAGGACACGTGCAGCTCCTGAACTGTACGGCAATCCTATTGTGAATTTCATGGTTGATGAAATGGATGACCCTGCGACGTATGAAGAAGCGATGATGAGCCCGGATTCCATCAAATGGCTAGAAGCCATGAAATTCGAGATGGAATCCATGTACGAGAACCAGGTTTGGACCTTGGTGGACTTACCTCACGATCGAAAGGCCGTTGAGAATAAATGGATTTTCAAAAGAAAAACTGATGCTGATGGTAGTGTGACCATCTATAAGGCTCGACTTGTCGCAAAGGGGTTTCGACAAATTCAAGGAGTTGACTATGATGAGACATTCTCTCCCGTAGCGATGCTTAAGTCGGTTAGGATTATGTTAGCAATTGCTGCATATTTCGATTATGAAATATGGCAGATGGATGTCAAAACTGCGTTCCTCGATGGTAATATTGAAGAAGAGTTGTATATGATACAACCTAAGGGTTTTGTCGATCCTAAGGATGCTAATAAGGTATGCAAACTTCAGCGATCCATCTATGGACTGAAGCAAGCATCCCGAAGTTGGAATCTTCGCTTTTATGAGGTGATCAAAGAGTTTGGATTTGTCCAAACTTATGGAGAGGCTTGTATTTTCAAGAAAGTGAGTGGGAGCAATGTGGCATTTCTGATATTATATGTGGATGACATATTATTGATTGGAAATGATATAGATCTTTTAAACAGTGTTAAAAGTTATCTAAACAGCAAATTTTCGATGAAAGACCTTGGTGAAGCGTCATATATATTAGGCATTAAAATCTATAGAGATAGATCAAGGCGCCTAATTGGGCTATCACAGAGTACATACCTTGATAAGATATTAAAGAAGTTTAATATGGATGGAAGTAAGAAGGGGTTCTTACCTATGTTACAAGGCAAGACATTGAGTAAGACTCAAAGTCCGGCTACGGCGGAAGAAAGAGAGATGATGGATAAGATCCCCTATGCCTCGGCCATAGGCTCTATTATGTATGCCATGCTATGTACAAGACCGGATGTGGCACATGCTATTAGTTTGACTAGTAGGTACCAATCTGATCCAGGTTCGGAACACTGGATAGCGGTCAAGAACATCCTCAAGTACTTGAGAAGAACTAGGGATATGTTTCTTATATACGGAGGTGAAGAAGAGCTAGTCGCATTGGACCTGATGGTGATCTATTGTGACAACAATGGAGCCATAGCCAACGCCAAGGAACCGAGGTCTCACAAGAATTCCAAGCATATTAAGTGCCGATTTCACTCCATCCGCGAACATGTCAAGGATGGAGATATAAAGATTTGTAAAGTACACACGGACCTAAATGTAGCAGATCTGTTGACTAAAGCTCTCCCTAGGGCAAAACATGATCAACACCAGAACTCCATGGGTGTTAGATTTATCACTATGTGAACTAGATTATTGTCTCTAGTGTAAGTGGGAGACTGAAGGAAATATGCCCTAAGAGGCAATAATAAAGTTGTTATTATGTATTCTTCATATATGATAGATGTTTATTTTGCATGCTATAATTGTATTGATCGAAAACGTCAATACATGTGTGTTTAATAAACAAACAGGGTTCCTAGTTATGCCTCTCTTATAGACTAGCTTGTTGATTAACAAGATGATCAAGGTTTCCTGATCATGGACATTGGATGTTGTTAATAACAAGGTCACAGCATTTGTGAAATGATGTGATGAACATTCATCCGAAGTATAGCATTATGATCAAGTCATTATGTTTACATTGCTATAACATCATACGAAGTAATCTTTATCCTTAGACCATGAGATCATGTTAATTGCTAACACCGGAAGAGTATCTTGATAACATAAAACGTCACACCGTAACAGAGTGACTATAAAGATGGGTTCAATGCTACGAAGGTGTTATGTTGAGGCTCATGGATCAAGAGTGGAATTTGTCAATCCCGATGACAAATGGATATACTCTGGGCCCTCTCGGTGATATCACATTAAGATAGCTTGCAAGCAAGTGATGTGATCACTAGAATGTTATATCACGGGAACGAGAAAAGAGTGCATGTCGGTAACGAGATCAAACTAGGTATTTGGATACCGATGATCGAATCTCGGACATGTATTATATCATGAGACAAAGGGATTAAATTACAAGCGTTAAAGGTTCTCACGATCACAGAAGTCATCGTTGAATATGCAGGAGTCAGTATGGATCTCTAGGTCCCACTTCTGATTATTGATCTGAGAGGAGTCTCAATCATGTCTGCATTATTCGTGAACCGTAGGATGACACACTTAAGAGTTACCGGACACCATTTTGGAGCACATATGTTTCAGACGAAAGAATTGCAAAGCGCAGGAATTGTTTCGATAGAAACCGGAAATTGTTTCGGGTGAAATTGCAGAAAGTGGTTCTGCATGTGATATTGAAATATTGCAAGGGGTTATATGTGAATGTTTGTTAATTAAAGTAATTAACAAAATTCTGAATAAATTTAATAAAAGAGTTTTATTAAATGAGAGAGCATTAAACTTAGAGAATTTTAATGCATTTAAAGTGGGGACTTTAAAAGGGAATGTGAAGAGGCATTTTAATGTGGAGGGAGTTACCACCACATGAATGGAGGAGGTGAGGGGTCACCTCCATGAGGCGCCGACCATGGAGGGGGTACCCCCCTCCTCCTATAAAAGGCCCCCTCTTCCTCCTTCTTCCTCACACCTCCCCGTGAAGGATCTCTCTCCTCCTCTAGAATTATTCCCCCATGGTCTCGGATTAGCGAGATACATGTTCCCGGTGGCATTTCGTGTAGAAGGAGTTGCTGCTTCCGCTGGATCGCTGGAGCGAGGAGGTGGAGGTTGTCCGGTGGCTTGAACGTGTGTGCGAGTACGGATGCACTGCTGATTTGCGGCGCTCGGACTTCCACACGATCTTGAGATCGGCAAGTGTACGACTACATCAACCACGAGTTCCTACTCGTTAACAAAACTCGTTGTGTTTGAGGGTAAGTTCTCGATGGATGTATGTCCACCCGTTGCTCTGTACCTAGTAGATAGATCTTGGCGTGTAGTTCTCATCGTAGGAATTTTTTTGTTTTCTATGTTGCGGACCCAACAGTCGTGTGCTTCTTTGTGGGTATCTGCTGCCGAGGAGGAGGAGGAGGAAGATGACGAGGTGCTGCCCCCCTCGACGCCGCCGGCTCCATCCGTCGCTATGATTGCCGACGCCGCGGGCGACACTGGGCGTTAGGAGGAGCTCCAGCCCAAGATGAAGTCGGCTACTCTGTCTCTTCTTGGCCCCTCTACCATGCCCTTGTGGTTCTCTTCTTCTGATGCTTTTGACGACGAGGACGACAAAGAGGAGCTGGTCCCCCAAACGTTGGTTGCCACCAAGGCTGACATTGTCATGCCATGAATGCCATTGGTTGCTCACGGCACCGCAACTTCCACCGATGGAGATGAGGAAGGATGGGTGCAGGTGGGTCGGGGCGGTCGCCTCGGCTGTGAGCCATCTCCTTTGCTTCGAAAGGAAGGTATCGAGTGTAGTCTCGCCTTCAAGCGTTGGGCTCGAGGGAGATGTTTCTGGTGTCTCGGGCAGGACCACCAGGTCAGCGCTTGTCGTGAGCCCTTCAGATGCATCCGTTGTCGTCGCCCTGGTCATCGGGAGTGCTTCTGTCGTGCTCGCTTTCCTATCGCTCTTAGAGACGAGGGGGTCACATGTGCTTGTTCTCTGGCCGTGCGTGCTCCCTACCAGCAGTGCCACTCTTCACCGGCTCAGCCTCGTTGTCCCTCGTCATCTCGAAGTTGGGCTGAGGTCGTGGGACACTCATCGGTGCTTGCAGCGGTGCCGCCAAGTCCCTCTCCTAGGTGTTGCGAGCAGTTCATGGTCAACGCCTCTTTGGACTCTCTCTTTTAGTCCCAGGTCGCCTTGATGCGCATGGAGCTTCTTCGGTTGGTAGGCGTCCAAGTCGAGGAGGCGTCTCGCCCCCTTCGTGAGGAAGTGGCAGCTCTCAAGCTGTTGTTGGCGCGTGGTAGGGATTCTTTGGAGCTGACGGAGGCATGCCCTTCTGATGGTCCGGGGCTCTCCAAAGCGCAGGATTCGGTTGTGCATGTCTCCTTTGAGCAGAAGTTGTCTATGGTTGTTGTTTAGAATGAGAAGCTCAATAGCTATTTTCTCCCCGTGTCCCGTCGTTGCAATCTCTTGTGTCGGATGCTTCTGAGTGCATGGGCATGGGCTTAATCATGGCTCAAGCGCTTGGCTCTGAGAAGGGTGGTGATGTCGATGTTGCAGTCCCTCTCTTGTCTGAGTCCGGCAGGCTTGTGGTTCCCATAGGTGATGGGGTTGATAAGTTAGGAGTGTTGACTCCTCTGTCTGGAGCTATCGTCGCTAGAGAGATTTGTGATTTTCTCATTACCTTGGATGCTGCATGTCCTGGATCCATAAAATCGTCTGGGTCTAAAGTTAAGTCCAGGGGAGGTGGTGCTAGGCCAAGATTAGTATTTGGGAAGGAGAAATCAAGCAAGAAGGGTGGTACTGGAAATGTATCTGCAATTGGTTGATGGTTGTCCCCCTTTGTCCTGGCATATCTTTGTCGGCATGGTGTAGGAGTGTCGTGGTTGGTGTGTTCATTTGTGTGGCTATGTGGATCTTCTCTTAGGTTTTGGTTGTCAGTGTGTGGTTGTTTGCCCCCGTTTGTTGGTGTTTGAGTGGGTTAGGCGCTGGTGTTGTAGGTTTTTGCCTGGTTTTCTCCTAAAAAACTGGGCACCTTCTTCTTAATAAATGGATGGGGCAAAGCTTTTGCCTCCGTTTCAAAAAAAAAGAAAAGATTAGATATGCAACAAGAGCTTTCCATTAGTTTGGATTTGTCTACATTCGCATGTATCTAGACGTATTTTAATATAGATACGTATAAATCTAGATAAGTTTAAGTAAGTATATAGGTCCGCATACGGAAAAGGTGATCCGATAGCAGGGATGAAAGGCAACAGACTAACAACATCTGCATGCACATTCGTTTTGTCTGGTGAACCATGCCTGTAGTAATTTCAGGTCATGAAGTGTATATTTTTTTATTCTTTTGGTTACGTGTATGTAGTATTCTAGAGAAACCTATATCCTTGTCTTGTTTCGGTCAGCAACGTTGGCGGTCTGTGCATTGCTTGATTGTTTAGCACATGGGCTATTTGGACAGGGCCGTGGCGGGCTGGGCGACCGCGCATGGCACCCAAATTCTAGGGGCTACTACTTTGGGGATTGCTATTGGCTTCTCGACACGGTGCTTGTCGCTCGTGCCGTCTAAGGCTGGTCCTAGTGGAAGTATCATAACTAGTATCACTAGTAAGAGTGCACGTGCAACGCACGTTCAAAAGTTTCTTTTAAAATCTACTATTGTTGGTTGATTTAATCGTGTTGTGGATAAAAAAATCCAAAGAGCACAAAACTAAGTACAAAATGAACATTGACATCAATACAAGAGAAATTTGTGTCAAAGTACAATCACACATGAATACTTGTCACAATATCATCGAGGGGAATACATATTTAGAAATGTGAGACACAATATCTCCCGTCCAAGTAGCCCATAAAATTTAACATCCACAAACCATATGATAATTATGTGATTACATAATTTTTATAATTAGTTTATTTAGTATAATGAAGTGAAACATTTATAAATAATATTAATAATTTAAACTTAAACCATAACATATATTTTAGAAAGGGGGGAGTAGTATTTTTTGTTGTATTTTAAAAGTAAACATGGTCTTAAAAAACTTAATATAATCCTAATTTTATATTGTACTAAAGAAAACACCTAAAAATTAATTTCGTCCGAATTGAAACATATAGGAGATATTCAGTCTTGGCCTAGTACTGAAAGCTTTAAATTTACACGCATAGAGGATTTGTATAAATTAATGAAGCAAGCAAGTGGAGAAGAAAATAAAGAGTTACGTCAGTACTCCCTCTGTTTCAAATTACTCCGCGCGCACACTTATCTAGGTGAGCTAGTACTCTCTTATTTTTTATCTAAAAAAATCCTAAAATTTTTGAACTAGATAATATGAAATGTGTACTAGCTATTTCAAAAATCTCGAGAATTTTTTGAAAAAAAATAAAAGAATACTAGTTCACCTAGATAAACGTGCGTACGGAGTAATTTGAAACAGAGGGAGTACATGTTGGTGACGAACTACCGCTAACTTGCTACTGCGTCTTACTTAAAAACAACACCACCGATGCTCGAATCGGACACATTCTACGGTGTACACTACCACTGTCACTAATCTCTCTCTCCTAGAGCCACATCGAGCTGAGCATCCCCTTCACTATCTCCCCGCCGCCGCCGCCTGTGCCGTTCGCTCCCCTGTCTCCAGCAGCCGGCAAGAGGATTGCTGCCTCCCACAGCTGGAGGGAGGACTGCCGCCACGCAAGCCTCCCGCTGCCGCCGCGAGTATCGGCTCCTTCCCTGCCTCCCCATGGCTGCCGCCACTACCCCGCGCCGACGGAGGCAGAGGCGGAACCTCTTGTCCAGAGGAACCTCGGCCAGGGCCACCGCGTGTGTGTTGGAACTTGGAAGGCTCCAATCGCTGCCTCCTCCTCCCTTGGGACAAGCAGTGGATCGTAGCAAGTGCCGAGGGACGCCGGCGAGGAACCCCTGCTCCGGCGGGTTGGCCGGTGTCGCGAGTCTACCGGAGTGGATGGTCGAAACCCCTCCACAACTCACCCGCCGTGACCGCAATTACTGCCGGAGAAGCCTGCCCGACAGATCGCTCGAATCCTCTCCACAAGGTTCATCAGTTCACTCTCATCTGCACATTGCAAGATATTCACAGTATTTGATGACAGCGTAGTTGAATCTGTGCAGTTCATATTCCTTCTCCAAATTGTAGATAGGTTGATGTGTCCTGCACTGTAAACAATTAGTGTACGCTTGGATGCTTTGCCATCTCAATGAATTATGATTGCCCAATATCTAGTACTGACTTGCTCGGTCTTTAGTATTCTTGAGTAGATTTCATACTACATGTAGTTTTTTGGCCATTCCAGGCCCTTACAACAACCACTAAACAGATCTTTGATAATTGCTATTTTTTGCAAGGATCATTGTTAAATCGTGCTAGCAAAGGTTTTATTGTACAAGGTGGATATTTTACTACTGTTGATGGAACAGAACAGGAGGAGTCAATTTACGGTACAAGGTTGATATCTGCTACAAGGTACATATTACTCCATCTCTTAAGTTGCTTTTGCAAGCAGAAAGAGCATTTTTGTCCAGCTCTTGTATCAGTCCAATAATGGTAGCTCTATATGCTTGTGTTGCACAAACTAAAAATCAAACATTTGGTTCATAACTCAAACCAGTCAAGTGAAAAAATCACAAACGTTATGGTGTAAAAATTTACACAGCATAACTGAATCGAGTTCATCAGGTCACGAAACTTTACAGGATTAGTTCCATCATCCTATAATTGCTATCAAAGATAAGAATTTACATTTCATAATAATCCATCTCCAATATTAGCAACAATAGATATTTCCATACATGGGCATAAGGACATTCTGTCAGCTGCTATATGCAACCTGTGATACTTCTAATGTTATTTCTGCTGGTGGCTAGCATCGCTCGTTTACCATCTCTTGGACTTTGTAGTTGACGATCTGGAATTAAGTATAGAATGCTCGTTAGTAGCAGACACGAGCTATTTGTTGGGCTGGATCAAATCTACAATCTATTTGTCACGAATATGCTCTCATACAAAAAACAACTAATCCATCTTATTCCCATGCAAGATAAGAAATGTAGCACAAGATTGGACTAGCATATCCTTTTCAATCGTATATATGATTAGGAATCTACACAACTTTTGGATCGACCATTGTTTAAAACTAAATGAAGAACAAAAAAGGTGATATAATAATTAAGTGTTATTAGCATTGCTCGGAGTTATAGAATTTTGTAGTTTGTATTGAAGAAGGGTTCCAGAAAGGATGCTCACCTCGACACCATTCCTCTTTAATGTCCATTGATTATTATGATTAACACCTGGAATCAGAAAAAAATTGTCCGCATCAAAAGTAGTTATATAGATAGTACAACATATATAGTTGCAAATAAACTATAGAATAACGCACCTTTCTCACCCTCCAAAACATCTCTATAGACAATGTTTTTGGTGCTTTTCCCTGATTTATCAACCTCCTTGTTCGGCTTGGCCAAAATCCGCGTTGTCTGCCTCGACACGTCCCTTGACAATGCAACATATAGCTGACCATGTGAGAATACAGGCTCGGGAAGGTAAATACCGACGTTTGGTATGGTCTGACCCTGTGCCTTGTTAATGGTCATTGCAAAACTCAAGCGGATGGGAAACTGCTTTCTCTTGAGTTTGAAGGGAAGTGAGATGTCCTCCGAGGGCGACATAGGGATCCTAGATATGAATACCCTCTTTCCAGCATGCTTACCACCAACAATCTCTGCATCAATTGCATTATCCTGGAATGCTCTGATCATGAGCCGTGTTCCATTGCATAGGCCATTATGAGGGTCTAGGTTTCGGAGCAGAATGACCGGGCAGTTGACCTTTACTCTTTAAGACATGTGGGGGCAAACCATTTGGTGTGATCGAGTTAAGAAATCAATCGTGTAATTACTCTGCAAGTCATCTTCGATTGAGTCGAAGCTATGATATACTTTTTCCTCGCCTAGAAATCTGGAGATCATTTTGTTATTCAGGTTATCCACATGCTCGTTCTTGGTTGAGAGAATTGCACGTGTGCTCATGTACTCTCTTGACCTAGCATTGGGGTGTGATGACCCACAAGTATAGGGGGTGTATCGCAGTATTTTGGAGGGAAGTGAAACCCAATTTATTGATTTGATACAAGAGGAGTCAAAGAATATTTATAAGTCTTAATAACTGAGTTGACAATTCAGCTGCACCTAAAAACAATCTTGCTCACAGCAGTTTATTAGTAGCAACAGTTTTGTAATATTAATAGCAAAGTAATAGCAATAGTAAAAGTAAAGACAGTAGTAACAATTGCAGTAAACAGTAGGATTAAAACGCGGTAGGCATAGGGATGGATGGACGAGCGTTGCATGGACAAGACAATTCATATGGTAATCAAAACATAGGGCATTTGCAGATAAATAAGATAAAGCATCCAAGTACTAAATAATCATAGGCATGTGTTCTATATATAGTCATACGTGCTCGCAACGAGAACTTGCACAACATCTTTTGTCCTGCCAGCCCGTTTGCAGCGGGGTCTCAAGAGAACTACTGGCAATTAAGGTGCTCCTTTTAATAGAGCACCGGAGCAAAGCATTAATACTCCTGAACACATGTGATCCTCACATCAAAGTCATTCTCTCCGGTTATCCCGATTGTTGTCACTTCGGGGCCTTTGATTCCGGACAACAATATGTGTATACAACTTGCAGATAAGACCAAAAACAATACTATCATAATGAATCAATAACATGTTCAGATCTGAAATCATGGCACTCGGGCCCTAGTGACAAACATTAAGCACAACAAGTCGCAACAAAGTCATAAAGCACTAATAAAAGATACTGGACACCATGCCCTAACAATCTGATGCCATTACATGAATGATCTCATCCAATCCCTACCATCCCCATAGTCTACAGCGGGGGATTACTCACTCATAGATGGGGGAAACATGGATGGTCGATGGAGAAGCGATGGTGATGATGATGGCGATGATCTCATCCAATTCCCCGTCCCGGCAGAGTGCCAGAACGGAGTTTCTGGTTCTGAATCGTGGAATCTGGTGGTGGTGGCGCAACGGAACTCTTTCTGAAAAAACGTCGAACCCCCTTGGTTTTTAGGTCAATAGGCAACTTATAGGCGAAGAGGGAGGCCGAGGGGGTGACCGAGGCGGCCACACCACCCCCAGGCGTGGCTTGGCCTGGCCCGCGCGGCCAGGTGGTGTGGGCCCCTCGTGGCCCTCCTCCGTCTCGTCTTCTGGCTCCGTGAGTCTTCTGGTGAAATAGGATTTTTGGCATATTTTCCGGGATTTTTTCTAATAGTTGGTTTTCTGCACAAAAACTAGACACCAAGGTAATTCTGCTAAAAATAGCGTCAGTCCGTGTTAGTTATATCCAAATCACACAAGTTTAGAGGAAAAACAATAGCAAAAGTGTTCGGGAAAGTAGATACGTTTTGGACGTATCAACTCCCCCCAAGCTTAGCTTATTGCTTGTCCTCAAGCAATTCAGTTGAAAACTGAGTGTGATAAAAGAAACTTTTACGAACACATTTGCTTCATAAGATGTATATATTCTCAGTATATGATCAAGTACTTGGTCAATTCATAATAAGGAGTATGCAGATAAGGTTACTTAGTAGTCATTGCAAGCTATGAAGAGATTCTAACTCAAAAATAATAAGTAGCATGAAACATAAACATAAGCAACATTGCAATGCTCATAAAAATGTATGATAGAGTGGTATCTCTCTTGCCTTTGATTGTAGAGCAAATATAAATACCAAGGCACCTCTGAAGTTCAAGTGAAGACTAGAAGTAAAGATATCAGAGATACAAGCATCAAAATCATGACATAATTGATCAAGTTTGAGACAAGCACATTACACTAAGAATGACAACTATGCTCTCAAGGAAGTACTCATAGAATAAGTGGAGACTCAACTTTTTGAAAAGCTTGAAAGGCTTCCAAATGCTAAAAGTATGGTACTCATTAGCTTTGAGCTCTCATTGCCCCTATCATAAGCATCTTTAAATGGTTAAGGTTAAAGTGACGCATAAGAGGAAATGCTTGACAAGTTATAAGTTGAAATCTCATGCCCCTTGTTTACGAGTACCGAACCTCATGCTACTCAACTTCAGTCACAAGTAAGCTCTTGTCATTGTAAGTACATATGTATCATAAAGAACCGCCAACGGGGTACCCCTTGCACATGATACAGGAGCTATCCCATAATCAAAATGACAAGGAAAGCAGACAATGAGCATCTCAGCGATCTTTTTATTTGCTATATACATAGGTTTTTATTGAGGATGCTTCATAGAATGCTCATTATGGTTATGGTGCAAGTTTCCATCATGATTAGGCATGGCTTAGGCTAGCGGCCCAGGTGTTTCTGTAACACATACAAATTCCATGATCTTACAAGTTCCCCTTTTATTTTACATCGTCGGGATCCATAAGCAAAAGAATCATGATATCAACGGAGTAATAAGGGCAATGTTGAAAGCGTTCCCCCATGATACATGGTTCTGCTAACTTCAACTTATAAAGCGCAAGCATATACGCAACAAAGATGGTCGCGATGGTTCAAGATTATTAAGTGCAAGAAAGTAAAGTGTGCCATCAAGTTCATGAGAGGTTTACTAACTAACTTTCTCATAACGAGCAAATATTTTATTCGAAAGAAAACAAGGCATACTGAATATGCACAGACTAGCAAAGGATGCTAATAGGTAGGTATGGTGGACACTTTTGGCAATATTGGTTTTGGGGAGTTGGAAACATGAGTAGAGCTCATACTCAGTGCAAGTGAAGGCTAGCAATAGTAAGGGAGCGACAAACGAGAGAGCAATAACTGTCATAATCATGCTTGCAACAAAACATGACTAATCATGACATGAAAGTGATTTAAGACCCCTGAGCTAAAATAATTCATCGAGGCTTAACTAATTATTGTTTCAGTCATATGCATGCATGAGCATGTGCCAAGTCAATTCAAGTAAAACATTCAGAGGAGGATACCACAGTGTCATACCAAGTTATGAATAGAGCAATGCAAACAAACATTCATATGACATGATACAAACTATTAGCAAGCTGGAGCTAATCATAAGAAAGCAAGAACTACTAAGCATCCATAAATAACATACACCCTACATGAACAGACTAAGCATGCCCACAATGATGAGTATATGTACAAAAATGAAAACAAATAGAGTTCATTACCAGTCTCTTACCATACCTCAAATTGTCATTAATCCTCATTATTGCCCTTTACTTATGTAGCCTGAATAATAACATGAAACCAAATTCCACTGAGGACTGCTGAACCCTGCAACAAACTTCACAAAACCAAAGAAGAACAACAAATATTTTTGGTGTTTTTGATTTTTAAAGGCAAGAACAAAAAGGAAAAACAAGCAAAGAAAAATCTTTTTGGGTTTTTTGAATAGTTCAAACAAAGCAAAAAGGAAAAAGAAAACCAAGACAAAAAGAAGCAAATAAAGGGAAACAACGAAAATATTTTTGGTCTTTTTGTGTTTTAGAAATCAAAAGTAAAGAAAGAACGAAAACTAAAAAGAGAACGAAGCATGTATATACAAAATACCGACTGAACATGATATGGAGATGAGTGTGATGTCGGTGTACCTCCCTTCAAGCTTAGGCTTTTGGCCTAAGTGAGTATCAATCCCAAGCTGGCCAAGATGGAGCGCCTCCATAGTACGGCGAGGAGGTACCCTCGTCCTGATACGAGCTCGAGGACGCCCCACCGTAGTGCGTAGAGTAGTCGTAAGAAGGCACATCCTCCTGGTGCTGCCTGTGGAAACCAAGCAAGCGGAGCTGCTCGTCCACCTCCTCCTTGGAACGCGACCATGGCCTCCTGTGAATACTGAACAAAGTAGATTGTGGCAAAGGAATCTCCCTCTCGTCCCCATCAGTGAACAACATCCTGTATACTAAACCCTCCGTACTAGAGTCAGTGTATACTAAACCCTCGTACTAGAGTCAGCAGTGATGAAGTGATGTGTTTTCATAGCAGCAAGATCAAGCCTTTGTGGTGCTAACACAGTGTCATTAGGATCCACAAAAAGTTCTAATGCAACAACCATACGTGAAGCAATAATGCCCCCATAAATAGGTCCCCTAGCAGCTAGGCGGCGAGCAATGAGAGAGCCAAGATTGGTTCTCCCTACCTAGAATGAAGTAGCAAGATAGTAAGCAAAATATCTAAGAGCTGGGAGTTGAATGTTCCTTATCTTCCCGCGTTGAGCTACGCGATCATCGTCATTTGTCACACTTCGATAAAGCTCCAGCAAATCAACGGGTCGACCTTGGATCTTCTTCACTGTCCCCGTCGTGCCTATACCTATAATGCTGCAAAATCTTTCCAATGACATGGTAATAGGCTGATTCTAAATTCTGAAAGAAACAGTTGACTGATAAGGGGTGTTAGTAAAAACGAAACTCTTAACGAAAGTTTTGGTGAGCACGGCATATTGCTCACTCTCATCTTCCATGTACGTGGTCAGGCCAACCCTTTGAACCAGTAGTAAGAAATCGTTGAGGATCCCTGCAGCTTGCAAAAAGGTAAAACAAGGGAAGGTAGATGGGTGAGCATCTCCCTCATCTCCTTCATTGCCAAAGCGTGGTGCAATAAGATCTTCATTGTATGAAGGCCTAAACTGAGAGACTGATCTTGAGGGCCTTGACCTCCTAGGTGTGTCCCTCTCAAATATTTCTCCAAAGGTGTGGTTGTTCATGTTTGATATTCTGAAATTTAAACATCCATTATACAAGTGATTGCAAAGTGAATACATAATGAAGAGAACTATTCATGGGGACTTGTAAGAGGCCTAAACGTGTATCAAAACAATATCTCTAAGCATTGCAAAAGCTTACAAGCTCTCATAACCTGTCACCTACAGTAGCAAAATACTCAAGATATAAACCACTAAACACAAATCTACTTGGGCAATAGAGGAGTCACATACCGGAGAATAAATGCTCCAAATTTCAGCAGCAAAGATGGGTTGAGTAAGGAGATCGAAAAATCATGGACAATAACAGCAAGAACGCGATTTCAAGCAATGAACTGGTGTTTTCTCGGGAAAGAGAGAGCAATGGGAAGTGAGAGAGTGAGTGGAGGGCCAAGGGTGGCCCACACCATGGCCAGGCGCGCCCCTGGGTTGGCCGCGCCACCAGGTAGTGTGCCTGCCTGGTGGGTCCCCTGGTACTCTCCAGGCACTTCTCTACCCCTTTTTTCACGTAAAAATTTAATATGAATTTTCTAGAATTTTTTGAGATATTTTATTTTTGAGCAATTTTCAGGTATATATGAATGATTTTCTGACAGAAAAAAGGTTTTTGAAATGATGCAATGACAAAACAAAGCTAAAACTTCAGAAGTTCTAAGACACTCTAATATGTAAGCAACTAATAACAGAAAAGTAAACTAAGCAAAAGCAAAAACTAAAATGGATAAAATAAAAGTAAGCAAAAATAATCATGGTGAAAACATTGTTTTGTTCATTAAAATTCTTTTGTTAACAAGGTTGATCAGGTCTTGTTGCATAGAATGGTGCATATGAGAAGTTCTAAGAAGCATGGCAGTTGAACATAAAAATCGTATTGGAAAAAGATGCGTAAATACCTTGTTGCATAGAATGGTGCATATGTGATTGTTCTTGAGATATATCACTTGTCATTTGGTCATATTGTGCATCATGCATAACGTCCTCGTTTGTAGCAACACCACTTAGCACTGGCGTAGATTGAGAAAGATTTACAATTGATCCAGTCCTACAAGGTGCTTCTTTACCGGGTGTTTTAAAACACATATTGGAAGGCACTACCATATAAAGGGCATCACTCATAACCTCCTCTGCTTTCGCAATACCACTCCGTCTTGCTATATGTTGTATTCACACATCTTCTTCTTCCGAGCATCAATCTTGTCAGGCACCATTGAAGAGTATCGAACTCTATCTCGTTGCCTTAGATATTCAGGTGATTTTGTATTTGTTGGGACATTAAGCACCACACTTTCTGAGTGATTTTTTAGATGAAAACAAGTTAAACATAAAAATAGTAACAATGATCCGTTCCAGGAGTGCATAGTATATCATGTCAAGGTGAGAGAGGTGAGAAGATTTTCTTAGTGCAAAATATCAGAAACACTACAACAGAGCACTACCTTGTTGATTGCTTGCTGGTGTAGCATCATTAAGATCCTGAGTTGTCAATCGCTGGAATGTGTTGTTCCTGTGGAGCCAATCACTATCATCATATCTAGTCATGGTTGGCTCCATGCCTAGAGTATCAACTACATTCGACATTCCTCCCAGCTGTGTGAGCATAGATTGTCTTGATCCTAGTCGAGAAACACCTATAAAGCAGAAGAAACTGATTAGCACCAGATGGATTCACATTTCATGTTTTGCACTAATTATTGGCCATACCAACCGATATCACTGGGCTTGTCTCTTCGAGGTTAGACACATTCGGACAGAGAGCATCAAGTTTCTTTTGTTGGCGTGTTATTAGCAATTTCTCTAGGTAAGATGCTTTCTTTTCAACGGAAAGTCGTGCGTACCAACTTTGACCATTTTTCCCTTTACGATTTTCTTGCAATGGTTCATCAATAATAGTTGTATTATGAACTGCACATAGAAGATGACAAAAATTGATATATTTGAGCATTATCGTGCAGTATGTAGTATAGGAGTAAAAAAGTTAACCTGGAATAGCATTTGTCAATTTCAACAGTAAGAGCTGCAGCAGCTTTCTTTTGCTGTCGCGTCATGCGCAGCTTATTCAGGTATTCAGCTTTCTGATCAACAGGCATTCAGGCATACCATCCTCTTTTACTACTGGTGGAGCCTGAAGCCCCATTGGCCGAAATATTGGTTAGATCTTTAAATGGGGGACGTTCCTCCATCGTCAAAGTCGTGCTAATTTGGTTGATGGTATTTGAAAGACAAGTGACAAAAACACGTAAGTATAACCGTATGAAATAGTCAAATTTAAGGTGCACAATATTAACATAATCTGTTTGTTCAAGTTTACCATGCATTTACGTTTTTTTTTTAATTTTACCACATCTCTGATGTATGAATGCCTGACACCATATTGGACTCCTTCACAGTTTTCATGTATACTTGAGGTAGCACATAGAAGAAACTGCCAACGATTTCGATGAACTTACATGAGACAAGGGAAGATCAACTTACATGAGACGATATCACGCATGGATCATGGATTGTGTCCCGAGGAACCGACGGTACAGGAAAATCAGGGTGGCCGGTGGAGGACCCTTTTGTTGGCGGTGGTTGCGACAGTGACCTGCAGCCACACCTTTTGAACATGACAAGCAACTGAGGTAGAAGAGATATTAGTGCAACACCAGGTGCGGATAGCACGACGATGTCCGAAGACGATATCACGTGTTGATCACAGGACAGATAATCGAGGTAGAGGACCCGCAGCAGCAGGCGGGGATAGCGCCGTGGCGGCGGTGGCAGAGGCGGCGGCAGGGCGCACAGTGATAGGTGTCGATCGTGGTAGACGACCAACGACAGCGGGAATAGCGCGGCAGCGGCAGGGCGCACGATCCGGAATTTTGGGCGACGTTCGAGGGAGACGATAGACAGTTTTTTCCCTACTATACTATAATTAGATTTAGATCGATAGGTATTTTTTTTCTTCATCCAACCGGTAAGTTGGTGTGCAGGATTTGAAAATGTGTTGAGTCGTGCTAAACATTGAAGCATTACAGAACGTAGTGTTGACGGCTGTCATCAAATGTATCCCAACATGTTTTGGCCTTTATAAGTAGCAGAGATGCATGCCATGTTGGCAAAAATCTAATGTGGCACAATAATTAATGAAGAAATAGATGGTTAGAGTATCATAAGTAGATACCATATCATAGCATGTAAAACTACAAAATTCTCATGCAAATAAATCTTGTACATAATTTTATATTGAGATTCTATAAATCATTAAATATAGTACTAAGGCCCTCCACAATGTAGCCGATGCCAAAACCTAAAAAGTTTGTCAGCTTGTCAGTCGGTGTCCTCCAAAGTAATTCAGGCACCGGCATGGCAGCGTGGTCGATGCCTGTAAAGTAAGGGGGCCCCATGTATGGATTAGAAAACTTGCCCCGGTTCACTACTTTTTGCCTTGGGCGAGCTCTTTCCGTACTCATCACCTGTGCAGATACGACTATTTAATTGCATGGAGAAACGAGGCATCAGAGCAGCTACTTGCTCCGATTTCCTCAAAAGAATTTGTGGCACCGTCTTAGCAACGTAGGGAACCGGTGGTCGATGCCTTAAAATTGAATCTGGCACCGATCAAGCCATACACTGTGGAAGGCCTAATACGATACTATCATATGATACCATGCACTATGGAGAAGGTATCACACTAGTACCATATGCATAATACTAGTAGTATGATACTACCACTATGACCAGCCTAAGCGAATCCCGTATGTGTCGGTTGACCGTCCCGTCGCTTCTTCCTCCCTTAGTCTTCTTTTTCCCTTGCTTTTTCTTCGCGTCAACCAGCCAGGCACCGCCCCGCCACCGCAAGAACCCTAACGCTAAACTTTCTTCCTTGCCTCTGCCGGCGATGCCGCGGCCAACCGCGTCGTTCCCGTCTCTGACGAGGTCCTGACCTCACCTCTTTCGGCGTCATCGTGGCTAGCCGCGTCGTCCCTTTCGTCGGTGAGGCCCCGGCTCACCGGCCATCCCTCTAACCCCACGCGACATGCACCCTAGCCCTAAGTCCGGTCACCGACGACACCCACCCCTAACCCTAAATCAGGCGAGACAACACCCACCCCCTAACCCTACGTTTTCTTCCTTGCCTCCGTCGGCGAGACCGTGGCCCGCCGCGTCGTCCCGTCTCCTAGAAGGTCCCGACCTCACCTCCTCTAGGGCATCGTGGCCAGCCTCGTTGTCCCCATCATTGGCGAGGATGATCTTCTACTTGTACTCCGGTGGCAACCGCCAATGGTGGGCCGGCCCACTGCCAACACGCGCAAGGGAGGGGTATGCGGCGCGGGCGAGTGGCGCCGCTAGCGGGCAGCAAAGTAGCATTTGCGCCTAGTTTCCAGCGCAACCTAAGTCTGTAGCAGGGGCGGTGTTATACGTCGCTTGTTGCGTCACAGGTCGTCCGCCGCCTGCAATAAACAAGAGATGGGCCGACCCATTTTCTTTTCACTCATTCGTATCGTTCTCTGTAAGAAGTCCTTCTCGACAGAATCAGGTTGCATGCTCTTGCACGTTTGGCTCTATTTTTTTCTTGCAGCACGCTTCTATATGTTGTACGATACTTGTATGCTTTTATTTTTCTTTAATATTTGTTCTTATTTTTGTGTTTATTAATTTATAAGTTTGGACATTTTACAAATATTTTGTAAAAAAGTGAACTAAATCATTAACATTTTTCTAAAATTGCAGCCAAATTTGAAAAATAATGAATATTTTTTGTAAACTCGTGAACCAAAATTTGAAAAACATGAACCAAATTTCAAAAAATTATGAACAAAAATTCAAAACTCATGAACCAATTTCATAAAAATCATAAACTAAATTTTAAAAATCATAAACCAAATTTCAGAAAAGAGGAACACAATTTTAAAAACCGTGAACCAAATTTCCGAATCATAAACCAATTTTAAAAAAAAGTCATAAACCAAATATAAAAATAATAAACCAATTTGAAAACGTGCCTTTTTGCCAAAAATATAATAAACATTGTTTCATAAAAAAGGAAAAAAAAGTAAAAGAAAAAGAAAACCGAAAACAAAAAACTGAAAAACAAAGGAAAAAAAGAAAAAAAAGAAAAAGAAAGGAAAAGAGCATCTGCACGGGAAATGGCACGGCCCAACGGGGGAGTGTGCGCCGCTGCGGACAGTAATTAGCATTTCCGCTGCAGCAGGGAATCCGTCAAATTTCCAGCGAATTTTTTTTACTTGAATTTCCAGCGAATTGCAGCTAACAGGATGGGCCTTGTCCCGATTCTCCGACTCCGTCCAAAGCGATTCAGTTAAGGAATAGGCATCGTGTATACTCACGCCGTTACTCGTGCGTCTCCTGAATTCCCGATCGGGTCCCGATCATACGGGGAAAAATGAAAACAGAGCGAATTAATAGAGAGCTAAATACATCGGTAGGCCCAATAGTTGTCTGTTAGGTACATTTTAGTCCAATAGTTATAAAATGGCGTGGAGTAGTCCTCTATGGTGCAAAACCGGTCCCAAATGACTCGGGAACAGACACATGGCCTGACTGCTTTGCTAAAACGTCGCTGTAATATTTTTAGTCTAGCACATCTGACCACAACTACTGTTTCCCAAATGTCAGAGTAGTAGAAAGAAAATCTAAAATTGTTAACCTTTTTATAAATCTCACGAACCCCGGCGCAGGGGTTCGACCACCTGACCTCGTCGGCCCGCCAGCTGAGCCGTGTAGGACAGTACGAGGGTGTTTTCTTTCTTTCTACGATCCCTGAACTTTGCGTCCCTTCATTGCCGTGCATGCATGTAAATTGTACGTGTGCACATGTCACGACGACGACGGGGTGGCTGCTCACGGCTTGACGTCCATCTAGTCGATATAGCGTTTGGGTTAGAGTATTAGGTAATTTTCATATGAGATTAATTATCGAAATCAGTATTATATAAGCACTAGCAGATCTAAACACATGCAGGTAAGCTATCACATCTAGTAGATCTGAAAATCTAGTAACAACTAATGCATACACAGAGAGGAATATAACGTACAGGTTGACCGCGAAGGTCGTCACCGCAGCAGCACCTTGCTCTTTGTTATTGTCGTCCATGATGCTGATGAGGTTGTCGGTTGCTGAAGAAGAACACACGAACGGAGGCAAGCAGTTGCGCCGAGACGCTCTCCAAAAACCTTATCGCCTGTCTCCCGGTGCAGGATCTCAACGGACGAGGTTTCGGAGGCCTGCTCTCCCGGACATCAGTGCACGCAGCCACCGGGATGGGGAAGCCTAGAGAGCAACGCAGCAAGAGGAACACACGACGAGAGAGACAGAGAAAAGAACTGGATCCTCTAGATCTGTTCAGTCTCTCCCTTTATAGCCTGGGAGGTGAGCCGACCGAGTCGCCATGCGGTGGAAGACAAGGACACACGTCAAACATGCACACGAATGTTGACACATACCCAACAGCTGGTGCACCAAGCAAAAATTTAGTCTTCCACAAAACGAGTTTCTAACTCGAACTCGATTCATGAAAAGCGACATGTGTGCGGGCGAGGCGAGGCAGGCGGCGGAGGAGGAGGAGTACGCGTGGACTCCTCTTCCCACTCACTTAGTGGGAGTGAAACAACTCACCTTATAAGCTGGTCCAACTCTCTCCCAACTAGCAATATGGGACTAAACTTTGTCTCCCACACAGCTCCTAAGCTGCCATAGTAAATGAGCCTTGAGATTTCAGGATTTATTAGACTAGATGGGCTGCCTACATGGGCCGCAGCCTATATAAATCCAACAATCGCCCACCAGATCTCAAAGGCACATCATATGACTCATTAGTTTTAATCACTGTTTAAAATACCTACAGTTCAGTGGAGACTGTTAAGTTGAACTTCCACCTAGACAAAGAAATTTGCTTACTACAACTGAACAATGGACTATGCCTTGAATTGCCGGTCTTGCGCAACAAGTTTCACTCAATGCCGTTACCGGTACTTGGCTGCCATAGGCTACCCCTCGGGTGAAGCTTATAAGTCATACTCCTCGGCCTTTCATGAGCTTCCTAGAGATTCACCCAAATCTCATACACTGTGACCAGCAGTGTAGCTCATATAGGTGTATTCTTTCAAGATCACTCTGTAGGACAACGTCTTTGCTTCCAAGGAGACAGACATAACACATTAAGATGTAATCAACCTTCCTTACAATATACCATGAGAGAATTGCATCTGTAGCAAAGTGGGAGTATTAAAAGTTTCTCTCAACTCAGTTGTTTCAGTTTGTTTTCCCATGTCCTAATTCACGGGATCTCCGATCACATAGGTTGGGTTACCCCCTTCACAACTCACGTGGGTCTCAAACCCATCTCCCTCGATGCATTTTCTATCTAATTTCTTGATAGTCCTTTCGTAAAAGGATCTGCCAGATTCTTAGCCGTTTGGACATAATCCAATGCTATAACTCCGGAGTTTCTCAGTTTTCTGACAGACTTCAGTCTTCTCTTGACATGTCCTTAACTCTTCATATTGTCCTTAGAACTGTTCACTTTGACAATCACAGTTTGGTTGTCACGGTTCATAAGGATTGCCGGTATTGGTTTTTCAACCATAGACAAATCTGTTAAGAGTTCACAAAGCCATTCTGCTTCGACAGTCGCAGTATCTCTATGTGACGAGGGTTTAACTCGTCAATGCCTATTGTTATGGACTTGGGTTTTGGAGAAGGAGGGAGCGCTGGAGACATCTATCGGCTAGCAAACAAGCACACAGGGGACAAAGGATTTACCCAGGTTCAGGCCTCGTAGAGGTCCCTACTCCTGCTTGTCTGCTCGTGGAATTATTGAGGGAGTCGAAAGTTACAACGGTGCGCAGATGCAATCTGGCGAGGGTTTGTGGAAGCTAGGGTTGCGTGTGTCCTCCTCGCCGCCCCCTCCTAGCCCTTATATAGATAGGCTAGGTCTCGGATAGCAGGTCGAGTCGGTTACAAGTTAGGGTTTTCCCCTTTCAAACTTTCTATCTTTAGCTTCTTCTTGTCCTTCAAGCAATCGAGAGTCCACAGGTTACTCGAGTCCTTTCATCTGGGCCTTGGCGACATCGTGGGCCTGTACGTATTTGGACCGTATATACCAAGCTCGAGTACCTGTAGGGTATACCCATGTCAGTAGCCCCCGAGTGTCCAGTGGAATCGCAGATTCGAGTGCGGACTTTTGAAGCCTTCGAATGCCTAAATGAGTACATTTTGATTGCTTTTATTCGTGTCATAGGGATTGTTGATATACGTGCCTGATATAACCGAAGTATCGGTATCAGTTAACCACCTTAGGGTGAAACAACGCAATCTACTCAAATTCGAGTCCCCGGACACAAATCTGGAAAAGTGCTGGTGTAATTCGACTCAGGCCGCGGAGGTCTTACAGGAGTCGAATTCCAGTTATATGGGTGTGAGCACTTGACGCGTCCGTCAAGGCATGTTCATCGTGCCTGTAGGCACGGATATGTTTCTAGTAGTGTGCAGTTAAATGCGTTGCCAGGCCTTATTCAGGTCTTACCTTCACGCCGTAGGCGCGACATCCGAATTTTATCATCGCGGAGACGATTCGGGTGACCCAGGAGACGCAGTCTCTTTGTAGGGGGAAAATTATGAGGCAGTGTCGCCATGAGTTTCGAGTGTGGATGTTATCAACACACAGTTTTTTGTACAAATAATCATAGGGTGCGCGACCAGCGCTCCCTATGGGAGTAGCCCCCGAGTGCCTGGTTGAGTCGAAGACTCAGGCAGGGACTAAAGAACTTTTGCGACTGCTGTCGTCTTTTGCTTGCTTGTTTCAGTCGATGACTCAGGTAGGTAATAAAACACTTTTGCGACTGCTGTCGTCTTTTGCCTGCTTGTTTCAGTCGAATTTGTTTCCGGCGCTCCCTATGGGAGTAACCCATGTCCATAATCGAACTGTGTTTCGGGTGGTTGGGTTTGCTTTTGTGATTGTCCATGTTCCTACAACAAGAAAAAGAAAAGTCGTAGGATGCGCGGCCAGCGCTCCCTATGGGAGTAGCCCCTGAGTGCTTGGTGGAGTCGAAGAATCCAGCAAGGACTTAAAAATAGTCGAAGTTTTCCACTGCGTAGCCTTGGTGACGTCAGTGCTGACGCTTGTATGACCTTAGTGGCCCGCGTGAGCGATTTTGACGGGACGTGACGAGCGGTGGGCCCCACTTTCTGACTTTGATTTGACTGCGCGTGCGTAATCTTATATTTAACTGCACCTCCTCGATTTCCGCGCGTAATGGTAGAAGTGGGGGGACGGTTCGCGCTTCCTCTTCTCCACGTGTCCAACGCGATGCGTGCCACGCGTTCAATAGGGTTTTTGTCAGCCGTTGGATTACATCTCCCAGGGGTTAAGTAGCGGTGCTGCGGCGGTAATTTCCCATCTGCGCTCTTTCTTCCTTGCTGCCATCGCCATTGTTGCTGCTTTTCTGCTTTCCCCTGCGCCCATCTTCTCCATGACGCTGGACCAGCTCCGTTTGTTCCCGAGCTACTTCCTTCGCTCACATCACCGCCGCGCAATGGGGAAGAAGAAGGGAGGCGCTGCCGCTGATTCCACGGCCACCGTCGCTGCTTCGAAGAAGAAAGGTGGCTCCGCTGCTGCGGGCACCAGCACCGCCGCCGGCGAGAAGAAGAAGGTCGCGAGCACTCGCGTGACCAATGGCGCATGGCGCCCCTCTATCATCAAGGCATCAGATCTCCGTCTTCTTCACCAAGATGGAGTTATTTCTGCGGTAGACGCTGATGCGCGCGTCCCCAGCGGTGAGACCATTCCTGCTCCTCCTGCTGGTTTTCGAGTGATGTTTCTTGCATTCATCATTCGTGGTCTTTCCTTGCCTCTTCACCCCTTTCTTAGGGGTCTTCTTTGTTTCTATGGGCTCCAGCTCCATCAGCTGTCCCCAAATTCGCTCCTCCACATCACTTGTTTCATCACTCTCTGCGAGTGCTGGCTCGGAATCGAGCCACACTTTGGTCTTTTCAAGCGCATCTTTAAATTGAAGCGTCAGTCCGCATCTGGCTCTTTAGTTTATGACGTAGGCGGTTGCGGAATCCACGTCGACCCATCCGCCACCTACTTCGACATCAAGCTTACCAAGTCCGTCCAGGGATGGAGGGACAAATGGTTCTATGTTCGCGACCAGAAGGCCAAGGACGAGCACTTTGGACTCGCGCCTTTCGATCCCGCGACTCCCTGTAAGAAGATGCGTTCTTGGAAGAACATGATCATGCCTTCCGAACTCGCGGAGACAGACGTGCTATATCAGCACGTCTGCGACCTCGAGAGTCACATAGGCGCAGAAGAGGGAGGTTGTGCCCTTGTCAGGACTTGGCTGCGGCGTCGTGTCCAGCCTCTCCAGGCCAGGGTCCATCCCATGTTTCAATGGGGTGGCGCTGATGATGCCACTCGCGTGTCTGCTGATGGCATGTCCGCGAGTGAGGTAGATAAGAGGGTGGGACTGGTCACGAAGTACACCCTCAAGGATGTGCTTCCGAACGAGCCAGTCGTTCCTCCTTTCGATGCTTCGAATCCTCCTCCTGAGGTACAGTTGTGCTACGTAGTAGCTTATTTTCTCGATTGCGTTTTCTGTTGCTTACCTGTTATGTTTGCTGATCTTTACTGTTGTTATGCAGGAGTGGGCGGTGTCGCCTTGTATGCCTCCCCTCCCTGAGGGGATTATTCCTCGTGAAGCTTTAGAAGAAGACGAGTCTGAGTCGACTGTCCCTTCTGATGTGGAAGAGGAAGCCCCCGAGTCCGAGAGCCCGGATACTCGCAAGCGTTCGCGTAGCGGGGATTCCGACGCGTCGACTCCTTCAACTCCAGGAGGCGCGGCTGTTGGCGCGGAGTCGCCAATTCCAGCTGTTCCTGTGAGGGCTCTGGCACCGTCTTCTCGCAAGAAGATGCGATTGCCCAAGGAGTCTTCGTCAGAATCGATGGCTGCCACGTTTGATCTTGACAACTTTAACTGGTAAGTTTGCTGGGTTATTCATTCTTTTCTGTTTTCTTCTTGTTGGTTTTTGCCCTGGAGTTTGCCCTTTTCTCAATGTGGATTTTGTCTTGCAGTCAAGAGGCGTCGTCATCTTCGGGCGACGTCGAATTTTTGAAGGAATCGGGAGTCGCGACTTCAAGGGCCAAGGTAGAGGTCGAGCGCGCTCCTTCTCCGGCGGCGGCCCACTCCGGGCACAATTCTTCGAGCTCTCCTCACATAGGGGAGCATCGAGTAGTTGCTCGGATGACGGTTCAACAAACTTCTTCGGAGTCACTGGAGGACCATGTAAGTATAGCCTTCCTTCTTTTTTAATGTGGTAGTCAACGCCTTCTGCTGCCCTCTGCCGACTCCTTGTTTTGTGCGACAGCTCCTTGTAAACGAAGTCACGCAGGTGGCGGAGCAGGTGATGGCGATGGGTCGCCAGCATGCGATGCTGGAGACGCGCCACCGCGTGGTCGAGAGTGAGTGTTCTATACTTATTCTTTTCGTCTTCTCTCTGTTTTGGTATAATCGACTGACAGCCAATTATTGACTGCCATGTAGCTGAGCATAACGCTTTACTGCGCGATGTCGCCACGTTGGAGAAGACACTAGCCGCAGCTGTGAAGGGGCGCGACGAGGCAATCACGACTCGTGATGATGCCCAGAAGCGCGAAGAGGATCTGCGCGCCTCCTTTGCAGCCAGGGAGAAGTTGTTCGAAGAGCAACTGTTCTCAGTCGCCAAGGCCCTCTCAGGTACCTTTACTGGTAGATATTTTATTGATGTTCTTTTCTGCATCTGTAGTGCCGGTGGCACTAGAAGTTTGATCCATTTGTGTATTTTGGTGCAGATGCTGGCGGCTTGAGTTTTGATCCACAAGCCCTTTGTCGCTATGACGCTCTGGCGGGCGCGGTATCTGTGGTCGAGGATCGTAGCGCCGCTGTCCAAAATACGTTGTCCAAGGCCAAGGCCACCCTGAGTCGCCTCCGGGAGGAGTTGATGCCGAAGGCGGAGCTGGTCGACAATGTGGAAGAGCTGGTGGAGTCGCTCGCTAGGGGTGTGCCTGCCACGTACAAGAACTCCCTCCGCGCAGCTGGCGCGACCATGTTGCTTGCCATGGTGCAAGCCCACGGAGTCGAAGTAGATCCTTCTGCGGTGTCGAAGACGATGCCTGTTGGCGCGGATGGTCAGCAGGTAGTATTCGCTCCCTTTGCGACTGCCTGTGCCAAATATGGCCATTCCTTGATAAACACTGTTGCCAAGTATTCGGAGGAGCTCAATCGTGCGAAGAAGGCAGCGAAAACTTCGGCCTCAGGGGCCGGCGGAAAGTCAGTGGCATCTGATACTGCCACAGACTTGATGAAGCCCCCGAGGTCATCGAAGTCGAAGAAGCCAGCTGCTTCATAGTTAGTTTCTTGTAATAGTTGATGAATTGCTCTTTTGATTGGAGAACATGCCTATTGGCGAATGTGTTTGTAGATACTTTTATGCTGATCCTGAATGCATCTGTTACTTTTGACTTTTGAGTTGGTCGCCTTATTTGCCTCTGGCTTGATTTTTGGTAGGGTACATCAAGTGGTCCTGTGGGAGGAACCCCGGACTCGCCATCTCTTGAGGATACAATGGCACCACCATGCTCCAGGGTAGAGGAGTTGTCCTTGCTTTCGTGACTTCGTGATCGCGTTAAGCAACTGGAGCGTGAGTTTCCCGTGATCCGCAGTAGCGCGGACGTGTGGAAGTCAAAGGCTGAAAAAGCCGCCGCCCGCGAGCAATATCTGCTTGGCAAGGTGACGCAGCTGGGCGACCAGTTTAAGTGTTAGTTTGCTCATCCTCATCTTTTCCTTTGTAGTTAATCGCAATGGTACGTTGTACTCATGTTGTTGATGCTGCTTCGTGTAGTTGTTAGCGCACGCCATCCGTAGGAGGAGAGGGATAGGATTGCCATCCGCCTTCATGATCTCACCCAGGAGCAACTTCAGGAGAGTGGATACTTCTGGGTAGATCATGATCGTGCGACTGCGTTGGCGACCCTGCAGGATCGCGCCTCGCGAGTGTTGCTCTTTCTGAAGAAGTCGCAGTCGTGTTTGAAGAACATCTATCGGGCGATGTTCCCGCTGGATGATACTCCATCAAGCCTGCTGGCTCTCCTGACCAAATTTCAAGATATGTCCGCGGTTCGCGAGTGCGTGAGGCAACAGTTGGTGGCTGGTGCCAAGGCTGCCCTTTCCATGGTGCGTTTGCACAGGCCTGACGTGGATGTCGCCGCCATTGCCTCTAGGCCACCGGTGCCACCAGTAGGATCTTCCTGGAACATGGTGCCGCACTATCAGGCGGTGGACCGTCCACCTTTGGATGTAAGAGCGCAGTGATTCGCCAGATCTTTGCCGGCAGCATCTCAGTTCTTCGATTGAGGCGGGGCGTTTGTACGTGCCCTTAAAGTTGTGCACGAAGCTGTAGACCAGCTCATCCCAGCTGCGAATGGATCCGCGTGGGAGGTTATTGAGCCATGCCCGGGCGGCGCCCTGCAGCTGTAGCTGCAAGCATTGCATGGCAGTACTTCGACTGCCTCCATGTAGCCTGACGGAGGAGATGTGATCCTCCAGCCAGATCTTGGGGTCCTGCAAACCGTCAAATTTAGGGTTCTCCGATGGGAGTTTGAACCCTTTAGGCATTCGCTTTTGCCTAATGGATCTGCTGAAGCATCTGGCGCCGCAGAGCTCCCCATCTTCTTCTTCCGAGTCAGTCGACCGGGCACGTCGTGCCCTTGACTTGTCGATCTTGCGCTGCGTGAGTTCATCGCGTGCATCGTAGTCGCGATCATGTCGCGGTGAGCGGCGGCGCCGAGACAGGTCGTGACTGTCATCGCTGGACGAGGGCGAGGAGTAGCGCTTTGCTAACGCTTTGCCCTTTTTTGGGTCTGGTACCAGTTCCTTGTCGAGGGCGGCCTCGATTAGCCCCAGGCCCGCGATCGTAGATCGGTGCATGGTCGTTCGGGGATCTCCAGCTGATGGCTGGTTATTGAGAAGGTACATGGTGGCCGCTGTCACCGCGGCCTGTGGTGTCCTGGGAACCACGTTGCCTCTCGTGTCGACTATCATAGAGCCGAAGTCGAGGACTTTCGCGGCGTCTATGCGTTCTTGTTCGGTGAGGTGAGCCATCCGCGATTGCCTTTTCCTGGCGAGGTGCTCGTTGCCTCTTGAGGAGGATCCTCCGTAGGAGGAGAGCCCAGCGCGACGAAGGCTTGACTCGTCCGCCGCCTTTTTACGTGCCTCAAGTTGCGCGATTGCTTGTTTTTGGCGCTTGAATTCCTCTTTCAGGAGCTAGTGGTAGCCCATCAGTAGCTCCTACGGGGACCCGAAGGGTAGAGGTGCACCTCGTAGGGCTTCGCGGCAACGTTCCCACTCTTGCTCGTTGAGCCTGATCACGACGCGTTCGCCGGTTTGCTCGTTGATTATGCTAGGAGGTTCGACTGCTCCTCCGTTGCCACCGTTACCGCCGTTGCCGGCGTTGGGCGGGTCGGTGCCGTTGCCGGTGTTACCACCGTTGCCGCGATTGGGTGGATCGGTGTCGTTGCCGGTGTTGCCACCGTTACCGCGGTTGGCGGAGGTGTCGCCTGCGTTGATGACGGCGCACATGAAGTGATTTGGGAAGCTGTTGCTTCCACAACTTTCAGATTCGGAACCGTAGGTTCCATCTTCAGTGGCCAGATCGCTTAGATCGGAGTCGCGACTGTTGTCGCTGACCATGTTCCCAACTACCGCCGGAGCATTGAGCTCACTGAGGGCGCCGATCGATGGAGGGAACCATGATGCTGGGGCAATCGCCGGTGCCGTCGGCTGATCGGGCATGCGAAGCGTGCCCATCTGACCAACTTGGAAGCGGAAGCTCCCAATCGCCAGGCTGATTCCGTCGCCCACGGACTCGAAGGCCGGGCGAGTAGCCGGCGTGTGGACGGTGAAGTCGAAGGCGCCGAAAAGCTAGCGAATCTCCGCTGTTGCAGAGTTGTAGATCGCGTTTGATGGGGCCGAAGAAGCCACAACATCAGCACTCCCAATTCCCACAGACGACGCCAATTGACGAGGGTTTAACTCGTCAATGCCCATTGTTATAGACTTGGGTTTTGGAGAAGGAGGGAGCACTGGAGACATCTATCGGCTAGCAAACAAGCACACAGGGGACAAAGGATTTACCCAGGTTCAGGCCTCGTAGAGGTCCCTACTCCTGCTTGTCTTCTCGTGGAATTATTGAGGGAGTCGAAAGTTACAACGGTGCGCAGATGCAATCTGGAGAGGGTTTGTGGAAGCTAGGGTTGCGTGTGTCCTCCTCGCTGCCCCCTCCTAACCCTTATATAGATAGGCTAGGTCTCGGGTAGTAGGTCGAGTCGGTTACAAGTTAGGGTTTTCCCCTTCAAACTTTCTATCTTTAGCTTCTTCTTGTCCTTCAAGCAATCGAGAGTCCACAGGTTACTCGAGTCCTTTCATCTGGGCCTTGGCGACACCGTGGGCCTGTACGTATTTGGACCGTATATACCAAGCTCGAGTACCTGTAGGGTATACCCATGTCACTATGAGGTCTGCTTCCATAGTTGACCTTGTTAAGATGGTCTGCTTGCAAGACTTCCATGAAACAGCGCCACCACCAAGAGTGAATATATATCCACTTGTGGCTCATCAGCATCTGATATCTAATTTGAATCACTATACCCTTCTAGTACTTCATGGCTCAAAATATATCGAGCTCGTTGGGAACCCCAAGAGGAAGGTATGATGAGCACAACAATAAGTTTTCCCTCAGTTATGCAACCAAGGTTATCGAACCAGTAGGAGCAAGGAAACAACTCCAAGGTGTTGCTAGCAACTTGGAATCCTGCACAACACAACCACAGAACTTTGCCCCAACTTATAGTGAGGTTGTCAATCTCACCGGTTTTGCTGAACACAAAGGATTAAACGTATAGTGTGGAAGATAATAATTGCTTGCAGAAAGTAAACTGTAAACGATAAACAGTAGATGGTATATCAATGGTAAAAGCATGGACTGGGGACCATAGTTCACTAGAGGTGTTTCTCCTTAAGATAGATAGCATGTTGGGTGAACAAATTACAGCGAGGCAATTGACAGATTTGAGAAAGCGTAACAATGCATATACTAGACATCTTGATTCTTATGAGATTTGATTGGGCATTACAACATTATACATAGAACGTAATCCAACTGCATCTATGACTAATAATCCACCTTCAGGTTATCATCTGAACCCCCTCCAGTATTAAGTTGCAAGCAACAGATAATTGCATTAAGCAAAGTGTGTAAAGTAAACAATACGATTGTTCTATGAACAAAGGATTGATGTTTTCTCTCTAGTAGCAACAACACATCTAGTACCTTAGAGATTTCTGTCACTTCCCCAGATTACTAGAGGCATGAACCCACTATCGAGTATAAATACTCCCTCTTGGAGTTGCTAGCATCTACTCGGCCAAGATAGCTACTAACAACGGAGAGCATGCAAGATCACAAATAACAAAGATATGATAGAATCAATAATTAATCTGAAATAGCATCTCAATATCCATCGGATCCCCGCAAACACAACATGTAGGATTACAAATAGATGATCTTGATCATGAATGGAGCTCACAAGATCTAAACATGGTAGCACAAAGGAGAAGAACCAACCATCTAGCTACTACATGGACCCGTAGTCCAGAGATGAACTACTCACGCATCACACCGGAGGCAGGCATGGTGATGAAGAAGGCCTCCAGGGTGAATTCTCCCCTTCGGCAGGGTGCCGGGAAGAGCTTCATATCCCTCCCGATCTAGGGATGGAGATGACGGCGGCTACAGACTCTTTCGTGGAATTTTGATCGGGTACTTAGGGTTTCTGTATCGGAGGCTTCTTATAGGCGAAAGGAGAGGCTTCTTATAGGCGAAAGGGGAGGCACATATGAACTTCCCTCCCGCATTCCCTCTCCATTTCCCCACATCTCCCGCCAGTTTGCCGAGCTCCCACCCACCATGCCGCCAAAGGGTTTCGTCAAACCCCGATCCGCCGCCGCCGGTGATCCGACGGAGAAGAAGGCGAGGAAGCCGAGAGCGCCCGTGCCGAGACCTAAAGACATCACCGACGCCGCGTGGCCGGCCCTATCCAGGAAGAGAAAGGTCGAATCAGATAGTCGTAGAGATAGGAAGACAAGGGCCAAGGAGGGGAAGGTGCTCGCCGAGGTTCACGCGGCGACGCGGCCCAGGCAAAGAGGGAAGCAGCGGCGTCGCGTACGCCATACGACGATGTTTGGGGGATCCAGCCAAGCGTCGCCTCGCCGGCCGGCTTCTCGCCGATTTTGCCGTCCATGTTCCAAGAGAGCCAGGCCAACCCGCGACAGAGGTACTCCTCCGCCAGCACGCCAAGCTCTGCGCCGACTGCCTCCGCCGTACCTACTTCGCCGAGCTCTGATTCCACCTGCTCCAACCGGTCGGATGGCCACGATGCCGACACACCCATCCCCGTCGCACCGGACACGCCAGAGGAGGGCATCCCCATCGATGTCTGATCGCCGACCTATTTTTGCCTTGTTCTGTAATAATTTGATCGTCAAACCTCTTTGGGCGTACATCTGTCGAACACCTTTGGCCGAGATTTCACCGGCGGGAACGATAAAATTGGAATATGTTGCCTTTTTTGCTTCGTTTGGAAAGTCGGTCTAGGAATGCGACTGAAAAACCGGCCGTTCCCAGGCCAAAAACTTACTCCGTCCGACGCTATTTAGCTTCAAATTTTGGCATGGGACGGCCGACGAGTGGAGGTGCTCTTATATCCAGTTACTTCACTCTTCACTTATTGTACATGTGCATACACTTGGACAGGTGCATGGGAGAGGGAGAGAAAACCAGTACACACGCACGCACTAGCTAACTAATTTTGTTACGATCATACTACCTCCGTCCCACAATGTAATCTTTTTTAGCAAATAAAAACAGCTTGCTAAAGAGACTTATACTATGAAACGTAGGAAATAGATTATAGGCGCACGTTGGGCATTGACGCGGCTGGATCGGCAAATATAAAGACTTCGTCTTAAGTTCAGCTCTGAACTTATTGTCCGTCTAACACCGATCAATACAAAATTGAGGCAAGTAACGTGTTACATGCAAAGGAAAGCCTCCCATTGAATTGAACCCTCAGCTAAACTGGATGCATTCATCTCCCCAGTTCACGTACCGCGAGTTGCTCATGGCGTCCAAAATGCCGTGCTAGTTTTGGACGAAATGGTTTATGTACTTCCTCCGATTTAAATTAATTGACTCGAATTTATCTAAATTCGAGTCAATTAATTTGGATCGAAAGGAGTAACAAAGTTAAGGTTTACTATTTTGACAGAAAATCTTGTGAGCCTGTTTTGATAGGTATACGTACCTCTGCTGTTGGCACTGAAGTCAGGTGTTCGAACCCAGCGTGTTTAGAATTTTAGATTTTCTTTCTACTGCTCTGACAGATGGGACTAACATCGGGACACAGTTGTATGGTCACATGTGCTAGACCAAAAATTATAGGGACGTTTTTGCAAAGCAGTCAGCGCCACGTGTCGGTTCCTGAGTGATGTGGGACCAGTTTTGCACCATAGATCAAGTATTAGGACTACTCTATCCCATTTTACAACTATTGAGACTAAAATGTACCTAAGAAATAACTATTAGGACTACCCATGTATTTAGCTCATTAATAGATGATTCGCCGATCTAATTCGACCCGATCAGGTCGCCTAGAAACACCGACAAACATGGTTGCCAGCGCCCCTCACCGTAGCGTCATTCGCTCTCTTGGGTCCTGCCGCCATTAAAAATTGATCTGTTGATTGATGTTTCCCCGACGCCCAGGCCGTTCAAGGTTTGGTCCGTTGGTCTTCTTGAATTATTCTTTATTCGATCTTATATTGATAAGTGAAAAACCAATGAGTGTTTCAATTCAATCGTAGTACAGCACGTAATATTGTCTTTGGTTTCTAAAGCACAAAGCATCTTGTCTTCTACTCTCGCCGTTTCGAAATATAAGATGTTTTAATTTTTATGAAATCGTATATATCTAGACCCTTTTAGTGTGTTTAGGTTCACTCTAAATCTGCACACTAAAAGATATCTAGATATATTATTTTTACAAAAGCTAAAACATTTTACATTATGAACGGATGAGTAGAAAGATAAGTTAAATTCTAATACTCCCTCTGACCCAATTTAATTGACTCAAATTCGTTAAGATACGGATGTATCTAATATTAAATCATGTCTAGATACAATTAAATATAGACAAATCTAAGTCAACTAATTTCGATCGGAGGGAGTACTTCAAATCGTAATAAGGTATAGAATTCATTGTTTAATATATTTTTAAATATCTATTATATACTAAAAGCAATATAATTGGATGTTTCTGTTAGGTTGACTCTCTCCCGGTCGATCCCAACGGATCGACCTCTTATTCGTGCCCTGATCGCGAGCGTCCAACCCTCATATGGTTGGTGGGCCACTGTGGCAGATCTATAAAGAGGAGGTGGGGGCCAGGGCACACGTTACGAGATTCGACGCGCCGCCGCTCCCCCACCTACATCCCTACCGATCTAGGGTTCCTAGCGCGAGCCACGGGAAGCACCGCCGCCGCCACCGTTAGTCACCCTAGCCATGCCATCGTCGTCGACCTCTTCGCCATGGCAAACGCCTCTAGCTCGTCGAGCCAGAACGAAGGTACTTCCTCCCATCCCTCTCTGTAAAAGCAAAACCCTAGTACTATAGAATCTACCGAGAGCTTCTAGTCCTAACAATGGTATCAGAGCAAGTAGGTTCTAGATTTTTTTTGGTAGAAAAAGCAAAGTCAAAGAAACCCCAACATAGTGCGCTGCCCATCCGGGCCGCGCCGTCCCACTCGATCCCTATGCGCATCGGCAAGCCGAGGCATAGGGAAGAAGGACCAACCCCATCTAGGGCAAAGTAAAGAAATCCCCAAATCCCACAGAGAAAAGCCCCATATCTTCCCTTTCCCAAACCCGAATCAAAGAACAAAAGGCCTGATTCATATAGAGAAATCCCCAAAATCAAAAGAAAAGGGGTACCGCCGGCCACCGCCGGCATAGGGCACCACCGCTAGGCCACTTGACGGCGGCGCTCCCACTAGCGGGTGGAGGCGCTCGTCGGCAAGGAGCCTAGGGCGGCGTCACAAGCTCCCTGAGCTTCCGCTGCCGTAAAAGGGGGCAGAGGAGTTCGTCGGTTTTGGGGTGGAGTGGGTAAAGGAAGAAAGCAAGGGGCTCACGTCGGAGGAGGGAGGGGCTCGCCGCTGGCGTCGCGCAGGGTGGCGCGGCCACCTCGGCTCACTTGCGCAGGAGCAACACCGCCGCCAGAGAGCGGGCTCACGCATTGCGGGGGAGGAGAGTGGGCTCTGAGGGTTAGGGTTAGTCTGGGCAGACGTGGTCGGTTTTTGACCTAGCGAAACTCAAGGGTGGCCATTCGATCGCTGCTGCCAGGACGGACGGCCAGGATAGGGCGCGCGACTCGCTGTGGGGCGGTGATGGGCTTTGGGCTGTTGCCGGGCTCCGAGACGCGCTTTGCAGGCACCACGTGCAGCAGGCCGCAGGTGTTATGCGTTGCACAGGAGGTGTTATGCGTTGCACAGGGGGCCAGTGGGCCGTTATCTGTTGCACGCGCGTGTACAGTACCCGTGTTTTTTATTTTTTATTTTTACAGAGGCTGTTTTAGATGATTTTTGTATAGTTTTTTTTTTGACAAATTTCGTCTAGTATTTTCTATTCAAAGTTATCCAACGAAATTTTGTCTAGAAAATGGAAAAGTAATAGTAAAGTTTCTGTAAAATGTAAAGTTGATGAATTTTAATTCATTCTTCCGCTGCAAATAGTTAAAGGGCTCTTTTAAAATTTAATATAGACAAAAGTGATATTAAATTTTTGAGAGCATATTAAAGTTATATTCTGGTCATATTCATGTTATTTTTCTAACCAACGTTGTAAATAGCATGATTGTGATTAGTGTGTTATTTCAAAGTAATTAAAGTCATGTGCTTTTGATTCTATTTTCTGCCCAAAGGTGATGTAGAATTAATTGCATAAGCATTTGTATGTCTTAATTTTGACCAACGTTGGATTAATACATGTAATTGTTACTATTCTCACTTTTTTGGGGTTTTCAGGAGGGCTCTACTTGATGAACTGCATCAAGGAGGTCCCACACTGAGAGGTGACAATTACTCCGAGTGGAGAAAGAAGGTGGATTTCGCGTTCATCTGCGCTGAGATGGATTGGGTCCTTGAGACCAAGTCTCCCACCAAGCCGACAAAGCCTATCAGAGATGCTACTGATGATGACGTCGCATGGGATAGAAAGAAAAGGGACTATGCTCCAGTAGAGCTGGCATACTCCATAGAGAACCAAAAGTGGCAGAACGCCAACAAGAAATGCATGGCATTCATAAAGAACACAGTTGAGCCGATAATTGTTGGTTCAATCACATAGTGTAATTCCGTAGGGGAGTACATGGAAAGGATAAAGAGCCAGTTCACTGGCTCTTCAAAGACATATGCAACCCAGCTGCTCAAGCAGCTGGTGACAGAAAAGTATATAGGAGGTGGACATGACATCAGAGAGCACATCCTCCGGATGAGCAACATGGCTGCCAAATTCAAGGCCATGGAAGCTGATGTGGAGATAAAGCCTGCTCTCCTTGTCCACATGGTCATGGTGTCACTACCTCAACAGTTTGAGAACTTTGTTGTTAACTACAATATGGCCCCTAAAAAATGGGACATAGAAAAGACCATCGCCATGTGCGCTCAAGAAGAGGAGAGGCTCAAAACCCAGAATGGTGATTCATTAAACCTAGTGAAGGACAACAAGAAAAAGACCTTCACTCACAACAACCATGGCTCTCCTTCTAAGCCACACGGTAAAGCTCCCATGCACTATCAGCCTCAGCATAGGCCTGCTCACCCAGTGAACAAAGATGTTTGTCTTCACTTCAGCAAGAAAGGGCACTACAAGAAAGGTTGCTCCGTTTTTCTAAAGGAGCTAATGGCAAGAAAAGGTAACAATATAGTTTCATTTGTAAATGAATCCTTGTATACACAGTTTTCAAAATCTACTTGGTGGATTGACTCAGGGGCAACTGTTCATGTTGCAAATTCTTTACAGGGATTCCATTCGACGAGGACTATGAAAAGAAACAAAGGATGCGTTGAAGTCGCAAATGGAGTCCAAGCGGATGTTGAGGCCATTGGTGACATCTCTTCGGAGCTTACCGATGGATCAATGATCTTGCTAACGGATGTTCTTTATGTTCCTTCTTTGCATAGAAATTTAATAAGTGTGTCGCGTTTGGACAAAGTTAATTATTAGTGTCATTTTGGACATGGCCAGTGTGCCATTTATTGTAATAAAGATTGTGTGGGTATTGCTTTCCTTCACAATGAGCTTTATTTATTATCCACTCGCGAGAAAGTTAATTATGTTTGTAAAGTGAAAGAGAATGTTTCCTCGTCGGATAAAGAACCAAAGAAAAGAAAAAGAACTCAAGACTCGTCGAAATTATGGCACTGTCGTTTAGGCCATATTTCGAGGGGGAGAATAGAAAGACTAGTTAAAAACGATATTCTTCCTCTACTAGAGTTCTCCGACATAGAGCAATGCATCGATTGCATTAAAAGAAAGTATGTAAAGCAAATTAAAAAGGGTGCAAATCGAAGCCCCGAAACACTAGAAATTATTTACACTGACATATGTGGACCATTTCCAGTGAAAAGTGTGGATGGTTATGACTCGTTCATAACATTCACAGATGATTACTCCCGTTATAGTTATATTATTCAATTAAAGAAAGATTGGAAGCGTTGGATAAATTTAAAATATTCAAAGCTAAAGTTGAGAACCAACACAGTAAAACAATAAAGATAGTAAGGTCTGACCGTGGAGGGTAGTACTATGGCCGACACACCCCATATGGCCAAGTCCCTGGACCTTTTGCAAGGTTCTTACAGGAGACTGGCATAGTGGCCCAATATTCGATGCCGGGCGAGCCTCAGCAAAATGGAGTAGCTGAAAGGCGTAACCATACCCTTATGGATATGGTTCGCAGCATGATGAGTTACTCCACCTTGCCATTTGGATTGTGGATGGAGGCGTTAAAAACCGCCATTCGTATTCTCAACAGAGTACCAAGCAAGTCGGTGCCCAAAACACCGTATGAGTTATGGACAGGGAGAGTTCCCTCGGTGCAACACCTAAGGGTGTGGGGGAGCCCAGCTGAGGCCAAAGTATTTAATCCAAATATTGCAAAGCTTGACCCTAAAATAGTTAGTTGGCATTTCATTGGCTATCCTGAAAAGTCAAAAGATTTTCATTTCTACTGTCCAGATAGATACACAAAGTTTGTATAAACGAGACATGTTGTCTTCTTAGAGGACGAAATGATGAGGGGAGCATGGTAGCACAAAAAATTGATCTTGAGGATAAGAGGGTGCATGCACCTAATCCGATGACTCAGGAGCCATTCTTCTCGCTGCCTATTGTTCCTGCATCGACAACCCCTGAGGTTGTGGTGCAAGCACATGTTGCAACTCCACCCATGACAACAGTGAGTGAGGATACGGAACATGTCCGTCAGGAGCCGACTGAACCCACTATTGTGCGTGAAAGGGAGCAGCAGCAGCCACCTCAACAGGATGTGCCACACGTTGAGACACACAATGTGCCAACGAATGAGGCACCTAGAAGGGCACGAATTGTCCCAACAGATGAGGCCCCTAGAAGGTCTCAAAGAGTTAAAAGATCAGCGATTTCTACTGATTATAAAGTCTATAACACGGAAAGAGTTCAAATGGAGAATGATCCCACTTTATTTGAAGAAGCCATGAGTAGCCCTCACTCATCCAAGTGGCTAGAGGCCATGGAAGATGAGATGAGGTCAATGAGTTCCAACGAAGTTTGGGACTTAGGAAATTCCCAAAGGAGCCAAAACAGTAGGCTGTAAATGGGTCTACAAAATTAAATGTGACTCTAGAGGGAATGTGGAGAAGTACAAAGCACGGCTTGTGGCAAAAGGATTTACACAAAGAGAAGGAGTAGATTACAATGAGACTTTTTCTCCAGTCTCATGTAAGGATTCCTTCAGAATCATAATGGCACTAGTTACACATTTTGATTTAGAGCTGCATCAAATGGATGTAAAGACGACATTTCTAAACGGGGATTTAGAAAAAAGAGTCTACATGAAACAACCTAAGGGTTTTGTCATGGAAGGCAAGGAAACACATGGGATGCCGCCTAAAGAAATCCATTTATGGATTAAAGCAAGCTTCGTGATAGTGGTATCTAAAGTTTAATGAGACCATTAAGAAATTTGGGTTTAAAGAGAATGTTGAGGACAACTGCATTTACACAAAGTTTAAAAGTGGGAGATATATTTTCCTAATTCTGTATGTGGATGATATGTTGCTTGCTAGCAGCGATGTCGGTCTACTACTAGAAACAAAGAAGTTCTTGTCCTCAAACTTTGACATGAAAGATCTTGGTGAAGCTTCATATGTTTTGGGCATAGAAATTCACCGAGATAGATCAAATGGGGTTCTAGGACTGTCACAGAAGGCATACCTAGAGAAGATTCTAAAGAAATACAGTATGCATGCGTGCAATACCACACCTGCTTCTGTAGTCAAGGGCGACAACTTTGGAAAATTTCAATGTCCCAAAAGTCAATATGAGATCGATCAAATGAAAGTAGTACCATATTCTTTGGCCATTGGAAGCTTACAGTATGCACAAGTGTGCACTCGCCTTGACTTAGCTTTTATCACCGGGGTACTCGGTAGATATCAAGAGAATCCAGACATACATCATTGGAAGATGGTAAAGAAAGCATTGTGTTATGCGCAAGGCACAAAAGACCTCATGCTAACATATAGAAGATCTGATTCACTAGAGATAAAATGGTATTCATATGCTGATTTTGCGGGAGATAGAGACGAATTTATAGCATGTTATGAGGCAACGGGGCGGGCAATATGGTTAAAAAAAATTATACCCGACTTGAAAGTGGTAGATTGCATTGACAAGCCACTAAAGATGTACTGTGACAACGAGCCCATAGTATTTTATGCTCACAACAACAAGTCGAGTAATGCTTCCAAACCAATAGAGATAAAGTATTATGTTGTGAAAGATAAGATCCAGGATCACACTATAAGACTCGAGCATATAAGGACAAAGGATATGCTTGCGGATCCGCTAGCGAAAGGCTTATCACCCAATGTGTTCAAGGAGCACTTAGCCGGCATGGGTTTAAGGGAAAGCCTATGATTCTTGGATCATAAGAGGCCCAAAAGAAACAGAATTTGTTTCAAAACAAGAGGTATATTGTAGCTATCTGATTCTATCGGCAATTGAGCTGTGACGATGAAACATGCTCTATGTACCGAACTGTGATGAAATGAGTAAAATATAAAGTAAAAAGTAAAGTCGAGATCAAGGGGGAGAATGTTAGGTTGACTCTCTCCCGGTCGATCCCAATGGATCGACCGACCCCTTATCCGCGCCCTGATCGGGGGCGCCCAACCCTCATATGGTTGGTGGGCCCCTGTGGCAGCGCTATAAAGAGGAGGTAGGGGCCGGGGCACACATTACAAGATTCGACGCGCCGCCTCTCCCCCACCTACATCCCTACCGATCTAGGGTTCCTAGCGCGAACCACGGGAAGCACCGCCGTCGCCACCGCTTAGTCACCCTAGCCACGCCATAGCCATCGACCTCCTCGCCATGGCAAACGCCTCTGGCTCGTCGAGCCAGAACGAAGGTACTTCCTCCCATCTCTCTCTGTAAAAGCAAAACCCTAGTACTATAGAATCTACCGAGAGCTTCTAGTCCTAACAGTTTCGAGGCACCACGTTCATCCACATCACTCAAATTATCTTGATGGTTAGATCTAGTAATATTTATGGCTAGGATTATTAGTTAACGTAACTGTGTGATTTGATTTGGCACGACATATGTGGACCTATGTATCAATTATGAATGGAACGGTATGTACCAGATAAGACGTGTCAAACAAAGTTGATCAATCATCTAAAAAAAAAGTTGATTAATTGTGCTAAGACGTACCTTGATAGGGGTCTATCTGCATCCGTTAAAAAAATGCATGGACTAAATAGGTAGAACTCTAGAAAGGAGGGACGTGGTATTGGATATGTAATTCCGCCTCCGCCGCCGCGTACCAAGAGATGAGTTCGTCCACAATACAAACATGTCCACGTATCCGTGTATGCAAATCCTAAATCAGCCATTGTGACAGACCACGCCGATGGTTGCAAGTTAACGCACAAGCAGAGTGCACATACGCATGGGACACTAGAGCTAGACATACATACGTCCATCGGATATTTTAGTTTTTGATAATTTTCCCTTCTTTGTTTGAGATAGTCAGCGACCATAACCTATAGAAATTGAGAAATGTTATAGAAAATCTAACGGTACTCCCTCCGATCCGAATTAATTGACTTCGATTTATCTAGATTCGGATGTATCTAGACATATTTTAGTGTTAGATATATTCGAATCTAGACAAATCCGAGTCAATTAATTTAGATCGGAGGGAGTAAAAAGAAATATTCAGCTAGCTGACATTAACCTATTGTTCTTTATAAACCTCTTGATCTCATAAACCTTATTATTAACATACATGAATCGACATATATTTGTAATTCCGCATCACATCATGTGATGATTAATCGGATGTATCTTTATTATAATGGACCATTACTAAGTAATCTTAGTAACTATACCTAAACATCTTCGATTACGAAATTTTATTTAGGCCCTAGCATGTAAGTTCTGTTAACTCTAAATTGACCTTAAAGAGACGAGTATAACCTCAGTTTTAACCTCACAATGACGCAACAAAAGAAGCTACATCCTTGCTTGCTATATAAATTTAATAACATGTTTTTCTTTAAAATTTCCTTGTATGGACATATGTGCAATTTTTTTATGGCCACATCAAATATGACTATAAATTATATTTTATTTAGCATAGTTTTGTGGTGTCGATAGATGCGTGTTAATTCTAATCACATAATATAAATATCTATAGTCCGTAATAAATATCTAATAGTCACTTTTGCCCTTGCATTTGCGAGGGTTACCCTGCTAGTTATAAGAAATAGCAGATACCATAGCCATGTCTCCAACTTGCACAGAGGTCCCCAATTTCTAAAGACGATCATGTATTTGGAGCAGAACTAAAGTTGAGCATTCACTTTGCTCTGTTTTTGTGCCCCTCTTTGCTCTGTTTTCTGCTCATTTTTTAGATCAAAGGCTCAAAGAGCCCGGCTTGAATTCACCCTGACGGAGCTCCTCTTCTTCTTGCATTTCCGCTGGACTTTAAATAAATGTAGCCCCGAACATTCAAGGTTACAAATTGTTGATTAACAGCTAACATGCAAAGGATACAAGCAAAAAAGATGAAAATATGAAGCACAACTTGAAAAACGAGACCGTCGTTCAGCTCTGCGATCTGATCCGAGAAGAAGCCATGTCAGTGAAGAAGCATGCAATTGAGGAATCATGCCATCGTCAACCTCGAGAGGGCCAGCCATGTGCAATGCCATCCATTTCCACCTCCGAAGAAAGCACCTTGCCTTCTCGCCCTTGATCGAAAGGGCGCCACACCTGTTAGGAGGTGGAGTAGCTCACCCCGAGCACACATGGGAATTGACAGGCATGTTGCCAAGGGGAGGACTCCAGGCACTACCGCCTCCACGCTGCCACCCACAAACTTCACCGCCACCCGCAACACCAACCACGATGCCAAGAATAAAACTGCCAGGCGAAATCGCCAACGAAGACGCGGTGATAAAGATAGCGCCAGTGGCACATGGCCTAGCCTAGAGTCGCATACTAGCTCGACCACTGGTAGGCTGCTGCTGACGGAGAGGATAACCCTTCTCCTCTCGCCTGGCTTGAGGGAGCCGACCCACCAGCGAGAAAACAAGTCCCAGGGAACAAGATCCTCGCGGACACTTGGCGGCGGCATGCCTTGTACTCCTCCTTTCTCTGTGCGCAAAAGGCCACCTCGACGTCGACATCCTCTAGGAAGTGGGCGGCCCACTCCGCCCTCAGACGCTCGTCCTCTTCGGCGTGGTAAAGGTGCTGGAGCCGTGCGGTGTGGCGCCGCTTCTCCTCCTCGGTGACGAGGCCCGGCGGCGGTGCGATCATCTCCACCTGCTCGCGCGTCCACACATCATGAAAGTTCATCTGTGCGCACGCGGGCGGTTGAGGTGCCACGCCGCCGCGTCAAACGCGCGCACCATCTCGTGCGCCGTCTCGTACGTGCCGATGACAATGATGTCGCTGTCGCCGTAGATCTCGGCGTAGAACGTGTCGTTGGGCGGGCGCGCACCCCACAGTAGACGCACGACGAGCATGGCGGTGCCATTCGGCGGCGGCGAAAGCGGGCGCTCGACGGGGCGGGAAGGGGCAAGGCGGTGAGCGGCAAGCGAGCGAGATGGGGAATTTGGGCGTGGGAGTGAACCTTCAGCGGTGGTTGAGCGGTGTGCGGATGCCGACACCCAAAATATCCCGTGCCGAATACCGCGAGAAAATTTAAAGCGCGGACCCAAAATTGCGGTTTCCACTGCACAGACGCCATTTGGTGCTGCTGTTGGAGTTGCTCTTAGTATTCCCAAATAGTACTACTTCCCAGCCAAGTCATGTAGGAAAAACATACTCCCTCTGTTTCAAATTACTCTGCGTTTTAGGTTTAGTCAAAGTCAAACTTTATAAACTTTGACTATAAATATAAGAAAAAATATTAATATTTAAAATATGTAATAAATATAGTTAGGCTCGCCATAAAACATACTTTTATATTATGTACAGTTGATATTATAAATATTATTATTCTATTGAAGATGTTCAGTGAAGTTTTAATATATTTGACTTTGACCAAACCTAAAACGCAGAGTAATTTGGGACGGAGGGAGTATAGCATAGGAACACTGTTTCGGACATAGCATTAGGTTTCTGTTAACAAGGGAGCTAGTAAGTACTCCGTCTGTTTTAAAACATAAGATGTCTTAACTTTGTGAATAGAGTGTACCTAGACCTCTTTTAGTGTGTAGGTTTACTCCAAACTTAGTTGAATCTACAAATGAGTCTAGATACAATTTTTTTACAAATCTAAAACATCTTATATTTTAAAACGGAGGGAGTAATTATCAACCGGTAGCTGGATTACAGCAAAATCCTGTAACAACTTAATTACAAGAAGAATTTATTCGGTTCACAAGTATCAGAGAGTATGTCCCCAGTCGATTAAAAATGGAGATAACATGTGCCGCGAAATTTGCACGTAGGGCGGGATACCTCTAGTTGAATTTGCAGGTAGAGACACCCTTGGGCAGGGTGCCCGGTGTGATGGCCGAACATCCCTTGACGCGCATCTCGGAGGGACTTCTGCACCACTCGAGGGCGAGCCCCGACAAGGACAGCTTTGGGCAGTCGATGATGCTTATGTCGCTGAGCAGAGGGAATGCTCCTTTGGGCATATCATCCCACGCCACTAGTTCCGGCATGTCATCTAGCACGATCGTCTTCAGGCTCGGGAATGCGCAAGGACAGGGACTGCTGCTGCTGCCGCCGCAGAATCCGCCATCGATCCTCTTGACAATGGTCAGCTCCTTGATATCCAGAAGCTCCAGACACGGGAGCCCGCCGAGAGCAGGAAGAGCCTTCAGCCTCCTGCAGTTCCTGAGGTACAGGCGCGTCAGCTACTCCATCACCACCAGCCAGCTCGGAGACGTCGCCCCAGGGTACCTCGTGATGCGCAGGTCACGGAGGTCGCAGTGAGGCTGGAGGCCTTCGAGGACCGCGGCGGCCGCGTCGGTGGGTCCTTCGTTGAATTGCCGCGGATCCGAAGCCCCCCATTCAAGTTTCAGCACCTTGACCTTACCTTTGCTTGCCAGCCGAGCCGCCATGGCTTCCTCCTTGCTGGCGACGGCGTCGAGGCCCTTTATGCCCAGCGTCCCACTCAGATAGCTCATCCTCGCCAGCTCTGACACGCCATGCCCTTCTTTCTCCGACCCTCTCATGACCTTGAACACGATGGATCCTTGGAGTTTGACCATTGTCCCAATGCCGCTTATGTTGTGATGCACTCCGTGTTGATGTCCAGGTGTCGCATCTTGATGAGCCTGTTCATATTTTTCGGGAACTTCTGGAGCTGACAGGTATGCTCCTTCCTCCTCCCATCGTTGCTGACACTGAAGGTCTGAAGAAACAACAGCCCAGTGAGCTGCTCACAGAGAGTCCTCATGGTGCTCGGAAGACCGAGGTACCGGACATGTTTCAGCTTGCCAATAGTTCCTGGCAGTTGAGTTAGCCCCGTCTCTGTCAGATCCAGCACCCTCACGCCTTTGAACAGTTTGAGTGTACCTTTGTCGATGGTCGTATCGCCACCACTGCCAACAGCATTCTTTAGAATCAGCAAGGTCCGCACATTGTTGAGCACCGTTCTACATTCCTTGAGCTGGTGACGGACAAATGGCGAACTGTTGTGGGGATGCTTCTGGGGGCAGAGATGCTGATGCAGTTCTTGGCAGAGGCCAAGCGTATCATCCAATGGATCTGCTCATGGATCACATAGGTCGTCTCTCTCCCTCCTGCTCCTTGTTGCTCAACTTCTTGGAACAAAGAACGGCCGACCAGACTGTCGAAGTAGCCTGTCGCGGTATCTTCCATGGTCGGACCCTGTTGGGTGCTCTCCACGAAACCATGGGCTATCCACATCCTGGTAACTTCTCCGGCTCGAACCTCCAGTTGTCCGGGAATATGCTGCAGAACTCGAAGCAACGCTGAAGGTGTGGCGGCAAGTGGCGATAGGTGAAGAGATGGCACGCGAACACGCTGCCCAGGTGCTGCTTGATGTCCTCTAAGATTTCGCAGCATTTGTTGGGACTTGGTGAGGATGTTGGCCTAGACCCGACAGTACTTTCGTCGGGACGTTGCGATGAGACGACCTACAACAATCTTCGTAGACGTCGAGTACTTTTTGACGGACAATACGAAAAATCTCCGGCAAAACACGCACGCACAAGCTAGCCTTGACTAGTTCTTTCAGCTAGGCTAGTGATTGATTACGCTGCTAGATCACGCTGGTAGCTTTCACGTAATACAACACCGAATCGATCTTGGCCAGAGGCTCGTATCGAGCCTTGCAGTATTATTTCTCAATCGCACACTAGATTACAGGGGTACTACACATGTATATATAGTAGTTTTGTTTGATCTAGCCTAGTAGAATTAGGACTCCTAATTCTTACCTTAATCGGCTATACAAAACCTACTCGGATACGACTCTGTATACACGCATACAATGATTATTGCTAACAAAGGACCCCTTCAACTCGTCACCAATCTCTACAGCTGTCAATGGGGACCCCTTCAACTCGGGTACCTGCTTGGCTAGCAGATCCTGGATCTTGCTACAATCAGTCCAAGCATTGGCAGTGTCGTTGACAAGACGTGTGATCTCGTCGGGTTTCATCCCATCTAAGAAGATGATGCTTGCATCTGCTTGGAACGTTGTGGAACAAATCTTGGCCCTAGTGGTCATCACGATTCTACTTCCACCTCCGGCGAAGCGTGTAAACGACTGGAGCGCATGCCATGCATGCTTCCTCTCCACCTCGCAGGTCGCCGATTCGTCGTTCCACACATCGTCGAGCACGAGAAGGCACCTCTTTGATTCCAAGAGCTTCTTCAGCTCTTTCTGGAGGCAAGTAACGTTCATCTCGCCGACGGGTTTGTCGCCGGCAACGGACCTCCAGATCTCTTGCAGGAGGTCGATTCGGTGTTCTTGCTATAGGCGTGCACCCATATGCGAAGATCCAACTTGTCTTGAGCGTCGCGAAACGCCTGGCGAGCAAGCTCCGTCTTCCCCATCCCGCCATGACCAACGATGGCGATGACCTTGTTGCCGCCCGCCGCCGGCTGCTGCTCCAGCATGGAGTATAGCTGGTTATACTCATCATGGTACCCAAAGAAGCTACTCTTGTCCCGTACCGGGATTGGGCCCGTCTCTGCTCTTGTCAAGATGGAGCTCCGGGGGAGTTGGGGGAGCTCCCTCGCCTTGAGACGAGTCTTGTCTAGATTCTTGAGCACTTTCGCCAGCTGAGCCGACAACGAAATTCTGTTGGATTTTATGCCATCTATTATTAGGCCGTTGGTGGCCTTGATCTCCAGCACGAACTGGTAGAGGACCTCCTCGGCATCGTGGATGTCATCTTTGAGCCGCCACAGGCCGTCAAGCCTTGATCGGTACTGTACGCTGGCTTGGTCGAGGAGGTGCTTGATTTCCTCCAGGTCCTGCGCGAGTTTTCCCAGCTTCTCCTTGTTGCCGATCAAGACCTTGTACCTGATGGCTGCACAGTCTCGCGCAACGGCTTCTACCACCACCATGATCCATCCAGGCGAATGGTTTTTGTAGCCGCCAAATGGAATTTGTACCTAATTAATGGAGCCATTTCATAAGAGATCCATACAAGTTACTCACGGATCTCAAAATAAACGGTATTTATTTTTGTGGAGGCTACAGACATGGCATGGATCTTAAAGTATGGATCGACGGGAGAGGCCTCACCGCTAGGTACCGGAGCTGGTGAAGTTTCTGGGCCGCCGAGCTTGGTGATGCAGCTTCCAGTTCTACGACGATATGCCAATTAGTAAATGTATGTATGTAACTCGACTGCAGCTATATCTCTAATAGGAAGATGGATCTTGCTCCCCTAAAAGAAAAAATGAAAAAAACAAGAATCAAGCAGTAGTACAGTAGTAGTACCTGTGAATTCAGACCACTGAGAGCTAGCACGTACATGCACACAACTGCTAGCCAGTCCAGTACTTGTATGAATGTACTTCCTCCGTTCACAATTATAAGACATTTTAGCTTTGTGAAATAGATGTATCTAGATGTCTTTTAGTGTATACGTTCACTTCGAATCTCTACGAATCTATACACTAAAAGATGTCTAGATACGTTTGATTCACAGAGCTAAAACGTCTTATATCTCCGAACGGAGGGAGTAAGATCTATCTCTCACTTCCCTATAGCTCTAATACGGTCGAGACATCTTCATCTTAGATGAGGGGAGTACAGAGTACGCGTGGGATGAAAGGACGACTAATCAAAGTCAAGTCAACTAATCAAATGTGGGGTGGGGATACAAATGCATTAATGATGCATGTCCAGCAACACAAATTAAATAATTATGCTTGGGTTTGATATTCCACGACAGACAAAATTTGGACTACGAGCGACGTTGACTGGCTAACGATGATTACAAAGAGCCTCATTAGTGAGCGACCGCGTCCAAGATTCTTTTATACTGGTCGGTAAGACTAGTCACAATGGAGAGTATCATAGTATATGATACTAGTATATAATATCATCTTCACAATGCATAGTATTATATAGTAGTATCATAGTCTTAGTATATTTATTTATTTTAAATCTCAATGCAAAATTGTGTACAAGATTTATTTGCGATTAGTTTTTCTAGTACTACGTTCTATGATACCGTATCTACCTATGATACCAACACAACCTCTTTCATCATTAATTAGCATGCCACGTCAAAATTTTGCCAACATGGCATGCATGATACTACCTATGATACCTCATTGGGGCTAGTCTAAGGACTCACATGTCACATCTCGCGTCATATCACACTAGTAGAAAAACTGGCTTTCGTTCGCAGCCTTCCAAAGCATTTGTCCCGGTTCCTCCACGAATCGGGACTAATGGTTGCATTTGTCCCAGTTCGAGGGGCCCGAGCGACGCACGGGAGCCAGGGGTCATACGTCCCGGTTCGTAAGGGCCATTCGTCACGGTTTGTAATACGAACTGGGACTAAAGGTCGGGCCCCAGACACGTAGCCTGCCGCACACCTTTATGCGCCGCCTCAGCCAGCCCCCTCACTTTGTTTTTTCTCTTGGTGGAAGGAGTGAGGTGTGTGTGCTAGTTTTTTTCCTCTGCACATTAGGTGTTCGACGAAATATCTGAGAGAATCATACGCTTGATTTCACACAAAATAAAAATGATATGAGGTGCCCGAGCCACACTTAAGCCTTTCTCCTCTTTCTTTCCTTCTCGATCGAGGTTAGCAACCTTATCCTTCATCTGTCATTGATATAATAATGCATGTGTCGACGTAAAGTGGTCATTTATTCATGATGTTCTGTAATGATGCAGATGAACCGGCGGGGATGGATGTACGGTGACCGACGTGAATCCATGTACATTCAAGGCGTGGATAAATTTATCGATGTGGCTAAGGCAAATAAAGAGAATAGATTTATGTGTTGTCCATGTGTTCAATGTCGGAACATCAAGGAGTACTCTTCCTCAAAAGTCATTCGCGACCACCTGGTTCAGAGAGGTTTCATGTCCAGCTATAATTGCTGGACCAAGCACGAAGAAAGAGGGGTTATGATGGAAGACAATGAAGAAGAGGAGGATGATGACAGCTATTATCATATATTCCCTAAATACGATGATACTACAATGGAAGAGAATGAAGAAGAAGAAGGTGAAAAACGGCATCAGATGAGCCGGTTGATGCTCTTGATTGAGTCATTTCTGATGCAAAGTGAGACTGTGAAACAGAGAAGGAGAAGTTGAAGTTGGAGGGCATGTTAGAGGATCACAAAAAATTGTTGTATCCAAATTGCGAAGATGGCAACACAAAGCTCGGTACCACACTGGAATTGCTGAAATGGAAGGCAGAGACTGGTTTATCTGACAAGGGATTTGAGAAGTTACTGAAAATAACGAAGCCGAAGCTTCCAAAGGATAACGAATTGTCCGAGAGTACTTACGAAGGAAAGAAGATTCTCTGCCCTCTAGGATTAGATGTGCAGAAGATACATGCATGCATAAATGACACATTGTGAGCTGCATGTGAAAGTTGTCAACATAACCATGAAGGTGGCGATCGGCTATGCCTTACCATTAGTTGGACCGGTACCAACTTACCATTGTTGTCCGGTTCCACAAGGCTACGCTATTGTCAGGGTGGATGAAATTATGGACGGATTCGCGCAGCTCAAGCTTGACTACCCTGCAGGTGAAGGGGATGTGACTGAGCTGGGAGAAGCAAAAAACATGACCATTCTATGGCGAAAGGAACACATCATGCTTTCAAATCGGACGCCAAGGCCATCCACTCCTCAAAGCACAACTCCATCTTCGTCGCAGCCTCACCCGTCTCCAGTGCATCAGCCATCTTCGCCGCCACGTCAGCCATCTCCAGCACGGCTATCTTCGCCGCCGCGTCAGCCGCCTCCAGCACGGTCTTCTTCGCCGCCGCGTCAGCCGTCTCAGCCCCTCCCAAAAGTACAAAAGTGTTAGGGCCAAAAGCGAAAGAGTAACCGATCACCGAAGCGTCTACCGGAGCCCCTCCCAAAACTACCAAAGGTTGCTCCCAAGAGAGCTTACGACTATACTGAAGAGGAGAATGCGGTCATCGCAAAGGCCCAAATGAAACAGTGGTTTGATAGCCTCAAGCGGCTGAAAGAGCCACAGTTCCCAGCACTAAAGAAGAAAAAGGCAAAGTGCAAAAAATGTTGAAGACCCTTCATCAACCCGAGCCAAGGCTCTCATCAGACTATGACTGCTCTATTGTCAAGTCACATCAGTCAATGGTTCGGTCAAAGAGCACTAGTGCAAGCGGGAATTCAGTTCCCTAGCTCGGTTTACAGAAAAACAAGGAATGCCCCCGGCTCAAAGTGATTTCCGATACCATGGAGTCGAGCAAAGCTGCGAAAGAGCAGTATGATCCAGAAATTGTTGCACTGTATGGAGAAGCGGCCGCTGCTCAAGGTATGACTATTGCTCAATACTTAGACCATTTAGATTTTCCCGTGGCTGAGGAAGCATACAAATATGATTACGGAAAATCTCTCGTCAGACCTGAGGATGTCAAGTATCTACCAACAAAAATGCGAAGATTGCATAATTGGTACATTAAAACCACAAAGAAAGGGGCAAACTGGATAGTGATCAGAGTTCGAAATGAGCATTACGGGTATGGAGATGCCTAGATACTGATTGAATTTCCTGAACTACATCAGTTTTTTAATCAAGACGCCCTCGACAGATCAATAGTCAGTGCCTATTGTCTGTAAATATTATTTCTCTAATATTTAAGCCTCTAGTTAGCTCACCTTGTTTATATCGCATGTATAATCATACTCACTATATTATGTAGACTGAAGATTCTCGAATGCAGAAGAGGATAGATCTATGACATTGGATTCATTGACCCGTATTGGGTTCATGAACTTACTGTGAAACTTAATCCCAAGGATACAGAGGATAAAATTGTAATGGCTCTAAGGTTTCAAAAAACCAAAAGGGAAATATTATTACCTTACAACTTCGAGTGAGTGTTATTGCCTTGTACACATTCTATTTTGCTTACTCAATGTTAAGTGTATAATTGATGAGTTATGTATGCGTAGATTCTATTATATTTTACTAATCATTCAACCTGACAATAATGGAGTAGTACAAGTCATGGACTCTAAACGTAAACCCCTTGAGAAGTGGACCCTCATGCAGGATATGCTCTAGCGGTAATTTCAGTCATTATGACACTATATCGACAACTTTCGTTCATTTACTGATATCAAGTAATTAATAACTCATTTTATTCATTTTCTTTGTCGGGCAGCGCTTGAAAACGATTCACCAATAAGGCTAAGGGTGCCTGGAAAGAGATGCTTACATTTAAACCACTAAATGTAAGTACTACTAGCTAGATCCGCGCATCTTTTAGATTCTAGTTTCGATACCATTATCATGCTTAATTATTATTATTTTGATTGAACTTTTTTCTCGTAAAGTGTCTGAGGCAGGCAGATGGAAATAAACTTATGTGGATACTATGTCTGCGAGTTCATTCGTCAGACGACCTGTGAGAAGGGAAGAAATTTAGAACAACTTTTCAAGTATGTAAATAATATTCAGAAATTTGTTTTATTACCATCAATTGTGTTTAGTTTCATTCATATATGTTGACTCATTCTTTTAAATTAGATGAACAGTTGTGGAACCATATTCTACCAAAGGATCGCATACAAGCAATCCAAGAGGAAATTGCGAGATTCTTAGATGCAGAGGTCCTAGATCCAAAAGGAGAATACTATCGGAAGATTATGATAATGTAATAGGGATCATAAAAGACTTTATATTGTATAAATGCATGAATGTAATATATTCGATACTTGCTGTGTAATATAATTGGGAGATATTTTGTAATATAATGGTTCCCTTAAGGTAGATGATACTTACCCCAACACTATGTTGTGAGGAATGCTCGTCCTCATAGTAGATCAACCTCGCATCATCTACTATGAGGACGAGCATTCCTCACAACATAGTGCTGGGGTAGGTGTCACAAAATAAATGCTGCCCCAAACACAAAAAGGAAATAGATAAAGGGGAAACAAAATAAATGAAAATATAAAATAAAATTCTCTGTCACGGCACAAAAAGTGCCCAAAATGCTGCAGCGGCAGAGACCCTTAGATCCCGGTTCTAATTACGAACCGGGACAAATGCCCCCCTCCCTGCGATAGCCAGCGGTCATGTGGACCACCCTTTTGTCCCGGTTCATAGCCCAACCAGGACTAAAGGGTTAGGGCTTTAGTCCTGATTGCCCCGTCCCAGTTGGTCAACCGGGACTAAAGCCCTTTACAAACCGGGACAAATTGCCCGTTTTCCACTAGTGTCATCTCTCCCTTGCTCCTCTCCAAAGGTCTGCGTAGGTCTATCTCCACAGGTATCTTCTTTTCTAGATCCAATGCATTACGCCTGGCTTTAAATTCATAAAGTCGAAGGGCGATTTCTAAGTGCTCAAACATAGCGTGCAAACAGCGAACACGAAGAGCAAAAATATATATATACTAAATCAACGACATTTATTATGGATCGGAGAGGGAGTAGCATATTTGTGAACATCGAGGCCTTCATCCAAGCCCACAATCTTACTAGAGAGGAAGCAAATTCTTTGAAGGAAACATACCACCAAAGGAAACCACTCCTTGTTCAACCCACAGAAGGCAAAACACTATTGCAATGCCATCTATTTCCACCTCCAAATAAATTCCTTATTCTCTCCCTGGATCGAAGGGCGTCATATTGCCAGGAGGTAGAGCAGCTCACCATGCAGCATGGATGGACATTGACAGGCGTAGTTCCAAGAGAGAGGACAACAAGCACTACCGCCTTAGTGAACGACAACCTACAAACACAGGCACTGCCCACAACACACATTGTAAGACGCAAGCTGGCTGACGATATCAGGAGAGAATTCATAGTGTAAAGGAAGGGTGATAACACCACCATGCATGGCCGTAATCCGCATTCCTGACTCTTCTTCGGGGAGTCAGCTCACAAGAAAGAAGGTACCCTTCGGGGAGGAGGAGCACCACAAGAAGTCTTGGCTAGCCACAACATCAGTACCACATCACCATTGAAGATAAAAATCAACTATAGTTAGACCCATTGTTGACATCGTCCGCTGCTCCAATGTCCCAAGGTGACGCCTCCATGGAGGAAACAATTTCGGAGATCCATCAATGCCCAACCCAAAAGAATTGGAATCTTCCTTGAGGAGACACAAGTTGGGGGGATAGACCTTGATGTCGACTTCATTAAGGAGTATGGCTCCTGTAGCATCATAATGTCGTGGCCACCACCGCGGGCCAAGGTTATCCCTGGTCTTGAGACCCCACCCCCAACCACCCCCACCAACCACTAGATGGGGTGAGGTCTAGGATGGCAATGTGGGACGATAGACATAGGGAGGGGCAACCGTCTTTTGGTATGTCACCCAAAGACCGATGGGGTGGACTATAGTGTGCCACTTTCTACCAAGTTTATGTCACCTTCTCCTCTCGATCCTACCACCTCCTAGTGACCTCCAAGGGGCGATACAGGGAGAGGGGAGAGTCATAGCAGTTTTTTCTCTTTGATTTTATCTTCCTTTGGTAGCCATAGTCCTACACTTGTGTTTCCATCCAAGTTAGAGACACTAGCTACTGCATATGGCCCTCTAATAGGCGTTTCATGAAAAAACGCATTTTAGAATAGGTGTGCTACTTCATGACAAAAAGTCTACGAGGAACCCTCATTTATCATCTTAAATAGCCTAAGAACCATCTATGTAATAATGGAATCTAACATTGGCTATAAGATAAAAAAATCATCATGGTTAACAACTAAGTCCAACATAGTTCACCGATACGGCTCGTATGGTGCCGTAGGTCGGAGGCAGAAGATCTATCCAACTTTCTTCCTTCTTAAAGGGATGTCTAGTGTTGTTTGTGTTGAAGAAATAGTATCCCCTTCGTGGATATGTTATCTTCCCCTGCCTTTGATTTGATTTGGGCTATCTTTAAATCAAACTCATTCCAAAGACTATCGTGATGATGTTTCTACTTATGATGTTTCACTTGAGTATATCCTCATGTTCTTTGGTCTGACCAGTATTGTTTCGTTGTTCATAAAACATATGAGTCCATCTTCTTGGAGTATCTCGATAAGTTTGTTGTTGATCCCATCAATGACATCCTTATCTTCTCTATGCTAGACTAGATTCATATGGAACAGTTGGTATTAATGTTGGAAACTTTTGAGAACCCTTTTTGGGTCATCTCGAAGTATGTGTTCTGGATGTTAGAAGTGACCTTCTTGAATTCATGTGCAATTTTTGAAAGATGTCGTTGTGGATTTGAGTAGAGTTATCTTTGTTCCTTCACTAACACTGTTGTATTTCTTTGCAAGTAGTTCATGTATGTGTAGTTGTCCTTCCACAAGTTGCTAATACATGGGTCTAGCAACCTAGGTCAGTCTATTGGAGCTTGACACTGTAGTCAATGTCTTGAGAATCTAGTAACTTTACCTTTGTGGTAAATGTTGCAGACTTTCTATTCGGACATGCTAAGTCTGAAGTATCATCCCACCTAACCAAATCTGAATCTCAAGCAAATACGATGGTTGGTGTTCCTCAAGGTTTTTCCACAGGTCTCTTTGAAAATCCGGCAAGGTTGATCCGGCGGTTGATACAATTTAGTTGGAAGGCCTATTGTTATTCTCTTTTGATGTAGCAATAACAACCACTCTTTATGAGGCTTCTTCTATGACTTGTTCTAGGAGTTGTGCTTATGGTTTCCTTATTCTCTGAAGTCTGACTTATAATTGATGACTGATTGGAGGCTTGTCAGAAACCTGATATTGGTATCTCGAACATCAAGGAGAACATTTAAAGTAGAGTTGCTAAATGTCTCTCGGTCAGTCCTTCAGACCCTCTATGTTGGCAAGCATCTCTTTTTACCCAAATACTTAGAGTCTGAGAATGAAGTTCCTTTTTTCTCTTGTTATCAGGAATAAAGAAGAAAGGGGCGATCAGGTTCATGTTGTTAGCCATAGAGATCTGAGAGTGTTGCCAGATATCAGTAGTTGTCGAGGCCCCTCCTCTCTCATTAGATCCCAGGAGTTCTCTATAGAATGCATAAATATGTAGCTTAATGATGATGGGATCTGAAATAAGATCATCTCCATTTTTAAGGGAGCGAATGGCACATCTTCTACGTCCACCATTAGCCCTGGAGTGAAAGAAGGTTGTGTTAGCATCACCTTCCAGGACCCATTGGATTCAAGCCCGCTCCTGCCACTACAGCTCTTCACATTTCAGAATGAACAACATCTCCTGTTCCATGGCATAACACGAACTCCACTCTAGTTCTGAAATGACATGCAGATCCGCTCGAAGGTCTGGCGCATAGATAACTGCAGAAAGGCCAACTTTTTGCCGCCTCGGCTCACAGTCAAGGTTAGCTCCCCATCCACAGAGATAAGAGCATAGGGCCCAGACACAGTGTTGCCACAGGTCAATCTGATCACAGATAGGGCCATAGGTTTTGGGAGAATTCTTGAGCACTTCCATCCAACATTTAGTCACCAAGCCGTTAAATTCCGGAAACAACAACCATTGTTTCTCAAAACAGAATCTTCTCTGTTTAGGAAGGGATCCTTCACTAGAAGAAAAAAAGCGAGCACAGGGGGAAGTTTTGCTCCCACTCCAGGGAAACCAAGACACGGTCCAGCATACTTCTGATTAGGCACAACTGGTTATTTGTCCATGTGGATCGGCCCCCTGCCTCTGGATTTCACAAAGTGCATTACTAGCGATCCGGTTGTTAAACAAATCGGCCAAGACCATGGTTGAAGTTAAGGTTACTATTGTCCCGTGGGTCCTTCGTCAGGTTGAAGTCCCCCGCAATAACAACATGCACGTCGGCTCTTGCTAGTTTTGCATCTAATTCTTCAATGAACAGGGGGAGAGGGTGTGGTTGTTGTTGCGCTGATGAAGTCTCAAGCTAGCAAAGAATCTTCCAGAGTCAATCTGACCCGCCTCAAAGGTGTCCGTATTCGTCCCAATGAGGATACCACCCGCATGCCCAACAGCAGGCACCCAGTGACACATGAAAGGTAATCCACCCACTATGGACTAAAGTTGAACATCAGAGAAGTCAGCTTTTAGAGTTTCTTGGAGACCGATGATATCTATCCTAGCTTGACGCAAGAACTTGACCAGCTGATGCCATCTATCACGCTGACCAAATCCGCGTATATTCTAGATAAAGAACTTCATTTCCGCCTGGAGGGGAGGGCCCTCTTCCCTTTATACTTAGCTATCGTGAAGGGTTTCGCAGCATAGTAAATCAAAATTTTCTACGGAAGCGAACAGAAGGAAAGCCAAGATCTAATCTAGGAGATGCAAACAACGAGAGAGATTGGATTAGATCTTCATACCCTTGAAGATTCGCACAGCGGAACGTTCGTCGGAACGTGGGTGATGTAGTCGTACTCGCTTCTCCTCCTCGCGATCCGATCCGATCAAGCACCACAAGTGGCGGTGCCTCCGTGAGATGCACACGTGCAGCACCTCGACGTCTCCTCCTTCCTCGGACCAGCAAGTATGGTGGAGAGATGGATTGGATCTACAGCACGACGGCGTGGTGTATATGGTGGAGAATTTCTGCTGCAGGGCTTCGCCTACAAATAGTCGGGAGGGAGAGTGGAAGGCAGCAGGGCTACTAGGGCTTGGAGGAAGGTGTGGATTGGGGGGGAGGGGGCGCACCATCCCTCTATATATAGAGGGGGGGTGCGGCCAGCCCTTGCCCATCCTCCAAGCCTATCTCTAGTTTAAACAATTTTAAACTTATCCCTTATCTAGAAACCCTATCTCTAGTTTAAACGGTTTAAACTTATCCAGGATCGGCTGGGCCCTATGGGGCTTGTGCCCCTGGCCCAATGCGTCCAGGACACTCCCTCATAGGCCCATGCCCCCTCCCGGAAGGTGGGACCACGTTGGCCCCCTTCCGGAAGGTTCTAGAAGCTTCCGGTACAATACCGATTAATCCGGAACAATTCCGAACTCCAAAAACTGCACTGCCTTATATGAATCTTATTCTCCGAACCATTCTGGAACCTCTCGTGATATCCCGGATCCCATCCGAGACTCCGAACACAAATTCATAAACCAAGTATCCAATCTATCCTAGCGTCGAGACACGTTAAGTGTGTGACCCTGCGGGTTCGAGAATATGCAGACATGATCTTCTATCAATAATCAATAGCGGGGTCTGGGCATCCATATTGACTCCCACACATTCATCGATGATCATATCGGATGAACCACGATGCCAGGATTCAATCAATCCCATATATATATTCCCTTCGTCTCGCGATATTTTACTTGCCCGAGATTCGATCGTCGGTATTGTCATACCTAGTTCAATCTCGTTCTCAGCAAGTACTTTACTCGTTCCGTAATCCGATATCACTTTGTGATTAACTCCTTAACCACATGCTTGCAAGCGGTGTCGATATCGATTACCGAGTGGGCCCGAAGTATATCTCTCCGACTTGGGAGGGACAAATCCCATCTCGATACATACAACCCAACAGATACTTTCCGATCACCTGAGAGACACCTTTATGATCACCCTCTCATAGGATGACGTTTGATGACCTCAAAGCTTTCTTCCGATACCAGGGAGTTGTATTATCTCATGGTCTAAGGAATACAATATTTGACATAGGAAAAGCTTCGCAAAGATGAACACAATGACACGATCTAATTGCTTCGCTTAGTTTGGGTCTGTCCACCATATCATTCTCCCAATGATATGATCTCATTATTAATCGACAACTCATGTCCATGGCTAGGAAACCTTAACCATCATTAATCAATGAGCTAGTCCATAGAGGCATACTAGGGACACGGTGTTGTTCACAAACCACACAAGTATTAAAGTTTCCGCTTAATACAATTCTAGCATGGAATATAAACATTATCATGAACAAGAATTATAATAATAACATCTTTATTATTGCCTCTAGGGCATAATTCCAACATATCGATGATGCGTGGGTTGGCCCCTTACGAGCTTGAGATCTGGTTACCACCCCCTCCACTAGGGATGGGGAACCAGGGGATGCCGAAGACACCTCAGCAGCCAACAGTTTTTCATCTTGAGCGCGGGTCCGAGCCAGCTCTCGGACAGCCGCGCAAGCCGCCAGATCAGCTTGAACCTGTTCCTTGGCCCTAATGGCCGTGATCTAAGCATGAGGAGAGCCATTTTCAGGTCTAAAAAGCACGTGAGCATCTTTTGCCACTTGAACAAAGTGGGAGTCTGAACCAAAGCGGAGCAAGTGAAAGGAAGAAGAAGAGGAGGGGAAGAGCCTTACCCATGTCCTTTTTTGACGCCTTGAGCTTCATGGCGCAGTCGATCATGGATGTCGCGTGGGAAACTCTGGAGCTTTTCCTATTGGAGGAAGAAGAGCCCAGGTCCCCAACAACCTTCTTGGGCTTGGAAGATGGTGTAGCTTCGCTCAAAAGCAGCTGGAAGGCTTCCAAGCACTGCTCAACCAGCATGAGATTATGAGTGAAATCTTCATGAGGGATAGAGCTGGCCACCACAGTAGCGCCACTGTGGGCATCCCTAGGCAGCGACGAAGCTAGAGGGACCACTTCCTTAAGAACAACAAGGTCCTTAGCAATAATTGGGAGGCCAATTTCCTTCCGGAGCTCATCATTCGGCGGCTGCTCTTTGCCAGGGGAGTGCCACACTGAGGAAGCCAATGAGTGGGAGTCAGCACCAGGCGACGTAAGATCAGACGGCAGGTTGGTGACCGCCGATTAGTTAGGAGATGGGCCCTCTGATTTCGTAGAATTTGTCAAATTTGTCTTTTTTGCTGCGTAAAAAATACAAGGTATTTTTTTATTAAAAATTTACATACTTGTATTTCGTATTGCTGGCTACGCGTAGATGTTTTTTAAAAAATTGATGCTTTTTAAAAAATTTAAAATGTCCTCACCTAAATCGATTTTCCGGTAGTATCCGTCACTTTTGACAAAAACGTTTCTCTATCCTACGCCCGATTGCTTTTCCTGTGTACTTTTAAGGGTTATTTGCGCTAATTTTCAGGACCGTGATGTAATTTCTGTTTTTTTAGGGTCCTGTTTACAATATGTACCTCCACCAACGGTATTAATGCAGCTCTAGACCCTTCCGGGCCTTTCCCTGCTTTAAAAAAAAAAAAACTACGCCTAGGACATAAGCGTCGGAGTCGTTTCTCAGACCGGAAGTCTTGGTATACGCGCAAAACGAGAACTGCGCGGCACCTTCCTGTTGCGGAATATTCGCGCCTCTCTTCTCTCACGCCAAAACGCCAAGCTTCAAAGCATAGACCTAGACTAGAAGAAGTCAAGAAGCAGCGAAGCTGAGGTGATGCATCTGATCCAAATCCAATGGCGGAGTTTTCGTGTCCCGCTTGCTTGCGTGGTTTACGCGTCCGTGGACTAGAAAAACTGTACTACGCATTGTGGTAATAACTAAGGCTTGCACGAGAGGACTCTGACTTGTTCAAGCCTCAAACAGACTTTCACGCGGCAACTAGTGGTGGTATATGTAGGGGATCGCTCCTCTCATAAACCAACCATCCTTGTCCCGCCGCGCCTCTGCGTCGTCCACACCTCTCTGATTCCTCCGGTGTCGGTCACAGCCCACAACTCCTAGTCCCAAGCTCGGTGGTGGGGCCCACTCCATTGCGGTGTTCCTTCTCTCGCTCGTCCACACCCCGCCTAGCTAGTAGCTTTCCTCCTCCAGGCGCGGCGGCGGCGCATCCTTGCTTCCGTCGGCCATCTTCTTCCCCCACAGAAAGAACTGATCCATCCATTGATCCAAAATGGTCAAGTTCACGGACGCAGACGCGGCGGCCTCCGCCTCGGAATCCGCTGCTCTGGCGGAGGCGCCGGAGCTGCTCCGCTCGGCTTTTCGGGCACTGGCCTCCCAGATCCAGTCCTGCGACGAGAGCCATCCGAAATGGCCGCGCAGGGGTTCACCTCTGGTTCGCCTCCGCGCGGACCTGGAGTCGCTCAACACCAGTATGCTCCGCCTCTGGTTCGCCTCCGCCGGCGCGTACAATGCGCTGGCGCGGCAGGCAAGGGACGTCGCCTACCTTGTCCAAGAACTTCAGGACAGGATCGAGTACCGCAGGCTTCAGTCCACCCTCGCTGCCCCGCGCATCAAGATTCTCAGCCGTCAGTTCAAGCGGCTTCCCGCTCTGCGGTGCCCATGGAACCGCTCCAGTACAGACAGGGCCACGAGGGACAGCATCAGAGCTGTGACTCAAGAAGCTCGCAGGCTTGGCTATCTGCTGGACAAGACCCAAGGCCAGTCGCCCGATCTGCCGCCGCCGCAGCCGCATTCCGTCAGGACGGTGGTGGTATTTGGGCGCGACAAGGAGCGGGATGACATCGTCAATCTGCTCATCCAGCCTCGCATCGAGGCTGCTGCTGCACCGGAGATGATTGTCTCTGTTATTGGTGCTGGAGGAATCGGAAAAACCACCCTCGCCCAGATGGTGTTCAATGATGCAACAGTTGGGCAGCATTTCGATGCAAGATTCTGGGTGTCAGTTTCCTCCACCTGTTCCAACAAAATGGAGCTCGCTGCAGAGATTCTAAGATCGGCCCAACCAGCCTGGGATGGATCTCATGATGCGAAGAAGACGGTGGATTTTCAGATGCTACAGTCAGAGCTCCGTCGGTTCGTGGCATCCAAGAGATGCCTGATTGTTCTAGATGATGTCTGTGACAGCACTGATGAAATCTTGCTGGACCTCCTCACCCCACTACAGTCTGCAGATATCAGAAGCAGGATTTTGGTGACTTCTCGCATGCCTCACATGCTCATCAGTGGTGCCTCGCAGCAGCTGTACACTGTAAATCCGCTGGGTACCGGCGATGGCTGGTCCCTGCTCAAGGAACATGCTCTTCCCAGTGATGGAGAGGATGTCCATCCAGATCTGCCGCTGATCGGGAGGAAAATCGCCGCAAAAATCAATGGATCACCTTTGTCTCTCAAACTGGTGGGAGGGGTGCTAGGAGCTACAAGGAGCAAAGCGCACTGGATGAATATCATGGAAACAGGATTACAAGATGACACTGCCTTACTCTTGAGCTATAAGCACCTGCCGGGACACCTCAAACGATGCTTCGCATATTGCAGTTTGTTTCCACAGGGCTATAAGTTTGATCCGGCACTCTTGTCCCGTCTTTGGATTGCCGAGGGTTTGGTTCAACCGCAGGGCATGGCCAAGAGCCGGATGGAAGACATTGCTAGAGAATATTTTGATCAGCTCCTTTCACGCTCATTCTTCCAGGAAATCAAGCTTGTTGGACAAAAGATGTACTACGTGGTGCATGACTTGCTCCATGATCTTGCAAGATCTGTTGCAGCGGAGGACTGCTTTCGCATTGAGGATGGCATGAACTGTGACATCCCATCAACGGTGCGCCATCTGTCGGTCACCATCAACAGTCTACCCGGCCTTGCAAACTTCAGCGGGCTCGAAAATCTGCGCACCCTGTTAATCCAAAGATCAGTTCCGTCCTCCAGTTGCTCCCAAGAGGATTTTTCTGTGAGTTTGAAATGTCTTCTGCAAAAGTCAAAGCATTTGCGTGTTCTTGATCTCAGCGGCCTTAACTTGGAAGAGTTGCCACAGTGCATTGATGGATTATTGGGCCTCCGTTACCTATCTATCCATGGCTCCATACAGAGGCTTCCTGAGTCAATTGGCAAGCTCCTGCATCTCCAAACATTGTGCTTCACTGGGAAATGTTTCCTTGATAAGCTTCCTGCAAGCATTAGTATGCTAGTCAATCTGCGGCACCTTGTTATTGAAACAAAGTATACTGCAGGACTGGTGGGCATTGGTCGGCTAGCTAGCCTTCAGGGATCACTTGAGATCCATGTTGAGAAGAGGGAAGGGCTTAAAGTGGAAGAGTTGGGGAACATCAATGGTCTCCATGGGTTACTCAAAATAAAAGGTCTAGAAAATGTTTCAAGCTATGAAGAAGCCTGCAAAGCTGAGTTGAATAAGAAACCATATCTTCACTCTCTGAATCTGGAATGGAGCTCTGCTGGTAGAAATAATCCCCTTCCTGCTGATGCCAAGGTACTTGAAGGCCTACAGCCGCACCAAGACATAAAGGTACTTAATGTTAGAAGGTATTGTGGCGCCAAAGCACCCAGTTGGCTACAGTCACTGCAGCAGCTGCATTCCTTGCACCTTACTAACTGCAGGAGTTTAGCCATGCTTCCTCCATTGGGCCAATTGGGATCACTCAAATACTTACACATGAAGGAGATGTGTGCAGTTGACCGGATTGGGCATGAGTTTTATGGCACTGGTGATGTGGCATTTCCATCCCTAAGCTTCCTTGAAGTTGATGATTTCCCAAGGTTGCATGACTGGTCTGGAATAGCAGACAGAGAGTCATTTCCATGCCTTGAAAGGTTAATTATTATGGATTGTCCAGAATTGGTCAAAATTCCTACCTTCTTCCCAGCTACTCGTGAAGTTACCATTGAGCGTACACGATTAATACCATATATGAGGCTTGCCCCTTTTTCTTCAGTTTCAGAGAAGTTCCAGCTGGATCTATTCACAAGTTCTGTCGACTTCAGCGGGTTACTCAGTAAACAGCACATAGAAGCCATTGCAGCCTTAAATATAAGTGGTGCTGAAGAAGTCATTGCTACTGAAGAAATAGGGTCCTTTGTTTCTCTAAAAAGGATGCAGCTTTCTCGGTGCAATATGACGGAGCAGAATTTTAGTAGGTTTCTCCAGGCTCTGCCTTGTCTGTCCTCGTTGGAGATAACAGACCTGCCTAACATAACATCTCTTCCAGCATCAGAAACACATAGATTCAGCACAATGCTCACTGAGTTGTCCATACGCAACTGTCAGTTGTTTCAGTCTCTGTCATCATTGCAGTTTTTTGGTTCTCTAAAAAATCTGGTGATCGAGAGATGCCCTAAAGTAAGTGAAACATCATTTCCGTTGAACTTTAGGAGCCTTTCATCTCTCAAAGCACTGAGAATATCATACTGCTCAGAGCTCCAATCTTTATCGGAATGTGGTCTGCCATCCTCATTGGAAACAATTCATATTATTGGATGCCACCAGGAATTTTCCAAGAAATTAAGAAATAGGAAAGGACATTACTTTGAGAAGCTTGCAGTTGTACCTAACGTGTGGATTCAGTGATAGAATATTTTGCTCGTATAGGAAATTAACCTGAGTTCAGAAACAGAGGTTCCCTGTAATATCATTGTGGAAATTCTGGAAGTTATAACAGTTACCATTGTGCTCAATCTTTGTTGTTGTAACCATTATTGTTGTAACCATCTTATCTGCAGTCCTTGGGTGTCCTCCAGCTTGAAACCTTGCGCAGTTGCTTCCCTGTGATATCATTTTCTGCTCAATCTTTTTTTTTTTTGCGAAATTCCACCGATCTATTAATAATCATCAACAGCAGTACAAAGAGTCCTAAAAGTAATAAAAATTACAAATAGGTCAATGGACCACCTAGCGACAACTACAAACACTGGCACGAGCCGAAGGCGCGCCGCCGTCCTCGCCCCTCCATCACCGGAGCCGGGCAAAGCTTGTCGTAGTAGAGCTTGTTGTAGTAGACGAACGGGAAGTCGTCGTGCTAAGGTCCCAAAGGACCAGCATACCAAAGCAGCAATCATCGCCGAAGACGACAAACGTAGATCGGAAGAGACTGACCTCAAACCATACCAACGGATACGAAAAACGACCGAATCCCAAGGAATCCGTCGGACACATGATTCCACGCGTCCTCCGTCGATGCTAGATACACCAACAGAGCGAGGATAGGACGGGGAGGACATTATTCTGACTTCAGAACGTAGCCGCCGTCTCAACATCCTGAAAAAGACACTGAAAACAGTCTAGACGAAACACTGAGACCTTCCGCCGGCGAGAGGCTGTGGTCCGCCACGTCTCCAAGGCCCTAAGGCCGCCGGAGACGGGACGAACCGGTGGCGTCGCCGGCGGAGGGGAAGAAACCCTAGATGGGTTGTAGCCGCCGCCTTCTCTCCTCTGTACGGCTGTACCAGTTCGTGTTTCAATCTTGACAGAAATATATGATGGTAATCTATGTTTGTGGGATGCTGAAATTTTGAGGTAAAATTGGATGGTACAGGTTTGAATTATCAGCTTGTCTTGTGAGGTTCAAAGGGATATCTTCACTGTTGTACTGAAGGCCAAAATCCAATTCGACCTCTGGTATGGCAAATTACCAAAAATGAAAGCGGCAAAGCTTGGCTGGACAGAGCTGGAGCATCCTGCCATAGTTCTTGCACTTTTAGAGGCCAGCACTATGTACATCTTTTTTTTTTAGGATGATGTATACTTTTTACTACTGGGTTCATGCAGTTTTTTATTTTAGAGCAGAGCATTTGATGTATTTTGTTGATTTTTACGTTCTGTGAGTTACTCGTGAATCACATTTGATATTCGGAATTGCGTAAATCCTTGAGGTTTGGAGGATCTCTGTGTTGAGATTATTCATATCTTTATGCATATAAATTTTTTTGGCCAACTTTATGCATATAAATGTGTAGCCTGCCTTTAGTTATATAGTACTCCGTACTAGTTATATAGAAGGCCTACCAAAGGTATTATAGTACGGGTCTACAAGACCAAAACTACTTCTTGGGCTGCTAGTCATAGTATGTCCAAGCTTCGCTCTCTCAAATTCTTCTAATCTGGTGTGTGCCATCTACTTATTCATCAGATTATGACGATGCCCCGGAAGGAGTTCTCTATCACGATATTCGTGTGTTCATTCATCTAAACTTCGTTCAGGTTAAGTTTGACTTTTGCTCTCCTGGTTGTAATAATGTTGTGCGAGCCAGGCTGAATCCAGACATTTTTGGCAGGCGGTGTCACAATGGAATCAGGGCGTTCCATTTAAAAAAAAAAACTCGCTCTCTCACATTCTAGTATGGTATTTTTTTTGGAGAAATAGTACTTGCAGCATGTATTGCACAAATTGTCTTGTGAAAAACCTCGTGTCGAGTAACTTCGGAAGAACTAGGATAAGGGAAAATGATACAATCCCTCCTCAGGTTTGTGAAGTTTCTGTCCCTGAATTCTGCACTTCTAAGCCTCATCGTCTCAATTCCTTGAGCACATCTATCATAGGTGGATGATGTGAATGAATCAATGAACATATCTACAAGATTATTCACATGACGCGGTATGTTTATATCCTTTGCATGCTCACCCGCCGCAATTCAAGAGGATAGAAAAAAATTCTGTTGATATGCTTCATTAATCATTTTTCATATACTCCGTTTGTATTTGTGCAACATATGCTAAATTATCCACGGGATAATTGTTGGTGCTTGCCGAACATCCAACCCACATGGCGTCTACGTGTGGTATGTCATTCTCTAGAGCCAATTACATTCTGGTGATACCCTGTACTGTGCAATTTATTTTAATGTGGATGCTAAAGTCTACTTATAGGAAGTGTAGTTCCTCCGCGTAAAAATGCTTCTCAGATTTGTGATCTGAATGCAAGTGACTACTGTCTTCGGTATTCCACCATAGTTTTTTTTTTAAAAAAATAGGCGCTTTATTACATAAGTATTACATCCAACCTCTGCATAACTTAGATGCTCAGGAACCACCTAACCACTAGACACGAAAATAGCTAAGTATATGACATCATCTGATACTTTTATAACGTCTGAGAAGCAGGAGGACGTAGTCTAAGATCACGTGACCATCCATGTCGGAAAAAAAATTCCTCGCCGTATCCTCCAAGCAAGTACAGACCTCCGCAATCTATTTTTAAGCAGGGTTAATCTATTTTAGGGACAATAATACAGAATGAAATCATGTGGATATGTGCACCGATGGTCAACTGGTTGTCGGGCAAAGAATTATGTTTTATTTACACATCCCTTCTCTTATTTCATCATTGAGCCCAAGATATTGTTTGTTCTTGTTGAACATTTCCTACTCCCTGTTGGAATGCTACCTTCTACTCGGTCTAAACAACAGGCTGGCCTTCACAACACATACCTTTTTTCTTTTGAATTTCCAAGGTGTGTGTGTGTGTGTGTGTGTTATTTCCACCTGAATACATATTGAATCAGCAGGCCTGAAAGCCGTGGTGAACTTTGTTATTCGGTTTCCATTGACCCTCCAAGGAATAAACATCCTTGTGAAATTCCTTGTGAGCTATTCTAGTAGATGCTGGCACCATTAGGAGGTTTTTATGTCAACCCAACTTCCTTGTGAGCTATTCCTTGTAAGATGAAACACGCTAAGATGGAGGATATGCTGCCAACTAATTTTGGGGAGGCCGTTTAGAAGAGAGAAAAATTGGAGGGGATAAAAATGGCCATGTACTAACTGTTAGAATATACTCTATATTTATTCTCATTACAAAGGACAGTAATGACAGAAAGGGACGGCGCAGCAAAGCGCTCATACATTTCTAGTTAGAACTATACATGGAACAGATATAGAACTGTAGGTTTTCTATAGTACTATGTACACGTAACAAAAAACTATACATCAGATAACACATGTATAAATGCCCAACCCTGTACAAGTCTGGTGGCTGGTGGATGCCTGGTTGCTGCCTGTCACCGTTCAAACAATCCCCTGATCACACGTTCCAATTGCGCAGGAGTATACATTGGCTTCTCAGATCTGGCTCGCCGCATCCTCTTTATCCATGATGAGGAGTGTGAACTTCGACTTTCCTGCAGTGCCTCTAAGAACTTCACATATTTTGGAACAACCAATTTCACTATCTCTTCACGGAGTTTCTCCTTGAGCGTAGTTTGAACTTTCCAAGTCATCTGACTATCACAGATATTAAAGAATATTTCCATAAATTTATCCATGGATGAACGGCGTGGCTTCATCAGAGAATCACCATCCAGATATGACAGCATAGGTGGAAACCAGTATTCGTGAAGGTAGCTCACTATGTTTTGGTCAGCCAGTAACACTAAATTACTCACGACACTGGGAGGGAGTAATCCTAGAGGGCAGTTCTTAACATAATATATGTTATTCAAGATGAATATGTACCTCCGTCCCGTTTCCTGGAAATTTGTGTCCGCATATTCCTTGAGCTTGGGTATCAAACAATTGACCATGTCAGAGCAAGGGCCAGTGTTGTAATCTCCAGATTCAAGTATTGACTTCACCATCTCTCTGTTACGATGGAAAAATTCTAGGACCTGTATGACAACGAAAGTTGCTGGATGAATGGTTGATTCTTTGCTTCTACGGATCTCATTTGAAGTCCTCTCGATAACACCTTTGAAAGCATTCACCATCTTATTAACAATACCAGCAACCTCATCAGATCTGCTGAACCGCAAGCCTTGTATGTTGAATAGGACATCAACAAGTGCGTCAAAAACAGTCAGCATCTGTGAAATATGAACATCAGACCATCTTGCATCACTGAATGAACATGCAACAAGAAGGAGCTGCTCTAAAGGTTGCCCGGCTACCTCTGAAAAGCATTGTTCCCAATTCTGCTCATGTAACTGTTGCTTAGTTAAACCAACAAGTTTGGTAGTAATTTTGAGCCTCACGATCCAAGTCTGTGTTCTTTCATTGGTCAACTCACAAGGACCTGGAAGTGTTTCTGTACCTGCCTTGAGGATCCATGGGTTCTCTTGTACATCGGACAGTCTGTAATACAGACAAGATTTAAAGTTCAGATATACTACAAAATGCATAGGAACAAGGTTTCTATAATATGTTTCTATTTGTCATAATAGCGGCGATATCCAAACTAGTTGAAATGAAAAGCATTGGTGGACCCACAGTAAGATTTTGAGCAATAAGGCTTGATAGCTTACAGCCGACCGGGGATAACGTCCTGGTTCAAATGAACACGCGTTTGTTCCTTGTTTTCCAAAGAACCCAGGAGACTAAAATCATGGTGTCAAAGCCATTTTGCATATGCCGTTAGAGATCACAGTGTGGTATGGAGAGTCTGCATGTTCCAGATGGCTTCATGGGCAATCACTAAATTAACCTAACTGCCACAGAAAGAACACGAAGGTATCTGACGAGGTTGGTAATGGAAGCTGTCTTTGAGTATAAGAAAAAAATTAACACTAGACGGTGATTGGAGGCGATGGTGTTCCTCTGGTTTCAGATTGCTCAAACCCATATGAACCAAACAGCGCAAAGATGCCATTACTTGGAGCGGGTCACCATATGGGGAATACGCTGGGATCTACACACAAGGAGGGTAGTTTTCCAAGTAAAATTCGGAAAGCGTCGACATTAATTTTGTATATTTTTTATCTGTATTAATTTTGTATAGTGTTGATAGCACAAAGCAGGATGCTTGGGGTGGAGTCAACTGAAATAGGGCTAGGCTGCATGGCCTGCCGTGTCTCCTAAGGGCGCAAAATGCTGGACATGACAGTTCATCCTGCTTTGAACATCAAGATTTGCAAGACAGGTGGTGGATATGTAACATTCGAATTGGTAAAAACTAAAAAGTGTAGGCTTAGACCACATAAATAGAAAAAGGAACCCCTGTGCTTGTGGAAAATGACAGGCACAGACAACAAACCCGAACTGGGGTCCCTAGTAGTACCCAAAAGCGCTACCGTTTGAATTGAGCACAGCAAGACTGCAAGTACAGCCGACACGGTGACCAACTAATTGACTGAATATGAGTGCGTACCCAATCAACTGAAAAAGGTACTACTACTACTACTACAGCGGAATGAAGCCAATCAAACAGGAAGAAGGAACAAACCTGCACACGCCGTCGCCTTGTCGCGCATCCGGGAGCCCTGGAACGGGTCCGGCCGAGCCTGGGACGAAGAAGAGACAGGAATCCCCTGCTGCTTCCAGCGACTGTATCAGTGGATACGAGATGTGCTGGTGGCCGCTCGAGTCGGCTCGGCGCTGCGCGAGGGAGGGGATGGAGCGGGCGCCATCGACGATGGCGACGCGGAGGGCGGCCACCACCGCCGCCACTTTCTCGGGGTCCAAGCGGCCCGGAACGAGGCGGGGCGGGTTCTCCCGGATCTGGTCGGCTCCGTCCGGGGAATGGCGCCGATCCATGGATAGCCACCTGACCATGACGCGCAGCTTCGTGGGAGCCCGCATGATCGCGCCTCCGCGCAGAGCAAGGGCGAGGGAGAAGGAGCTGTAGAGAGACTGCCTCGGGCCCAGCGCCTGGTTCTCGGCGGGAGGAGGGAGGATGCAATCCGCCATGCCGCTACCGCCGGCGGCGGCGGGGAGAGATGAGCTGCGCTAGTGAGGAGGAAGAAGAGAAGGAGGAGGAGGAGGAGGGAAGGGGATTCGATTGGAATGAGGGGATTGCTGAAGAGAGTGGGGTTTATCTGCCAACCCTCCCCTCCCCTGCAACCTTCTCTTGCTCCCCCGCTCGGCCGGCTCCACTTGACAACAGTCAAAGATAGGGACAGGCAGCGAGGTCGAATGAGGATGTTCCGTGCGATTATCGATTTGCTCTGACGATGCCACCGTCCTTTCAGCCTTGTCTGGATACGGAGTTTTAGCCAAACTAGTTCCCCGTATACCGAGCTAACCGTGTAACAACCAAAAATCCCATTTGGATGCTACCACAAAATCGCGATTAAAGAAAACCTGGTTTCCACAAAACTAGGAAATCGGGTGTTGGCATTAGTCGTTTTTGTGAAAACTCGGTTACTTACGCAAACCTCGATTCGCACTTGACTTCAGAGTCACCTCGGGGTCATGGTCACGGAGAAATCATGCGGCAAGAAGGACAGTCCATCACGCCGGCTTCTCCGTTCTCCTTGAGGCACGAGCTCTTGTCCATGATTTCTCAACCTCTTCATCTAGAAAGGATGGTGCACGCGGCACACCAGCACACCCGTATTAGACTTTTGTGTGCCAAACATGATTTGCTCTAAACTAATTCTTAACGGAAAATTTACTAAAACTGGTTTTCCTAAAAATCAGCCAAAAACTCGTTTTCTAAAAACTTATCTTTAATCCTCGATATCCAAACAACCACTTCGTACGACCACGACCGACTGCTACTCACACCCATCGCGTCCGAGCTGGTGTGAACCCGTCCCTGCGGAGATGAGTATAGGCCAACGCACGCTCTCGGCGCGACTCAAACAGACCGATACATCCGGCGCGATTCACCGGTCCATCAAATTTAAGGCACCAATGTGCTGAATCAAAGGAGTCGCGGATCAAGGGCGTGTCCGAGTGTCGGCCAACGGAGCAAATTGCACAGGCCACCACCTATTGCTGTCATAGTTACAGAAAACACCAACTTTATCTGTTTTTTATACAAACCACCAACTATTGGTGTAATGGGTTGTACACGGGTCCAAATCTCATATTAAGTGGATTAATTTCTGATGACTGGGCTCCACGATGTGAGGATGTGGCATCCATGTAGTGTGCTTTTTTCAAATTTTATACAAAAAAGTATAAAAATATCAACAATTGAAACAAAATTATTTCAAACTTTTCTTGATTAATTAGTTTATAGGGTAGTTTATATTGTTTCAGTTACTGTAAGTTTTTTATCTATTTTAGAATTTTGAAAACGCCACATTGAGTAAAGACACATTTACGCCACATTATCACTACCTCGTTGACCCCTGTCGTGATATTTGCAATTAATCAACCTAATCTGTGATTTGGACCTACGTGCAACAAATTACACCAAAAAATAGGTAAAAGTGATGTTTTGCGCAACTATGATAACAATAGTTGGCAGTCTGCGCAATTTCCTCCGGCCAATGGGTCTGTATGTAAGTGTTACATTAATTTAATAATATTTTCCTTTCCTAATTACATCAGGTACCAGGTGTAATTAAACTAAACTACGGCGGAGGTATGGCCGGTGTCCCGTACCGCGGCTACGGCATCACACGCCACCTGCTGGACCACCTCCTCCATTGCCAACTATGCCACCTCGCATCGGCATTCGAAGTCTTGTGCATCGTAGTGGTGGGCCAGCTCCATCGCCTACACCTGCACGTCATGCTCCGACCGGTCTGAGAAGCGGGCGTGACACATGTCCTTGAGGTGGGACCAGGTGACTAGCTTGCGGCCAGGCAAGCCTCGTGAGCTTGGTTTGGCTTGGGTTCGCTTCTTAGTGACCCCGCTGCGTCGCTGGCCGATTTATAACCCTTGGCCTGAGCGGGAAACACCCTAGCCCGACGCGGGAGTTTTTGGGCCATGGCGTGAAACGATCACATCACGCGCGGGGTATAGAAGCCAACGTCATATTACGAAGTAAATGTTAGGACGGCCCAAATTACGGGACATAGTTATTACACTACTACTAGAGCAAAACTAACGGCTACTCCAAATTGACAGGAATCACGGGTCGGCCAATTGCTATCTAGTTGACTTCAAAATCTTGCATATTTGATCGTTTTATGGTAGAAGATTGTTTGATTCCTTTTCCAGACAGGCGGCAGGACGTCACCTAGGACGTGTTTTTGCTTCTTCTTTTTTTTTCAAGTGACGTGGATGTTCAGCGTCCCAAAAGGCCGGGGATTATCTGACGTACACCCAGCATTATGAGCAAACAGTAGAGCAAAGTAGTACTACTAGTGTACTACTAGTACAACTCAAAAGCAACTTGAACTACTCATATAATAATAAGTCAGCTAAAAGAAAAACTCATACCAATAGGCTCGAGGTCAATAATGGAATATCTTATCCGACGGGATCTACAAGCTCGATCCATCCAGCTAGCTATCGATCACATGTCGACATTCTTTTTTCTCTGAAAACAAAAATACTCCTACAGTACAGTAGTTTATTTTTCCATTCGCTCAGACATATACGGAGTACGTAGCATCTCGCGCGTGGGTACGCAGCCGTCACACGTGACGTGGCTTGGTGGGCACAGCGAGACAGTGCCGTCACTCCCGCAAAATCGAGCCCCCGCCGGCAGCGGCTACTTTTCAAAGAGAATCAGGGAGCAGAGCAGCTTACTTAGAGAGGAAGCCACCGAGTGTGCCTCTGAATTCAGCGGGATAACACGTACAGTACGTATGAAGATTCCCCTCCCGCCAATCTTTTTTTGCTTGCCTCTGAATCAGATTGGACCGCCCAACGAATATGCCACGTGATGACAGAATGTCAAAGCATCCGAATCATCTCCAGCGCATCTCCTCAACGCTTCTACCATTTCGCCTCCGAATCCCCGAAAACCAAGGCGGCGGCCAATAATGCGATCTTATTTGACATAGGATCAAGTTTATAGGAAAAAAAATATTATGCTTTCTACATCATATACGTGAACATTTTTTAGATAGAAGACGGTGCAACATGTTCCATGCTACTCCCTCCCACCCCTTTCACAAAGCTAAAATATCTTATATTTTGAAATAGATGGAGTAGATAAAGCCGTATCGGTCAAAATCTGGAAACCATCTTTCATGGTCGTCGGATGGCCGGTGGATGGAGCAGATCAGAGGTGGAACTCCTGATCAGCAACTTAACCCCGTTTCACACTTAACACCTGCCTCTTCAAAATAAGCTGAAATTATTAGGGAGGTGTCTTCTCGTGCTCGCGACCTATCCTATCCATACCAGCGCCGCCCCGTTCCAACAATGTTGTCGTGTCGTCATATCGCTATCCCTGAAATCCGCGGAACCGGCAGTAACCCACGGGTGAGGTGCCGCTTGCGCGGACTCCAGCGCACGGTGGTACCTCGCCCTTCCAGGCGAAGGACCGTCTCCGCTCCCGGGTAGGCCGCGGGGCTTCCCGGGTTTCCTCCTGAGAACACGCGAAGGTGATCCCAAAGCAGAGTCGACGGGACAGGTCCTCTGTCTGGGAGATCCCAAAAGTTGCGTTGGGCAGTTAATGATGGCTCCTAGACTTCGACCGGTCGTGCCCTTTGGCCTATTTAAGCGGCCTCGTGTGGCGCTTCCACCGGCGCGTTGTCTTCTTTCCTTCTCTTCCTTCCTTTCTTGAAGAGCCATGGCTGCTTCACCGCTCGTCGACCATGATCTAGCCTTTGGGAGGTTGCTTCTGTCGGCGCCGGAGGGCTTGCTCCTGCTGGGTGGCGGAGAGGCAGGTCGAGGTTGAGGTCGAGGAGGAGGAGGCCACGGGCGTGCCCGCCGCGTAGAGTTCGATCGCTCCCCTCCAGCGGTGGCCCCTCAGGACTAGTGGCCAGATTTGGCTGGCTTCGAGTTTTATGTGAGGGTGCACTGAGAGAATGCGGGGACGATGCATCTTCCATATGTATTCGCGTGGTCCTTCAGCAGTCGCCGCCGCCCTCGCAAGCTAATGCTTCAACCCGTTGGCTGCTGCAACACCATCTGGTGGGCCCGAGTCTTCATTAACAATGGAGGGAGCATGTGTCTCGGAAGGGGATGGACCCGCTTCTCCGAAACTCATTGCCTCCAACGTGGTGACATCCTCGTATTTTCCTTTGACGAAGCGGATGTGCTCTCGGTCAAGGTGTTCTAGAATAGACAGCGTCGCGTCGACTTCTTCCATGAAGAGGGGCTCTGATTCCTCGAAGGGCTCTTTCCCAAGGGCTTTTCGAGGACCCGGGGTAGCAGGAGGGTCGTCCCTGCATAGGATAACAAGGCGAGAAACATGTAAAGTATAGAAAAGTAATTTTTACTCTTCTTAGTCGGGGCTTTGTACTTTTGTTTCTGAATAAGAATACATTTATCTGGTTCTCACAGGCTTGGGCCTTCGTGCCTTCTTCCTTTTCTTTCATGCTTCTCGACTGGCCGCATATGAAAGAGCGTACTCATGAAATTCTTCATAAGTGGAAAGCCCTTAGGTGAGTGACCACGGAAGATGAGCGCGAAAAGGTGCTTCATTTTTATTCATCAACAGGGGAAGTCTTGGATACATTGCTTGCGCTACGGGGTTTAGTCATCGCACAAGGCTCTTTATTTTTGGGGCTCAGGGGCAACCCCTGAGCGTTTCTCCTCCTTGGGTAGCTCGACTACCATTTCATTCCAACCGCGGGCAAGCCACGCAGGGTGATCCCACCTAGACTCATGCGGTGCACAGCTAACTCGGCAGCGCATAGCTTATATATTCTGATCCGTTGGTAGCTCTGCTACCGCTGAATACCAAGTCGGGAAAGCCCAGCTATGCCCACTTCCGTGATACCGCGTCTATTAGGACAGCAGAACAAACACGCAGGGTGATCCCGCCTGGACTCACGCGCTACACAGCTAAATTGGCAGCATGCAGCCTTATTCTGCTCCTCTGATAGCTTGGCTACCATTGCGGACCATCCTAGGCAAGCCTGGCTATGCCTGTTGTCCTGATAGTGCGTCTATCAGGGCAGCGGGCGAGACACGCTGTGTGATTCCACCTAGACTCACGTGCTGTACAACTAACTCGGTAGAGCGCAATCTTATTGTGGAGCTCCTTATGGGTAGAATTTGTGAAGATTGTACTCGTGCAGGTGCTTGATGTTCTAAGAGTTTTCTACGGGAGTACCATCTTCGGTCTCCAAGCGGGCTGCTCTGGGCCTGGAGACTTGTACCACCCGGTAAGGGCCCTCCCACTTCGGTTCCAACTTGTTGCTACCCTTCCCGGGGCGTGCCCGGTGACCTATCTATTAGTAATACAGTAACGGGAGGGGCTTTTTGTGAACTTACCCTTGAAGACCGAAAAGCGTTGTCAACGCTCAGGAGAGCGTGGTTGATGTAGATGAGCCAAAGCCGACCTCAAGGTCGTGATGAAGTCCTTGCGCTCCAGCGGCTCCAACAACTTGAGTGCCTCAAGTGTGACACCTCGCGGGGAGTTACACACGTCCGGTGCTTGACGATGACTCCCGCTTCCCCGATCCAGCAGCAGTTGCGGAAGTAGAGCTCCTGGATCCGAATCCCGCAGCGCGGCGGCGCTCTACGGTGAAGATGTCTCTCTTTCGCGCAGTCCGAACTTGGGACCACGTCACGAGAGAGAGAGAGAGAGAGAGAGAGAGAGAGAGGGAGAGAGAGAGAGAAAGAGAAAATATCAATTGGAGGTCTTCCCAAAAGTGAGAAGGCCTTTATTGAATATTGTGTGTATTTATCTGGCCAAATACCCCCACTATATATAGGGGGAGGGGAGGTACTACCTCCCTCAAAGTCCCGGGGTGGGACTAAAGGAGAGGAGGGGGAGGGGCAACCACCGGCCCTAGTGGGCCCCGCGCGGGGGGGGGGGGGGCTTGGCCAAGCCGGCCACCCCTTGCCCCTTCTCCCTCTCTCCTTTCCCTAATGGGCCCTCTCCCCTCCGGGAATTGGTCCATTAAGCCCTTTGACAATTTAATTGATTTTCTATTTTATTAAATAATTAGGAATAAATGAGTAAATCAATATTTAACATTCATTCACATATTATTCAATCTCCGTGGCTATGGAACACCTTCCACCTCCCCTCCGAACATCCTCCGGACTTACCAAAACCCTTCTAGTTTTCTCTCTACTATTCTTCGGCGATTCTTCCAATCCTATAAACACTCTCTAAGCATCATCAAACCCTTAAGCGTGAGACCCTACGGTTCGGGAACACTCCAGACATGGTCGGGACACTACCGGACCAATGATCAACAGAGGGACCTGGATGGCCATGTGACCCCTGCGCGTTCCACGAAGATCTTTCGTCGTTTGAACCGGGACAGTCGTGTCTTATTCCCTTTGTCTCTTGATACTTGCATTGCCCGAGATCTGATCAATGACATCACCATGTCATGTTCAATCTCATTACCGAACAATGCTACTTGACTCGTTTTGACAAGTGATATCCCTGTGATCAAATCACACGTTGCGCAACTATTGGATATAACTTCTCCGAGTGGGCCCTTGAGTATCTTTCCGTCACGTGGACGAACAAATCCTGCTCTTTACATATATTGCCTCTACGGTTTCCTCCGAGTACCTGAACACACCTTTATAATCACTGTATTACCAAGTGGCGCTTGATGCTATCAAAGCACTCTTGGGAGACAGTGATTGATATAGCCACACGGTCTAAGGAATAGTCTACGAGGATCCATTTCTAATCATCATAACTTGAACTTCGTGACATGATTGGGTCATGATGTTTAGGTTGGGTATTGGTTCATCATCTCATTCTCAGAATGAGTTGACTCCATTTCCAACTAGCATAAATGCCACATGATCAGGTGTTGACTAATGAACTAGTGACTAGAGTTTCACTGGGAACCCCTGGTTGTTTATATATCACAAGTGTATTGATGTTTCCACTCAATACAGTTATAGCATGATAAAAACTTAATCATAAACTATATGAAATATGATAATAGTCCTTATTACTATTTGTCTCTAGGGCATATTTCCAACAGTCTCCCACTTGCACTAGAGTACATATACACTAGCTGCATTTGTTCTTAATCATTGGCACCATATATCCGGTACCCTGAACATGCTTGCTCATGGAAGAGGTTGAGTCTTGGGGCTGTATAATGACCCACAAGTATAGGGGGTGTGTCGCAGTATTTTCGATAAGTAAGAGTGTTGAACCCAGCGAGGAGCAGAAGGTGCTGGCAAGTGGCTAGGAGCAGGAATTCTCTATAAATACTTATCAAATGGATTTTAGGGGTTTTTGATAATGCAAGTAAATAAAGTACGAGTAAATAAAAGACAATAAGAATAAATGCAGCGAGTGGCCCAATCCTTTCTTTAGCAAAGGACAAGCCGGTTGTATTACTTAAGATGACCAAACGTTCTCGAGGACACATGGGAATATTGTCAAGTGCTTTCGCTTCATATAGTTGATTAATCTTCTTTAGTTTGCTAAGTGTTGTGTGGGTGAACCTGTGCTAATGTACCGACCTTCCTAGGACTAATACATACTTGTGATTATACCCCTTGCAAGCATCCGCAAGTACAAGAAAGTAATTAAGGTAGACACCTAACCACAACTTTAAACTCTAAGACCCTGACGTCCCTTGTGCAATGGTTTCCTAACGGGGTTCAGGTTTCTGTCACTCCAGCAACCCCTACGATTAGTAGCCAAATACACAATGCATTCCCCTAGGCCCATATAGGTGAAGTGTCATGTAGTCGACGTTCACATGACACCACTAGAAGAAGTACATCACAACTTAAATGTCAAACTATTGAATCTTTCTCAACACAATTCCACTACTAACAACATGACTTCTACCATGTCCTCAAGAACAAAACGAACTACTCACAAGACATCATATGGATCATGATCAGAGATGATATAATGATATGTAACAATCTTAACATAAACGACAATTCAATGGTTCACTCAAAAGCATCAACTACAAGGAGTAATCAACACCGGGAAAGTTTCCCCTAAGAACTATGAAAGATTCAACCCAATTGTTACAACGGTATGAAGTGGTGATGATGGTGATGATGATGATGATGATCCCGATGAAGTCCAGATTGATGGTGGTGTTGATGGTGACGATCTCCCCTCTCCGGGAAGGAATTCCCCCGGCAGAATTCTGTCTGCCGGAGAGATCTTTCTCTCTCGGTGTTTTCCGCCCCGCAGAGGCGGCAGAATCTTTCAGTGGTTTCTCCCCGAGTCTTAGGGTTTCGGGAGGATAATATATGCCAGAGGGGAGAGGCTGGAGTGGACCAGGGCGGCCACACCACCTGGTGGCGCGACCTAGGGTGGCCCGCGCCAGGGGGTGGTGTGGGCCCCCTTTGGCCCATCTCCACTTCCCCTTCTGGCTTTGTTCGTCTTCCGGAAAAATAGGATTTTCCATGTATTTTCCTGGATTTTCTGATCTTCGCGAATTTTGTCTCTAAACAGCACCTTTTCCATCAGAATCCTGACTGCAGCGGTCCATACTCGAAAAGTCATCAACCATGCAAAAACAGATGAAATAACATAAGTATCATCTCTTAATATGAAATATATCAATGAATAACAGTAAATTATGATATAGAATAGTGATGCAAAATGGACGTATCAACTCCCCCAAGCTTAGACTTTGCTTGTCCCCAAGCGAAACTGAACTCAATAAACATGACCTTAGGTTTATGGAGTATTGAGTCAATAAAAGAATACGGACAAGAAGCATCACATTCATCGATACATAAGTCATAATAGAAGACAACTCACTAATATATAACCTCACTTGCAACAAGTAAAGCAAACACAATAAAGATACATAAAGTAAATCATAATTCGTAATGGCAAACTTAGCTCTTGGTCGAAGAATAGTTGACAATTTGCTGGAGTTCACAAATAACTGATTTTCAATGATAGCATTCAAAGTAGTAAACACTAAGATGAGAGCAAATGTGCAAAGCAAGGAACATAAGAAACATGACTGAATAGATCATCATATGAATGAATGAAACACAACAACTCAAAATACTTGCTGAGGTAGAAGGGAAATAGGTTTACTGACTCAACTAAAAAAGTAAAAGAAAGGCCCTTTGCAGAGGGAAGCAGGGATTTCAAGTTTCATAAAGAGCTTCCAAAAATTATGATACTTATTAGCTTTCAGCTCTCATTGCCCTATCATAGGCATCTTTAGGTGGTTAAGGTTAAAGTGATCAAATATGAGGATATGCTTGACAAGTTGCAAGTTGAAAATCTCATGTCCCTTGAATACGAGGGCCGCTCCTCATGCTACTCAAGTTTAGTCACCTGTAAGTTCTTGTCATAGTAAGTACATGAGTATCATAGAGAACCGCCAACGGGGTACCCCTTTCCCGATGATACGGAAGAACCCCCATATCAAAATGACAAGGTAAGCAGACAACAAGCATCTCAGCAATCTTCTTATTTACCATGGGAATATGGTGCGTTTTTCTCTCTTTCCTCTTTTCTCATCTCTTTTTTTCCTTTTTTTCTCAATATCTATCTCTTTTATATATAATAAGAACGCTTCATAGATGCTCATTATGGTTACGCTGCAGGTTTCCACCATGACAGCATGGATTAGACCAGCGGCCCAGGCGTTTCTCTAACACACATACATAACTCCATGGACTTACAAGCTCCCCTTTCATTTCACACCGACAACATCCATAGACAAAACAACATGATATCAACTAGGTACAAAGTACCGGTGCAATGTTGAAAGCATTCCCCATGTCAGCATGGTTCTGCTAATTCACAACTTACAAAGCGCAAGCATATACGCAACATAGATGGGCACAATGGTTCAAGTTTATTAAGTGCAAAAAAGTAAAGTGTGCCATCAAGTTCGTGAGAGCTTTAATCACTAATTTTCACATAACAAGTTTAATTTGGAAGGTAGATAAAAAACATGAATTTACTTGGAATAGCAATAGTGCTAATAGGTAGGTATGGTGGACACAAATGGCATAGGTTTTGGTTTAAGGATTGGATGCACGAGAGGCATTCCCTCTTAGTACAGGTTTTGGCTAGCAAGGCTGTGTAGCAAGCATAAGAATTGAAGGAAACAAACAAACATACAAGTGATAAAAACAAACATGCAATCTTCCTTGGAAGCACAAAAGATCTTAACTAGAGAATACTAGACTTATGAGCAAATCAAGAAAGAAAGATGATGAATTATATTTCTTTAGAGTACTTTTATCTTTTTCATTCAATTCTCAAAAATAGTGTTGCTACTGACCGAGCCATGTTTGCCAAAACCAACTAAATTAACTCAATGATCCCAAAGTGATACCAATACTAACAACAAGATCAATCATAAAATCATGAATTGAAAACTAATATAAGATATGCCAAAGAGTAAATGATAGAACTTCTCATTAATATTCCATAACGGCAACTCACACCAAGGGATACATAGATATCTAACGAGAGGGGGGACACTTCCATAATGCAAACCATCCTACATGATAACTTCTCTATTCATGATATGACTCTACTAAAAAGGTAAAAAGGTAGAAGATAGTGATGTGATACCGTGACACTCCCCCAAGCTTGGAACAAACTAAGGGGATGCCAAAACCTGATGACGAATTACTCCTTCGGTGGTGGTGTTCTCTCATCATCGTCCGACTTCCAAGGTAAGGGCTCCCCATTAACGAAAGACATCCTGGTCTCCATCATCCTGAAACTAGCAGCAACACTTATGTGTTTAAACCTAACCTCATACTCACAGTTTTGATTTTGAACGTCATAGAGCTGTGCTTGCAGTTGGTTGGTTATTTGGTGGAGTGAGAGAATTTCAGCCTTGAGCTCAGCAGTCTCCTTTTGGTGCTCGGCGATGAGTTCAAAACAAATCTTATGGATGATATCCACTTCGCGTTCCGCCATCTTCTTGTACCTAAAGACTTCTTGCTCCAGCGCTTCCATCTTGTCCTCCAGACTTCCTTCACCTTTAGGGCCTTGAACCTCTTTTATCCGTACCTCCCCATCTTCGAGCAACAACTCCTTGGGATGAATCTTCAACTCTCGCATGTATGGGTTGATGATATCCGCTGAGGAACCTTCCTTGGCTGATCCAGAGGAAGTCATTGTGGCTCCAAATCTGGGACTCTACCTGTCAGAAATAGATCGAAACGAAAACACGACGAGAACACGACATACGAACCTCGGAAGATCCGGGGGATTATATATTATGAAGTTTTACAACAAAAGGAAGGTACTAGGATAAAATAGGTCGGAGACGGTGTCCGGGGTGGCCACACCACCTGCTGGCGTGGCCAGGGGGCTCGCACCAGGGGGTGGTGTGAGCCACGCTGGCTCCATTTCTGTCCCTCTTTCGCTTTGTTGCTTTCCTTGTTAGATAAAAACTACAAAAATATAACTGGATATAATTTTCGCGGAACTTTTCTTACCAGATCTGTTACCTATGCGAAAACGGACTCTGCAGGTCTCTGAATTTGGTCTTTGATAAAAAAAATCGGATTTACCACTTGAATAACATCAATATCTTCATGTTCATACTCATATTGCTCGAGTCATGAAACCTTTCACTTTCTTATTACACCATTTTCTCCAATAACCTAGAAATTTCTTTCACACAAAACTTCACACAATTCTCATTAGCAACATTAGTGTAAGCGAGGTAATAAACCTTTTAAGTCCAACTTCAACTGAAATCCATTCAACTCCTAAGCTACTGTAGCAATTCCTTCCGAAAACCCAAAAAGAATTCAAAAAGTAAAACGATTAAAGAGGCAAATGCAAGAGCGGAAAAATCTGTCAAAACAGACCAGCAGGTAAAGATCAATTTTCTCGAAAGTCTTCTGTTGCTCAAATAAAAAAGTGCAAAACTAATGAAAGTTAAATAACACCCTGGGGCAGAAGCACAAAAAATTACAGCTCAGTCTGACATACAGAGATCTCTCACGAATTTCTATGGTGAAGCACAAAAATCTGTTTCAGGACAGCAACTTCCCCAAATCTTACTTCTCTCTCATTAGAGGTTGATCTCGACACAAAAACCAAACAAAAAGGATAAGGAGAGGTTATTGCCCAAACAATAACTTCCAAGACTCAAAGAAACAAAAACAAACTGAAAGCAAGAATATATTGGGTTGTCTCCCAAAAAGCTCTTTCTTTATAGGCATTAAGATGGGCATGATAATTTCAATGATGCTCACATAAAAATATGAATTGAAGTGAAATAGAGCATTAAGAAGCAAAAATACACATGTTTAAGTCTAACCCACTTCCTATGCAAGGGAATTTTGTAAACAAACAAGTTGTGGAAACCAGAGGCTACTAGCATAGGAAGGCAAAAGAAGTGCAACATAAAAACTTTCAGCATAAAACGAGGAAACTTGATATTATTGATATGCATAAGAATAGTCTTCCCTCTTTCATAATAACTTTCAGTATCATGCATAAACTTAATAATATAACTATCACAAGAACCGTTGTAGCAATGATCACTTATCCTAACAGAAAACACAGGGACACTAGCTCTCATAACAATACTTTGTGAAACAATATTAGGGATATCCTTACAAAGGATAGTGTGTCCCTCTTCTACATATTTAGTGACAAAGTTTTTCATATTTGCTATTATAGGTTCATCATCCATTTGTTTATCAGGTTCAACAGCTTTATTTGTACTTTCATTAACCATACTAGCTATCAAAGAATGTTCCTTTATCTTAACTAGGAAAGGCATTTTCTCAATGTAATGTTCAGGTAAAACATGATTAGCAGTATAAACTTCAGTATTTCTTGCAGGAACACACTTAGCAACATCTTTATATGGTTCATGATACTTATTCCACTTCTTTTTAGGGACTTCAATATAGGAAGCAAAAGCCTTAAAATAAGTTGCAATAGCTTGAGAGTCTAGACCATAAGCATTTTTAATATTTTGAAAGTCATCAGTTCCCATAAAAGATTCAATGCATTCATAATCATAATTTATACCTGACTTTCTTCCTTTGTCATTCTCCCATGCTTCAGCATTGTCTTGAATATGGTCCAGAAGATCCCATTTAGCTTCTTCTTCCATGTGAGTGAATGATCCAGCACAAGAAGCATCCAATAAATCCTTATCATGAAGAGAAAGCCTTGCATAAAAGTTATTGATAATAATATTGTGAGGGAGCTCATGAATGGGACATTTGAGCATTAGTAACTTCAACCTCCCCCAAGCTTGAGTTGTACTCTCTCCATCAAGAGGCCAAAAATTGTATATTTGATTCCGATCTTTATGAATCTCACTAGGAGGATAAAACTTTGAATAAAAGAGAGGCACTATTTCCTCCCATTCAAGAGCTTGACTATTCTTCAGCAGCTTATACCATTCCTCAGCTCTTCCTTTCAGTGATAATGAGAATAACTTCTTCTTGACTTGATATGTAGTAATACCTGCACGCTTGAACAACCCGCATAATTCGTGTATAAAGAGCAAATGATCACCGGGATGGACAGTTCCATCTCCAACATAATAGTTATCCATAACACGATCAATAATTCTTGTAGGTATTTTAAAAGTATCATTCTCAGCAGGTCGTGGTTCATCTACTACCTTAGCAGTGGTAGTAGCATTACGAAATAAGAAAATCAGCGAATTATCCATATTGAAAATAAAGCAACTAACAGAAGTAAATAATACTCACAGTAGAAGTTTCCTTTATTAGTTCCACTCTCCAATAGCGCTGCACTCCCGGGCAACAGCGCCATAAAATAGTCTTGATGACCCACAAGTATAGGGGGTGTATCGCGGTATTTTCTATAAGTAAGAGTGTCGAACCCAACGAGCAGCAGAAGGTGTTGGCGAGTGGCTAGGAGCAGGAATTCTCTGTAAATACTTAGCAAACAGATTTTTAGGGGTTTTTGATAATGCAAGTAAATACAGTACAAGTAAATAAAATACAATAAGAATAAATGCAACGAGTGGCCCAATCCTTTCTTTAGCAAAGGACAAGCCGGTTGTATTACTTAAGATGACCAAACATTCTCAAGGACACATGGGAATATTGTTAAGTGCTTTCGCTTCATATAGTTGATTAATCTTCTTTAGTTTGTGTAAGATCTCACCATAATAAGGTAAGATCCCTATGATTGTAGTGCTAGTCCCTGGATCAAAAATGCTAGCACCCACAGTTTAAGATGAAGTACACAGAAACAAAGGTCATTATTACATCGCATATCCAGGAATATAATGGTTCTTACAACTCACTTAGCCCAAGGCTAAGACACTTCAAGTTCACATTACATAGCATGATAATAATAGAGTCTTTAGTCTTCATGTGCCACAGGCAAGCATGTCGAGTGTAGACCCGCAATCCTACTCATCATCAGAGTATCCTGCAACATAATAAGTTACAGCCACAAGGTTCAATACATTTGGAATTGTATTGGCAAGTGATACCAGAGATACTTAGTATAATCCAACAACTACATGAATATGGCTAAGTGGGGTTATGGCTGGCTTTGCTAAAATTAGTTTAACTTATAGTTTTTGAAGAAGTTTTTCATTCCAGCTATAAGGTACCAATGATGGACATCACTGAACCTTTACCCATGTTCATCCACAAGTTTTAACTTAGAGAAATTTGGATGAGGAGATTGTTGAACTACTTCACTGTCTTGAGGCTCAGGAGTTGTCCATAACCGGGGACACGGCTAAGTACTTAGTTTTACCCTCTCGAGAGGTGGTGCACTTTCCCCACAAGACTCGACATGCATCGAGACAAGACTTTTCAGAAGCAATCCCTCAGACCACCACAGACGCGTTCCATCCTATCATATCTACCACCTTCTGTCTGTCTGGCTGAGTTCTTGCAACTTAGTTGGTCAAGGCAGAGCCTATATGCCATGTGGTTGGACTGGAAGCTTCATGACAAGAATGTCTCCAATCTCTTTGTTCCTAGGTGGCCATCCACAAGTGTGATACACCAGCTAACCATAGACATGGCCCCTGAGTAACCACTCAACATAATCCAAGCAAGCCCCTTTCCACCCAGGTGTTTCATTAACATTAGTTGTTTTCTTAGTTAAACAAAAATAATATCTTTCCATACTATCTTATGTGTATATTCCACCCACGAATTCTAATAGCATAGCTAAGAATTCTAGCATACAAAGTCTTTAACTAGGGAATACTACCAAGATATACACTATAGGGTTGCATAGCATAGTATGGTAACATATGAATAATTCTATCATGCTAAGATCTACCAAAATAACACTAGTGCAATAGTGAAAAATAATAGGACATGAGATGAAATATCACTTGCCTTGGTAGCTAGGGGAATAGGTACAATCCTCACAACAACAAACTTCACAATCTACACAAGAACAATACAACAACAATAATTCAATCAACAAAACATTACAAAAACATGAATGCATGCAAAATGCAAAGATATGATCACAACTCTATAATTTACAGAGTCTACAGTACTGAGGATAGAATAACTCATCTAAAAGCATAAGAAATACCCAAAAATAATTTATAGAACAATTTTTGTGAGCAAAATACTCCTAAAAAGGTTCTGCCTATAATTCCAATTTTATAGAAGCAAAAGTGTGAAACAAGGCCTCTATAATAAAGGTCTCATTTTTCTGAATCCATAGACACCAAATTTGTATTTTTCTGATTCGTGGATCAAAAGTTATGGATTTTCTAAGTTTAATACTAAATCTGTCTATTTTCTAATTAAACAGAAATAGTCTGGCGACGTGGCGCTTTCTTATTGGCTGATACCGGTTCGGCCGGATCGACCTCTGCAGTCGTTGGATTTAAGTGACGTTGGACGGATCGGATCAGCCGTACCCTTTCGTTTAAGTGATCTAATCTTAACCGCTAGGATATGATCGAACGGCTACAAAACACCTCGCCGGGGACTGGCGGCGCTAACGACGGCGCGACGGCGGCACGTCGGCCTCGTGGTGTTCCGATGGTTCCAGAGGCGTAGGGGGAAAGGTGATCTTACCGAGGGCCCGCGGAGGTCTCGGCGGTCAGGTTGGTGGTCGCGGGAAAGTGAGGGGAGCTCTGCTGCGCTCGGTATTCCTCGCCAGAGTGGCGTCGACGGTGGAGGTCATGGCCTCGAGACGGTGGCGTCGATCTGGTACTCGAGCGGACAAGTAAAAGGGTTAGTGAAGTGCGCCTGTTCCAGCACGGTCTAGTAGTGGTAAAAAAAGAGCGGCAGGAACCTTGCCCTTACCGGAAAAACCGTCGGACGGTGGCGGCAGAGGGAGCTCGCCGGACTTGGTCCGTGTCGTCGACCTGGAGCACGAGAAGGCACATAGCCGGGGTTAAAACACACGCTAGGACATGACGAAACATATGGGACATAGGGGAGGGCGCCTGGCGGCCTGGGTTCACCGGAATTGCCGCCGGAGTCCGTCGGATAGCGGCGGTTCAAGCTCTCAATATGGGGAGCCTGGGGGCTCTCCGGGGTGGTTTCTGAGGGGAAAATGACGAGGAGGGAGAGGGGATTTAGTAGGGGTGGCCGCCGTGGAGAACTAATGCGGGAAACGACCGAATTTGAGCCGATTCCGAAACGATAGAGGAGGGGGGCGGTTCGTCCCCGGGGGTTGAAGATGACGGGGTGGTGGGGTGACGTGGCATGGGGTCGGTCTGTCAGCGGGAGGGGGTAGTAACGAGGGGGTGAGAAAAGACAGAGAAGGGGAGAGGGAGTCCGGGTGGGCTGCTGGGCCGGATTGGGCCAAAAGGCCAGAAGCTGTCTGCTGCCCCTTTTTTTCTCCCTTAATCTTTTTCTTTTTCTATTTCTGTTTTCTCCAAAACTTTTGATTTAAGGATTCAAATTGAATCAAACCAATTTGTGAAATTTTGTAAAAACTCAAATTAGGTTTTTTTTAGGGTATTATAAAACATATTTATCTTCTATTTTAATCCAAAGTATTTACTTGGATTTAATAGGTAATATAGCATTTCCTTGATTCCACTCTCAAAAATTCATATCTTTTTATCCATGGCCCAAAATTGGACCAAATTTTTGGAGGACATTCTAAATGCAATGCAATTACATGCCATGATGATATGAGTGCAATGATGATGATTTCAGATGAAATTTTGGGATGTTACAAATCTAACCCCCTTAAGGTGAATCTCACCCTCGAGATTCGGGTTGGCTAGAAAATAGGTGAGGGTGATCTCTCCGAAGTTCATCCTCTCGCTCCCATGTTGCTTCTGATTCAGTGTGATGGTTCCACTGTACCTTGCAGAATTTAATGGTCTTGGTACGGGTAATTCTTTCTGCTGTCTCCAGAATCTTAATAGGTTTCTCTTCATAAGTAAGATCATTCTCTAGCTGAACTTCCTCCAATGGTATAGTGTCTTTCAACGAAGTTTCTTCCATCTCTGGGTGACACTTTTTCAGCTGACTGACATGGAATACGTTATGAACTGCTGACAAAGATTCTGGTAATTCTATCTCATATGCCACTTCTCCTTTGTGGCTCAAAATTTTGAAAGGTCCTACATAGCGTGGTGCTAATTTTCCTTTGATTCCAAATCTCTTCACACCACGAAGTGGTGATACCCTGAGATAAGCTCTATCACCAACCTCATAGGTAACCTCTCTACGTTTTGGATCGGCATAGCTCTTCTGCCGAGATTGGGCTACCTTTAGCCTATCCCTTACCATCTTGACTTTCTCTTCAGCTTCTTGGATTAGGTCTGGCCCGAACAAATTTCTTTCTCCTACTCCATTCCACAACAATGGTGTAGTACACTTCCTTCCATAAAGGAATTCAAATGGAGCCATTTCTATGCTTGATTGATAGCTGTTATTGTAGGAAAACTCTGCGTATGGTAGACTTTCATCCCAACTGGATCCATAATCTAATGCACATGCTCTTAGCATATCCTCTAATATTTGATTGGTCCTTTCTGTCTGTCCATCAGTTTGTGGATGAAATGCAGTGCTAAACTCCAGTCGAGTTCCCAATGACTCGTGAAGTTGTCGCCAAAAGTGCGAAGTGAATTGAGTTCCTCTGTCGGACACGATACTTTTAGGTACCCCATGCAAACATACAATTCTATTCATGTAAATCTTGGCTAGTTTTGCACTGGTATAAGTGGTCTTCACTGGTATGAAATGGGCCACTTTTGTCAAGCGGTCAACGATAACCCATATGGAATCGTATCCAGATTTAGTCCTGGGTAGTCCGGTGATAAAATCCATACCAATTTTATCCCATTTCCAATCAGGTATTGGCAGTGGTTGTAATAATCCTGCCGGTTTCTGATGTTCTGCCTTTACACGACTGCACACGTCGCACAAGGCAATGTGCTCCGCTATGTCCTTCTTTAAATTATTCCACCAAAACCTCTCCTTAACATCCATGTACATCTTAGTATTGCCAGGATGAATTGAATATGGTGAGTTGTGCGCTTCTTGTAAGATCAACTTCTTAAGTTCAAGATCCCGCGGAACACAGATACGTTTTTCGTACCATAAGATTCCTTGTTCATCTACGTGGAATCCTTTTGCCTTGCCTTCAATAACCTTACTTTTGATTTCTTCTATTTCTTTCTCCAACTTTTGGGCTTCTTGAATTCTGTCCATTAGTGTGGGTTGCACTTCCAAGGATGCAAGGTACCCTTCAGGCACTATCTCAAGTCTTAGTTCTCTAAATTGGGCACATAACTCCTCCGGCAATTCTCCTATATTGAGGCCATTTACATAAGCCTTGCGGCTTAATGCATCGGCTACGACGTTTGCCTTTCCAGGGTGGTATTGCAAACTTAAGTCGTAATCTTTGATAAGTTCTAGCCATCTTCTCTGTCTCATGTTGAGTTCTTTCTGTGTAAAAATGTATTTCAGACTTTTGTGATCAGTGAACATCTCACAACGTTTTCCCATAAGATAATGCCTCCATGTTTTTAGAGCATGCACAACTGATGCCAACTCTAGATCATGAGTAGGGTAGTTCACTTCATGATTTTTGAGTTGTCTTGATGTATAAGCTACCACTCTACCTTCCTGCATCAGTACACCTAATCCTTGGTGAGATGCATCATAGTATACTTGAAAGTCTTTATCAAGGTCTGGCAAACATAACACTGGTGCTGAAACTAGCCTCTTTTTCAATTCCTGAAAGCTGGTTTCGCAAGCTTCTATCCAATTAAACTTATTCTCCTTCTTCAGCAGATTAGTCATGGGCTTTGCAATCTTAGAGAAATTTTCAATGAACCTCCGCTAGTACCCTGCTAGGCCAAGGAAACTACGGATTTCCTTAACTGATTTAGGAGATTCCCATTCTGTCATAGCTGCCACTTTTGCTGGATCAACAACTATACCATTACCAGATACTATGTGTCCAAGGAATCCCACTTCATTTAGCCAGAATTCACATTTGCTGAAGTTGGCATAAAGTTTATGTTCTCTAAGTTTCTCTAGAATCAGGCGTAGATGTTCTTCATGTTCTTTGCTGCTCTTGGAATATACCAATATATCATCGATGAATACCACTACGAACTTGTCAAGGAATTCCATGAATACCTTATTCATCATGTTCATGAAGTAGGCCGGTGCATTAGTCAATCCAAACGGCATCACTGTATATTCATACAACCCGTATCTAGTGGTGAATGCGGTCTTGGGTATGTCATGTTCTCTAATCTTTAGTTGGAAGTATCCTGGTCGAAGATCAATTTTTGAGAACACACATGCTCCCTCTAGCTGATCGAAGAGATCATTTATTCTAGGCAGGGGATATTTGTTCTTTATGGTCACTTCGTTGAGTGAATGATAATCTATGCATAGCCTTTGACTTCGGTCCTTCTTTTCAACAAACAAGACTGGTGCTCCCCAAGACGATGAACTTGGTTGGATAAATCCCTTTTTCAACTGTTCTCCCAGCTGTTTCTTGAGTTCTTTTAACTCGTCCACCGACATTTTATAAGGTCTCTTTGCTATAGGCCCCGTTCCTGGTAGTAGGTCTATCAGAAACTCCACGTCCCTATCTGGTGGCATGCCAGGTAATTCCTCGGGGAACACATCTGGATATTCCCTCACTATTGGCACATTATCTAGGCTAACCCCCTTAAGAGAATTAACCTTGCTCCCCTTGGGTTCAAAGTTATACTTGAACCTGATCCTTTTCTTTTCTGGGGTAGTGAGCATAATAGTTCGCTTGGCACAATCAATCACCCCTTCATAACGGGTCAACCAGTCCATCCCTAATATTACATCTAATCCTTGGGACTCTAGGATTATTAAACTAACCGGGAACTTGTTCTTTCCAATTTCTAGAACGATATGTCGGCACCCTGAATTTACTATCATTTCTCCACCCGGGGAACTTACTTTAATGGGACATCCAATGGTTTCAATGGAGAGTTTGTTTTTGATTACAAATGCTCTTGAAATGAATGAATGCGATGCGCTAGTATCGAAAAGGATAAGTGCAGGAAAGGAATTAATCTTGAACTTACCGATCACGGCATCAGATCCTTCTTGAATTTCCTCCACATTAATCTGATTCACATGACCCTTTTGGAATGGGTTTGGCTTAGCTCCATCAGTCTTCTTCTCTGGGCATTCGTTAGCATAGTGTCCTGTCTTTTTACACTTGAAACATTCCACCTGACTGATGTCTTTCTTCGCAGGCTGACTGTGACGGTTCTGACCATTTTGGTTCCCATGGCCATGATTATTGTGATTGTTCCTGAATCCACTTTTGTTATGTCCACGATGATTGTTTCCATCATGGTGGTGGTTGTTGTTACGATGGTTATTATGATTCCCATTCTTGTGGAATCCTGAGCTCCCACTTCCTTCACCATGAGGGTGCTTGTGAGGAGATCCTGATCCAAACTTATCAAAATGATGCTTCCTCTTTCTACCCTCCACTTGCTTCATCTTGTTTTCTAGGATGGTAGCTTTATCACACAAAGATTGATAAGTTGGAACATATGCAACAGATAGTTGCATAGAAATTTCATCATTTAACCCATCTAGGAACTTCTCCTTCCTCTTTGCATCAGTGTCAACGTCATCGGGTGCATAACGTGACAAATTATTGAACTCCTCGATGTATTCAGAAATACTGCGATGGTGTTGCTTGAGGTTATGAAACTCCTTTTTCTTCAACCCCATTATTCTAGCAGAGATGTGAGTGGTGCGAAACCCATCTTCAAACATTGCCCAAGTCACTTCCTCAATAGGGTGGATAATTTGAAAATTATCCCACCAAGCAGCTGCATGACCTTCCAATAAGTGGGCTACAAGTCTGACCTTTTCTGCATCCGTGCATCCAACCGTGACTAGGTCCTTATTCACAGAGCGTAACCAATCATTTGCTACCATGGGGTCAGTGGTACCCGAGAACTTAGTAGGTCTCAGCCTTAGAAATCTGGTCAGCATATCCAGAGGTGGTGGATTGTTCTGGTTGTTATTGTTATTATTATTGTTCTAGTTCTGGTTTGCCATAAATTGAGTCATCATTTGCATCAATTGGGTCTGTGCAGCCATCATCTGCTGCATTCCATTGCCATTGTCATTGTTATCCTCGTTGTTGTGTCGGGGAGGCATCTGTGGGTTTAGTAAGGGTAAGTAATGATAGATAACCCAAATAAGACAACAATCAGACAAACAAGGACATGCAAGTTCCAACATCACAACAATAACAGAGTTTGCAAAAATAACATACTAGCATAGTCACCCACAAGTCGGCATGACCTATGCGCACAATAATAATAGAACATTAGGTAGATGGAACAGTATCACTACTCCTCCATGTCGACTTCCTCCTCTACTAGAGCAAGTCCTGTTGTTGCGAATCCTGCCTTGTATTCCTCCAAGCTGGTAGTCAGAGCATCAATCTTTGTCTGTAACTCTCTCTTCTGTGTGCGTAGCCTCTCTATCACCTCGTGATCCGCTTCTAGCTCAATGTTCTCCAGCTCTAACTCGGTCTCCAAGTCTCTAATCTTCTTGTTCTTCTCCTGAACTCTCTTCTCTTGGCTGTTGAATTTCTTCTCTTGATCTTCAAACTTCTTCTCCATTTCCTTGATTTGATTTTCCTGTTCCTGGAAGGCCTTGTCCTTCTCCTTGAGTTGGACTCGTAGTTCATCATTGCTAAGCATCACGTTAGTCCTATCAGTATCAAGGTGTCTAATAAGGCTCTCTAGGTCCTGGAGGTAGTGACACACGGGATTGATAGACTCCTTAGTGGCTTTGTCCAACACAATAGGCTCTCCATCCTCGTCGTGCCTCCCAAAGAAGTGGAAGTAGTGGCTCTTGATCTCAGAAGAGTGACATCCACATAGGCGTCCCAACAGCTCCTGCATAGCGACGTCGAGGCCCCTCTCCATGTCATCATGGAGAATCTTGAAGGTAATCTCCCCAGTTTGGGGCTCTGTCTCACGTCCTGGCTGGGTAACTCTGAATCCCCATAAGTCCTTCCTCTGAAACTTCCTCAGCCGAAGTCCCTGAATGGTGGGGATTGGAAGAGCGAGCACTTGGACTAGCTCCAACATACGAGTCCCAAAGCGAGTCCCCTTGAAATCCTCGGTCGTGCTGTAGACAAAGTTCGGCATCTTTTGCATAGTATGGAGAAAATTAGTAACACACAATAGAGAAAGAAAATACAAGTCACAAAATAAAAGAGAATTCAACCAACAAAACATTCCATGTAGTAATACATCAATTCAACTCAAGCACTCAAGGTTCCAGACATATCTTATTTTTGCCATACCACATAGGTTGGTATGGTCGAAATACTAACGTGATAAAACGCCAAGGGTGGTGGTCCAACTAATATCTCACTCCTTCTTAACCAAGGTGGCAATCTGGGCATCCTTGGCAGCAATCTGCTTGTCTTGGTCGCATAGCTCCAAAGCTAGGCCTATGATATCCTTACTTAGGCATTCCACAGTGGCCTTTGAGTCTTGGGCAAGACGCTTCTCCTCCTTGAGATCCTCTTGAGTATTGAGAATTCTATACTTGAGTCTCTCCGCAAGTTCCTCAATATCTTTCCATGCAGCATTCCTTGCAGAGTCAAAGAATGACGGGTGCATTTCAGAGTTGGTGAACATGCAGAATCCCGTACTCTTGGGATCACCTTCCTTGTTCTTGTACAAGTGGAGTTGCACCCACCAATACTCTTGTCCTTCATCTATCACAGGAAATCCCTTGTACACGGCTTCACCATTCATCCCCAAGCCGAGCATGAGGTTCTTGAGTACATTGGGAAATTCTGTATCACACTCCAGGGTCATAGTCATCAGTGGTCCCTTCTTGACAGATTCATTGATGGTGGACATCTACAAAAATAGATGAGAAGGGTGATTAGGGAAAGCTTTACGAGATGAAAAGACAAAGTGTGAGGTCTGAAATATGGAGTTATTTTTCCTAAGGGTTTTCCTTAGTCTAATCCATTCTAGGGTCACGAACCTACAGGCAACACAGTGCTCTGATACCATCTGTAAGATCTCACCATAATAAGGTAAGATCCCTGTGATTGCAGTGCTAGTCCCTGGATCGAAAATGCTAGCACCCACAGTTTAAGATGAAGTACACAGAAACAAAGGTCATTATTACATCGCATATCCAGGAATATAATGGTTCTTACAACTCACTTAGCCCAAGGCTAAGACACTTCAAGTTCACATTACATAGCATGATAATAATAGAGTCTTTAGTCTTCATGTGCCACAGGAAAGCATTTCGAGTGTAGACCCACAACCCTACTCATCATCAGAGTATCCTGCAACATAATAAGTTACAGCCACAAGGGTCAATACATTTGGAATTGTATTGGCATGTGATACCAGAGATACTTAGTATAATCCAACAACTACATGAATATGGCTAAGTGGGGTTATGGCTGGCTTTGCTAAAATTAGTTTAACTTATAGTTTTTGAAGAAGTTTTTCATTCCAGCTATAAGGTACCAATGATGGACATCACTGAACCTTTACCCATGTTCACCCACAAGTTTTAACTTAGAGAAATTTGGATGAGGAGATTGTTGAACTACTTCACTGTCTTGAGGCTCAGGAGTTGTCCATAACCGGGGACACGGCTAAGTACTTAGTTTTACCCTCTCGAGAGGTGGTGCACTTTCCCCACAAGACTCGACATGCATCGAGACAAGACTTTTCAGAAGCAATCCCTCAGACCACCACAGACGAGTTCCATCCTATCATATCTACCACCTTCTGTCCGTCTGGCTGAGTTCTTGCAACTTAGTTGGTCAAGGCAGAGCCCATATGCCATGTGGTTGCACTGGAAGCTTCATGACAAGAATGTCTCCAATCTCTTTGTTCCTGGGTGGCCATCCACAAGTGTGATACACCAGCTGACCATAGACATGGCCCCTGAGTAACCACTCAACATAATCCAAGCAAGCCCCTTTCCACCCAGGTGTTTCATTAATATTAGTTGTTTTCTTAGTTAAACAAAAATAATATCTTTCCATACTATCTTATGTGTATATTCCACCCACGAATTCTAATAACAAAGCTAAGCATTCTAGCGTACAAAGTCTTTAACTAGGGAATACTACCAAGATATACACTATAGGGTAGCATAGCATAGTATGGTAACATATGAATAATTCTATCATGCTAAGATCTACCAAAATAACACTAGTGCAATAGTGAAAAATAATAGGACATGAGATTAAATATCACTTGCCTTGGTAGCTAGGGAATAGGTACAATCCTCACAGCAACAAACTTCACAATCTACACAAGAACAATACAACAACAATAATTCAATCAACAAAACATTAGAAAAACATGAATGCATGCAAAATGCAAAGATATGATCACAACTCTATAATTTACAGAGTCTATAGTACTGAGGATAGAATACCTCATCTAAAAGCATAAGAAATACCCAAAAATAGTTTATAGAACAATTTTTGTGAGCAAAATACTCCTAAAAAGGTTCTGCCTATAATTCCAATTTTATAGAAGCAAAAGTGTGAAACAAGGCCTCTATAATAAAGGTCTCATTTTTCTGAATCCATAGACACCAAATTTGTATTTTTCTGATTCGTGGATCAAAAGTTATGGATTTTCTAAGTTTAATACTAAATCTGTCTATTTTCTAATTAAACAGAAATAGTCTGGCGACGTGGCGCTTTCTTATTGGCTGATACCGGTTCGGCCGGATCGACCTCTGCAGCCGTTGGATTTAAGTGACGTTGGACGGATCAGATCAGCCATACCCTTTCGTTTAAGTGATCTAATCTTAACCGCTAGGATATGATCGAACGGCTACAAAACACCTTGCCGGGGACTGGCGGCGCTAACGACGGCGCGATAGGCGGCACGTCGGCCTCGTGGTGTTTCGATGGTTCCAGAGGCGTAGGGGGAAAGGTGATCTTACCGAGGGCCCGCGGAGGTCTCGGCGGTCTGGTTGGTGGTCGCGGGAAAGTGAGGGGAGCTCTGCTACGCTCGGTATTCCTCGTCGGAGTGGCGTCGACGGTGGAGGTCACGGCCTCGAGACGGTGGCGTCGATCTGGTACTCGAGCGGACAAGTAAAAGGGTTAGTGAAGTGCGCCTGGTCCAGCACGGTCTAGTAGTGGCAAAAAAAGAGCGGCGGGAACCTTGCCCTTACTGGAAAAACCGTCGGACGGTGGTGGCAGAGGGAGCTCACCGGACTTGGTCCGTGTCGTCGACCTGGAGCACGAGAAGGCACATAGCCGGGGTTAAAACACGCGCTAGGACATGACGAAACATATGGGACAGAGGGGAGGGCGCCTGGCGGCCTGGGTTCACCGGAATTGCCGCCGGAGTCCGTCGAATAGCGGCGGTTCGAGCTCTCAATATGGGGACCCAGGGGGCTCTCCGGGGTGGTGTCCGAGGGGAAAATGATGAGGAGGGAGAGGGGATTTAGTAGGGGTGGCCGCCGTGGAGAATTAATACGGGAAACGGCCGAATTTGAGTCGATTCCGAAACGAAAGAGGAGGGGGGGACGGTTCGTCGCCGGGGGTTGAAGACGACAGGGTGGTGGGGTGACGTGGCGTGGGGTCGGTCTGTCAGCGGGAGGGGGTAGTAACGAGGGGGTGAGAAAAGACAGAGAGGGGGAGAGGGAGTCCGGGTGGGCTGCTGGGCCGGATTGGGCCAAAAGGCCAGAAGCTGTCCGCTGCCCCTTTTTTTTCTCCCTTAATCTTTTTCTTTTTCTATTTCTGTTTTCTCCAAAACTTTTGATTTAAGGATTCAAATTGAATCAAACCAATTTGTGAAATTTTGTAAAAACTCAAATTAGGTTTTTTTAGGGTATTATAAAACATATTTATCTTCTATTTTAATCCAAAGTATTTACTTGGATTTAATAGGTAATATAGCATTTCCTTGATTCCACTCTCAAAAATTCATATCTTTTTATCCATGGCCCAAAATTGCACCAAATTTTTGGAGGACATTCTAAATGCAATGCAATTATATGCCATGATGATATGAGTGCAATGATGATGATTTCAGATGAAATTTTGGGATGTTACAGTTTGCTAAGTGTTGTGTGGGTGAACTTGTGCTAATGTACCGACCTTCCTAGGACTAATACATACTTGTGATTATACCCCTTGCAAGCATCCGCAAGTACAAGAAAGTAATTAAGGTAGACACCTAACCAAAGCTTTAAACTCTAAGACCCTGACGTCCCTTGTGTAATGGTTTCCTAACGGGGGTTCAGGTTTCTGTCACTCCGGCAACCCCTACGATTAGTAGCCAAATACACAATGCATTCCCCTAGGCCCATATAGGTGAAGTGTCATGTAGTCGATGTTCACATGACACCACTAGAAGAAGTACACCACAACTTAAATATCAAACTATTGAATCTTTCTCAACACAATTCCACTACTAACAACATGACTTCTCCCATGTCCTCAAGAACAAAACAAAATACTCACAAGACATCATATGGATCATGATCAGAGATGATATAATGATATGTAACAATCTGAACATAAACGATAATTCAATGGTTCACTCAATAGCATCAACTACAAGGAGTAATCAACACTAGGAAAGTTTCCGCTAAGAACTATGCTAGATTCAACCCAATTGTTACAGCGGTATGAAGTGGTGATGATGGTGATGATGATGATCCCGATGAAGTCCAGCTTGATGGTGGTGTTGATGGCGACGATCTCCCCTCTCTCGGAAGGAATTCCCCCAGCAGAATTCTGTCTGCTGGAGAGATCTTTCTCTCTCAGTGTTTTCCACCCCGCAGAGGTGACGGAATCTTTCTGTGGTCACTCCTCGAGTCTTCGGGTTTCGGGAGGATAATATATGCCAGAGGGAAGAGGCTGGAGTGGACCAGGGCAGCCACACCACTTGGTGGCACGACCTAGGGTGGCCCGCGCCAGGGGGTGGTGTGGGCCCCTGTGGCCCATCTCCACTTCCCCTTCTGGCTTTCTTCGTCTTCTGGAAAAATAGGATTTTCCATGTATTTTCCCGGATTTTCTGATCTTCCCGAATTTTGCCTCCAAACAACATCTTTTCCATCAGAATCTTGACTGTAGCGGTCCATGCTCCAAAAGTCATCAACCATGCAAAAACAGATGAAATAACATAAGTATCATCTCTGAATATGAAATATATCAATGAATAACAGGAAATTATGATATAAAATAGGGATGCAAAATGGACGTATCACTGTACTTTACAGTCCCAAATCCTTTGCAACTTACTAATGTCACCTTGACATTAATACTTTATCGTCACATGATAACATCTGTGTGTATGCATCGTCGTTATGGCAGCAGGACGAGGCCTGATTCCAGGAGCCTACAGTGACTTTAGATCAACCTCGAGGGCTTTCTCATGGGAACTATGCCCTGGGACACATCATTCTACGTTAAAAGCAAACTAGCCCCGCCATAACATTATACAACACTTTAGATGGTACCCTTATCTATTGTTATAAATGTTACCATCGAAACACTAGTGCACTCTGTGCAACTTTCGATGTTTTTGTTCAGCTCGCTTCCTACTTGACTTAAATCGGTATTTACAGGAGTTTCCAACATATTCCCTTATAACATATCTCTTTATGCTTTAAGATATGTCATCCTTTATGGATTTGGAAAATATGTCTACAGTTCTCTATTAGACACTGTGGACAAACTCAGCTCAACGTTCTGTGATTCAAACTTAATCACTTTTAAACCTTCCTTTTTGGATAATATATTATGTTAAGTTATCATCATGGTTTTCTAAGATAGAACCTATGTCTCAACATAGTGGATGATGATCATCCTTTTCTTTCTTTCAACCAGTGATGTTAAACTTAATACTATTCCTAACTTGAGTCATTAAGGACTAGGTCCTTAATTAACTTCTATTCTAAAACCCTTTTCAGAATCCCTTAAGGAATACTACATAATATCATAATACACCTATTATCAACTTCTACACCTTATAAATCATTATTTATCGGTATTTGCGCTTTTATTCTTAACACACTTAAGAATCACTCTATAAGCTCCCACTCAAAATATGTTCCCAACATATGTGGGTATGAGTCATTACTCTTACTCAAACTATGTTTCTACATATTTGAATTTGAGACTTATATTGATCCCACTCAAAAATATGTCATTCACATATTGTTTTAGGAAGACTTTCATAGCTCCCACTCAATTTCATGCAAATTGCATATCCACTCACTATTTTAAAAAACTTCAAAATCCTTTGATCAAATATCAAACTTGGAGATTTACTATGAGATACTAGTACTTTTACTAGTTTTAAATCCACTAGACATTAAGCACACATGAATCAAATTCATTTGAATTCGTCCAATACTTGACAAATTGTGCTTTTGTCATTCACCCCTTTTTCCACTATGGCTTTGTAGTCATTTGGGAAAATTCCAGGTAACCCCTTTTACTTGTGAGATTTAGCAACAGATTGCTTTCTAATCTCAAGGGAATTTTGCGATGGGATTTCTCATAACTTTAGTTTACCATTATTTCCTTAGTAGTTCGTAGGTATGTCACATTCTGGTAATCATGACAAATGATTCACAAATGTCTCCATACAAGATATGGGTTACATTTTGAATCCTACTTTATGTAGTGAAAACACCAGTGGGGAAAACACAATGATCATTATCATTGATTCTTTCCTTTATGAAGAGAATCGTTCAGGAACATTGTCCGTTGCGCTTCTCAACACTCTGATGCAGGGTTTTGAATCCTCATCGTGTTTTTCACTATCTCCCATTTGCTTCATGATCGAGAAATATCACTGAATGCGAACTTTCTCAAAAATGTACCAATATCCAAGAAGTACAAGTTTTGCTTCTCTTTTGGTTTCAGCTATGGATTTCGTATTCAAAGTTTCCAATGAATACTCTACAAGGACTTATTTGCTATTATTTTGGTTATATCGAATGACCCCAAAACTTTCACGAATTCAAGTGGTTCACTATATATTCTAATTGAGTGCTAACTATTTCTAACTCATGGTCTCTACATCTACACTAAAACAATTTATTTGGCGCCATCTATTCACCCATTTTGCTATCTAATATCACATTGTGATGCTTTACATTCTGACGTTTCAAAATGCTTTGCATTTCACAATTTCTTCTATGCCATTCTTATAAAGTCGAATTTCATTACTATTGATCAAATCATAGTAATTAGATTCTCTTTTATCTTTAATACCCTTTGTTTGATGAAACACTTTGATCAAATCAAATAATTTCATATTTATGTTTCCTTTGGTAAACTTCTTTACACATTGAAACAATCAGATAATGATAATTACCATTTTTGTTAAAACACAATACACCGAATATGTATTTACTTTTAACAATTCATTAAACACTCTGTATTCAAGTAATACATAGTGTTCAAGTTATTTTGCCGAACTTAGGCATGCTTTATATGTGATAAGAAATCGAATGTCTTTCACATATTATCACATAACTTTGAATTTAAACAGTGGTTTCATTCATTAATGAACTTATCATTAAGTTGGGTATTTTAACAAGGCATTTCAATATTTTACAAATGTTCATGTATTATCAATTAGTTTCTAGCAATAAGGATAATTCACATATAATCAAACAAGATATGAACACAAATAGAGATCATTCATCAAAGTAGAACAACTGTTTGTTACAAACTCATATGAATAACTGTCTCACAAAATTGAGACATAGTAAAGAAGTTCACAATCTTTTGATTACAATAATCATCCTAAAACATAAAATAAGTGATAAATGTTGAGGGAGAGCGTCGTTGGCCATCATCATCATGCTCACCATCAACACGCAACGTCACCTCCTCTCCAGCAAGCACCTCTCATGCAGAAGGACCTGTTTTCAGAAAAACAGAACAAGTATCAAATATACTTAACACTACAAATGTGTTTGAAAGATTATAACATTTATAAAATTGTATATCAAATATATACCTTTGTCATTGATGACCTCAGCGACATCTGGTTCAACCAACACATTCCTGAGACGTGTTATGAACCGGTGGAATTCCATTGATTCCACGTCGCCTCTCATAATGCAAGTCCTGACTTGTGCTTGGTAGCTTGGTGGCAGCGACCGCAGCACAACTCCATTTGCAAAAGAGCCCGTCATCCAGCTATCCAGGAAGTATGTAGGCCTCATGTACACATCATGCATGTGCTCCAAGTGGTCATCAAGTGATGAGTTCTCCTCCATCTTAATGGAGAGGAAGTATCCCATCAGCTCATTCTCCCATATGCGTGCTTGTTCCACGAAATGTGTCCTAAGCTGTAGCATCACCGTACGAGGGTTGACATCACCCACGAAAGGCCATAGCTTGTCCACCATTCCGAAATGCATTATAACTGAAATGAAGGAGGTCATCTCCCAACGATGATAGCGGTCTTCCCACTGCTCTGGGGTCTCTAGGTCAATGGGCTGATCCAAATCCATTATGTCGAATATGTAGTCGACCACGTCATTCTTGCTAAGGAGAACGTGGAGACGTGCAACCCATATCGAGAAGTTTGATCCATCTAATCTGAGCTTCTCTCCTTCTAACCAATCAATCCTCAACAGGAAAGGTAGCATCAGGGAGAACTTTTTCTACATATATAATTGCAAAAGGAATTTAGACTAAGTTTATAATTAAATGAGTTAATAATAACTCCACTCAGAAACACCTATCCCTAGAAGGGTCCCTAGTGATAACACAGCCCCTATGAGCCACATCTCCCCCGATCATCATGGCCATCAATGTGGGTTCAAGGGTGGACGCTAAACGTTGGTCACATCATTCATGCGACTCGTGCTCGATCGTTTGACCATCCGCGTTCCGAGGCCACGTCTTTGTAACGTGGTAGACTCGCCAACTCAATCTTAGTGTATTCACTGTGCAAAATGGCTTACACCCACTGTATGCGAACGTAGATATGTCTGACACCCACACCTGTACCATGGATCGCCTCATACCGAAGAACTTTCTTGGTGGTGCACACTAAGGGGGAACACAATCATTGGTAATTTTAACAGGGATCATCTTATTAGGCTACCGTCGAGTATCTAATACTAGCACACAATAAGATATACAAACAATAACATTGAATGTAAATGTGATGTGATATGGTCCTTCACATCGTGATCTCCATCCGTTGTCACCAGATTCCGGCGCCAGGGTTCCGACGCCGTAGACACCAGGGTACCAGTGTCATTCCGGCGTGGTAGTCCGTCACCTCCGTGACCATATACTACTACATAACATAAGGTAATCACTTTACCTTTGCCACAACCATATCACAAAGCAATGCCCCCCTGCAAAACAAAGTTAGATGCCTCTACTTTATCTTTGCATGTTTTACGTGGCTGAATGGGCTTTCGCACAAGAACCGTTCTTACCTACGAACTTTTAGCACAACGTTGATCAAGTAGTTGTCTCTACTACACCCCTTTTGGGGACCTCTATTGAAAATGTCATACCAAACTAATGCGAGAGATACAGACACCCCCTAAGCCACTTTATACGGTACAAGCCGTATGTCAAGCATGTACCAGTCTCGCGAATGAACGCGTAAAGTCGGTTGGGGGCTGCTTCATCAAGCATTACTCTGGTATGCACAAGTACACGTGGGAGGGTAACAACCAAAAGATCAATGCCCACACGCTACATCTCGTGTGTTCTACCCGTACTAGTATTACTACGCATAGATCTAGCTCTGATACCACTGTAGGGGTTCCACGTATGAAAACAATAAATTTTTACCCTACGCCCCTGAACCCCTGATGCTGCCATGACCTATCTATTAGTAATACAGTAACAGGAGGGGATTTTCGCGAACTTACCCTTGAAGACCGAAAAGCATTGTCAACGCTCAGGAGAGCGTGGTTGATGTAGACGAGACGAAGCCGACCTCAAGGCCGTGATGAAGTCCTTGCGCTCCAGCGGCTCCAACGACTTGAGTGCCTCAAGTGTGACACCTCGCGGGGAGTTACACACATCCGGTGCCTGACGATGACTCCCGCTTCCCCGATCCAGCATCAGTTGCGGAAGTAGAGCTCCTGGATCCGAATCCTGGAGCACGACGGTGCTCCGCGGTGAAGATGTCTCTCGTTCGCGTAGTCCGAACTTGGGACCACGGTCACGAGAGAGAGAGAGACAGAGAGAAAATATCAATTGGAGGTCTTCCCAAAAGTGAGAAGACCTTTATTGAATATTGTGTCTATTTATCTGGCCAAATACCACCACTATATATAGCGGGAGGGGAGGTAATACCTCCCTCAAAGTCCCGGGGGGACTAAAGGAGAGGAGGAGGGGGGCAGCCGCCGGCCGGCCCTAGTGGGCCCCATGCGGGGGGCTTGGCCCAGCCGGCCACCCCTTGCCCCTTCTCCCTCTCTCCTTTCCCTAATGGGCCCTCTCCCCTCCAGGAACTGGCCCATTAAGCCCTTTGACCTTTTAATTGATTTTTTATTTTATTAAATAATTATGAATAAATGATTAAATAAATATTTAACATTCATTAACATATTATTCAATCTCCGTGGCTATGGAACACCTTCCACCTCCACTCCGGACATCCTCCGGACTTACTGAAACCCTTCCAGTTTTCTCTCTACTATTCTTCGGCGATTCTTCTGATCCTATAAACACTCTCTAAGCATCATTAAACCATTAAGCATGATACCCTATGGTTCGGGAACACTCGAGACATGGTCGGGACACTGCCAGACCAATGATCAACAAAGGGACCTGGATGGCCATGTGACCCATGTGCGTTCCACGAAGATCTTTTGTCGTTTGAATCGGGACAGTTGTGTCTTATTCCCTTCGTCTCTCGATACTTGCATTGCCCGAGATCTGATCAATGACATCACCATGTCATGTTCAATCTCGTTACCGCACAATGCTACTTGACTCCTTTTGACAAGTGATATCCCTGTGATCAAATCACACGCTGCGCAGCTATTGGATATAACTTCTCCAAGTGGGCCCTTGAGTATCTTTCCGTCACGTGGACAGACAAATCCTGCTCTTGACATATATTGCCTCTACGGTTTCCTCCGAGTACCTGAACACACCTTTCTAACCACTGTATTACCAAGTGGCGCTTGTTGACTCGTGTATTAACGAGCTCGTTGGGGAACCCCAAGGGGAAGGTATGATGAGCACAACAGTAAGTTTCCCTTAGTTATGAAACCAAGGTTATCAATCCAGTAGGAGCAAGGAAACACCCCAAAGGTTTAGCTAGCTGAACGTTGGCAGGGCACACTACCGGTGCCAGCAGCAATGTGGAGACCTGCACAACACAACCACAGAACTCTGTCCCCAACTTGCGATGAGGTTGTCAATCTCATCGGTTTTGCTGAAAACAAAGGATTAAACGTATCGAATGGAAGGAAGTAATAGTTTGCAGAAAGTAAACACAAAGCACTAAACAGTTTGTAGATTGAATGTAAAAGAAAGGACGGGTCCATACTTCACTAGAGGTGGCTCTCCTTAAGATAGATAACATGCTGGGTGAACCAATTAGAGCGGGGCAATTGACAAACATCGAGAAAGCATACAAGCATATACTAATCATCTTGACTCCTTTGAGACTTGATTGGGCATTACAACATTATACATAGACCGCCATCCAACTGCATCTATGACTAATAATCCACCTTTAGGTTATCATCCGAACCCCCTCCAGTATTAAGTTGCAAGCAATAGATTATTGCTTTACGAATTGCGTGTAATGTAAACAAAACGATTGTTCTATGAACAAAGGATTGTTGTTTTCTCCCTAGTAGCAACAACACATATAGTACCTTAGAGATTTCTGTCACTTCCCCAGATTACCAGAGGCATGAACCCACTATCGAGCATACATACTAACTCTTGGAGTTGCTAGCATCTACTTGGCCAAGATAGCTACTAACAACGGAAAGCATGCAAGATCACAAATAACAAATACATGATCGAATCAATAATCAATCTGAAATAGCATCTCAATATCCATCGGATCCCAGCAAACACAACATGTAGGATTATACATAGATGATCTTGATCATGAACGGAGCTCACAAGATCTAGACATGAAATCACAAAGGAGGAGAACCAGCCATCTAGCTACTACATGGACCCGTAGTCCAGAGATGAACTACTCACGCATCACACCAGAGGCTTGAATGATGATGAAGAAGGCCTCAAGGGTGAATTCCCCTCTCCGGCAAGGTGCCGGGAGGAGCTTTAGATCCCTCCGATCAAGGGATGGAGATGACGGCGGCTATAGACTCTTTCATGGATTTTTGATCGGGTACTTAGGGTTTTGGTATCGAAGGCAATATATAGGCGGAAGGAGAGGTCGAGGGGGTGCTGGGGTCGGCCAGACCACCCCCTGGCGCGGGCCAAGCCTGGCCGTGCGGCCAGGTGGTGTGGCCGGGCCCCAGACCTTCTCCGTCTTGTATTCTGGCTCCAGATGCCTTCCGGTAAAATAGTGACTTTGGCTTTTATCCCGTCCAATTCCGAGAGTATTCATTTTCTGACTTCCTGGAACCAAAAACAGCAGAAAACAGGCAGCTGGCACTGTGGCTCTTGTTAATAGGTTAGTCCAAGAAATCATATGAAAAGTACTCCAAAGTGTGGACAAAACACAAGAAAGTAGATAAAACCAAGCATGGAACATGAAAAATTATAGATACATTTGCAATGTATCAACATCCCCAAGCTTAACTCCTGCTCGTCCTCGAGTAGGTAAGTGATAAAAAGAAAGAATAATTTTTGAGGTGACATGCACCATCATAAACTTGATCAAAGTATTTGTAAACCATTTAGAGCTGTGATCATAGTACTTCAATCATAACATGAAAGACAAAGTTCTAGCAATAAGACAAAGAAACTATGTTGCAACATGAAAAGGCACAAACAAAAGATTCATGAATAATAATGCTTTGCAAGACGTTTGTTTGTTTCACACAAAGAAAACATAGCATAATAGTATTTAGCTTGTCCCTCATAGAGTAGCAAATATAAATGCATAGGACACCTTCAAAGTTCATAAGAGTGACTAGATACAAATAGTTTAAAACAAGCAATATCAAGTTATGCATCAATCAACTAGTCTTGGGACAATGCACATAGAACTAAGAATGGGCACTATGCTCTCAAAGTAGGTGCATATAGGTAGAAGGTGGACACTCAAAATAATGGTGGAAGAAAGGCCTTCATAGAAGGAAGTAGGGATTCAAGTTTCATAAAGAGCTTCCAAAAATTATGGTACTTAATAGCTTTCAGCTCTCATTGCCCCTATCATAAGCATCTTGAAGTAATTAAGGTTAAAGTGAACAAACTATCGTGTACATGCTTGACGAAGTATAAGTTAGAAATCTCATGTCCCTTGAATACGAGGGCCGCTCTTCATGCTACTGAAGTTTAGTCACCGATAAGTTCTTGTCATCGTAAGTACATGTGTATCATGGAGAACCGCCAACGGGGTACCCTTGCCCGATGATACGGAAGAATCCCCATATCAAAATGACAAGGCAAGCAGACAACGAGCATCTCAGCAATCTTCTTATTTACCATGGGAATATGGTGCTTTTGCTCTCTTTCCTCTTTTCACAATATCTCTTTTTTTCTCTTTTTCTCAATATAGGACTCTTTTTTATAAGAAGAATGCTTCATAGATAGCTCATTATGGTTACGCTGCAGGTTTCCACCATGTCATCATGGATTAGACCAGCGGCCCAGGCGTTTCTCTAACACATATACATAACTCCATGGACTTACAAGCTCCCCTTTCATTTCACACCGACGACATCCATATACAAAAGAGCATGATATCAACTAGGTACAAAGTACCAGTGCAATGTTGAAATCGTTCCCCATGACAGCATGGTTCTGCTAATCCCCAACAAATAAGTGCAAGCATATACAACATAGACGACACAATGGTTCAAGTTTATTAAGGGCAAGAAAAGTAAAGTGTGCCATCAAGTTCATGAGAGCTTTAATCACTAATTTTCTCATAATAAGTTTAATTTGGAAGGTAAACAAAAGCATGAATATACTTGGAATAGCATCAGCTAGTAGGTAGGTATGGTGGAATCTTTGGAATAACTTGGTTTAGAGAGTTGGATGCATGAGTGGAACTCATACTTGGTTGTGGAGGCTAGCAAAAGACTGGGAGCGATAAACTAAGAGAGCAATAATGGCCATAATCATGCAGTGCGACAAAACATCATTGATCAAAGCATAAAGTGATACTACAAGTTGAAAACTAAAGGATCATAAAGGCTATGGTGACTTTGGATAGTCATAACATGGTGTGAGCATGCGCCAAGCAACCCAAATAAAGCATCAAACGAGAATACCACTATACTATGCTTTAATATGCTAAAACAACGCATGATTCATCCAAGGCACATTAAGCAATCTCAATTGTTTAAGACAAGTCATGCTACAACAAAGAATACTAAGCATAAAGCCAAAATGATATCAAGCATGGCATGACAAAGCATAGGCCACAGTCAAAAACAAGCTCTCTTTACCACTTAAGCATGAGCTTTCCTACTCTTTTCCAATCCAAACCAAACTATTTGAAAACCAATGTATGAAAGAGGGGGTCCAACCAATTTATTCAGAAAACTAATAAAACAAAGCAAACAAAAAACCAAAACAAAAACAAAAAGGAAGACGCTCCAAGAACAACACAATTGTGCATGAAACAATAAAAATGAAGCGTTTGGAAGAAACCTGGGATTTTTATTGATGAAGAAGGGGATGCCTTGGGCATCCCCAAGCTTTGACGCTTGTACTTCTTGGATATTTCTTGGGGTGACATGCGTGGCATCCCCAAGATTGAGATTTAGTTCATCCTTCATCTCATTACTCATTCCTTCCATACACCTGAAATTTTTCCTTCATACAAAACTTCACACAATCTTTATTAGCAACATTAGTGCACTCAAGATAATAAGTCTTTAGGTTCAGTTCTAACACCAATAAAACTTCCATTAAAACACAAGATAATGTAGCACTTCCCTCAAAAAGCTCAATTCCCCAAAAGAACTCAAAAAGGAACCAACAAGAAGCAAATGCAGAAAATGGCAGAAATCTGTCAAAACAGACCAGCAGGTAAAGACGAATTTTTGCGATGATCTTCTGTTGCTCAAATAAAAAAGGGTTGAACTAACGAAAGTTAGATAACAACCTGGGTCAGAAGCACAAAAATGCACGCCTCAAATGGACGTTCAGAGATTTTACACGATTTTTTACGGTGAAGCACAGAAATCTGTTTCGGGACAGCAACTTTCCCAATCATTAGTTCTCTCTCATTAGAGGTTACTCTTGGCACAAAAAGCAAATAAAAAGGATAAGGAGCGGTTATTACTGAAGTAATAACTTCGAAGACTCATCTAAAACTTTTGGGTTATCTCCCAATAAGTACTTTTCTTTAACGCCTTTAAGTTAGGCATAAGTAGCATGAAAAAGAATCAAGTGTTCTCAAATGAAGAAGCATTGAAACCAAATTTCTTGCCCTTACCTCTCTTACTTTTATTCTTAACCTTGGGGAAAATATAATTGTTTGGTGGAGAAGAAAGGTGCATGGTCCCCTTTCCCACATCTATTATTGCTCCAAGGAGTTCTAATAGGGACCTTCCAAGTGTAATTTGTCCTTTTCCTGCACATTCCATAACAAGATAATAATTTGTCCTTTTCCTTCAGCTATTCCAATAGGTAATATTGTAGCATTATTAGCTAGAGATATTTCTTTTCCTCCTTCAGTAAGACCCCAAAGATTCAAAGATTCATAAATATCTTTGGGCATAAGACAAAATTCAGACATGATATCACAGTGAGCTTGAAAAGTTTCATTATTTATATCAATCTTTACTGTGGGGAGCCACTTTGATGGTTCAAAATTTATTGGAACATAATTATGATGCTCCGTAAGCTATAGCAATCTTTTAAGCTAGTAGTGCGGGTCTCAAGAGTGTTTAATCTAGTAAATATCCTTGTGAAAGAAATATCAGTTTTGCTAGGCAAGTTGTAAGTAAGGATCAATTTCTTTATAGCATTAATAGCATCATCCTTATTACATTGGAGGAAATCTCCTCCCACAAAAGCATCTAAAGCATATCTATAGCAAAGAGCAATTCCAAGGTAAAAACTACTAAGGAACAAGCTGTGAGTCATTTTAGGCTTAGTTTTTTCATGTAGATCAGAGATTCTAGACCAAGCTTCCTTGAAGCTCTCCTCAATTCCTTGTTTAAAAGTGAAAATCATTTCCTCAGGTGACATAGTGACTGGAGCAAGGCTAGACATAGTGGCAACTTAAGATAGAGACTAATTTTTTTGTGTTTTCAATAAAGAAAGCAAACTCGTAAAACTATTTTTTTTGTGTGTTTTTGATAAAGAAACAAGCAAACAAAGCAAAAGTAAACTAAGCAAAGCAAAAATAACAAAGTAAAGAGATTGGTTATGAGGGACTCCCCTTGTGAAGATGTCCTTGACTCCCAGGCAACGGCGCCAGAAAAATACTAACTGACTCATGTATTAACGAGCTCGTTGGTGAACCCCAAGAGGAAGGTATGATGAGCACAGCAGTAAGTTTCTCTCAGCTATGAAACCAAGGTTATCAATCCAGTAGGAGCAAGGAAACACCCCAAAGGTGTAGCCAGCTGAACGTTGGCAGGGCGCACTACCGGTGCCAGCAGCAACGTGGAGACCTGCACAACACAACCACATAACTCTGTCCCCAACTTGCGATGAGGTTGTCAATCTCACCGGTTTTGCTGAAAACAAAGAATTAAACGTACCAAATGGAAGGAAATAATAGTTTGCAGAAAGTAAACACAAAGCAATAAACAGTTTGTAGATTGAATGTAAAAGAAAGGACCGGGGTCCATACTTCACTAGAGGTGGCTCTCCTTAAGATAGATAACATGCTGGGTGAACCAATTACAGCGGGGCAATTGACAAACATCGAGAAAGCATACAAGCATATACTAATCATCTTGACTCCTTTGAGACTTGATTGGGCATTACAACATTATACATATACCGCCATCCAACTGCATCTATGACTAATAATCCACCTTCAGGTTATCATCCGAACCCCCTCCAGTATTAAGTTGCAAGCAACAGATTATTGCTTTACGAATTACGTGTAATATAAACAATACGATTATTCTATGAACAAAGGATTGTTGTTTTCTCCCTAGTAGCAACAACACATCTAGTACCTTAGAGATTTCTGTCACTTTCCCAGATTATCAGAGGCATGAACCCACTATCGAGCATAAATACCAACTCTTGGAGTTGCTAGCATCTACTTGGCCAAGATAGCTACTAACAACAGAAAGCATGCAAGATCACAAATAACAAAGACATGATAGAATCAATAATCAATCTGAAATAGCATCTCAATATCCATCAGATCCCAGCAAACACAACATGTAGGATTACAAATAGATGATCTTGATCATGAACAGAGCTCACAAGATCTAGACATGAAAGCACAAAGGAGGAGAACCAACCATCTAGATACTACATGGACCCATAGTCCAGAGATGAACTACTCACGCATCACACCGGCCTCTAGGGTGAATTCCCCTCTCCGGCAGGGTGCCAGGAGGAGCTTCCGATCCATCCCGATCTAGGGATGGAGATGACGGCGGCTACAGACTCTTTCGTGGATTTTTGATCGGGTACTTAGGGTTTTGGTATCGAAGGCAATATATAGGCGGAAGGAGAGGCCGAGGGGGTGCTGGGGTCGGCCAGACCACCCCCTGGCACGGGCCAGGCCTGGCCGCGTGGCCAGGTGGTGTGGCCGGGCCCCAGCCCTTCTCCGTCTCGTATTCTGGCTCCAGATGCCTTCCGGTAAAATAGTGACTTTGGCTTTTGTCCCGTCCAATTCCGAGAATATTCATTTTCTGACTTCCTGGAACCAAAAACAATAGAAAACAGGCAGTTGGCACTGTGGCTCTTGTTAATGGGTTAGTCCAAGAAATCATATGAAAAGTACTCCAAAGTGTGGACAAAACACAAGAAATTAGATAAAACCAAGCATGTAACATCAAAAATTATAGATACATTTGCAATGTATCAACTCTTGATGCTACCAAAGCACTCCCGGGAGACAGTGATTGATATAGCCTCACGATCTAAGGAATAGTCTATGAGGATCCATTTCTAATCATCGTAACTTGAACTTCGTGACATGATCGGGTCATGATGTTTAGGTTGGGTATTGGTTCATCATCTCATTCTCAGAATGAGTTGACTACATTTCCAACTGGCGTAAATGCCACATGATCAGGAAACATGATCATCTGTTGACTAATGAACTAGTGACTAGAGTTTCACTGGGAACCCCTGGTTGTTTATATATCACACATGTATTGATGTTTCCACTCAATATAGTTATAGCATGATATAAAACTTAATCAAAAACTATATGAAATATGATAATAGTCCTTATTACTATTTGTCTCTAGGGCATATTTCCAATAGTGAGCAACTCATTGGCATTTTGCTTCTCCTCATGCCTTGATCGGACAGAGATCTCGATCATGTATTGAGCATTCCCGAACCGTAAGGGTGTCACGCTTAAAGGTAGAGATGCTTAGGGTTGACCCGTGATTGTAAGAGAAATAGAAGAGAGAGAACGAGAATCGTTCCGGGGAGAAACTAAAGTTATTCGGAAGGGGTTTGAAAGGTGTTTCGAATGAAAGGTATTAAATAATAAATAATTTAATATTTATTAGTTGAATTAATTATTAATATAATTATTTAATGAGTAAAAAGGTGCAACCCAGCTACATTGGCCTTTCCCGAAGGGGAAATGGCCCATAAGGCACTGCCAACCCTATGGGCTTGGGAGTGCGGGGTGGGAGGCCACCCACCCACCACCGGCCTGCCCTAGGAGGGCTTGGCACGTGGTGTGGGGCCCATCCCACCACCGTCCACCGCCTCCTCCTCCCTCTCCCAAGTTTAGCCCCACCCCGGGACTTGGAAGAGAGGTAGTGCCTACCTTTCCCGTACATAAGAAGGGAGATACCTCTCCCCAATATCATCTCATTGGCATTTGGCTTCTCCTCTCTCTCCCTCTCTCTCTCACGTGCGTTCCCAGTTTGGAACGTACAAAACGATATAGAGATTTCTCCACTATACGCACATCGTTGTATAATTGGAGTCGGTCCGGATCTTCTTCTTCCACTGCTTTGCTGGACCATAGCCCGGGAGATATCTCTAGACCGAACATGTGTAGTACTTCGGAGGCGCTGCCACTTGTGGTGCTGGACGCTTGAAGCCTTCTCGACCTTGAGGTCGGCCACGCTTATGGGAACATAATCCCACTTTCAATCTTCAAAGGTATGAACACCGAACCCCTCTCATTACTATACATATGCATAGATAGATCTTGGCTATGGTGTTCTCGTCGTTAGGATTTTTTTATTTTCTACCACGGAAGCCCTTCAATTTAGTTTTTATTGGTTCAAGGCTACAAGGATGCATGGCATGAGAGATATGTGAGCTACAAAGGCCTCTACCACGGGGGTCGATGGCGTCAAATGGTTCGAAGAGAAAGGTAACGACATGGCACATGGGCTGAATGGAGAGTATCTATCATGTCCGATGGAGGGCTAGGGGTCATGGACGACAACATCATTTTCACACACATGTGATCAAAGATGAAGGGATCATGGAGGACGAGCAGTCAAGGGCTTCCTGTTTGTTGGTAAGTAATAGGGGGTTTTGTTGGGAATATGCCCTAGAGGCAATCATGGTTGATGATATTTCCCAAAGTATTCATAAAGTAAAGTTGTCCTTATATGAACATCAAATATATATCACTGAATGTGTGATTTAGTTGTGAAACTATGTATTCATGATTGTTCATATTAGATTGTCCTTGGTCGTTGAGGTTGTGCTGGACACACAACTTAGACCAATGTGCAAGTCGGCTTGACATAGTTCCACTTGTCATAGGCATGGTGATGCTATTCCGACTTACACTGATTCGGCTAAAGAGTTTAGCGAATCAGACTGACCCACAGTTGAGATGCAACGAGCATGTTGTCATTTGCAGTCTCAAGCAATGGAATCCTTCGACCTGAGGTGATTGCATGATCCAAGTTGTGGATCGCCAACTTAGGTTCTATCAAACGTTGTTCCGTAAATGGGCAGTTATAAAGGTAGAGTTCGGGTTGGTTGTGAAGCAAGCTGCGTGACGTGGATTACCAAGAAGGGATTTGCCCCTCCGTAATGGAGATATATTCTCTGGGCCCTCTCGTGTGAGATGATTCGGAAGCATGGCCATGCGCTACTCAGTTAAATGTTAACTGAGGAGTCAAACTAAGAGTTAGTCCAGTGAATCACATATCATGGTACGAGAAGAGAGTTAAGCTATTTAAGGGATGGCAACTACTCGCCTATAGCTTAACAGGTATATCGTGAGGCAAAGGGACTTGGACGAAAGTCACATTGAAGGTTCGTCTTCTGACTTTACGGCACTTGGGAGTTGGCACGTCTTGCTAGAGGCCGCTACCATCTATCGACTTGAGACCGAGTGTTCATGGGAGTGAGTTGGACTCAAAGCCATGACGGGATACTTGGAGGAGTAGCTCATGTCGTGTCCAGGTGTACGTGAACCTACAGGGTCACACACTTAAGGGTAAGGAGCCCATGTGGATTAGATCCATATGGATATTGGAGTACAGCCTAGATGGGCCTCAAGCGTTGAGCCCAACTAGGAGTGTATATAAGTGGAGTGACAAGGGATAGACCTTGACCTAGCCGTCACTTTCTCCACTTCCATTTTGGGCTAGACAGGATCTAGCAATCCTCTGTCTGAAGCTCCTTCCTGTATGTGTGGATACCGGTAGAGGCGTTGCACGTGCGGCGCTGGAGACAGGGAAGCTCGTGGGGATCTGACGAAGGAGTTCGTGGGATTTGGTGTAGCTGTCCGTGGGATTCGGAGGGCTGTCCGTGGGATCATTCGGCACTGCTTCGACGCGCTACATCAACTTCCGCATCTGCCCGTCTAGCGGTAATCTCGTGGCCTATAACCTGAGATGGATCTTGGGAGTACCGCGTTAGGGAAAAGTTTTGTTTATCTCTGCACGACCTAACAGTGGTATCAGAGCGAAAGCTTCTGGTTTTAGGCTCTAGATTTGTGCGTATGTGATATGCACGAGGTGGTGGATGAGATCCACTTAGGGTTTCGGTGGTCGATCTATGAGATAGATCAGTTTTGTGCAAGATTGATTGGATCAATCGCACTCGGGGGTGCATGGAAGATCAGGTGCAGATGATCAATGAGATTGGTCAGATCTGCACAGGGATCAGATTTGGGTAAAAGTGTTTTATCCAATGAAGGAATCCATGGTTTGGAATGCAGATTTGATCTGCGATTTTGGAAAAATAGTTGGGCGCTAACCGCACCCACGAGGGGTGCTGCCCCTTTGATCCCCGTCCGCTATCCGGCTAGCGGGACCGCCGGCTTCGCCCTGTTGTAGCGCATTAGATGTCGTTGCGAGGTTCAGAACGCCGGTAGATATCGTATCTATGCATAACTTGTTTTTGCAGGAAGTTGTGAATGGTATGGCTTATGTGCATGTGATGTGTGTAATCCATACGTGATCTGGGTATCACGGGTTTGTCAGCGGGCTGGAGCCAAAGTTCTATCACTGTTATTGTATAACGACCTGCGTGTCGGCATGAGATTCCATCTTCTTGTATATTCCTTAGTTCTAGTGTAGCATGTTTGGAGGACTTGAAGGACACTGCAGCCAAAGGCATGACGAACAGGTTCATGGAGATGGATATCACCATGAAGGGAGCCATACCATTTCACATTATAATTGGATTATTTTGTGTTGATGTTATGTCTCTAGTTTTACCTCTATGAGATAGTTGGTAGAACTTTAATCCCTCAAAGAAGGTCTAGTCGGTCTCCCTGCCGGTGCTGCACCATCACAAGTCGGACATTCTTGGTAGTGGGCTCATAAAATTGAGGTGCTACCAATTCTTTTCGACTAGATGGGTTCGAGTCGGACTCTTACAACGGAAGCACTTGGTAAGCTAGACGGGTCTATCACAACAGTTATGGGGCTCGGGGAGAGGGCGGTCGGGAGCCGGGGCATGTGATGCCACCCGACCAACATGAGTCGCATGAGATGCGATTGGCAAGGAGTTGCCTACCTAGATCACTTGATGGCTAGCAGTGATGCTAAAGCTCACTAGTCGGCTTGCTTATTTAGGGTCCTGAATCACTAAGTAACCATTGGAGGGGTGTTGGTTCTAGTGGGAGCATAAGTATTAAAATGTTTAATACGCCTGCTCTTTTATGAATACTTGTCTTAAGTGTTTTGCATTTTTCTGTTGTAGATAATGGCACCTAGTAGCAGTCTCCCTCAGTTATCTAGTTTTGCTTTCAGGACCATCCTAGAGAAAGATAAACTTAATGGAACAAACTTCACCAACTGGTATCGTAATCTGAGAATTGTTCTCAAACAAGAAAAGAGGGACCATGTTCTAGACAACCCGCTTCCAGATGTGCCGGATGAGAATGCGAGTGTCGCAGCAACCAATGCCTACCGTATAACATGTGATGAGTCTACAGAAATTAGCTGTCTTATGCTTGCTCACATGGAACCAGACTTGCAGCAGTAGTTCGAGAATGTTGAGGCCTACGATATGATCGAAAGCCTCAAAAGTATGTTCCAAGCTCAGGCACAGACCGAGAGGTATCAAGTCTCTCAAGCTTTGCTGAGTTGTAAGCTTAAGGATGGTGATCCACTGAGTCCGCATGTAATCAAGATGGTTGGTTATGTGCAGTCTCTGGGAAGACTTGGCTACCCCATTAGCGAAGAGTTTGCTATGGATATAATTCTGAACTCTCTTCCTAGTGTATATGGTCAATTCATATCGAACTACCACATGCATGGTATGGATAAGAAGCTCACTGAATTACATGGGATGCTTAAGCAGGCAGAGGTTGATCTCAAGAAAGGTACTAGACAAGTGTTGGTGGTACAGAATAAGGCTAAGTTTAAGAAGAGTTCTTGGACTAAGAAGAATAAGGCTAAGTCAGGAGGTAATGCTCAGGATGAGATCCCAAGCGTTTCCTCAGGAAATAAGTCATCTCCTTCAGCCGGATCCGCTTGCTTCTATTGCAAGACGGATGGCCACTGGAAGAGGAATTGCAGCAAGTATTTGGCGGATAAAGCCAAGAGTGGAGGTGTGACTTCCAACTCAGGTACACTTGTTTGCAATGTTATAGACCTTTATCTTGCCGATGCACCAGGTAGTTCTTGGGTACATGATACCAGATCAGTCATTCATATCTGCAACTTGTTGCAGGGACTGGTAAGAACTAGGGGCGTAGCAAGAGGCGAGGTTGACATTCGGGTCGGCAACAAAGCAAGAGTTGCTGTGTTGGAAGTCGGCATGATGCAACTTCATTTACCTTCAGGATTCTTAATGGAACTAAATAATTGTTATTATGTTCTAGTGCTTAGTCGAAACATCATTTCCGCCTCATGTTTGATGAGACAAGGCTATGAGTCTAATATTAAGAACAATGGTTGTTCTTTATATTTGAATGATATGTTTCACGGCTTTGCACCCATTTAGAACGGGTTATTTATTTTGAATCTTGATGGTGGGTTGGTCTATAACGTAAATGTGAAAAGGTTGAAACCAAATGATCTGAATATGACTTACTTTTGGCACTGTCGAATTGGTCATATAAGTTGGAAACTCATGAAGAAGCTCCATGATGATGGACTCCTAACTTCGTTCGACTTGGAGTCGTTCGAGACATGCGAATCCTGCCTTCTAGGCAAGATGACCAAGACACCTTTTGCAAGGAGTTGTGAAAGGGCGTCTGACTTGTTGGGACTAGTACATAGTGATGTATATGGTCCAATGAGCACGACAACCAAGGGTGTTTATGAGTACTTCATTACCTTCACTGATGATTTGAGTAGATATGGGTATGTCTACTTAATGAAACATAAGTCAGAAGCCTTTGAAAAGTTCAGAGAATTCCAGAATGAAGTACATAATCAACTCGGCAAGAAAATAAAGTTTCTTCGGTCAGACCGAGGAGGCGAGTACATGAGCCATGAGTTTGATGACCATCTGAAGAGTTGTGGAATAGTTCCTCAGCTCACTCCGCCGGGTACACCGTAGAGGAACGGTGTGTCGGAACAGCGGAATTGGACCTTGTTGGACATGGTACGATCAATGATGAGTCGGACAGATCTACCTTTATCATTTTGGGGTTATTGTCTAGAAACGGCGGCTTTCACACTAAACAGAGTACCATCAAAATCGGTAGAGAAGACACCACATGAGATGTGGACAGGCAAGAAGCCAAGTTTGTCTTTTCTTAAGATTTGGGGTTGTGAAGCATTTGTCAAGCGACTTCAGTCGGACAAGCTTGCACCCAAGTCGGATAAGTGCATTTTCGTTGGGTATCCAAGGGAAACCTTGGGTTACTACTTCTACAACCAAGAAGAGGGCAAAGTGTTTGTCGCTTGGAACAGTGTTCTCCTTGAGAAAGAGTTTCTCAGTCGGGAAGTCAGTGGGAGTACGGTGTGGCTCGAAGAAGTTTGAGAGAGACCGGCCAGTAGCGATTTGGTGAAAGCCTTGGAGGTTGAGCTAGTCGTGGTAGCTGAGCTGGCAGCTGCTCCTCCACTGTGAAGATCGGCAAGATTGCGAAGTGTTTGTGATGTATTACTGTTAGACAGTGATGAGCCGGCAACTTATTCGGAAGCGATGGTGGGTTCTGATTCTGAGTCATGGCTTGGAGCCATGAGATCCGAGTTAAAGTCCATGGATGATAATCAAGTTTGGAACTTGGTTGATCTGCCAGACGGTGCAAGACCCCTCGAGTGCAAATGGGTCTTTAAAAGGAAAACTGATATGGATGGAAACTTCTCTATCTATAAAGCACGGCTTGTCACGAAGGGGTTCTGGCAGGTTCAAGGAGTTGAATATGATGAGACTTTCTCACCCGTAGCGATGCTTAAATCAGTTCGGATCATGTTAGCTATAGCAGCCTATTTCAACTATGAGATATGGCAGATGGATGTCAAAACGGCTTTCCTTAATGGAAAATTAACCGAGGACGTGTATATGATACAACCCGAGGGTTCAGTCGATCCGGCTAATGCTGACAAGGTATGCAAACTTCAGAAATCCATTTATGGGTTGAAGCAAGCATCTCGGAGTTGGAATATTCGCTTTGATGAGGTAGTCAAATTGTTTGGCTTCATCAAGAGTGATCATGATTCTTGTTTATACAATTAGTTTAGTGGGAGCAAAGTAAACTTTCTGATCTTATATGTGGATGACATATTATTGATTTTAAATGATGTCCAGATGATGCAAGAAACCAAGACGTCATTGGAAAGGAGTTTCTCAATGAAGGACTTGGGTGAGGCAACTTACATACTAGGAATCAGGATCTATAGAGATAGATCTAGGCGGCTCATTGGATTGAGCCAAAGTACATATTTGGACAAAGTGTTGAAGAAATTCAACATGGAATCGTCTAAGAAGGGGTTCTTATCGATGTCCCATGGCATAAAACTTAGGAAGACTCAGTGTCCTTCGACAACTGATGAGCGAAGTAGAATGAGTGTGATTTCATATGCTTCGGCAGTCGGGTCCATCATGTATGCCATGATTTGTACTAGGCCAGATGTTTCCTATGCTCTAAGTGTTGTGAGAAGATACCAGGCTAACCCTGGAGAAATCCATTGGGCAGCAGTTAAAAACATTCTTAAGTACTTGAGAAGGACTAAGGATGTGTTCCTAGTTTATGGAGGTGAGGTTGAACTCAGTGTAAGGGGTTACACGGATGCGAGTTACCTTACTGACTCTGATGATTCTCGTTCGCAATCTGGGTACGTGTTCGTATTGAACGGAGGGGCTGTGAGCTGTAAGAGTTCCAAGCAAGATACTGTGTCTGCATCTACAACAGAAGCTGAGTATATTGCTGCCTCGGAGGCGGCAAAGGAAGCTGTTTGGATCAGGAATTTCCTGATTGATCTTGGTGTGGTTCAGGGCTCGTCCAATCCGTTAGACGTGTATTGTGACAACAATGGTGCTATTGCACAAGCCAAGGAACCTAGACAACACCAGAAGAACAAACATATACTCATGCGATACCACCTGATTCGCCAGTTCGTGGATCATGGTGATATCAAGTTATGAAAGGTACACATGGATGCAAACGTTGCAGATCCGTTGAGAAAGCCACTTCCACAGCCTAAGCATGAGGCGCACGTAAGAGCCATGGGCATTATATGCCTAGACATGTGATGTCAGGTTGATTGATTCTAGTGCAAGTGGGAGACTGTTGGGAATATGCCCTAGAGGCAATCATGGTTGATGATATTTCCCAAAGTATTCATAAAGTAAAGTTGTCCTTATATGAACATCAGATATATATCACTGAATGCGTGATTCAGTTGTGAAACTATGTATTCATGATTGTTCATATTAGATTGTCCTTGGTCATTGAGGTTGTGCTGGACACACAACTTAGACCAATGTGCAAGTCGGCTGATGACACGGTTCCACTTGTCATGGGCATGGTGATGCTATTCCGACTTACACTGATTCGGCTAAAGAGTTTAGCAAGTCGGACTGACCCACAGTTGAGATCCAACGAGCATGTTGTCATTTGCAGTCTCAAGCAATGGAATCCTTTGACCTGAGGTGATTGCATGATCCGAGTTGTGGATCGCCAACGTAGGTTCTATCAAACACTGTTCCGTAAATGGGTAGTTATAAAGGTAGAGTTCGGGTTGGTTGTGAAGCAAGCTACGTGACGTCGATTACCAAGATGGGATTTGCCCCTCCGTAATGGAGAGATATTCTCTGGGCCCTCTCGTGTGATATGATTCGGAAGCATGGCCATGTGCTACTCAGTTAAATGTTAACTGAGGAGTCAGACTAAGAGTTAGTCCAGTGAATCAGATATCATGGTACGAGAAGAGAGTTAAGCTATTTAAGGGATGGCAACTACTCGCCTATAGCTTAACAGGTATATCGTGAGGCAAAGGGACTTGGACGAAAGTCACATTGAAGGTTCGTCTTCTGACTTTACGACACTTGGGAGTTGGCACGTCTTGCTAGAGACCGCTACCATCTACTGACTTGAGACCGAGTGTTCATGGGAGTGAGTTGGACTCAAAGCCATGACGGGATACTTGGAGGAGTAGCTCATGTCGTGTCCAGGTGTACGTGAACCTACAGGGTCACACACTTAAGGGTAAGGAGCCCATGTGGATTAGATCCATATGGATATTGGAGTACAGCCTAGATGGGCCTCAAGCGTTGAGCCCAACTAGGAGTGTATATAAGTGGAGTGACAAGGGATAGTCCCTGACCTAGCCATCACTTTCTCCACTTCCATTTCGGGCTAGACAGGATCTAGCAATCCTCTGTCCGAAGCTCCTTCCTGTATGGGTGGATACCGGTAGAGGCGTTGCACGTGCGGCGCTGGAGACCGGGAAGCTCGTGGGGATCTAGCGAAGGAGTTCGTGGGATCTGGTGTAGCTGTCCGTGGGATTCGGAGGGCTATCCGTGGGCGTCTAGCGGTAATCTCGTGGCCTATAACCTGAGCTGGATCTTGGGAGTACCGCGTTAGGGAAAAGTTTTGTTTATCTCTGCGCGGCCTAACAGTGATATCAGAGCGAAAGCTTCTGGTTTTAGGCTCTAGATTTGTGCGTATGTGATATGCACGAGGTGGTGGATGATATCCACTTAGGGTTTTGGTGGTCGATCTATGAGATAGATCGGTTTTGTGCAAGATTGATCGGATCAATCGCACTCGGGGGTGCATGGAAGATCAGGTGCAGATGATCAATGAGATTGGTCAGATCTGCATAGGGATCAGATTTGGGTAAAAGTGTTTTATCCAATGAAGGAATCCATGGTTCGGAATGCAGATTAGATCTGCAATTTCGGAAAAATAGTCGGGCGCTGACCGCACCCGTGAGGGGCGCTGCCCCTTTGATCCCCGCCCGCTATCCGGCTAGCGGGACCGCCGGCTTCACCCTGTTGTAGCGCATTAGATGTCGTTGCGAGGTTCAGAATGCCGGTAGATATCGTATCTATGCATAACTTGTTTTTGCAGGAAGTTATGAATTGTATGGCTTATGTGCATGTGATGTGTGTAATCTAGATGGGAAAGGCTTACTTTGAGGTGTGCTGTTATAGCCCTACCATGGATTAGAGTGTCCAATCGGAGAGTAGTTCAGAGTAGTATCATAAAGATAAGATATTTATATGAGAGTGTTCACTAGTGAAAGTATGATCCCTAGGCCTTGTTTCTAAGCATTGATACACTGTTTGCAATTAGATCTGTTACATGTTTGCTTGCTTCCTTCTTTATTTCAGTTTGCCTTTAGTATTTTCCCACGTCAACCACACGCCAGCAAGCTATTTTCTAGCACTGTTACCACTTATAATTATCCATACCACTTGTATTTCACTATCTCTTCGCCGAACTAGTGCACCTATACACCTGACAAGTGTATTGGGTGTGTTGGGGACACAAGAGACTTCTTGTATCTTGATTGCAGGTTGCTTGAGAGGGATACCTTTGACCACTTCCTCCCTGAGTTCGATAAACCTTGGGTGATCCACTTAAGGGAAAACTTGCTGCTGTTCTACAAACCTCTGCACTTGGACGCCCAACAACTGTCTACAAGAATAGAAGTGCATAGACATCAAGCTATTTTCTGGCGCCGTTGCTGGGGAGGTAAGGTAAAAGGTATTCACACCGGAGGATTAAAGAAGAAGAACCTCCCACGGCAAACGCCTATTTTCTGGCGCTGTTGCCGGGGAGGAAAGGTAAAAGGTACTCACATCCTCTGGTGTGAGTGCTCGAAGTTATTTCCTTTAGATTCTGCAATTTTGTCTTTTTGTTTCTTGTTTTTATTTTCACTAGTTAGGCTTAATGGAAAACAACAAACAAATTAGAGAGCTTTATAGTATTTATCTTGAGTTAGGACATGAAGTGTTTGAAGCAAAAATTAAAAAATCTATGGAACTTTATTTGCATGCTAATAACAATGTTGTTAGTATGAATTCTTTGGACACCATTATTGCTAATGCTAGGGAAAAGTCTAAGCTTGGGGAAGCTTGTTTTTATGAAAATGATCTTTTTAGTTCCCCATCTTTAGAGGAGAAAATTTGCTTTGATGATACTATACCTCCAATATATGATGATTACAATGATGAATATGATATTTTCAGTCCACCTACTATTGAGGAGAAAATTAATTATGATTACAATATGCCTCCTATATTCGATGATTATGGTGATGAGAATAATAATAGCTATTTTGTTGAATTTGCTCCCACTATAATTAATAAGAATGACTATGCTTATGTGGAGAGTAATAATGATTATATGCATGTGGCTCATGATAAGAATGTTTTAGGTGATAGTAATATTGTTCATTTTATTCATAATGCTACTGAAAGTTATTATGAGAGAGGGAAACATGGTTTTATACATCTCAATAATATTAAGTTTTCCCTCTTTATGTTGAAAGTCTTGAAGTTGCACTTGTTTTGCTTTACTATGCTTGTTGCTTTGTGCTTTCATGACTTGTTTCTTTACAAGATTATTATGCATAGGAAGTGGGTTAGACTTAAATGTGCTTTGAATTTGCTTCTTGATGCTCTCTTTTACTTCAATTCATATTTCGTATGTGAGCATCTTCTCAAACTATCAAGCCTAACTTAAAGGTGTTAAAAAAGTACTTATTGGGAGATAACCCAAAAGTTTTAGATGAGTCTTGGAAGTTATTACCTCAGTAATAACCTCTCCTTATCCTTTTTATTTTCCTTTTGTGCCAAGAGTAACCTCTAATGAGAGGGAAGTAATGATTGGGAAAGTTGTTGTCCTGAAACAGATTTCTGTGCTTCACCATAAAAATTCGTGTAAAATCTCTGTACGTCCTTTTGGGGCGTGAATTTTTGTGCTTCTGACCCAGGTTGTTATCTAACTTTCTTTACTTTAACACTTTTCTTCCAAACGCTTCATTTTTATTGTTTCATGCACAGTTGTGTTTTTTTGGAGTGTCTTCCTTTTCGTTTTCGTTTTGGTTTTTAGTTTGCTTGGTTTGCTTAGTTTCCTGAATAAGTTGGTTGGACCCCCTCTTTCATACGTTGGTTTGCAAATAGTTTGGTTTGGTTTGGAAAAGAGTAGGAAAGTTCATGCCATGCCATGCTAAAAAGAGCTCGTTTTTGACTGTGGCCTATGCTTTGTCATGCCATGCTTGATATTGTTTTGGCTTTATGCTTAGTATTCTTTGCTGTAGCATGACTTGTTATAAACAATTGAGATTGCTTAATGTGCCTTGGATGAATCATGCGTTGTTTTAGCATATTAAAGCATAGTATAATGGTATTCTCCTTTGATGCTTTATTTGGGTTGACTTGGCACATGCTCACACCATGTTATGACTATCTCGAGTCACCATAGCCTTTATGATCCTTTAGTTTTCAACTTGTAGTATCACTTTATGCTTTGATCAATGATGTTTTGTCGCTCTGCATGATTATGGCCATTATTGCTCTCTTAGTTTGTCGCTCCCAGTCTTTTGCTAGCCTCCATAACCAAGTGTGAGTTCCACTCATGCATCCAACTCCTAAAACCAAGTTATTCCAAAGAGTCCACCATACCTACCTATTAGCATTTTCTATTCCAAGTATATTCATGTTTTTATCTACCTTCCAAATTAAACTTGTTATGAGAAAACTAGTGATTAAAGCTCTCACGAAATTGATGGCACACTTTACTTTTCTTGCCCTTAATAAACTTGAACCATTGTGTCGTCTATGTTGTATATGCTTGCACTTATTTGTTGGGGATTAACAGAACCATGTTGTCATGGGGAACGCTTTCAACATTGCACTGGTACTTTGTACCTAGTTGATATCATGCTCTTTTGTCTATGGATGTCGTCGGTGTGAAATGAAAGGGGAGCTTGTAAGTCCATGGAGTTATGTATATGTGTTAGAGAAACGCCTGAGCCGCTGGTCTAATCCATGCTGACATGGTGGAAACCTGTAGCGTAACCATAATGAGCTGTCTATGAAGCATTCTTCTTATAAAAAAGAGTCCTATATTGAAAAAAGAGAAAAAGAAAAAAGAGATATTGTGAAAAGAGGAAAGAGACAAAAAAGCACCATATTCCCATGCTAAATAAGAAGATTGTTGAGATGCTTGTTGTCTGCTTGCCTTGTCATTTTGATATGGGGATTCTTTCGTATCATCGGGCAAGGGGTACCCCGTTGGCGGTTCTCCATGATACACATGTACTTACGATGACAATAACTTATCGGTGACTAAACTTGAGTAGCATGAGGAGCGGCCCTCGTATTCAAGGGACATGAGATTTCGAACTTATACTTCGTCAAGCATATACTCCATAGTTTGTTCACTTTAACCTTAATCTCTTCAAGATGCTTATGATAAGGGCAATGAGAGCTGAAAGCTAAAAAGTACCATAATTTTTGGAAGCTCTTTATGAGGCTTGAATCCCTACTTCCTTCTATGAAGGCCTTTCTTTTACCTTTTTGTTGAGTCTCCACCTTCTACCTTGATGCACCTACTTTGAGAGCATAGTGGCCATTATTAGTTCTATGTGCATTGTCCGAAGACTTGTTGATTGATGCATAGCTTTGATATTGCTTGTTTTAAACTATTTGTATCTAGTCACTCTTATGAACTTTGAAGGTGTGCTATGCATTTATGTTTGCTACTCTATGAGGGACAAGCTGAATGCCACTATGCTATGTTTTCTTTATGTGAAACAAACAAACGTCTTGCAAAGCATTGTTATTCATGAATCTTTTGTTTGTGCCTTTTCATGTTGCAACATAGTTTCTTTGTCTTATTGCTAGAACTTTGTATTTCATGTTATGATTGAACTACTATGATCCCAGCTATCAATGTTTTACAAATACTTTGATCAAGTTTATGATGGTGCATGTCACCTTCAAAATTATTCTTTCTTTTTTATCACTTACCTACTCGAGGACGAGCAGGAGTTAAGCTTGGGGATGTTGATACATTGCAAATGTATCTATAATTTTTTATGCTCCATGCTTGGTTTTATCTACCTTCTAATGTTTTGTCCACACTTTGGAGTACTTTTCATATGATTTCTTGGACTAACCTATTAACAAGATGCCACAGTGCCAGTTGCCTGTTTTCTGCTGTTTTTGGTTTCAGGAAAGTCAAAAAATCAATATTCTCGGAATTGGACGGGACAAAAGCCAAAGTTGATATTTTAAAGGAAGACTCACGGAGCCAGAAGGAGGGACGAAGGAGGGGCACAGGGTGGCCACACCACCCCTAGGCGCGGGTCCCCCTGGCCGCGCCAGGGCATGGTGTGGGACCCCTGGCTGGCCACCGACCTTGCCCCTTTGCCTATATATTCCTACCGATACAGAAACCCTAGATCATCAATCAGAAATCCACGAAAAGTTCCGCAGCACCGCCGCCACCAAAGGGGAGATTCGGGGGACATAAAGTCTCTGTTCCGGCACCCTGCCGGGATGGGGAAGTGCCCCCGGAGCCATCTCCATCGATCTCCACCACCATCTCCATCACTATTGTTGATTCCCATGATGAGGAGGGAGTAGTTCTCTCTTGAGGCTAAGGGTTCTACCGGTAGCTATATGTTCATCTCTCTCTCTATGCATGACCTTATTGAGATCATGAGCTTTGTAATATATAGATCTACCTTGCTACTCAAGTGCTTTAATAGATCTCTGCTCTCCCCATGTGTGTGAAAGTGACAGCGTGCACACCATGGTGGCACTTAGGCTAGAGATTACAAGTACATGTTATGAGTTATATTTGGAGTTGGATGTCTTTATGAAATTGTGGTGTTTGTTGGACTCATCTAGTACTCAACGTGACAGTGTTGGGTTATCTAGATGGGAAAGGCTTACTTTGAGGTGTGTTGTTATAGCCCTACCATGGATTAGAGTGTCCAACCGGAGAGTAGTTCAGAGTAGTATCATAAAGAGAAGATATTTATATGAGAGTGTTCACTAGTGAAAGTATGATCCCTAGGCCTTGTTTCTAAGCATTGATACACCGTTTGCAATTAGATCTGTTACATGTTTGCTTGCTTCCTTCTTTATTTCAGTTTGCCTTTAGTCTTTTCCCACGTCAACCACACGCCAGCAAGCTATTTTCTGGCACCGTTACCACTTATAATTATCCATACCACTTGTATTTCACTATCTCTTCGCCGAACTAGTGCACCTATACACCTGCCAAGTGTATTGGGTGTGTTGGGGACACAAGAGACTTCTTGTATCTTGATTGCAGGGTTGCTTGAGAGGGATACCTTTGACCACTTCCTCCCTGAGTTCGATAAACCTTGGGTGATCCACTTAAGGGAAAACTTGTTGCTGTTCTACAAACCTCTGCACTTGGAGGCCCAACAACTGTCTACAAGAATAGAAGTGCGTAGACATCAAGCTCTAGTGGCAGGAACTGTTGCAGGCAGGAGAGACAAGCGCATGGATCTCCGATAATAAAGATGGTGCTTGGAGTTCTCCCATTTTGGTGTTCTGGCGTGGCATCAGGCGGTCATCACCGAGTGACATGGGTGTACCCTATAGGCACTCACATTTAGCCTATACAGTCTAGCCCAAAGAGGAGCCCATAGTGCAATCGAAGCCCAACAAGGATTTGGGTGGCCCAGGTCTGGAGGAAAGAGACTCCTTGAAGGACATGATAAGCAATAGATAGAATTTCAAAAGGGGAAAACCCTAACTTGTAACTGACTCAGCCTGCTATCCCGAGACCTAACCTACCTATATAAAGGCTAGGAGGGGGCAGCGAGGAGGACATACACAACCCTAGCATACACCTCACCAGATTGCATCTACACACCCCCTATAACCATCCACTCCTTGATAATCAAAGTGTAGAAAAGCAAGAGTAGGGTCCTCCTCGAGGCCTGAACCTGGGTAAAACCGCGTGTCTCCCTATGTGCTTGTTTGCTAGCCGGTCGAAGCCTCCAGTGCTCCCCAATCCCTTGAATATAAGTCCATCAACGATGGGCATTGACGAGTTAAACCCTCGTCAATTGGCACCGTTTGTGGGAAACGAAAGTGCTGATGTCGCGGCTTCCTCGGCGCCATCAACTGCAATCTATAACTCTAGGGCAGTGGAGAATCGTCTTGTCTTCCGCACCTTCAACGTCACCATCCACTCGCCGAAGACTCACCCAGATTTAGAGTCCATGGGCGATGGGGTCGACATGACGATCAGAAGCCTACGCTTTCAGGTCGGTCAGATCAGCATGCATAGCTTCTCCGATCACCCGTAAGCTCCTTCGATTGCCCCTACATCGTGGTTTCCACCACCGATTGGCACCCTGAGCAAGCTCAATGCCTCGGCATCAGCTGATGACATGGACAACAACAATAGTTGCTAGTCCAATCTGTGCGATCCGGCATCGGAAGATGGCGCCTACAGCTCCGGATCTGAGAGATGTGGGAGCAGTGGTTTCCCAAACCACTACATGTGCACCGTCATCAACAGCGGCAATGGAGGCACTCAAAGGGACACCGCCAACTACGGTCCCCCTAACAATGGGCCACCCAATCGAGTCCCCACCATCAGCCTCGTTGACGGCGAGCAACAGCAGCCGCCCAACCCACCCAACCCTAAAGGCAAACGCGCCAACAGCAGATCGACTCGACAAGAGATCCAGGTCAACAATGCTGAGTGGGCATGGTGTAAGGAAGCCCTACAGGGCAACCCCCTACCAATAAACTCATCACAATAGATGCTAATGGGATACCATTGGCTACTCAACTAGGAGTTCAAGCGCCGACAGGCGGTGAGCGCACAACTCAATGAATGTAGGAAGGTCGCGGACAAGTCAAACTTCGACGGGCGGCACTCTCCTCTATCAGAGGATCCTCCTCCAAAGGCAATGACCATGCAGCCCCCAAAAGGCGCTCTAGGATAGCCAACCTCAATGACAAAGATCGAGATGAAGCGTCAAGAGACCTCGACTTATCGTTCATGTCGGTGGACTCGCGGGGCAATATGATCCCAAAAACTCCACATGCAGCGGCAACAGCAGCCACCATGTATCTTCTCACCAACTAGCCTCCAGACAGAGATCCATGATATGTCGTGCACCGGTCCATGATCGCTGGACTCGGACTGGTCGAGGCCGTGCTAGCCAAGGATCCAACACCGGAGCCGAAGAAAAACAAAGCTCCACCCAAGTACCACTCGCTATCTTCTAGCAAGGATGAGCACGACTTGTCACCACGACGCTGCATCTCATGGTGACATGACCACGATTATGACGCACATGACGAGATCACTCAACGCAAGGTCGAAAAGATGCGCGCCAAATGCGCCTACTCGACAGAGTTAGAAGACGAAGGAATCGAGCTTTGTGGCGCCAACTGCTTCAGCAGAGCCATACGGTAGTGGCGCATGCCGAAAGGATTCAAGCTCCTTTCAGAAAACCCGAAGTTCAATGGCCTCCATGGCCCGAAGATCTGGTTGGAGGACCACATCTCCTTCGTCAAGCTGCATGGTGGAAACAAGTGCACATCCATGCAATGCATTCCACTGCAGTTGTAGGGCGCTACCCATGCATGGCTCATTAATTTGCCTCGCAGATCGATTCGCAGCTAGGAGGAGCTGGTATATAGCTTCGTTCGAAACTTCAAGGGCACCTACAAGTGGCCAGCATCAATCAAAGAGCTCAAGGCCTATTGCCAGAAGCCGAGCGAATCCCTTCGCTCCTACATCTAAAGGTGGTCCATCATCAAGAACTCAGCTGAAGATATCTCCGAGGATCGTGCAATCGAAGCATTCAATGACGATGTCTGCCGTAGAGAGCTCAGGGAGGAGCTGGGCGACATGAAGGCCAAAACCATTGACCACCTGATGGACATCACGAACCGGTGTGCAGATGGAGAAGATTCGCTGAACAACAATCACGTCCGTTCGGATGACAAGGACGACCTTGGCAACAGACGTGACCGCCAAGGAAAGCGTCGACTACACGGTTATGAGGACCATGAGGAGGTCGACATGGTCGCAGCTGGCTACACCGACAATCGTGATGAGGGGAACCGTAACAGCGGGTACCGTAGCAGCAGGTACCGCGATAGCGGGGAACACGTGCAAGTGTGGCAACGCCACACCCATAATGACGCTCCTAGAACATCCATCCAGCATAAGTTGTCTGGACCTTGCAATGTCCATTTCTACATCGATAAACATGATGGCAAGAAGAAGTCCAGCCATCTACTCAAGGACTGCCACGAGTTCCAGAAACTCCACAAGGGTTACGCCCAGCTACATCACGATGCAATGACTTAGGGGTACGGAGCTGCCCTAGGCGCCATAGTTCATGGAGCACCACCACCACCACCTAGAGGACCCGTGCAGCCTACGACTACGCCGGTACAAAACAACGGGGGTGAACAATACCCACGAGCGCTGGGAAACATGGGCATGATCCAGAAGGGGCTCCCCTCGAACAGGATGCAGAAAGCGATCACCCGCCAAGTCAACTTAGTGGTCAACGCCCCACACTCAACCCCCAAGTACCTCAGTGGGGTCGGAGTCCTACATCACCTTCGACAGGAGCGATCACCCGTGTTAGGTACTATTTAATCAACTTATTCCTATATATCATACATGATAAACACATGCTGCAATTGCCTCATTTATTTTATCGACTCAGCTTCATGAATATGAGGATCACATCCATTAAGCTAGAGCTTGCTCGGGACGAGCAAGAGTCTAAACTTGGGGAAGTTGATGAGTGCGTATTTGCATCATGTATTACATTATTATTTTGCATTGTAGATGTAGGATCTTGGTATTTTATGGCGTTCGCACACACATTTTATGTCTGTTTTCACCAGGATCAGGACAAATGATGGATCCAATGGATACAATCCTTGGAGCAATTGTACTATGGAGAAAATGAGTCAAAAACAACGTAAATCGCTTATTTGGGAAATATTAATAATACCAGAAGAAAACCAGAAGCGAACAAGGGAGGCAGAGAGCTCAACGACCAACTATACAGGCGGAGCAATTTTTCCGACCGTATAGCTCCGGCCGTATAGTTGGCGCTGCCTCCGCCTCGTCAAATAGTTTCACCCCGTGCAATTGGTTTGGGATACGACATACAGACTACCTAGAAATCGCAGAAACCTCACCTGAAGAAGGCATCTGGATGGGGAACTCATCCACAAGGGATCCATCTTCGTCCTGTGCAGATCCGGGAGGCTAAGGCATCGATCTTCATTATCCACCGCTGCATCACCACCATATCCATCCATCCCATCTACATCTTGTCTAGATCTTGTTGTAATTCCTATACTCGTTGTGGATTTATACAAGTACTATTCATCTATGATTGTTTCCATTACCATTGCCATGATGTTGATTGCCTCCATGTCTGAGTAGATCATTAGTTCTTGGGGATATGGAGAAACCCTAGTATGAGATTGAAATAAGATAAAGTCTATTATGATATTCATCACTATGACCATGTGTTAGAATTTCTACATCTTGATGTTGAGAGAAGTCGACCTCTCAATATTTGCCTCTTGTGGGGACTTGATGGAGGAAACTAATTGTTGGTAGACGGAGGTGTGCTAGCACTTATAGTGACTATAAAGTTGTTCGCACCCCTTACATATCGACTTGGGAAACCAAGGAAACTCACGGAACACTATCCATGCCATGGAATACGTCCTACAGGATTATGTCCCTTAATAGCGCAGTAATTCGATTGATATCGATTGCTGACTGCTGTGGTTATGAGGATGATGTGAGTAGCGGTTGTTGCCTATTCGTCCAAATACGGAGTTCTTCCAACACATACATAGTTGAGAATGTTCATGATGATAATCTTTATCTTAGATCTTTATAATACTAGTGGTGTATCTGCTACTCCCTAGGAACACCTTTTCCCTACTGCAGTTCCAATCTCCCTTACATACGGGATACTTACTTTATGTACTCAGTTGTTTACTTTACTTTATTATTGCTCTTATACCCAAAACCCAAAAACACCTTTTTACACATTACTCACATTTTATCTTATCACTTAGAACTTTATCTAGCATTTCTATTATAATACTTATTTCAAGAGTTATTAGACTTCAGACTCCTGCTCCCTATGGGATCGATATCTTTATTTCAAAACTAGCTACAAATGATCTGTGCACTTGCAGTCATGACGGATCGACTAGATAATCGACTCCACCACGGGATGTGAACGCCTCTGCTTCCTTGACGCCTACTCGGGCTACCATCAGATTCGAATGAAGGAAGAGGACCAGGAGAAGACGAACTTCGTCACACTTTTGGCATTTACTGCTACACCATGATGCCCTTTGGGCTGAAGAACGCAGAAGACACCTATCAGTGGTGTATGTAGGCCTGCCTTAAAAACTAGCTCGATCGAAACATCCAGGTTTATGTCAACGACATCGTCATCAAGACCAAGGAGGAAGCTACACTCATCGATGATCAAGACAAACTTGACCGCTATCAGATCAAGCTGAACCCAGAGAAGTGCACCTTCGTCGTGCCATCCAGGCAATTACTCGGGTACCTCATATCCGCCAGGGGAATCGAGGCTAACCCGAAGAAGATAAGGGCCCTACTAGCCATGGAGAAGCCAAAGAACGTTAAAGGTGTCCAGCGGTTGGCCGGGTGAATTACGGCGCTCAGTCGATTCATCAGTCGAATGGGCGAGAAGGCACTACCATTCTACCAAATCCTCCACAAAACTGACGAATTCGAGTGGATGGATGAGGCACAAGATGCATTTGAAGATCTCAAGCGTCTGATCTCCACCTCCCTCGTGCCGGTAACCTCCAGGGAAAAGGATCCAATGATGTTATACATCTCCACCACCAACCAGGTGGTCAGTACCATGCCGGTGGTCAAACGAGCCGAAGAAAACAAGATCCACGGGGTGTAGCGCCCAGTATACTACCTCAACAAGGTACTGAGACCAACAAAGCAGCGGTACCCGCATTACTATAAACTGGCCTACGATATCTTCATGATGGCACGATGACTGCGCCACTACTTTCAGGAGCATGCCATAGTCGTGGTGAACGACGCCCCGCTGGGCCACATACTCAACAACCCCGATGCCACAAGACGAGTCTCCCTCTGGGGCATTGAGCTGTCCCCACGGGACATCACATACAAGTGACAAACAGCGATCAAGTCACAAATATTGCCAGACTTCATCGTCCACTGGATGGAAAACCAACTCCCGGACACACCAGACATGACCTTCCTATGGACAATGCACTTCGACGGATCTAAGCGTCAAGAAGGAGCTAGCGCTGGTGTCATCTTAACATCACCATAGGGTGACAAGATGCGGTATGTCCTACGAATGAAGTTCCACGCATCCAACAACAAGGCAGAGTACGAGGCCCTGATCCACGGGATGCGGATGGCCAAAGCCCGTGGCGCAGCACGGCTCGTCATCTACGGAAACTCCAACCTCGTGGTGCAAGAAACCATGAACCCGTGTGATGCCTTGAGTGACAACATGATTGCATATCGCGACCTCTACAACACACTCGAAGGAGACTTGGACGGCTGCGAGCTGTGACATGTAGGACACGAAAGCAACTAGGAGGATGACATACTCTCCAACATAGGCTCCACCTGCGCCCTGGTGCCACCAGGCATATTTCTTGAGAAGATCTGCGAGTGCTCCATCAAGTTGAAGGCTCCAACAGGACTATCTGGCGTGGCGACGGACTCGGGGGCTATGCCACCCGAAGAGGCTGAAGATCCAGTGATGTGGAGCAAAGGTCCTCACCCGAAGGTCCCATGGAGGTTATGCTCATCGAGCCATCATGGATGCAGCCGTACATCACATACCTGCTCACCAAAAGGTTGGCAGACGACCCGATGGATGCGCGACACATAGCGCGACGCTCCAAGGCTTTCACCATCATCAATGGTGAGCTATACAAACGTAGCATCACGGGTGTCCTCTAGCGATGCGTCACCAATGGCGACGGAAGGGGCATCCTCCTTGAAATACACGAAGGCACCTGCAGACATCACGCCGACAGTCACGCCCTTGTCACTAAAGCTCTACGAGCTGGCTTCTACTGGCCCACTGCAATGCGCGACACCGACGACATCGTCGAATGATGCAACACATGTCAAAGGTTTGCGGATAAGCCACATGCACCAGGCACGGAACTTAGGCCAATACCCGTGGCTTGGCCCTTTGCACAATGGGGACTTGACTTGGTCGGCAAGCTGCAAAAGTCATCACTCGGAGGATATGTCTACCTCCTTGTTGCCGTCGACAAGTTTAGCAAGTGGATTGAGGCCATGTCGGTGACCAACCAGACTGGTGCCACCGTGATACATTGCAAATGTATCTATAATTTTTGATGTTCCATGCTTGGTTTTATCCACTTTGTTGTGTTTTGTTCCAACTTTGGAGTACTTTTCATATGATTTCTTGGACTAACCTATTAACAAGAGCCACAGTGCCAGCTGCCTGTTTTCTGCTGTTTTTGGTTCCAGGAAAGTCAGAAAATGAATATTCTCGGAATTGGACGGGACAAAAGCCAAAGTGCCTATTTTTCTGGAAGGGATCAAGTGCCAGAATACGAGACGGAGAAGGGCCAGGGGCCGGCCACACCACCTGGCCGCGCGGCCAGGCTGGGCCCACGCCAGGGGGTGGTGTGGTGGCTCCCGGCACCCCCTCGGCCTCTCCTTCCGCATATAAGTTGCCCTCGGGACGAAAACCCTAAGGGCCTGATCAAAAATCCACGAAAGAGTCTGCAGCCGCCGTCATCTCCATCCCTAGATCGGGAGGGATCTGAAGCTCTTCCCGGCACCCTGCCGGAGAGGGTAATTCACCCTGGAGGCCTTCTTCATCACCATGCAAGCCTCCGGTGTGATGCGTGAGTAGTTCATCCTTGGACTACGAATCCATGTAGTAGCTAGATGACTGGTTTCTCCTCCTTTGTGCTTTCATGTTTAGATCTTGTGAGCTCCGTTCATGATCAAGATCATCTATTTGTAATCCATACATGTTGTGTTTGCGGGGATCCGATGGATATTGAGATGCTATTTCAGATTGATTATTGATTCTATCATGTCTTTGTTATTTGAGATCTTGCATGCTTTCCGTTGTTAGTAGCTATCTTGGCCAAGTATATGCTAGCAACTCCAAGAGTTAGTATTTATGCTCGATAGTGGGTTCATGCCTCTGGTAATCTGGGGAAGTGACAGAAATCTCTAAGGTACTAGATGTGTTGTTGCTACTAGGGAGAAAACAACAATCCTTTGTTCATAGAACACTCGTATTGTTTACTTTACACGCAGTTCGTAAAGCAATAATCTATTGCTTGTAACTTAATACTGGAGGGGGTTCAGATGATAACCTGAAGGTGGATTATTAGTCATAGATGTAGTTGGATGGCGGTCTATGTATTATGTTGTAATGCCCAATCAAGTCTCAGAGGAGTCAAGATGATTAGTATATGCATGTATTGCTTTCTCGGTGTTTGTCAATTGCCCCGCTGTAATTTGTTCACCTAGCATGTTATCTATCTAAGGAGAGCCACCTCTAGTGAACTATGGATCCCGGTCCTTTTACTTTACATACAATCTACAATCTTTTATTGCTTTGTGTTTACTTTCTGCAAACTTTTACTTCTTTCCATTCGATACGTTTAATCCTTTGTTTTCTGCGAAACACGGTGAGATTGACAACCTCATCGCAAGTTGGGGACAAAGTTCTGTGCTTGTGTTGTGCAGGTGTCCATGTTGCTCCTAGCACCGGTAGTGCACCCTGCCAAAGCTCAACTAGTAACACCTTTGGGGTGTTTCCTTGCTCCTACTGGTTCGATTAAACCTTGGTTTCATAACTGAGGGGAAACTTGCTGCTATATTCATCGTACCTTCCTCTTGGGGTTCCCAACGAGCTCTACGTCGAAAGTCGAGCGCATCAAGATTTTCTGGCGCCGTTGCCGGGGACTGAAGAAAAAGAAGCTCCCACGTCAACCACGCGCCAGCAAATATTTTCTGGCGCCGTTGCCGGGGAGTCAAGGACATCTTCACAAGGGGAGTCCCTCATAACCAATCTCTTTACCTTGTTGTTTTTGTTTTGCTTAGTTTCTTTTTGCTTTGTTTGCTTGTTTTGTTCTTCAAAAACACAAAAAAAAACTAGTTCCTTTCTTAAGTTGCCTTTATGACTAGCTCTGCTCCAATCACTATTTCATTATGGATAGCTCACTCAGTTTCCTATTTGGGAACAGTTTTATGACTGCTAAGGTAATAGATGAACCATCGCCTGCTAGAACCTCCATGGAAGAAGAAATTGCTGAACCTGAAAGCTCATTAGATGAAAAAGAGGAGGAGAGTGATGGACAAAAGGAGGAAGAATGGATCTACCCATTCCTACCTTCTAATGAGAGTAACTCTTTATCCCTTACATTATTTGATTGTCCCCCATGCTTATCAAAGGAGGGTGAATGTTATGTTCCCGATGATTCTTTTGAAAATGTTTATAATAAAGCTCTAGTGCTTGTAGATCATGAAAAGCATGCCTTATGTGATATTTATATTGTTGAGTTTATTCATGAGGCTACTGAAAATTATTATGAGAGAGGAAAATATGGTTGTAGAAGTTTTTATGGTAATGAAACACCTCTCTATGTGCTGAAAGTTTTGAAGTTGCTCTTGTTTTATCTGCCCATTCTTGATATTATGTGCTTCTTTGATTTATTTTCTTACAAGATTCCTATGCATAGGAAGTGGTTTAGACTTAAATATGTTTTGAATTTGCTTATTGATGCTCTCTTTTACTTCAATTCATATTTCCTATAAGAGCATCTTCTCAAATTTTCATGCCTAACTTAAAGGCGTTAAACAAAAAGTACTTGTTGGGAGATAACCCAAGAGTTTTAGTCGAGTCTTGGAAGTTATTACCTCTGTAATAACCTCTCCTTATCCTTTTTATTTGCTTTTTGTGCCAAGAGTAACCTCTAATGAGAGAGAAGTAATGATTGGGAAAGTTGTTGTCCCGAAACAGATTTTTGTGCTTCACCGTAAAAATTCCTGAGATAGCTCTGTATGTCGGATTGAGCTGTAATATTTTGTGCTTCTGCCCCAGGTTGTTATCTAACTTTCGTTAGTTCAACACGTTTTGATTTGAGCAACAGAAGGTCTTCTAAAAAATTCGTCTTTACCTGCTGGTCTGTTTTGACAGATTTCTGTCATTTTCTGCATTTGCTTATTGTTAGTTCCTTCTTGAGTTCCTTTGGAGAATTGAGCTTTTTGAGGGAAGTGCTACAGTAGCTAGTGTTCTAATGGAAGTTTATTTGGTGTTAGAACTGAACCTTGAGACTTATTTATCTTAAGTGCACTAATGTTGCTAATGAGATTGTGTGAAGTTTTGTATGAAGAAAAAATTTCAGGTGTATGGAAGGAACGAGTAATGAGATAAAGGATGGACTAAAGCTCAAGCTTGGGGATTCCATGCGTGTCACCCCAAGAAATATCGAAGAAGTACAAGCGTCAAATCTTGGGGATGCCCAAGGCATCCCCCTTCTTCATCAATAAAAATTCCAGGTTTCTTCCAAACGCTTCATTTTTATTGTTTCATGCACAGTCGTGTTTTTCTTGGAGCGTCTTCTTTTTCATTTTTGTTTTTGTTTTTAGTTTGCTTGGTTTGCTTAGTTTTCTGAATAAGTTGGTTGGACCCCCTCTTTCACACTTTGGTTTGCGAATAGTTTTGTTTGGTTTGGAAAAGAGCAGGAAAGTTCATGCTTATGTGGTAAAAAGAGCTCGTTTTTGACTGTGGCCTATGCTTTGCCATGCCATGCTTGATATTGTTTTGGCTTTATGCTTAGTATTCTTTGCTATAGCATGACTTGTTATAAACAATTGAGATTGCTTAATGTGCCTTGGATGAATCATGCGTTGTTTTAGCATATTAAAGCATAGTATAGTGGTATTCTCCTTTGATGCTTTATTTGGGTTGACTTGGCACATGCTTACACCATGTTATGACTATCTCAAGTCACCATAGCCTTTATGATCCTGTAGTTTTCAACTTGTAGTATCACTTTATGCTTTGATCAATGATGTTTTGTCGCTCTGCATGATTATGGCCATTATTGCTCTCTTAGTTGGTCGCTCCCAGTCTTTTGCTAGCCTCCACAACCAAGTATTAGTACCACTCATGCATCCAACTCCCTAAACCAAGTTATTCCAAAGAGTCCACCATACCTACCTACTAGTTTATGCTATTCCAAGTATATTCATCCTTTTGTTTACCTTCCAAATTAAACTTGTTATGAGAAAACTAGTGATTAAAGCTCTCACGAACTTGATGGCACACTTTACTTTACTTGCCCTTAATAAACTTGAACCATTGTGTCGTCTATGTTGTATATGCTTGCACTTATTTGTTGGGAATTAGAAGAACCATGCTTTCATGGGGAACGCTTTCAACATTGCACTTGGTACTTGTACCTAGTTGATATCATGCTCTTTTGTATATGGATGTCGTCGGTGTGAAATGAAAGGGGAGCTTGTAAGTCCATGGAGTTATGTATATGTGTTAGAGAAACGCCTGGGCCGCTGGTCTAATCCATGCTGACATGGTGGAAACCTGCAGCGTAACCATAATGAGCTGTCTATGAAGCATTCTTCTTATAAAAAAAGTGTCCTATATTGAGAAAAAAGAGAAAAGAAAAAAAGAGATACTATGAAAAGAGGAAAGAGAGAAAAAAGCACCATATTCCCATGGTAAATAAGAAGAATGTTGAGATGCCCGTTGTCTGCTTGCCTTGTCATTTTGATATGGGGATTCTTCCGTATCATCGGGAAAGGGGTACCCCGTTGGCGGTTCTCAATGATACACATGTACTTACAATGACAAGAACTTACCGGTGACTAAACTTGAGTAGCATGAGGAGCGGCCCTCGTATACAAGGGACATGAGATTTCTGACTTATACTTCGTCAAGCATGTACACCATAGTTTGTTCACTTTAACCTTAATCACTTCAAGATGCTTATGATAGGGGCAATGAGAACAGAAAGCTTTTAAGTACCATAATTTTTGGAAGCTCTTTATGAGACTTGAATCCCTACTTCCTTTTACAAAAGGCCTTCCTTCCACCATTATATTGAGTCTCCACCTTCTATCTTTATGCACTTACTTTGAGAGCATAGTGGCCATTCTTAGTTCTATGTGCATTGTCCCAAGACTAGTTGATTGATGCATACTTTGATATTGCTTGTTTTAAACTATTGTATCTAGTCACTCTTATGAACTTTGAAGGTGTCCTATGCATTTATATTTGCTACTCTATTGACGGACAAGCTGAATACTTTTATGCTATGTTTTCTTTATGTGAAACAAACAAACGTCTTGCAAAGCATTGTTATTCATGAATCTTTTGTTTGTGCCTTTTCATGTTGCATCATAGTTTCTTTGCTTATTGCTAGAACTTTGTCTTTCATGTTATGATTGAAGTACTATGATCCCAGTCTTGAATGTTTTGCAAATACTTTGATCAAGTCTTTGATGGTGCATGTCACCTCAAAAATTATTTCTTTTTATCACTTACCTACTCGAGGACGAGCAGGAGTTAAGCTTGTGGATGTTGATACATTGCAAATGTATCTATAATTTTTGATGTTCCATGCTTGGTTTTATCCACTTTCTTGTGTTTTGTTCCAACTTTGGAGTACTTTTCATATGGTTTCTTGGACTAACCTATTAACAAGAGCCACAGTGCCAGCTGCCTGTTTTCTGCTGTTTTTGGTTCCAGGAAAGTCAGAAAATGAATATTCTCGGAATTGGACGGGACAAAAGCCAAAGTGCCTATTTTTCCAGAAGGGATCAAGTGCCAGAATACGAGACGGAGAAGGGCCAGGGGCCGGCCACACCACCTGGCCGCGCAGCCAGGCTGGGCCCGTGCCAGGGGGTGGTGTGGTGGCTCCCGGCACCCTCTCGGCCTCTCCTTCCGCCTATAAGTTGCCCTCGGGACGAAAACCCTAAGGGCCCGATTAAAAATCCACGAAAGAGTCTGTAGCCGCCGTCATCTCCATCCCTAGATCGGGAGGGATCCAAAGCTCTTCCCAGCACCCTGTCGGAGAGGGGAATTCACCCTGGAGGCCTTCTTCATCACCATGCAAGCCTCCGGTGTGATGCGTGAGTAGTTCATCCTTGGACTACGGATCCATGTAGTAGCTAGATGGCTGGTTTCTCCTCCTTTGTGCTTTCATGTTTAGATCTTGTGAGCTCCGTTCATGATCAAGATCATCTATTTGTAATCCATACATGTTGTGTTTGCGGGGATCCGATGAATATTGAGATGCTATTTCAGATTGATTATTGATTCTATCATGTCTTTGTTATTTGAGATCTTGCATGCTTTCCATTATTAGTAGCTATCTTGGCCAAGTAGATGCTAGCAACTTCAAGAGTAAGTATTTATGCTCGATAGTGGGTTCATGCCTCTGGTAATCTGGGGAAGTGACAGAAATCTCTAAGGTACTAGATGTGTTGTTGCTACTAGGGAGAAAACAACAATCCTTTGTTCATAGAACAATCATATTGTTTACTTTACACACAGTTCGTAAAGCAATAATCTGTTGCTTGCAACTTAATACTAGAGGGGGTTCGGATGATAACCTGAAGGTGGATTATTAGTCATAGATGCAGTTGGATGGCGGTCTATGTATTATGTTGTAATGCCCAAGCAAGTCTCAGAGGAGTCAAGATGATTAGTATATGCATGTATTGCTTTCTCGGTGTTTGTCAATTGCCCCACTATAATTTGTTCATCCAGCATGTTATCTATCTAAGGAGAGCCACCTCTAGTGAACTATGGATCCCGGTCCTTTTACTTTACATACAATCTACAATCTTTTACTTCTTTGTGTTTACTTTCTGCAAACTTTTACTTCTTTCCATTCGATACGTTTAATCCTTTGTTTTCTGCAAAACACGATGAGATTGACAACCTCATCGCAAGTTGGGGACAAAGTTCTGTGGTTGTGTTGTGCAGGTCTCCACGTTGCTACTAGCACCGGTAGTGTGCCCTGCCAAAGCTCAGCTAGTAACACCTTTGGGGTGTTTCCTTGCTCCTACTGGTTCGATTAAACCTTGGTTTCATAACTGAGGGAAAACTTGCTGCTATATTCATCGTACCTTCCTCTTGGGGTTCCCAACGAGCTCTACGTCGAAAGTCGAGCGCATCACACCGATGTCAAGTTCTTCGAGTCCATCGTCTTCCAGTTCGGGGTGCCACATAGCATCATCACCAACAATGGGACAAACTTCACGTCGAACGAGTTCCAAGATTTCTGCGAAAACTTGGGAATCAGCATCAGCTACGCCTCCGTGGAACATCTCCACACCCACGGTCAAGTCGAAAAGGCCAACGGCCTCATTTGCAACGTCATCCAGAAGAGACTCCTTTGACCACTCGAACGAGTAGCTGGTTGCTGGGCTTAGGAGCTACCCTCCGTATTGTGGAGCCTGTGTAGAATGTTGAACAACACCATGGGCTACACGTCATTCTTCATGGTGCATGGTGCTGAAGTGGTACTACCTGCAGAGGTGCGCTACAAATCCCCTAGGGTTGTTTCCCACAGTGAGGTCGAATCTACAGCAGCACTCGAGGACTCTGTCGACCTCCTCGATGAAGCACACGAAATCGTGGCAGAGAGATCAACGATCTACCAACAGATCCTCCACAACTACCACAACCGATGACTGCGCCGAAGATCCTTCGTCAAAGGTGACCTCATCCTACGACTAAAGCAAAAGGGGCACCACCTCAAGTTCGAATCCCCATGGAAAGGACCCTACGTGGTCACTGATGTAATCCCAGGTGGCGCCTATCACCTGAAGGACGTGGAAAGTGGAGTCGGATACTTCAACCCATGGAACGTCGCGCATATGCGATGTTTCTACCCTTAGATGTTTTTTAAATTTATAATAAGGCTACTCAGTCGAACAATGTACCTCCTACTATTCTCCAAATAAATAAAGCTAAGTTACTCAACCTTGAGTCTTGTTATATTTACTTTTATTCGCATCTTACACTCGGGGGGTGCGCCTCCCTGACGACCTCGTCTCACGCAATGACCCGAGTAGCTGACTTTGTTTTCAATCAAACCCTTGATAAACTCTAACCCAGTTGCAACTCAACTGACAGGTTGGAAAGGTGCTGAGATCCATAAGCGTAAGGCTAACGAAAAGGCATCGCACGAGAACTACACTCGAAAAATAAATAGGCTAACAAGCTTGCATATTAAGGGCCACAAAAGCCCAATCAAAAAATTATACAAAATTTACAACACCTATACATTATGTGTAGGTTAAAAACTACCCTACTAGCGCTGAAAAAGTACATTGGTGCGCTTGTCGAATAGATTCACAATGTTCACCGCTGGCTCGGCGACCGCTTGATAATGCGGAACCATGTTCCACTCCATTCCTGCCGGAGGCGCTGGCGGCCCTTCCGCAACGGCATCCAAGTCCACATCAGCAATCACGTCATTTGGACTATCTTTGGCAGCAACCCAACTTTTATTCGACTCATTTTAGTTTTTTCTCGAGTCTACGACTCGACCAAACACTCGGGGACTACTCCTAATAGGAGCGCTGGTGGCACACCTGATTTTTTTTCTAGGTCTAGTGAACAAGCCACCCGTTAACATTACATCTTAGAACCTCCTACGAATCAACGATTCAATCATGGACTCGGGACTACTCCCATAGGGAGCGCTGGAAGCACAATCGACAAAATTACATATAGCGACAGTAGTCGACAAAAGCTCAAAGCCCCCACTCGAGTCTACGACTCGAATAGGCACTCAGGGCTACTCACATAGGGAGCGCTGGTCACACACCCTATGAAAAGGAAAAATAGTCATCCATGGAAAAAAAAAGCGTTGACCACGTCCGCACCATGAGCATTTGAAGCATTCGGCGACTCCGCCTCACAGTTAGAGCAAATACCTACAGAGAGACAACGTCTCCCGGGTCACCCGAATCACCTCCGGCGATGAATAAACATTCAGATGTCGCGTTTACAACATGAAGATAAGACCTGTGAAAGGCATGGCAATGCAGTTGATGCGCTCTACCGGAAATAAACCGTGCCTATAGGCACGATGAAAAAGCCTTGCGGACGCGTCGAGTGCTCATATCAAGATACTGGAACCCGACTCTATAAGATCTCCACGGCAGGAGTCGAATTACGCCAGCAATGTTCCGAATTTGAGTCCGGGGACTCGAGTTTGAGTAGATAGCGTTGTTTTGCCCTAAGGCAGTTAACTCATCCCGATCCATCGGATGTATCAGGCACGCATATCAACAATCGCTATGACACAAGCTGTGACACCCGAAAGAACTTTCGGATGAGCCTACATTCCATGCACCCGAAGACTTTATAGTCTCCACCCGAATCTACGATTCGGTTGGACACTCGGGGGCTACTTGTTGGGTTCGCAGCATAGAAAACAAAAAAAATCCTACGATGGGAACTATCACCAAGATCTATCTATTAGATACAAGCAACGGGTGGATATACATCCATAGAGAACTTACCCTCGAAGACAACAAAGCTTTGTTAACGAGATGGAACTCATGGATGATGTAGTCGTACACTTGCTGATCTCAAGGTCGTGATCAAGTCCAGCAGGTCCGGCTCTAGCACGTCCATCAGATCAAGCTCCAGCAAGTCCAACACCACAAAGCAGCGGTGCATCCGTGATCGCACACACGTCCAGTACCTCGACAACCACCGTCCCTCGCTCCAGCAAAGCAGCAGAAGCAGCAACTCCTTTCCAGATAAAGCCACCGGGAACATGTATCTTGCTAATCTGAAACCATGGGGAATAACTAGAGGGGGAGAGAGATCCTTCACGAGGAGGTGTGGTTTGTGAGGAGGAGAGGGGGGCACCCAAGGTCCATGGCGTGGCAGCCATGGTGGTGCCCCCACCTCTTCCACATTCATGTGGGTGGAGCTCCCACTCCCATAAAAAGCCTCCACTCAAAATTTCACTCACACATGCATTAAATTTTCACCAAATTTAATGCAAGCTCTCATTAAATAAAACTATTTTATTTATTTTATTTAGAATTTTGTCCATTACATTAATTAACAAACATTCACATAAAACCCCCTGCAACATTTCAATATCACATGCAGAACCAGTTTCTGCAATTTCACCCGAAACAATTCCGGTTTCCATCGAAATGATTCCAGCGCTTTCTTAAATCTTTATCTGGAACATATTTGCTCCAAATGGTGTAGGTATCCCTTAAGTGTGTCACCCTATGGTTCGCGAATAATGCAGACATGATCGAGACCCCTCTCCGATCAATAATCAATAGCGGGACCTGGAGATCCGTACTGACTCCCACATATTCAACGATGACTCTTCTGATCGTGTGAACCTTTAATGTCGTAACTAAATCCCTTTGTCTCGTGATATATTACATGTCTGAGATTCGATCATCGGTATCCAAATACCTAGTTTGATCTCATTACCGACATGCACTCTTTTCTCATTCCCGTGATATAACATTCTAGTGATCACATCACTTGCTTGCAAGCTATTTCAATGTGATATCACCGAGAGGGCCCAGAGTATATCTATCCGTCATCAGGATGGACAAATCCCACTCTTGATCCATGAGCCTCAACATAACACCTTCATAGCAGTGAACCCACCTTTATAGTCACCCTGTTACGGTGTGACGTTTGATGTTATCAAGATACTCTTCCGGTGTTAGCAATTAACATGATCTCATGGTCTAAGTACTAAGATTACTCCGTATGATGTTATAGCAATATAAACATAATGACTTTGATCGTAATGATATACTTCGGGTGAATGTTCATCACATCATTCCACCAATGTTGTAACCTCGTTATTAACAGCATCCAATGTCCATGATCAGGAAACCTTGATCATTTTGTTAATCAATGAGCTAGTTTATATGAGAGGCATTACTAGGAACTTTGTATTTTGTTTATTAAACACACATGTATTAATGTTTCCAATTAATACAATTATAGCATGCAAAATAAACATTTATCATAAAAATGGAATAAGATAGTAACCACTTTATTATTGCCTCTCAGGCATATTCCCTTCAGTCTCCCACTTGCACTAGAGTCAATAATCTAGTTTGAAAAACTTTGCGTATTGAACACCTATGGCTTTCTGGTGTTGCATATACACGATTGCTAGTGGTTAACATAATCTCTGGATCTGACAGTTTTAGGTCCATGTGTATTTGCATGTCTTTGCGTCTCTATGCATCACTTATTCTCAAATGAGATGGCATTGTATAAATTTGGTCCTTTGGTGAGAATTTTAGTTTGTTCGGGTTAAAATATGTTGATATTATTGTCATACAATATATCTTCATAGTATTAGCCCACTTTGAACCACACCTAGTTTGATAACAAACTACATAACACAAATGCCCTCCTTTGCTGCTACTATAGCAGTCATATACTTAGCCTTTTGTTGTAGTATCCGTCACAATGTTTCAACTTTGGAACTCATCCAAATCCATCATGGAACATCCTTTCCATTACATTGTGCCACCCATAGTCTAAATTGAGATAAATTTAATTTGTATCTTGTGACAAAACTAGTATCAATGTAACACTTTACAATGAACTACCTTTAACTATTTGTCACTTATACATGATATATTCTTAGTTCTTCCAAAGCTCATAAGAATATCTTAACTATCACCCAATGATCATCTTATGAATCATTCTGTTATGTGCTCATAACATTTAGAGCATAGGACATATCTGGATATATACATATCATGGTATAATCGATCAAAATATTCATGTGATTTTACTCACCAAGTGTTGAAACACTTGAATCTTAATACAATCATTTCCATGCAGCAAGAACCTTTCTTGTTGTTTCCATATTGAACCCTTTCAATATCTCATCTATGTACGTCTGGCATAACCATATTAGCGCCTCAATCTATCCATATAGGCATTGATGCCAAATATTCCGGTTCTGCCCAAGTCTTTCATCGAAATCCTATTTTAATGAAATTCTTAACTTATGTCAATACAAGATACATCATTTCCAATCAACACCATGTCCTCTACATAATGTATTAGAAATATGTCTCAGCGCTCCCACTTAATTTCTTGAAAATGCAAGCATCTTCATCATCTCCGATGAAATTAAACTCTTTTAACATTTTCATCATGGTGAAGATTCCAACTCCGCTATGCTCACTTCAACTATTGAAGTTTGCATGCCCTTTTAGCACCCTTTGAATTAACAAAACCCTTTGGACCATGTCATGTACACGTCCTATGTAACCATTCTATTAGAAGAACCTTGTTTTGTTTATTCAACTACCATATACCAAATTATATGTAGTGGTTGCTACATTAATCCGTCAAGACTAAATATCGCTATGAAAGATCAAATCTTGTCATAGTCAACTCCTTGAACATTGCCGTAAACTTCTTTCCGACATGTCGACTATTTCATAGATGTTAAACATCCATGTCTATTTCTTTATAGATCCAAACACAACTGATAGGCTTCATGCCTTTCCGGAGGGTCTTCCAAGTTCAGAAACTTGATTTCTCGTGTATGGATACTATCACGGATTCTATGACTTCTAGTCATTTTATGGAGTCAGGGCCCATCATCACTTCTTTGCATGCAGTCGGTTCATCATTGTCAAAAAATAACGACTTTTGTTTCAAATCTTACTATTTGATTCTTACCGACCCACATGGTTCAATAGGAACTCTAATCTCCAAGATCACACCCTTTGTAATCACAGGAGCCATCAGCATTGTGGCCGCCTGATGTCTACGAACTTCTATTCTTGTAGAGAGTTGTTGGGCCTCCAAGTGCAAAGATTTGTAGAACAGCAGCAAGTTTTCCCTTAAGTGGATCACCCAAGGTTTATCGAACTCAGGGAGGAAGTGGTCAAATGTATTTCCTCTCAAGCAACCCTGCAATCAAGATACAAGAAGTCTCTTGTGTCCCCAACACACCCAATACACTTGTCAGGTGTATAGGTGCACTAGTTCAGCGAAGAGATAGTGAAACACAAGTGGGATGGATAATTATAAGTGGTAACGGTGATAGAAAATAGCTTGATGGCGTGTGGTTGACATGGGAAAAGACTAAAGGCAAACTGAAATAAAGAAGGAAGCAAGCAAACATGTAACAGATCTAATTGCAAACGGTGTTTCAATGCTTAGAAACAAGGCCTAGGGATCATACTTTCACTAGTGAACACTCTCATATAAATATCTTCTCTTTATGATACTACTCTTAACTACTCTCCGGTTGGACATTCTAATCCATGGTAGGGTTATAACAGCACACCTCAAAGTAAGCCTTTCCCATCTAGAAAACCCCACACTGTCACCTTGAGCACTAGATGAGTCCAACAAACACCACAATTTCATAAAGACATCCAACTCCAAATATAACTCATAACAAGTATTTGTAATATCTAGCCTAAGTGCCACCATGGTGAGCACGCTGTCCCTTTCACACACATGGGGAGAGCAGAGATTCATTAAAGCACTTGAGTAGCAAGGTAGATCTATAGATTACAAGCTCATGATCACAATATGATCATGCATACAGAGAGAGATGAACACATAGCTACCGGTAGAACCCTTATCCTCGGGAGAGAACTACTCCCTCCTCATCATGGGAATTAGCAATGGTGATGGAGATGGTGGTGGAGATCGATGGAGATGGCTTCGGGGGCACTTCCCCGTCCCGGCAGGGTGCCGGAATAGAGACTTTCTGTCCCCCGAATCTCCCCTTCGGTGGCGGCGGCGCTGCGGAACTTTTCGTGGATTTCTGATTGATGATTTAGGGTTTTGGTATCGGGAGGCTCTTATAGGCGAAGGAGGCAAGATCGGTGGAGTGCCAGGGGGCCCACACCACCTGGTGGCGCGGCCAGGGCTAGCCCGCGCCACCATATGGTGTGGCCAGGCCCTGGCCCTCCTCCGTCTCTGCTTCGGGCTCCGTGAGTCTTCCGGTAAAATAGGAACTTTGGCTTTTGTCCCGTCCAATTCCGAGAATATTGATTTTCTGACTTTCCTGGAACCAAAAACAGCAGAAAACAGGCAACTGGCACTGTGGCTCTTGTTAATAGGTTAGTCCAAGAAATCATATGAAAAGTACTCCAAAGTTGGAACAAAACACAAGAAAGTAGATAAAACCAAGCATGGAACATCAAAAATTGTAGATACATTTGCAATGTATCAACATCCCCAAGCTTAACTCCTGCTCATCCTCGAGTAGGTAAGTGATAAAAAGAAAGAATAATTTTTGAGGTGACATGCACCATCAAAGACTTAATCAAAGTATTTGTAAAATATTGATAGCTGGGATCATAGTACTTCAATCAAACATGAAAGACAAGGTTCTAGAAATAAGACAAAGAAACTATGATGCAACATGAAAAGGTACAAACAAAAGATTCATGAATAACAGTGCTTTGCAAGACGTTTGTTTGTTTCACATAAAGAAAACATAGCATAATAGCATTCAGCTTGTCCCTCATAGAGTAGAAAATATAAATGCATAGGACACCTTCAAAGTTTACAAGAGTGACTAGATACAAATAGTTTAAAACAAGCAATATCAAAGTTATGCATCAATCAACAAGTCTTGGGACAATGCACATAGAACTAAGAATGGCCACTATGCTCTCAAAGTAGGTGCATAAAGATAGAAGGTGGAGACTCAATATAATGGTGGAAGAAAAGCCTTTTGTAAAAAGGAAGTAGGGATTCAAGTCTCATAAAGAGCTTCCAAAAATTATGATACTTAAAGCTTTCAGCTCTCATTGCCCCTATCATAAGCATCTTGAAGTGATTAAGGTTAAAGTGAACAAACTATGGTGTACATGCTTGACGAAGTATAAGTCAGAAATCTCATGTTCCTTGTATACGAGGGCCGCTCCTCATGCTACTCAAGTTTAGTCATCGATAAGTTCTTATCATCGTAAGTACATGTGTATCATTGAGAACCGCCAATGGGGTACCCCTTGCCCGATGATACGGAAGAATCCCCATATCAAAATGACAAGGCAAGCAGACAACGAGCATCTCAGCAATCTTCTTATTTACCATGGGAATATGGTGCTTTTTTCTCTCTTTCCTCTTTTCATAATCTCTTTTTTTTCTTTCTCTTTTTTTTCAATAGGACTCTTTTTTTATAAGAAGAATGCTTCATAGACAGCTCATTATGGTTACGCTGCAGGTTTCCACCATGTCAGCATGGATTAGACCAGCGGCCCAGGCATTTCTCTAACACATATACATAACTCCATGGACTTACAAGCTCCCCTTTCATTTCACATCGACGACATCCATATACAAAAGAGCATGATATCAACTAGGTACGAGGTACCCGTGCAATGTTGAAAGTGTTCCCCATGAAAGCATGGTTCTGCTAATCCACAAATAAGTGCAAACATATACAACATAGAAGACACAATGGTTCAAGTTTATTAAGGGCAAGAAAAGTAAAGTGTGCCATCAAGTTCGTGAGAGCTTTAATCACTAGTTTTCTCATAACAAGTTTAATTTGGAAGGTAAACAAAAGCATGAATATACTTGGAATAGCATATGCTAATAGGTAGGTATGGTGGACTCTTTGGAATAACTTGGTTTAAGGAGTTGGATGCATGAGTGGAACTCATACTTGGTTGTGGAGGCTAGCAACAGACTGGGAGCGAGAAACTAAGAGAGCAATAATGGCCATAATCATGCAAAGCGACAAAACATCATTGATCAAAGCATAAAGTGATACTACAAGTTGAAGACTAAAGGATCATAAAGGCTATGGTGACTTGAGATAGTCATAACATGGTGTGAGCATGCGCCAAGTCAACCCAAATAAAGCATCAAAGGAGAATACCACTATACTATGCTTTAATATGCTAAAACAACGCATGATTCATCCAAGGCACATTAAGCAATCTCAATTGTTTATAACAAGTCATGCTACAACAAAGAATACTAAGCATAGAGCCAAAACAATATCAAGCATGGCATGACAAAGCATAGGCCACAGTCAAAAACAAGCTCTTTTTATCACATAAGTATGAACTTTCCTACTCTTTTCCAAACCAAACCAAACTATTTGCAAACCAATGTATGAAAGAGGGGGTCCAACCAATTTATTCAGCAAACCAAGCAAACGAAAAAGAAGACGCTCCAAGAACAACACAACAGTGCATGAAACAATAAAAATGAAGCGTTTGGAAGAAACCTGAGATTTTTATTGATGAAGAAGGGGATGCCTTGGGCATCCCCAAGATTTGACGCTTGTACTTCTTGGATATTTCTTGGGATGACACGCATGGCATCCCCAAGCTTGAGCTTTAGTCCATCCTTCATCTCATTACTCATTCCTTCCATACACCTGAAATTTTTCCTTCATACAAAACTTCACACAATCTTTATTAGCAACATTAGTGCACTCAAGATAATAGGTCTTAAGGTTCAGTTCTAACACCAAATAAACTTCCACTAAAACACAAGCTACTGTAGCACTTCCCTCAAAAATCTCAATTCCCCAAAAGAACTCAAAAAGGAACCAACAAGAAGCAAATGCAAATAATGGCAGAAATCTGTCAAAACAGACCAGCAGGTAAAGACGAATTTTTTCGAAGACCTTCTGTTGCTCAAATCAAAAAGTGTTGAACTAACGAAAGTTAGATAAAAAACTGGGGCAGAATCACAAAAATTCACGCCTCAAAAAGACTTTCAGAGATTTTACAGGAATTTTTACGGTGAAGTACAGAAATCTGTTTCGGGACAGCAACTTTCCCAAGCATTACTTCTCTCTCATTAGAGGTTACTCTTGGCACAAAAAGCAAATAAAAAGGATAAGGAGCGGTTATTACAGAGATAATAACTTCCAAGACTCATCTAAAACTTTTGGGTTATCTTCCAATAAGTACTTTTCTTTAATGCCTTTAAGTTAGGCATGATAGTTTGAGAAGATGCTCACATAAGAAATATGAATTGAAGTAAAAGAGAGCATCAAAAAGAAAATTCAAAGCACATTTAAGTCTAACCCACTTACTATGCATAGGAATCTTGTTAAGAAACAAGTCATGAAAGCACAAAGCAACAAGCATAGTAAAGCAAAACAAGTGCAACTTCAAAACTTTCAACATAAAGAGGGGAAACCTAATATTATTAAGATGCATAAAACCATGTTTCCCTCTCTCCTAATAACTTACAGTAGAATCATGAATAAAATTAACAATATAACTATCACATAAAACATTCTTATCATGAGCCACATGCTTAAAAGAAGTAATACTCTCCACATAAACATAGTCATTCTTATTAATCATAGTGGGAGCAAATTCAACAAAATAGCTATCATTATTATTCTCGTCACCATAATCATCAAATATAGGAGGCGTATTGTAATCATTTATTTTCTCCTCAATAGTAGGTGAACTGAAAATATCATAATCATCATATATTGGAGGTTTGGTATCATCATAAGAAATAGAATATCTATCTTCCAAAGCGGGGGAACTAAAAAGATCATTTTCATAAAAACTAGCTTCCCCAAGCTTAGACTTTTCCATAACATTAGCAATAATGGTGTCCAAAGAATTCATAATAACAACATTGCTATTAGCATGCAAATAAAGTTCCATAGGTTTTATAATTTTCTCTTCAAACACTTCATGTCCTAACTCAAGATAAATACTATAAAGCTCTCTAATTTTTTTGTTGTTTTCCATTAAGCCTAACTAGTGAAAACAAGAAACAAAAAGACAAAATTGCAGAATCTAAATGAAATAACTTCGAGCACTCACACCAGATAATAGGCGTTTGCCGTGGGAGGTTCTTCTTCTTTAATCCTCCGGTGTGAATACCTTTTACCTTTCCTCCCCGGCAACGGCGCCAGAAAATAGCTTGATGTCTACGCACTTCTATTCTTGTAGACTGTTGTTGGGCCTCCAAGTGCAGAGTTTTGTAGAACAGCAGCAAGTTTTCCCTTAAGTGGATCACCCAAGGTTTATCGAACTCAGGGAGGAAGTGGTAAAATGTATTTCCTCTCAAGCAACCCTGCAATCAAGATACAAGAAGTCTCTTGTGTCCCCAACACACCCAATACACTTGTCAGGTGTATAGGTGCACTAGTTCCACGAAGAGATAGTGAAACACAAGTGGGATGGATAATTATAAGTGGTAACGGTGATAGAAAATAGCTTGATGGCGTGCGGTTGACGTGGGAAAAGACTAAAAGCAAACTGAAATAAAGAAGGAAGCAAGCAAACATGTAACAGATCTAATTGCAACCGGTGTTGCAATGCTTAGAAACAAGGCCTAGGGATCATACTTTCACTAGTGAACACTCTGATATAAATATATTCTCTTTATGATACTACTCTTAACTACTCTCCAGTTGGACACTCTAATCCATGGTAGGGCTATAACAGCACACCTCAAAGTAAGCCTTTCCCATCTAGAAAACCCCACACTGTCACCTTGAGCACTAGATGAGTCCAACAAACACCACAATTTCATAAAGACATCCAACTCCAAATATAACTCATAACAAGTATTTGTAATCTCTAGCCTAAGTGCCACCATGGTGAGCACGCTGTCACTTTCACACACATGGGGAGAGCAGAGATTCATTAAAGCACTTGAGTAGCAAGGTAGATCTATAGATTACAAGCTCATGATCACAATATGATCATGCATACAGAGAGAGATGAACACATAGCTACCGGTAGAACCCTTAGCCTCGAGAGAGAACTACTCCCTCCTCATCATGGGAATCAGCAATGGTGATGGAGATGGTGGTGGAGATCGATGGAGATGGCTCCGGGGGCATTTCCCCGTCCCGACAGGGTGCCGGAACAGAGACTTTGTCCCCCGAATATCCCCTTCGGTGGTGGCGGTGCTGCGGAACATTTCGTGGATTTCTGATTGATGATTTAGGGTTTTGGTATCAGGAGGCTCTTATAGGCGAAGGAGGCAAGGTCGGTGGAGTGCCAGGGGGCCCACACCACCTGGTGGCGCGGCCAGGGCTAGCCCGCGCCACCATATGGTGTGGCCAGGCCCTGGCCCTCCTCCGTATCTACTTCGGGCTCCGTGAGTCTTCCGGTAAAATAGGAACTTTGGCTTTTTTCCCGTCCAATTCCAAGAATATTGATTTTCTGACTTTCCTGGAACCAAAAACAACAGAAAACAGGCAACTGGCACTGTGGCTCTTGTTAATAGGTTAGTCCAAGAAATCATATGAAAAGTACTCCAAAGTTGGAACAAAACACAAGAAAGTAGATAAAACCAAGCATGGAACATCAAAAAATATAGATACATTTGCAATGTATCACCGCCATCGGGACACTTTCTGGTGCTACGCTACTTATCACATATAGCTAAGGTTTAACAACCTTATCAAAGTTCTATTGTCCTCCCACTTAACTTTTCATGAAAAAATCCTTCTCAAGAAACTTGACGTTCCAAGCGACAAACTCTTTTGTCCTCGGTGTTATGGAGGAGTTCCCAACAAATTCTTTGGGATAACCTACAAATACGTGCTTATCCGAATTTGGTTGTAAACATTTTACTTATGCATAGCATACCAAAAATTAAGAAAAGACAATTCGGGTTTTATCCCAAACCATAACTCATATGGTGTCATTTCAATGGATCACGATGGTGCTCTTTTCAGTGTAAAAGCAGTAGTCTCTAAAGCTTTAATCCTTAAAACATATTGGAAATTTTATAAATGACACGTTTGATCTTACCATGTTAAACAAGGTTTGATTTGATCTCTCGAACATACCATACTCCTATGGTTTATCGGGAAATGCAAATTCATGGAACAATTCCTGAAATCTTAGGTGTTTTGCTAAACTTGTAACTCAAATATCTTCATTTATGATAAAATCATAAACTCTTTTATTTTCTTGTTACAATGATTTTTCACTTCATCTTGAAAGTATTTGAACAATTTTCAAATGTTTCATACTTCTTCCTTATTAAGTAAATATATAGATATATTCACTCAAATTTCTGGAGAAAGCATATGAAGCCAAAAGATCCATCGCATATGGGTACACATAATGGACTATATACATCAACATGCATAATATCCCATAAATTAGTCATCCTTCCTCTTTGGCCTATGGACGGAGTTTCAATTATCTCGAGGAAAGTTTCACAAGCGTCAATTGATCAAAATCAAAAGACTCCAAAAATCCATCAACATGGAGTTTCTTCATGTTTACTTTCCAATATAATTCAAACAGCGATGTCACTTCATAAGTGATCTTCCAATCATTTGTCTTACGACATTTTAGCAATAATGTTTATGGATGTGATTTCTCCAACTAGATTTGTAAAAGTTCATCCATCCTTTATGGAATACGATAATTATTTGAACAACCATCGTTCTCGTAATACCGGAACAAAATAACAATTATTAAAACAAATCTTGAAGGCTAGGTTTGACGACAACGAAAAACACAATAACACTTTATTTGTTTTTGATGAACATCATCACGTATTCTCTTGCTAGTTACTTAGGCCATTGCAGTTCATGAATTGTGTTGTTCTGTATGACACTTCACACCAACCAATTCGGTATCCAATACCAGTATCCAATACCTCAGAACCACATTGTTTAACAAGCAAGGAATACATCCATAACATGTATATCTTCTATATACCTAAGTTGGACATCTCCAACCTTTTCTTTTCTGCCAAATATTTTATAGATTCTCTTTCAACAATTCATTTTCTTTTAAAAGAATCTATCAACATCAATAATGGTGTCATTTACATGACACATAGTACAAAGCATATATAGTCAAATACTAATACCTTTGGACTTGCACTTTGAAGTGGATCACCATCATCAAATGTTTGGTGTTCTTTCAAAAATCCGTTGTTTAGTAATCTATTAGTGTAGTAAACATTTTACTTACATCTTCTATTCATCCTTATCATGACAACTTTCATGATCAAGCTACTATAGCCTATAAGGAAGAATCGCGAGTATAATGTTAGTTCCCAACACCTTTTTGGGAGATTCGGATGCCTAGCATCTCCATCATTCACAAATTCTCATACAATATGAGAACATGTATTTTGCTAAATTATACTCTATCATAATGCAACCAAAAACATTGTTTCAGATATCACAATATCTTCCACACATGATGGTTCCTGAAACAATTCTTTCAGCTCCTAGATAACCTTGATATTAAAACAACTTTTGAATATCAATAATCATGGAGGCAAACATGATACTATAGATACTAACATTGGAATTCTTACTCTTGATTTAATACTACTTATTAAACTTCATGGAGTAAATAGAGTTTGCTGAAAGTTTGTAATAGGACTTCTAAACTTTAAATTGACATTCAAAACAATACGATACCAGTTCGTAAAGTAAATATCCAGAATTCTATAGTTCTATTTTCTCAATTAAATCTAAGCATAAGGTAGTGAACAGATGCCAATGACTACAACAAATTGTGCAAATTCACTTCGATTTAGTTTATGACAAATTGAGTTCGACTAATCCAAATTAGAAATGAACTCCCACTCAAAAACGACATCCCTCGTGCCTTTTTGGTGATTACATGAACCAAATCCACTACACCAAGTCTGATCATCACGTGAGTTGGTGTAGCTTCAAAGGCGAGCATCAATATGGTCATCACATCAACTATATGACTCATGCTTAACCTTTCGGTCCGTGTTCCGAGGCCATGTCTATACATGCTAGGCTCGCCAAGTAAGAACCTTAGTATTCGCGTGTGTAAAACTGTCTTACACCCGTTGTATGAAAGCGTAGAGTCGAGTACACCCGATCATCACATGATGTCTCGAAACACGATCCATAGAATGGTGCATACTTAAGGAAGAACACATTTTATCTTGATATTTAAATGAGGGATCATCTTACAATGCTACTAAAAACGCCAAACTAGCAATATAAGATGCAAACATCTAATGTGTAAAGTGGGATGATATGATCCATGCATTTGATCTCTATCATATGCATCATGGTATGATCTCTATCATTACTTTGTGTGTAAGACCAAGGTCTATGGAACTTACACGTTAGGTGTGTTGTAAGAGTATACATCTACTTACAACATTACCATATCATGACACTAGCCCAGCAACGATCTAAACTAGACGCCTCTAATTTATCCATTGCAAGTTTTACGTGGCTTAGGGCTTTCGGAGATAGAACCGGTCTTACCTACGAACATGGAACCACAACGAGGATAACCAAGTTATTAGCAACTCGTTGTAAATCAGATATTGACTATAGTAGGAGAGACATACACCCAGCAGCCACTTATGCAAAACTAGTTGCATGTCAGTCGTGGAACCGGTCTCATGTGCGATGACATCTAAGGTTGGTTTGGGCCGCTTCATCCCACTATACCACCAATATCCAAAATACATGAAAGATGCAATAACATGATCATCATCGCCCACATATAAACATATGTGTACTACCCGTGCAAAGCACCTACGCATAGATCAGGCTCTGATACCACTGTTGGGTTCGCAGCATAGAAAATAAAAAAATTCCTACGATGGGAACTATCGCCAAGATCTATCTATTAGATACAAGCAACGGGTGGATATACATCCATAGAGAACTTACCCTCGAAGACAAAAAAGCTTTGTTAACGAGATAGAACTCGTGTATGATGTATTCGTACACTTGCTGATCTCAAGATCGTGATGCAGTCTAGCAGGTCCGGCTCCAGCACGTCCATCAGATCCAGCTCCAGCAAGTCCAGCACCACCAAGTCCAGCACCGCAAAGCAGCGGTGCATCCGTGATCACACACATGTCCGGTACCCCGACAACCTCCGTCCCTCGCTCTAGCAAAGTAGCGGAAGCAGCAACTCCTTTCCAGATAAATCCACTGGGAACATGTATCTCGCTAATTCGAGACCATGGGGAATAACTAGAGGGGGAGAGAGATCCTTCACGAGGAGGGTGTGGTTTGTGAGGAGAAGAGGGGGGCCTTTTATAGGGGAGAGGGGGCACCCAAGTTCCATGGCATGGTAGCCATGGTGGTGCCCCCACCTCTTCCACATTCATGTGGGTGGAGCTACCACTCCCATAAAAAGCCTCCACTCAAAATTCCACTCACACATGCATTAAATTTCCACCAAATTTAATGCAAGCTCTTAAATAAAACTATTTTATTTATTTTATTCAGAATTTTGTCAATTACATTAATTAACAAACATTCACATAAAACCCCCTGCAACATTTCAATATCACATGCAGAACCAGTTTCTACAATTTCACCCGAAACAATTCCGGTTTCCATCGAAATGATTCCAGCGCTTTCTTAAATCTTTATCTAAAACATATTTGCTCCAAATGGTGTCGGTATCCATTAAGTGTGTCACCTACGGTTCGCGAATAATGCAGACATGATCGAGACCCATCTGAAAGAACATTTCATGTTTTCCTATGTTTTGCGTGTTAGATAACAATATTGTGGAGACTATTCATGTGTGCTAAGTGTGTACAAAGATTTGAGGGGGGGGCGGATTATCCGCCCCCAAGGGCCGGATAATCCGGCCTACCTCATTTCTCAAAGGGAGACAAGGCACGTCGCTCAGTACCCGGTCGGATTTTCTCCCGGAAAATCCGAACTAGGACGGTTTTTCTTCCGTAGGCCGGATAATCCGGCCCCCAGTTTTTGAGCAAAGGGAGCCAAGGCGCGTCGCTCAGTATCCGGTCGGATTTTCTCCCGAAAAATCCGAACTGGGGCGGTTTTTCCTCCCCAGGCCGGATAATCCGGCCCCCAGAAGTTGATCAAGGGCAAGCTCGGCGCGATGCTTAGATAGGGGGCGGATTATCTGCCGGATATTCCGAGTCTAGGATGGTGTTTTCCCTAGGCCGGATAATCCGACCATCACTTGGGCCAGATAATCCGGCCCCCAAAGTGTCCAACGGCTGGTTTCTACAGGGGGTATAAATGCCCTTTCTTCCCCAACATTCAGAACTCTTGATTCATTCTTGTCTAGACATTGTGCAAGAGCTCTCATTCTTGATCTCCCACTTCAACCACCCGAAGGTCTTGATCTTTGGGGGAATTGAAGGAGGAGAAGTTCATCATCGTCATCACGAATCAAGCGCTTCAACTCCTCTCCATTCACTTGGAGAAATCCCTGATCTAGTATTCTTGTCAATACCTAGATCTTGTTCATTGTATTTGATAACTTTGTTCTTGTGGTAGCTTGTTGTCATTTCGGGAGCCTCCAAGTTGTTGTGGAGTTGTTGCCCCGCTAGTTGTGTAAAAGCACCGGTGCCCGCCTTGAAGGGTACCTATAGTGGAAAGGTGGATCAGGCCTTTGGTGGCGAGATCCATCGGAGAACAGGGTGAGGCCTATTGTGGCGTGGTGGTCTTAGTACCGCCCACCCCTCCAACACAGACGTACTTCCCTTAACAAGGAAGGAACTGCGGTCAAACAAATCCTGTGTCTCCGCGTGCTTCACTTTGGTTTCCCCTTTCCTCTTCCACTCGCTCTTTACTCACTAGTAGATAGATTTGCATATAGGGAAAATTTGGGCTTAACCGCCTAAGAGTAGTATGGGTACCAAAGGTGATGGGAATGAGGCTGTGGATAAGGTCACAATGGATGATCTCAAGTCGTTGGAAACAACCTTGTTGAAATCCTTTGAGGCCAAGATGGAGGAGATGAATCAAATGATTGCTCGCCTCACATCATCCATAGCCCCATCTCCATCCTCCTCTGAGGCTCCCACACCATCATCTAAGGAAAAGGGTAACACTGGATCCAAGGATGATGATGCGGAAGGTGAAAAACTTAATGGTTCCACCTCCAAGAAGGGAAGTGGTAAGGAGGAATATAGTGAAGTTCACCACGTATATTCCCCTGACCCACCTATCCCTCATCCTCATATAAACAATAGGGGTGATCCACCCAAGCTTACTGCATCCTCTTTCAATCAATGGCAATTCCTAATGAAATCTCATGTTTGCAGCTCCTCTATTGAATTGTGGAGGATTATTGAAGAGGGTCTTCATATTGGAGATCAAACCAACCTAATGAGAAGAGAAGTTATGGACAGCCAGTTGAATGCCACCGCTCTCCACATGATACAGCTGGGTGTGGGTCCCAAGGACATGCCACACATTGAACATCTCAACACAACTAAAGAAGCTTGGGATGCTCTTACGGATCTCTTCGTTGGAAATGAAAGCATGAGAAGGAACAGGTATGGTGCCCTTAGTAATGAAGCTGAGGGATTCTACATGTTGGATGGTGAAAACCATGAGGACATGTATAGAAGACTCAAGGGCATCGCTACAACATTTCGAAAGCATGGGGCCACTCACATTGATGATGCATGGATAAAAAGGAAATATGTGAGTGCCTTAATGCCTTTCGAGCCAACGGACTTGAAGAGCCTGCAAGGTAGACATAACTATCATCAAATGACATCCAATGAAGTCATGCAAGAAATGGCGTCATTCAAAGTGGCAGCAAAGAATGCTGAAGATGCCTGTGCTCGGGCCATTGGAATGCAAAAGGGTGTCAATGTGGCTCTCAAAGTCAATGTTGTTGAGCAAGAGGAAGATGAAAGAGCTTTTGAGGGGACCTCCATGGACTGCCCCCATGAAGTCAAACGTGCTCATGGTGAGTACATGGCATTTTATGCAAGGAACTTTTGGAAGGACCCTGCCAAAGCCAAGTCAGAACTTGAGCGCAAGAACGGGTCAAATGGAAGAAGAGAAAGTGGACCACGATTGAGAACTTGCTACAACTGTGGAGATAGAATGCACTTTGTAGCCAAGTGTCCGTATCAAAATAGAGAAGACAATGGTGGCAGGCTCATTCTTAAAGAGAAATCTAAAGCACCTAAGAAGAAGCCATTTATTAAGAAGAATGGCCCCTTCAAGAAGCAACCCAAGATCGTCTTAGTTGCACAAGAATAATACTCCTCTGCAAGTGAAGATTAAGAGGATGATGATAGTTCATGCGAGGTGGCTGCTATAGCCACCACATCGACTCCTTCATCTCTCTTTGACTCGCCAAACGAGAACGTCATCAACAACAACGCCACTTGCCTAATGGCAAGAGGGTCTGGGGTATCAACTTCTAGCTCTTCATTTCCTAAGACTAACATAATTTTGGATATGGATGATCATGATAGTCTTAAAATGAAAGAAGAAGTTATTGCTTTGGATGCCTTTTTCACTAACCTACAAGGTGAGCACAAACTCCATTTTGATGCTCTTATGAGTCAACTTGATCAAGCCGAAGATCTTCTTGAAGAAAAGGGCAGAATTGAAAGAGAAGATGCCTTGGAGATAGCCTCTTTGAAGAATGCCTTGGAAGAGGAAGAGGAAGCTCGAGTATCTTTGGAAGAGAGACTCGAATCCATTGAGGAGTCACAAGAATAAGCTGTAGCTCAGCTCATCAAAGAACGTGACCATGCTCTTGCTAAGGTAAAGAAACTAAAGAAAGAAAAGATTAACTTTGGGGATGTTCATGCTAGACTTTTGGAGAAGTTTGATAATCTTGAAAGTGCTCACATGGCATTGAAGAGTGATCATTCTACTTTAAATGAGTCTCATGACCAGCTCCAAACTCAATTGAAATGGTATGATGTGCCAAGTACCTCCACTTCATCCTCTAGAAAAGAAGACCTTGCGAGAAGTTCTCAACACAAAGGTAAAGGAGTTATTGATGAGATACTAAGCAGGCAAAGGACAAACAATAGTAAAGAAGGTCTTGGTTACATACCCAAGACAAAGAGCAAGAAAAACAAGAAGAAGAAGAAGAAGAAGAAGAGCAAGACTGCTCAACTGAAGACTAGCAACATTACCAATGACAAGGCTAATTATGATGGTTTTGCAGGGGCCAACAATCCTAACTTTGAACTATATTGTGATTATTATGGTGATGTTTATGCTAGGTATGTAGGCCCTTATGATTTTTACATTCCTTGGTCTATTTGGGTTCCCAAGATCCTTGTTACTAACATGAGAGGACCCATTGAAAAATGGGTACCTAAAACCAAGAAGTAATTTTCTTGCAGGGCTATGCTTCCGGTGGTTCTAAATGGGTACTCGATAGCGGTTGCACGAGTCATATCACTGGAAGCAAGGAGATCATCATGGAGATGCGGCCAAACCTTGATCACATAACAGTCTCCTATGGTGAGAAGTCAAAATCTGAGGTATTGGGTCTCGGCAAAGTTGTGGTGGCTCACGATATCTCTCTCATGGACGTCATGCTTGTTGAGACCCTCGGGTACAACTTACTTTCAGTTCGTGCCCTTGGTAAGATGGGCTTTGCAGTTTATATTGATGTTGATTTGGTGGTACTCTTGTGGAGCAAGTCTCTAAAATTCGCTTTCGTGGGATATGTCGAAAATGACCTGTACGTGGTGGACTTTTCGGGGAAAACCACTACAGGCCCGATGTGTCTTTTCGGAAAGGCTGACGTGGGTTGGCTATGGCATCACCGACTAGCCCACGTCAATATGAGAACTTTGAAAAGTCTCCACAAGGGTGGCCACATCCTTGGACTAAAAGAAAATGTCTCCTTTGCCAAAGATCGTGTTTGCAGGGCGTGTGTTGAAGGGAAAATGCATGACTCACCTCATCGAAGGAAAACTATTATCTCATCAAAAATGATTTTGGAGGTCCTTCATGTGGACCTCTTTGGACCTCCATCTCATGCAAGCCTCGGTGGGAAGAAGTATTGTCTAGTGATTGTTGATGATTACTCAAGATACACTTGGGTTTATTTCTTCAAGTTGAAGAGTGAAACTCAACAAACAGTCATTGACTTTGCCAACGAGGTTCAACGTCAACACAACGTCCCCATTCTGGCTATAAGAAGTGATAACGGCTCTGAGTTCAAGAACTACACCTTAAATAGGTTCCTAAGTGAAGAGGGGATAAGACATCAATATTTCGCTGCGTACACCCCTCAACAAAATGGTGTAGCCAAGAGGAAAAATCGAACTCTAATGGATATGGCAAGATCAATGTTAGCCAAATTTAAATCTCCATATAACTTCTGGGCTGAAGCAATCTCTACTGCTTGTCATTCATCCAACCGATTATACCTTCGCAAGATCTTGGACAAGACTCCGTATGAAATACTTACCGGTAACAAGCCAAACATCTCATACTTTCGGGTATTCGGGTGTAAGTGTTTCTTTCTTATCAAGGGAGTTCGTTTATCCAAGTTTGAATCTAAGGCTCTAGAAGGTATTTTTGTTGGTTATGGTGCCGAATCCCACACTTATAGAGTCTACAATAAGCTCTCCGGATCTGTTGTAGAATCTTGTAGTGTGGTGTTCGAGGAAAATGACGGTTCCCGTGTGGAGCAAGTTGGTGTTTATGATGCAGATGTCGAAATACCCCAAGATGCCATAAGAAGAATGGGCGTGGGATTTTTCCACCCCATTGAGGAACCCCTTGTGGCAGATCAGGAAGGATAATGCTCTACTCATGTAGAGCCCTCATCTACACATACTCAACATGTTCCAACCACAGGGGCAACTTCTACACCATCTCCATCAACTGCCGAAGGTCAAGATGTTCCAGAAAGCTCCAGGCCAGATTTTCTGGTTGACACCGGATTATCCAGCCACCTTGCTCCAGCTGACCATATTGCTCCTGGTGGTGAAGATATCAACGCAAGCTCCAGGCCAGATTTTCCGGCAAGCCCCGGATTATTCGGCCCCTCGCCAGTTCAAGCTAGCCCCAGGCTTCCTGATGAAGCTGCTACAAATACTCCAAGGCCGGATTATCCGTCCTCTCCATCGGCCGAATTATCCGGCCCTGTCTCACCGGTTCAGCAGCCTCCTGTTACGGCTACTGATTCACCTCAAGGGCACGTGTCACCACCACCTGCTGCTGATATTCCAGTTCCTGATCAAGGTCGAGTAAATGCTTCTAATGAAGATTCATGTGATGAATCTACTCCTCCAAGAGACAACAAACTTATCGAACTTTGTCGCAAGGCTTGGGCTGATCGTAACCTTGAGTTGAGGGGTCACACCCTCGACAAGGTTGTTGGTGATCTTTGACGAAGGATTTCTACAAGAAGAGAATTGGCCAGTTTTGGTGAGCATCAAGCTCATATCTCTATGGTGGAACCTAAGAAGGTCTTTGAAGCACTTGAAGATCTAGACTGGGTTGTTGCTATGCATGAAGAATTGAATAATTTCGAGCACAACAAAGTCTGGAAACTCATGGAGAATCCCAAAGATTGCCGCAATGTTATCGGCACCAAGTGGATATTCAAAAACAAGCAAGACAAGAATGGCATTGTTGTGAGGAACAAGGCAAGAATTGTGGCACAAGGTTACTCCCAAGTTGAGGGCATTGACTTTGGCGAGACCTATGCTCCAGTGGCTCGCCTTTAGTCCATCCGTATCCTTCTTGCTTATGTTGCCCATAACAATTTTAAGTTGCAGGAAATGGATGTCAAGAGTGCCTTCCTTAACGGTCCTAATGAGTTGGTGTATGTAAAGCAACCCCCGGGTTTTGAGGATCCTAACTTTCCGAACCATGTCTACAAATTCGATAAGGCACTCTATGGCCTTAAACAAGTCTCACGTGCGTGGTATGAGCACCTTAAAGAGCTTTTGTTAGATCGTGGCTTCGAAGTTGGGCAAATCGATCCCACTCTTTTCACTAAGAATGTTAAGGGGGAGCTCTTCGTATGCCAACTATATGTAGACAATATCATCTTTGGTTCTACTAATAAAGTTTTTAATGATGAATTTTCAAAGCTTATGACTGACAAGTTTGAGATGTCTATGATGGGGGAATTACGGTTCTTTCTTGGATTCGAGATCAAGCAACTTAGAGAAGGAACTTTTATTAACCAAGCAAAGTACATCCAAGACATGCTCAAGAGATTCAAGATGATGGATCTAAATTGGGTCGCCACTCCGATGCAAACAAAATGTCATCTTGAACTTAACCCACATGGTAAAGATGTGGACCAAAAGGTATACCGGTCCATGATCGGCTCTCTTCTTTAAGTCTGCGCATCTAGACCCGATATCGTGTTGAGTGTGGGAGTGTGTGCAAGGTATCAAGCAGCTCCTAAAGAAAGCCACTTAGTGGCGGTCAAGAGGATCTTTCGATATTTGGTTCATTCCCCTAACTTTGGTCTCTGGTATCCCAAGGGCTCCAATTTCTCTTTATGTGGTTATACTGACTCAGATTGGGCTGGTGATAAGGATGATCAGAAATCCACTTCTGGAGCTTGTCAATTCTTGGGAAGATCTCTTGTATGTTGGTCCTCTAAAAAGCAGAATTGTATATCTCTCTCCACCGCTGAAGCTGAATATGTTGATGCTGCCAGCGCTTGCACTCAATTATTGTGGATGAGGCAAACTTTAAAGGAATACGGTGTCAATTGTGACAAAGTGCCTATTTTATGTGATAATGAAAGTGCAACCAAAATTGCGTACAATCATGTTCAGCACACAAGGACGAAGCATATTGAGATTCGGAATCATTTTATTCGAGACCATGTTGCTCGCGGCGATATTGATCAATCTTTTGTGAGCACGAAGAACCAACTTGCGGATATTTTTACAAAGCCACTTGATGAAGCAAGGTTCTGCTACTTGAGGAATGAGCTAAATATCATTGATTCCAGGAGCTTGTCTTGATTACCCATGCACTCACTCATACATCTCAATCCTTCTTTGGTCTAGGTGTGGGCATGGATATAGGGGGAGTGTGGTCCTAACTCACTGGGCTAACCCTCCCCCCATAATGCCAAAAGCAATATAAATCATTTCTCTTAATATCATTTTGTGATATGTGAGCTTCTTGATGAGTATTGGTCGTGAACCCAAGATATATCTTCGCGGTGTCACACCATACACTCCAACAAGGTGGCCTCGGCCATCGCCCTCTCCCTTGAGGAGAATTGGCTCTTTTTGGATGTTCTTTGCTATCTCATGTTCTTATGGGAATCACACTCAATCTTGGCTTTTATTTGATTTGGATTTTGCAATTTTGACTGTCTAGTACCATCTCAGTTTGGCTCTCTTAATCCTAAGCCTTTCCCTACCCCTAAGCCATCTATTCTAGCACACAAGTCCCTTGTACACCTTGTGGGGGTGTTGTTTGGGGACACGCGGGCCTGGTTCTGTGTACAACAGAATTCCAGATTTGAGGCCGGATAATCCAGCCCAAGTGTAGGCCGGATAATCCGGCCCTGGCGGATTTCGTCTTAAAGGGCAGGGATCGGGGGGAAGGGCTCATAACGAGCAGCACTTCTCCCCCAACCCTCTCCTCCTCAGCCGCCGCCTGCAGTCCCCCACCCTCCCTAGAGCCTCTCCGGCCACCGGATTTTCCAGGCCTCCCCGGATCTTCTTCTCCACGCCTCCGGGTAGCTTCTCCTCCGTGTTCTTCCTCCAATGAGTGAGGGTAACTCCCGTCTCCCCATCTTTGGCTAGATGTGTTACTTGTTGGGTGGAACATTGTCTAGAAGGATGTGTTTTCGCATAGAAATTGTAGTCTTGCAGTTTCTAGGCACGATCTATTTTTTTTGCATTCAATCTAGGTGAAATCGAAATTTTCTGCCAGGGCTGGATTATCCGCCCCTGGCCAGGCCGGATAATCCGGCCTGACAGATTCGATTCTGGTTCAGTTTCACTATGGAGTATGCATTGGGTAGATTTGTCCTATGAACTTTTTGACTACTTTTTCCATGCTCTCTCCTGGACTTGTGTGTATGCTTATCCCCTTGCTATCGCCCTTATTCTCCTCATAGGTGGTTCCAGTGTTCCCAAGACCTACAAGCGCCGCCCCCGTGCCAAATACTTTCAGGACGATGGACAGGGTAACTTAGTGGACGAAGTTGAGTTGAGGAGGAGAAAGAATGAAGATAAGCGCATGGTTGAACAAGCTAAAAGGACTAGGAAGGGGGTGTCCAAGAGGAAGGGCAAGGAGCCCAAGATCAACTACAGGACTTTGGATGCGGTCACCTATTCCTCCATCCGTCACCGTGACTTGTTTGCTGAGCTGTCTCGTGATGATGAGCTGGGGGATACTCGTTTTTGGTGTGCAGAACAGAAGGGAACCTAAGAAGATGTGTATGCTAGGCTGAACATTAGGCCTATGCAACCTCTGGTACTTGTTGATGCTTTGGAGAAGGATCATCTTGTGGATGCGATGTTTGTGGCTGAGAGGATGGGGCTGCACCATCTCATGTCTCTCCAGTGCTCCTTTGACTTTGAGGTGGTGAAGCAGTTCTTCTCCACTTTGGTTATTTGTGGGGATGAGCGTCGCACTATGAAGTGGATGACTCATGACAGGCCTATGACTGCTGATTTTCACGTGCTTGCTGAGGTTCTTGGTTACTCTTTCCGCAGCAGGGATAGAGCTGGTGGCCACCTCATCATCACCCAGCTGAAGCCCAACAAAGATGCAGCTCTCTCTCCTTGCACTGTGGACAATGGCATTGTGGGCACTGATACATTGCAAATGTATCTATAATTTTTGATGTTCCATGCTTGGTTTTATCCACTTTCTTGTGTTTTGTTCCAACTTTGGAGTACTTTTCATATGATTTCTTGGACTAACCTATTAACAAGAGCCACATTGCCAGCTGCCTGTTTTCTGCTGTTTTTGGTTCTAGGAAAGTCAGAAAATGAATATTCTCGGAATTGGACGGGACAAAAGCCAAAGTGCTTATTTTTCCGGAAGGGATCAAGTGCCAGAATACAAGACGGAGAGGGGCCAGGGGCTGGCCACACCACCTGGCTGCGCGGCCAGGCCTGGCCCGTGCCAGGGGGTGGTCTGGCCGACCCCAGCACCCCCTCGACCTCTCCTTCCGCCTATAAGTTGCCCTCGGGACGAAAACCCTAGGGACCCGATCAAAAATCCACGAAAGAGTCTGTAGCCACCGTCATCTCCATCCCTAGATCGGGAGGGATCTGAAGCTCTTCCCGGCACCCTGCCGGAGAGGGGAATTCACCCTGGAGGCCTTCTTCATCACCATTCAAGCCTCCGGTGTGATGCGTGAGTAGTTCATCCTTGGACTACGGATCCATCTAGTATCTAGATGGCTAGTTTCTCCTCCTTTGTGCTTTCATGTTTAGATCTTGTGAGCTCCGTTCATGATCAAGATCATCTATTTGTAATCCATATATGGTGTGTTTGCGGGGATCCGATGGATATTGAGATGCTATTTCAGATTGATTATTGATTCTATCATGTCTTTGTTATTTGAGACCTTGCATGCTTTCAGTTGTTAGTAGCTATCTTGGCCAAGTAGATGCTAACAACTCCAAGAGTTAGTATTTATGCTCGATAGTGGGTTCATGCCTCTGGTAATCTGGGGAAGTGACAGAAATCTCTAAGGTACTAGATGTGTTGTTGCTACTAGGGAGAAAACAACAATCCTTTGTTCATAGAACAATCGTATTGTTTACTTTACACCCAGCTCGTAAAGCAATAATCTATTGCTTGCAACTTAATACTGGAGGGGGTTCGGATGATAACCTGAAGGTGGATTATTAGTCATAGATGCAGTTGGATGGCGGTCTATGTATTATGTTGTAATGCCCAATCAAGTCTCAAAGGAGTCAAGATGATTAGTATATGCATGTATTGCTTTCTCGGTGTTTTTCAATTGCCCCGCTGTAATTTGTTCACCCAGCATGTTTTCTATCTTAAGGAGATCCACCTCTAGTGAACTATGGATCCCGGTCCTTTGTCTTTACATACAGTCTATAAATTGTTTCTGCTTTGTGTTTACTTTCTGCAAACTTTTACTTCTTTCCATTCGATACGTTTAATCCTTTGTTTTCCGCAAAACACGGTGAGATTGACAACCTCATCGCAAGTTGGGGACAAAGTTCTGTGGTTGTGTTGTGCAGGTCTCCACGTTGCTACTAGCACCGGTAGTGCGCCCTGCCAAAGCTCAGCTAGTAACACCTTTGGGGTGTTTCCTTGCTCCTACTGGTTCGATTAAACCTTGGTTTCATAACTGAGGGAAGACTTGCTACTGTGCTCATCGTACCTTCCTCTTGGGGTTCCCAACGAGCTCTACGTCGATCGTCGAGTGCATCAAGATCTTTTCTGGCGCCGTTGCCGGGGACTAAAGAAGAAGAAGCTCCCACGTCAACCTCGCGCCATCAAAGCCTTTTCTGGTGCCGTTGCCGGGGAGTCAAGGACATCTTCACAAGGGGAGTCCCTCATAACCAATCTATTTACTTTGTTGTTTTTGTTTTGCTAGGTTCCTTTTTGCTTTGTTTGCTTGTTTTCTTTATTCAAAAACACAAAAAAAATAGTTTTACTAGTTTGCTTTCTTATTGGAAAAACACAAAAAAAATTAGTTCCTTTCTTAAGTTGCCTTTATGACTAGCTCTGCTCCAATCACTATTTCATTATGGATAGCTCACTCAGTTTCCTATTTGGGAACAGTATTATGACTGCTGAGGTAATAGATGAACCACCGCCTGCTAGAACCTCCATGGAAGAAGAAATTGCTGAACCTAAAAGCTCATTAGATGAAAAAGAGGAGAGTGATGGACAAAAGGAGGAAGAATGGACCTACCCATGCCTACCTTCTAATGAGAGTAACGCTTTATCCCTTACATTATTTGATTGTCCCCCATGCTTATCAAAGGAGGGTGAATGTTATGTTCCCGAGGATTCTTTTGAAAATGTTTATAATAAAGCTCTAGTGCTTGTAGATCATGAAAATCATGCCTTATGTGATAGTTATATTGTTGAGTTTATTCATGAGGCTACTGAAAATTATTATGAGAGGAAAATATGGTTGTAGAAGTTTTTATGGTAATGAAACACCTCTATATGTGCTGAAAGTTTTGAAGTTACTTTTGTTTTATCTTCCTATGCCTGTCACTTTGCTCTTTGTGCATTTTTTTGCATACAAGATTCCTATGCATAGAAAGTGGGTTAGGCTTAAATGTGTTTTGAATTTGCTTCTTGATGCTCTCTTTTACTTCAATTCATATTTCCTATGAGAGCATCTTCTCAAATTTTCATGCCTAACTTAAAGGCGTTAAAGAAAAGTACTTGTTGGGAGATAACCCAAGAGTTTTAGATGAGTCTTGGAAGTTATTACCTCTGTAATAACCTCTTCTTATCCTTTTTATTTGCCTTTTGTTCCAAGAGTAACCTCTAATGAGAGTGAAGTAATGATTGGGAAAGTTGTTGTCCCGAAACAGATTTCTGTGCTTCACCGTAAAAATTCCTGAGAGAGTTATGTACGTCGCATTGAGCTGTAATTTTTTGCGCTTCTGCCCCAGGTTGTTATATAACTTTCTTTAGTTTAACACTTTTTGATTTGAGCAACAGAAGGTCTTCGAAAAAATTCGTCTTTACCTACTGGTCTGTTTTGACAGATTCTGCCATTTTCTGCATTTGCTTCTTGTTAGTTCCTTCTTGAGTTCCTTTGGGGAATTGAGCTTTTTGAGGGAAGTGCTACAGTAGCTAGTGTTCTAATGGAAGTTCATTTGGTGTTGGAACTGAACCTTGAGACTTATTTATCTTAAGGGCACTAATGTTGCTAATGAGATTGTGTGAAGTTTTGTATGAAGAAAATTTTTCAGGTGTATGGAAGGAATGAGTAATGAGATGAAGGATGGACTAAAGCTCAAGCTTGGGGATGCCACGCGTGTCACCCCAAGAAATATCCAAAAAGTGCAAGCGTCAAAGCTTGGGGATGCCCAAGGCATCCACTTCTTCATCAATAAAAATTTCAGGTTTCTTCCAAACGCTTCATTTTTATTGTTTCATGCACAGTTGTGTTTTTCTTGGAGTGTCTTCCTTTTCGTTTTCGTTTTGGTTTTTAGTTTGCTTGGTTTGCTTAGTTTCCTAAATAAGTTGGTTGGACCCCCTCTTTCATACGTTGGTTTGCAAATAGTTTGGTTTGGTTTGGAAAAGAGTAGGAAAGTTCATACTTATGTGGTAAAAAGAGCTCGTTTTTGACTATGGCCTATGCTTTGTCATGCCATGCTTGATATTGTTTTGGCTTTATGCTTAGTATTCTTTGCTGTAGCATGACTTTTTACAAACAATTGAGATTGCTTAATGTGCCTTGGATGAATCATGCATTGTTTTAGCATATTAAAGCATAGTATAGTGGTATTCTCCTTTGATGCTTTATTTGGGTTGATTGGCGCATGCTTACACCATGTTATGACTTTCACAAGTCACCATAGACTTTATGATCCTTTAGTTTTCAACTTGTAGTATCACTTTATGCTTTGATCAATGATGTTTTGTCGCTCTGCCTGATTATGGCCATTATTGCTCTCTTAGTTTGTCGCTCCCAGTCTTTTGCTAGGCTCCACCACAAAGTATGAGTTCCACTCATGCATCCAACTCCCTAAACCAAGTTATTCCAAAGAGTCCACCATACCTACCTACTAGCTTATGCTATTCCAAGTACATTCATGCTTTTTTTACCTTCCACTTGTTATGAGAAAACTAGTGATTAAAGCTCTCACGAACTTGATGGCACACTTTACTTTATTGCCTCTAATAAACTTGAACCATTGGGTCCTTCTTTGTTGCGTATATGCTTGCGCTTTATAAGTTGAAATTAGCAGAACCATGTACCATGGGGAACGCTTTCAACATTGCACTTGTACTTTGTACCCCGTTGATATTATGTTCTTTCGCTTACGGATCCCGGTGGTGTGAAATAAAAGTGGAACTTGTAAAATCATGGAGTTTGTATGTGTGTTAGAGAAACGCCTGGGCCGCTAGCCTATGCCATGCCTAATCATGGTGGAAACTTGCAGCGTCACCATAATGAGCACTCTATGAAGCATCCTCAATAAAAACCTACGCAAATAGCAAATAAAAAGATTGCTGAGATGCTCATTGTCTGCTTGCCTTGTCATTTTGATTATGGGAAAGCTCCTGTATCATGTGCAAGGGGTACCCCGTTGGCAGTTCTTAATGATACACATATACTTACAATGACAAGAGCTTACTCGTGACTGAAGTTGAGTAGCATGAGGATCGGTCTTCGTAAGTAAGGGGCATGAGATTTCGGTTTATAACTTGTCAAGCATATCCTCTTAGTTGTGTCACTTTAACCTTAATCACCTTAAAAGATGCTTATGATAGGGGCAATAAGAGCTGAAAGCTATAAGTACCATAATGTTTGGAAGCTCTTTATGAGACTTGAATCCCTACTTCCTTTTATAAAAGGCCTTTCTTCCACCATTATATTGAGTCTCCACCTTCTACCTTTATGCACATACTTTGAGAGCATAGTGGCCATTCTTAGTTCTATGTGCATTGTCCCAAGACTAGTTGATTGATGCATAACTTGTTATTGCTTGTTTGAAACTATTGTATCTAGTCACTCTTTTGAACTTTGAAGGTGTCCCATGCATTTATATTTGCTACTCTATTGAGGGACAAGCTGAATACTATTATGCTATGTTTTCTTTATGTGAAACAAACAAACGTCTTGCAAAGCATTGTTATTCATGAATCTTTTGTTTGTGCCTTTTCATGTTGCATCATAGTCTCTTTGCTTATTGCTAGAACTTTGTATTTCATGTTATGATTGAAGTACTTTGATCCCAGCTTTGAATGTTTTGCAAATACTTTGATCAAGTCTTTGATGGTGCATGCCACCTCAAAAACTATTTCTTTTTATCACTTACCTACTCGAGGACGAGCAGGAGTTAAGCTTGGGGATGTTGATACATTGCAAATGTATCTATAATTTTTGATGTTCCATGCTTGGTTTTATGCACTTTCTTGTGTTTTGTTCCAACTTTGGAGTACTTTTCATATGATTTCTTGGACTAACCTATTAACAAGAGCCACAGTGCCAGCTGCCTGTTTTCTTCTGTTTTTGGTTCTAGGAAAGTCAGAAAATGAATATTCTCGGAATTGGACGGGACAAAAGCCAAAGTGCCTATTTTTCCGGAAGTCATCAGATGCCAGAATACGAGACAGAGAAGGGCTAGGGGCCGGCCACGCCACCTGGCCACGCGGCCAGGCCTGGCCCGCGCTAGGGGGTGGTCTGGCCGACCCCAGCACCCCCTCGACCTCTCCTTCCGCCTATATATTTCCCTCGGGACGAAAACCCTAAGTACCCAATCAAAAATCCACGAAAGAGTCTGTAGCCGCCGTCATCTCCATCCCTAGATCGGGAGGGATCTGAAGCTCTTCCCGGCACCCTGCCGGAGAGGGGAATTCACCCTGGAGGCCTTCTTCATCACCATGCAAGCCTCCGGTGTGATGCATGAGTAGTTCATCTTTGGACTACGGATCCATGTAGTAGCTAGATGGCTAGTTCTCCTCCTTTGTGCTTTCATGTCTAGATCTTATGAGCTCCGTTCATGATCAAGATCATCTATTTGTAATCCATACATGTTGTGTTTGCGAGGATCCGATGGATATTGAGATGCTATTTCAGATTGATTATTGATTCTATCATGTCTTTGTTATTTGAGATATTGCATGCTTTCCGTTGTTAGTAGCTATCTTGGCCAAGTAGATGCTAGTAACTCCAAGAGTTAGTATTTATGCTCGATAGTGGGTTCATGCCTCTAGTAATCTGGGGAAGTGATAGAAATCTCTAAGGTACTAGATGTGATGTTGCTACTAGGGAGAAAACAACAATCCTTTGTTCATAGAACAATCGTATTGTTTACTTTACACGTTGTTCGTAAAGCAATAATCTGTTGCTTGCAACTTAATACTGGAGGGGGTTCGGATGATAACCTGAAGGTGGATTATTAGTCATAGATGCAGTTGGATGGCGGTCTATGTATTATGTTGTAATGCCAATCAAGTCTCAAAGGAGTCAAGATGATTAGTATATGCATGTATTGCTTTCTCGGTGTTTGTCAATTGCCCTGCTGTAATTTGTTCACCCAGCATGTTTTCTGTCTTAAGGAGAGCCACCTCTAGTGAACTATGGATCCTGGTCCTTTGTCTTTACATACAGTCTATAAACTGTTTCTGCTTTGTGTTTACTTTCTGCAAACTTTTACTTCTTTCCATTCGATACGTTTAATCCTTTGTTTTCCACAAAACACGGTGAGATTGACAACCTCATCGCAAGTTGGGGACAAAGTTCTGTGGTTATGTTGTGCAGGTCTCCACGTTGCTACTAGCACCGGTAGTGCGCCCTGCCAAAGCTCAGCTAGTAACACCTTTGGGGTGTTTCCTTGCTCCTACTGGTTCGATTAAACCTTGGTTTCATAACTGAGGGAAAACTTGCTGTTGTGCTCATCATACCTTCCTCTTGGGGTTCCCAACGAGCTCTACGTCGATCGTCGAGTGCATCAGGCACTCTGGCTGGCCTTGCTCCCATCTATGCTGCCTTAGTGGGTCTCTTCCGTGACTCCATTACTCCGAGTGGGGGCAACAATGACAGCATCCGTGGTCACCTTGTTCAGCTACTTCAATTTTCTCATGAGGTTGCCTCTTGCGAGGACGAGTCGGTGCAGTACAGGCTGGATGTCATGGACTTCATTTACCATGAGTTGACTGATGCTATGTTCAACCGTCTATCCATTCCCTATGCATCCTACATTATGATGCTCATCAGGCACCTGCTTCCTGCTGAGGAGTTCCACATTGACTCGATGCATAAGGCTAAGAAGATCTACAACAAGGTTCGGAAGACCTCTCACCCCTCCTCTGCTCCTGAGGGCCTCATGAGGGATGCTCGCAGGCCCCCAGTGGATGCTCGCAGGCCCCCAGTGCCTCCCGTTGCCCGTGAGATCAAGCAGCTAAACTGGTTCTAGCGTAACATTCTGTGCATGGGAGTGGACACGCGCAAGGGTCAGTACGAGGCATACAAGCAGCGCCATGAGTTGGCTCACTCCCAGCAGCTCATTCTCCACCATGTGTCCGGTGCTTCAGATGATCCTCCGGCTCCTACACCTCCCACTCCGTATGCTCGGTGGAACTCTTCCTCCGGGTTGAACTATGGTGAGCTAGAGCGTCACTTGTTCCCCTCTACGCCTGCTGCTAATGATGAGGATGAGGAAGGTGACACAGAGGAGCTTGAAGATGATGATGAGGATGAGAATGAAGACGAGGAAGAGGACGAGGACGAGGACTACGAGTGATCCTGTGGGGCACTAGCATCGCTCTTCTCCCTTTTTGGTGTCTCGATGCCAAAGGGGGAGTAGTAGTTCTATTAGGGTGTCCTGGATTTGCATGGGTCAGGCATAAGCACTTGCATTTTTCTATTCGTCTTTTTCCTGCTTATGCCCATTTAGCGTTGAACTTTAAATTTGTGGTTTGTGGTTGTTTGAGACTCTATGTGGTTGTCTGGATTATTATGCCTATGGATTTCATATCATGGATTATGCTTATGGAGATATCTATTCATATCCTATTGCTGGAGGTTTTTATCACGGAAGGCGCTCATATTGGTTATCCGGTAATAATTGTGGCTTATGTCAAGGATGCCTTCCCTCTACCTCGGTGGTATGTGTATGTTGCTCATATTTCTATGGAATAGTTTCACATATTTGTGTGCATTTGTATTCCAATGCAAAATTCTATTATGCACACATTGAGGGGGAGTCTCTTTCATGGTTATTACTGTTTGTCTTGTGACTTTCTCCTGCAAATCCTGGTATTGTCATCTAACACCAAAAAGGGAGAGATTGAAAGAACATTTCATGTTTTCCTATGATTTGTGTGTTAGATAACAATACTGTGGAGACTATTCATGTGCGCTAAGTGTGCAGGAAGCTTTGAGGGGGGCCGGATTATCCGCCCCCAAGGGCCGGATAATCCGGCCTACCTCATTGCTCAAAGGGATCCAAGGCGTGTCGCTCAGTACCCGGTCGGATTTTCTCCCGGAAAATCTGAACTGGGACGGTATTTCTTCCGCAGGCCGGATAATCCGACTGTCGCATGGGCCGGATAATCCGGCCCCTAGTTTTTGAGCAAAGGGAGCCAAGGCGCGTCGCTTAGTATCCGGTCGGATTTTCTCCCGGAAAATCCGAACTGGGGCGGTTTTTCCTCCCCAGGCCGGATAATTCGGCCTTCACATAGGACCGGATAATCCGGCCCCCAGAAGTTGATCAAGGGAAAGCTCGGCGCGATGCTCAGATAGGGGGCGGATTATATGTCGGATATTCCGAGTCTGGGGCGGTGTTTTCCCCAGGCCGGATAATCCGGCCATCACTTGGGCCGGATAATCCGGCCCCCAAAGTGTCCAACGGCTGGTTTCTGCAGGGGGTATAAATACCCTTTCTTCCCCAACGTTCAGAACTCTTGATTCATTCGAAATTGTCCAGACATTGTGCAAGAGCTCTCATTCTTGATCTCCCACTTCAACCACCAGAAGGTCTTGATCTTTGGGGGAATTGAAGGAGGAGAAGTTCATCATCGTCATCACGAATCAAGCACTTCAACTCCTCTCCATTCACTTGGAGAAATCCCTGATCTAGTATTCTTGTCAATACCTAGATCTTGTTCATTGTATTTGATAACTTTGTTCTTGTGGCAGCTTGTTGTCATTTCGAGAGCCTCCAAGTTGTTGTGGAGTTGTTGCCCCGCTAGTTGTGTAAAGGCACCGGTGTCCGCCTCGAAGGGTACCTATAGTGGAAAGGTGGATCAGGCCTTTGGTGGCGAGATCCATCAGAGAACAGGGTGAGGCCTATTGTGGCGTGGTGGTCTTAATACCGTCCACCCCTCCAACGCAGATGTACTTCCCTTAACAAGGAAGGAACTGCGGTCAAACAAATCCTGTGTCTCCGCGTGCTTCACTTCGGTTTCCTCGTTCCTCTTCCACTCGCTCTTTACTCGCTAGTAGATAGGTTTGCATATAGGGAAATTCCACCTAATAGTTTATCTAGAGAATTTACCCTTTGTGTTAAGCCTAAAATTGAAAAAGTATTAAAATTTGGTGTAGCACCTATTCACCCCCCCCCTCTAGGTGCCCATACAATCCATTTCACCATCTCCGGTCAATAATCAGCAGCGGGACCTGGAGATCCGTACCGACTCCCACATATTCAACGATGACTCTTGTGATCGTGTGAACCTTTAATGTCGTAACTAAATCCCTTTGTCTCATGATATATTACATGTCCGAGATTCGATCATCGGTATCCAAATACCTAGTTTGATCTCGTTACCGACATGCACTCTTTTCTCGTTCCCATGATATAACATTCTAGTGATCACATCACTTGCTTGCAAGCTATTTCAATGTGATATCACCGAGAGGGCCCAGAGTATATCTATCCGTCATCGGGATAGACAAATCCCACTCTTGATCCATGAGCCTCAACATAACACCTTCATAGCACTGAACCCACCTTTATAGTCACCCTGTTACGGTGTGACATTTGATATTATCAAGATACTCTTCCGGTGTTAGAAATTAACATGATCTCATGGTCTAAGGCTAAGATTACTCTGTATGATGTTATAGCAATATAAACATAATGACTTTGATCGTAATGCTATACTTCGGATGAATGTTCATCACATCATTCCACCAATGTTGTGACCTCGTTATTAACAACATCCAATGTCCATGATCGGGAAACCTTGATCATCTTGTTAATCAACGAGCTAGTTTATATGAGAGGCATTACTAGGAACTTTGTATTTTGTTTATTAAACACACATGTATTAATGTTTCCAATTAATACAATTATAGCATGCAAAATAAACATTTATCATAAACATGGAATAAGATAATAACCACTTTATTATTGCCTCTCGGCCATATTCCCTTCACTACTGACATGGGTGTACCCTACGGGCACTCGTGTTTAGCCTATACGGTCCATCCCAAGAGGATCCCTCGGTGCAATCGAATCCCAACAAGGATTTGGGTGGCCCGGGTCTAGAGGAAAGCGACTCCTTGAAGGACACGGCAAGCAATAGATAGAATTTCAAAAGGGGAAAACCCTAGGAGGGGCAACGAGGAGGACATCCACCACCCTAGCATACACCTCGCCTGATTGCATCTGTGCACCCCTTGTAACCTTTGACTCCTCGATAATCAAAGAGTAGACAAGCAGGAGTAGGGTCCTGCTCGAGGCCTGAACCTGGAAAAACCGCATGTCTCCCTATGTGCTTGTTTTCTAGCAGATCGACGCCTCCAATGCTCCCCAATCCCTCGAAGCTAAGTCCATCAACGATGGGCATTGACGAGTTAACCCCTCGTCATCGAGCTTCTTCAACAAGCTCTCGAGGAGGAAGGTAGGAGAAGATGTTTTCGATACAGACTTATGCGCTGTTGTTTGGATCTTGACATCCTAGTTGCTTCTTTCAATCTTATCTTCGTGGTGGCGAAAGATGGATGGAGGTGGCTAGATGTGATGATCCATGGGGATTTCTTGCTGCAATTTGGAGTTTCCCATATGGCGGCCTTGATTTGCCGCCATGATCCTTGGCTGATAGGGCAGCCACTCCAGTTGCCAACAACGGCACCAGTTCAACCTCCAATGCGGAGGGACTCAAGGAGCTTCCTGGCGGCGTTGCTCGGCCTTTGTCTCCCAAGTGGTTTCGTCCCCGGTGAGATGAAGGACGGCTAGAGGTGGAGTCCCAGTTCCTGTGGTGGAGAAGAACCCGATGGCTTTTCCTTTCTAGTTTTTAGGGTCCTTTATGCAATTTTGCAGGTCTATATTGTAATTTCTCTTGATCATGTACTCAATGTAATCCCACAGTCGATTAATGAAGCAGCTCTAGGCCCTTCTGGTCTTTCCCATTCGTGTCTGTAGTCATCGCTAGGTGGTCCATGGACTTATTTATAATTTCTATTATTTTAGACTTTTTTTACTGATGTCGATGATTATTAATAGATCGATGGAATTTTCGTAAAAAGAAAAGAAAAAAAATCACACATGGGTCTTCCAAAGGACCCAGTTCATTGCGCCTTTGCCGAGTGCCACCTCACTCCAACAATGGAGACAGGTTCAGACTCGCTTCTTGGACTTTGGCAGGCATTGAGATAAAACTTTCGAGAAGTGTCTTTTTTGAGTTGACTGCTTAGACGAGCGACTATTTGACTGCTCACACGAGCGACTATTTTTCCAAAGGAAAAGGGCCATACTTGTAATTTGTATCGCTGATCGCATATGTGATTCCACGTGTTCATGTCACCTCTTTGGTTTGCATACTTTTCAAAACGCAAGAAAAGAGGGAATGTATGATTGAGATGGTGTGTTATATAGATGGAACTGTCTTTTTCTTTGCGGGTATATAGAGGGAATTGTCAGAAGGAATGAAGCTTTTTTCAAGGAAAATAACATGAAGCTGGACGTAAGGGAACTCTGACGTGCCATCGAAAGAAATTGAGCCCTATGTAGTTGGGCCGAGCCCATCATAGGAGGGGCAATCTTGATTTTCGCAATTAAAGGCGGCAAATAGGCCAAGTTTTATTTGACGCTTGAAGCGTCGGCTATCCTCACAACGCGTACCGCTTTCTCTTCGTATGGCTGTTTATGAGCATGTTCTTCTGAGCATGTTTCTCCTTTCTTGGAAAGCTCTGGCCGGTTTTGTTTTTCTCCTTCGAATGTTTTTACCGGTTTCCTTCCTGTGACACTGACACGTACACATACGCCTTTTTTCTGTTTGTGCTTGCTAGTCCGGACTAGGCTAGCTGTGGTCGGTTTTCACAAGCTTCCGGCCGGGCTTTTTCTTTTCTTTTGATTTCTTCATTTACTAATTTTATTTTGATCTTTTTGAATCGTTTTAGCATGTTTTTTAGTTTTATTCAATTTTGTTTTTAAGTTTATGAGCACTTTTATTTTTGTGCACTTTTTTCAAATTCATGAATATTTTCAAATCAATGAAATTTATGAAACTTCAAAAAAAAACTTTGAAATTCATGAATATTTTTAAATTTTAGGATTTTTTTTAGAAATTCATGAACTTTGTGACTTGATCGTGTTGCAATACTTATACGGGTAATGTCCATCATATCATATTACCAATGATGTGACTTCATCGTCAACTAGTATAAATGCTCCATGATCATCAGTTGCCTAATGAATTAGTTGTATAGAGTCTACTAGCGACGATTTGGTTTGTTTATATACCACACATATATCAATGTTTCCGAACCATCATCGTTGAGCTGCACCGCTGGGCCGGCCGCCCACCCGAGCCGGCCGCCCACGCGCACGGATAGAGGAGCGACCGCCACCGTCTGCACCAAGCAGGCAACCCTCGGCTGTGTCTGACGGCGACGACAGGGAGGGGGAGGTCGGGGAGGAGCCTGGGAAAGAGGGAGGAGGAGCGCCGCTCCTGTCGCCCGCTCGGGGAGCGACGCGGAGCGAGGGGATTTTTTCTGGCCTCTTTTTTTCTTCCTTTTCATAATGCGCTCGAACATATCCTATGACTAGAGAAGATATAGATGTTTCGTAAACAAGCGATAATTTTGTTGCTAATAGCAACGAGAGAGCATGTCCTGCAGTTTATTCACATAGGGAGATATGTTTTCACGTTGAATGTGGAGATGAAAAACTCCTCCAACAATGAACGACCAAGCTGTTGCCACAAATACGTACAAGAACATTGTATTATAAAATATATATATGCATTTGATTTCTTCATGGGAAATTTTCATATCTATCTTGTTCAGTAATAGTGACGATTTGTACCATCTTTTTGGATGATGGTATTTCCCTAGCTCATTTGCTCTCGGTTGAGTACTACAGTCTTCTCTAATAGTTTGATTACTAGCACACTATCTTATTCAAAGAAGAAGAATACATAAGTAAAAATAAAAATTGACACTTGTGTTGTGTGAATTAAAATACTTCTTCATTCTCACTCAATATGTGTCTTTTGTTTGGCCCGTGCCAACCGTCAGGTCCATGTCAATTTGCAACCATGTTTGGCAAAGCAATCGATCCTCATCCATGATGTAGTTGGCCGACCTACCTCTCGGCGGTTCAAGCAAACCATCACCATGCCCATCCACTACAAACTCTTCTTCTTCATCGTTATTTTCTTGATCCATTTGTGTGTGAGAGAAAGAGGATCTAACATTCATTTGCGAAAAGAATGTCAAATCGTAGACACTACATTCCAATCGAATGAACACATATGAAAATCATCATGTACATTCATCTATCTTAAAACAACAACAAAAAGGCAATTTTTACCTTGTTGTCGTTTTGTCGTCTAGGTTGCGCATGCCGAAAGTCGCTGCGGTCGGTGGTGCCAGCGGTGGCTGCTAGGAGCGCTCGCTGGTGCATGCGGACGAGGCAGTGGAGGAGGCGGAACGGCACGACGGGAAGCGACGGCCTTTGCCGCCATCTTGGTTGGATTTTGGGTAGCCGCCGCGGAGGCCGGGTGCTTGGGAGGTCCGACCCTTCCCTTCGGAGTGGGTGTCGGCTCCAGTGGTGTGGCGCTTGGGTTGTGCGAGTTCCGCCGTGGCGGCAAGAGGACACATGCGTTGGTGTGCGAGCTACCGGCGACGACGACGACGCTAGGGTTTGGCACGGGTGGCGGCGAAACTACAGCGCCGGCACCGGCTGTGGGGGGGGACTGAGTAGGAATGAGTCAGAGGAGTGCCAAAGGATCTGTCCATCATCGGAATATCGCCGGCGACCATGCGGAGGGGAAGGGGAATCAAGGGCGCGGACATGGGGAAGTTTCCTAGCGGTAGTTTCTGTTTCGCGCGCGAGCCAGAGCGATAGCGCACGCTCGACTCAACGCACCAAAAACGACACTAGAGGGGGCAAAATTTCACACGCGGAAAAAAATTTAGCGGACGTGCAACTATGGCGCGTCTGCTGGAGGACGCAAAACTGCCATGCACGTTGTATATCAGCGATTATTTTAGTGCAGGCGCATTTTGGCGCGACTGCTGGAGTTTCTCTAAGCGCTCAGCGATGACACTAGTAGAAAAAGGCTTATCCACAGGGGTCATACCCGTGGCGCTCATCCATAGAGTGCTCCACTGATACTTATCCGTGGCGCACGGCAAAGTGGTGTGTCACTGATATGGGTATATCAGTGGCGCATGAACAAAGTGGTGCGCCACGCATACATGGGCCCAGCACTGGGGTCGCACCCATCCACCCGTGGCGCACGGAATTGGCTTGTGCCACGGATAAGTTAGGTATCAGTGGCGCGTGTTGTTTCGGTGCGCTGCGGATAGGTGTGGGCCCATGTCTTTGAAAAGTTGGCACGGTATCCGTGGCGCACGGAATTGGAGTGTGCCACTGACCTGGAATACCTATGGTGCACGATAAAGTGGTGCGCCACACATAAGCTTTCAAAATTCTACTCTCACACCCCTCCCCCGGATCGCCTTTTAAAGTTTGCAAAAAATAATAGAAAATGATATATGCTTCAAAAAATAAAATCCTTTCAGATATAAGTAGGTCATGTGATGTAGTTTTTAGGAAAATTAGTAAACATGAATTTCAATTTTTTTTGAAAAAAAGTCATGGTACGGTAAAACAGTGATAACTTTTGCATACGATGTCGAAAAAAGTATAATATATCAAAACGAAGAGCACGAGATTTTCTTTCCGATGGAAATCATCAGAGACCGTTTACCCATTTTTTAGAATCTCAAAATTCAAAAAGGATAAAAAATTATGGCAGAAACAAAAATAATTCCTGTAGAAAAAATTGAGGCAACTTATATGTGGTGCACCACAATAGGGTGCGCCATAGATAAGTTTGGGCGGGATTCAAATTTGAATCCCCACCCCAGCCACCTACCCCTTCTCCTTATCTTCTACTCCACCTTTCCCTCCCATTCTTCTCCACCTTCCCCTCCCATTCTCCTCCTCCTCTCTTCTTCCTCTTCCTCCTCCTCTCTTCTTCCTCTTCCTCTTCCACCTCCTTCTCCTTCTCCTCCTCCTCCTCTTCTCTTCTTCCTCTTCCACCTCCTACTCCTCCTCATCTGAATCCTCTCCTCCTCCTCCTCTCCTCCAACCACATCGGCCTCCTCCGGCAGCCCACGGGCGGTGCCACGTCCTGCTGCACCATCCTCGAGCTCCCCTGGTGATGTGGCACGATGTGATGACGACAAGGCGATGGGCGGCATATTTAGATCCACTTTTTTTTGAAATTTAAAAATTTTACCAGTGGCGCACCATATCCATGTGTGCCACGGATAATTTTGAGTTATCCTGCCTATTTTAAAATTTTGAAACGATATCGGTGGCGCACCATATCCCCGTGCGCCACAGATAAGTGGCTTATCCGTGGCGCACACCCGGGTGTGCCAGGGATAAAAAAATCAGTGGCGTAATATCCATGGCGCACCAGGCGTGCGCCACTGACCCCTTTTTTGGTGCGCCACGGATAGGCATTTTTCCACTAGTGTGAGCTAATGACCCAAGCTGGTACTTCTAGTAGGATAACATACAACTGTTCCAGCTGACCATTTAGTGCCCGACTAATAGCCCGAGGTTGTGGGCGTGTTTGGTTGCGGAGGACCATATTTCTCGTTTTTGCTACTTGGCTCGGTGGGTGTTGTATGAGGGGCGATTTGGCTTGTACCAAGTTTGGAACTTTGTTTGGTAGCCCATATCTAGTTTTCCTATAATTTTGGCAAGTTGTTTGGTTGGCAACAAAATTGATTTTATCTCATTTGATGCAAAATCATACATGTTTGGTTACACATGCCGTAGTGTTGTGCTCACCACTTCTTAGAGCTGGTGATGTTACCACGCAGTAGAAAATATGCAACACTAGAAGTTGCAAACAAGCAGCAAATTAAACTAGGAGTACCAAATTAGAATCCTAGCTACTAGAAAATGAGTTCACGATAATGTTACCTAGCTACTAGCAAATGACAGTTCACCATAATATTACCTAGCTATCAGGGGTTGTTCATAAAACACAAGGGCAACACTTCATCACACCATCTTCTTCACTTCTTCTTCTTTAGATCTTGTAGTTTCCTCTCGTCGCCCACATGTCGAGCGCCCACTATTGTCTTATGTTCTTCCAAGCAACACAATCGTTATAATCAACACCATGGCCACTATCAGTGTTGTTATCATCAGGAACTACATCTTCCTCAGTCGGGAAGTATTCGTCAGCACCAAATTGCAAGATCCAGTTGTGCAAAATGCAACATGCAAGAACAAGCTTAACTGGGGTGGTAAAAGAATGGAAAGGCTTCTGATCAAGGATCTTAAACCTATTCTTCAGAGCAGCGAAAACCCTCTCAACTATGACTCTAAGGCTAGAGTGCCTAAGATTGAAAAGTTCTTCCATAGTCCTTGGATAGTTTCTAGTAGGAAACTCATTGAGATGGTACCTTGTTGATCTGAAGGGTGGAAGAATTCCAGACAGGCAAGCATACCCGACATATGATAGGTAGAATTTGTCGTCAGGGAGCTTGAGGCCACCAGGTCTGCTAAGGCTGTCATTCATAATCATCGCATCATGGACATATCCTTCCTACCCAGCAAGCACATATGTGAATTTCATGTCGAAATCAATAGTGGAAAGCACATTATGATCAGGGTGGTGCTTCCTCTTCCTGTATGCAGTCTGTTTGGCTTTCGGCACCCTAGACATCACATGAGTACCATCAATTGCTCCAATATAATCCTGGCATTATAAGAATGTTAGGCGATAGTCTAATACAATCATATCACGAAGAACATGCTAGAGTTTCTCAACTTGAAAAAGGGGAATCATTGACCGTTGCCTTGTATCTTCGTGGGGGTTTGACTAGATGGTGGCTTGATCATCTCTCCTCTGAGTTCTCCAACAACAAACAACACGTGATGGACATACCGGGAAATTGTCTCGGTTGATCTCCTCCATGTGTTGTGAATCACTCGGAAACTCTGGTAATGGCCTAAAACATGAAGAAACAGAGCCACTTGTTCTTCGATAGAGGTGTTGATGCTGTACTTAAGAAAATACCTAGACCTGAATGTGTGCACAAGATGGTTAGATGTGGCTCTTCTCATCCTGAGCGTGGAGATAGCCTCCACATCGTTGTTGTTGTTCTAGATGTAGTTTAGATTTGCCATCCTCTCTCTGTCACGTTGCATCATGGGACCTGATGGCTCAATGCACGACGCCCACAAAAATGCTTGATGGCGGTGTTGATGTAGAGCTCATTGGGAACCCCAAGAGGAAGGTATGATGAGCACAACAACAAGTTTCCCTCAGTTATGAAACCAAGGTTTAATCGAACCAGTAGGAGCAAGGAAACACCCCAAAGGTGTTACTAGCTGAGCCTTGGCAGGGCACACTACCGGTGCTAGTAGCAACGCGGAGACCTGCACAACACAACCACAGAACTTTGTCCCCAACTTGCGATGAGGTTGTCAATCTCACCGTGTTTTGTGGAAAACAAAGGATTAAACGTATCGAATGGAAAGAAGTAAAAGTTTGCAGAAAGTAAACACAAAGCAGTAAAAGATTGTAGATTGTATGTAAAGAAAAGGACCGGGATCCATAGTTCACTAGAGGTGGCTCTCCTTAGATAGATAACATGATGGGTAAACAAATTACAGGGGGGCAATTGACAAACACCGAGAAAGCAATACATGCATATACTAATCATCTTGACTCCTTTGAGACTTGATTGGGCATTACAACATAATACATAGACCGCCATCCAACTGCATCTATTACTAATAATCCACCTTCAGGTTATCATCCGAACCCCCTCCAGTATTAAGTTGCAAGCAACAGATTATTGCTTTACGAATTGCGTGTAAAGTAAACAATACGATTGTTCTATGAACAAATGATTTTTGTTTTCTCCCTAGTAGCAACAGCACATCTAGTACCTTAGAGATTTCTGTCACTTCCCCAGATTACCAGAGGCATGAACCCACTATCGAGCATAAATACTAACTCTTGGAGTTGCTAGCATCTACTTGGCCAAGATAGCTACTAACAACGGTAAGCATGCAAGATCACAAATAACAAAGACATGATAGAATCAATAATCAATCTGAAATAGCATCTCAATATCCATCGGATCCCCGCAAACACAACATGTATGGATTACAAATAGATGATCTTGATCATGAATGGAGCTCACAAGATCTAAACATGAAAGCACAAAGGAGGAGAAACCAGCCATCTAGCTACTACATAGATCCTTAGTCCAAGGATGAACTACACACGCATCACACCGGAGGCTTGCATGGTGATGAAGAAGGCCTCCAGGGTGAATTCCCCTCTCCGGCAGGGTGCCAGGAAGAGCTTCAGATCCCTCCCGATCTAGGGACGGAGATGACGGCGTCTACAAACTCTTCCATGGATTTTTGATCGGGTCCTTAGGGTTTTCGTCCCGAGGGCAACTTATAGGCGGAAGGAGAGGCCGAGGGGGTGCCGGGAGCCACCACACCACCCCCTGGCGCGGGCAAGGCCTGGCCGCGCGGCCAGGTGGTGTGGCTGGCCCCTGGCCCCTCTCCGTCTTGTATTCTGGCATTTGATCCCTTCCGGAAAAATTGGCACTTTGGCTTTTGTCCCGTCCAATTCCGAGAATATTCATTTTCTGACTTTCCTGGAACCAAAAACAGCAGAAAACAGGCAACTGGCACTGTGGCTCTTGTTAATAGGTTAGTCCAAGAAATCATATGAAAAGTACTCCAAAGTTGGAACAAAACACAAGAAAGTAGATAAAACCAAGCATGGAACATCAAAAATTATAGATACATTTGCAATGTATCAACATCCCCAAGCTTAACTCCTGCTCATCCTCGAGTACGTAAGTGATAAAAAGAAATAATTTTTAAGGTGACATGCACCATCAAAGACTTGATCAAAGTATTTGCAAAACATTCAAAGCTGGGAGTACTTCAATCATAACATGAAAGACAAAGTTCTAGCAATTAGCAAAGAAACTATGATGCAACATGAAAAGGCACAAACAAAAGATTCATGAATAACATGCTTTGCAAGACGTTTGTTTGTTTCACATAAAGAAAACATAGCATAATAGTATTCAGCTTGTCCCTCAAATAGAGTAGCAAATATAAATGCATAGGACACCTTCAAAGTTCATAAGAGTGACTAGATACAATAGTTTAAAACAAGCAATATCAAGTTATGCATCAATCAACTAGTCTTGGGACAATGCACATAGAACTAAGAATGGTCACTATGCTCTCAAAGTAGGTGCATAAAGATAGAAGGTGGAGACTCAATATAATGGTGGAAGAAAGGCCTTTTGTAAAAGGAAGTAGGGATTCAAGTCTCATAAAGAGCTTCCAAAAATTATGGTACTTATAGCTTTCAGCTCTCATTGCCCCTATCATAAGCATCTTGAAGTGATTAAGGTTAAAGTGAACAAACTATGGTGTACATGCTTGACGAAGTATAAGTCAGAAATCTCATGTCCCTTGTATACGAGGGTCGCTCCTCATGCTACTCAAGTTTAGTCACCGGTAAGTTCTTGTTATTGTAAGTACATGTGTATCATTGAGAACCACCAACAGGGTACCCCTTGCCCGATGATACGGAAGAATCCCCATATCAAAATGACAAGGCAAGCAGACAACGATCATCTCAGCAATCTTCTTATTTACCATGGGAATATGGTGCTTTTTTCTCTCTTTCCTCTTTTCATAGTATCTCTTTTTTTTCTCAATATAGGACTCTTTTTTTATAAGAAGAATGCTTCATAGACAGCTCATTATGGTTACGCTGCAGGTTTCCACCATGTCAGCATGGATTAGACCAGCGACCCAGGCATTTCTCCAATACATATACATAACTCCATGGACTTACAAGCTCCCCTTTCATTTCACACCGACGACATCCATATACAAAAGAGCATGATATCAATTAGGTACAAGTACCAAGTGCAATGTTGAAAGCGTTCCCCATGAAAACATGGTTCTGCTAATTCCCAACAAATAAGTGCAAGCATATACAACATAGACGACACAATGGTTCAAGTTTATTAAGGAAAAGTAAAGTAAACTGTGACATCAAGTTCGTGAGATCTTTAATCACTAGTTTTCTCATAACAAGAGGAAGGTAAACAAAATCATGAATATACTTCACGCAGAAAAGTTAAACCACATATCAAACATACAACCTACGACTACGGTACGAAGAAGCAGAGCAGCCATCCGCGCTCCCCAAAACACACAGATGTCCTCCCGTAGCTCAACTGCAATCACTCGGCGAACACCACAAAATAACAAGCATGCATAACAGCACAACATGATCCATCCATTATATGCAACCACACACGACCTAAGCTGCGACAACCCTTTCACCGCTAACACATTGCATGCATGATCAATGCAGGCTTCGAGCTAATCTATGGTTAAAGGCACCAATTAGGCCTATCGGTGTGTCAGCCACCGAATGCCATCTTGATACGACTGGTCGTCCTCGATAGGGTCTGGTCGGGGCACCAGCGTCAAAATTTGCAATTTTCTGTATTATTCCTGAAATCTATTATATATTAAAAGTAATATAAAGGTGTTCTTCGAGGCACCACGTCGATCCACATCATCATAATTATCTCAGTCGTTAGATCTAAAGTCTATGGTTAGGATTTAACTAAATAAACGGTACGTACTAGTAGGTACCAAATCACGTCACCGTCTAACAAAAAAAAAGGAATCTATTTCTCCGTTTGACACCACATCTTTAATCTGCCTCCCTTAATACCCTCTCGTGTACGGTACCAACTCTAAGAAAAATTCTGAGACACCTATGCGTGTGTTGCAAAGGTTAAACTTGACAACATGTCATGTTGTTTCGGAAAAAAAGGAGACATCATGCCATGTTAGTCCACACCATTTAAAAAATCTTTGGGATTTGCATGGGTCCGTCTGAGATACATGTTTGAAAAGCCGTCCGTAGTACAAAATATCGTCTTGATCAAAAAATTTCACAAAATAAACAAATTGATAACTCCTTCACATAAATAATACTTCCTCCGATCCAAATTAGTTGACTCATATTTATCTAGATTCAAATGTATCTAGACTTGTTTTAGTTCTAGATACATTCGAATCTAGACAAAACCAAGTCAAACTAATTTGGGTGGAGTGAGTAGAAAAAAGAGTTTGTATAAAATATTGATGTGTGCCAGCTCTTGACCCTATAAATATAGTACAAATTTTGATCAACAATAGCAGTAAGAAGAAAGTTTGATCCACAGTATCTGGTTGTTCCCTTACAAAAGTATATGTGTTAAACTGGCACAGACGTGGAATGGAGAGCATATGCACGTACATGTGCAAATGCTAATGATTACACAAAAATAATAAAGGTTGAACTATATTACTAACTAGACTATAAATAGTGAGACATATAAAGCACTTCTAAAAATATTTTTCTAAAGCGCTCTCTCCAAACTTCTTTATTTTTGTTACGATTTATCGATCAACTATAAATAACTGATAAATAAAATAGAACAAAGACAAACAAAAATTCTTGATAGATACGAAAGCACGCGCTGTCAAGGTCTCATGAAGTCAACACCTATATTTTTTACATTATAAGTTATTCAGGCCTCTGGTGGTGAATTTACGAAAAAAGATATGTGCAAAAATTAGACTAACATCATAAGTTTTGAAACTCGTAAGAGTCGTGCAGCTTAAATGTGGACACCCTAAAGTTTTAATCGCCCACTGTCGATGGACCCATCTTGGCTAAAGAAATGTTAGAAGTGGACCATAAGATCTTTGAGCTCACTAATTCTATGTACATACCTCTCCTCAGGCATGCTGCCGAAATGTTGTACATTTCAGAAAAAAAGGTGCAAAAAAATAGAAGGACGAAAGTACAAGCCATTTCATCTATCTTTAAAGCATATTTGGTCGATATAAACTAAAACTAGGCCAACAAAAAAGATTGCTGACAAAACAAAATCTCCTTCAAGGTTTGATTGAAGTCAACAAATTCCCCACTTTTTATTATTCCAAACATGTATCCCTCGAGGAGAATGCTGGACTTTTTTTTGCAAAAACAATGTACACATAAATTTCAAACGTCGTCAGAGACACCAACCTTAATGTAGACCCTAACATCTTTAAGTTCACATTGTCTGAGGGATTCATCTCTCCCTTAGGCACGTTTGGACCAAAACATAGAGAAAAATTGGATATTGAGAGTGCATACTTATATAAGGTCACATAAGAAATATCGCCAACTCATTATCGGAATTTTAATTCAGTATATTGTGGTGATGCAATATAAAAAAGGCACACATGGTCAATACTATTGTGTCTTCTTGGATAATATAATCACATACACTCTCAAAATAAAGATAAAAGTACCATAAGGGAATCTCCTATGCTGAGATGATCCAAATGTTAAATCACATTTATTAGCATACCACTTAGGATGCTTTTGGCAATACTTGAACACAATATGTAAATTAAATATAAGTTTTTCAATGATTTTCAATACTCCAAAGATGATGCCCTCGCATTTGTGAGGGCCATCGTGCTAGTTGATTTAAAAAATATTATTTAAAAAAATTAGCGGATTAATAGGATAGTGTTATCAACAAGGTATAGTGTGATAACTTGGAAGCTCATTTTGAAGTAACAAAAAAGTTAAACATGATGAGACTAGAGTAGTCTAAGGATGGGTGACCGAGTGAAAAGTGTGACCACGAGTGAGCAATTTGATTTGAGATTAAACGTGCTTAGAATTAAAAATGATGCACGTGCGATTAAACGTTCAAACAATTTAAATATTTTGAAAATTTTGGATTTTTTTCTTTGCCGAGCGTTTCCCCTAGGCGCTGCTCCTTCACCCTAGCCCTCCAGCACGCTCCACGTGGCCACCTACACCAAGGTAGTACCGTCGGTGTTGCTCCTGGGCGTCGTCTTCTCCTTCCCGTTAACTTTCTTCGGCGGCGACTAGAGTGCGCCGAGGGGTGAAGTAAACCGTCGGCACGAGCCTCTATATCGACGACCGAAGCAACGCCGACGGTATCAAGTTGTGCCGATGACTACCTAAGCCGAGGGTCACTGTCGGCGTTGAATGGGTAAACGGAGCTAAGATGACGGGAAAACCCCTTGGCATTAAACTTCCTTCCTGTAGTGTGCAGCCCAGTAATGTTTCTCACTGAGTAAAAATATAATTAGATCTAGTACATACACTACGATGATTGAGTTTGTCACACAATGTCTCCATATACACCATTCAGGCGACCGGACCACAAGCGGTCTATAGTCCTTGTATTAATTATGCCTATAGCTAACTGCGAACCAGATTCATTATACCAGTTGCCACATTACTAATACGAGATTGATTAGTTGCCCTGTTCAATTGCTAGAGTAATTGTCTACATCCGCGTTAACTATGCATAGCTGCCAGGCTTAGCCGCCAGGTTCAACCGTTAATAACTGCCATATCAAATAGATTTGAGTTGCCGGATTAAATTAAGCATACTACTCCCTCCTCCACACATATTGAAAATCGTGCAATCCCAAAATACTCCTACCTTCTACGCACATAAACATTTAATTTCAGAGAAAGAACCAGTCGAGGATTAGTGAGTGCCACTAGGTCTAATCAGAAAAATCTTAGAGCCTAGAGATTTGCTATGTGTCATTTAAACCAGAACAGATTTAAAGGAGTGTGGTCGGCATATATGCAGCACCCTCCTTTGTGATACCACGTCAGATTTTTGCAAGTCGGCATACATCATACATCTTATGATATTGACACTAGGACTAGCCTAACTGCCAACCAGATTCATTATACCAGTTGCCACGTTACTAATTATGAGATTGATTAGATACTACTTGCCCTGTTCAATTGCCAGAGTGATTACCTACAGCCGCAAGATTAACTATGCATAGCTGTCAGGTTTAGCCGCCAGGTTTAACTGTTAATAACTATCGTCAAATAGGCTCAAGTTGCCAGATTAAATTAAGCATACCACTACCTCCTCAGTCCTAGTTTAAATGACTCATGTAATCGCCCAAGTCTGGTGGCGGTGCCTCCGGTGGACCCAGGGGCAGGTGCTTGAACATGCAAAAATGAAGGTACATGCTATGAATCCAAAAAATATCGAGACACACGGAGCTATGTATCACTCCAGATTGAGTTCAACGTGAAAAATGAAAAAGAATGGGGAGCACGACGGATCGAGAGGCAGGGGCGCTGGACCTCTTCATCATGCGCACGCCTCCTCGAGCTTGCTGTCGACATCCTCGTCGCCATCTACGGCGACGGCTCCCTCGCGTGCCTGACACGGCTGACACAGTACCGTGGAACAGCAAATTTGTACATCTTCACCGGAGGCGGCAATTCGGCTCGTAGGTACAAATGCAACCATTATAAGAAAATATATTTTTTTAAATCAAAAAATTCAACAAAATATCTACACATATATTCGAGCATTTATGTTGGTTCACAAGTTTTCAGGATAAAAGAATATTTTATGTGATGTGTATAAAAAAGACAAAAAATATTATGTGAATAGTCGTATTCCTGTGACATATTTTATGTATTTTATACATGACACATAAAATGTTCTTTCATCTCGAAAACTTGTGAACCAATATAAAATATTTTAATGTATATATGGATTTTTTTTCAATTTTTTTTACATTTCGAAAAATGTTTTCTCATAATAGGTGTATTTGCATTTGCGAGCCAAAGTGAATATCTAATCTTCACCCTACTATGGCATGCTATATCACGCATCGATGGACCAACTATGACTTGCTGCTATCACGCATTGATGGACCAACATGGAAAACGTCTGTGTCTACCCATGTGGGCAAATATGACGAACAAGGATATGTGAGATGAGATTGGAAAACGACGTGTCTACCCATGTAGCTAGTAGCTAGGAAACGTCGTGTTCTACATTCACGCACGGACGTGTCCCGTATAGTGTGGCAAGTGACAAGCGTTCAAGACAGAGTGAGCACGACGTCGTACGGTACTACTGCAATACTACTGACGGTCTTTGATTTCTTTTGTTTCAATACACATTGTCCTATAACGCGAAGGCTTTTTTTTTTTTTGGAAGAGATGCTGCTACCGCTTGGCATGACTCATCTTTTCGTTGAAGTTACTGCCGCACTGCAGAGCAACGCATGCATTATTGGCCTGCCCACGCACATCTCGACATGTACATATCCAGGTGTACAAACTTCCAAGTTGTCGATCACGTGCATGCATGGACCAAACGATGATAACAATCAAGACCAAATTCATGAATCATAAATTGGTGGTACTCCCTCCGTCCCGGTTTAAAGGATACAATTTGTAAATCATGCAATTCCAAAATACTTAGACACAAAGGCATTTAATCTCTATAATTACTCCTGTGTGAAAGCAATAAAATGCTTGCATGCACATGTGTGAACAAATGTGAACACTTTCCTAACTCTTTTTCTCCTTATGCATGTTCCACTCCATACTATTAAATGGACCAATTAGATGACACCTAGGGCCCAGAGAATTGCAAATTGTGTCCTTTAAACCGGGACAGAGGGAGTACTACGCACCAAGCCACGTACAGTGGCGGAGGATGGAATTTTTTTGAGGTGGGACCCCAACTTCAAAGCATAATGAAACACGAATAGTGTAGTTAGAGCATCTCCTCTCTCCACCGCGGTGACTATATTGCCGCTGCGCTAAAAACGCGGCTCATATATCGCGCGGCAGCGTGTCCGCCACCTCCCGCATGCGCGGTAAGTGAGCGTGCGCTGTAAAATTTTAGTGCAGCGCGGCGTTTTGCGCTATCTGACGCGGGATATTTGTGCTTCAACATCGACACGATGTAGTTTGTCGCGTCTGGTGGGACGCTATTTTTTTACGACAGAGCGCCCGCTGCAAAATGGCGGCTCCGGTGAGATCACGCTGGTGCCGCGCGCTCTATCGTGGGCGCAGCACGCTACAAAACAATTTCAGCGCACCAAGATATAGAATCACCTGGAGATGCTCTTGGAAATTCAAGCAATTCTATTTACCCCCGTTCCCCTTCATATGTCGTGGTTGAGTGTGCAAGGGATTTCTATCGCCTAGTGTGTATTTTGTCTATCTGGCATATTCGTTTTTTTTTCCCCAGGGGACATCCTCATGGTTGAGCATGGAAGGATTCCATTTTAGCCTACAAGGAATAAAGAATACATGATCATCGCACACACATGTTAATGGGCAGAGATGTTCATTGGATAACAGGATAAGATGTATAACCGATTATTAATACATAATTTCGAGAAAAAAATATAAGATGTATAATGGCCCCTAACTAATGGATCGGGTTGCAACAACCTCAGAAAACTACGAGCTTTCCACACTAGTTTGGATCTCCGGCTCGCGGTGCCTTCGCACGTGTTTGGTAACCCGCATAAGGTCTAGCCTAGCATGCACACGACATAAACGGGCCGGTTCTCGTGTAGTGCCAAGAAAGATTCCTAAAGCAGACGAGAGGTTGGCCTAGGGAGAACGGCCGAATCAGCCATTTCCGTGGAGTCAGCCCCGGCCGAGCATATTTTGATCTGTCATCGCCCAACCTTGCACGCTTGCGGAGGGGTGAGAGACGCATCAATATCTCCTACCCCACTCTCTCACTATATATTGTCACCGTCCTCGACTCTCTCTCTCTCTCTCTCTCTCTCTCTCTCTCTCTCTACTTCGCATCGGAGAGACTGACGATGGCCTCCACTTCTACACTGCCGCTGCCTCTGGCTAGCCTCCCCGCCCGCAAGGTCGTGCCCCGCGTCTGATCAACCCCCTGTGTCGTCACTGACTACAAGGCCAGAGGAATGAGGAGCATGGCCACCCAAGTAGACCCCTTCGTGCCCTCTTTGTGGCGGCCGCCACTGGTTTCCCGTTATCCTTGTGCAGTGCCGAAAAGGGTAGCGGTGGCGGCTACGATGGCTTTGATGGGGATCGATGGAGGGTTTCCCCGTCTAGATGGTGTCCGTCCCCGTGCTGACCGTGGATGCAGTAAGGACTGCGGCCATCGCCACGTGGGCGCCGAGGTCGAGTGCGGAGATGGCTACTCCACTAGGATTCAGAAACGTGTCGTGGGAGGGACATGTCTTACCCACCGGACTTCGACCTCGTGTTGGTAGGGTGACCTCCCCATCCCTCCCCTTTTTCGGCTGAATTCGCAGCTCCTGGAGGGGCCACCGTTTCAGAGGAACAGGTTGGCGCAAGCACGCCGGAGCCGACATGGGTAGATATTGTGTGTCGTATTCTTCACCAGCTGCCCAGCAAGTGACAAGGCCATCTACTACTCTGGCTTAGGTAAGGTTTTTTGAGAGTCCTCAACTTCATAGATTTGTCGTTGCTAGCATAGCCTCGACTGCTTGCTTCTTTGATTGGCATGCATCGTGAATCTTTGACATGCATGTCAACAGTCATCGGTATTTCCAACTGTTTCTATGTTTTGGTTGCCAATTTTTTGCCTTGAGTTAGTACTAAAAAAAACATTGTAGTTACCTTATGAATATTTTGTTTTTTGTCCATTCTTGTCTATGATCTACATCTGTTTGCCTACACATGTCACTGATCAATGTTCATTAGTAATGCAAGATCATTGTAGTTTTCTTATCATTAGTAAACGATTTGCTTTGTCAGTTGCTTGTCTACTATCTACATATCCGAATATTCAGAACTTGTTTTGGTTGCCATTGTTTGACATGCACATGCCAGTGATCAATGTTGATTACTACTGCAAAATCGTTGTCAATTTCTTCTGTATTATACACATTGATCAGTACCTAGTCTTGATCATCATGGTGTTTTCATCGTTTTGCTCTCGATTGATCAGTCGTCCATGGCAAGGTACCCAAGAAGAACTAGGACACTCTCTACAGGAACACAGTCGTTCCAATGTCGAGGTAAGGGGACTTCCTCCCAGAGATGGCCACTGCGCAAGTGAGGCCCAACCTGTTTCTATTGTTTTATGTTGTTGCTGCCAAGGAAAAAAGGTGTCTTTTCAAGGTCGTCTTTTCAAGGTCGTCGTCCCTGGATTGGGCACCACCCTGTCAACGTCCTCCCTCGTCGATTTTGCATTCAGATCAAAGCTTTGGACATGTCAGATCTACATCTCCTCCCGTCATGAAGCCGTTGGTGGTGAAGATGATGCATACTAAGCATCAAGTCTGCTATGCGCTGCTCGAGATTTTCACCTTATGCCAGTACGGTGTCCAGCTGGAGATGTACGAGTGAGAGGTCTACTTGCTGAAAGGGTGGGGGGAGTTCTTCAAGAAGCTCAAGTTGTGGGTGGGCGACATCCTGATCTTCAAGTTCATCAACAAACATAGGGGCTTCAATATCACTCTCTTTAGGACTTTCAGCCGCACGCAGAAGCTACTCACATGCGACATGATGGTGTAGTGATCTTCCTCTACTGCTAGGTGATCAGGGCGATGTAGATGGACCCACCATACATGTTAGCTATCAGTTTGCACTAGGTGTAGTGTCTGAACTAGTACTTTTGGGTCAAGGGTGTGTACACCTGACGTGAAGCACCGACCAGGTGGGATGAGATGCACCAGTTTAAGAACTAACCCTTCTATCTATGAACTTGTTGTGTTAGTTACCTATTATGTTCATGTGTGTTCATAGTTGTTGTGTGGTAAGCTCACTATATTTGAAAGTGGTGAGTGTATCTTGTTTTGTGTGCAACGAGAGGGTAGAACAAGAAAGCCAAACAGACGTTGGTTGGATCCGCTGAAAAAAAAGACAACCAAACGAGTTACAACTTTGGTCTAAATCATACGACCTAGGTTATCAAACGGGTTGCGGTTGTTGGTCCAAGACGCGATTGTCAGCTGGCCAAGCCCATCTTTGCACTGCCAGACCGGGCTGAAATTCTGACCCAGCCTACCAAACTCATCCTTGCTCAACAACAAATTCTATCTCGCACGAGCAACCGCGAGCAATTTGTTTGGTTCATTCAGCTAACGATAGCAATTTTAGCACAAGAGTATTGTCAAGAAAAAGGAAAATTTAGCACACAGGCACAACATCCACATCTCCATTCGGCCAAGAAAAACACAGCACAACCCAGCAGGTCCAGCGCCCACGTTTACCCTTTCCTTCCCCTTTTTTCCCAGCTTGATGAACGAACGCCGCCCCCCGCCTGCCTGGTGCAATTAGCGACTCGACATTCAGCCATTGGCACATGTGATTCATCTTTGGCAAAAATGAAGGTAGGGCGCAGTGGCAGAGCCAGAATTTTTGTATGCGGTTTAATAATTTTGTTTTGCCTAGAAGAATATAAAGTTATTTATTTTCTGTGTAAAACTTAATTTGGAATCAATGCTACGATGAGTGGAGATTTCGTGCACATGGCCACTAGTGCTCCATTCGTTTTAAAACGTAAATAAATAATTGGTATTTTTGAGTTTCGAAACAAAATGAAAAAAATCTCAGGAAATGCATGCACATGAACCATATATTTGTGCCAAATTTCAGTAAAAAGTCATTTCATTTAGGCCGTGAAAAAAAACAAATTTCTAACAGTAAATAAGACTAGAAATACATGTGTTTTATCAGAAATTTGTCTTTTTATACAGCCCAAAATACAACATATATTTAAAGAAAATTTATGTTGTACTACATTCGAGTGTATATTTATTTTTAGAATTTACGGATACCTAATAGTACAAGCTTTATTTATTTTTAAACAGAAGCACCGATGTCCATGTGCAAGACAGTTTCCGCGTGTTACGATGGATCAATCAAAAAATTAAAACAATTTAAGTGCCGACTCATTCTGGGGCCGACTCATTCTGGCATTCTATCAGCGATTCTTTTGTTTTTATAGTGGAGCTATCGGCATTTCTCAATTCTCATGGCAAAATTCAAGTGCCTATGGCCGGCCCAGCCCAGCAACAAATCTCAAGGCGTATATGGTCCAGTGATGGTCAAAAGTGACATAGGCCCGTTGGGGAAGGCAGGAAGCTGAAGGATGCTGGAGGACTGCTCCTTTCGATTTTTCCTTGATTCTATGTACAAATAGACTGCCATACATGTTATATAAGTATATTTAGACATTATAGTGAACTACTTTTTGCAAAAAATATTAGGTATACATTGCATATCCTTGAATTAGTCTAGCTTCGTCCGTGGTAGGGCGCCCTATCGGCCAACTGGCCACGCACACGCAATATGAGAGCGTTTGTACAAATGTCTTTTCACTCTTGAATACCAGCCTCAGTTTTTTATAACTTTGCATTTTCGGATTTTGCAGAGTCAAATTTTGTCAACTTTGACAATGAATATAGGAAATTATATCAACATTCATTATTCCAACTGTATATATTATGAAAATATAACTTACGAAGACTCTAATACTATAAGTTTTATCACGTAGATACTTTTATTCTTTGCTAAATATTTGGTCAAACTTAATTTTTTTGAATTTGACTACACCCAGAATGCAATGTAATTGTGAACGGAAGAAGTACCTTTTGTTCTTTCCCCAAATATCAACACTTTCTGGTTTTGGGCAATGTGTTGATAATTGAACATAGATCTCAGCGCGGACAACTGTAGATCACAATTTTATTGTTGTGTAGTGTAGAGTAGAGATGTAATATATGGATAGCTAAAATGGTTAGTTAAGAACCAATCAATGATGAAAATTATAACAGAACACACAATTGTGCCAAGGAAGTTCACAATTTCCCTTTTGTCGAGAAGTTCACTTTTTGTCAAGTAATTCATTTCATATGTAGGGTAAATTCACCTTTTTACCGGAAAAGCTTTACTTTTTGTTAGAAGTCTACTTCTATGGGAAAGTTATTTTTGTTGGATAGTTCACTTTTTAAATTTTTGATAATGGGTGCTCTATTACTAATGGGTGCTCTGTTACTCATAAGACATCATCAACATCATCAAGGTGATACAGTTCAAATGAGCTTACACATGCCTTTGCATAACTAGGAGGTACACAATCGTACAATCCAAAGAGCACAAAATAAAAATAAAACAGGCAAAAAAACATAAATCATGAAGACCGTTGATCGCCTATGGTGAAGGAGGATCAATCTGAAGATCATGCTTTCATCCATGTGAAATACAAATATCGCTCATTGTATGCTCTAACCTGTAGACACCTTTATAAACATGCATCTATCTATTCCTGGCATGTAGTAGAGACGACCATGCATGGACAGTATACCGACAGATGACCTACATAAGAAAAAATCTTATAATTAATTATTTTTGTCATTTCTACGTAGCCAAAAGCCACCAAATTAGGGCAAGCCCTCCGGCCCTAATAATAATTCAAAACTTGTGGGTACCACGTAGCTAGTTGTCAAAGAGGGATGATATGCACGTGACGTTTTACACACTATGCACACGAGGTGTACCACCCCATCGTCCAATTATTTAGCGAAAGCAAAGAAGACTGCCGATTGCCCATCCTACGTAGCTCGGACACATAAGTGTCGTGTGCATATATGTTTCGGTTGCCAAATAAGTTTACAACACTACATGGTGGATACAAGCTATAAGCTACTTGGATGACCGAGCATGAGAGGACACACTTCGTACTCTCCTGTCAGTTGTATTTTACAAGCTTTTTTTTGGTATAGTCTAGGAGACTGTCCGCATTGTCCGGTGGACTGTCCACCTGCATCCATTGTCTGGCAGAAACTTATGGATTCACAGTAGCTATGCTGTTCTCCAAATTCGATACTCTCCACGGAGGTTTGTCTTTGCTTTTCTCTATGGACAGAAAAATAAAATGCAAGAGTGTCCCTTGGCGCTAGCCAAGCGGTCGGGCATTGTGCCGCTAGCGACTGCTTCTCACTGAAACTGATGCTCTCGACCGTCAGCTCACCCTCTTTCCTGGGGTTAAAAGGTGGTTCTGGTTTGTGTCGTCCATGTCCACAGACTGAAACGGCACGACATGGAGACGAATAAAGGCTTCTCCTTTTGTCGCGAGAATCCCGCATCGCTCTCGCCGCCGCGGACACAATGAACGGTTGCCTCACATGGTGTGCACGGTGGGATTAGAAAAATTTTTTGAAGGGAACCAGTGGGATTAGGATAGAAATGACATGATCATATACGTATGGTGCTTTGTCGTTTGATGGTGATCTTTTAGGATATGGCCCCACAGGCCGCCTCTGCCGATAGCCCGAAACACCTGCCGCCATTTTCCCCTCCGCCCGACCCACTCGTCGGTGCTAGCAGTCGCCGGAATCGGTCCCGAGAACCGCCGCATCGAGCCGGATCCCACAGTCAATTCAAGGTTGATTCCGGCTGCGACGAGGTCGGTTCTTTCGGCAGAAGGGCCGTCGGAGCATGGGGAGGTGTATGAAAGAGTATGAGTTTGGTGGAATATGATGAATATATTATTGAGCCTCATGGGCGAGTATATATAGACGTACAGATGATTATCTTAGAGCACGAGTCAAGTTAGGACTGTATGTAAACAGATCCTACCTCTATCTAAACTACCATAACAACCGTATATATCTAATATTCTAACACTCCCCCGTAGTCGTAACGGTAGCGTTGTTAACAACTGGAACATCGCGGACGGTCAGACTGGAGATAAACCGAAGTAGCATCCAGTAGGCTGACATCCCCCCGCAGTCTGAGCGGGAACGTCGTGGACGGTGTCGCAGCGCGGTAGCTTGGACTGTAGAGGAAGCTGATGATGCTCAAGCGAGGTGGTAGCCCTTGTGCCGATGTCGAGGGAGCCGAGAGCGTGAGGCGGTGCCATGGTCAAGGTAGCCGTGCGATGGATCGCCGTGGTCGATGTCGTGGTCGGGGACACCGGTGTCGAGGTAGCCGCATGAGCATAGCGTGCGGGGAGGATGACAGATACGCGTCGAGGCAGTCGTTGAGGGTGTTGATGCCGAAGTCGATGCAGTCCGAGCCATTGAGGACGAGGTGCGGCCATAGTTTTGCCAGAACTAGGCGCACGTCAGGGACAAACGCACACTCCGATTTTGCCAGAACCGAGTATGCAAAGAAGAACTCGTCGGTGACACGGTCGAGGCAGTCGTAGAAGGGTCGATGTCGAAGAAGACATTGTCGAAGCCGATGAAGACGAGGCGCGGATCCGAGTTTGCCAGACTCGGGAACGCGTCGGGGACGAAGGCACTCCCGGTGTTGCCAGAACCAGGCGTGCGGGGGCAGGGACCATCATGAACTTGTCGCCATGTCAGAAAAACTAGCAGAGGAAGCCTCCAGAGCGGTTGCGACGCGCGGAGCAGATAAGGGAGAGATGTCGGCGCTATCCGCGGTTGTCGGAGTAGAGTAGCAGGTGGTGTAGTCGGGGATGAGGCGATGACGCTGGCGGCGAAGTTGTACTGGATGAAGACGTAAAAGGCGGCGAAACCAGCGGCGACCTGGGTTAGTCATGCTCGATGCCTAGAGTGACGATGGGATAGTCGGCGGGACCTGCGACGGCGAGAGGGCGTCCTGCAGGTTACCTTATGAAGTGCGACGACGATGCTCGAAGTAGGCGAGAAAGACCCGGCAACATGACGAAGACCATGTGCAGACGGCGGCGATCTGCGCCGTAGGATATGGCGCGGTGAAATTCGAGGCCGTCGATGCACGAGGACGGCGAAGTAGACTGCGTGCAGCCACGCTACGACCCGAGGGGGAGGCATAGCTGCAGGGTGCAAGTCGGTGCAGCGGTAAAGTCCCGGACGATGATGACGAAGAGGATCCGAGGGGGGCAGCCGCGGTAGCCTTCCGAGGAAGGCGTAGCAGCCGTCCGCGGTGCGCGGCAGTCTGCCGAGGCAGGCGCATCAACGGAGGAGGCAGGCGCACGGACGCGATGTAGATCCTCGGAGTAGAGGCGCGGCGATGACGACGGCGGTGGGCGACTCAATCCGATCTAAGATCGGTAAACAAAAAGAAAGCCGATCAAAAGATCGGAGAAAAAGACTTACAGGACAGCCGATCACGGATCGGCGGACGAACCCTGCATACGGGTTGCGCAGCCCCCGACGGAGATCATGGAGATCGACCTCCCCGGGGGCAGCACGGCGGAAGCTGTGGTTTGAGGTCGATTTAGGCTGATACCATGAAAGAGTACGAGTTTGGTGGAATATGATGGATATATTATTGAGCCTCATGGGCGAGTATATATAGGCGTACAGAGGATTATCTTGAAGTACGAGTCAAGTTAGGACTGTACGTAAACAGATCATAACTCTATCTAAACTACCATAACAACCGTATATATCTAATACTCTAACAGTGTAGATCGATCGCCGCGGACCAAAACCGGCTGACAACAACCGTCGTAGCCCTTGGGCGGACGAGCTTTACGCCCGGTGGCGGCTTCGAGCTTCGTCGACGTCCGGTCATTGGGTTGGCCCGGCGATGGGATTTCCACACAGGGTAGCCCGGTCGTCGCATAGCCCCGGCAGAGACATCAGCCCTTTTTCTCGGCTCTACGATACCGGTTGCGGACTCCACCTCCGCCGCGCTCAAGGTACTCGACGAAATTTCTATGACTTGTCTTTTATTCATTTGCAACCAGTTTGACCGAGAGCACCTTCGGCTATAGAAGAAGAGGTTGAGAGAGATGATCTTTGACGACTCTTTGTCGTCGGAGGAGGAAAAAGACGACGAAGATTTAGAGATGACTTTAATGCTGAATGTGAACGAGGATTTTCAGAGGCCGAGGCAAGGATCGCAATTTGGCCGTGTGTGTATCAACCGAAATAGAGCCGAGGGCTCTGCTCGGATCATACGGGATTATTTCAACCCCGGTTTGTAATATTGATACTTCGGTTTGATTTCCAAAAAACAAAATTTTAGTCCTCTAATTTATTGGGGTTCGAATCTGTGGGGCAAAATTTAGAGAACCAAATATAGGAAGTTTAAGTTTAGTGAGTCTTTCTGTCCTCTAAATTTTTGTACTTCTGCCTGAGATGCTCTAGGACATGAGTGCACAAATATACTCCTATTTTTTTTGGAGAAGAGAAAATACCGTTCTAAAATAATTGACTTAGGTTCGTCTAGCGCATGTATCTATATATACTAAAATATATCTAGATACGTGCAAATCTACACAAATCCAAGAACTTATTTCAAGAGGGAGGGAGTATAAATTACTACTAAAACATAGCTCAAAACCTAAGTTAGTAAAACTGCAATCCTCTTACTCTGTACACCCAAACCAAATTTGTTGCCTCCGCACAGACTCCGTTCTGTTCATTTTGTGTTGTCTTGGATTTTGATTGGCTCACCCCGTGCCGTAAGACGGGCTAGAAATGATACCGGCTTTGAAATATCAAAATACTGAGTGCTGAAAGATCAGTTTACAGGCCAAACAGACAATAAACAGGAAACACAGCTTAGGCTTCGAGATCTTCATCAGTCAGAAACAGGTAGAACCTAGATAAAGAAACATTGAAAAGCACACAATGGGAGAAGCCCGCTTTCATCAGGTCCCGAATCGTTGATACCGTCGTGCCATCTGCTTCTACCTCCGAAGAAGGCCACAACCTTCTTGCCCTGGTTTGAAGGGCGCCGCACCGTCTGTGGGCAAAGCAGCACCCCTAACAATTTCATGTTCAAGGTTCAACTTGTTTAATCTCTACGAGTTTAAAGTACAGAAAAGGACTTTTGCCTTCTTTGTTATGATCATTTACTTTTCTAACTGAAAAGTCAGTATGACAAATTCTGTCCACAAACCAAAAGTACAGATCAGTACAGCAAGACAAAAAGGTGAAGCATGTCAAATCCTAAATTACACCACTCTGAATTTTAGCAGACCATCTTATTTAATCCAGAACACATTTTTTATCAGATAATCAGTCATATCCTTAATTTAATCCCATGAATCATTCCAAAAACCGGAGTCAAGAGTGTCGAATCTTAGAATTACGCCTATATTTGGTTACCAGATCCTCACATTCATTCTCTTAATTCTCTTAATTTAATTAATCCCATACACATAGGGCGTTTCCAAAGAATTGGGGTCAACATGTCTCACATGGTTTGTGTCAAAGTCAAATCCATCCCCATGTCATGATGTCCAATATACTAATAAATAGTCTCAACCTACCACCAATGTATCAGCCCACTGCGCCAGGGCGAGGAGGAAGAAACAGCTACACTAAAAAAAAGGACCAACTGTCGAACACCTCGTGCGTAGCGTCGCTGCGGTCCGAGGCCGCACCGCACCGCACTGTCGAACACCTAGCAGGCAGTCAGCCATGGCCCTCCACCTCCTCACTCCTCCCCTCCCCAGCTCCACCCCCTCTCCCCTCCCGCGCCGCCGCTCCTCCCCCTCCGCCTCGGCCTCCCTCGCGCACCCACTCCACCTCCACTCCCGCCTCCGCCTCACCACCGCCATCTCCCGCCCCGCCCCCGGGACCCGCCGCGCCATGTCCGCCATCCGGAGCTCCCTCATAGAACCGGACGGCGGCGCGCTGGTGGACCTCGTCGCTCCCCCCGACCGCCGCGCGGCGCTCCGGGCCGAGGCGGAGGCGCTCCCGCGGGTGCGCCTCGCCGCCGTCGACGTCGAGTGGGCGCACGTGCTCGCCGAGGGCTGGGCGTCCCCGCTCCGCGGCTTCATGCGCGAGCACGAGTACCTCCAGTGCATCCACTTCAACTCCCTCCGCCTCCCCGACGGCGGGGGCATCGTCAACATGTCGCTCCCCATCGTGCTCGCCATCGGCGACGCGGACAAAGACCGCATCGGGGCCGCGCCCGACGTCGCGCTCGCCGGATCCGACGGCGACCTCCTCGCCATCCTCCGCAGGTTCACCCCTTCTCTTCTCCCTCCCTCAGTTTCTTCCAGTGTTGTACGAATTACGGCTGCCCATTTCACCCATCTCCATGTTTATCTGCGTTCCATTTTGATATATCATTCTATTCCCGTAATTCGGAGGAATGTAGTAGCATGCGTTGTGGGTTCAGCGAATTATCTTTTTTCTACATAGGAAACTCACTCACAAGTTCACATCCACCGGATGTGGCACTTGCTATCTTTCTCATTGCTCGAAAGCATTTGCCGTCCTTCCATTGTGGGATAATCTTAGTCAGGCATCTTATCATCGTAGGAATATTTTAGTGAAGCATCTTAGCTTTGCTGTCTGTTCGTTCTAGTCCACACTTTGGCAGGTTTGGGGGACCATAGCACCTAGCGCCAGTAGCAACTTAGCAAAAGCTCAATGGATGAGAATGTCTGGACAAAAAATTGTTGCTGTCCTTGACGGTGCTGTCGCTTTCCTATCATGTCCCTCTCTCATTGTGATTGCATATTGATTCCCTTGTGATTCGTATTTGACCTCGTGGTTAATTAACAACTTTATTTTGGTAGCTCTCTCCATGAATGCTTACTTGACCAGTCATCGATTGCTATGGTTCTTCTCTTTTCTCTGTTTTGGATGTAGCATCATGTGTCTTACTAGTTACTGATTCTTAAAGTGGTAACAAAAGATTTTCTGTGCTTATTCATTATTAGGTGATTATTGGAGCAATGATTCTTTTTATTTGGAAGCTACAAATTGACATGATTTCAGATCACATGGATGTTCTCCTCATTTCATTTTCCCCTTTTTCTGGAGCATCAGCAACGATATCAGCACCACTAAGTCACCCCATGATCTGTATTTTGAACTTTGCTGTTCCAGACCAGCCAATCATATTTGAGTCCTAGTTAGTGCTTTCTTATGACATAGCTACAAGTTACAGCTATAGTTATATCTATAGTACAAATCAGGTTGAATTATAATATCCAGATATTTACCGTCCCCACGATATTCCGATGACCAACCAGTTGTTGGTCTACTTTTCTTGAATTCAAATTTCATTAAATTTTATTGGAATTTCTTACAATTCAACATACTATCTCGTTTTCTTTCATCATGCAAAACACATGACAGTTCTGAATTCTGGGAAAAAAAGGGTCAACGGCTAGGGACCTGGGCACCGCTTCTCTAATCCTGTATGACTTGTATGATTCTGTGGAATTAAGCTCAGCATAGCTTTCCTTCAGGGTAAAATTTGAGCAAAGTTGAATTACTTCCTACCGTTCTAAAGCGAGGTTATGAATTGTGATAATGGAATGAGAAGGACGCTACTGAATGTGACATGCTGGTGAGGAATATGCCCAAGAGACGGTTCAAAGATACATTTACTTTTCCCAATTCCCCCTTTACTTGAAGCACAGGATAATAACTTCTTCGGTTAATTCTCATGTGAATATTTTGGTTTACTAACTACAATGGTCTATAATAAATCTGATTGTACAAGAACAGATTTATGTGCTGATTTCTCACATAATATTTGCATAAGCAGCCTTTTGTTTGGAAACTTCTGAACCATGAAGTAGCAATCGTGTCTAGACTTTCATCATGTGAAGATATTTTTGACAAATCCATGTCATTGTTAGTTGTTACCCTCTGTTCTTTTTCCTTCGTGACCCACTTTGGAATACTGTCCTTTTACTTTAAGTTGTACGGTAGTAGCCGCCAATCATATGTACGATCATATATCATACTGATGAAACTTTATTAACACTGACAGCATGTTCATGGTTAATGAAATTTGTTCCTTGTGGTATCACCTTTGTGTCTAGTTCTAACAAGACTTTGTACTGATATGTACACTATTCTTTTATCAGTGTTGAAATATACCCTCACAACAAAGAAGAAAGGATTGCAAGAACATGGGGGACAACTGCACCTGGTTTACCTTATGTCGATGAGGCGATAACACCAGCTGGGAACTGGCTCATTGGTGGTGATCTGGAGGTGTTGCAACCCATCAAATATAACGATGGCCTTGATCATTACAGGCTTTCACCCCAGCAACTCAGGGACGAATTCGACAAGCGTGGGGCCGATGCTGTATTTGCATTCCAGTTGAGAAATCCAGTCCACAATGGGCATGCACTGTTGATGAATGACACTAGAAGACGTCTCTTGGAAATGGGTTTCAAGAATCCCATTCTACTTCTACATCCTTTGGGTGGTTTTACCAAAGCTGATGATGTCCCCCTGCCTGTTAGAATGGAACAACACAGCAAGGTATTCATTTTGCTTACACACATTATTGTACCAGTTGGAATAATTGAAAAGTCAAGGTTTAACTTGGGTGTACCACAGGTCTTAGAAGATGGAGTCCTTGACCCTGAGACTACTATAGTGTCAATATTTCCCTCTCCAATGCATTATGCTGGTCCAACAGAAGTGCAGTGGCATGCAAAGGCACGGATTAATGCCGGTGCTAATTTCTACATAGTGGGTCGTGATCCAGCTGGGATGGGACATCCAACAGAGAAGAGGGATCTGTACAACCCAGACCATGGGAAGAAGGTCCTAAGCATGGCTCCCGGATTGGAGAAACTCAACATACTGCCCTTCAAGGTATTTGATGCCCAGAGGCTTCCTTCCACATTTAAGATTGCCATCATATCCTGTTTTTTCTTTTGTTGAGTTAACCTCCCAGCTGTACATCATAGTGTTTGCACTTTTGAATTTGTAATGTCTTGAATACATGTTGAGTGTTTTATCATATTTTGCGTGTCTTATTTGTTTTTATCCTTCCGCTACTGCTCCACTTTCTGTTAGATTTACAAAAAAGATTATTTGTTCCAGGTAGCAGCGTACGATATGGTGGCAAAAAAGATGGCTTTCTTTGAACCTTCACGTAGTAAAGATTTTCTGTTCATCTCAGGAACCAAGGTAAGTGTTTATATCACATTTATTTTCAGGGAAGCATTGTTTATGCTAGCAACCCGGACATAATCATCTGCTGCTAACAACTAACCTACAAATCAATTAGATGCGCACTTTCGCCAAAACTGGAGAGAACCCTCCTGATGGTTTCATGTGCCCCGGTGGGTGGAAAGTCCTTGTTGACTACTACAACAGCTTGCAAACTGAAGGAGCTCCTGCCGCCGCCGCTCCTGCTACTGTATGAGACAAGCTGTCTATGCGGCACGGCTATGAGGTTACTATTCATATGGCAGAACTCATGAATCTGAAGATTTTCGGATCGTTTCTCCTTTGTTTCTCTGAGTTTTTTGTAGAATAGTTGATTGATGTTTTCAAATCTTCCGGGCGTTCAATTCTTTTCTATCAGAAGGAGAGATTTTGAAACTTGGCACTGAAACTCAGAAGAGTAGACATGTTTATGCTGTAAACCGCAAGGTGGTGTTATTGTCCTGTAACTCCGACACCTAACCTAGCCATTGATGGTGCTGCTCATCCAAGATTCATGTAACTCTGACAGTTAACCTATCCAAAAAAATAATAATGTTTATAACAATTGTGTAGGCCACTGTTGGTGGTGCTCATCCAAGATCACACTGCAATTTGTTTTCGCAGATTATGAAATAACTGAAATCGTGATGATTCCTCGTAGAGCTAAAACACCCAGAATCAACTGCTATGTAGAGGGATATATACTAGGTAGACGGAATGTCTACCAAATTTTTCGCACAAATAAACATAAACATTGTGGTTTTTGGTTTTTGTGTTAAAGAGTATCCTTCCCTCATAGAAACAATTGCTCATGTTTGCATGTCGCCATATACGGGGATGTCATGGTATATCTAGATAGGAGCCGAGTGATCTTGATACCTCTTCTATCATGAACACCTCCGGTGTCTACCTCTCTAAAGACCATCTCTGATCTCCCCTTCTTCGCGTCGAACACGCAGGCCATCTCGGTGTCTTCCACTCTACAGACCATCTCTTCTTTCCCCTTCTTCATGTCATACCTACAGATCATATCATTGTATGGATACTTATCCGCAGCTTTCACGTAGTAGATGCAGTCGCCATGGATGGACGGGAACTTGCTGGCGTCGATAGACACGCTCTTACAGAGCCCAACGAATATTGCACGGTTGTTGCCGATGCTCTTCACGGGCCCGCTCACGTTCCTACACGCGTCGACTTTGAAAACCTCCATGATGCCTCCGGTTTCATGTTTAAGGACCATCAACGCTTCTCCATCCGACTCGACTAGGAAGCCATGGTGCTGACGGAACATCTTGATCTGATCGGAAGAGAACCTCTTGAGCAGATCATCCGAGAATGGGCACCCCATCGGACCGTAGGCACCGTTGCCGATTGCTTGCCAGATCAGGCGACGATGGAGCCCGTTCTCGTGGCTAAAAGAGATGTGCTTACCGTCGAGATCTGCTCTATGTAGCTCACCACGTCGGTCACTGAGCACGAGAGTGGGCGGTGAACCCAAGACGGTGGAGGCGCTCCTCCTTATGCCGACATTCGTGGATGACTTCATGAAACAGGACAGGTAGCCGGTGAAAGGGTTGAGGACGTGCACGACACCAGGGTGATGCTTGTCTACGAGGACAAGGAAGCCACCTTTGGTTGGTGCCACTTGATCGTATTTGCTGAGCAGCGGCATGTCCTTGCGGTGGAAACGGCCGGTTGAGGTATTCACGAAGAGGTGGGAGGTGTGGCTTCCGTCCTCGCGGAAGACGATCCACCGGCAGGGCCGAAAGCGCACGTCCCAGGTGTTGGTCGGGTCGTCGGTGGCATGGCGCCAGTCCCGACAGACGGCGCGGAAGGCCATGTAGTAGTCGATGTCATTGGTGGCTAGGAAGCAGTCGGCGATGTGGCTGAGCAGCTCAGGCGGGAGAGAGGGCCAGCACGGACCCACATCCATGGCCGTAATGGAGGACTCACGTGGAGCTGTGTTAGTTCCTTCAGGTTGATGTGCCTTCAAAGATTGAAGTCTCTCGTTGGATATCTTTTGTGCCGAAGGAAAAAATATTAATAACCGATTTAGTATCGATTCAGGTTTGGCACTTGGGCAAACAAACTGTAGTAGAATTTTATGTGCCACCGTCGGCAGCGCGGCATGGTTACCTTGGAAGGGCAGCGCGGCGGCGGCGGCGTCGTCGATGCCAACGGGTGTGGAGCTGCGCCGCTAGTGGCGTCGGGAGAGGGTTTTGCTTCGCTAATATCAGCGGCAATCTTAACGGCCTGCACGCGGGTGCTTTTGGGCCGCAACTCGTTTCCTTCTCCAACTTGTACTATATAACCGTTTTGTCTCAGCGTGGAGTCCGGCTTGGACTTGTTTCCGGTGATCAACCATATACAAACCTGTCTTTGTTAAAAAAATCTGCTTTAGCTAGAATTAAGTTAAACCTCGGTCTTATCGGCCACCAGCATATGTTCCTCTTAGCCGCCGCCTCCTCTCCTGACCTAGCCACAGCATCTCCGCCTCCTCCATAGATCGGTTCCCCTCCTTCGGCCGGTCTCGTCGGCATCGGAGGGGTGGGAAACCCGATCCATGGGTGGAGTTTTCAGTAAAAGTAGTATTTTCAAGATTAGATTAGTGTTTTGGTTGTCATCTTCTTAATGGAGATGGCATCGCAATAAGTGATCTTCGGCATATCGTTCGACGACGAGATCTCTTTTCCGGCGTCAATGGTGGTGTTGAAAGATTAAGTTTCTATAGGTACAGTCTTTCGGATCTTCCTTCATCGGATCGATTTTGGACTTTTTCTCATGGTTGTCGCGAGGAGGATTATCCTCGCAATATTTGTCCCGGCTGCTACGTCCTCGACAATGGTGATTCGTACTCTCGGTTCGCTAGCGACGTCGATCAGGCTGTTCGGTTAATTTTCCCTGGAATACTTGTGTTGGATCTCTTGCCGATGTTGATTGATTACCTTAATGGTTGCGCGCGTGCACGTAGCCTTGGCACTGCGGCTCAAAAAATTATGGGAGAACCTTCATTGATATTTACAGGTTATGGTTCGATATTTATCAGGTTTGGCTGCCTTTAAAGAAGTGCAAGATTATGTCTTGGAAGAAGAAAGAGATTGAAGACCTCGAAGATTTGCTAGTTTCTTTTAGACTTTATTTTATAATCGATGGAATCAGCTTATGTATCTCTACCATGTACTATTTGCTACTTTGAATATAACGTGGTATTGATTGTCAAAAAAAAAGTTAGACCTCGGTCTTTTTTTTAACGGAAACATGCCCCGAAGGGTCTAGATTCTGCATTCATCAGGCGGTGGGTACAGAGTTACAAAGAGGGACCTGGAAGAAACTGGAAATTACAAAGAGGCCCAACACATTTGCACAAAGCACCCTAAGTACGACCGCAGAAACGCGATCGGATCCAACTGCACCGCTGGCAACTAGCCTCCAGCCACGATCATCTCTTCCAGCGCCGGGGACGAAACCACTTGGCCTAGGAGAGACAAAGAACAGTGTAGGGAGGGAGAGACAAATCCTCGGCTTGACGAGGAAGAGGTAGGCCGGTTCATCTTGACCGGCCACGACGAGGCCGATCCTATGACCCAAGATAGTAGAGGCCACATTGCTCTGCTTGGAGTTCGCCGCTTCATCAGCAGAATCTTCGCCTGGGATTTCCAGGCAATCCCACTTCACCGTCGCACCCTCCGCCATCTGCGCTCTATTCTGCCCTTCCTGTACTATCCGCCGGCAGACGATCCACTGGCAGGGCCGAAAGCGCACGTCCCGGGTGGGAGGTGTGGCTTCCGTCCTCACGGAAGACGATCCACCGGCAGGGCCGTGGCTTCCGTCCTCACGGAAGACGATCCACCGACAGGGCCGAAAGCGCACGTCCCAGGTGTTGGTCGGGTCGTCGGTGGCATGGCGCCAGTCCCGACAGACGGCGCGGAAGCCCATGTAGTAGTCGATGTCGTTGGTGGCTAGGAAGCAGTCGGCGATGTGGCTGACGAGCTCGGGCGGGAGAGAGGCCCAGCATGGACCCACATCCATGGTCGTAATTAAAGGAGGACTCACTTGGAGCTGCGTTAGTTCCTTCAGGTTGCTATGTCTTCGACGACGGAAATCTCTCGTTGGAAATCTTTTGTGCGGAAGGAAAAAAGAATACTCCCTTCGATCCATATTAATGTTCTTAACTTTGTCTAGATTCGTATGTATCTAGTTAAATATTTAGACTAGGTGTATCCGTATGACAAAGTTGAGAACAATAATATATAGAGCGGAGGGATTATTAATAACCGATTTAGCATTAATTCAGGTTTCGCACTTGGGCAAACAAACTGTAGAATTTTATGTGCCATCGTCGGCAGCGCGGCATGGTTACCTTGGAAGTTGGAAGGCTAAAGCGTGGCGGCGGCGGCTTCGTCGATGCCAACGGGTCTGAAGCTGTGCCGCTAGTGGCGTCCGGGAGGAGGTTTCGCTTTGCTAATATCTAACGGCAATCTTAACGGGCCTGCACGCGGGTGCTTATGGGCCGCGACTCGTTTCTTTTTCCAACTTTGGACAAGTAAACGTTTTGTCTCAGTGTGGAGTCCGGCTTGGACTTGTTTCTGTCTTCCATGATAAAACTTTTTTTTTAAAACGGGGGTATACCCCGATCTCTACATCCTAGTATGCACACAACCGTCTTTATTAAACAAAGTGGAGAGTATGAGAGTTTACAAAACACCGATCAACAAGATCATAAATGATTGATACAAATATCAACCATCAGCAGCGCAGTAGAAACAACAACATCGAAAGGACTACAACTAATCCTCTCTCAAACCGATTTCCAGCTCAAAATATATATAAACCAGTTTTCCCCTCAAAAAAATTAAGTACAACTAATCCTATTGGAACGAGGATTAGGTTAGACCGGATTTGCATCACGACTCATGCAGCTTGAATGTTACATGGATTGCAACTGGAAAAATAGTCTGGTTATAAAGTAAAGAAAAATGTTCACTTGGTGAAGAAAATTGTTCACGTAGAAAAATAAATGTTCACGTAATACAAAATTACAAGGTGTCCTAGGCGCTGTGTATAATCACATCTACATGAAATGGAAGAAAAACATCACATACCGCCACCAGATGGGGAAAACTGTCTTGGACATCTCGTGTTTAGCTTCTAGTCCACAGGTATGCTATTTGTGATGTGTGTTGGTGACTCCTCATGTACTACTCATGTATTGTAATTAAATTGGTCGATGCAATACACAAGGCTACTGCTATTTGCTTTCAAAAACTCCCTAGCAACAGGTAATTTCAAAAAGAAACATTGGGAAATTAAAGAACTTCACACAAATTTCTGAAATGTTCCAGGAAAAACCATAATAATTCTAAAATATACATAGGAATGTCTAGACATTACAAATACTTCCACAATTTCGAAATATTTAGAGGAAACCAATTATTTGCAACAGGATAAATAATCACAAATTGAGAAATCATCTCGATGCACTCATCAGAACATCATAGGGAACAAAGGATGCTTAGATAACAATAAAGACAACATTGATTAGAAATCCAAAACAGAACAAGATATCTAATCTTCCTCCTCTCGTTCCAAGTGAAAATCCAAATGGGACTATGACATGTGGCCCAGAGGTGCAAGCACCAACCGACTGCCAACATAAATTGCTCAGCTACCTCGTCTAGGAACTCGCGTACTCCCCTGATTCGTGGAAATGAAAAAAAGAACCAGCAAATTGGTTGGACCGAACCATTAGAGTACCATGTGATTGGATTGGATCAATCAAAAACTAAACACATATACCGCAGAATATCATCGCAAAATCTGAATTACATCAAATCAAAACCAAGAAAGGGAAACCTGCCTTCACTGATTACGTTGTGGCTGAAAGAGTCACTGTACTAGAACTTCTACCATCAGCTTCTTGTGAACAAGAACATGGTATTCTTCCCATTGTGTTCTTCTAATCCCCTGATGAAGCACCCCTGTCCCGAGAATATTATGAAAAAAAATATTCAGCAATCAGGCGTAAGCATGGTTGACGTTACAATGGAAAAATAATAATTTGCCAACATACTGCAAGATTAAAAGAATGAGAAAGCTAAATAATTTAACAGCATTTGAGCAACAAGTATATGGGAATGGATCAATGCAAACTGAGCATAAATGGCTATGGGAATATATAGTTCAACATCTTAGAGAGCATGCTCTGATCATGCAGCAGCCAGCGATGCTCGTGGTCATTATTTAACTACAAACTAGTGCATACTCCTTTTCTGGAAGAAATCAACCGCTACCTATATCTAATTGTGTTCTGCTAGCTACCTATGACAAAGCAACAATAGCATGGCAGTGACATCAACCAATCTTATGCTACCTAGCGTGGCATGGTGAAATATTATCCAACTGATCTAGACTAAGCCAAAAGGGCGTCAAAAATATTATTCGATGCTGCTGCCATATTACAAATCAACAAGGCCAGTAAAAAAACCATGCGACTGTGGTGAAATCTGAAATAAAGAATAGATAACTTCATGACGTGCAGTTCTCAACGCAAGTTATACTATTGCACCATTGTTTGGCCGACTATGGAAGATACCAGAATTATGAGAGCTCTAGTGGAATACCGACACAATAGTCTTATATCTTAATTTTGAAATCTTTGTACATGAGTATTGGTAAATGCGGTGAGACTGAACATTGTCATATACCACTTCTAATTGATAAGCCATATCAAACAAAAGGAAAATATAGTATACTAAGTCTAAAGGAAGGTTACGCTGAACTTTCAGGCAACATAATACTTAGAGCTAATAAGATTGCCTTGATGTAAGAAAACATAACACCTAGAGTTCTTTTATGGTACCACGGGTCAGAATTGTTATGCAAGTTACTTAATTTATGCAAGAACATGGCGAAAGATGACCATAAATTTCTGAAGAAGTTCTAGATTAAACTGCATAAATATTACAGAAAGCTATCATCATTTTTTTGCATAAACCAATCGAGTAGAACTGGGGCCATACTAAATCAAGAGATCAAGATGTATCGCTTACTACTCAGAAGGTCTTTCTACCGCCGCCTAATTGGTTCTTAGAACAAAAAAGATATCGCTAGTTGTGATGTGCATCATGGATCTGTGACCATAAAGTTCATTCGTGAGAAGAATCAAGCTAGAAAATTGATAATTTCAGTAGGCAGGTGGAATAAGAAACAATTTGTAGTATGGTTTGGTTAGCTCACCACAAAAGGCCAGTTATTGTAGAGAACTATCGGTTATGTATAGAGTACAGACAAGGCTGACAATCGAGTTTTCTTGCATAAAAAACAAAATGAGTTCTCCAAATGAGTTTGTATATTAACTGGAGTATTGTAACCAGATAAACTAATACAATAAATAAATAAACTTTGCTGCTTTGTAGAATATAAGAGAGGAAAGTTCGGTTAACACGGCACACTATATGATGTGTATAGCCATGTAAATGCACTGGTTTTCTTAAAGTCAAATGATGTCTTCTTCAGCAGTGAGTTTTCCAATAATAGACCTATGTGCAAACGAGGGTAATACATAGAGCAATAGAATCATTAGCAGGTCTCGCTAGATTTGAAGTGCCTGCGAAAAGTAATTACATCAACTACCTGAAAGACTCGACAAATGTATATAAGAATATTTCAAAGCCTGGAAGAATCATTATGCAGGCAACAAGTAGAATAATTGTTAATAAAATTTCAGTCCTTGCACAATGGTCTACAAGGGCAATAAGAGATACACCAATTCACTCATTGGGACCAGATTTTGTCCAACCTAGGCTAGCAGAATTATCAAGATAGTATTCCTATTAACTAAGAAATTAGCTAAACTATAAAATGTCAGATTGTAGAAATACTCACAACTCACGTTCTTGACATAGAAAAACGAGCTAGATCTGGGGAATTTTTGTGGATTTGTTGCAGCTCTTCAATGCGGGAAAGGGAATGAATGAAAAATAAAAATCATCTTCGCCCTTGTCGGAGGAGAGAAAAACTTCGAGGCGGAGGAAATCTTGGACGAATGCGAGCAGATGAGAGCTCGGACGGAGGCTCAGGAGATCTTGGATGATGGAGGACGGAGGCAAAGCGCTGTGGAGAGGGCCTCGCTCCGGTCGTCGGAGGAAGGATATCGCGAGCATTGCTCTCAGCGCCACCTCCTTGCCACGCGAGAGAGATAGCGAGCGAAGGCGAGGGTTTCCTCCTGATGTCCTGACTAGCGGAAGGTTTTTCCGCGGAAGGGCGTGGAAAGGTTCGGGGTGCATCGCCCCATCGGCAACCAAATGGGCCGGTAGACTGCCTTGGGCCAATTTCTGCATGTGGTTTCTTTGTCCGGGGAAAACACGGGGATCCCCTCGGGATCCCGTGCATCCAAACGAGCCCTTAAGGTGGACGACCTCCTCTGGAAAATCCACCTACACCTCCCCCACGGCCATCATCTCTTGCCAAGGTCTCCCTAGTTTGTCCTCGCTCTACCAGTGGAACGAGATTGAAAGTAAATGTTTCCTGACCATTGAGACTTTCTTCCCTTCTTAGGCCAATCTCTAACCGTAGAAATATGACTTGATGATCTTATTGGAGCATAAGGAGTAACAAACATCATTTATTTCATAGTGTAAAAATCTCAGCATAAACTCAAGGACTTGTAGGGTTCCATAGCAGAAAAACAAAAAATTTCTAACTATGCGAACACTAATACCAGGATCTATACTATGTAGACATAAGTAACGGAGAAGAAAGACGGTATTCATACTCTTGAAGACTGAGACACGCCTTATGCAGGAAGGCGTATGTTGATGAAGCCGAGCAGCTCCAAGCACCACAAGTGTGGTGCCTCCAAAGTACTACACATGTCCGGTGTAGGCAGCATCTCCCGGGCTCTGATCCAGCCGAGCATCGGAAGAAGAAGATGATGGACCAAAGATCACACGACGGTAGTGTGAAGGTGGAGAACTCAAATCCCTAGAGGTCCTCTCAAATATTATGGAGAAGTCCTCAATGGAAATGAGAGAGAGAATGAGAGAATTGGATGCCTCCAAAGGGGAGGGGAGACCCCTATATATAGTAGGAGGGGGGCGCACCACCCAGGGGCCAGGCGGTGTGGGACTAATGCCCACACCCGCCGGCCACCTAGGGGCAGCCGCTGGCCCTAGGTGGGACCCACTTGGGCGGCCCACTAAGCCTAGTCGGTTGGCCCCCTCTCCCTAGGCGCCTTACCCTTTGGGCCTCACCTTCGGGTGAGGCCCATTAGCATTGGGCTGCCTTTAATAATAAAATAAAATATATATTTAATATTAATTCTCCAATTAACATTCAAATACACATATTATTATATTCCTTTACTCCGAAACTCCTTCCGGACCGCCTCCGATCACCATCGGATGTTACCCAGAACTATTCTAGTTTCTCTCTCTCTATTTCTCCTACGGTACCTCATCTATCCCTAAGCGCCCCACCCTTAAGCATGACATCCTTCGGTTCGGGAACACTCCTGACATGATTGAGAATCCTCTCATATCAATGATCATCAGCGAGACCTGGATGCCCATGATGACCCCCGTGCATTCCACGAATCTTATCGCTCGAACCGTGAATAGTTGTTTCTCGTTCCCTTTGCCACTTGATACCTAGTTCATTAGAGACTTAATCTTCGGTATCTCCATACCTTAGTTCGATCTCATTACCGATGAACTTGTTTACTCATTCCTGTGTCGTTGCATTCCCTGACCCAGTCACACGCTTGCAAGCTTTGTTAATGCAACGTCACCGAGATGGCCACATATGTATTTATATGTTACATGGACTGACAAATCTTAGTCTTGATATGTACTCCTCTACACGCCCTTTGGGAAACCTGAGTGGCACTTTTTTGATCATCCAGTCACGAAATGATACTTGATACTACCTCCATTCCACAATATAAGCCTTTTTAGGAAGCTAAAATAGCTTTCTAAAAAGGCTTATATTATGGGACGGAGGTAGTACCATCTAAGCTCTCTCCAGAACGGTGATTTGCATTATCTCACGGTCTAAGGATCAGGTTGTGAGGTTTCCTGTGTTTATCATCAATGGTGAACTTTGTAACTAGATGTCATTGGGATACAACTGTCAGATGTTTGTCTATCACGTCATTCAACCAATGACGTGATCTCATTGTCAATTGGCATAAATGTCCATGATCTTGAAACCCAGATCATCCTCATGACCAATGAACTAGTTCGTTAGAGGTAACTAGAGACATGGTTTATTTACATACCACACATGTATTCACGTTTCGTATTAATATAGTTATAGCACAGTATGAAATGTATTATAAACATAAAGGAGATATATCAAACAATACACTTTATTATTTGCCTCTAGGGCATAACTCCTTAGGACTTCCCACTCATTTTTTTGTTCTTTCCATTGATTGAGGTGATTGCAAGTAACTACGATGAAATGACATGTAAGATCATCTCCGAACCTCAATTCCAAAACAAATTTCGAGCCAACCACCGCAAGCCCTTACTCCTCTTATTTTTCATCCGAGGCCTTAGTGAGTACTCATTTGTCTCCATTTTGGACCCACCTAACTGCATCCCCATTACACACTTTCATGCCACAACATTAGAGACATTAAAACTGGAACAAAAGGGAGCACTCTCACTAATTGGATTTTCTTTACCGTCCGATCTAAACTCGAGTACAGTTTCGGTCGTCGGATCCTCCAACACTGTCCAAACTGGGCCAAATGTCTCTGGGTAACGCTACTCTGGAGGTAAAATTGTCCCGTTGTGGTTAACTGACAACAACGCACTAAAGCCCATCTAACAAAGGCCAACCTGGCTACAAAGCGTGTCATGTTTAACTACTTCCATAATCAGACACCACGCGAGATAAGCGAGCAATTTTTGTTTCATTGTGGTACAACTAATTAAGTACATTACAGGTTCATTTTTCAGTCAGGTCACGGACAACGGCATCGATATGCGGGATGCCGAATGCATGAATGCATGAGGTGATGCCAGACCAAAAAATAATCGAACGGGCGTGTGATTGTCGCGCATGCTGACACCAGCTGCAGCGTGGCAAGCTGGCCAGCAAACAAGTATGGAAGTGTAACCAATACGTGGTTCAATACACCTTCCTCAAGTCTGAACCCACGAAAAGATGCTGACTTTCTAAGGGCTAAGGCACTAATCAACAAACTCTTGGTAACTAAAAGACTACATATCACGAAAAGATTGGGGAGGATATGCTATGGACTGAAAAAAAGCTCCAAATCTAGCTTCATTATTATTTCTTCTTCATGATTTTGATCTGTTCAGAATTGTTAGAAGTTGATGGAAATAATTTCTAATTAAATTTACATCTCTAAATTTAACTTGAAGTTTGTTAATAATTGATAAAAGATTTTTAAAACCCAATACATTTCTATCGATTCCAAACAATCTATGGGCCTAATGAACGGGCACAGCAACGCGCGCCACTCATGATCTAGTTGTTATAATTGTTGGGGCTTCCGTAGTTACCACCATGGCGTTGCCATCCTCATCAATAGGTATGAGACATTGTTATCACTAGATGATGCCCCACGGGGTGCTGATTAATTTGAACAAACAGTTCCTCGACAAAAAAGAAGTTAGAGCAATCAGGAATAGTTCTCCAGAGGACTCAAGTTTTATTTAGAGAGAATGATTCCAAATTGTGTGCAAAAGCGCATGCTACTATGCATACCAACTAAATAAGTGTCCTACCATTCTCTTTGTATTCTTGTGTTACAAATATTGCTCATGTCATAACGGGATGAGAATGACTATTGCAAGAATTGAAATGATAAGTGATACTCTTTGTGTGCAGATAAATGGTATGACTGTTACATGGAGCTAGATATGCTCTTGATAGTGTGTTGTAAACTCTGAAGATGACTTCAACACTGTATAAACTGATAAAAACATCAATACTAATTTTCTCTAACAATTCAAGCACACCCATGCGTAACTCGTAAAAAAGTAACATGGCGGATAGGTAAGGGAGATGAAGCTGATTTATGTTGGCTTGTGCAAGTAAGGAGGATGGAAAACCACGATCATCGGATCGATTTGCTAATAAAGGGAAAGATGTCATACATAAGCAAGCAAATGAATTCCAGTTACAAATCTGAGTGCAGTGGAAAGCCAGTGGCCTGTTTGAATCCATCAATAGCTAGAGAAGAACTAACGGAATATGAGAGAGAGTCACATTGAAGTGCCTCACATGGAATTAATATAAGAAAACACAAATTCGAAGGCGTCAGTACACAAACAAGGCAATTGTTCTTGGTCTACATGCATGAGATGATGTGGGCATGCGTTGGGTGATGTAGTGGGGCCGGAGGTGGCATAGCTGCATGTTTAGGAATATATATTTGTGGGCATAACTAGATGATACCCCGCGCGTCGTTGTGGCATACTTGTTCAATTATTTTTATAAATATGCACAGTAAAATTAGTGGAGTAGAAAATAACTGAACTAAATAAGTCCATGATTCCCACATGTTGCTCTTGGAAACAATAATATTGTTTGTGTTGTCAATTCTGCTGCTTAACATCGGTAGATAGAAAATATATCATCATTTCTAGTGGCGGAAATAGATAATCAATTCAATGATTTATGCACTAGCTAATTATCTCAAAAGACTGATCTGATGGAAAGAGACTAGGTAGTATATTTATATTCAACACTCCCCTCACGTCTAGGCTATTTTAATCCTTAGCATGGGATATGAGTTGGCCGCAGAATCTTTTTTATTATTATTTTAATACTGCGTGAGCAGGTTCTTGAACTCAAGACCTCTTGGCTCTGATACCAGGATTTATGCACTAGCCAATTATCCCAAAAGACTGATCTAATGAAAAGAGGCTAGTCAGTATATTTATATTCAACATCAATGACCCGCTCGACCAAAGAAGATGTCGTAAATGTTAATTGTAAGTGTTTAAATGCCTTGAATCAATATTGTCGAATAGTAGATGGAGATGAACTCACAAAATACAGCTACCACATGATTATACGTATTTCTTATTTTTCTTGTCAAAATGGGATTTTTTTTTTCAAATCGATTGGTAAGCCGTCCATTTAAAGAGAAGGTGCACACATACAATAGAGACATGAATAGCCGAAACCCACCTCAAGGAAGCAATAGATTATTAGTAAATTCTAAACGTGAACAACAGTTTTTGAAATATATAGCAGTTAATTCATTCCGTCATCAGTAAAAATCCAACGTTTGTACAAAGCTCCGTATTGCTAAGTGAATTATAGAATATCCGATAGTAAATGAATGCATCTCTAGCAAGAATTAATCGTACTATAATGTTACCTCCTTGAGTCCTTGGTGTTCTGTTTCTTTCCTTAGAACTCAATTACACGAGAGATAGGCTTAGTAGAAGCATCCGCTAATATAGAAAAAGAACCTTTGATTTGTAGAGACACCTCCAAGTATATGTCAGACAAAGATGAACTGAAAATCAACTTCAACACATATAATGAGGTAAACAGTCAGTAGCAGTAGTACTCTCTGCAAGCATATATCAGCCAATTTTATGCTTGTCTTGCGAAACAACATTTGGTTTACTCAACCAAAAAGTTCACGGTTCCAACGCCAACAAAGCAAATTAAAAAATGTACTTGCATCGCTTGTCTATGTTAAGAATATAAATATATGGGCTAGCTTTTTTTATCAATTCAGACTGTTGGTTACGTTGGCTAGTGCATGCAGCCAAGAGGTCTCAAATTCAAGACCCTGGTCACGCAGTTTAAACAAAGAATATATAAAGAATTCAAGACCCTGGACCCTGGTCTCAAATTCAATTTTGACAGATTTCTGCCATTATTTGCATTTGCTTCTTGTTGATTCCTTTTTGGGTTCTTTTTGGGGAATTGAGATTTTTGAGGGAAGTGCTACAGTATCTTGTGTTTTAGTGGAAGTTTTATTGGTGTTGAAACTGAACCCAAAGACTTATTATCTTGAGTACAGTAATGTTGCTAATAAAGATTGTGTGAAGTTTTGTATGAAGGAAAAAAATTCAGGTGTAAGAAGAGAATGATGTAATGAGATGAAGAATGTACTAAAGCTCAAGCTTGGGGATACCACCCGTGTCACCCCAAGAAATATCCAAGAAGTACAAGCGTCAAATCTTGGGGATGCCTAATATATTGCAAATGTATCTATAATTTTTGATGTTTCATGCTTGGTTTTATCCACTTTCTTGTGTTTTGTTCCAACTTTGGAGTACTTTTCGTATGATTTCTTGGACTAGCCTATTAACAAGACCCACAGTGCCAGCTGCCTGTTTTCTGCTGTTTTTGGTTCCAGGAAAGTCAGAAAATGAATATTCTCGAAATTGGACGGGACAAAAGCCAAAGTGCCTATTTTTTGGAAGGGATCAAGTGCCAGAATACAAGACGGAGAAGGGCCAGGGAGCCACCACACCACCTGGCCGCGCGGCCAGGCCTGGCCCGCGCCAGGGGGTGGTGTGGCCGCTCCCGACACCCCCTCGGCCTCTCCTTCCGCCTATATATTGCCCTCGGGACGAAAACCCTAAGGACCCGATCAAAAATCCACGAAAGAGTCTGTAGCCGCCGTCATCTCCATCCTTAGATCGGGAGGGATCTGAAGCTCTTCCCGGCACCCTGCCGGAGAGGGGAATTCACCCTGGAGGCCTTCTTCATCACCATGCAAGCCTCCGATGTGATGTGTGAGTAGTTCATCCTTGGACTACGGATCCATGTAGTATCTAGATGGCTGGTTCTCCTCCTTTGTGCTTTCATGTTTAGATCTTGTGAGCTCCATTCATGATCAAGATCATCTATTTGTAATTCATACATGTTGTGTTTGCGGGGATCCGATGGATATTGAGATGCTATTTCAGATTGATTATTGATTCTATCATGTCTTTGTTATTTGTGATCTTGCATGCTTTCCGTTGTTAGTAGCTATCTTGGCCAAGTAGATGCTAGCAACTCCAAGAGTTAGTATTTATGCTCGATAGTGGGTTCATGCCTCTGGTAATCTGGGGAAGTGACAGAAATCTCTAAGGTACTAGATGTGTTGTTGCTACTAGGGAGAAAACAACAATCCTTTGTTCATAGAACAATCGTATTGTTTACTTTACACGCAATTCGTAAAGCAATAATCTGTTGCTTGCAACTTAATACTGTAGGGGGTTCGGATGATAACCTGAAGGTGGATTATTAGTCATAGATGCAGTTGGATGGCGGTTTATGTATTATGTTGTAATGCCCAATCAAGTCTCAAAGGAGTCAACATGATTAGTATATGCATGTATTGCTTTCTCGGTGTTTGTCAATTGCTTGCTAAACCTGAAACTAATGATAATCCCTTTGTAGCTACTAATGCCATACAAGTAAGAATTGATGAAAATGTTAGACTATTAGCTGAATTGCATGCTAAGTGGGAAAGAGAAGATGAAATTGCTAGAAACATTAGTGTTTCTACTATCACCACTTCTAGTGTTGAGGCTAGTAATAGTTCTACTACTTTGGATGATAAAGTTGATTTTGATCTTGATGGTTGCAACATCTCTGAAGTTATTAAGTTCCTACAAAAGCTTGCTAAAAGTCCTAATGCTAGTGCTATGAACATGGCCTTTACAAAACACATTACCGATGCTCTCATAAAGATTAAGGAAGAAAAGATGAAACATAAAGCTTCTATTCCTATAAAACAATAGGATGGTTGGGAACCCATCATTAATATGAAATTGAATGACTTTGATTTCAAATCTTTATGTGATCTTGATAGTAGTGTTTCTATTATGCCTAGAAGGATATATGATATGCTTGATTTGCCTCCTCTTGAAGATTGTTATTTGAATGTCCCGCTTGATGATAATGTTAAAAATAAACTCATGGGGAGTCTTAATGATGTTCTTATTATGGTTAACAACTCCTATGTCCCCGTTGATTTCTATGTTTTGGATGTTGAATACAATGCTTCTTGTCCTATTACTTTGGGAAGACCTTTTCTTAGAACTGTTGGTGCCATCATTGATATGAAAGAAGGCACCATTAAATATCAACTCCCACTCAAGAAAGGTATAGAGCACTTCCCTAAAAATAGAGAAAATATTTATTTTGCTTCTCCTATGAAAACAAAATTTGGTTTTAAGGCTTCTTCATTTGAGAACACCTGGTTTTTTCTTTGCTTCTTATGCCTAACTTAAAGGCGTTAAAGAAAAGTATTTATTGGGAGATAACCCAAAAGTTTTAGATGAGTCTTGGAAGTTATTACTTCAGTAATAACCTCTCCTTATCCTTTTTATTTGCTTTTTGTGCCAAGAGTAACCTCTAATGAGAGAGAAGTAATGATTGGAAAGTTGCTGTCCCGAAACAGATTTTTGTGCTTCACCGTAAAAATTCGTGAGAGAGCTCTGTATGTCGGATGGAGCTGTAATTTTTTTTGATTCTGCCCTAGGTTGTTATATAACTTTAGTTAGTTCAACACTTTTTGATTTGAGTAACAGAAGGTCTTAAAAAAAATTCATCTTTACCTGCTGGTCTGTTTTGATAGATTTCTGCCATTTTCTGCATTTGCTTCTTGTGGATTCCTTTTTGAGTTCTTTTGGGGAATTGAGCTTTTTGAAGGAAGTGCTACAGTAGCTAGTGTTCTAATGGAAGTTCATTTGGTGTTAGAACTGAACCTTAAGACTTATTTATCTTGAGTGCACTAATGTTGCTAATAAAGATTGTGTGAAGTTTTGTATGAAGGAAAATTTCCAGGTGTATGGAAGGAATGAGTAATGAGATGAAGGATGGACTAAAGCTCAAGCTTGGGGATGCCACGCGTGTCACCCCAAGAAATATACAAGAAGTACAAGCATCAAATCTTGGGGATGCCCAAGGCATCCCTTCTTCATCAATAAAAATCCCAGGTTTTTCCAAACGCTTCATTTTTATTGTTTCATGCACAGTTGTGTTTTTCTTGGAGCGTCTTCTTTTTCGTTTTCATTTTGGTTTTTAGTTTGCTTGGTTTGCTTAGTTTTCTGAATGAATTGGTTGGACCCCCTCTTTCATACATTGGTTTGCAATTGGTTTGATTTGGTTTGGAAAAGAGTAGGAAAGTTCATGCTTCTGTGGTAAAAATAGCTTGTTTTTGACTGTGGCATGTGCTTTGTCATGCCATGCTTGATATTGTTTTGGCTTTATGCTTAGTATTCTTTTCTGTAGCATGACTTGTTATAAACAATTGAGATTTCTTAATGTGCCTTGGATGAATCATGCGTTGTTTTAGCATATTAAAGCATAGTATAGTGGTATTCTCCTTTGATGCTTTATTTGGGTTGACTTGGCGCATGATCACACCATGTTATGACTGTCACAAGTCACCATAGCCTTTATGATCCTTTATTTTTCAACTTGTAGCATCACTTTATGCTTTGATCATTGATGTTTTGTCGCTCTGCATGATTATGACCATTATTGCTCTCTTAGTTTGTCGCTCCCAGTATTTTGCTAGCCTCCACAACCAAGTATGAGTTCCACTCATGCATCTAACTCCCTAAACCAAGTTATTTCAAAGAGTCCACCATACCTACCTACTAGCTTATGCTATTCCAAGTATATTCATGCTTTTGTTTACCTTCCAAATTAAACTTGTTATGAGAAAACTAGTGATTAAAGCTCTCATGAGCTTGATGGCACACTTTACTTTACTTGCCTTTAATAAACTTGAACCATTGTGTCTTCTATGTTGTATATGCTTGCACTTATTTGTTGGGAATTAGCAGAACCATGCTTTCATGGGGAACGCTTTCAACATTGCACTTGGTACTTGTACCTAGTTGATATCATGCTCTTTTGTTTATGGATGTCGTCGGTGTCAAATGAAAGGGGAGCTTGTAAGTCCATGGAGTTATGTATATGTGTTAGAGAAACGCCTGGGCCGCTAGTCTAATCCATGCTGACATGGTGGAAACCTACAGCGTAACCATAATGAGCTGTCTATGAAGCATTCTTCTTATAAAAAAGAGTCCTATATTGAGAAAAAGGAGAAAGGAAAAAAAGATACTATGAAAAGAGGAAAGAGAGAAAAAAGAACCATATTCCCATGGTAAATAAGAAGAATGCTGAGATGCTTGTTGTCTGCTTGCCTTGTCATTTTGATATGGGGATTCTTCCGTATCATCGGGCAAGGGGTACCCCGTTGGCGGTTCTCAATGATACACATGTACTTACAATGACAAGAACTTACCGGTGACTAAACTTGAGTAGCATGAGGAGCGGCCCTCGTATACAAGGGACATGAGATTTCTGACTTATACTTCGTCAAGCATGTACACCATAGTTTGTTCACTTTAACCTTAATCACTTCAAGATGCTTATGATAGGGGCAATGAGAGCTGAAAGCTATAAGTACCATAATTTTTGGAAGCTCTTTATGAGACTTGAATCCCTACTTCCTTTTACAAAGGCCTTTCTTCCACCATTATATTGAGTCTCCACCTTCTACTTTTATGCACCTACTTTGAGAGCATAGTGGCCATTCTTAGTTCTATGTGCATTGTCCCAAGACTTGTTGATTGATGCATAACTTGATATTTCTTGCTTTAAACTATTGTATCTAGTCACTCTTATGAACTTTGAAGGTGTCCTATGCATTTATATTTGCTACTCTATTGAGGGACAAGCTAAATACTATTATGCTATGTTTTCTTTATGTGAAACAAACAAACGTCTTGCAAACATTGTTATTCATGAATCTTTTGTTTGTGCCTTTTCATGTTGCATCATAGTTTCTTTGCTTATTTCTAGAACTTTGCCTTTCATGTTATGATTGAAGTACTATGATCCAACTTTGAATGTTTTGCAAATACTTTGATCAAGTCTTTGATGGTGCATGTCACCTCAAAAATTATTCTTTCTTTTTATCACTTACCTACTCGAGGACGAGCAGGAATTAAGCTTGGGGATGTTGATACATTGCAAATGTATCTATAATTTTTGATGTTGCATGCTTGATTTTATCCACTTTCTTGTGTTTTGTTCCAACTTTGGAGTACTTTTCATATGATTTCTTAGACTAACCTATTAACAAGAGCCATAGTGCCAGCTGCCTGTTTTCTGCTGTTTTGGTTCCAGGAAAGTCACAAAATGAATATTCTCGGAATTGGACGGGACAAAACCCAAAGTGCCTATTTTTCCGGAAGGGATCAAGTGCCAGAATACGAGACGGGGAAGGGCCAGGGAGCCACCACACCACCTGGCCACGCGGCCAGGCCTGGCCCGCACCAGGGGGTTGTGTGGCCGCTCCCGGCACCCCCTCGGCCTCTCCTTCCGCCTATATATTGCCCTCGGGATGAAAACCCTAAGTACCCGATCAAAAATCCACGAAAGAGTCTGTAGCCGACGTCATCTCCATCCCTAGATCGGGAGGGATCTGAAGCTCTTCCTGGCACCCTGCCGGAGAGGGGAATTCACCCCGGAGGCCTTCTTCATCACCATGCAAGCCTCCGGTGTGATGCGTGAGTATTTCATTCTTGGACTACGGATCCATGTAGTAGCTAGATGGCTGGTTCTCCTCCTTTGTGCTTTCATGTTTAGATCTTGTGAGCTCCGTTCATGATCAAGATCATCTATTTGTAATCCATACATGTTGTGTTTGCGGGGATCCGATGGATATTGAGATGTTATTTCAGATTGATTATTGATTCTATCATGTCTTTGTTATTTGTGACCTTGCATGCTTTCCATTGTTAGTAGCTATCTTGGCCAAGTAGATGCTAGCAACTCCAAGAGTTAGTATTTATGCTCGATAGTGGGTTCATGCCTCTGGTAATCTGGGGAAGTGACAGGAATCTCTAAGGTACTAGATGTGTTGTTGCTACTAGGGAGAAAACAACAATCCTTTGTTCATAGAACAATCGTATTGTTTACTTTACACGCAGTTCGTAAAGCAATAATTTGTTGCTTGCAACTTAATGTTGTAGGGGTTCAGATGATAACCTGAAGGTGGATTATTAGTCATAGATGCAGTTCGATGGCGGTCTATGTATTATGTTGTAATTCCCAATCAAGTCTCAAAGGAGTCAAGATGATTAGTATATGCATGTATTGCTTTCTCGGTGTTTGTCAATTGCCCCGCTGTAATTTGTTTACCCAGCATGTTATCTATCTAAGGAGAGCCACCTCTAGTGAACTATGGATCCCGGTCCTTTCTCTTTACATCAATCTACAATTGTTTACTTCTTTGTGTTTACTTTCTGCAAACTTTTACTTCTTTCCATTCGATACGTTTAATCCTTTGTTTTCTGCAAAACACAGTGAGATTGACAACCTCATCGCAAGTTGGGGACAAAGTTCTGTGGTTGTGTTGTGTAGGTCTCCATGTTGCTAGTAGCACCGGTAGTGTGCCCTGCCAAAGCTCAGCTAGTAACACCTTTGGGGTGTTTTCTTGCTCCTACTAGTTCGATTAAACCTTGGTTTCATAACTGAGGGAAAACTTGGTGTTGTGCTCATCATACCTTCCTCTTGGGGCTCCCAACAAGCTCTACGTCGAACGACGAGCACATCAATGCCCAAGGCATCCCCTTCTTTATCAATAAAAATCTCAGGTTTCTTCCAAACACTTCATTTTATTGTTTCATGCATAGTTGTGTTGTTCTTGGAGCATCTTTGTTTTTGTTTTTGGTTTTCGTTTGCTTGGTTTGCTTAGTTTGCTTGAATAAATTGGTTGGACCCCCTCTTTCATACATTAATTTTCAAATAGGTTGGTTTGGATTGGAAAAGAGTAGGAAAGTTCATGCTTAAGTGGTAAAAGGAGCTTGTTTTTGACTGTGGCCTATGCTTTGTCATGTCATGCTTGGTATTCTTTTGGATCTATGCTTAGTGATTTTTGTTATAGCATGACATGTTATAAACAATTGAGATTGCTTAATGTGCCTTGAAAGAATCATGCGTTGTTTTAGCATATTAAAGCATAGTATTGTGATATTCTCCTTTGATGCTTTATTTGGGTTGACTCGGCGCATGCTCACATCATGTTATGACTATCCCAAGTCACCAAAGCCTCTATGATCCTTTAGTTTTTGACTTGTAATATCACTTTATGCTTTAATTAATGATGTTTTGTCGTTTTGCATGATTATGACCATTATTGCTCTCTTAGTTGGTCGCTCCCTGTCTTTTGCTAGCCTCCATAACCAAGTATGAGTTCCACCCATGCATCCAACTCCAAATAAAACCAAGTTATTCCAAAGAGTCCACCATACCTACCTATTAGCATTTGTTATTCCAAGTATATTCATGTTTTTATCTACCTTCCGAATTAAACTTGTTATGAGAAAACTAGTGATTAAATCTCTCATGAACTTGATGGCACACTTTAATTTTCTTGCCCCTGATAAACTTGAACCATTGTGTCATCTATGTTGTATATGCTTGCACTTATATGTTGGGGATTAGCAGAACCATGATGTCATGGGGAACGCTTTCAACATTGCACTTGTACATTGTACCTAGTTGATATCATGCTCTTTTGTCTATGGATGTAATCGGTGTGAAATGAAAGGGGAGCTTGTAAGTCCATGGAGTTATGTATGTGTGTTAGAGAAATGCCTAGGCCACTGGTTTAATCCATGCCTAATCATGGTGGAAACCTGCAGCGTAACCATAATGACCAATCTATGAAGCATTCTTCTTATAAAAAAAGAGATAGAGATTGAGAAAAAGAGAAAAGGAAAAAAGAGATGAGAAAAGAGGAAAGAGAGAAAAAAAGCACCATTTTCCCATGGTAAATAAGAAGATTGTTGAGATGCTCATTGTCTGCTTGCCTTGTCATTTTGATATGGGGATTCTTCCGTATTATCGGGCAAGGGGTACCCCGTTGGCGGTTCTCTATGATACACATGTACTTACTATGACAAGAACTTACCGGTAACTAAACTTGAGTAGCATGAGGAGCGGCCCTCGTATTCAAGGGACATGAGATTTCCAACTTATACTTTGTCAAGCATATACTCCATGGTTTCTTCACTTTAACCTTAATCACTTCAAGATGCTTATGATAGGGGCAATGAGAGCTGAAAGCTAATAAGTACCATAATTTTTGTAAGCTCTTTGTGAGACTTGAATCCCTGCTTCCTTCTATGAAGGTCTTTCTTTTACTTTTATGTTGCGTCTCCATCTTCTATCTTTATGCACCTATTGATAGAGCATAGTGGCCATTCTTAGTTTAATGTGCATTGTCCCAAGACTTGTTGATTGATGCATAACTTTGATATTGTCTGTTCTTAAACTATTTGTATCTAGTCACCCTTATGAACTTTGAAGGTGTCCTATGCATTTATGTTTTGCTACTCTATGAGGGACAAGCTGAATACCATTCTCATTATTCTTTCTTTATGTGAAACAAACAAACGTCTTGCAAAGCATTGTTATTCATGAATCTTTTGATTGTGCCTTTTCACGTTACAACATAGTTGCTATGTCTTATTGTTAGAACTATATCTTTCATGCTATGTTGAAGTACTATGATCCCAACTATCAATGTTTTACAAATACTTTGATCAAGTTTATGATGGTGCATGTCACCTCAAAAATTATTCTTTCTTTTTATCACTTACCTACTCGAGGACGGGCAGGAGTTAAGCTTGGGGATATTGATATGTTGCTAATGTATCTATAATTTTTGATGTTCCATGCTTGTTTTATATCTACTTTCTTATGTTTTGTCCACACTTTGGAGTTTTTTTATACACTTTCTTGGACTAACCTATTAACAAGATGCCACAGTGCCACCTGCCTGTTTTCTGCTGTTTTTGGTTCCAGGAAAGTCAAAAAATGAATATTCTCGGAATTGGACGGGACAAAAGCCAAAGTCAATATTTTACCGAGGGGGACACGGAGCCAGAAAACAAGACGGAGAGGGGCTAGGGGACGGCCACACCACCTGGCCACGCGGCCAGGCCTGGCCCGCGCCAGAGGGGTGGTGTGGCCGCCTAGGGCACCCCCTCGGCCTCCCCTTTCGCCTATAAGATGCCTCCGATACAGAAACCCTAAGTACCCAATCAAAATTCCACGAAAGAGTCTGTAGCCACGGTCATCTCCATCCCTAGATCGGGAGGGATCTGAAGCTCTTCCCAGCACCCTGTCGAAGGGGAGAATTCACCCTGGAGGCCTTCTTTATCACCATGCAAGCCTCCGGTGTGATGCGTGAGTAGTTCATCCTTAGACTACATGTCCATGTAGTAGCTAGATGACTGGTTCTTCTCCTTTGTGTTACCATGCCTAGATCTTGTGAGCTCCGTTCATGATCAAGATCTTCTATTTGTAATCCTACATGTTGTGTTTACGGGGATCCGATGGATATTAAGATGCTATTTCAGATTGATTATTGATTCTATCATGCCTTTGTTATTTGTGATCTTGCATGCTCTTCGTTGTTAGTAGATATATTGGCCGAGTAGATGCTAGCAACTCCAAGAGGGAGTATTTATGCTCAATAGTGGGTTCATGCCTCTAGGAATCGGGGGAAGGGACAGAAATCTCTAAGGTACTAGATGTGTTGTTGCTACAAGGGAGAAAACAACAATCCTTTGTTCATAGAACAATCGTATTGTTTACTTTACACGCATTGCTTAATGCAATTATCTGTTGTTTGCAACTTAATACTGGAGGGGGTTCGGATGATAACCTGAAGGTGGATTATTAGTCATAGATGCAGTTGGATTACGGTCTATGTATAATGTTGTAATGCCCAATTAAATCTCATAGGAGTCAAGATGATTAGTATATGCATGTATGCTTTCTCGATGTTTGTCAATTGCCCCGCTGTAATTTGTTCACCCAACATGTCATCTATCTTAAGGAGAATCACCACTAGTGAACTATGGACCCCGGTCCTTTCTTTTACCATCAATCTACAAGTTGTTTACTGTTTTCTGTTTACTTTCTGCAAGCTATTACTATCTTCCACACAATACGTTTAATCCTTTGTTTTCAGCAAAACCGGTGAGATTGACAACCTCATTGTAAGTTGGGGGCAAAGTTCTGTGGTTGTGTTGTACAGGATTCCAAGTTGAAAACAATACCTTGGAGGTGTTTCCTTGCTCCTACTGGTTCGATAACCTTGGTTTCATAACTGAGGGAAAACTTGTTGCTGTGCTCATCATACCTTCCTCTTGGGGTTCCCCAACGAGCTCGATATATTTTGGGCCATCAAGCTCATACTAGCCATAAAAGGTAAGAAAACCCGGGTAAGAGGTATCCCAGAAACAAATATTGAAGAAATAGACTTCATAGCTCGTAATGATTATAACCCTTCTTGGAAGAAGAAAATAATCCTAATTTTCATAAACACTATTCTAATCCTGCAGGTAACTCTAATAATAATATAGGAACTAGTAATGGTAGTCTCCAAGAAACACTTCAGTCTTTTATAGACTCACAAAACAAACAAAACAATATTCTTGTTAAAATAACGGAAAACCATGATGCTATGCTTGGTAAATTATCTAACCAAGCTGTAAGTTTGAGAAATGATTTGCAGGCCCTCCAAAAAGAACGAGGATTGTTGAGGCACAGCTAGGTAAGATAACCGAGAGTCAAACTCTCAATCTAGGTAAATTTGCAGGTAAAGTTGAGCTCAATCCAGTTGAAGACCTCAAGATGATGAGAATCCAAAGGGAGGAGTCTGAAGAACTTGATTATAGTAATGCTCCTTCATCAAGCTACACCATTGAAGATCTTGTAAAAAGGATCAACGTTAAGATTCTAGTAAGTGAAGGTAATGAGGAAGCTATTTACCAACACTTCGTTAATCAGGTAGCAATAAAGGTACGTGATCTTGAGGAAGAATATAAGAAAATTGCTAAAAATTACTTGTGAAGCTTGATGATATATTTGAGCCTACTATTAAGATTAAAATTGGGACCAATGAGATAGCTGCACTTTGTGATCTAGGTGCAAGCGTTTCAACAATTCCAAAGAGTCTTTTTAACAAGTTAAATCTTGGCTCTTTTGAAATCACCAAGTCAAAATTGCATCTTGCGGATTCTACCTACAAACAAGCTGTAGGAATTAAGGAGAATACTTCAGTATACATTAAAGGCTGTCCTGCTCTTACTGATTTTGTTATTATTGACATGTCTGAAGATGCTACTGCTCCTATTATATTAGGCCATCCTTTTTTAAGAACTATTAAGGCTTTGATTAATCTACATGAAGGGAACATGAAGCTTCAATTGCCTTCGCGGGATCCTTTTGTTATTCATTTCCCCAGGAAGAGGAAAGCCAAGCATGATGAAAAGAAGACCATCACGTTGAAGGCCAACTATTTTAGAGTGGGTGTTCCACGCATCTGGCCTAAGTGAGCAACATTGAGGTCAAGCTATTAACCATAAAAGAGAACTTCATGGGAGGCACCCATGTGAAATAAAGGTTTGAGTAAAAGTTTTCCAGATTTAGTTTTAGTTTTAGTTTTAACAAAGAGTGCTAGAAAACTCCAATTGAGGAGAAGAAGTTCGGTAGTACTAAAAATCCTGCTTTATTCATGCTGTTGTTGGTCGACAATATTTACTGTCATTTTCTGTCAAAAATAAGGTATTTCACTAAGTTACATGATGAGAAATAATTTTCGAAGGAACATTTTTTTTTGATGCATACAGAAGGTTTAATGACCAACTATACGGCGGGAATAAAAATTCCGGCCATATAGTTTCGGTCGTATAGATATCTTTGCCATCGACAATTTTTCTTTCATATGTATTGACAGTTTAACGACCAACTATACGGCAGGAATATTTTTTTTGGCTGTATAGCTCCGGTTGTATAGATATCGGTGCTTTCGTGCAATTTATTTTCTATGTACTGACGGTTTAACGACCAACTATACGGCGGGAATAAAAATTATCGCTATATAGTTCGGGTCGTATAGATATCGATGCCTTTGTACAATTTCTTTTTCCAGGTACAGACGGTATGACGACCAACTATACGGCGGGAACATATTGTTCCGACCGTATAGTTCCAGCCATATAGCCGCGCCGCCGGGTGGAAACCTAAAATTTTGACAACAAGCCAACTATACGGCGGGAACACATTGTTTCGACCGTATAATTCCGTCCGTATAGTTGCGTCCGACCACAAAAACACCACGGGAGGTACCTGATATATTGCAAATGTATCTATAATTTTTTATGTTCTATGCTTGGTTTTATCCACTTTCTTGTGTTTTGATTCAACTTTGGAGTACTTTTATTATGATTTCTTGGACTAACCTATTAACAAGAGACACAGTGCCAGCTGCCTGTTTTCTGCTATTTTTTGTTTCAGGAAAGTCAGAAAATGAATATTCTCGGAATTGGACGGGACAAAAGCCAAAATGCCTATTTTTCCGGAAGGGATCAAGTGCCAGAATACGAGACAGAGAAGGGCTGGGGGCTGGCCACACCACCTGGCCGCACGGCCAGGCCTGGCCCGCGCCAGGGCGTGTTCTGGCCGACCCCAGCACCCCCTCGGCCTCTCCTTCCGCCTATAAGTTACCCTCGAGACGAAAACCCTAAGTACCCGATTAAAAATCCACGAAAGAGTCTGTAGACGCCGTCATATCCATCCCTAGATCGGGGAGGATCTGAAGCTCTTCCTGGCACCCTGCCGGAGAGGGGAATTCACCCTGGAGGCCTTCTTCATCACCATGCAAGCCTCCGGTGTGATGCGTGAGTATTTCATTCTTGGACTACGGATCCATGTAGTAGCTAGATGGTTGGTTTCTCCTCCTTTGTGCTTTCATGTTTAGATCTTGTGAGCTCCGTTCATGATCAAGATCATCTATTTGTAATCCATACATGTTGTGTTTGCGGGGATTCGATGGATATTGAGATGCTATTTCAGATTGATTATTGATTCTATCATGTCTTTGTTATTTGAGATCTTGCATGCTTTCCGTTGTTAGTAGCTATTTTGGCCAAGTAGATGCTAGCAACTCCAAGAGTTAGTATTTATGCTCGATAGTGGGTTCATGCCTCTGGTAATCTGGGGAAGTGACAGAAATCTCTAAGGTACTAGATGTGCTGTTGCTACTAGGGAGAAAACAACAATCCTTTGTTCATAGAACAATCGTATTGTTTACTTTACACGCAGTTCGTAAAGCAATAATCTGTTGCTTGCAACTTAATACTGGAGGGGGTTCGGATTATAACCTGAAGGTGGATTATTAGTCATAGATGCAATTGGATGGCGATCTATGTATTATGTTGTAATGCCCAATCAAGTCTCAAAGGAGTCAAGATGATTAGTATATGCATGTATTGCTTTCTCGGTGTTGGTCAATTGCCCCGCTGTAATTTGTTCACCCAACATGTTATCTATCTAAGGAGAGCCACCTCTAGTGAACTATGGACCCCGGTCCTTTTTCTTTACATACAATCTACAACCGTTTACTGCTTTGTGTTTACTTTCTGCAAACTTTTACTTCTTTCTATTCGATACATTTAATCCTTTGTTTACCGCAAAACACGGTGAGATTGACAACCTCATCGCAAGTTGGGGACAAAGTTCTGTGGTTGTGTTGTGTAGGTCTCCACGTTGCTACTAGCACCGGTAGTGCGCCCTGCCAAAGCTCAGATAGTAACACCTTTTGGGTGTTTCCTTGCTCCTACTGGTTCGATTAAACCTTGGTTTCATAACTGAGGGAAAACTTACTGTTGGGGTTCCCAACGAGCTCTACGTTGAAAGTCGAGTGCATCAAGCTATTTTTTGGCGCCGTTGCCGGGGAGTCAAGGACATCTTCACAAGGGGAGTCCCTCATAACCAATCTCTTTACTTTGTTGTTTTTGTTTTGCTTAGTTTTCTTTTTGCTTTGTTTGCTTGTTTTGTTCTTCAAAAATCCAAAAAAAATAGTTTTACTTGTTTGCTTTCTTTATTTGAAAACACAAAAAAAATAGTTCCTATCTTGAGTTGTCACTATGTCTAGCCTTGCTCCAATCACTATGTCACCCGAGGAAATGATTCTCACTTTTAAACAAGGAATTGAGGAAAGTTTTAAGGAAGCTTGGTCTAGAATCTCTGATCTACATGAAAAGACAGAGCCTAAAATGATTCAAGGCTTGTTCCTTAGCAGTTTTTACCTTGGGATTGCTCTTTGCTATAGATATTCTTTAGATGCTATTGTGGTAGGAGATTTCCTCCAATGTAATGAGGATGATGCTATTAATGCTATAAAGAAATTGATCCTCACTTACAACATGTCTAGCCAAACTGATACTTCTTTCACGAAAATATTTGCTAGGTTGGATACTCTTGAGGCTAGCACTACTAGATTAGAAGGATGCTATAATACGCTTAGGGAGCAGCATGATTATGTTCCAATAAGCTCTGAACCATCAAGGTGGTTCCCTACAGTAAAGATTGAGATAAACGCTGAAACTTTTCAAGCTCGCTGTGATATCATGTCTGAATCTTGCCTTATGCCCAAAGATATTTATAAATCTCTGAATACTTGGAGGCTCATTGAGGGAGGAAAAGAAATATCTCTTACTAATAATACTACCATTTTACCTCTTGGAATAGCTGAAGGAGTGTTTACAAAGATCCTTGGGAAAACGATCTCTATTGATTATCTTGTTATTGAATGTGCAGGAAAAGGACAAATTACACTTGGAAGGTCCCTATTGGAACTTCTTGGCGCAATAATAGATGTGGGAAAAGGGGACCATGCACCTTTCTTCTCCACCAAAAAATCATATTTTCCCCAAGGTTAAGAATAAAAGTAAGAGAGGTAAGAGCAAGAAAGTTGGTCTTAATGCTTCTTCATTTGAGAACACTTGATTCTTTCTTTGCTTCTTATGCCTAACTTAAAGGCATTAAAGAAAAGTACTTGTTGGGAGATAACCCAAGAGTTTTAGTTGAGTCTTGGAAGTTATTACCTCTGTAATAACCTCTCCTTATCCTTTTTATTTGCTTTTTGTGCCAAGAGTAACCTCTAAAGTGTAATGATTGGGAAAGTTGCTGTCCCGAAACAGATTTATGTGCTTCACCGTAAAAATTCCTAAGAGAGCTCTGTATGTCGGATTGAGCTGTAATTTTTTGTGCTTATGCCCCAGGTTGTTATATAACTTTCGTTAGTTAAAAAATTTTTGATTTGAGCAACAGAAGGTCTTCGAAAAAATTCTTCTTTACCTGCTTGTCTGTTTTGACAGATTTCTGCCATTTTCTGCATTTGCTTCTTGTTAGTTCCTTCTTGAGTTCCTTTGGGGAATTGAGCTTTTTTAAGGAAGTGCTACAGTAGCTAGTGTTCTAATGGAAGTTTATTTGGTGTTAGAACTTAACCTTGAGACTTATTTATCTTAAGTGTACTAATGTTGCTAATGAGATTGTGTGAAGTTTTGTATGAAGGAAAAATTTCAGGAATATGGAAGGAATAAGTAATGAGATGAAGGCTGGACTAAAGCTCAAGCTTGGGGATTCCACGCGTGTCACCCCAAGAAATATCCAAGAAGTACAAGCGTCAAAGCTTGGGGATGCCTTGGGCATCCCCTTCTTCATCAATAAAAATTCCAGGTTTCTTCCAAACGCTTCATTTTTATTGTTTTATGCACAGTTGTGTTTCTCTTGGAGCGTCTTATTTTTCGTTTTAGTTTTGGTTTTTAGTTTGCTTGGTTTGTTTAGTTTTCTGAATAAGTTGGTTGGACCCCCTCTTTCATACTTTGGTTTGCAAAAAGTTTGGTTTGGTTTGGAAAAGAGTAGGAAAGTTCATAATTTTGTGGTAAAAAGAGCTCGATTTTGACTATAGCCTATGCTTTTTCATGCCATGCTTGATATTGTTTTGGTTTTATGCTTAGTATTCTTTGTTGTAGCATGACTTGTTATAAACAATTGAGATTGCTTAATGTGCCTTGGATGAATCATGCGTTGTTTTAGCATATTAAAGCATAGTATGGTGGTATTCTCCTTTGATGCTTTATTTGGGTTGACTTGGCACATGCTCACACCATGTTATGACTATCTCAAGTCACCATAGCCTTTATGATACTTTAGTTTTCAACTTGTAGTATCACTTTATGCTTTGATCAATGATGTTTTGTCGCTCTGCAAGATTATGGCCATTATTGCTCTCTTAGTTTGTCGCTCCCAGTCTTTTGCTAGCCTCCACAACAAAGTATGAGTTCCACTCATGCATCCAACTCCCTAAACCAAGTTTTTTCCAAAGAGTCCACCATACCTACCTACTAGCTTATGTTATTCCAAGTATATTCATGCTTTTGTTTACCTTCTACTTGTTATGAGAAAACCAGTGATTAAAGCTCGCACGAACTTGATGGCACACTTTACTTTATTGCCTCTAATAAACTTGAACCATTGGGTCCTTCTTTGTTGCGTATATGCTTGCGCTTTATAAGTTGAACTTAGCAGAACCATGTTTCATGGGGAACGCTTTCAACATTGCACTTGTACTTTGTACCCCGTTGATATTATGTTCTTTTGCTTACGGATCCCGACGGTGTGAAATAAATGTGGAACTTGTAAGATCATGGAGTTTGTATGTGTGTTAGAGAAACGCCTGGGCCGCTAGCCTAAGCCATGCCTAATCATGGTGGAAACTTGCAGCATCACCATAATGAGCACTCTATGAAGCATCCTTAATAAAAACCTATGCAAATAGCAAATAAAAAGATCGCTGAGATGCTCATTGTCTGCTTGTCTTGTCATTTTGATTATGGGAAAGCTCCCGTATCATGTGCAAGGGGTACCCCGTTGGCGGTTCTTAATGATACACATATACTTACAATGACAAGAGCTTACTCGTGACTGAAGTTGAGTAGCATGAGGATCGGTCTTCGTAAGTAAGGGGCATGAGATTTCGGTTTATAACTTGTCAAGCATATCCTCTTAGTTGTGTCACTTTAACCTTAATCACCTTCAAGATGCTTATGATAGGGGCAATGAGAGCTGAAAGCTACAAGTACCATAATTTTTGGAAGATCTTTATGAGACTTGAATCCCTACTTCCTTTTACAAAGGCCTTTCTTCCACCATTATATTGAGTCTCCACCTTCTATCTTTATGCACTACTTTGAGAGCATAGTGGCCATTCTTAGTTCTATGTGCATTGTCCCAAGACTAGTTGATTGATGCATAACTTGTTCTTGCTTGTTTGAAACTATTGTATCTAGTCACTCTTATGAACTTTGAAGGTGTCCTATGCATTTATATTTGCTACTCTATTGAGGGACAAGTTGAATACTATTATGCTATGTTTTCTTTATGTGAAACAAACAAACGTCTTGCAAAGCATTGTTATTCATGAATCTTTTGTTTGTGCCTTTTCATGTTGCATCTTAGTTTCTTTGCTTATTGCTAGAACTTTGTCTTTCATGTTATGATTGAAGTACTATGATCCCATCTTTGAATGTTTTACAAATACTTTGATCAAGTCTTTGATGGTGCTTGTCACCTCAAAAAAATTTCTTTTTATCACTTACCTACTCGAGGACGAGCAGGATTTAAGCTTGGGGATGTTGATACATTGCAAATGTATCTATAATTTTTGATGTTCCATGCTTGGTTTTATCCACTTTCTTGTGTTTTATTCCAACTTTGGAGTACTTTTATTATGATTTCTTGGACTAACGTATTAACAAGAGCCACAGTGCTAGCTACCTGTTTTCTGCTGTTTTTGGTTCCAGGAAAGTCACAAAATGAATATTTTCGGAATTGGACGGGACAAAACCCAAAGTGCCTATTTTTCTGGAAGGGATCAAGTGCCAGAATACGAGACGGGGAAGGGCCAGGGAGCCACCACACCACCTGGCCACGCGGCCAGGCCTGGCCCGCGCCAGGGGGTGGTCTGGCCGACCCCAGCACCCCCTCGGCCTCTCCTTCCGCCTATAAGTTGCCCTCGGGACGAAAACCCTAAGTACCCGATCAAAAATCCACGAAAGAGTCTGTAGCCGCCGTCATCTCCATCCCTAGATCGGGGGGATCTGAAGCTCTTCCCATCACCCTGCCGGAGAGGGGAATTCACCCTGGAGGCCTTCTTCATCACCATGCAAGCCTCCGGTGTGATGCGTGAGTATTTCATTCTTGGACTACGGATCCATGTAGTAGCTAGATGGTTGGTTTCTCCTCCTTTGTGCTTTCATGTTTAGATCTTGTGAGCTCCGTTCATGATCAAGATCATCTATTTGTAATCCATACATGTTGTGTTTGCGGGGATCCAATGGATATTTAGATGCTATTTCAGATTGATTATTGATTCTATCATGTCTTTGTTATTTGAGATCTTGCATGCTTTCCGTTGTTAGTAGCTATCTTGGCCAAGAAGATGCTAGCAACTCCAAGAGTTAGTATTTATGCTCGATAGTGGGTTCATGCCTCTGGTAATCTGGGGAAGTGACAGAAATCTCTAAGGTACTAGATGTGTTGTTGCTACTAGGGAGAAAACAACAATCCTTTGTTCATAGAACAATCGTATTGTTTACTTTACATGCAGTTCGTAAAGCAATAATCTGTTGCTTGCAACTTAATATTGGAGGGGGTTCGGATGATAACCTGAAGGTGGATTATTAGTCATAGATGCAGTTGGATGGCGGTCTATGTATTATGTTGTAATGCCCAATCAAGTCTCAAAGGAGTCAAGATGATTAGTATATGCATGTATTGCTTTCTCGGTGTTTGTCAATTGCCCCGCTGTAATTTGTTCACCCAACATGTTATCTATCTACGGAGAGCCACCTCTAGTGAACTATGGATCCCGGTCCTTTTTCTTTACATACAATCTACAACCGTTTACTGCTTTGTGTTTACTTTCTGCAAACTTTTACTTCTTTCCATTCGATACGTTTAATCCTTTGTTTTCCGCAAAACACGGTGAGATTGACAACCTCATCGCAAGTTGGGGACAAAGTTCTGTGGTTGTGTTGTGCAAGGCTCCACGTTGCTACTAGCACCGGTAGTGCGCCCTGCCAAAGCTCAGCTAGTAACACCTTTGGGGTGTTTTCTTGCTCCTACTGGTTCGATTAAACCTTGGTTTCATAACTGAGGGAAAACTTACTGCTGTGCTCTTCATACCTTCCTCTTGGGGTTCCCAACGAGCTCTACGTTGAAAGTCGAGTGCATCAGTACCTCTAGCCCCAAAACTCCAATCCTTTTTCTCTCTTCTACCTCCAAACCTTATCAAAAGCTCAAAAGATCTTCATCTCTACTTAATTTCATTCGATTTCCTCACACACAAGTGATCTACGGTATGTTTCTCCTCCGATCCTCCAATTATCTTTTGTAAATTCATCTTTGATCTACTGTCATTATCAATCTAGGGTGAGACCTACTATGAACTAATTGCCATGATTCTCTTGCCTAGATTATCATTTTGAGGAGATTCTTTAGTGTGCTATGATGAGGAATATGTCATACTTACTGTTGTTGGATCAAAAAGTTTTAATTTTGTCTTTCTTCATTATTTTAGATGATGAACACAAGGAGCCAAACTCGGTCTCATGCCGCCGCTAGCGCTTCTCAGGCTGTCACTCAAGAACGCATGGGGATACGGTTCAGGAATGAGCTCCAGCGTGATCGCTTCAACAAGATCAAGAACCGAGAAGTGAAGGCAACCAAGTGGGATTGTCCCATTATATTGAACCAACTCGGTATTTTTAATGACTTCAATTTACTTTGCAATAGAGCTGGCCTACAAAACTTTGTGTACAATGATGTGCCTACTTATTGCCGGTTAACTATTGAATTTCTAAGCTCTTTGCAAAGCACTGTTAAACTATGGTAAGGAGAGGACACAATTTCTTTCCGACTCATGAACAACAACTACACTTTAACACTAGATGAATGGTGCGCATGTTTTAATTTGCCAAACAATGATGTTAATGCCTTACACACATCCTTTACTGGCTTAGACCCTTCCCCTGCATAATATTATAATGGAATGAGTTTCACTACTAGAGTAAGCAAGGGGAAGAATATTCAACATCCTGCAATTCGCTATTTGTTCTATGTTATTGCTAACACCTTGCAGGCATGTAATGAGTTTACGATACTCAATGAGGAGGACATATTAGTCCTCGCAAAAGCTGCTTACACCAACTGCGACTTGTCACTCAACTTGGGCGCAATCCTTGTGCGCTACCTGGAGCACCAATCCTCCCAAAGCCAAGGACCAATCATAGGTGAAGGCGTCATCACCGTGCTTGCCACTGCCCTAGGCATCGACCTAGGTGAGTTGCAACCTGTGCTAGGTGAGCGACGTGTTGGTTTCTCTACTTTAAAAGCTTGTGAAATGCTCACTAGGAGAGGTGGTGTTTATTACCTACATATTGCTGGAGCTGGGCGTCTCTACCCCACTCCTATGCCTAATGGTCTTTTCTCTATCAAGGAAGGAAATTTTCTATATGACTTGCAGGTTGAGCAACACCAACCCGAGGAGGAGATTCCGGAGGAGGATGAGGACCAAGAAGAGGAGCAAGAAGTTCCTTATCAAGAGGAGCAACCATAAACCCGGTTCGCCACATACCAAGACTTCTAAGAACTCAGAGGAATTGTGGAGGGGATGCATAACCTCTCTTTGAACCTCTGAGGAACAACTAGTAATTTATCAACTCAATTCACGAACTGGAGTAATGACTTTTTCCCGCCACCACAATAATTTGAAGGGCTTGCAAAAGCCTAATCTTGGGGAAGTTTCCTCATGTATCTTTATTTGGTGTTCATTTTCTTTTATTTATTTCGAGGTTGTGTTTTTAATTCGAGTTTATAAGCACTCGTGTTGGTTTCCCCAACACTTCATCTTTAGTTATTTCTATTTGCTTTCGAGATTTTCTAGCCGAGCTTTGCCGCCAATTTTTCTATTCTTTAAACTCCCTCTCTTAAAAACAACAAAAAGATTTCTCCATTTTTCTTTGTTTCCCTTTTTCTTTTCTTTCCGCCTCGAGGTTCTCATATATTTGCAGGAGAGTGATCGACTTCGAGTTTCCAAGAAGCAAATAAAAAAGGAAGAGAGAAGTAGAACCAAACATGAGAGGTATGCCTTATGACTCCCCACTTTTGAAGTTTGAGAAACCCATGCTAGTTAGTAGTAAATGTTGAGATGTTATATTGGTGGAGTGAGTCTTTGTATTGTAGTAAGATTTTTGTTTGCATGGGTATTTAGTTGGGTACATTTTGTTCCAACTCTCGTAATTAACCAAGTCTTGCCTAAAAATTGCTAAACAATTGTAATAAGAAAAAGTCTCATAATTGAAGGCTTGGGTGTTGTAGTGCTTAGTCTTGAAGGCTTATTTCTAGAGACACTCAACACCACTGAAAATATTGATTGACTTGATAACTCTCTTTAAAACGATTTGTTCGATTGAATTAATGTTTAGCGGTTTTTGTGAGCATGCCAAAGTTTGACTTGTTAATCATAAGAATGATATAGCTTTATGTGTGTCGAACTTCATGGGATGCCAACAACTCCGCAGGCCTACGAACGATCTTCATGGAGGAAACTCCTAGATTTAGGCTATGAGTTGATTAAACACATGTAGCAGTAATGCTATAGTGGGTAAGATTCTTGGCACTCCCGGGTAGCTGTTTTCATGATGGAATCACTCCTCTAGCTGTATGAGCAATCATTATGCAAAAGGAACAAAAACCTTAGTGATGACACAAGTGTCCATCACAACCCGATAAACTAATATTTTTTTGGCATGCTCTCAATTACTCAAGAACTGAAATTCTTGAAGGACAATGAATAGAAAAGTAGTGCTTGAAAAGTCTTGATTTATTGATGTGGGAGAATTGAGATACTCTAGTGTATATGCTTTTCATGACAACTCTCACACTCTCAATTTACATGATTATACTTTATTGTTCAAAGGCAAGCCTATGAGTTGATTACATGACATGGAATAAAGATTACTCATTTGAATTATCCATGTTAACAATAATTTTGCTGCGCTATAAGGATGCATAAAACCCGCATGATATGCTTGCCATTACTCTATCTTGCTGAAGTTTTTCAGATTTATGAAGTGGAGGAAACATGAGACTACCAATCATGAGTAAGATCATCATCTCGTTATTTCAGTTTAAATGTTGAGTTCCTTTTTGATTTTGGTTTTCTTGCTCGAGGACGATCAAGTTTAAGTTTGGGAAGGTTGATGGCTCTGAAATATAGCCATCTACGTCCACATTTAAATTGGATATTATTCATATTTTTGATGAAATATCTCTCTAAACCCTACCACTAATGCCTAATAATCAAAGGGGTATGCAATCCTTTCCTTCTATTTTTTCTGTGCAGATAATGACGTTTGATGATGGGAATCACTACATTAAAGTCAAAGATACGAGATTTCCAATAACCAGAAGAAACCAGGAGTCGTGGGTCGGAGGCACATGCTTTAACGACCAACTATATGACCGGAATAAAATTCCGGTCGTATAGTTCCGGCCGTATAGTTGCCAATGACACCGCTAGGTCAAACAGAACAACTTTCGTGAAGGGACCCCTATATAAAGAAGCCTCGGGCGACGAGAAAAGAGCCTCGAGAGTCCCTGCCCTAGATCATCAGCCGCCTCCAGATCTCCATCCACCACAGCAAAGAGCCGCCGGAAGAATAGACTTAGATGTAATCTCCAAAGCCCTTCTCCACCACCATAGCCATATTCGACCACTTGTAATAGTAGATCTCATCTTTGATTAGCGATATTGTAAGACTATTTGCTATCAATCTTATGATTTCTATTACAATGTTTGTGGTTGTTGATCTCATATCTATATGTGAGTATTTCTTCTTGGGCTAAGGGCTTCGGCCTAGCCATGTAGCTTTTGTGCATGTTATTTATCTTAGATGGGATCATGTATTAGTTTGTATGACATGATGATTATTGTATCCTCTCTTGCCTCAATCTAAGGACTTGTCAGGTACCCAAGACCCCGAGGATTGAGCCAGGTATAGGGAGTATGAGTAATGACTGATCTGCAGGTTGGGAACCCAGTGACAGAAGGGGTAGTATGGCTGTATGTGAAGGATTTACTTGGGATTAATGGTGACGTCACTATGCATATCATTAGTGCTCTTTCTTCTATGGATGAGACTAGTAGGTTATTGCTATAAGCGGTTGCGGAGGCAATAGCAATTATGGATGCACTATCCACATATAATTTATCTTGCTCTAACAATTACATGCACACTTTATCTTTATCTTTTATTCCCATCAGATGTTTTGTACAGCTACAGGTGAAACCGAACGTCCTAGGCCCTCTCTCTCCATCATCGACAATAATAAAAAGACACAAACTCTTGGTCCGGTAAGAACACAAAAGGAATTCTAAAACTCCCGAAGGTCCATTAAAGTAACTTTACTACGCATCTGCTTCTCGAGGATTCGATAACCTAGGTCTACTAGGGAAAAGAAGTTATACTATATCCGTAATCCGGATCAAAGGTATCACCTAGTAGCGGACAAGTCTTGGGGTTCTCTTATCACACAAGTAGCTGATTTCTGTAGGCAGGTAGGACAAGTGTACTCTCAGCACATAGGTACAACAACAAGAAAAACAACACACATGGACATCAATCCTTTTTACATGGAAAACCTCTCAACCCGAGAGGAAAAACCAAGGGGTGAAGCTATCCAAATCTTCTTCCACTATTTATCAAATGTGGATACAACTTGTTCTTTTCTAGAGAGCACTAGAGAATCTCATACATCAAGATACACATAGATCTTGGATGCTAACAACAAGATTTGAGACACAAGAGATAGGGATTGGAACAATCTCACCAAATATGGTGGAACCATAGTTTGAAAGAGACAAGGTAGTGGCTCTAGACGTCACGACCTTGTAGGCAGAGCCTGGTGCTTGATTTAGCCTCTTCCTTCAACTTCTTCATCTTCCCTTCTATCTTGGTTTTCTTCTCCAATGGAGGCTAACCTGGATTTTTGTCACGCCACCTAGTGGTGGCTAGATTGGAGGCTTATCATACCCTTCCCTCATGCGCAATGCCCAAAATGACCCTCGATCATAATCCTAAATATTGGTGGGCTCTTGCACCTGTTTGGGCCGCCTAAAAGGCTTCAATAAGGCCATCTCCTCACATCCCACACGAGGAGGATACCCAACACAGCATGCTGAAGCATTTTGCTGTCCAAAAAAAATATTACATGTATGGTGTAGGTAGAAACAAAATATTAGTTTACAAATGATAGGAATCCAAGGCACGAATAAATCAAATAGGAACATAGTTTGTACCTATGAGAGATAAGGGACTAATAAATACATCTCTGGGTTAATAGGATCTCATAAGGTAGGACATGTATACTAATCGCAGGTGGAAATTTTCCGAGAAGGCCGACCAAGATGGCATCGTGGTGTGCTTGACAACCTCCTATGATGGAGACCTCGTGGTACTGAACCAAGAGAGGCAGGATCTATGAACAAAGCAGATCCAACCGGGGTTGGCCTAGATCTGGACAACATGAAACTATCCATCTACCATGGAGGGAACTTAGATTCATTGTGAAGGGCATCATGTTCCTTGAGGACAATTGTGGTAGAAGTAGAGGAATCAACTCGCCAAGAGGGGAGATGCTTGTAGGTATTGATCTGTTGAACAACTATGCACCGATTTGAGAGGGGCAAGGGAACGACGATGGCAGCTGAAGTGAGATTGGATCACAATGGGCATTTATGTTGAGGGGATTGGAAGGGGCGTGATGAGGTATTGAATTCAGGAAGGCTTAGCGCACGAATAGGGTATCCGCGCTTGGGCCTGCATCCACGGGCTAAGGTGGGCGCGAGTTGGAGGATGCAATGGGACCGCTGAGGTGACGTAGTTGCATGTTGAGATAAATAAGGTAGATTAGGGTTGATCTTCTTAGTTATATATATGATAATTAGTGGGATGACCTATTTAGTTATTATAGTTTATAGATATATAGGATATGAGATCTCTCACTGATGTGAAATGCCGTGATGTATTCCCAAAATGGTTCCCATGCATTCTCTTCTCTCCTGTACTTGCATCTCTCTATGTCTCGCTCACAAACACATTCACCTCTATGATTTTTTCTGTCATCGACATGCAACAACACCATCAAATACGCACACCACATCTTTCAATCTCTCACATCCCCTCGGATTTTGCAATCAGCATGAGCACCAAGCCTCTCCTAAGCCGCACCGTAAGGTGACACATCAAAGCAGCGACGGTGCGCTCTTCTCTCCACTCCATACCGCCTTGTACCTCTCCCAACCCACCACTCATCTCTAGCTTCCCGCCCACCGCGCTCCTCCACCGCGACAAACCGGGCTTGATTGGTGCAACCTAGCCCGCACACATCCTAGAGCCCCCCTCATGGGCAGCTCCCTCTCCATCGGATTGCAGGAACACAAAATCAATAAAGAAATTTCAAAGATTCTTTTTCTTACGAATTTCTCCTATCTCGTTTGGCTTATAGAGTTTGAAACTGTATGAATTATTTGTATGGCATGTTTTTGTGTTCCTGCAATCCGATGGAGAGGGAGCTGCCCACATCAATTTTGTTGTTTTATATAACAACTATGTCATGCACATAATCTTTTTAAAAATTCATTTTTTTAACGTAATCAAACAACTTCCATTAATTTTTTTATGTTTTAGTTCCTATAAGATTCAAACACACGTCAAGATCTAGTGTTTTTTCCTAATTCAACTTTTTAGGATGATGTAAACCAATATTGTGGGGAAAGATAAACCCAAACCAACACTTTGACTCTAGAGAGTGGGCATTTTGGCACAATAATTGTATATGAATCTAGACACACAAAAAAGTGTGTATACATATAGTTGTGCGTGTTCTTGTATACATACTCGGTGTTCTGAAAAGAGAGGAAAGATAAATATCAACTAACACACTATGCGGTGTTGATAAAATATTCCATAGGTCACTCCGGAGGGTCAACATTTTGGTATAAAATAGGTAGAGGGTTTTAGTCATGAAGAGAGCAAAGTGCATTCAGAAACAAACTTTGTGAAAGAATGATGAAAACAGACAAAAGTTGCTAGGGTTCGGCGGGGGAGTGGGCATGGATGGAGCGGTGGTGAGGGCGAGCGACACACGGGCGAGCGACACGAAGAAAGACGGCATGATTTCCTTGTTTGTCGAAAAAAATTAAGTTTTTTAGGGAAAAACATCCATCTATTCTGAGACGGAGGGAGTATTATATTTTAAATTGAAGTAAAAATTTGACTAAAGAAAATTAAAACCTAAGCTACACAGACTACCGTATAGCTGGAGAGAGGGAGAAAGAATATACTCTCCCATCTCCCCGGATCCCTACTACCTGCTCCCTCCCCAAATCTCCACTCCCAAATCAAATCCCCCATCACCTCCGCCTCCACCACCCTCGCCCACATCAACTCACTCCCACCGCCGCCGCAAAGCGAAGCGATGGCCGGCACGGGCTCCTCCTCCGGCGGGTCGGGCGGCGGCGGGGGCAGGGAGGGCGACTGGGACTGCGGCGGCTGCGGCAACCGCAACTACGCCTTCCGCTCCCTCTGCAACCGCTGCAAGCAGCCGCGCCTCCTCGTCGACCCCAACACCCCGCGCGACTCCAAGTGGCTCCCCCGCGCCGGCGACTGGATCTGCACCGGTACACCCCGACCCACACCCCACCCCGCCCCACCTCGCCTCACCTAACCCCCGTAAAAGCGCAAGCTTCCATTCATCATCACTGTTTTAATGGTAGGCTGAGCACTTGATGTGGCTGGTATCCGTAGTTTTTGTGTACCCATCTAGGTTTACATACAGCTGAAATGAAGTGGAAAAAAGAATCAAGGGTGGTAGAGCTGCCGGTGGTGTAGGCTTGTGTTAACTCGAGCTTAGGATCTCTGCATATCACATCGGAGGTTAATGGGTATCATTATTATGTTGTGTTAATTATTCTTGTTTAGGGTCATTTGGGCTTGTTATAGACTAGGATAGAAGTCCTCACAGTATTAAGGCTTTAGCTTAACATATATGGCCTAGTTCTTTTGCCGGCTTAAAAGATAAGCTGCCCCTCCCCAGCTTCTCACATAAGCCACCTAGCTTATTACTCGAGGTTTCTAAATTGTTTACAGGATAACTAGTTTGGAAGCCCGAACTAATTAGTTGGGTGGCTTATGAGAGAAGCTGGGGAGGAGCCAGCTTATTTTTTTAAGCTGACTAAAGAACTGGGCCATAGTTATAATCCAATTGTGAGGTTTGGAGGGTTGGGTAAGAAGTTTGCACTGAGAAGTGAATATGTTCTATTGGTATTTTTTTTGTTTTTGTTTTTGTTTTGTGACTCAAGTATAGAGCACACATTTGCCGTGAAGGGGAAACGGGGTGTTTTTAGGAAGTATTGGCCATGCTAGTGATTGCTCACCTTTTGTGTCAGCACTTCTCAATTACCGATGTTGTTTATTTCATTTATTGAATATGTATGTCTGTAGATGACACTCCATTGAAAATCAACTTTACTGAGTAAATGACTAGTGTGTGTGTGCTTATTTCTTTTTTTTTTGGGTTGTGCGTGATGGCTGGTTGGTGGTGTGCGTGTACTTCGGTGCGTTGTCGTGCTGCCTGGTGTGGTGGTTGGTTTATGCGGCAAATGGATGAATAGGTTGCAGTAACAATAATTATGCATCCAGAAAGAACTGCAAAAAGTGCAGTCTGCCTAAGGAGGAAGCAGCTATGCCATCAATGGGAGGATTGTTGCCAGCTTATGCAGATTATATGGCTAGGGTGCAGCAGATTGCGAATGCTGGCTACAAGATGAACTTTGGGATGCCTGGCAATTCAGCTTTGCAGCAGCAGCTACTTGCAAATGCAAACTGGCAATATGGGATGGCTGGTAGATATGGTATGCAATCTTCTGCTTGGCCATTCAGCGGCAACAGCACAAATCAGTTTCAAGCTGGTGCTCCAAAAGACTGGCGTAGTGGTGACTGGCTCTGTAGCTGTGGATTTCATAACTATTCATCTCGTACTCAGGTAATCACATGTTGATAAGCTTGTTATGTTCTTTTTTTGAAATGCTTGTTATGAAGATTTAATTCTCAAACTAGTCATTATTGATTTAGTACTGCCCTGTCTTCTGCTGTAATACATATATATGGACTTTGTGTGGGATAGCAAGTTATTGCGAACTCTAGTTTGGCCCTGATACTACCAGTTCTCAGGTCATCATTAGTAGTTTTTAATATGTCAGACCTTGTTGCTTTTCTTATCTTCTACGTTTCTTACTTGCTTACTTACACTTTCGTTCTTAAAATTGTTATTTGTTAGCTTGCATCTTACGTGAATATATTCCCTTCCTTGCTGTTTGTTGTCTGCTTAGATATCAACTCTAGTTTCAGGTTCTCTGCACTATGCCTTTTGTATATGAAGTGCACAATGTGCTTGACTATTTTTCTTGTTATTCAACCTTTGACAGTGCAAAGAGTGTAATGCACCTGTCCCATCAGGCATGGCATCTACAACAATGAAAACCACAGGAGCAGATACTTCTAGTAAGACATCTCTGTTCTTTCATTTAACTTTAAAACTCACGCTCTTAACCGAGAAAAGTACACCTTCTGGTTCTAATGAGTAGAGATCTTCCTCATTTACTCGCCTTTCAAAAGGTTGTGTTCTGCTTTGCCATCATAAATATGTTAATTATCCTGATATTATATGCAAATTCAGAGTACTGTTTTTCACACGTGAAAATCCGTATAATTAACGGGTTAATGTAGGCAGATGTTTCTGTGTGACTTCTACATGATCAGCATAAGGTGTAAACCTCTAAAAAAAGCTGACAATATCACACTGTTATTTCTTGTTTTCTGAATCTGTTGACTTGGCTGCTGTACTGATTCATGTAACATAGTTTTATCATCTATTAACTTAACCATGTCATGCATTTTTTGCTTGCTTATTCTAGTTTGAGTGGCATGTTACATTTTTAACTGTTATCAAGTATCAGTGTGTAACTTAATAATTATCCTGAAAATTCTTATTGTCTCAGCATTAGGTAATAAGCGTTTGGCATCAGAGGAGCTGGTTAATGACTGGGATAGTAAAAGGCTAAATCCAGGAAATGCTAATTATCCACTTTCAGACCGAGCCGGACAGACAGCTTATTCGGGGTATGACAATGGGAACTCAACGGCATCACCCTCTGGACAAGTTTCAGCTATGCCTGGTGTACTTGGACAAGGGTAATATTTCTCATAAATCATAAATGCTTATGTGACAAATTGAACACATGTAGTACTGTTTTCATTAAATTGGTCCTGTTGCATTTTAAGTCCCAGTAGGAAACCAAGTAGTAAAAAAATTGTGCATGTGATTTAGTACATTATCTGCTCTGAAAATGTTAATATGCTCAAGACACTGGTCAGGGTAGCATCAAAAGGTTACTATACTTGTCTTGCAGTGTCATCTTAATTGATGTAACAATCTCCAGTGGGACAAATGGGAGAACAGTTCAAATGTGAAAGGGTTGAAAATTTTCAAGTACGTGCGACTCACAAAAAATAAACTATAAAAACTGAATAAGAGATTATGAGCGCTGTTAAAGGGTTATATAGGTGCAAGGTCAAAGGAAATTATACATGAGCAGATCTAGTCAGAATCGTTGAGAAACATCTTATAAATATATAGGTTTTGTTGAAATATAAAATTTGAGAGGGATTACAAAGTTATGCCACCAGTTTATTGTTTTATGATTATTTGCATGACCATTTTATGTTGATAGCACAGTATAATTGAAATGGGTACTGAATACTGTCTAGTTATTATGAACTAACTCTTGTAGAACTACATGAAGTCTCGTGGCACAATCTTGGGTGTCACCATTTCTGAATGAATGCATCCTGAGAAGTGCTGCTTATGCAAGTTACTACTCCCTACGATCCATATTAAGTGTCACTGAATTGGATGTATCTAGACATGTTTTAGTGCTATATACATCCAGTTCAACGACACTTAATATGGATCGGAGGGAGTACTAATTTTGCACTGGACATGAAGAAGCTAACTGAGTTTGTATGTTCTTGTGCCTTACCAGAGCAAAATGGCGTGAAGGAGACTGGCTATGCACCAGCTGCAACAATCATAATTATGCATCTCGTGCATTTTGCAACAGGTATGGTATCTGACCTCTTTTTGGCTCAGGCCCATTCAAATTCGGCTGAATTGTCCATACATTATCTTTCTTCCCTTTTATAAAATGCATTTTTCAAGTGGTGAGGGTAGATAGGAGCTGTTTAGACCTGATTCGAGTTAAACCTGGACTACAGATGCGTGGTGGCGCCTTGCCGGCGGCCACGCCTCATGGGCAGACTTGTAGAGATTGTTTTATTCTTTCTTTAACTCTAAGCAGGCCATCTCTAACTTACAAACAACAACAACAACCAAGCCTTTTGTCCCAATCAAGTTGGGGTAGGCTAGATATGAAACCCAAATGGAAACTAGAGGAAAGTGCAAGTCCAGCGGAAAACAGTGAAAAGTGTAAGACAAACAAAAACTAGTGAAAAAAAAGCAAGTAAAAAGGAACAAAAGAAGTAAATCAAGGTTCGGGCACATGGATTGCTGATTTCCATGCAGCTCTATCAAAAAACCAAATCTCTAGGGACATTCCAGTCCTTCATACTTCTCTTCAACTGCCTCCTCCCATCCCATGTCAACTTTGGTCGCCCTCTACCCCTCTTTGCATTATCAAAACCCCTTAGAATCCCACTGTTAGCCGGGGCTTCTGGTGGCCTTCGTTGGACATGCCCAAACCACCTTAATCTGTGTTGGACAAGCTTCTCTTCAATTGGCGCCACCCCTACCCTCTCGCGTATCACTTCATTCCTAATCCAGTCTTTTCTTGTGTGGCCACACATCCACCTTAGCATACGCATCTCGGGCCTCGGCGACACTCATTTGTTGGATGTGTTGCCTCTTAGTGGGCCAACATTCTGCTCCATAAAGCATGGCAGGTCTGATTGCCTTCCTATAAAACTTACCTTTCAGCTTTTGTGGGACCTTCTTGTCACATAGGATTCCGGATGCTTGCCGCCACTTCATCCACCCTGCCATGATCCTGTGGCTAACATCCTCATCGATACCACCATTGCTTTGCAGCATTGATCCCAAGTATCGTGTCCCTCTTGGGCACCACTTGCCCTCCTAGACTAACCCCTTCGTCCTCGCATCTAACGCCGCTAAAGTCACACCGCGTATACTCAGTCTTTGTCCTACTAAGTCTAAACCCCTTGGATTCCAATGTTTGCCTCCACAACTCCAGTTTCCTTTTGACACCCTCCCTACTCTCATCCACCAGTACCACATCATCAGCAAAAAGCATATACCAAGGAATATCTCCTTGTATGTCCTTAGTGACCTCATCCATCACCAAGTCAAAAATGTATGGGCTCAAAGCTGAACCTTGATGTAGTCCTATAGTAATTGGGAAGGTGTTGGTCTCACTATCTCCTGCACGAACACTTGTCACAACATTAGTGTCCATATCTTTGATGAGGGAAATGTACTTTGTTGGGACCTTGTGTTTCTCTAGCGCCCACCACATGACTATCCTGGGTATCTTGTCATATGCCTTCTCCAAGTCAGTGAAAATCATATGTAGGTCCTTCTTCTGCTCCTAGGTATCTTGTCATATGTAGGCCATCTCTAACTTACGAAACTAATATTATTTGAATAAAATCCAATTGTATCCAGATGCGTGGTTGCGCCTTGCATGCAGCCATGCCTCATGGGCAGGACATGGAGAGATTGGTTTACTTATAATGGGTACATGAGGTGGCTGACTTAGCCCCTAAGCAGGCCATCTCTAACTTACAGCAACTAATGTTAGTATTTGAATGAAATCCAATCGTAGTAAATGCTAATTTGAAGTAGAGACAAATTTCACGAAACTACAGGTAATGGCAAAACTATCACAAACTACACATTGAACTTCTCATTTCTCAGAACAGCGCACGTGTCGCCCTTGTGTATGGGCCAACTCATATAAGGTCAAGTTAGATCCCATACACCTCTTTAGCCAAACCAAATCCATCAATATCTAACTCCAGCCCAAATCTGTTGGGTAGTCATTCACTATGACCTCGATTGGATCTAGATTTATGTATTCCACATATTGGTGTTTCAACATGAATCCAACATTACCTTGTTATCATTTTAATGCTTGATTTTGCCTTGAATGTGATGACCCATTCTCAATGGCTACTGCCTCCTGTTAAGTTTTTGCTCTTACGGCAGCAATTTGATTTGTGGTTTTGACCTGGGAATAAAATCTCTTGTGTTGCAGGTGCAAATCTCAGAAAGAATCTTCAGTTCATCCTGGTGCGCTATAGCTTGCTTGTGCTTTTAGCGACTTGCTTATCCAAGTGTTGGAGTTCCCTGGCTCTGCTGCAGCTGATTAGTAGCTGCGCCAACAGGATTGTTGTTTGTTTGGGATTTTGTCTGCAGTGCTTGCACTGCCTTTACGTCTGTCTGAGTCTAATATTGTTTATTGAAGCTTGCTTTTGCTTATGTCGCGCGATAGAATAAAATGTTCCTCTGTCAAGTGTACAATCTGAGTTGTTGGAACAATTTACGACTACCCCCGTTCCAAAATGAAAGGCTTATTATATTATGGAATGGAGGTAGTAGTCCTTTAGTACCTTGACAGCTATGGTGTAGTGTAATGTAATGCTGGATTTGTAAATTTTGAGCGTTGATTCGGGATTTTATTATTTTCTGAATTACTTGACCTTGTGAAGGTCTGATCCTGTTTTGCAGTTCTGTTCTGTTTATAGCTATCTTGTTAATTTAGGAAATTATGGAACGTGTCAGTCGTTCAAGATATGATTAAAAACCTTTCAAAGAAACAGTATTTCTCAAGTTACCGACCTGTGTGCTGAGTGCTGACATTATTGCAAGCTGCTGAAAATTTTGGGATGTCTGAAAATATTCACCGACTCTACTAAAAGGAGTCCATTGCTTGGCTTATATTCCAAGAGAATTTGTGTCCTGTGAGTACGGGAATTTGTGTCCAAAAATAAGTGATTTGTTTTTTTTAGATTCACGTGTATCTATATACTAAAACTTGTCTAGATACACGTGAATCTAGACAAATCTAAGTCACTTGTTTTTGGATGGAGGGAGTAAGTTTTATTGTTTACGGAGACGAAAGACATTGAATTTCGTTATAGGAACTATGGACACAACTGACCAGAAATTTAGATGTTTATTATGGCCGGTGCCAACATTTGCCCTGCTTTTAGTAAGGAACTTTACCTGATGGCAGCGATACAGCTCTACTCCCAGATGAACAATAAATTCACAGGATATGTAAGGTGAGCACTGAGCACCATATTTGCACCTTAAAAAGTAACAGCACATGTTTCCAGGTGCAAGTTCGAATTTCCCACTTTACCCTACTTACAACCACTAGTGAGCTTTGAAATGAAGACTTCACAAAATTGTGCAAACATGATAAAATCGAATGGTCATCTGAATCTCACCACAAATCTTGTTGAGTTATATGTCAGCAAACAGAAGCTGCTGTTTTCCACCCTAATGTACAACACTCACAGTTTGAGCCAAATTCTACCAGAAGCCGTATTATTGTCACACTCGTGGGTGGATATCCCCGTGTACATTCATCTACACTCTACAGTGGAATGTTCCAAAGAATGATGGTATATACACTGCAAATCCCTTGATGTTATCAATGCTATAGCTTGGGATCTCTAGATGAGTTGAATTCTAGATAGGCTTGCGCCAACATTTCACCAAGCTGGAGCTGAGCTTCCGTGGAGAGGTGTAACTGATCATCGCTGAGCGGCAGGCCCATAGCATCGACATAAATCACATTATGAAGATTGACATTTTTCTGAGCTTCCCTCACAATTTCGGTGTAATTCCCCTCCCCTGATGCAAGACCAACCTGGAAAGAAAAAGAATCATTATAAAAAAGATCATATTTCTTAACTATGGATTGACAAATAAAAAAGTTCACTGCTATATTTTCCTACAACGTTTCCACAAAGGGGACTGTGGAGTGTAGATCAAAGAATGCACAATAGGTTATGGAGAATCCAGTACCCTGAATTCAGATCGCTTCTGCACAAGCTTTGTGAAACATGCTAGTACACCTTACAAACTTTTCAAGCACAAATTGTTCCCCTATGAATGCGCAGACGATTATTATGCCTTATGGAAATAAATGCAAGTATTGTCTATGAAAAATGAAATTTGCAAGAAGCCACACTTCTATATGACTGTACTCTCTAGTTCTGTTACGTTTTGGTACATGTAGTAAAAGAAAATAACATTCACACAGATTCTGGATTCAACCAATGTCCAATATTCACAAACAACATCAGGCCCACAGATGCTACAGACAATGGAGTGAATGCAAAACCACTTCATGCCCTTGTTTAAATGTTTAGATATTTGGATTAGGGCCATAATAGGACTGGTCTATCATAGTACTACCAGCAACATATTGAACTGGTCAGCAGTCATGTCATCTGCTCATAAACACCATACATATAACCACATGGAGTCAAAGGCAAGAAAAACGATGGCGATAATAATTAATCATATAACTGACAGGTTGGTACTAGGTGGTATGCTGTTTAACACGTTGATTTGGGGAAGGCATATACCCAAAGATAGTTTGGCAAGATAAATTGGTGCAGAATACTTCAAGTTATGGGCACTGTAGAAACAACAATTCAATTTACATCTGAATATCTGATTTTATTTTCTTCCATGATTGCTACCACTAATTTGGTGGTGTTAGGCATTATGATATAGTTTTATTTTACATGCAACCAGCTGGCAAATTTAGGGAGGACCGTAGGAGGTATTGTTTGTGGAAGGCCTGGTAGATTTTAGGCTGTTGTATTTCCCAATTCCGATAGAGCATGGGCCAGTCTGGCTGTTAGGCTCATCACAAAACTAAGGCAAGACAAAGTAGGTCAGAAGTCACATCTCACACTGGTCCAAAATCCTAGCACAGCTTGAAACCGTTGGATTGGACGCCACATGACTGATATCAAACTCCACAGGGCAAACTGACTCCAGGGGATCAATAACTCATCATTCCCTCAGCATGCTTAGACTGTCACGACATCTAGTTTGAGTGGTTGGACCATTCCATTAATGCCCATGTGGAACTTGAGAAGCTTTCATTTAATCATTTCTAATCGATCTTGGTGATGTTTGACTCGTGTCTCTGTCTTTGGTCAGAAACATGTTGAAATGGTCAGCGGTTATGTTGTTCACTCATAAACACCATACATATAACCACATGGAGTCAAAGACGAGAAAAATTGATTGCGATATAAAAGACAGGTCGGTACTAGGTGGTATACTGCTCAACTGTTGCTTTGGGGATGGCATGTCCAAAGATAGATTGGCAAGATAGGTTGGTGCACAATGCTTCAAGTTATGGGCAATTTGGAAACAACAATTTCCATGTATATCTTACTTCTCTTTTCTTCCGTGATTGTAGCACTAATTTGTGGTACGATATAGTTCCATTTTACATGCAACAAGCTGGCGACTTTAGGTAGGACTGCAGGAGATACTGTTTGTGGAAGGCCTGGTAGCTTAAAGGAAGTTGTCTTTCCCAATTCAGGTAGAGCATGGGCCAGTCTGGCTGGTAGGTTCACCACTGAACTAAAGCAAGTTAGAGTAGGTCACAAGTCACATCTCACATTGATCCAAAAACGTAGCAAAACTTCAAAATGTTAGATTGGACACAACATGAACGAGATCAAAGTCCACAGTGCGAACTAATCGACTCTAGGGGGTCCACAACTCATTGTTCCATCATCATGCTTAGTCTGTCACGACTTCTAGTTTAAGTGGTTGAATCATTCGATCAATGCCCCTGTGGAATTTGAGAAGCTTTAATTTAATTCATTTGTAATCGATCTTTTGATGTTCCAACTCATGTCTCTATCTTTGATTAATATAATAAACCACCAGTTGATTTACTCAAACATGTGAGAAATGCGGTACTGCTAACCTAATTTTCTATTCATGTTATAGTTATTGCAGAGTCTGGGTATTATGCCTCTGTACTTGATTTCATTACCCAGCGACCAAAAAACAACTACAAAGGAGCATTGGTGAAATAACTACAGTCGATGAGACAGACGTTTTGCACAACAATTACTAGGGAACTTGTGCTAGTTTATGGGGATTGAGTTCTCTAGCTAGTAGTACCCTCAAATGATTACCCCTCCCAGCTGGTGCTAGTTTTACATGTGATTCGAGCCTAAATTGATAAGAATGTGTATGAAAACAGTGCAGTAATAGTAGGATCTGCTACTGGTTGACAAATTTAGCATTTCCAAATATCAATTGTGTAACGTGCTGGTGGAAAAGGAGCTAGCTTTAATCTAAGTTAAAGCTTGAATTGGCCAGTGTGAGAAGCAACTGGGGAAGAGCTGAATTCTAGCTAACGCCAGCGAGCGAACCAACCACATGGCGTGTGAGGGGGAAAGTCTGTGCGACCCTGACCTGGATGACGGGCAGATTGGGCAAGCCCAGATCGGCCCTGAAATCGGCGACGAGCCGCTCCATCTTGCCGCCGTAGGACCGGGCGTCGTCGACCTCGATGGTGTCGCTCTCCCCCTGGAACCACAGCACGGCGCCGAGCTCCCCGCCGCCGTCCGCCACTGCGGCGCGCGTCCTGGCGACGGCGGCCTCGTACAGCGGCTGGCCCCTGGCCCACATCCAGATCCTGGTGCCGCCGACCGCGCAGGGGACCAGCCCGAGCACCATGGGTTCGAAGTCTCCGCCGCCGCGGGGGTCGGAGACGGAGGAGGGAGCCGAGTCGGGTGAGGATGACAGGAGGACGCGGTGCGCGAACGGCATGGCGGGGCCGAGGCCGCAGGTCTTGTGGGTGTCGATGTCGGCGTGGAGCGGCGGGGACGCGGCGACCCAGCGGCGGTCCGCGGCGAGGCGGAGGAGGCGCGGGTGCGGGAGGTAGGGCGGAGGGAGAGGGGCCGGCGGCGCGCCCCGGCCGGCCATGTTGGACTGGCCGGCCAGGAGGAAGAGCAGCTTGGGCCGGTGCGCGTAGGGCGAGGTGGGGGTCTGGCGGTGGGAGTGGAAGAGGAGGAGGCCGCTGGGAGGGGGGATGAGGAGGACGAAGGAGAGCAGCGCCGCCAACGCCAGCGCGCCAAGCAGCGGCCGCCGCGCCGGCTTCATCGCCACCGTGAGGACACAGGGGATGGGAACTTTTTCCCGAGTGTATTTGAGAGCACGAGCGGTGTTGGTTGACCTGGACATTTCGTTACAGAGTGGAGTGCCACTAGCCGGACACGTGCGCCGTCCAATCAGCGACGGACGGCTCCGATCCCCCGCCTCGGGCGTGCACATCCGTAAGGCCGTAAACCCATTTTTTGGAGATTTTGTAGATTGCTGATCGTGATTGCCGCGCGAGTAAACCCATTTCTTGCATTTTTCGATTCTTTAGCAAAGGGATGTCTCTCTCGCCCTTGCGCAGTGTGAGAATTGTTTTTGTCGCTCGAGTTGAACAAACCGGATTGGACGAAATCTCGGGCAATCATCTGTCAAGAAGGAAAATCCCAAAAGCAACATACTCCCTCCGTCCCGGTTTATTAGACACGTACGTATTTTAAGACCAACTTTGACCGTTAATTTTAGTCAACAAATCTTATATAATATATCACAAAATTAAGATTCATCTTCAAAAGAAGTTTTCAATAATATATTTTTTGAGACACATATTGCATATTTTATTGAAAAATAATAATGATTAAAGTTTTTTTAAACTACGTGCGTGCCTAATAAACCGGGACGGAGGGAGTAGTAGGCAACACAGTGGCAAGTGTTGGGAGCGTGGCTACCTCCCACCCCCTCTACTGAAAGGAGGCTCTCTTCCCTCTCCTCCCTCTTTCTCTCTCCTACAATGTTTGGTTCCGCTGTGGTCGCACCGCCAGTTTGGGAAAACAAGTGAGAGACGAACGAGAGATACAAGAAGGAGAAGATAGGGGTTTGATCGCGTAGGTCGGGCGAGGATATGTCACTTCTTTCGGTTGATATGATAATGGTTAGCGAGACGTTCCACCAGATTCCACCGATTTGTAGAAATGGTAAGTGGTATTTTCCTCTTTTTGGAAAACTAGTAGATTTCAATCCTCCACAATTAAACATGGGCATGTGAAAGGACATAGATGTCGTCTAGAGAGGTGAATAGGCAATTTCAAAACTAATACGGTTTTAGCTTGATAGAAAGCGGAAATAAGCTAATGTTGATTTTACTGGCATAAAACCTAAATACACTAGGCTCAACTAAGTGCACCAATAACAAGTTAAGCTAAGCAAGATAGCAGAAGATATAAGTACTTCAAACTTAATGGCCATCACAATGAAAGTAACCTTGGGTATAGAGATAATCGAGGCACACGGAGACGAAGATGTATTCTCGTATTCCCTTACAAGTAAGGTACGTCACATTGGAGAGGTGTTGGATTTGACGAAGGATTTTCTAACGTCATGAAGGCTCATCTTCTTCTCCGAGTCTATCCCATAAAAGAATAGATCCTTTCCTTATGGCTAATTTTTCCTCCACTCCGGAGATGGCAAGCTCCACAACCACTTCACAAGCCTCACGAAGGAGAAGCTCAGGTCTTTTTACAATCTTCTACGAAGAACACATCGCGACACCAACCGCCAAGCCAACTAGGAGGTCATCCCAAGAGTAACAAGCTCAGGGTCTCTCACTCGAACAAATCATAATGGAGAGCTCAATACTCATGCGAGCATATAAAGCAAGACCACCAAGAGTGCTCAAATCTTTCACTCTCAAATCTCACCAAAGCAACAAGTGCTAGGGAGAAATTAGAGAGAAAGAACTATGGTGGAAATAAACCAATGACTTTAAGATCTAGATCCAATGGGTTCCCTTCACTTAGAGGATGAATTGATTGGTGCGGATTATAGATCTAGATCTCTTCTTCTAAAACTCTCACAAAGATGCAAGAATCATAATAGGGAAGGGAGAGGAAGCAAGCTTAAGGGGGTCAACAATAGAGGTCAAAACGTGCTCAGCAACCCTAAAACTTTGTGGAAGAAGCCCCCCTTTTATAACCCCTCAAGGGGATGATCGTTGGGGTTAAAACGAGTTGGTCGGACACGTTCCAGTTGGCAAACCGGTCCCGCCGAATCTGGGTCCGGAATTTTGATCAGTATGCTGTTTCGGCAAAAAAAATAGATATTTCCGGTCGCCCAGAAAAGTTCCGATTTTTTCCGAAATAGCATACTTATCAAATTTCGAGTGGGCGCCAGAAATTTCCGGCCCAGTTCCGGTGCCGCCGAAATTCCCACTGGAACCAAAACAGGGCAGCCGAAAATGGCGATAACTTTTGCGCCTGAACTCGGATTTTAGCACACTTGGGATTTTTGAAAAGTTAAGAACAAGCTATATCTATTAGAGACTAGAAAACCCAAGAAAGGTCAAGAGGTAAAGAACCAAATAAAGAGAGGTATGAAATCTCCCTAAAGAAGAATCGGTAAAACATCCAAACTCAAAAATGCAATTGAAGTTGCATATGAATTCTATTTTCGATGAACTTGGGCTTGTTAAAGAGCTAGCAACAAGCTCAAGATCCTCACAGAGAAACACCAAGAAGCAAAAAAATAGGGAGAAAAAATATGCAAAGGATTTAACTCCCTAAGACGTTGTAATCAAGTTACCCAACCGAAAGTCCCTCTTGATAGTGCGTCTATCTATCCTATAACCCGGTCTCCCAACAACTCCACCTTGAGACCGGTAAAAGGAAAACCTTGTAAGGCCACACCTTTATCTTACGCATCCTACTTGATCTTGATGACAACGGTTCAAACTCCATTCAAGACCGAATGCATCACTTTATCATTGTTGCTTGGTGAGAACTCCTAATTTGCTCTCCCATACACCACCATGGTATAGCTCCATTAAGACACATCTTCACATGTCCATTATCACCAATATAAATAGCAAGCTTCAACCATATGATCTCTTGATATACTTATATTGAACTTGCACTTCTCAACCTTGATGACCAACACCACTTGATGTCATCCTCTTATGGGCTATATGAAATCTTCACTTTTGATGCATGCCCATGAAAAGATACCTAGCCCATATAGAAAATGCAAAGACACATATATAATAGGTTAGTTTATGAAGCGTAATTGACAACTCTTATCATACCACAATATCCATGTGGTTCATTCTTTATGCTTCATATGTTGACCAACTTGAATTCACTCTTCACACTTTGTATTGGTCAATCATGTATCTTCTCATGCTTTAACCCAATATCTTGAGGTACATAAATAATTCCTCATTCGATTGCATGCTCCAAATCTTACTCAACCATATAGCTCAACTCATGAGGCTAACAAGACACTAACTTAGAGCCATATCTTAAATTATGCTATTGAGATCAAACTCTCAAGATCTTGATCATATCATATTCTTGTCTTCAACTCGATGATCTTGATGCCAATACTTAAGGTATATCTTTAATTTCATGGCATCCATACTTGAATCCAACACATGGACTACAAGAATGACCTATGAAATATTTCTATATATAAAACTCAATGAAAATATTAGTTCATAGGGATTATCATTAATCACCAAAACCACACATAGGGGCAATTACCCTTACAAAATGTGTCTTAGTTAGGAAGTGGTTTTTCCGAACCAAACACACAATTAAACATGGAAGGATACAGAGCTTCCAAATTAGATAAATGATTTTCTTGTCTAAACAAGACCTTGACAAAGTCTTGTTCCGTTGCCTTGTGTAGAGCTTTAAAATTACTTGATTTTTTACAATCTACTAGGAAACATGTTCTTGCGTTGCAACAGAGGAAAACATTAAAATAAGTTCTGTTGCTACTCCTACAACCTGTCACATATTTCTAGTTAGGCAACTAATAAAGCTAAATAGTTGATGGGAACACTATTAGTGGGTAAGTAGATCATGCTAAAACCTTATATTACCTCTTTATAAATACCTCACTGAGCACTAGAATAAATTTTAGCTTTTCTACATCATTTAAAATTCTGTATGTGAAATTCATAGTCCAACATAATCACATAAATTTATTCATCACAAATTACAGGCAAATATACAGCTTAAACAAATCCCAAGATTAGTTTCACAAGGGCCTTCTTTTGCTACAATCTCAGCAGAAGCCTTCAAAGTATGATAATAGATTCTCTCAATGAGAATAAAATAGACCTATTTTATTAGCTTCGGATGTACCTCTGGTGAATCGAATGGCATGCCAAGTAAAATGCAAGTGTCTGCTAGGCTAGTGTCTGTTAGAGCATCTCCACTTGCCCCCATACGCCGTCCGACAGTTGGCCTTATGGGGTCGTCGTAGCATGTACCTCCTATGGAGGGTCACCGGCTCCCAGCCACGGCCCCCAAACATCACCCCTAAATCACAATTTGCAAATTCAAACATTAAAAAGTCGTCGAAAATTAAATATAGTTTTGCCGCCACCGGGCACATCATAGTCTCGACGATATAAGCGCCGCAATACAAGTCTAGCGATCAAAATAAACATGCAAGCTAACGAAAATTAAACGGGGAGATCATCCGCCATGATAGGAGGCACCTCCGGGGTTGCCGGTGGTGGGATGGTGGTGCTGGCCTGGGTGCCGATCGGGTCGGGGTCGTAGTCACCGGAGTAGGGGTGATGTCCTAGTTGGCGGCTTCTCGGCTCTCAGATAGGATCAAGGCACGCTGATCAACACACCACGCCTTCACCTCATCGTACATGTCCTTCGCGTGACCCATCAAGATCGCCAAGTCCTCCCTCTTCTTCTTAGCCGCCACATTTTACTTGATTGAGCCGAGCTTGATGTCTCGCCACTCGATGATCGAATCCCACCTTGTTACAGCGACCTGTTCCATCCTGGTGGCCTGCTCTACCCTCTTGGCGGCGTGCATGGTGGCGTAGGCCATGCATGCCATGATGGACGAGTGTAGCTTCTCGATGGCCGGTGTTGCGTCCCTCATAGCCTTAGCCTTCTTGTGGCCAACGGGTCGACCCTCTGAAGCAGAGGCGGACCCAGGAATTTGTCGAAGCCTGGGCGGGCCATAAAGGAAACTAAAATATTTTCTCCGGCCATCTAAAAAAAAATCTTGGACAAAATAAGCATCATACGGAGCAAAATATTGGTCTCACAATAGTTTTAGTGTGGTAACACAAATAAAATACTAGACGTTCACAACATATTGCAATGATCACAACAAATTCAAATGTTCACAAATTTACAACACATCCAAAAGTGCATATGCGCTAATATTATAACTCCCCAAAGCCTAATGAAACTCCGATGATTGTTGACAAGAGTTGAAATGTCCAAATGCACACACAACAAGATCTACATGAGAAAACAAGAAAGATGGGTTAGGAAATCATATGAACATGTCTTCAAAATAGATTCACCTTCATTCATGAGACAAACAAACATACCGATATATTACCAAGGATGTGCTAATTAGTCCTATCCCTACGAGGTGAATATTTCCTCCTCTTCTTCATTGCTTGAAATCATTGAGCAATAACACCACTATCAATTTGTCTAAATATCTCCCGCTCGGTGTAACATATCATCAAGTCATTGAACCATATATTCTTGAGCTTGTTACGCAATTTGGACTTGACGATCTTCATTGTCAAAAAATCCCACTCAACCGATGCGGTTGACACCGGTATTATTAAGGCCAACTCAATAAGCTTGTAGACCAATGGGAAGACCAAATGCTTCCTCGTTTCAACCATCTTTGTAGCCAAACTTTCAAAATTTGTGCAAGTAGAAAAGGAGGCATGCATTTTTACATGATGAATATAATTCTCAAGTTGGCCTCTTATAGTTGCACGATCATCATTAGAGAAATCCGCACGATCATCTTGTCGCTAATGGATGCGGTCATCCCGTGCGCCTAGCTGGACTGGCCCAGGCCAAAGGCCCATCACGTACATCAACCCTTTTTTGCCCAACGCTCGGTTCAATTTTTAGGCACCAGATCGATCGCTGCAGGAGGCCAGGGCACGTCAATCCCAGGCGAGCCCTGGGGCATAGGGACGCTACGTTCGCCTGTGCTCCGAAGCCGCTGATGGCGTTGCTCCGGGGTCATAGGCGGCGGTCTTTGCCTTGGTGAGAGCGGTCCGTGTCTCCACCCACTTGTCGCACCCCTCAATCCGTGTAAAGACGTGGATGCATTTGAACTCGTTATCTTTGTTGTCCTCTTGGTAGGTGGCGATCATGGCACATCTACAATGAACAATAACAACAATAGGATATAATTTCAAATGGGTGGGGTGGGCGGCTATGGGGACGGTTTCTTACTTGATCGTCGTAGTTGGTGCCACTGACATGGACGCGACACACCTCCTCCACAATGTCATGCCACTTGTTGCGAGCGTGATGGATCATGGCCCAACGGTGAGACATGCCAGAGTCCTTGCAATTATGTCACAAGGACTTGAAGTAGGGATCCAAGAGCTACGGCTCATCGTACGCCGCCTTCACCCTCTTCCAATAGCAATCCGAGTTTTGGTTGACGCTGGTGAAGGGGTCTATGCTGATGGTCTTCCAAGCTTCGGCGAGACACTCACCCTCCCTCAAGCTCCACTTGGGTATTGCCGCCGTCGCCTCATTTCTTATTTTTCTCTAGCTCTACTGCCTTCTTATTCCCTTTCGGGTCGGCTGCGATGGTTACTGGCACCTCCACCACCTCATCCTCCACCTCCGCCTCCGTGTAGTTGTAGACCTCGTCTTCCCAAGGCTCGCTGCCTGATGGCTGTGATATACAACACTTTTTTGCAATATAAATTGTTTCATTTGACTATCATATCATGCTCCATCTAACTATTGTTATGCTTAATATGCATGATTACTTGTTTTGTTAAATTCAATATGAGCCTTGCACATTTAGTAGTTTAGGTAGAACTTTATCTCTCTTCCTTGTCTTTGACATGTGTGTAGGTGTTGATGATGATTATGGACAAAACAAAGGCAAAAGGAATAACGAGAGCATAGTATGGAGGAGCTGCAGGGACCAGACTTAGCCATTTGAGAGGTTAAAAAGTGATTTTTTCCAACTTCTAAAAATAAAGATCCAAGACCACAAGATTGTAGCCTTCGATGATATGAACTCAACGATCCCAAGAACAACCAAAACGGAGTTCATATGAAGAAACGACGGCCAAAATACTAAAATCATCTGCAAGTTTAACAAGCAAATATACGACCGGAGCTATATTTTTGGTCGTATAGCTCCGCCCGTATAGTTGCTAAAAAGGTCGGAAACGACGGGATTTCGCCCCAGAAAAGCTCCAGAACCTTCCCTAAGTCATATGACGGTATTGGGGGAACCCTAGGGTACCCCCAAGGCCTATATAAAGGAGGGAGGACCCAAGAGAGAGCCACGAAGTAATAGCCCCTCAGGGGTGGAGCTCTGCCGCTGCCACCCATCCAATCTCCATTGCAGTGGAGATCTGCCTCAACCACACCCCTGATATCTAGATCTCCCTCAACACCATCACCATCAAGGCATCCAAGCAAGAAGAAGGGAAGGAGAAGGAAGACATCACCACCACCACCACTCATTGATCTCCATCTCCATCATCATCTCCATCTCCCTCCCTCTCTTGTGTTTAGTAATTGTAAGATTGAACACGGTTGTGATATCATTATATATTTATATATGTTTTGTTGTTCATCCATGTATGAGTGATTGATTCAATTCTAGGTTGAGGTATGATCTAGTGCGCTAAGTTAAAATTTATTGTGGTCTAATATGAGTTTATGTGATCCTTTGGTCCGGAAGTGCCTTTTGGCTTGCGGTGACGCGCGAGAACCATGCGTAGTGCACACAGTGTGACAGCGTGGTAATCAATTGGAGAACATTTATTTGTCTGAGAAATCTCTTATAGATCACACATATATTTTCCCATCTAGTACTAGTGAGACCAAAGCCTAGAATCCCTCTCTCATTTCATTTAATCCTACAACTACAATCTCTTTAATTCAGTTCATATTCCTGTTTACTTTCTGTCTTAGTTTATTTTGTTCTTGTTAAAAGTTATAAAATAGGCTATTTCCAAACCACGGTTTGGGTACGAAACGTGGCCGCATTGACAGCATGGCTACGGGGTCGTGTTGTTTCCGTTCGAAGATCTCTCATCGAGACAAACTCTTAAATATTTGCTGCTACAAGTACTGCAATAACCCTGTTGTTGGTGCAGGAATAAAGTCATCACTACCTTCTTCCTCTTTATTAGCATAAGCATCGACTTCTTGCGTGAAGGTGTGGGCTGAGCCATCATTGATGATGTCATCCATGACGGAGTCACCGTTGTGCATTCCACCTAATAGGCTCGGGGTGCTCTGACTGATGCATCCTGCGCTGAACTGGTTGAAGCCAGCCTGCGGTAGGGTCACATCGTCATTGAAAGGAGGACAACGGTGGGCCGGCAAGGTGTCTTTGGTGAAGGAGTTGGGGTCGAAACCGCTGAGCGGGTCGAAGTTGTTACAACCCGACGAGAAATGCGTGAGATGTGGCGCCATGTTCGCCTGGCTCATCGACAACGCGCTGGACAACGACGGAGAGGAGATGCTGCTTTGGCTCCCGAGGATGTGCATGCCAGCGTTGTAAGACGATGCCACCATCCCCGCCATGGACGCGGCTCTCCGCTCTGCAAGAGTAGCCGCTCGTGCCTCCGCTGCCCTGTGTAGCCTTGAGTTCTTCTCCCTCAGCCAACGGCTGGCGTTCTCCACCTGCCGACACTATATGTCGAACGCCCACTCCGCATTGGTCATCCCCTCCGGCCACTTATTGTCGGCCTTCCCCTTCTCCGCGGGCGCCGACACGCGAGGAGCTTGGTACCTCTTCGGTGGCATGGTGGCGGCAACAGGTGGAGCACGGGTGGGGGGGGGGTGGGGGTGGGGGTGGGGGTGGGGGGAGTGGACGGTGATGGGGGAAATGGTGGGACTATGCGGCGAGGAGGGGGATTGGAGTTTTGGAGAAAAAAAGGAGGGAAGCCTGGCTATTGGAGGGAAACTTTTAGTGTCCCGCTGACATGGCTAGTCCGCCAGCTTTTTCTAGTTCATCCGGCGCCCCCGATAGCTCCCTCTTGGGTTGGGTTCGGCCTGGGGACGCCGGATGATTAGTTGAGTCGCGCCGACGCCATTTCGGTCTTGGGGGATGGACTGGGCGTGTTTTTCTGCGCAGCGCCCTCGTTTCACGCTTAGGGGGCCTTTAGGGGGGCGAGTGGAGATGCTTAGCCCTTGAACACACCCATTCCAGTTGGCATGTGCCTAATCTTTGACCTCCTTAATGTTTTAGTGGGGCAATAATTAATACCATCTTCCTCCGCCCTGAATAAGATGTTGTAAATTTGTCTAAATTCGATTGTATCTAAGAAGAAGAGGAGTTAACTATTTGGCTCACAGATACATTTACACCCATTTTGAGAAAATATATTTTGAAATATCAAAATATTTGAAAAATAATGTCTATATATATATTCGAATATTTTATATTCGTTCACAAGTTTTTGGGACAAAAGAAAATTCTACGTGTCCCGTGCAAAAAAGATAAAAAATATCCTATACGTGATATTTTTTGTCCTTTTATACGTGACACATAAAATGTTCTTTTATTCCGAAAACTTATGAACGAATATAAACTGTTCGAATATATATATAGACATTTTTTAATTTTTTAACATTTCAAAATATACTTTTTAAAAACAATGGGTGCAAGTGCCTCCGTGGCCCTCCGAATAAGATAGAGATACACTTAAGGTGTGCGAAATTTAAAACTGTCCAAACTGCTCAAACCGGCCAAAATTCTGTAGCCGTCCAAACCGGTCAAACCGATTTTGCACAGGCTTAAACACTGTTCTCTGCCAATGGGCCATGTGGGCCAACCCAGACCCTGGAATCGGGCTTCAGACCACCGGATTTCGTCTTTTCCCAGGCTTCTAGCAATTGGAGGTCCAGATCTCCGCAGCAACTCGTCCAAACAGTTTCCCAGAACAATGGCCGGCGCCGCCGCCGAAGCGAAGAAGTGGGCATCCGTCGCGGCGGAAGCTGTTGAGGAAGCGAAGAAGTGGGCGTGCGTCGCGGCGGAAGCCACCGCCGAAGCCAATAGGTGGGTGTCCGTCGCGGCGAAAGCCGCCGTGGAAGCCGAGGACTGGGCGTCCGTCGCGGAGAAAGCTGTCGCGGAAGGCGAGAACTGGGAGTCCGTCGTGGTGAACGCCACCGTGGAAGCCGAGAGGTGCGCGTCCGTCGCGAAGAAAGCCAAGGAGGAAGTCGAGAGGTGCGCGTCCGTCGTGAGGAAAGCGGCCTCCGAAACCCACAAGTGGTCCTCCATCGCGATCTCCGCCAACGCCAAAAGGAGGGCACTCGCCGCGGTGTCTCAGGTGAGGGCCTTCTCGGTACCCCCAAACTCCGGTGCCCTACGAGGTCGGAGCCATGGAGCCCAACTCCCTGCTCGCCGTTCAGTTGAACCCCCTGCTTAAAAGCTGAAGAATAGTCCCCTGATTTCACAAGATTGTGGTCAATCCGGTAGCTTCAGGACTCCACCCTCCGATCCCCATTATTCCCTCCATCAATTTTCAGCCTAAACCTTGGTTCCTTGTTCACCTTGACAGCAAACTTTACAATTATCTTTCAAAACCCCATTCCCCTTTTACTGGGATGTGAAACAGTCAGTCCTTCTGCCTCACGTGCACATAACCTTGCCTCTGGTTTTGGTAGTATCAGCTGAGGACTCTTGGATGCAACATGATCATATCTAGTTCAGGCATACCGCAAAACAGCGTGTCCTTACTGTCATTCACTTCATGCCCATCATTCTCTGTACATGTAAAGCATTTCATCTTACTTCTATCCCATATAAGAATTAACAGGAGCATGCGAGAGTTGTCCAGTGGTTATTTTAAGCGTATCTATGATCGTTCGGTGTTTTTTACTTTTAGGGCAATATAATTCATGTTCTTCCACTATTTCATTTGCAGGACAATAATGCGGACATAAAGAAAGGCATGAAGAAGGAAGAGGGGGAGGAGGAGCTGGTCATCACCAACCCTAAGTTGGCCAGTCTGATATATCACTGCTTCGTAAGCACAGTCAACTCATTTTTGCATCATACCCTGGAATCCTATCTAGCCATGAGTAACATGTATTTCATCTGCATTCTTTAGTGATTTGCTAGCTTAAATTGGGTTTCCTAGTCTATTGGCGTGCATGTTGTTCAGAAGTTTGGGGGATTTTATTGGGACCACAGTTAGGCACTTAAGTTCTTACATTTTCTATCTTTCTGCTGAACTCCAATCATATGTCGACTGCAAGAACCTTTTGCTCCTCATTGTCTGTGTGGCATCGCCTCATCGTCGACTATGCTGGACCTGTTCTTAGAAGCCTGTTTTTACTTCTTTATGTGAAATATGAGGGTGATATTTTTGAGGACACCCCTAACATATACAGAAGAGAACCACGCAGTTCCATTTGGGCTAAATAACTATGCATCCATAAGATGTCAACTTTATCAATAACATGAAATCCATATGGTCTGTTTTGTTATGCTCATGGTTCGAAGGTTGTAAAACCAAGTGTATGCTCCTAAAAAAAACATGTATACAGTATACTCCTTTAATTTCTTTTGTAGTATGCACAGTTCCTTGCAGTTAAACTATTTTGTTAGCCAAGTCGTTACCATACTTGACATACTCCCTCCGTCCCAAAATAAGTGACATAAGTTTGTCTAAATTCGGATGTATCTAGACACGTTTTAGTACATAGGTACATACGAATCTAGACAAACTCAAGTCACTTATTTTGGGACGGAGGGAGTACTATTTATGGATTACCATAAATTGATCATGGTAAGTCGGCAAGTTGTTCCCAGCCTACTCAATCTGGATGACTAGTGGTTGTATATCCAACAACTATGCCTGTGTGCAGCATCTTAAGTCCAGGGTTCATACAAGTCGGTTACCAAAAATCTTCCCATTGTCTGAAACTGAAGAAAGCCAGTATATCCCTTAAATCGGCCATACTGAAATCAAACCCTTCCTCCGATGTGATATTGAATAATCCAGGAGCCAAGGAAAATGCAAATGCATAGACTGGGTTTTCTAGTCATTAGGCGTGCTAATTGTACAGAACTTTGGGGGTGTTCTGTTGGGACCATCGGTAGGCCCTTAAATTTCTTACGTTTTCTATCTTTCCGCTGAACTCCAATCTTAAGTCAACTGCAAGAACTTTTTGCTGCTCAATGTGTGTGTGTTGCTGTTATGACCGGCCTCACGTACAGCCGGCGGAAGCCTGCTAGTGGGCCGAATTAGGGGCTTAGCCCATTCATTTTATTATATAAAGAGTTGTAATCAGACTTTTCAGATTAAGCAATAATTAGAGTTATTATTGCCGACTCCTTGAACCCTAGCCGCCGCCTCTCCAGCGCCGCCGCCTCCTCTTCCTCGCAACCACGGCGCCGACACGCCGTCGGCGGCGTCCAGCTCCTCTCCGTCCTCCCTTCCACCCATACAATCTACGACCTAGACCTGGTAGATTAGCTGGTTCTACCAATTTGGTATCAGCTAGCTCAGGCTCGATGTCTACGGGATTGCCCACCGCCTCCGCCGCGATCGCCACGTCCGGCGCGCCCGACTCCATGGAGTCGCCGCCGGCCACGTCGGGACTGGCCGCTACGGACCAGACCGCGCCGCCCTCCGAACCCGCCCCTCTCCTCTCGCAGCAGGAGGTCTCCACGGCTGTCCGCGACCTAACCTGGGCAGTCGCAAATCTTCGGACCTTCCTCCAGGAGTTCACCGCGCCGCCACCACCGCCGGCCGCCGCGCCCTTCACACCGCCCCCCCACCGCCGCCGCCAGCCGTCACCTCGCAGCAAGGGATCCTGATCACGCAGATCAAGTTCCCACCATCGCCGTCGCAGCTGCCTGCCTGGCTCGACCAGTCTACGTACAAGACGGCGCCCGCCCAGCCGACCGCGCCGAAGCTGACCGCGTCGGCGTCGGCCGCCGCTTTCGGGGGATTCACCGGGTACGGCGAGCCGTATACATCTATGGCGCCGACCTACTCTCCCCCCGCAGTGCTGGGTCATTCGGAGGGAGCCTACGCCGCTGTTCCGCACGTCCAGCAGCCACCCCGCTTCACCAAGCTCGAGTTTTTCACCTACGACGGCACCGTCGACCCCCTGAACTGGCTCAATCAATGCGAGCAATTCTTTCGGGGGCAGCGGACACTGGCATCGGACCGCACCTGGATCGCCTCCTACCACCTTCGTGGCGCCGCCCAGACGTGGTACTACGCCCTCGAGCAGGACGAGGGCGGGATGCCGTCGTGGGAGCGCTTCCGCGACCTGTGCCTCCTGCGCTTTGGACCCCCGGTACACGGCAGCCGGCTGGCCGAGCTCGGACGCCTTCCCTTCACAGGCTCGGTGCAGGACTTCGCCGACCGCTTCCAGACATTGGCGTGCCATGCGCCTGGCGTCACGGCTCGCCAGCGCGCCGAGCTCTTCATCGGGGGCCTACCCGACCACATCCGCGTCGACGTGGAGATGCGCGAACCACAAGACCTGCAGACGGCCATGTACTACGCACGTGTCTACGAGCAGCGCGCCATCGCCATGCAGCAGACTTTCTCGGGCCGTGGGGCGCGACCCCTACCTCGCCCGGCCCCGGCGGCCCCTGCCCCGACGCGTCCCGCCCTACCACCCGCCCCCGTGGCTGCGTCGGCGCCGACGCGCCCCTTCCGTTGCCTGACTGCGGCCGAGCAGCTCGATCGGCGCCGCAAGGGGTTGTGCTTCAACTGCGACGAGACCTACGCGCCGGGTCACGTGTGCACCCGCCTGTTTTACTTGGAGACCGTCGATGACGGGGAGGTGGAGGCCCTAGCCGCGGAGCTCGAGGCCACGACTATCTCCGAGGCCGGCGTTACAACCTACGGGCCGGTCGACGCAACGGCTTTCGTCGTCTCCCTCCACGCATTGACGGGCATCAAGACGGCCAAGACTATGTTGCTTCCGGTAACTATCAACGGGGAGCGCCTCACCGCCCTGGTGGACACGGGCTCGACGCACAACTTCATGTCCGGGGACACCATGCGCCGCCTCGCACTCCAGCCGTCGGGTGCCGAGAAGTTCCGCGTCACCGTCGCCAACGGGGACCGCCTGGCAAGCCAGGGCGTGGCGCGGCAGGTCCCGGCCCTCATCGGCGACGAGTGCTTCGCCATTGACTGCGTCAGCATCAACCTGGGCTGTTACGACTTCATCCTCGGCCTCGACTTCCTGTCCACACTGGGCCCCATACTCTGGGACTTCGACGCGCTGACCCTCATCTTCTGGCGCGAGGGAGGCCGCCGAGTCCAATGGACGGGCATCGGCGGTACAGGAGCCTGTGACCCCGCAGCTCCAGCTCATGGCGGCCACCCTCGACGAGGCGCACCCCCTGTTGGCCGACCTCTTGCAGCAGCACAGCGACATCTTCGACGAGCCACAGGGCCTCCCACCGGCGTGGGCCTGTGACCACCACATCCACCTGCTGCCGGATACGGCGCCTGTCGCCGTGCGCCCATACCGCTACCCCCAGCTGCAGAAGGACGAGCTCGAGCGCCAAGTGGCGGTGATGCTCGCGCAGGGCATTATCCGGATTTCAACGTCGCCGTTCTCGGCACCGGTGCTCTTGGTGCGCAAGCCCGACGACACATGGCGATTCTGCATCGACTATCGCGCCCTCAACGCCGTCAGCTCCAAGGACAAGTTTCCCATACCCGTCGTGGACGAGCTCCATGGGGCGCGCTTCTTCACCAAACTCGACCTCCGCTCCGGCTATCATCAGGTGCGGATGCATCCAGACGACATTGAGAAGACGGCGTTCCGGACGCACCACGGCCACTTCGAGTTCTTGGTGATGCCATTCGGCCTCTCCAACGCTCCAGCGACGTTCCAGGCCCTCATGAACGACGTGCTCAGCCCCTACTTACGCCGCTTTGCCCTGGTTTTCTTTGATGATATTCTTATCTATAGTGCATCTTGGGCGGAACAACTGCAGCACGTCGCCATCATCTTCAACGAGCTTCGAGCGCATCATCTTCACCTCAAGCGCTCGAAGTGCTCGTTCGGCACGACCTCCGTCGCATACCTGGGACACGTCATCTCAGCGGAGGGCGTTGCGATGGACGCGGATAAGGTCGCCGCCGTCGCTGCGTGGCCAACTCCGCAGTCGCCGCGCGCCCTACGCGGCTTCTTGGGCCTCGCGGGCTACTACCGGAAATACATCCGGGACTTTGGCCTCATCGTCGCGCCACTGACGCGCCTTCTGCGCCGCGACGCCTTCGCATGGGACGCGGAGGCCACGGAGGCGTTCCAGGCCCTCCAGCGGGCACTCACAACGGGACCGGTGCTGCAGATGCCGGACTTCGACAGCCCCTTCGTGGTTGACTGCGACGCCTCTGGCATCGGGTTTGGCGCCGTCCTACACCAGGGCGAAGGACCGCTGGCCTTCTCCAGCCGCCCCTTCGCCGCTCGCCACCACAAGCTTGCCGTATACGAGCGCGAGCTGATCGGGCTGGTCCAGGCCGTGCGGCATTGGAGGCCTTATCTTTGGGGGCGGTCGTTCCGCGTGCGCACGGACCACTACAGCCTCAAGTTCTTGCTGGACCAGCGTCTCTCCACAGTTCCGCAGCACCAGTGGATCAGCAAGCTCTTCGGCTATGACTTCACGGTTGAGTACCGTCCCGGCCGTCTCAATACGGTTGCCGACGCACTGTCGCGTCGCGACACGGAGGTGTTTGCGGGGGACGCCGAGACCTCGGGAGCGGTCCTGTGCATCCGCTCCGGGCCATCATTCGCGCTCATCGACGACATACGCCAGGCCACGGCGACCGCCGGCGATGCGCAGGGCCTCCGACAGCGCCTGGACGCCGGCGAGCTGGAGGTGCCCTGGCACATGACTGACGGACTGCTCCTCCATGGGCGCCGTCTCTTTGTGCCCGACCACGACGACCTTCGCCATCAGGTCTTGGCGTTGGCGCATTCGGCTGGCCATGAGGGTTTGCAGAAAACCCTCCATCGTCTTCGCGCCGACTTCTACATTCCAGGCGATAAAGCGCTGGTGCAAGATTGGGTGCGGACGTGTGTGACGTGCCAGCGCAACAAGACGGAGACGCAACGACCAGCGGGTCTTCTTCAGCCCCTCGAGGTGCCCTCGCAGGTGTGGGCGGATATCTCCATGGACTTCATTGAGGGGCTGCCCAAGGTGGGGGGCAAGTCTGTCATCCTCACGGTGGTCGACCGCTTCTCCAAGTACGCGCACTTCATTGCGCTCGGCCATCCGTACACCGCCGCGTCCGTGGCATGCGCCTTCTTCGACGGCATCGTGCGCCTCCATGGGTTTCCGTCGTCGATCGTCAGCGACCGTGACCCGGTGTTCACTGGACACGTCTGGCGGGATCTCTTTCGGCTGGCCGGTGTCAAGCTCCGCCTGAGCACGGCGTTCCACCCGCAGACGGACGGTCAATCGGAGGTGGTCAACAAGGTGATTGCGATGTATCTGCGCTGTGTTACAGGTGATCGTCCACGCGCTTGGGTGGACTGGTTGGCGTGGGCGGAGTACTGCTACAACACCTCCTATCACGCCGCCCTGCACACCACGCCTTTCGAGGTGGTATATGGTCGTCCGCCTCCGCCGATGCTGCCGTTTGAGGACGGGACGGCCCAGACTGAGGCTGCGGGTGCCTTGCTCCGCACCCGCGACGAGATCTTGGCGGAGGCGCGCCAACTCCTTCTCTAAGCACAGCAGATGGCCAAGAAGTACTATGATGCTCATCATCGCGAGGCGGAGTTCGCAGAGGGTGACTGGGTGTGGCTGCGCCTCCTTCACAGGACGATGCAGTCCTTGGACCCGCGCGCCAAGCGCAAGTTGGGACCTCGCTACGCTGGGCCTTTTCGTGTGCTGAAGCACATCGGGACGCTCGCCTACCGGCTGGAGTTGCCGCAGGGGTCTCGCCTTCACGACGTGTTCCATGTGGGCTTGCTCAAGGCCTACCGTGGCGACCCACCTGCCGTGCCGCCGACTCTACCTCCTACGGCCGAGGGTCGTCTGTTGCCGAGCCTGGAGAAGGTGCTGAAGGCGCAGAAGCGCCGTGACGTCTGGCATGTCCTGGTGCAGTGGACAGGCCTTCCTTCCGGTGGATGATGCTACTTGGGAGATCTTCGACGAGTTCCGCCAGCAGTTTCCGGATATTCAGCTCGAGGACGAGCTGTTTGTCGAGGCGGGGAGAGATGTTATGACCGGCCTCACGTACAGCCGGCGGAAGCCTGCTAGTGGGCCGAATTAGGGGCTTAGCCCATTTATTTTATTATATAAAGAGTTGTAATCAGACTTTTCGGATTAAGCAATAATCAGAGTTATTATTGCCGACTCCTTGAGGAGTCGGCCTTGAACCCTAGCCGCCGCCTCTCCAGCGCCGCCGCCTCCTCTTCCTCGCAACCACGGCGCCGACACGCCGTCGGCGACGTCCAGCTCCTCTCCGTCCTCCCTTCCACCCATACAATCTACGACCTAGACCTGGTAGATTAGCTGGTTCTACCAGTTGCATTGCCTCATCATCTACTACGTTGGACCTACCTTTAGAGGTCTGTTTTTAGTTGCATATATATGTGAAATATGAAGGGGATATATTTTCCAGGAGACCCTTAAAATAAAAAGGAGAGTTATTTTAACATTGCAATTGTGAATTTGGATGGAGCTCCCAGAGAGCTGCCTAGTTCCATTTCACAAAAATGAAACGACCACATTGCCCATTTATAGATTGCCTATAACCAACAGAACTTTTGCAAACACTGGTGCTTTGCTGTTTGCGTAACATTTGAGAGTTTTTTCATGTAATTGAGAGTTTCCTCTCACCCTGTCAAGGATACTAACATGTATTACTTGTGCCATTTTGTAAACTGTGTGTATTACTTGTGCCATTTCGTAAACATTTTCACGACCTAATCTGTTTTCTCCTTGTTGTTTCCTGCAGAACATTGCCTACCTCTTGCAGTTCGTTCTTTTCATCGCCCATGTCCTCGTATACTACAACGCGAGCGCCGTCTGGTGGCATGCTCTCGTAGCTGCTGCGATAGTGTCGCCTATCTTCGTAGCACCCCTGTACTTCACGCCTGTGCTTAGGGACGTCTTCATCAGGTCATATGCAATGGCACCCTCTGATGTCAGTAGCAAGCCGCTGCTCTCCGAGGAAGTGTAAGAAGCGTACTTCCCAAGAAGGTGCACCATTTGGTATGCATGGGTGCTGCGGCCGTTGTCTAGTTAAAGTTTAGCTTTGTCCGTGCACTTGGTACTACGCATCACTCTGGGATGATTGACTTGGATGTAGTTAAAGATGGAAATCTTTGTGAGCTCGTAGAGAAAAACATTTCAGCTCAATGTGTGAGATCATATTAACGCTTGGCCGCTAGGTAGAGCTTTATATTCGCTATCCAAGAACTCTAGCTTAGTCCAGAAATACGTTACGTACTGAATATACTCTATACGCTATAATCAAACAGTTAGCTGAGACACTCTGCATTTATGCAATTGGGGATTTCAAACAATGGATTTTTGAGTTTTGGCAAAAGAAAATATTTCAACAGGTCTAAGGCCAAAATAGTTTGTAAGAGCATACTTTTAGGGTTGACCTCACGCGACATGCTCATGAAGGTTAGAATTTGGGTGGATTTTATCATGTACTCATGTTATTTAGTTTTTTGCAATCAAAATCCTATATAAAACCCAACACAATTCAAATGCACCACAACATTTGTGCTGATTTCATCTCTATTAATATTTATAATCATTTGCTCACAAAACATAAGAGCATCTTTAACCCATCCCCACCCAGACTTTTGGCTCTCAGGGATGCGCGTCCCCTTTATCTTTGCGGTTTCACATGCCTTCAGGATCCGTGGACAAAGTAGCAACATTAAATGCAGAAAACACAAGAATTTAAAGCCTCCCTATAATAAATAGGAAATTTTTTGGGCCGTCGGAACCAATCCCCAAAAATTTAAAGGACTATTTTTTAGTATTATTTATCAAATACACATATACACATAATTCAAACATGCATAAATATTATCCACAAAACATCACATCGATCAAGTTTTGATCCAAAAGCACAACATCTAGGTCACCACCATCTCAGCCACCTCAAACACCATCTCGGCTACCACAATCTCGGCCACAACCAACATCACCACCACCACCACTCTCTCGGGCCAAGATCTTCGCACAAGTGATCTCCCAATATGCCCTAGCTTTATCATCGAAGGTGCTTGGGTTTATAAACAGCTACGATGTGAGTGTGTGAAGAACCAAACTGCGACATGAGTTCGGCGACAGTCAGCTCGACCACACTCGCTTGAGTCTTGGGCATTTCATCGATCACCTCGCGGGCAGTGCCTTGAGCTGCGACGATCACCATGCAGGAGGTAGAAGACTTGGGCGTGGAGGACGCCGACAACGGCTTGGCTTTGCGATTAGTCGTCATGGTCGATGGCTTGGGCATGGAGGATGCCGTAGCCTTCCTGTTCTTCTTCTCCTCTGCCGCGTGTGAATGGTCTATCATGGCCTCCGTCGGCTTCCGCGCCCACGATACACTCAACACGGGCGCAAGTGGCGGACGTCCCACCTTCCCCGCCATCGCCGATGACTTGCCGGTGGCTTTGGTGGCTGCTCCCGTTGCCTGCACCACACCGGTGACGCCCAACCGCTTCTGTGGCATCAAAGGTGTCGCTGGGGTCGATTCCAGCAGAGAAGCGTCAGCGGAGAACTCTGGCAGGGCTGCGGAGCCGAGCTCCGGTGTCATTCTGGCGAAAGGGAGAACGGTGGCGCCGACGATGACTGGTGGTGAGATTGGGCGGGAGCATTGGCGGCTCGGCGGGAGAAAAGTGGAGAGGAAATTTTAGTCATTGATTTGGGCACCGAGCAAAAATAGGAGAGGGGTGATTTTAGGGGGAGATCTAGCATATTTAGTCCTCTAACCAGTTTTAGGGTTTCGGTTAGGTGCGGCTTCGTCCATTAGATGACTAGGACTAAGTTTTAGTCTTCTAACCGATTTTTGGGGATGGGTTAGAGATGCTCTAAAGTGTCAAAACTTTCTCACCAACATGGAATGTGATGTTGGTCTTAACGATCTTGGCAATGTAGTATATATTAATTATTGTTACAGCTCATTTCGCAACTCGAATTTATTGAAGTTGATCTCTTCAGTTTGGTTCGGGGTATATAGATCCGGATCAGCAACAATGCATGCTACTGCTATTTTCCTTTCTTGTGGCTTAGTAGTTTCTTGTGCCTTAGTAGTTTCTTTAGGTTGCGCATTTGACTCATGCATATTTAAATTCTCATGATTATCTTACTCATTTGCTGACATATGTGAGTGACAGTGCCCTAATACAGAAGTTACTCCTAATTGTGGTGGCAGTCGTGGTCATACAATAAGGGGGGGCGATATGGACCGTGCTTGCATTGGAGAAGCGGCGGGAGATTGGTGGAGAAAACATAGAAATTGGTGGTGACCGTGAAATTGACGGAAAAAAAGACACTTAAATTTGTACTAATTTTTTAAACTTATATGTAGCTTACTTCTAAGATCTTGAATCGCATATTTTATTTTTAACTAACACAATTAGATACATACCACTACTTTGTAAGATACGATGTTGCATGTTACATTATTGGGTTTAAGACGCAAGCCCAATTGCTCTAAATTGAAACCATATTTGCCACCACAGTTATGTTAGTTATTCATCATATGTTCCTAATATACTTTGTATGATTAAACACATATTATTCGGCTTATACTTTAGTATCATTGAAATGTCTTGTAGATTTCTCTCGAGTGTAACGTGTCTAATACTTCACAAAGATTTTTTAGAGGGTATGATTGTTATCTTAGGTGCAAACAAATAGAAGCCTACATAGTGTATGCATTGTATATATATTGTCTTGAGATCATTGAGATTGCTCTTTTATTGTTCTTTTGTAGGATAATATGTCCTTCCTACTCACGTATTTCAATGGTTAGTTCAAAACGCATGTGTGTAATGTATTTGGTATGAAATTGATTTGCTTGCAACAAATAAAAAAATAACTTATAACACAAGGTTAACTAGCGGGGAGTACTTTGTTCGGGAGGCAAGATTCGTACTCTGGTCAAGTTTCATTGAGTCTATTGTTTTCTGCCGTGGTTGTCATGTGCCAGTACATGAACCGGTAGTGTTTGGTCCAAAATATGTCCATGACAAATGTTCCTTGTGATTGTCAGCCATTGTTGATAGTGTAACGGGTGCAGTGACAAGAGATTTTGTTGTGCACAAAATTCAACTGAACGCCTACTATCCTCATCTAATAAGAGATTTGAGCTTCCTTACTGCTCTACGAGTTAAAACATTTGGTTCTTTCTTCCCGAAACTATCAGTAAAAGAAGAAGTTCGCTTCGGAGGGATAGGATATGAAGATTCGTTTTATTCACGAGTCATCTTGATATCCTTACTCTGAGTTACAATATTACAGATAGCTTTGTTTCGGCTCAAGTGGTATTTTTTTTTGGAGAAGTTATGTTACCGGTTATGGTTCAATTAGCTTTATTTCCAGCTTCCATTTTCTTAGGTAGGAGAAGACCGCCGGGCAGGGTGACGAGGAGGGGGAATGAGTCGGAGTATATATATCACATCAATATATATTGTTATAAAGAAACGATATATGGCTCTCGCTATACAAAGAAAATTTGAAAGGACCGACTATTTGGTTCAACCACTGAACGTGTATCTTACAAATCAGAATGGTTTTTTTTTGCGGGGACAGAATGGTTTCAATTGACACTCCTTGAGTTTTTGGGCTCCCATACTTGCCTTTGGGTGGGTGTGTGTGTGTGTGTGTGGGGGGGGGGGGGGGGGGGGTTTGCACTCGGATTCGGGCCATAGATTGCTCGGGAAGGGAGCAATTGGTTGACCAAGCCATTTTTAAGCTTCTGGGTAGGCTCGGGACATGTCGACGGAAAAACAACCTCTACACTATGTTGTCCATTTTGTTTAGTCATGTGGATGCAGCCCCAACATAAACTCAAGCAACTAGTAGTTTGGTTGCATACCTACTCAAATTTTAGACTCAGCTATTATCCATATGGTAAACTAACCTCACACCGTCAAACTTGAAACATTACGTCTATAAGCCTCGAAACAGAAAACTTACAACGTTAGACTTGTATCAAATGACAATATTAAGCTAATCCTCAAAGAAAATTTCAAATGATTGAGAATGTGCAATGATTTTGACAAAATTAGTATAAAATAAGTCCAAACTTGAACACAAATTGAGAAGTTAGAGTTAAAGAAACTTATAATCAATAGCCGAAATGGAATCACATCATCAATCTAGATCTTTTTCATGTAGACCTTGCGATTAAACGATGGACCGACAAACTAAATTATCAAGAGGTAGGTGACATATGGTTGATATTAGGTGCAACACATCATAGTAGATGCACACATGAACACATTATAGTAGGGATATGGAGATCTACTCATCCATGATCACCGAAACGAAGAACTTACAACACGAGTCGTGTGAAATGACAATATTAATGTAATCCTAAAAAGAATTTGAAATGATCCACCATGTGCAATAAATTGGATGAAATCGTATAAAATAAGTCCAAACTTGAAAACAAAATTAAAAAGTTAGAGTTAACAATACTCTAAATAGATTGCCATAATTAAATACATCGTCGACTAGATCTTTTTCATGTAGACCCCATGACGAGACAATGGATTCACAAACTAGATTATGAGGTAGGTCACACAGGGTTCAACTAGACACAACACATTACATTAGAGACACATATGAACACCTTACACTGTAGTAGGAGATGCAGATCAACTCGTATCTGGTCACTGAAATGAAAAACTTACAACACAGGAGTTGCACAAAACGATGAGGTGAAGCTACTCCACAAAGGAATTTTAAACGGGGGATTGTGTGCGATGAATTTAACAAAATTAGTCTAGATAAGCTACAAACATTAAAACAAAATTGAGAAGTTATATGATGGCTCAAAATGTAGAGCTTGTTGGGAACCCCAGGAGGAAGGTATGATGAGCACAGTAGCAAGTTTTCCCTCAGTTATGAAACCAAGGTTATTGAATCCGTAGGAGCAAGGAAACAACTTCAAGGTTTTGCTAACAACTTGTAAGCATGCACAACACAACCACAGAACTTTGCCCCAACTTACAGTGAGGTTGTCAATCTTACTGGTTTTGCTGAAAACAAAGGATTAAACGTATAGTGTGGAAGATAGTAATTGCTTGCAGAAAGTAAAACAATAAACAATAGATGGTATATCAATGGTAAAGGAATGGACTGGGATCCATAGTTCACTAGAGGTGTTTCTCCTTAATATAGATAGCATGTTGGGTGAACAAATTACAGCAGGGCAATTGACAGATTGAGAAAGCATAACAATGCATATACTAGACATATTGACTTCTATGAGATTTGATTGGGCATTACAACATAATACATAGACCGTAATCCAACTACATCTATGACTAATAATCCACCTTCCGGTTATCGTCTGAACCCCTTTTAGTATTAAGTTGCAAGCAACAGATAATTGCATTAAGTAAAGTGTGTAAAGTAAACAATACAATTGCCCCATGGACGAATGATTGTTGTTTTCTCCCTAGTTGCTACAACACATCTACAACCTTAGAGATTTCTGTCACTTCCCAGATTACTAGAGGCATGAACCAACTATCACGCATAAATACTCCCTCTTGGAGTTGTAAGCATCTACTGGGCCAAGATAGCTACTAACAACGGAGAGCATACAAGATCACAAATAACATAAACATGATAGAATCAATAATCAATTTGACATAGTATCTCAATATCCATCGGATCCTCGCAAACACAACATGTAGGATTACAAATAGATGATCTTGATCATGAATGGAGCTTACAAGATCTAAACATGATAGAACAAAGGAGGAGAACCAACCATCTAGCTACTACATGGACCCATAGTCCAAGGGTGAACTACTCACGCATCACTCCGGAGGCAGGCATGGTGATGAAGAAGGCCTCCAGGGTGATCTCAGGGTGTCGGGAAGAGCTTCGGATCCCCCCGATCTAGGGATGGATATGGCGGTGGCTACAGACTCTTTCATGGATTTCTGATCGGGTACTTAGGGTTTTCGTCTCGGGAGGCTTTTATAGGCGAAGGGGCAAGGTCGGTGGAGCACCAGGGGGCCCACACCCCTGGTGGCCCGCCCCCTGGCCGTGCGGCCACCAGGTGTGGCTGCCCTGGTGCGCCACTTCGTCTCCCCTTCGGTCTCCGTGTTGCTTCGGGTAAAATATTGACTTTGGCTTTTGTCCTGTCCAATTCTGAGAATATTTCTTTACTAGCTTTTCTAAAACCAAAAACAACAGAAAAAAGACAACTGGTACTATGGCATCTTGTTAATAGGTTAGTTCTAGAAAGTGTATAAAAATATCTCAAAGTGTGAACAAAACATAAGAAAGTAGATATAAAACAAGCATGGAACATCAAAAATTATAGATACGTTTACGACGTATCAAGCATCCCCAAGCTTAACTCCTGCTCGTCCCCGAGTAGGTAAGTGATAAAAAGAATAATTTTTGATGTGACATGCACCATCATAATCTTGATCAAGGTATTTGCAAGACATTGATAGCTGGGATCATAGTACTCTAAACATAAGCATGAAAGATAGAGTTCTAACAATAAGACATAGCAACTATGTTGTAACATGAAAAGGTACAAACAAAAGATCATGAATAACAATGAATTGAAAGATGTTTGTTTGTTTCTCATATAGAAAACATAATAAGAGTGGTATTCAGCTTGTCCCTCATGGTATAGCAAAACATAAATGCATAGGACACCTTCAAAGTTCATAAGGGTGACTAGATAAAAATAATTTAAGAACAAGCAATATCAAAGTTATGAATCAATCAACAAGTTTTGGGACAATGCACATTAAACTAAGAATGACCACTATGCTCTCTCAATTGGTGCATAAAGATAGAAGATGGAGACTCAACATAAAAGTAAAAAAGAAAGGCCCTTCATAGAGGGAAGCAGGGATTCAAGTCTCATAAAGAGCTTCCAAAAATTATGGTACTTATTAGCTTTCAGCTCTCATTGCCCCTATCATAAGCATCTTGAGGTGATTAAGGTTAAAGTGACAGAAATATGAAGATATGCTTGACAAGTTATAAGTTGAAAATCTCATGCCCCTTGCTTACGAGTATCGAACCTCATGCTACTCAACTTTAGTCACAACTAAGTCCTTGTCATAGTAAGTACATGTGTATCATAGAGAACCGCCAATGGGGTACCCCTTACCCCATGACACAGGAGCGATCCCATATCAAAATGACAAGGCAACAGACAATGAGCATCTCAGCAATCTTTTTATTTTCTATTTGCATAGGTTTTTATTGAGGATGCTTCACAGAATGCTCACTATGGTTATGCTGCAACTTTCCACCATGATTAGGCATGGCTTAGGCTAGCCACCCAGGCGTTTCTCTAACACACATACAAACTCCATGAGCTTACAAGCTCCCCTTTTATTTCACACCACCGAGATCCATAAACAAAAGAACATGATATCAACTAAATATCAAGTGCAATGTTGAAAGCATTCCCCATGACAACATGGTTCTGCTAATTCATAACTTATAAAGTGCAAGCATATAAGCAACATAAATGGACACAATGGTTCAAGTTTATTAAGTGCAAGAAAGTAAAGTGTGCCATCAAGTTTGTGAGAGCTTTAATCACTAATTTTCACATAACAAGTTTAATTTGGAAGGTAGATAAAAGCATGAATATACTTGGAATGGTGTAACACGCCATGCATAGGAATTTATAGTGGACTCTTTGGAATAACTTGGTTTTCTTGGAGGTTGGATGCATGAGTGGAACTCATACTCGGTACAGGTGGAGGCTAGCAAAAGACTGGGAGCGACCAACTAAGAGAGCAATAATGGCCATAATCATGCAAAGCGACAAAACATTATTAATTAAAGAATAAAGTGATATTACAAGTCAAAAACTAAATGATCATAGAGGCTAAGGTGACTGGTTTATAGTCTTAACATGGTGTAAGCATGTGCCAAGTCAATCCAAATAAAACATCAAAGGAGAATACCATAATATTATGCTTTTGTATGCTAAAACAACGCATGATTCTTTCAAGGCACATTAAGCAATCTCAATTGTTTGGAACAAGTCATTCTACAACAATAATCACTAAGCATAAGGTCAAAGAAATATCAAACATGACATGATAGAGGCTAAGCCACAGTCAAAACAAGCTCCTTTTGTACCACTTATAAGCATGAAGCTTCCTACTCTTTTCCAACACCAATCAACTTATTTGAAACCACATATGAATGCGGGGGTCCAACTAATTTATTTAAGCAAAAAAAACAAAAAAAAACTAAAAGCAAAAAAAAAGACGCTCCAAGAACACCACAATTATGCATGAAACAATAAAAATGAAGTGTTTGAAAGAAAACCTGAGATTTTTATTGATGAAGAAGGGGATGCCTTGGGCATCCCCAAGCTTTGACGCTTATTGACGAGGGTTTAACTCGTCAATGCCCATTGTTATGGACTTGGATTTTGGAGAAGGAGGGAGCGCTGGAGGCATCAATCGGCTAGCAAAGAAGCACACATGGACGCAAGATTTACCCAGGTTCAGGCCTCGTAGAGGTCCCTACTCCTACTTGTCTGCTCTTGGAATTAACGAAGGAATTGAAGATTACAAGGGCGCACAGATGCAATCTGGCGAGAGTTGTGGAAACTAGGGTTGTGATTGTCCTCCTCGCCACCCCCTCCTAGCCTTTATATAGATAGGCTAGGTCTCGGGTAGCAGGTCGAGTCTGGTTACAGATTAGGGTTTTCCCTTTGAACTTTCTATCTTAAGCTTCTTCTTGTCTCACAAGCAATCGAGAGTCCGTGGGCCACTCGAATTCTTCATTGGGCCTTGGCAACGCCGTGGGATTCTGCCGTATCTGGACTGTATATACCAAACTCGAGTACCTGTAGGGTATACCCATGTCAGTAGCCCCTCGAGTATCCAGTGGAATCGCAAATTCGACTGGGGACTTTATGAAGTCTTTCGAGTGCATGACTGAGCATTTTTTCGAGTGTTCTGTTTTGTGTCATAGGGATTGTTGATATACGTGCCTGATTTAGCTGATGAAAATATCGGTATCAGTTAACTTCCTTAGGGCAAAACAACGCAATCTACTCAAACTCGAGTCCCTGGACTCAAATTCAGAAAAGTGCTGGCGTAATTCGACTCAGGCTGCAGAGGTCTTACAGGAGTCGAATTCCAGTGTATAAGTGTGAGCACTCGACGCATCCGTGAAGGCATGTTCATCATACCTGTAGGAACGAATATGTTTTTGGTAGTGCGCAGCAGATGTGTTGCTAGGCCTTATTCAGGTCTTACCTTCACGCTGTAAGCGCGACATCCGAATTTTTGTCATCGCGGAGATGATTCGGGTGGCCCAAGAGATGTAATATCTTTGTAGGAAAACATGAGCCAGAGTCACCATAGCATTCGAGTGTGGATGTTATCAACACACAGTACGATGTACAAGGAAAAATAATCATAGGGTGCGCGACCAGCGCTCCCGATGGGAGTAGCCCCCGAGTGCCTATTCGAGTCGTAGACTCGAGTGGGGACTAAAACATTTTGCGACTGCTGTCGTCTTTTGTTGCTTGTTTTAGTCGAATGTGCTTCCAGCGGCTCCCTATGGGAGTAACCCATAAATCACAACTGAATCGTTGATTCGAGTGATGGGTTTGTCTCGAATGTTCATATGCCTGCATAAAAATTCCTTTTGGTTGTGCGGCCAGCGCTCCTATTAGGAGTAGCCCCCGAGTGCTTGTTTGAGTCAAAGACTCGAGCAAGGACTAAACTAGTCAAAATCTTTTGTTGCTGGAATCGATGACATCAATGCTGATGATGTGATGACCTCAGTTGCCCGCGTGGGCGGCTTTGACGGGACGTGACGAGCGGTGGGTCCCACTTTCTGACTTCGATTTGACTGGGCGTGCGTAATCTTCTATTTTAACCGCGTCTCCTCGATTTCCATGTAATGGAGATAGTGGGGGACGGTTCGTGGTTCACCCTCGCCACGTGTCGATGGCGATGTACGCCACGCGTCCAGTAGGGTTTCTACTGGCTGTTGGATGGCATCCGCGAGGAGGTTAAGTAGCAGCGCAACTGTGGTAATTTTCCCCATCTGTCTTCTTTGATCGTGCCTCCGTCGCCATTGTTGTTGCTCTTTGCTTCCTTGTGCACTTCCTCTTCGCGACACTGGACCAGCTCCGTGTCTTCCCCAGTTACTTCCTCCGTTCACACTGCCATCGAAAGATGGGCAAGAAGAAGGGAGGCGCCGCCGCTGGATCCGCGACCACCATTGTCGCTGCCAAGAAGAAGGGCAGTACCACCACCGTGGGCACCAGCATCGCCGGTGCTGGGAAGAAGAAGGGTGCGGGCACCCGCATCACCAATGGCGCCTGGTGAGCGTCCATCATCAAGCCCGCCGAACTGCATCTTCATCGTCGAGATGGAGTTCTTCCTCCCGTGGAAGACGACTCGTGAGTGCCCGGTGAGGAGGTGATCCCTTGTCCTACTCTAGGTATCCGGGTGATGTTCCTTGCGTTCATCATCCCAGGTCTTTCTCTCCCTCTGCATCCATTCTTCCGTGGTCTCCTTTGTTTCTATGGGCTCCAGCTTCACCAGCTGTCCCCAAATTCCATTCTCCACATCTCTTGCTTCATCACTCTCTGCGAGTGCTGGCTCAGATCGAGCCACACTTTGGCCTCTTCAAGAGGCTTTTTAAGCCAAAACATCAGTCGGTGTCCGATTCGGTAGTCTACAACATAGGAGGCTATGGGATCCACGTCGACTCTTCTGTCACCTATTTTGCCATCAAGCTCACCGTGTCCGTCCGAGGGTGGAGGGACAAGTGGTTTTATATCCACGACCAGAAGGCCGACGGAGACCACTACGGACTCGCGCCCTTCGATCCTGCAGCAGCTTGTAAGAGGAGGCGCTTTTGAAAAAAGATCGTGATGCCTGGTGAGTCCGAGGAAACGGAGGTGATGTACAAGCGCGTCTGCGATCTCGAAAGACGCATAGGTAAAGAAGAGGGTGGCGCCGCTATCATTCGCATGTGGCTGCGTCGCCGCGTCCAGCCTCTGCAGGCCAGAGTGCACCCTATGTACGGCTGGACCGGCGCTGATGATGTCACTCGCGTGTCTGCCGAGGGCATTTCTGCGGGTGAGGTGGATAGGAGGGTGTGATTGGTGACCAAGTACACCGCCAAGGAGGATCTCCTGGGCGAACCAGTCATGCCTCCTTTCGACGCCTCTAACCCTCCTCCTAAGGTAGAATTGTACTACGAAGTAGTTCTCTTGTCGATTGCCACTAGGTACTTGATATATAGTGATGTATTTTCTGATTGCAGGACTGGAAGGTGTCTTCCAATTTGCCCCTCATCCTGAAGGGGTTATCCCTCGCGAAGTGGATGAAGAGGACGAGTCGGAATCAATCGTCCCAATTGAAGAAGAGGAGGGAGCCCCCGAGTCCAGCGACCAGGACACTCACAAGCGTTCCCGTAGCAAGATTCTGACGCTACTTCCCCAACGACACCGGAAGGTCTCTCTGCTGCTGCAAAGGAGCCAATTCCTGCCGTTCCTATGCGTGCCATGGATCCTCCTGCCTGGAAGAAGCTGCGACTGCCGAAGGAGTCATCAGAGTTCTGCAATCCTTCGACCTTGATAAATTTAGCTAGTGAGTTCTACATTCGCGACCTTGTTTTGGTTTCTTTTTGGAGTTGTTTTTTCCCTGAAGTTGCTTGATGTGTTTTGTAGTCGAGCGGCGTCGTCGTCTTCTGACGACGTCCAATTTGTGAAGGAGTCCGGAGTCGCAGACTCCAAGGCCAAGGAAGTGGCCGAACGGTCTCCTTCTCCTCCATTGGTGGCCTACTCCGGGCACAATTCGTCGAGTTCCCCGCATGCTGGGGAACACCAGATGGTTGCCCGGACAACTGCGCGGCAGTCATCTTCGGAGTCTCTGGAGGATCACGTAAGCGTCCTTTTGTTGTTTTGGCAGTCGAATTTATACTTGGTGCTGTTTGCAGATCCTTTGTTTTCTTCTGAGGCAACTCATCATGAAGGAAGCTGCTCGCCTGGTGGAGCAAGTCCTTGTCATGGGTCGACACGCTGCTGGACAATCGCCATCGCGTTGTCGAAGGTTAGTTTTGGCTTCGTCTTTGTCTTCGTGAAATTTATGCATTCTATTGATGATACACCCTGTGTATTGTAGTTGAGCATAATGAACTACTTCGTCGTGCTGCTGCACTCGAGAAGACGCTTGCCGCAGCGACGAAGAATCGCGACGAAGAATCGCGACGAAGCAATCGCAGCCCTGGAGGAGTCATGAAAGCGAGAAGAGGATCTCCTTGCTTCCACTGCTGAGAGGGAGAAGTTGTTCGAGGAGCAACTTTTCTCGATTGCCAAGTCCCTCTCAGATATTCTTTTAGCTGAATTTTCATTGTTCTTTGCTTCGACATCATGCTATTGTGCTAGCACTTTTTGTGTATGCAGATGCCAGCGGCCTGAGCTTTGACGCCCAGTATCTCCGTCGCGCTGATGCATTGGCAGGCGCCATCGCGGCAGTCGAAGACCGCAGTGTTTCCCTCCAGGAGACGTTGGGGAAGGCCAAGGATGTGCTTAGTCGCATCCGCGAGGATTTAACTCCCAAGGCCGGGCTGATCGACAACCTTGAAGACCTAGTAGAATCCCTCGCTAGAGGTATTCCCGCAGATTTCAAGAACTCACAGCGGTCTGTCGGTGCCACCATGGCACTCGCGATGGTGCAGTCCCATGGCATGGAGATGGATCCCGCCGCTATTTATGAGGCGATGCCTGTCGACACCGGAGGCCAGCAGGTAGTGTTTGCTCCCTTTGCTGGTAGCTGCGCAAAATATGGTCCTCAATTTATCGAGACAGTCGCCAAGTATTCCGAGGAGCATCGGCGAGCGAAGGCGGTGAAGGCCACGGCGTCTGGGGCTACCACCGGCAAGTCCGTGGCATTGGAGACTGCCACAGATGCGATGAAGCCCCCAAAGCCAAAGTCTAAGTCGAAGAAGCAAAATTCTCCTTAGTCTGCATGTGTAATAGCTGTAGTTGCCTTTTGTTGAGACTATGCTTTTGTGGGAGCGTCCCTGCCGAGACTTTGCTGTGCTTGAATGCATTCGTGCCTTTTATCAATGCATTCTTCTTTTATCAATGTATTCTTGGTCCCTCATTTTCTCTTTGTTGATTTATGATAGGGTACGTCGAGTGGTCCTTCGAGTGGTCCTCGTGATCCTCCATCCCCAGATGAAACCTTGGTGCAGCCGCGCTCAAAGGTGGAGGAGTTGTCGTTGCTTTCGTGACTGCGCGATCACATTAAGCAATTGGAGCGTGAGTTGCCCATCCTCCACGGTAGCGCAGATGTATGGAAGTCGAAAGTGGAGAAGGCCACCGCCCGTGAGAAGTATCTCTTGGAGGAAGTGACGCAGCTGAATGAGCAATTCAAATGTTAGCTTTCTGCTCTATTATTTTCTTTTAGTCAGTCGCGGCGATGCCTTGTCTTCACACTTTTCCATTTTGCTTGGTGTCGTTTTCAGTGCTCGTCATCCGTAGGATGAGAAGGACCAGGTTGCCATTCGAATGAATGACCTGACCCAGGAGCAACTTCAGGCGAGTGGGTACTTTTGGGTGGACCACGACCGTGCGATCGCGCTTGCGACCTTGCAAGATCGTGCTTCTCGAGTACTTCATTATTTGAAGAAGGCGCAGTCGTGCCTTAGGCATATTTATCAAACAATGTTCCTGTTGGGCGCCGTCCCTTCAAGCCTACTGGCCCTCCTGGCAAAGTTTCAATATTTGAGTGCGGTTCGCGAGTGCGTGCGGCAGCAGTTAGTAGCTGGTGCTAAGGCTGCGTTGTCGCTGGTGCGACTGCATAGGCCAGATGTAGATGTTGTGTCTGTTGCAGCTAGACCGCCGCCTCCGCCAGAAAGTATGGCATGGGACATGGTTCCGCACTATCAAGCGGTTGATCGGCCAGCAGAGGACATTGTCGATTTCTTCGAGGAGCAGACGAACGTTCTTCTTTTGCAGTAGTAGCATGTTTTGTAAAATTTGTATGAATATGTTGGATGTAATTAATACTCGTTGATATGTGAAGAGCTTGCTAGCTTTTATATTTTGCGGGTGTGTTGTACTCTGCAGTTCCTTTTTGTTAACTTGACTTGTGTTCATCTCAGCACCTTGCCAACCTGTCAGGTGCGTTGCAACTGGGTTGGTGTTTATCAAGGGTTCGATTGATGTTGTATCAGCTACTCAGGATACTGCGATTTGTTCGTAGAACGAAAGTGTAAAGGGTGGCGTAGCCCCCGAGTGATAAAATTGCAAGAAAAATAAGGAAAACACAGAGTTTTGGGGCACTTAGCTTTATTTATTCGCGGAATAGTACGAGGTACAATGTGTGCTAAGTAGCCTGGCTAAATATCCTTATTTGTAAATGTAAAAAACAACTAGGGGTAGAAGCGACACAACTGCGCGATGTTCCAGGGGTTGGAGTATGCGACTCCTGTCTCGAAATCTTTAAGGCGATAGGCGCCACCTGGGATTACTTCTGTAATCACGTAAGGTCCCTCCCAAGGGGACTCGAGCTTGAGATGCCCTTGTTGTTTTAGTCGCAGGACCAGATCTCCTTCGAGGAAGGATCTGGGGCGTAGCCTTCTGCTGTGGTAGTTGCGGAGGCTTTGCTGGTAGATCGTTGATCTCTCCGCTGCGATTCTCGTGCCTCGTCAAGGAGGTTGACGGAGTCTTCAAGTGCAAGAGTTGACTCCTGTTTGCTGTAAGTGACCACCCGCGGGGCTTTGTAGCGTACTTCTGCGGGTAGCACCGCTTCAACACCGTGCACCATGAAGAACAGGGTGTATCTCGTGGCGCTGTTTAGAGTTGTGCGCAAGCTCTAGAGTACGGATTGCAACTCGTCTGGCCAACATCCGGCAGCTTGTTCGAGTGGCCGAAGGAGTCGTTTCTTGATTCTTCCGCAGATGAGGCTGTTGGCCTTCTCGACTTGACCGTTGGTCTGCGGGTGAGCCACCGAGGCGTACCTTATGTTGATTCCCAGGTTCTCGCAGAATTTCTGGAACTCCTTAGAGGTGAAGTTCGTCCCATTGTTCGTGATGATGCTGTGTGGCACTCCAAAGTGGTAGACAATGGACTCGAAGAACTTGATAGCGCTAGCCCCTGATTGATTTTTCACCGGCATGGCCTCGATCCACTTGGTGAATTTGTCGACTGCGACCAAGAGGTAGACGTAACCTCCTGGTGAGGATTTCGGGAGCTTACCGACCATGTCGAGTCCCCATTGCACGAAGGGCCAAGCCAATGGTATTGGCCAGAGTTCCGCGCCAGGTGCGTGAGGTTTGTCTGCGAATCGCTGGCAAGCGTTGCAGCGCTAGACGATGTCCTTGGTGTCACGCATGGCCGTGGGCCAGTAGAATCCAGCTCGTAGAGCTTTGGCAAAAAGGGCGCGACTGCCAGCATGGTGCCCACAAGTGCCTTCGTGGATGTCAAGGAGGACGGCCCTTCCATCCCTGTTGGATCACTCCTGTGATGCTGCGCTTGTACAATTCACCGTTGATGAGGGCAAATGCCTTGGATCGTCGCGTGATCTGCCATGCATCAGTCGTGTCGTCTGGCAGCCTCTTGCTGAGTAGATATGTAATGTAGGGTTGTGTCCAAGATGGCTCGATCATCATGATGCTCATTGGTCATTTGAGTCCTGTATCAAGCTCCAGGTCATCGAGTGTCATTGGCTTGTTGGGTGGCGTAGCCCCCGAGTCCGTTGATGCGCTTGCTTTCTTCACCGGAGCCTTTGATTTGATGGAGCGCTCGCAGATGCGCTCGAGAAATACCCCAGGTGGTATGGGGGCACAGGTGGAGCCAATATTGGCGAGTAGGTCCGCCTCTTCATTGCTTTCACAGCCCACATGTCGTAGCTCACAGCCGTCAAAGTCTCCTTCGAGTGTGTCGTAGAGGTCGCGATAGGCGATCATGTTGTCGCTCAGTGCGTCGCACTCGTGCATCGTTTGGTTGACCACCAGTTTGGAGTCGCCGTAGATGATGAGCCTTTTGGCGCCGCAGGCTTTCGCCATCCGCATCCCATGGATTAAAGCTTCGTACTCAGATTCATTATTGGAGGCGGTGAACTGCATTCGGAGAATGTATTTCATCTTGTCTCCTTGGGGCGATGTCAGTATGACACCTGTGCCAGCTCCATCCTTTCGTTTGGACCCGTCGAAGTGCATCGTCCAGAGGTAGGACATATCTGGCTTGTCGGGGAGCTGGTTCTCCATCCAGTGCATGAGGAAATCAGGGAGAACTTGTGACTTGATCGCGTCACGCTTTTCGTATGTGATGTCTCGTGGAGACAATTCGATTCCCTAGAGCGCGACTCGCCTGGTGGCATCAGGATTATTGAGTATGTGCCTGAGCGGGGCATCGTTTACCACCACGATTGGGTGCTCCTGGAAGTAGTGGCGCAGTCGCCTGGCTGTCATGAAGACGCCATATGCCAACTTCTGGTAGTGCGGGTACCGCTGTTTTGTTGGCGTGAGCACCTCACTGAGGTAGTAGACTGGGCGCTGGACCTCGTGGACTTTATTTTCTTCTTCTTGTTCCACCACGAGCACCGTGCTGACTACCTGGTTGGTGGCAGAGATGTAGAGCAGTAGTGGTTCCTTTTCGCAAGGCGTCACTAGTACTGGCGAGGTGGATAGTAGGCGCTTGAGATCTTCGAATGCTTCTTACGCCTCGTCTGTCCACTCGAACTTGTTAGTTTTGCGGAGAAGTTGGTAGAAGGGTAGTGCCTTTTCGCCCATTCGACTGATGAATCGACTAAGCGCCGCGATTCGCCCAGCCAGCCGCTGGACGGCTTTTACGTTCTTCGGCTTCTCGTGGCCAGTATGGCCTTTATTTTCTTCGGGTTTGCTTCGATCCCTCTCGCAGAGATGAGATACCGAGTAACTGCCCAGGTGGCACGCCGAAAGCGCATTTATCTGGATTGAGCTTGATCCGATAGCGGTCGAGGTTGGCGAATGTCTCGCGTAGATCGTCAATTAGCGAGGCTTCCTCTTTGGTTTTGATGACGACGTCGTCAATGTAGACTTGGATGTTGCGACCAAGTTCGTTCTTGAGGCAAGCCTGCATGCACCGCTGATAGGTGGCTCCTACGTTTTTAGCCCGAAGGGCATTGTGTTGTAGCAGAACACACCAAAGGGCGTCGTAAATGCTGTTTTCTCCTGATCCTCCTCCTTCATTCGAATCTGATTGTAGCCTGAGTAGGCGTCGAGGAAGCAGAGACGCTCACATCCCGCGGTGGAGTCGATGATTTGGTCGATTCGCGGCAACGGGAAGTGATCCTTTGGGCAGTGCTTATTCAAGGAGGTGAAGTCCACACACATCCGCAGGATATCCGTGTCTTTTTTAGGCACAAGAACTGTGTTAGCGAGCCAAGTACTTTCCTTGATCTCGCGTATGAATTTTGCATCGAGGAGTCTATTGATCTCCATTCCGACTGCTTTTGCTCTTGGTTTAGACAGTCGCCGAATTCTCTGCTTGACTGGCCTTGCGTCTGGATTCACCTTGAGTGAGTGCTCGGCGAATTCCCTAGGAACTCCTGACATGTCCGCTGGACACCAGGCAAAGATCTCCCAATGCTCACGGAGGAATTCGACGAGCGCAAGTTTCTATGCAGAACTCAAGTTGTTGGTGATGAGGGCCGTCTTGGTCGGGTCCGTTGGGTGGACCTGAACTTTCTTCGTGTGCACCGACGAGTCAAAGGGCAGGTCGGGTGAACTTGGCCTGCTCAGGGGAGGCAGACTGTTGTCTGTTGACTCCTTTAATCTTGCGAGTTCCTCCTGCATGCCGAAGGACTGGTAGATTCTATCGAATTCCCTGTCGCAGCTGTCGGACCTCTCAAAGTTACCATTGATTGTGATTACACCGTTTGGACCTGGCATTTTCATCTGCAGGTAGGCGTAGTGCGGCACTGCCATGAACCTTGCGAATGCGACACACCCGAGGATGCAGTGGTACTGTGAAGGCCAGTCGACGACTTCAAAGTCAATGCGCTCTCGCCAAAAGTTTTGCAGCGTGCCGAAGATGACGTCGAGGTTGATTTTTCCTAGGGGATATATGCCCTTTCCTAGGACGATGCCGTGGAACGTCGTGTACGAAACTTGCAGACAAGTTAGAGGGATCCTCATCGCACGCAAGGTACTCGCGAAAATGAGGTTAATGCCGTTGCCGCCATCCATGAAGACGTGACTCATATCGAAACCCCCGATCTGTGCCTCGAGTACGAGAGGACAGTGGCCTGGACGAGGAACTTGGCGCGGGTGGTCATGCCTGTCGAAGGTGATGCAGGAGTCACTTCCATTGAGGTACTCAGTGGTGGAAGGTGGAGAGTTTATCGCCAAGTTGACTTGGCGAGTGATGGCCTTCTGCACTCGATTTGAGGGACACCCTTTTTGGATCATCCCAATGTTTCCCATGGCTCGTGGGTATGGCTCGCCTCCGTGATGCTGGACCGGCACGACCGCGGGTGGTGGTGGTCCAGGCGGTGGTGGAGGAGCTCCATGTGCCACAGCGCCTGGGGCGGCTCGATAGCCCCTGTTGACCGCGTCACGATTCATCCGGGCCAGGCCCTCGTGAAGTTTGAGGAACTCGCGACAGTCCTTGAGAAGGTGGCTGGATTTCTTCTTGCCATCGTGCTTGTCAATATAGAAGTGCACGTTGCATGGCCCGGACAGTTTGTCCTCGATAGATGTTGCGGGTGCCTCTTCGCGAGTGCGGCGCTGCCACACCTGTGCGGTTTTTCCGCTGTCGCGGTATCCACCACTGCGATATCCGCTGTTGCATTGTCGTCGCGTTTGTCGGCGTAGCCGGCTGCGACCATATTGACCTCGACGCGGTCGTCGTAGACGCGCATCTGACGTTTGCCTCGGCGGTCGCGTCTGCGCCCGAGGTCGTCATCGTCATTGGAGTAGGTATGGTTTTTCACCGAGTCTTCTCCGTCAGCCCACCGATTCGCGATTTCCTTAAGGTGGTCGATCGTTTTGGGCTTCGAGCGGACCAGCTCCTCCCTGAGCTCTATACGGCGAACGCCGCCGTTGAACGCGTCGATTGCGCGGTCCTTCGAGATGTTTTCTGCGGAGTTCTTGATGATGGACCACCTCTGGATGTACGAGCATAGCGATTGATATTTGCTAGCAGCTTCTCAGTTCTTCGATTGATGCGGGCCTTTTGTAAGTGCCCTTGAAATTGCGCACGAAGCTGTAGACCAGCTCTTCCCAGCTGCGAATGGATCCACATGGGAGGTTGTTGAGACATGCGCGAGAGACGCCCTGCAGCTGTAGCTGCAGGCATTGCATGGCCGTGCCTTGACTCCCGCCGTGTAGCTTAACGGAGGAGATGTGGTCCTCCAACCAGATTTTTGGGTCCTGCAGGGCGTCAAATTTTGGGTTCTCTGACGGGAGTTTGAACCCCTTAGGCATTCGCTTCTGCCTGATGGCCCTGCTGAAGCATCTGGTGCCACATAGCTCAGTCTCGTCTTCTTCCGAGTCAGTCGAACGAGCACGTCTTGCCCGCATCTTGTCGACTTTGCGTCGCGTGAGGTCATCGCACGCGTCGTAGTCGCGGTCATGCCGCCGTAAGCAACGTCGCCGTGACAGATCGTGACTGTCGTCACTGGAGGAGTACGAGTGGTACTTTTCTAGAGCCTTGCTTTTCTTCGGCTCTGGTGTTGGTTCTTTGTCGAGGGCGGCCTTGATTAGCCCCAGGCCCGCGATCGTAGATCGGTGCATGGCAGCTCGCGGATCTCTAGCCGGAGGCTGGTTGTTGAGGAGGTACATGGTGGCCGCCGTCATCGCGGCTTACGGCATTTTTGGGAGCACGTTTCCCCGCGTATCACTATCATAGAGCCGAAGTCGAGGACTTTCGCGGCCTCTACGCATTCTTGCTCGGTGAGGTGGGCCAGTCGAGATCGCCTCTTGTTGGCAACGTACTCGTTGCCCTTGGAGGAGGATCCTCCGTGGGAGGAGAGCCCAGCTCGTCGAACACTCGACTCATCCGCCGCCTTTCTACGTGCTTCGAGTTGCGCGATCACCTATTGCTGGTGCTTGAATTCCTCCTTTAACAGCCAATGGTAACCCATTAGCATGTCCTGCGGTGTGTTGGGGGTAGAGGATTGCCCCATAGAGCTTCGCGACAGCGGGCCCACTTGTTGTCGTTGAGCTTGATCGGCATGCGCTCGCCGGTGTTCTCATTCATCATGAGCGCCGGTTCTCCCCCTGTCTCGTTGTTGACAGGTGCCCCGTTACCACCATTGCTGGGGCCACCGTTCGCGACTGGTATGCCACCATTGGGCGTACTGCCGTTGGGCGGTCCGGTGCCAGATCCGATGCCAGTGTTTTCGCGATTTGCAGTGCTGTCACCCGCGTTGATGACGGTGCACATAAAGTGGTTGGGGAAGCTGTTGCTCCTACAACTTTCAGATCCGGAGGCCGTAGGCTCCATCTTCTGTGGCTAGGTCACCTAGATCGGATCCGTGACTGCTGTCGCTGTTCGTACTCCCAGCTGCTGCTGAGGTGTTGAGCTTGCTGAGGGTGCCGATTGGTGGCGGGAACCACGATGCTGGAGCAATCACGGGTGCCGTTGGATGATCAGGCATGCGAAGCGTGACCAGTTGACCAACCTGGAAGCGGAAGCTTCCAATCGCCAGGCTGATTCCATCGCCAACGGACTCGAAAGCCGGGCGAGTGGTAGGCGTGTGGACGGTGAAGTCGAACGCGCCGAAGAGCTGGCGAATCTCCGCTATTGCAGAGTTGTAGATCGCGGTTGACGGGGCCGAAGAAGCCGCGACATCAGCACTCCCAGTTCCCACAGATGGCACCAATTGACGAGGGTTTAACTCGTCAATGCCCATTGTTATGGACTTGGGTTTTGGAGAAGGAGGGAGCGTTGGAGGCATCAATCGGCTAGCAAAGAAGCACACAGGGACGCAAGATTTACCCAGGTTCAGGCCTCGTAGAGGTCTCTACTCCTGCTTGTCTACTCTTGGAATTAATGAAGGAATCGAAGATTACAAGGGCGCACAGATGCAATCTGGCGAGAGTTGTGGAAACTAGGGTTGTGATTGTCCTCTCGCCGCCCCCTCCTAGCCTTTATATAGATAGGCTAGGTCTCGGGTAGCAGGTCGAGTCGGTTACAGATTAGGGTTTTCCCTTTGAACTTTCTATCTTAAGCTTCTTCTTGTCTCGCAAGCAATAGAGAGTCCGTGGGCCACTCGAATTCTTCATTGGGCCTTGGCAACGCCGTGGGCTTCTGCCGTATCTGGACCGTATATACCAAACTCGAGTACCTGCAGGGTATACCCATGTCACTTGTACTTCTTGAATATTTCTTGGGGTGACACGGGTGGCATCCCCAAGCTTGAGCTTTTGTCCATACTTCATCTCATCACGTTATTCTTCCCTACACTTGAATTTTTTTCATACAAAACTTCACACAATCTTCATTAGCAACATTAGTGTATTCAAGATAATAAGTCTTTGGGTTTAGTTTCAACACAAGTAAAACCTTCATTAAGACACAATCTACTGTAGCAATTCCTTCTAAAAGCTCAAGTGATCAAAGATAACTCAAAGAGAAATAGATTAAGAGGCAAATGCAAATAATGGCAGAAATCTGTCAAAACAGACCAGCAGGTAAAAGCCGATTTTTTCGAAGACCTTCTGTTGCTTAAATCGAAAAGTGCTAAACTAATGAAAGTTATATAATAACCTGGGGCATAAGAACAGAAAATTACAGCTCAATCCGATGTACATGGATTTTTCACGATTTTTTATAGTGAAGCACAAAAATCTGTTTCGGGACAACAACTTTCCCAAGTCTTACTTCTCTCTCATTAGAGGTTATTCTTAGCACAAAAACCAAACAAAAAGGATAAGGAGAGGTTATTACTAAGACAATAACTTACAAGACTCAACAAAAGAAAAACTTACTGAAAATAGAAATAATTTGGGTTATCTCCCAATAGTGCTTTTCTTTAACGCCTTTGAGCTAGGCTTAGTAATTTGAGAAGATCCTCACATAAGAAATATGAATTGAAGCAAAAGAGAGAATCAAGGAGCAAATATGATACACATTTAAGTCTAACCCACTTCCTATGCATAGGAATCTTGTAAGAAAATAAATCAAAGAAGCACATAGTAACAAGAATGGGTAGATAAAACAAGAGCAACTTTGGAACTTTCAATATAAAGAGAGGTGTTTTAGTAACATGAGAATTCCAACAACCATATTTTCCTCTCTCATAATGATTTTCAGTAGCATCATGAACAAACTCAACAATATAAATATCACACTCATCCTCCTTTGGTAAGCATGGATGGCGATCAAATAAGGTATTAGTTAAATAGTTACTCTTATTGGGAGGTAGACATGGGTAGCTGCTCCATTCTTCCTCCTCTTGATCATCACTCTCCTCCTCTTTTTCATCCAATGAGCTTCCACTTTCAGCAATTTATTCTTCCATAGGCTCCTGCAAGGCATTAGTCTCTTCCGTTGGTGGACATCATCTATTAAGATATTTAATAATATAGCCATTTTCTTCTTTGTAATTATCAAAGAAAAATTTAAGTATATCATAAACCTCATATTTATAAGGTGCATCATCAGTATTTTCAAGCAAATAAGCAAGTTCGAATGCACCCTTCCAAGCAATAAATTCTTCAATTTATTCCACATCATAAAAGTCATAATTTCTCTTAACATAAGAAGATATGGTAACATTATCATTATACTCACACTGAAAAGGGAGGTGTTTATACCTCCTACAACAACAAGATTTATCAAAGCAATAAGTAACATTATAAGTAGAGCACACGTTTCTAGCAATGGTATACAATTTATTAATTTGTTCTCATAAGTGTTTCCCTTTTTGTGACAAGCAGTGTTTCTCATAATATTTTTGTTCTTTCGTGAACCCACCTTGCCAATAAGATATAGTTTCAAAGAAACCAACCATTGATAGAAAGCATGATAAAGCAAGACAATAACAGACCAACAAAAATAACAACTATAGTAGGAACTAATTTTTTCTGTATTTTTGATAAAAAGAAGCAAACAAAATAAAGTAGAGAAACTAAGCAAAACAATAACAAAGTAAAAAGATTGGTTGTGAGAGACTCCCCTTGCAAGAATCTTCTTTCTCCCTGAAAATTGATTGACGAGGAGGAAGAGATTGAAGCTATCCTTAACTCCCCGACAACGACACTAGAAAAAGTGCTTGATGGCTCAAAATGTAGAGCTCATTGGGAACCCAAAGAGGAAGGTATGATGAACACAGTAGCAAGTTTTCCCTCAGTTATGTGATACGTCCATTTTGAATTACTATTCTATATCATAATTTACTATTATTCATTGATATATTTCGTATTAAGAGATGATACTTATGTTATTTCATCTGTTTTTGCATGGTTGATGGCTTTTGGAGGATGGACCGCTGAAGTCAGGATTCTGATGGAAAAGGCACTGTTTGGAGGCAAAATTCGCAAAGATCAGAAAATCCCAGAAAATATATGGAAAATCCTTATTTTCTAGAAGACAAAGGAAGCCATAAGGGAGAGCGGAGATGGGCCACAGGGGGCCACACCACCCCTGGCACGGGCCACCCTAGGCCGTGCCACCAAGTGGTGTGGCCACCCTGGCCCACCCCCTGGCTCTGCTCTTTGGCTTATATAATCCTCCCAAAACCCTAAGACTCGGAGAGCGACCACAGAAAGATTCCACTGCCACTGCGGGGCAGAAAACTGCAGAGAGAGAAAGAGCTCTCTGGCAGGCAGAAATCTACCGGGATCATCATCATCATCATCTCCATCATCATCTCCACTAGCACCATCATCACCACTCCATACCGCTATAACAGTTGGGTTGAATCTTGCATAGTTCTAAGGGTAAACTTTCCCGGTATTGATTACTTGTTGTAGTTGATGCTATTGAGTGGAACCATTGAATTATCGTTCATGTTCAGATTGTTACTTATCATTATTTCATCTCTGATCTTGATCCATATGATGTCTTGTGAGTAGTTTGTTTAGTTCCTGAGGACATGTGAGAAGTCATGTTGTTAGTAGTGGAATTGTGTTGAGAAAGATTCAATAGTTTGTTATTTAAGTTGTGGTATTATTCTTCTAGTGTTGTCATGTGAACGTCGAGTACATGATACTTCACCTTTATGGGCCTAGGGGAATGCATTGTGTATTTGGCTACTAATCGTAGGGGTTGCCGGAGTGACAGAAACCTGAACCCTCGTTAGGAAACCTTTGCACAAGGGAGTGTATGATCTCAAAGTTTAAGGCTGTGGTTAGGTTTTTATCCTAATTACTTTCTTGTAGTTGCGGATGCTTGCAAGGGGTATAATTACAAGTATGTATTAGTCCTAGCAAGGTCAGTACATTAGCACAGGTTTACCCACACAACACTTATCCAACTAAAGAAGATTAATCAACTATATAAAGCGAAAGCACTTGACGATATTCCCATGTGTCCCCGAGAACGTTTGGTAATCATAAGTAATACAACCGGTTTGTCCTTTGCTAAAGAAAGGATTGGGCCACTTGCTACAATTATTATCATTGTCTTTTATTTACTCATACTTTATCTATCTACTGTTAGCTATTTTAATCCCGCAGCATCATTAGGTTGGTTTGATTTATTCCAGTTAGCAAATAACTATCACGTTAGTGTGTCTATACACTGCATGACACTACTGTATGCAATTGCACTCTGTATGAACCCCGTTTATCATGATCGAAGCAAGCATATAGAAGTGTGACATCACTTCATCAGGGAGTGTGTTGAGACAGGAAAGATGGACGTTGAGCACGTCAGGACTGAAATTCAGTTAGCAGATGTTCTCACCAAAGGACTTGGGCGTGTCAAGTTCATTGAAATGCGACAGAAGCTCGGAGTCGAGGAGGTGAAGATGATGCCACAGGATTAAGGGGGTGAATGTTAGCTGTTTTAATCCTGCAACATCATTAGGTTGGTTTGATTTATTCCAGTTAGCAAATAACTGTCACATTAGTGTGTCTGTACACTGCATGACACTACTGTAGTTTTTCTTCAGTTATTGCTGTAGGTGTAGGCAACTTTGATCAAGACGTGGGATGGCATGTTTGTAGTGGTCAAAGGCTGCATGGATCATTGTGGCTGAGTGGTTGTGGGATGGCGCGACCAGTATACTCGGTCCTTGATCCCGTTTTTTAGCTCTGGTTAGTTTGTAACTGCCCCAGAATAATATAAGAGAAAAGGAGAAAAGTGGTAGACAGTTGACGCCACGCAAAAAAATACTCTGTCCAGCTCCCTGTCTTCGTTTCTCCTTTTTCGTCAGGTTCTCGTTGGTGGCAACTTCAAGTGGTATCAGAGCCCGATCACCATGGTTGGGACTCCGCCGCTGATGGGCGCGCCCTCAGCCTCCAAGTCGCCGTCTGGATCCAAGTCACCGTCGGGTATATCGACGCGCGCGCTCCCCGAGTCATGGGCGGAGCAGATTCAGGAGGGGCTCAGGAGGGGAGGTCGTGATTCGGGAGATCGTACGCGAGGGTGGCGGGGGTGGCGGCGGCGTCGTCACCTATCCGACGCTGATGAAGACGAAATACAACGAGTGGGCAATTGTGATGCGGGTCAAGCTTCAAGGGGCTGGCCTCTGGGAGGCCGTCGAGTTTGACACGGCGGGAGAGCGGCTGGCATTCAGAGCAATTCTGAGCTCGGTGCCATCGGAGATGGTGCCGTCTCTCGCTGCCAAGGACAATGCCAAGCTCGCCTGGGACACGATCAAGGTGCTGCAGGTTGGCGTTGAACGCGTGCGCGAAGCTCGCCGGGAGAATCTCCGCAAGCTGTTCGACAATTTGTCGAGCCAGAGTGGGGAGTCGATCGAGGACCTGTCGCTGCATACCTCCAACCTCCTCGCCGAGCTGCAATCCTTGGGCGACAAGACGACGGAGCTCGACGCCGTCCGGAAGCTGCTACGGATCGTGCTGGCGAGGTACGCCCAGATGGCGTGCTCCATCGAGACACTCCTTGATCTGAACACTGTCGATCGAGGAGTTGAGTGGACGCCTCGCTGCATCCGAAGGGCGAGGAGAGCCGGAGCAAGACTCCGGCAGACGGCTACTGCTCACGGAGGAGGAGTGGCACACTCGTCAAAAGGGGCGCGAGCACGGCGAGGGTTCGTCAGCAGGTGGCGGCAAGTCACGCAAAAAAGGGAAGAAGCCGCAAGTTGGCGGTGGAAAGGGCGACGGGGGTGGCAAGACGCCATGTCGCGCCGGCAAGTGCAACTACTGCCACATTGAGGGCCACTAGAAGCGCGAGTGCCGCAAATACAAGCGCGATAATGGTGACCAGGGCAGGCGCGAGGAGGCAAACCTGGCCCAGGGCCAGGAGGAGGATGGTGGAGCACTGCTGATGGCAGTGGCGAGCGAAGATGCGTTCGGAGCACGCATGGTGATCACCGTTGGTGCCAAGACTGAGGGGGTGCAGCATGTGTTCCTCAACGAGGAGCGGGTCGTTCCGACGCCTGCTGCCGACGGTCGCTGGTTCCTTGACACTGGAGCAAGTAACCACATGACAGGGAACCGTGCTACCTTCATCACCATGGACGAGCACATCAAGGGCACTGTGAGATTCGGAGACAGATCCATGGTCGACATCCAAGGCCGTGGGTCTGTGCTGTTCGCCTGCAGGAACAGTAAGCACAAGGTGCTCACAGAGGTCTACTACATTCCTCGACTACGCAGCATCATTATATCCCTTGGCCAGCTAGCAGAGGTTGGTGTCAAGACAATCATCGAAGACGACGAGATGCTTCTGTATGATCGTCGTCATGTGCTGCTCGCAAGGGTCAAGAAGATGCGGAACAGACTCTACTCCGTCACCCTCTCACCGGCCAGGCCGGTATGTCTGTTGGCCAAGGCAGGTGACTTGGCCTGGTGCTGGTATGCACGGCTGGGCCATCTGCACTTCCGTGCCATGTACGAGCTGGGCGCCAAGGACATGGCGCACGACATGCCAAGGATGGAACGCATTGAGCAAATCTGCTAGGGCTGCACACTGGGCAAGCAACATCGGACCCTGTTTCCTCAAGCCACGGGCTTCAGAGTAGAAGAGCGTCTCGAGCTCACGCATGGCGATTTGTGCGGGCCAATCTCGCCAACTACACTTGGAGGTAATTGCTATTTTCTGTTGGTCGTTGATGACTGTAGTAGATATATGTGGCTGGAAGCTCTCAGGAGCAAGGATGAGGCATTGAAATTCTTTAAGAAGATTCGTGCACTTGCTGAGAATGAGCTTGGCCTGAAGCTGACGACGTTCCGGTATGACAGAGGAGGAGAGTTCAACTCTGGTCTGTTCACAGATTTCTGCAGCGAGGTGGGAATCAAGAGGTACACCACTGCTCCTTACTCTCCACAACAAAATGGAGTCGTAGAACGGCGCAATCAAATAGTTGTGGAGATGGCATGGTGTATGCTGAAGAGTATGAGGATGCCATCCATATTCTGGGCAGAGGCAGTTAAGACTGCAGTTCACATCCTGAATCGCTCGCCGACACGCAGTCTGAACAATGTCACTCCTTATGAGGCATGGCACAAGCGCAAGCCGAACCTGTGCTATCTCCGTACTTTTGGTTGTGTTGTGCATGTCAAGAATACTGGCCCAGGAGTGAAGAAACTGGATGATCGCTCAACACCAATGATATTTGTTGGATATGAGGATGGCTCCAAGGCTTACCGTGTGTACAATCCGGCAAATCAGCGAGTATATGTCTCGAGAGATGTGGTCTTCGAGGAGGACAAGCCATGGAATTGGCAGGCAGGAGCTGGTACACCCGAGCAGCTAGAGGAATTCACGGTGGTGTACAGTGATGAACCAGTACACAGGGAAGTTCATGGCCAGGCTGCTGCAGATACAGGAAGCATGACAGATGCTGCAGTTTCACCAGCTCGCTCAACTTCCACGACAGAGAATGGTGCCGCGGCAGGTGAAATTATGCCCGAGGCAGGAGTGAATTCTGAAATGACAGGGGGTTCTTCTACCACGACTGAACAGGGGACAGCTAATCCAATCCATCCGATGCAGACTCGCTCTCGTGACGGGATCTTCAAGCCAAATCCAAAATACACTGATAATGACTATGATTACAGTGGGTTGTGTCTCCTCGCTGCTGAGGAGCCTGCAAGTGTTGATGAAGCTTTGGAAGATCCAGTTTGGAAAAAAGCAATGCAGGAAGAGATGGACTCCATTATTGGTAACCACAGCTAGGAGATATCAGCTTTACCTGCTGGGCACCGTGCAATCGGCTTAAAGTGGGTTTTCAAGGTAAAAAGGGATCCAGCTGGCAATGTGCTGAAGCACAAAGCAAGATTGGTTGCAAAAGGGTATGCTTAGCGCCAAGGTGTTGACTTTGAAGAAGTCTTTGCCCCAGTAGCTCGGATGGAGATAGTCAGACTACTTCTTGCATTGGCAGCACACTCGGGTTGGCAAATTCATCAGATGGATGTCAAGAATGCTTTTCTGAACGGGGATCTGGCTGAGGAAGTTTTACTCAAACTGAGAAAGGCTCTGTATGGTTTGCGTCAAGCACCTAGGGTCTGGAATGCAAAATTGGACGCAACACTGATCTCACTTGGTTTCGAGAAGTGTCCTCTAGAGCATGCTCTGTACAGACGAGGCGATGCAGATTCTTACCTGCTCGTCGGTGTCTATGTAGACGATCTGGTGATCACTAGCACTAGTAGAGAGGACATCGCTGCATTCAAGTCACAAATGCAGGAGATGTTTCGCATGAGTGACCTTGGCCTATTGTCCTACTACCTGGGAATTGAGGTGAAGCAGGAGGTTGGCAAGATCTTGCTATGTCAAGGGAGCTATGCTGAAAAGATCCTCGAAGCAGCTGGCATGAGTGGCTGCAATCCGAGCCACACACCGGCTGAAACCAAAAGCAAGATTGGGAGACAGAATGGTAGAGAAGCTGTTGATGCCACGCTATACCGCAGCGTCATCGGTAGTCTGAGATACTTAGTGAATTCACGACCATATATTGCATTTGCAGTTGGGATCGCAAGCCGTTTCATGGAAGCACCAGGCAGACAACATTGGGGTCTGGTCAAGCAAATTCTGAGGTATGTCCGGGGCACAATTGGCTATGGCTGCGTGTATCGAGCTACAGCAACTGAGCCAAAGCTGTTCGGGTACAATGACAGTGATCACGCTGGCGATGTTGACGAGCGCAAGACCACATTAGGGACTCTCTTCTTCCTTGGCTACAGTGCTGTTACCTGGACCTCTCAGAAGCAAAAGGTCGTGGCAATATCCTCATGTGAAGCTGAATATGTGGCAACATCATCAGCTGCTTGTCAGGGATTGTGGCTTTCTCGGTTACTCGTAGAGATGAGAGGAACTGAGCCAGAGAAGTTTCAGCTTCGAGTGGACAATAAGTCTGCAATTGCACTCTGTATGAACCCCGTTTATCATGATCGAAGCAAGCATATAGAAGTGCGACATCACTTCATCAGGGGGTGTGTTGAGACAGGGAAGATGGACGTTGAGCACGTCAGGACTGAAATTCAGTTAGCAGATGTTCTCACCAAAGGACTTGGGTGTGTCAAGTTCATTGAAATGCGACAGAAGCTCGGAGTCGAGGAGGTGAAGATGATGCCACAGGATTAAGGGGGTGAATGTTAGCTGTTTTAATCCTGCAGCATCATTAGGTTGGTTTGATTTATTCCAGTTAGCAAATAACTGTCACATTAGTGTGTCTATACACTGCATGATACTACTGTAGTTTTTCTTCAGTTATTGCTGTAGGTGTAGGCAACTTTGATCAAGACGTGGGATGGCACGTTTGTAGTGGTCAAAGGCTGCATGGATCATTGTGGCTGAGTGGTTGTGGGATGGCGCGACCAGTATACTCGGTCCTTGATCCCATTTTTTAGCTCTGGTTAGTTTGTAACTGCTCCAGAATAATATAAGAGAAAAGGAGAAAAGTGGTAGACAGTTGACGCCACGCAAAAATACTCTATCCAACTCCCTGTCTTTGTTTCTCTGTTTTTCGGCAGGTTCTCGTCGGTGGCAACTTCATCTACATTATCAAAAACCCCTAAAAATCTGTTTGCTAAGTATTTATAGAGAATTCCTGCTCCAAGCCACTCGTCAACACCTTCTTCTCGTCGTTGGGTTCGACACTCTTACTTATCGAAAATACTGCGATACACCCTGATACATTGCAAATGTATCTATAATTTTTGATGCTCCATGCTTGGTTTTATCTACTTTCTTGTGTTTTGTCCACACTTTGGAGTACTTTTCATATGATTTCTTGGAATAACCTATTAACAAGAGACACAGTGCCAGCTGCCTGTTTTCTACTGTTTTTGGTTCCAGAAAGTCAGAAAATGAATATTCTCGGAATTGGACGGGACAAAAGCCAAAGTGACTATTTTTCCGGAAGACATTCGATGCCAGAATACGAGACAGAGAAGGGCTGGGGGCCGGCCACACCACTTGGCCGCATGGCCAGGCCTGGCCCACGCCAGGGGGTGGTCTGGCCGACCCCAGCACCCCCTAGGCCTCTCCTTCCACCAATATATTGCCCTCAGGACCAAAACCCTAAGTACCCGATTAAAAATCCACGAAAGAGTCTGTAGCCACCGTCATCTCCATCCCTAGATCGGGAGGGATCTGAAGCTCTTCCCGGCACCCTGCCGGAGAGGGGAATTCACCCTAGAGGTCTTCTTCATCATCATGCAAGCCTCCGGTGTGATGCGTGAGTAGTTCATCTCTGGACTACGGGTCCATGTAGTAGCTAGATGACTGGTTCTCCTCCTTTGTGCTTTCATGTCTAGATCTGGTGAGCTCCGTTCATGATCAAGATCATCTATTTGTAATTCTGCATGTTGTGTTTGTGGGGATCCGATAGATATTGAGATGCTATTTCAGATTGATTATTGATTCTATCATGTCTTTGTTATTTGTGATCTTGCATGCTTTCCGTTGTTAGTAGCTATCTTGGCTAAGTAGATGCTAGCAACTCCAAGAGTTAGTATTTATGCTCGATAGTGGGTTCATGCCTCTGGTAATCTGGGGAAGTGACAGAAATCTCTAAGGTACTAGATGTGCTGTTGCTACTAGGGGGAAAACAACAATCCTTTGTTCATAGAACAATCGTATTGTTTACTTTACATGCAATTCGTAAAGCAATAATCTGTTGCTTGCAACTTAATACTGGAGGGGGTTCAGATGATAACCTGAAGGTGGATTATTAGTCATAGATGCAGTTGGATGGCGGTCTATGTATAATGTTGTAATGCCCAATCAAGTCTCAAAGTATATGCATGTATTGCTTTTCTCGCTGTTTGTCAATTGCCCCGCTGTAATTTGTTCACCCAGCATGTTATCTATCTTAAGGAGAGCCACCTCTAGTGAACTACGGACCCCGGTCCTTTATTTTACATACAATCTACAAACTGTTTACTGCTTTGTGTTTACTTTCTACAAACTATTACTTCCTTCCATTCATTACATTTAATCCTTTGTTTTCAGCAAAACCGGTGAGATTGACAACCTCATCGCAAGTTGGGGACAGAGTTTTGTGGTTGTGTTGTGCAGGTCTCCACGTTGCTACTAGCACCGGTAGTGCGCCCTGCCAAGGCTCAGCTAGCAACACCTTTGGGGTGTTTCCTTGCTCCTACTGGTTCGATTTAACCTTGGTTTAACTGAGGGAAACTTACTGTTGTGCTCATCATACCTTCCTCTTGGGGTTCCCCAACAAGCTCCACATCAACACCGAGCCGTCACACCCTCTATACTTGTGGGTCATCAAGACTTTTTTCTAGCGTCGTTGTCGGGGAGTGAAGCACTATTGAAGAGTGGAACTGGTAAAGGAAACTTCTACTGTGAGTATTGTTTACTTTTATTAGTTACTTTATTTCAATATGGATAATTCACTTAGTTTCTTATTTCGTAATGCTACTACCACTGCTAAGGTAGTAGATGAATCTCCACCTACTAAAAATGATACTTCTAAAATACCTACAAGAATTATTGATCGTGTTATGGATAACTACTATTCTGGAGATGGAACTGTCCATCCCGATGATCATTTGCTCTTTATACACGAATTATGCGGGTTATTAAAGTGTGCAGGTATTACAATAGATCAAGTCAAGAAGAAGTTATTCTCATTATCACTGAAGGGAAGAGCTGAGGAATGGTACAAGCTGCTGAAGAATGGTCAGGCTCTTGAATGGGAGGAAGTTGTACCCCTCTTTTATTCAAAATTGTATCCTCCTAGTGAGATTCATAAAGATCGGAATCAAATATACAACTTTTGGCCTCATGATGGAGAGAGTACAGCTCAAGCTTGGGGCAGATTGAAGTTACTAATGCTCAAATGTCCTATTCATGAGCTCCCCAACAATATTATTATCAATAACTTTTATGCAAGGCTTTCTCTTCACGATAAGGATCTATTGGATGCTTCTTGTGCTGGATCATTTACACGCATGAAAGAAGAAGCTAAATGGGATCTTCTAGACCGTATTCAAGACAATGCTGAAGCATGGGAGAATGATAAAGGAAGAAAGTCAGGTATAAATTATGATTATGAATGCATTAAATCTTTTATGGGAACTGATGACTTTCATAATATTAGTAATGCTTATGGTCTAGACTCTCAAGTTATTGCAAATTGTTTTAAGACTTTTGCCTCATATATTGAAATTCCAAAAAGAGAATGGAACAAGTATCATGCACCATATAAGGATATTGGTTATTGTGTTCCTGCTAGAAGTACTGAAGTTTGCACTATTGATCGTATCTTACCTGAACCTTATGTCGAGAAAATACCTTTCCTGGATAAGGTAAAGGAGCACTCTATGATAACTAGTGTAATTAATAAAAGTACAAAGAGAGCTGTAAAGCCTGATGAACAAATAAACATTGAACCTGCAGTAGCAATTGTGAAAGACCTTGTCACTAAAAGTGTAGAGGATGGACACATTGTCTTCTGTGAGGATGCTTCTAATATTGTCTCACATCCTAATAGAACTAGAAAAGCTAGTGTCCCTGTGCTTTCTGTTAGAATTGGTGATCATTGCTATTATGGTTTATGTGATATTGGTGCAAGTTCAAGTGCTATTCCTTACGAGCTTTACAAAGAAATTATGCATGAAATTAGTCCATGCGAACTAGAAGAAATTGTTGTGGTTATTCACCTTGAAAATAGAGAGACCATCTCTCCAATTGGTATTGTAAGAGATGTGGAAGTTCTTTATGGTAAGATTAAATATCCTGCTGATTTTCTAGTACTTGGTTCAGCTGCTAGTAAAACCTATCCTATCATTTTTGGTAGACCTTTCTTGAACACGTGTGGGGCCATTATAGACTGTAAAAGGGAGAAAATTTTAACTAAATTTGATGGGGAATCTTATGAGTTTAATTTTTCGAAATTTGCTAAAGTTCCTTATGAAAATGAAACTCCTAATGAGGATTTTAGAGTTGAACAACTTTCTTTTATTTATCTTGCTCCTAACAATGCTTTACAACAATTTATGGAAGACCACGAAAGCGAGATCTTCATGGAAGAAAGAAATGAGATTGACGAGATTCTCCTTCGCCAACCTAAGATGCTTAAGCATAACTTGCATGTGGAAGATTTGGGTACCACATTGCCACCTAAAAAGGATCCGGTTTTCGATCTAAAACCTTTACCTGACGATCTTAAATATGCTTACATTGATGATAAGAAAATATATCCTGTTATTATTAGTTCTAAACTTTCAGGGAAGGAAGAGGAAAGATTACTGGAAGTATTGAAGAAACACCAAGGAGCTATGGGCTATACCCTTGATGATTTAAAGGGGATTTCTCCTACTATATGTCAGCACACTATGAATATAGAACCCAATGCAAAACCAGTGGTAGAACATCAATGTTGTTTAAATCCTAAGACGAAGGAAGTATTAAGAAACGAGGTATTAAAACTCCTTGATGCTCGTATTATTTATCCTATTGCTGATAGTGAATGGGTTAGTCCTGTTCATTGTGTCCCTAAGAAAGGGGGAATTACTGTTGTGCCTAATGAGAATAATGAGCTTATCCCCCAAAGAATAGTAGTAGGTTATAGGATGTGCATTGACTTCAGAAAGGTTAACAAAGTTACTAAGAAAGATCATTACCTACTACCTTTTATTGATCAAATGTTAGAAAGGTTGTCTAAAAGGACCCATTTTTGCTTTCTTGATGGATACTCTGGGTTCTCTCAAATTGCTGTTAAACAACAAGATCAAGGAAAAAACTACTTTTACGTGTCCTTATGGAATCTATGCTTATAGGCGAATGCCTTTTGGTTTGTGTAATGCTCCTGCTACTTTTCAAAGATGCATGTCTGCTATCTTTCATGGTTTTTGTGAGGAAATTTTGGAAGTATTCATGGACGATTTTTTCGTCTATGGAACTTCTTTTGATAATTGACTACACAACATTGATAAAGTTTTGTAGAGATGTGAAGAAACTAATCTTGTTCTTAATTGGGAGAAATGCCACTTCATGGTCAATGAAGGAATTGTCCTTGGATATAAAATTTCTGAAAGAGGCATTGAAGTTGACAGAGCCAAAGTTGAAGTAATTGAGAAAATGCCCTTTCCTAGAGATGTCAAAGGTATTCGTAGTATCCTTGGTCATGCTGGTTTCTACAGAAGGTTTATTAAAGATTTCTCCAAGATATCAAAACCCCTTACTAATCTTCTCCAAAAGGATGTACCCTTTGTTTTTGATGATGATTGTAAGGAAGCTTTTGAAACTCTAAAGAAAGCTTTAACTACCGCTCCTATTGTCCAACCACCTGATTGGAATTTACCCTTTGAAATCATGTGCGATGCTAGTGACTTTGCTGTAGGTGCTGTTCTTGGGCAACGAATAGATAAAAAGTTAAATGTTATCCATTATGCTAGTAAGACTCTTGACGCTTCTCAAAAGAATTATGCTAGTACTGAAAAAGAGTTCTTAGCTGTTGTCTTTGCTTGTGATAAGTTTAGACCTTATATAGTTTATTCAAAAGTTACCATTCATACTGATCATGCTGCTATTAAGTACCTTATGATGAATAAAGATGCTAAGCCTAGGCTTATTAGATGGGTGTTGCTTTTACAAGAATTTGACCTACATATTGTAGATAGGAAATGTGATGAAAATCCTGTTGCTGATAATTTATCTCGTTTGGAAAACATCTCTTTTGATCCTATGCCTGTTAATGATAGTTTCCCAAATGAACAGTTAGCTGCAGTAGGGGTAAGCTCGCGAGAGAGTCCTTGGTATGCTGATTATGCTAACTTTATTGTTTCCAAGTATTTGCCTCCAACTTTTACAACCTAGCAAAGAAGGAAGTTCTTTTACGATTTGAGACATTATTTTTGGGATGACCCACATTTATATAAAGAGGGAGTAGATGGTATTATGCAAAGATGTGTTCCAGAACATGAACAAAAGGATATATTGCAGAAATGTCATGGTAGTGCCTATGGAGGACATCATGAAGTAGATAGAACCGCACAAAAGGTTCTACAATCAGGTTTTTACTGGCCTACCCTTTTGAAAGATGCAAGAAAATTTGTCTTATCATGTGATGAATGTCAACGAGTTGGTAATATTTCTAGACACAATGAAATTCCTATGAATTACTCTCTTGTTATTGAACCATTTGATTGTTGGGGATTTGACTTTATGGGTCCTTTTCCCCTTCAAAAGGTTATACTCATATTCTTGTTGCTATTGACTATGTTACTAAGTGGGTAGAAGCCATACCTACGAAAAGTGCTGATGGTGAGACCTCTTTAAAAATGCTTAAGGATATTATCTTTCCTAGGTTTGGAGTGCCTAGGTATCTTATGACTGATGGAGGTTCTCATTTCATTCAAGGTGGCTTTAGAAAGACCCTTGCTAAATATGATGTTAATCATAGAATTGCTTCAGCTTATCATCCCCAAACTAGTGGGCAAGTAGAACTATCAAATAGAGAAATTAAATCCATCTTGCAAAAGACTGTTAATAGATATAGAAAAAAATTGGGCTAAAAATTTGAATGATGCTTTATGGGCTTATAGAACTGCTTATAAAAATCCTATGGGAATGTCTCCTTACAAAATGGTATATTGGAAAGCTTGCCACCTGCCTTTAGAATTAGAACACAAAGCTTATTGCGCAGTGAAAGAACTTAATAGAGACTTCAAACTTGTTGGTGAGAAAAGATTATTTGACTTAAGTTCGTTAGACGAGTGGAGGAGTGAAGCATATGAAAATTCTAGACTCTTTAAAGAAAAAGTTAAAAGATGGCATGATAGGAGAATTCTTAAGAGAGAGTTCCATGTTGGTGAGAAGGTTCTATTGTATAGGTCTTGTCTCAGATTTTCTGCAGGAAAACTACTCTCAAAATGGGAAGGACCTTTTGTTATTGAAGAGATGTATCACTCAGGGGCAATAAAAATTTCTTCCTTAAAAGATAACACTACACAAGTGGTGAATGGTCAGAGACTCAAGCACTATATTTCTGGAGATTCTTACAATGAAGATATTGATGCTATTCAAATGTTGACTCCAGAAAAATTTATCAAAGACCAAATTCACAAACCTGCAGAGTCTGTTTTTGAATTGGTAACAGTTCTGGTAAGAAAAGGTCCGCGAAAAATCTCTCAATTTATATTTTTGCAGTTTTTATCTAACATGGAAAGCAATGAGTAGAAAGAGGGACGAAAATGGAGCCCAAGTGGCTCACACCACCCCGTGGCGCGGGCCCACCTGGCCGCGCCACCAGGGGTGTGGCCACCCTGGAGCCCGTCTCCGACCCGTTTTCTCCTAGTACTTTCCTTTTGTTGTCAAACTTCGTAATATATAATCCCCCGGATCCCCCGAGGTCCGTACATCGTGTTCTCGTCGTGTTTTCATTTCGATCTGTTTCTGTCAGGAACTATTCTCAAAGTTTAGAAGCACAATGGTCTCCGCCAATGATAAGGGCAAAGAGCCTGTGGAAGATGATCTCCAAGACTCTGAGCAGGAGGAGAAGATCGAGAGTGAAGTTGAAGAGGAGGCAAAGGAAGAGCAGCATCCGCACACCAGCACCACCATTGCAAGTATTGGAGTGGTGGAAAATCCCGCCAAGTTCAAAAGGACTACACGAATGTCCACTAGAGGGAAGGTTCTGTGTCATTGCTTGGCTTCACAGTCACCTCCACCACGCACCAAGAATCCCTTCCATGCCCTTATCCATGAGAAGCAATTCCAAAATATGCCCATGGAAAAACTACCCTCCAATTGGGATATGCCTCGTTCTAACAATGCAGGAAAAGAAGACTTCAAGGAGGAAGAGTGGTGAAAGAATCACAAGAGCTTGGATTCACATCCCGACATGATCATGAACCACAATGAGCACAATTCGGAGTTGATTCGTACTCTCACCTTCGAGATTGAGGACTTGAGGGAATTGATTGAAAAGCTCATCGAGAGAACACCACCACCATCAAAGGAGTAATTCGTCATCAGGTTTTGGCATCCCCTTTGGTTTGTTCCAAGCTTGGGGGAGTGCCGTAGTATCATATCATTATATTTTATATTTTTACCTTTTCAGTAGAGTCATATCATGAATAGAAAAGTTATCATATAGGATGGTTTGCATTATGGAAGTATCTCTCCTCTAGTTAGATATCTATGTATCCCTTGGTGTGAGTTGCCATTATGGAATATTAATGAGAAGTTCTATCATTTACTTTTTGCATATCTTATATTAGTTTGCAATTTTTGTTATATGATTGATCTTGTTGTTAGTATTGGTATCACTTTGGGATCATTAAGTAAATGTAGTTGGTTTTGGCAAACCTGGCTCGGTCAGTAGCTACACTATTTTGAGAATTGAATGAAAAAGATAAAAGTACTCTTAAGAAATATAATTTCATTATCTTTCTTTCTTTCTTGATTGGCTCATAAGCTTAGTATTCTCTAGTTAAGATCTTTTGTTCTTCCAAGGAAGATTGCATGTTTGTTTTTATCACTTGTATGTTTGTTTGTTTCCTTCAACTCTTATGCTTGCTACCCAACCTTGCTAGCCAAAAACCTGTACTGAGAGGGAATGCTTCTCGTGCATCCAATCCTTAAACCAAAACCTATGCCATTTGTGTCCACCATACCTACCTATTAGCATTATTGCTATTCCAAGTAAATTTATGTTTTTATCTACCTTCCGAATTAAACTTGTTATGTGAAATTAGTGATTAAAGCTCTCACAAACTTGATGGCACACTTTACTTTCTTGCACTTAATAAACTTGAACCATTGTGCCCATCTATATTGCGTATATGCTTGTGCTTTGTAAGTTGTGAATTAGCAGAACCATGTTATCATGGAAAACGCTTTCAACATTGCACTTTATTTAGTGGATATCATGTTCTTTTGCTTATGGATCCCGGTGGTGTGAAACGAAAGGAGAGCTTGTAAGGCTCATGGAGTTCGTATATGTGTTAGAGAAACGCCAGGGCGGCTGGTCTAAGCCATGCCTAATCATGGTGGAAACCTGTAGCATAACCATAGTGAGCAATCTGTGAAGCATGCTCAATAATAAAAAAACCTATGCAAATAGGAAAGAAAAAAGAGAAAAAACCCTATCCAAATAGGAAATAAAAGGATTGCTGAGATGCTCATTGTCTGCTTGCCTTGTCATTTTGATATGGAAAATCTTCTGTAGCATCAGGCAATGGGTACCCCGTTGGCGGTTCTCTATGATACACATGTACTTACGATGACAAGAACTTACCTGTGACTAAAGTTGAGTAGCATGAGGAACGGTACTCATAAGCAAGGGGCATGAGATTTTCAGCTTATAACTTGTCAAGCATATCCTCATATTTGTTCACTTTAACCTTAATCACCTAAAGATGCTTATGACAGGGGCAATGAGAGCTGAAAGATAATAAGTACCATAATTTTTGGAAGCTCTTTATGAAACTTGAAATCCCTGCTTCCCTCTATGAAGGCCTATCTTTTACTTTTTAGTTGAGTCAGTAAACCTATTCTTTTCTATCTCAGCAAGTATTTGAGTTGTTGTGTTTCATTCATTCATATGATGATTTATTCAATCATGTTTTTTATGTTTCTTGTTTTGCCCACTGCTCTTATCTTAGTGAATATTACTTTGAAAGCTATCATTGAAAACCCCATTATGTTTGAACTCCTACAAATTGTTAACCTATCTTTGATCAAAACAAAGTTTGCCATTACCAATTATGATTTACTTTGTGTATCTTTATTGTGTTTCCTTTACTTATTGCAAGTCAAGTTATATAATAGTGAGTTGTCTTCTATTATGATTTGTGTATTGATGAATGTGATGCTTCTTGTCCGTATTCTTTTATCGACACTTCACTCCATAAACCTAAGGTCATGTTTATTGAGCTCAGTTTTTGCTTGGGGACAAGTGAAGTCTAAGCTTGGGGGGAGTTGATACATCCATTTTGCATCACTATTCTATATCATAATTTACTGTTATTCATTGATATATTTCATATTAAGAGATGATACTTATTTTATTTCATCTATTTTTGCATGGTTGATGACTTTTGGAGGATGGACCACTGAAGTCAGGATTCTGATGGAAAAGGCACTGTTTGGAGGCAAAATTCACAAAGATCAGAAAATCCTAGAAAATATATGGAAAATCCTATTTTTCTAGAAGACGAAAGAAGTCAGAAGGGGGAGCGGAGATGGGCCATAGGGGGCCACACCACCCCCTGGCGCGGGCCACCCTAGACCATGCCACCAGGTGGTGTGGCCACCCTGGCCCACCCTTGGCTCTGCTCTTTGGCGTATATAATCCTCCCAAAACCCTAAGACTCGTAGAGCGACCACAGAAAGATTCCGCCGCCTCTGCGGGGCGAAAAACTTCAGAGAGAGAAAGAGCTCTCTAGCAGGCAGAAATCTACCGAGGAAATTCCTTCCTAGAGAGGGGAGATCGTCGCCATCAACACCAGCATCAAGATGGACTTCATCAGGATCATCATCATCATCTCCACTAGCATGATCATCTCCACTAGCACCATCATCACCACTCCATACCGCTTAACAATTGGATTGAATCTTGCATAGTTCTTAGGGGAAACTTTCCCGGTATTGATTACTTGTTGTAGTTGATGCTATTGAGTGGAACAATTGAATTATCGTTCATGTTCAGATTGTTACTTATCATTATTTCATCGCTGATCTTGATCCATATGATTTTCTTGTGAGTAGTTCGTTTAGTTCTTGAGGACATGGGAGAAGTCATGTTGTTAGTAGTGGAATTGTGTTGAGAAAGATTCAATAGTTTGTTATTTAAGTTGTGGAGTTATTCTTCTAGTGGTGTCATGTGAATGTCGACTACATGATACTTCACCTTTATGGGCCTAGGGGAATGCATTGTGTATTTGGCTACTAATCGTAGGGGTTGCCGGAGTGACAGAAACCTGAACCCCTGTTAGGATACCTTTGCACAAGGTCATGTAGGATCTCAAAGTTTAAGGCTGTGGTTAGGTTTTTATCTTAATTACTTTCTTGTAGTTGCGGATGCTTGCAAAGGGTATAATCACAAGTATGTATTAGTCCTAGGAATGTCATTAAATTAGCACAGGTTCACCCACACAATACTTATCCAACTAAAGAAGATTAATCAACTATATGAAGCGAAAGCACCTGATGATATTCCCATGTGTCCTCGAGAATGTTTGGTAATCATAAATAATACAACCGGATTGTCCTTTGCTAAAGAAAGGATTGGGCCACTTGCTGCAATTATTATCAATGTCTTTTATTTACTCGTACTTTAGCTATCTGTATTATCAAAAACCCTAAAAATCCGTTTGCTAAGTATTTACAGAGAATTCCTGCTCCAAGCCACTCGTCAACACCTTCTGCTCCTCGTTGTGTTCGACACTCTTACTTATCAAAAATACTACGATAGACCCCCTATATTTGTGGGTTATCATTATAAAACCAAGGTTATCGAACCAGTAGGATCAAGGAAACAACTCCAAGGTGTTGCTAACAACTTGGAATCCTGCACAACACAAGCACATAACTTTGCCCCAACTTACAATGAGGTTGTCAATCTCACTGGTTTTGCTGAAAACAAAGGATTAAACGTATAGTGTGGAAGATAGTAATTTCTTACAGAAAGTAAAACAGTAAACAGTAAATAGTAGATGGTATATACTGGGATCCATAGTTCACCTAGAGGTGTTTCTCCTTAATATAGATAGCATGTTGGGTGAACAAATTACAGTGGGGCAATTGACAGATTGAGAAATCATAACAATGCATATACTAGACATATTGACTCCTATGAGATTTGTGTGGGCATTACAACATAATACATAGACCATAATCCAACTGCATCTATGACTAATAATCTACCTTCCGATTATTGTCCGAACCCCTTTCAGTATTAAGTTGCAAGCAACGGATAATTGCATTAAGAAAAGTGTGTAAAGTAAACAATACAATTGCCCCATGGACAAAGGATTGTTGTTTTCGCCCTAGTAGCAACAACACATCTACTACCTTAGAGATTTCTGTCATTTGCTAGATTACTAGAGGCATGAACCTACTATCGAGCATAAATACTCCCTCTTGGAGTTGCAAGCATCTACTTGGCCAAAATAGCTACTAACAACGGAGAGCATGCAAGAGCACAAGTAACATAGACATGATAGAATCAATAATCAATTTGACATAGTATCTCAATATCCATCGGATCCCTGCAAACACAACATGTAGGATTACAAATAGATGATCTTGATCATGAACGGAGCTCACAAGATGTAAACATGATAGCACAAAGGAGGAAAACCAACCATCTAGCTACTACATGGATCCATAGTCCAAGGGTGAACTACTCACGCATCACTCCGGAGGCAGGCATGGTGATGAAGAAGGCCTCCGGGGTGATCTCTCCCCTCCGGCGGGTTGCCGGGAAGAGCTTCGGTTCCCGCCGATCTAGGGATGGAGATGGCGGCGGCTACAAACTCTTTCGTGGATTTCTGATCGGGTACTTAGGGTTTTCGTCCAAAGAGGCTTTTATAGGCGAAGGGGCAAGGTCGGTGGAGCACCAGGAGGCCCACACCCCTGGTGGCGCGCCCCTGGCCGCGCGGACACCAGGTGTGGCCGTCCTAGTGTGCCACTTCATCTCCCCTTCAATCTCCGTGTTGCTTCAAGTAAAATATTGACTTTGGCTTTTGTCCCGTTCAATTCCGAGAATATTTCTTTACTAGCTTTTCTGAAACCAAAAACACCAGAAAACATGCAACTGGCACTATAGCATATTATTAATAGGTTAGTTCTAGAAAATGTATAAAAATATCTCAAAGTGTGAACAAAACATAAGAAAGTAGATATAAAATAAGCATGGAACATCAAAAATTATAGATACGTTTACGACGTATCATTATAGTAAATGGAACTCGGGGTCGATTGTCAGAATAGAACCACATCATCGACGTGCATCTTTTTCATATAGAGCATAATTTGCACATGAAATTAAGGAGATACATTCAAAAATACTCGCTGTTGATTGTCAGAATGGAATTAACTCATTGATGTGCATCATTTTTATGTAGAGCTTATTTTCAACCAAACCATGGTTATGGTCATTAGAAAGGATTAGAAGGAGTAGAAGAAGAGTGTAACAAGGTGAGGGGAAGCAATGTCATGTACCCATGTTGCATTCGACATAGCATTCAAAAGCGCGCAGCCTGGTGGGTCCACGAGAAAGCTCGAGCATTACTAGTGGATCTGGCCCACACATGCTTTGACAACTGGCCACAATGTTCTTCCACTATTTTATTTGCAGGACAATGCGGACATAATGAAAGGCATGAAGAAGGAAGAGGGGGAGATGGAGCTGGTCATCACCAACCCTAAGTTGGCCAGTCTGATATATCACTGCTTCGTAAGCACAGTCAACTCATCTTTGCATCATACCCTGGAATCCTATCTAGCCATGAGTAACATGTATTTCATCTGCATTCTTTAGTGATTTGCTAGCTTAAATTGGTTTTCCTAGTCTATTGGCGTGCATGTTGTTCAGAAGTTTGGGGGGTTTTATTGGGACCACAGTTAGGCACTTAAGTTCTTACATTTTCTATCTTTCTGCTGAACTCCAATCTTAAGTCTACTTCAAGAACCTTTTGCTGCTCATTGTCCGTGTGGCATCGCCTCATCGTCGACTATGCTGGACCTATTCTTAGAAGCCTGTTTTTACTTCTTTATGTGAAATATGAGGGTGATATTTTTGAGGACACCTCTAAAATATACAGAAGAGAATTGTTACAACATTGACGTTGTTAATTTGGATGGATCTGCGAAAAGGGTGAACCACACAGTTCCATTTTGGCTACATAACTCTGCATCCATAAGATGGCAACTTTATCAATAACATGAAATCCATATTGTCCGTTTTGTTATACTCATGGTTCGAAGGTTGTAAAACCAAGTGTATGCTCCCTAAAAAAAAGGACACTCCTAGGCGTCCCCCGGACGATGGGGGAGTTCCCATCGTCCTCCTCCCCTGCGCGCCACGTGTCCCCAAATTGCCCCAAAAAACCCGCTTTTGCTGCAGAACACCCCTTTTTGCTACATATGTTCCCGCTTTTGCTTTTGAAGCAAAAAACGGTTCGTTCCAGAAATAGAACATCTTGCCGGAGACCATGCAGCAAAAAAAGTGTACTAATGTAGCAAAACGACTTCGCCGGAAACATCGTCGGAAAAAATTCGCCGGTGACTCTCGCCGGAGACCTTGTAGCAAAAAGTTGACACTGTTGTAGCAAAACCACAAGACGGTTGTAGCAACAAAGTTCTTCTAATGTAGCAAAAACTACCTTCGCCGGAGACATCGCCGGAGACTCTCGCCCGCAAACATGGTCGAATACCTCGTAGCAAAAACTTTGCACAATTATAGCAAAACCTCAAGACTATTGTAGCAAAAATATCCAGCAAGTGCAGCAAAAAAGCACCTATTATTTCCTGCTAACAACTCCGACGAGGTCTTCCCGACGGGATCCGTCCGTAGCAACAGCAGGCGCGGTCTGTAGCAACAGCAGGCGCGGTCTGTAGCAACGCTGGCCTCCGTCGGTAGCAATGCCGCCCTTCGTCGGGAGCAACGCCTGCTGCAGACTCTAGGAACGCCGGGCTCCCTCAGGGTGGAGGCGGAGCAGCGGGGCTCCCTCAGGCGGCACCCATGGCAGGTGGCCTCCATCTCCGGCGGCGGGCGAGCGTTGGTGTCGGGTGGAGGCGAGGCAGCAACTGGGCGGCGGCCATGGCGCCGGTGGCCTCCATCTCCGGCGCGTGCGCCGATGCGAGGTGGACGCAGAGCAGCGGGCGCGCGAACGGTTGTCCTTAGCTTGCCTCGCCCTCCTTCCCAAGGCCGGCCTGGTGGCGGCGAATTCCAACGAGGGGCGACGGCGGGGCGACCTCCATGGCGACCGGGAGTCGGCGGTGGCGGAATACCCATCTCCAGCGACGGCAGGGTGCGGGGAGGTAGGGCAGCGGCGGCGGCCTGCAAGGATCTATGGCGGGGCGTTGGGGGCTTGGGCTGTGGCGGCTGCCTGGAAGGTACAACGGCGCCGGCGACGTGGTTCGTGGAGCGATAGAGAAGAACCTGAGGATTAGGTGCGTGGCTTTTTTTTTCTTCGAATCCTTTGTGCGGTTGTTAGGCAGACACCTCCCGGGCGTGCGACAGAACCAGGGGATGCGAGCGACGCGATCCTCCGGGGGATGTGTATCATTCCCCTAAAAAAAACATGTATATATACTCCTTTAATTTCTTTTGTAGTATGTACAGTTCCTTGTTACCTCTAATCTGGTCTATCACGTAGACAGGGCTTAGTTTAAATTTCGTTTCGTTTAGCTAGGCATGTCACGCGATCTGTGCGTAGATCTGTGCGTGGCGTGCGCCAGTCTGTTGCATCAGACTTGGTCTGTTTCCCGTTTTGTAGCTGTCGTGGTTGTACACGATCAGGACCTTGTGGGATGGCGCGAGTCCTCCAGATCGTGGCGTAGAGGTAGGAATACCAGGCCACGTTTTCCCTTTTGAGTATGAATAAAAGGATGAGACGAAGAGAAAAGCCGTAAGGTTTTACACGGCACAAATCTTCAGCGTTTTGCTTTGTCTGAATCTACTCCTCGCGTAGTGTTGAGTTTTTCAGGTTCAGAGCTGTCAATTGGTATCAGAGCCAACGATGAGGCTTTGAGGGACAAGGTCGAACGGAGGCGACGGGAGTGGCGAGGCCGTGGCTGGCAGAACGCCATCGCTAGGGCAGGGGCGGTCGCAGATTCCGCCGCCGACACGTTACAGGAGCCGCGGTAGAAGCTGTTCACGACGGAACGACAAGGAGATCGTGGTCCACGAGCGCACGGTCCAGGAACAGATCGTCACCGGCGGCAACACGCTGTGGCCGATGCTCACGACCACAAACTACGTCGAGTGGGCATTGGTGATGCAGATCAACCTCGAGGCTAATCTCATGTGGGAAGCCGTGGAGGGGAACCCCTCCAGCGTGGCCAGCGACAAGGCCGCGCTCGCCGCCCTCCTTCGTTCAGTGCCCCCCGAGATGGTGGGCGCGCTCGCTGTGAAAGGGACGGCCAAGGCGGCGTGGGATGCCGTGAAGGTGATGCGTGTGGGGGTGAACCGCGTGAAGGAGGCCACGGCGCAGCGCCTCCGCAAGGAATTCGAGGACCTCGTCTTCAAGGACGGGGAAACCCTCGACGCGTTCTCCCTGCGCATGATGAGCATCGTCAACAATCTGCGCTCGCTCGGCGACACAGTCGAGGATCTGAAGATTGTGCAGAAAATTCTGCGCATCGTCCCCGATCGCTACGCACAAATGGCATGCTCGATTGAGACACTTCTCGGTCTGAGCGCCCTGTCCGCCGAGGAGCTGATCGGACGATTGCCCAACGTCGGAAGGCCGCGGTGGCGGCGGATCGTCATCATTCCAGGGAACTGGTGGCAGCTTGCTACTCACAGAGGAGCAGTGGGAAGCGCGCCGACGCCAACACGAACAAGGCCAGCCCTCCGCCAACGGCAACGGAAATGGCTGCAAGAAGGGGAAGGGCAAGCCAAAGACCAGGAACGGCAATCCCGGCAACAGCGAACGTGACATGTCCATGGTAAAATGTTACAATTGCAATCAGATGGGTCATTACTCTAAGCAGTGCCCAGAGCCACGATGCGAGCGCAAGGGACGTGCCAACCTTGTGCAGGGACAGGAAGAGGAGGACCAGGCGCTGCTAATGGCTCGCCTTGGGGGCTGCACAGTGGGCGCCTAGGGCGGCGGCCCTGCCGAACTCGTGCTGCTGAATGAGAAGCAGTCCAAGGCGACGGCCACGGACAGTGACGGTCGCTGCGACACCAGATGGTTTCTGAACTCGGGTGCCAGCAACCACATGTGCGGCATCCGCAACTACTTCTCCGAGCTCGACACATCGGTACGCGGCTTCGTCAAGCTCGGCGATGACTCCTCCGTCGAGATCGAGGGACGCGGCACGATCTTGTTCACCTGCAAGAACGGTGAGCACCTGACGCTCACGCAGGTGTACTACATCCCCAGGCTCTGCAGCAACATCGTCTCCCTCGGGCAGCTTGACGAGATTGGGTTTGACACCCACATCCGCCACGGATGGCTTCAGCTATGAGACCACGGCGGCCGTCTGCTGGCGCACGTGCCTCGGAGCCGCGGCAGGCTCTATGTGCTCCACCTCACCCTAGCAAGCCCAGTGTGTCTGGCGGCGCACGGTGGCGAGGACGCATGGCGCTGGCATGCTCGCTACGGGCACATGAGCTTCAACGCGCTTCAACGGATGGCGCACGGAGATCTCGTTCATGGCCTACCATTGCTCGATCAGATCGAGCGGCTCTGCGACGCCTGTCTCGTCGGCAAGCAGAAGCGGGCATCGTTCCCACGACAGGCACTGAACCGGGCCACGGAGAGGCTCGGACTAGTGCACGCCGACCTCTGTGGCCTGATCAATCCGCCGACACCAGGAGGTAAATGTTATTTCCTCTTCATGGTGGATGACATGAGTCGGTACATGTGGATTTCTCTACTCGCCACCAAGGACCAGGCATCGTCAGCGATCAAGACCTTCCGGGCTGTCGCCGAGCTGGAGAGCGGGCATAAGCTCAAGGTGCTCCGCACGGACCACGGAGGTGAATTCACTTTCAAGGAGCTCGGCGACTTCTTCGTTGAAAGAGGGGTGCACCGACAACTGACAGCACCCTACTCCCCACAACAGAATGGTGTGGTTGAACGTCGCAACCAAACCATTGTGGGGATGGCGCGCTGCTTGTTGAAGGCAAAGGGCGTGTCGGCGAGGTTTTGGGGAGAAGCCATCACAACTGCGGTTTATCTCCTGAACCGCGGCACAACGAAAAGTGTACCAGGGAAGACCCCTCACTGTGGGCCACGCAGAGAAAAACAAAACCTTTTCCTACGCGGTGATCCCAAGATCTAGCTGAGGTAGTAGGCCACGAGAAATACCACTAGACGCGCGATTGAGGAATCGATGAAGCACGTCGCTTGATGCAGTGCAGTCCTCATGATCCGTTCCTGCTCCACGCCTCACGATCCGTTCCGGTTCCACGATCGTCGAAGTGCTGAACGTACAACACCTCCGTCGGTATCCACACGTACAAGGAGGAGCGCCGGCGATGGACTGCTAGGTCCGGTACGGCGGCGACAGGACGGACTGGGGCTAGGGTTTCCAACACATGGAGTGACCTAACTGTGTGCTCTAAGCACCTGCGCCCCAGCTTATATAGGGAGTGAAAGTGGGCTCCACTCACTTGTGGCCCATTCACTAAAAGGCCTATATTAGCCACTGCAAGTCCCACTTGCTGACTAAGTCCATGTCTCTATTTCGGTCCAACCCAAATAGATTTCCTGTTTGGGTCTAACCCAAACTTGCTCCCACTCTTAAGTGTGTGACCCGACAGGCTCATGGTAATCCGGACACGATTCCGGGTCTCACTCGTGACCGATCAGTTGGTAGCGGCTCCTAGCAGAACGTGCCAACTCCCAAGAACCAAAGAGTCATGACGACATGCCTTTCAATGCGACTTTCGTCTGAGTCCCTTTTGCCTTACGATATACCTTGTCAGACTATAGGCGAATGATCGTCATCCCTTAAATAGTCCGACTCTCTTTCTCGATCCGAGATAAGTGATTCATCTGACTAACTCTTAGTCGGTCGCCTCGGTTAACACTTAACCGAGTCATGCATGACCATGCTTTCCGAATCATATCTTCCGAGAGGGCCCAGAGAATATCTCTCCAGATGGAGGAGCAAAATTCCATCTCGGTTATTCACATTACGCAGCTTGATTCTCAGTCGATCCGAACTCCGCCTTTATAACTGCCCAGTGACGGAACAACGTTTGACAGAACCTAAGTCGGTGATCCTCAAGTCGGATTGTGCAATAACCTCAGGTCTAAGGATTACATTGATTGAGATATGCAAATGACGACTTGTTTGTTGCATCTCAATATGGATCAGTCCGACTCGCTAAACTCTTTAGCCGAATCCGTGTAAGTCGGAATAGCATCTCCATGTCCATGACAAGTGGAACCTAGCCATCTGCCGACTTTCACATTGGTCTAAGTTGTGTGTCCAGCACAACCTCAATGACCAAGGACAATTAGTATGAACAACATGAATATATAGTTCCACAATCAAATTACATATTCGATGATACATATCAGCAGTTCATACATGGACCATAACCTTATGAATACATTGAGAAATATCATCAACCATGATTGCCTCTAGGGCATATTCCCAACACTCACGAGGCCTAGCATGGTCGCCGCCCAAGCGCGGCTCATCTACGCACCTTCGGGTGCGTGGCTCACGTCAAGACCACATGACCACATCTAAAGAAGGTTGAGGACATGAGCAGCCCGATGGTGTTCTTAGGCTACGAGCCGGGCACCGCCGCATACCGTGTCTACGACCCCGTCGCCGGCCGTGTCCAGGTGTCTCAGGATGTCGTCTTCGACGAGGACGCAACCTGGGACTGGTCAAGCTCAGATGGACGCGGGCCCGAACGGAAACGTTCGCCATCGAGCACTTCACTTCTTCTGATGCAGGGGACGGCGTTAGCTGGAACGCGACGCACACGGAACGCACGACGGCCTCGTGCACCAATGCGGCGAGCACGCACTCACCCGCCGCTCTAGTGACTCCCGCATCACCAACGCCAACGGCTGCTCCACCCGCGCCCGCCACGCCACCAAGCCTGACGGTGGAGTTTGCCACTCCGCCATCGAATGCATCACAACCCTCACCCGGAGAAGAGGCGCCTTGCCGGTACCGCACCTTGGAAAACCTATTCGATGCGACGAACAGGGTGGATCCAAAGTACATCGACGCTTTCCTCCTTGCTGCCGATGAGCCGACGATGTTTGCGGATGCAGAGAAGAACAAGGGCTGGCGTGACGCGATGCAGGAAGAAATGTCCAACATCGAGACGAACAAGACCTGGCGGCTCACGCAGCTGCCGCCGGGACATCGAGCTATAGGGCTCAAATGGGTGTTCAAACTGAAAAGGGACGCCAACGGCGCTGTGGTAAAGCGGAAGGCGCGACTCATGGCCAAGGGCTACGTACAACGACAGGGGGTGGATTACGAGGAAGCATTCGCCCCTGTCACAAGGATGGAGACCGTACGCCTACTCATTGCTCTCTCCGCGCACCATGGGTGGCCGGTCCATCACATGGACGTCAAAACGGCCTTCCTCAACGACGATTTGGTCGAGGAGGTTTATGTCGAGCAACCACTAGGTTTCGCCATCGTCGGAGAAGAACAGAAGGTACTCAGGCTCTATAAGGCACTGTATGGCCTTCGCCAAGCACCCAGGGCTTGGAATGCGAAGCTCGACTCCAGTCTGCAAGGACTCGGCTTCGTGCGCAGCCAGGCGGAGCATGCTGTCTACCGACGCGGCAGCGGTGATCAGCTCCTTCTGGTTGGTGTCTATGTGGACGACCTGATCATAGCTGGCTCGTCGATTGAGGAGGTGGGAAAGTTCAAAGAAGAGATGACGAGCCTCTTCGAGATGAGCGATCTGGGCGAGCTCAGTTTCTATCTTGGCATCGAGGTGCAGTAGCGACATGGCCTGATCACGCTACAGCAGACCGCATACGCCAAGAAATTGCTGCAGAAGGCAGGGAATGAGGAGTGCAATCCCTGTGCAGTACCGATGGAAGCAAGGTTGAAACCGAGCAAGACCGGGGCAGGGCAGCCGGTGGAGGCAACCTTCTACCGCAGCTTGGTTGGTAGCCTCCGATATCTCGTGCACACGAGGCCTGACATCACCTACGCCGTTGGTTATGTCAGCCGGTTCATGGAGGCACCCAGAGCTGAGCATCTCGCTGCGGTGAAACATCTGCTGAGGTATGTGGCAGGCACACTGAAATCTTGGCATCTCGTTTGTGAGAGGAAAAGGAGAGCCAAAGCTTCTGGGGTTCAGCGACGCCGATCTAGCTGGTGACGTCGATGATCGGAAGAGTACAACTGGGCTGATCTTCTTTCTCGGGCGAAGTCCGATCAGCTGGCGGTCACAGAAGCAACGAGTTGTGGCAGTGTTGTCGTGCGAATCAGAATACATCGCTGCTGCCACAACGGCCTCTTGCTGGACGAGAAGCCACGAGCTGCGAATCTGCTAGTGGACAACAAATCGGCGATTTCTCTGAGCAAAAACCCCGTGTTTCATGATCGTAGTAAGCATATCGACACTCGTTTCCATCTCATCCGAGAGTATGTTGAGCAGGGTGATCTTGAGATCGACTACATCTGTAGGGAGGGGCAGCTGGCTGACGTACTGACGAAAGCTCTTGGGCGCATCAGATTCCTGGAGCTGAGGAGCAAAATCGGGATGTCAGGAATAAACTGACGACAAGATTAAGGGGGTGATTTTTTTACCTCTAATCTCGTCGATAGGGCTTAGTTTAAATTTCGTTTCGTTTAGCTAGGCATGTCACGCGATCTGTGCGTGGCGTGCATCAGTCTGTTGCATCAGACTTGGTCTGTTTTCCGTTTTGTAGCTGTCGTGGTTGTACACGATCAGGACCTTGTGGGATGGCGCGAGTCCTCCAGATCGTGGCGTAGAGGTAGGAATACCAGGCCACGTTTTCCCTTTTGAGTATGAATAAAAGGATGAGACGAAGAGAAAAGCCGTAAGGTTTTACACGGCACAAATCTTCAGCGTTTTGCTTTGTCTGAATCTACTCCTCGCGTAGTGTTGAGTTTTTCAGGTTCAGAGCTGTCATTCCTTGCAGTTAAACTATTTCGTTAGCCAATTTGTTCCCATACTTGACATACAATTTATGGATTACCATAAATTGATCATGGTAAGTCGGAAAGTTGTTCCCAGCCTACTCAATCTGGATGACTAGTGGTTGTATATCCAACAACTATGCCTGTGTGCAGCATCTTAAGTCCAGGGTTCATACAAGTCGGTTACCAAAAACCTTCCCATTGTCGAAAGTGAAGAAAGCCAGTATATCCCTTAAATCGGCCATACTGAAATCAAACCCTTCCTCCGATGTGATATTGAATAATCTAGGAGCCAATGAAAATGAAAATGCAAATGCATAGACTGGGTTTTCTAGTCATTAGGCGTGCTAATTGTACAGAACTTTGGGGGTGTTCTGTTGGGACCATAGCTAGGGCCTTAAATTTCTTACGTTTTCTATCTTTCCGCTGAACTCCAATCTTAAGTCAACTGCAAGAACTTTTTGCTGCTCAATGTCTGTTGCATTGCCTCATAATTTACTACGTTGCACCTACCTTTAGAGGTCTGTTTTTAGTTGCATATATATGTGAAATATGAAGGGGGTATATTTTCTAGGAGACCCTTAAAATAAAAAGGAGAGTTACTTTAACATTGCAATTGTGAATTTGGATGGAGCTGCCAGAGAGCTGTTGAAAATATAAGCAAATTACCATAATATTTAATCCGAAATAAGTAATAATAAATCATGACTATAAGTGCTAGAATTAATCTAATCATGTATACTAGCAGAATAAACGAACAGATCATATTCAACCAGAATAAACAGATCACATCTATTACAAGAGCTAGTACAAGAAATTGCAACAGAAACTGAACTAGATAGGAACAGATTACGTACGGTGCTGGAGGAGGAATCGGGTTCGCGTTCAGGTTGGGGTTGAGGTTGACACCAGTGTCGTCAGCCATGGCGTCGATGTAGAGGCTGCTGATGTCCGGGAAGAAGTCCTCGTTGGGGAAGGAGTGGTCGGTCGACGTGATGCCGTCAGTAGTCGCGCAGACGCGCTCCCCAAAAACCTGATCGCCCCTCACCCGTACAGGTTCACGAGAGGCGGTGGTTCCGGAGGCCTACTGTCCCGTCGTCCGGTGCACGCCGGAAGAGGGGATGGAGAAGGTGTAGCGGCGGCGCAAGGTTCTGGAGGCAGAGAGATGTGTATTTTCTCGTATTAGGGTTTTAGCCAAAGGCCGTCTATATATAGGCGCCGGTCGGGTAAGACGTGGGGCGTAGTCCACGTCCGAGTAGTAACAGCCCACGTTTCCGGAAAAACCGGAAACGGCTGACAGAAAAATAACTCGCACAATAATTTTCCCGAGCAGCAAAAGATAAGATCGGCACCGAGGCACAATTCCGCAAACCGCGGCGCGCGCGTCGTGACGAGGCGAGGCGAGGCGTGGCGAGGCGGGCGGCGGAGGAGGAGGAGCGCGCGTGTATGCCACTCCTCTTCACTCTCTTTAGGAGGTAGTGAAACACTCCACTATATATATTGGTCCAACTCCCTCTAAACTAGCAAGGTGTGACTAAACTTTGGTGCCACCCCTTGCTAGGCATGAATGGGCCAAGAGAATTTCAAAATTTGTATTAGGCTATGGGCCAAGGCCCACACCCAAATTCCAACAATCCCCCACAAATTCTCATAGGCACATATCATCACATCACATCAATCAGTTCCAGAGCATTGTTTATATACCGGTGCGAGGTGGAGACTGTTAAGTTGAACTTCCACTTAGAACTTCATGCTACACTAGATTGCAACTTGAATAGTGGACTATGCCTTGAACTACAAGTTTGGTGCGCACTAGTTTCACATAAGGTCTAGACCGATACAGGGCTGCCGCGAAGCTTCTCCGCGGTTTGGAGCTTATGCGTCATACTCCATGGCCTTTCATGAGTTTATTAGAGAGCACCCAACTCTCACGGACTGCGACGTTTGACAGTCAGACTCATATAGGTGTGTTCTTCAAAAGATGTTCTGCAGGACAACATCTTTGCTTAAACAAGCCACTCAGAACACATTAAGGTAAATACCAACCTGCCATGCAGAATAGGAGAGTATTGCATCTATACGGAGTGGTAGTATGCTATAAGGATACTCTCCTCCCAGTTGTCCAACAGCTTGTCTCCCAACTCTACTTCACGGGATCTCCGATCACATAGAGCGGGTTACCACTATGAGCAACTCAAAAAGTGGGTCTCAAACCCATCTCCCTCGATGCATTATCTATCACATTACGTGATAGACCCTTTGTGAAGGGATCTGCCAGATTTTTAGATGTTTGGATATAATCCAATGCAATAACTCCGGAGTTTCTCATTTTCCTGACAGGTTTCAATCTCCTCTTCACATGTCTTGATGACTTCATATTGTCCTTAGAACTGTTTATTTTTATGATCACAGTTTGATTATCACAGTTCATAAGGATTGCGGGTATTGGTTTTTCAACCACAGGTAAGTTCATCAAGAGTTCACGAAGCCACTCTGCTTCAACAGTGGCTGTGTCTAATGCTGTGAGTTCTGCTTCCATAGTTGACCTCGTTAAGATGGTCTGCTTGCAAGACTTCCAAGAAACAGCGCCACCACCAAGTGTAAACACATAACCACTCGTGGCCTTAGTCTCATCAGCATCAGAAATCCAGTTTGAGTCACTATACCCTTCAAGTACCCTTGGATACCCGGAGTAGTGAATCCCATAGCTCGCAGTGCCTTTCAAATAACGCAAAACCCTTTCAAGGGCCTGCCAATGAACATCTCCAGGATTTGAGACAAATCGACTTAACTTGCTTACAGCAAAGGAGATGTCAGGCCTCGTAGCGCTGGCTAAATACATAAGCGAGCCAATAATCTGAGAATATCTCAGCTGATCTTTAGCATCCTTAGGATCTCCCTGATTCTTTCGAACCAACACGCTAGGATCATATGGTGTAGGAGTGGATCTACATTCGCTATACCCAAAACGACTCAAGATCTTCTCCACATAGTGAGACTGAAGCAGTGTTATCCCACCATCATCGTCTTTCAGCAGCTTGATGTTCAATATCACATCAGCCACTCCTAGATCTTTCATCTCAAAACAACGAGATAGAAAGTCTTTGACCTCATTGATAACATTAATATTGGTCCCGAATATCAGTATATCATCAACATACAGACATAAGATGACTCCCTCGCCCCCACCATGGCGATAGTACACACACTTGTCAGCTTCGTTTACAATAAATCCTTCATCAGTTAAAGTCCTTTCAAACTTCTCATGCCACTGCTTAGGTGCTTGCTTAAGACCATACAGAGACTTCAGTAACTTGCACACCTTGCCTTGTTGACCATCTATCACGAATCCATCCGGCTGATCCATATAAATTTCCTCATCTAACTCTCCATTTAGGAAAGCCGTCTTAACGTCCATTTGATGAACGAGAAGATCATGCGAGGCAGCCAAGGATAGCAGTACTCGAATGGTGGTCAATCTAGCCACAGGTGAATAAGTATCAAAGAAGTCTTCGCCTTCTTTCTGGGTATAACCCTTGGCAACAAGGCGTGCCTTATACTTCTCAATAGTACCATCAGGTCTAAGCTTCTTCTTAAACACCCACTTACATCCTACAGGTTTGCACCCATAAGGACGATCAGTAATTTCCCAAGTTCCGTTTGCTATGATGGAATCCATCTCACTGCGAACGGCTTCTTTCCAGTAGTCAGCATCTTGAGATGCATAAGCTTCTGAAATAGAAGTGGGAGTATCATCCACGAGGTATAAAATGAAATCATCACCAAAGGACTTCGCAGTCCTTTGTCTCTTACTTCTGGTAGGAGCTTCACTGTTATCCTCCACAGGATTATCAGGGTGTTCTATCGAAATGGTGGGTTCAGGAATTGTGATTAATTCTTGACTAGATAAACTAGGCATCTCCTGATTTGATGAACTAGACGAATCTTTCATGGGAAAGATGTCTTCAAAGAAAGTCGCATCATTCGACTCCATGATTGTACCAACATGCATGTCAGATACCTGAGATTTCACTATCAAAAATCTATAGCCAATGCTATGAAATGCATATCCCAGAAAGACACAATCCACGGTTTTTGGTCCAAGCTTGCGCTTCTTGGGTATCGGCACATTCACTTTCGCCAAACAACCCCAAGTTCGTAAGTAGGAGAGTTTCAGCCTTTTCCTTTCCCATTCCTCAAATGGAGTAATGGTTTTGTTCTTTTTGGGAACACGGTTTAGGACATGACACGCAGTCTTTATCGCCTCCCCCCACCATTCCTTGGATAGACCCGATGTATCTAACATGGCGTTAACCAAATCAGTTAGAGTACGGTTCTTTCTTTCGGCCACCCCATTTGACTGAGGTGAGTAGGGAGGCGTCCTCTCATGGATAATACCATGCTCCGCACAAAAAGAATCAAATTCGTTGGAAAAATACTCTCCACCACGATCAGACCGAAGTCGCTTAATCTTTCGATCAAGTTGGTTTTCTGATTCAGCTTTATAGATTTTGAAGTGATTAAAAGCTTCATCTTTAGATTTCAGAAGATACACATAACAGTATCGAGTGGAATCATCAATTAAAGTCATGAAATATCGCTTTCCACCTTTTGTCAACTCACCATTCATCTCACAAAGATCTGAATGTATTAGTTCCAGTGGTGCCAAATCTCGTACCTCGGCAGTCTTGTGAGACTTGCGAGGTTGCTTAGCTTGCACACATACTTGACACTTGGAACTTTTGACAGTAGTAAATTTCGGAATTAAATTCATATCGGCAAGCCGCGTCATGCATCCAAAATTAATATGACAAAGTCGTGAATGCCAAATATTGGACTCACTATCATTGCAAACATGATTAATAACTTGAGTACATAAGTCTGACAAAGATAAGCGGAACAAGCCTCCGCACTCATAACCCTTTCCAACAAATTGTCCACACTTAGAAACTACAACTTTATTGGACTCAAAGACTAACTTAAAACCATCTCGACACAGAAGAGATCCGCTGACGAGATTCTTATTGATTGAGGGAACGTGCTGCACATTCTTCAGCTGTACGATCTTCCCCGAAGTAAACTTCAGATCCACCGTACCAACACCTTGAACAGAAGCACGTGAGCCGTTTCCCATCAGCACGGAGCCAGCCCGTTCGACCTGATAAGAAGAGAACATGGAAATATCAGCACATACATGTATATTTGCACCAGTGTCTATCCACCAATCAGGTGAATTACAAACTGAAAGAACAGTGGGAAATATACCGTACCCAGCATCCTTCATCTCAATATCACCAAGGACAACATTAGCGGACTTGCCACTATTTCCATGTGAACGCTTGTCAAAGCGATTGGGGCAGCTAGGAGCCCAATGATTAGGATCACCACAGACATGGCAGGATCCTTTCTTCTTATACTCAGCCTTCTTCTTGAAGTTGGTAGTCTGTGCGGCCTTGTTTTTGCCATCAAACTTTCCTTTGCCATCAGACCTGTTCTTATTCTTGAACTTGTGGGACTGGAAGTTGTTTTTTTGCACTACATGTGCGCTAGAACTTCCATCAAAGCCTCGAGGAGGTGTATCTTTTGCTCTCGCCTTTTCTTCAACATGAAGAGATCCGATGAGATCCAAAACAGAAAACTCCTGTCTCTTATGTTTCAGAGAGGTAGCAAAGTTCCTCCAAGAAGGAGGAAGCTTGGCAATAATGCCTCCGGCCACGAACTTGTCCGGTAAGTTACACTTGAACTGCTCGAGTTCTTTGGCAAGGGACTGTATCTCATGAGCCTGATCCACGATGGGACGGTCATCAGTCATCTTGTAGTCATAGAATTGCTCCATGATATACAGTTCAGTGCCAGCATCCGAAACACCAAACTTGGCGTCCAGTGCATCCCACGCATCCTTGCCATTATCAAATGACATATAGGTGTCAACAATGTTGTCACCAAGAATATTGAACAAAGCCCCCATAAACATGGTGTCGACTTTCTGAAACGCTTCCTCCTGAACAGGAGAAAGGTCTCCCTCAGGTTTGCCAAGAGTGGCGCTATAGCAGCCTAGGTTTTTCAACCATAGAACAGCTCTCGTGCGCCATCTCTTATAATTGACACCGTCAAAAGGAGGCGGCCTTGTAGCCGCGGCTAAACCAGTTGAATTCAGTTGCCTATAATCAGGTTTTTGGATTGTTGAAAATATAAGCAAATTACCATAATATTTAATCCGAAATAAGTAATAATAAATCATGACTATAAGTGCTAGAATTAATCTAATCATGTATACTAGCAGAATAAACGAACAGATCATATTCAACCAGAATAAACAGATCACATCTATTACAAGAGCTAGTACAAGAAATTGCAACAGAAACTGAACTAGATAGGAACAGATTACGTACGGTGCTGGAGGAGGAATCGGGTTCGCGTTCAGGTTGGGGTTGAGGTTGACACCAGTGTCGTCAGCCATGGCGTCGATGTAGAGGCTGCTGATGTCCGGGAAGAAGTCCTCGTCGGGGAAGGAGTGGTCGGTCGACGTGATGCCGTCAGTAGTCGCGCAGACGCGCTCCCCAAAAACCTGATCGCCCCTCACCCGTACAGGTTCACGAGAGGCGGTGGTTCCGGAGGCCTACTGTCCCGTCGTCCGGTGCACGCCGGAAGAGGGGATGGAGAAGGTGTAGCGGCGGCGCAAGTTTTAGCCAAAGGCCGTCTATATATAGGCGCCGGTCGGGTAAGACGTGGGGCGTAGTCCACGTCCGAGTAGTAACAGCCCATGTTTCCGGAAAAACCGGAAACGGCTGACAGAAAAATAACTCGCACGATAATTTTCCCGAGCAGCAAAAAGATAAGATCGGCACCGAGGCACAATTCCGCAAACCGCGGCGCGCGCGCGCGTCGTGACGAGGCGAGGCGAGGCGAGGCGTGGCGAGGCGGGCGGCGGAGGAGGAGGAGCGCGCGTGTATGCCACTCCTCTTCACTCTCTTTAGGAGGTAGTGAAACACTCCACTATATATATTGGTCCAACTCCCTCTAAACTAGCAAGGTGGGACTAAACTTTGGTGCCACCCCTTGCTAGGCATGAATGGGCCAAGAGAATTTCAGAATTTGTATTAGGCTATGGGCCAAGGCCCACACCCAAATTCCAACAATCCCCCACAAATTCTCATAGGCACATATCATCACATCACATCAATCAGTTCTAGAGCATTGTTTATATACCGGTGCGAGGTGGATACTGTTAAGTTGAACTTCCACTTAGAACTTCATGCTACAGTAGATTGCAACTTGAATAGTGGACTATGCCTTGAACTACAAGTTTGGTGCGCACTAGTTTCACATAAGGTCTAGACCGATACAGGGCTGCCGCGAAGCTTCTCCGCGGTTTGGAGCTTATGCGTCATACTCCATGGCCTTTCATGAGTTTATTAGAGAGCACCCAACTCTCACGGACTGCGACGTTTGATAGTCAGACTCATATAGGTGTGTTCTTCAAAAGATGTTCTGCAGGACAACATCTTTGCTTAAACAAGCCACTCAGAACACATTAAGGTAAATACCAACCTGCCATACAGAATAGGAGAGTATTGCATCTATACGGAGTGGTAGTATGCTATAAGGATACTCTCCTCCCAGTTGTCCAACAGCTTGTCTCCCAACTCTACTTCACGGGATCTCCGATCACATAGAGCGGGTTACCACTGTGAGCAACTCAAAAAGTGGGTCTCAAACCCATCTCCCTCGATGCATTATCTATCACATTACGTGATAGACCCTTTGTGAAGGGATCTGCCAGATTTTTAGATGTTTGGATATAATCCAATGCAATAACTCCGGAGTTTCTCATTTTCCTGACAGATTTCAATCTCCTCTTCACATGTCTTGATGACTTCATATTGTCCTTAGAACTGTTTATTTTTATGATCACAGTTTGATTATCACAGTTCATAAGGATTGCGGGTATTGGTTTTTCAACCACAGGTAAGTTCATCAAGAGTTCACGAAGCCACTCTGCTTCAACAGTGGCTGTGTCTAATGCTGTGAGTTCTGCTTCCATAGTTGACCTCGTTAAGATGGTCTGCTTGTAAGACTTCCAAGAAACAGCGCCACCACCAAGTGTAAACACATAACCACTCGTGGCCTTAGTCTCATCAGCATCAGAAATCCAGTTTGAGTCACTATACCCTTCAAGTACCCTTGGATACCCGGAGTAGTGAATCCCATAGCTCGCAGTGCCTTTCAAATAACGCAAAACCCTTTCAAGGGCCTACCAATGAACATCTCCAGGATTTGAGACAAATCGACTTAACTTGCTTACAGCAAAGGAGATGTCAGGCCTCGTAGCGCTGGCTAAATACATAAGCGAGCCAATAATCTGAGAATATCTCAGCTGATCTTTAGCATCCTTAGGATCTCCCTGATTCTTTCGAACCAACACGCTAGGATCATATGGTGTAGGAGAGGATCTACATTCACTATACCCAAAACGACTCAAGATCTTCTCCACATAGTGAGACTGAAGCAGTGTTATCCCACCATCATCGTCTTTCAGCAGCTTGATGTTCAATATCACATCAGCCACTCCTAGATCTTTCATCTCAAAACAACGAGATAGAAAATCTTTGACCTCATTGATAACATTAATATTGGTCCCGAATATCAGTATATCATCAACATACAGACATAAGATGACTCCCTCGCCCCCACCATGGCGATAGTACACACACTTGTCAGCTTCGTTTACAATAAAGCCTTCATCAGTTAAAGTCCTTTCAAACTTCTCATGCCACTGCTTAGGTGCTTGCTTAAGACCATACAGAGACTTCAGTAACTTGCACACCTTGCCTTGTTGACCATCTATCACGAATCCATCCGGCTGATCCATATATATTTCCTCATCTAACTCTCCATTTAGGAAAGCCGTCTTAACGTCCATTTGATGAACGAGAAGATCATGCGAGGCAGCCAAGGATAGCAGTACTCGAATGGTGGTCAATCTAGCCACAGGTGAATAAGTGTCAAAGAAGTCTTCGCCTTCTTTCTGGGTATAACCCTTGGCAACAAGGCGTGCCTTATACTTCTCAATAGTACCATCAGGTCTAAGCTTCTTCTTAAACACCCACTTACATCCTACAGGTTTGCACCCATAAGGACGATCAGTAATTTCCCAAGTTCCGTTTGCTATGATGGAATCCATCTCACTGCGAACGGCTTCTTTCCAGTAGTCAGCATCTTGAGATGCATAAGCTTCTGAAATAGAAGTGGGAGTATCATCCACGAGGTATACAATGAAATCATCACCAAAGGACTTCGCAGTCCTTTGTCTCTTACTTCTGGTAGGAGCTTCACTGTTATCCTCCACAGGATTATCAGGGTGTTCTATCGAAATGGTGGGTTCAGGAATTGTGATTAATTCTTGACTAGATAAACTAGGCATCTCCTGATTTGATGAACTAGACGAATCTTTCATGGGAAAGATGTCTTCAAAGAAAGTCGCATCATTCGACTCCATGATTGTACCAACATGCATGTCAGATACCTGAGATTTCACTATCAAAAATCTATAGCCAATGCTATGAAATGCATATCCCAGAAAGACACAATCCACGGTTTTTGGTCCAAGCTTGCGCTTCTTGGGTATCGGCACATTCACTTTCGCCAAACAACCCCAAGTTCGTAAGTAGGAGAGTTTTAGCCTTTTCCTTTCCCATTCCTCAAATGGAGTAATGGTTTTGTTCTTTTTGGGAACACGGTTTAGGACATGACACGCAGTCTTTATCGCCTCCCCCCACCATTCCTTGGATAGACCCGATGTATCTAACATGGCGTTAACCAAATCATTAAATTTCGGAATTAAATTCATATCGGCAAGCCGCGTCATGCACCCAAAATTAATATGACAAATTCGTGAATGCCAAATATTGGACTCACTATCATTGCAAACATGATTAATAACTTGAGTACATAAGTCTGACAAAGATAAGCGGAACAAGCCTCCGCACTCATAACCCTTTCCAACAAATTGTCCACACTTAGAAACTACAACTTTATTGGACTCAAAGACTAACTTAAAACCATCTCGACACAGAAGAGATCCGCTGACGAGATTCTTATTGATTGAGGGAACGTGCTGCACATTCTTCAGCTGTACGATCTTCCCCGAAGTAAACTTCAGATCCACCGTACCAACACCTTGAACAGAAGCACGTGAGCTGTTTCCCATCAGCACGGAGCCAGCCCGTTCGACCTGATAAGAAGAGAACATGGAAATATCAGCACATACATGTATATTTGCACCAGTGTCTATCCACCAATCAGGTGAATTACAAACTGAAAGAACAGTGGGAAATATACCGTACCCAGCATCCTTCATCTCAATATCACCAAGGACAACATTAGCGGACTTGCCACTATTTCCATGTGAACGCTTGTCAAAGCGATTGGGGCAGCTAGGAGCCCAATGATTAGGATCACCACAGACATGGCAGGATCCTTTCTTCTTATACTCAGTCTTCTCCTTGAAGTTGGTAGTCTGTGCGGCCTTGTTTTTGCCATCAAACTTTCCTTTGCCATCAGACCTGTTCTTATTCTTGAACTTGTGGGACTGGAAGTTGTTTTTCTGCACTACATGTGCGCTAGAACTTCCATCAAAGCCTCGAGGACGTGTATCTTTTGCTCTCGCCTTTTCTTCAACATGAAGAGATCCGATGAGATCCGAAACAGAAAACTCCTGTCTCTTATGTTTCAGAGAGGTAGCAAAGTTCCTCCAAGAAGGAGGAAGCTTGGCAATAATGCCTCCGGCCACGAACTTGTCCGGTAAGTTACACTTGAACTGCTCGAGTTCTTTGGCAAGGGACTGTATCTCATGAGCCTGATCCACGATGGGACGGTCATCAGTCATCTTGTAGTCATAGAATTGCTCCATGATATACAGTTCAGTGCCAGCATCCGAAACACCAAACTTGGCGTCCAGTGCATCCCACGCATCCTTGCCATTATCAAATGACATATAGGTGTCAACAATGTTGTCACCAAGAATATTGAACAAAGCCCCCATAAACATGGTGTCGACTTTCTGAAACGCTTCCTCCTGAACAGGAGAAAGGTCTCCCTCAGGTTTGCCAAGAGTGGCGCTATAGCAGCCTAGGTTTTTCAACCATAGAACTGTTCTCGTGCGCCATCTCTTATAATTGACACCGTCAAAAGGAGGCGTCCTTGTAGCCGCGGCTAAACCAGTTGAATTCAGTTGCCTATAATCAGGTTTTTGGATTGTTGAAAATATAAGCAAATTACCATAATATTTAATCCGAAATAAGTAATAATAAATCATGACTATAAGTGTTAGAATTAATCTAATCATGTATACTAGCAGAATAAACGAACAGATCATATTCAACTAGAATAAACATATCACATCTATTACAAGAGCTAGTACAAGAAATTGCAACATAAACTGAACTAGATAGGAACAGATTACGTACGGTGCTGGAGGAGGAATCGGGTTCGCGTTCAGGTTGGGTTTGAGGTTGACACCAGTGTCGTCAGCCATGGCGTCGATGTAGAGGCTGCTGATGTCCGGGAAGAAGCCCTCGTCGGGGAAGGAGTGGTCGGTCGACGTGATGCCGTCAGTAGTCGCGCAGACGCGCTCCCCAAAAACTTGATCGCCCCTCACCCGTACAGGTTCACGAGAGGCGGTGGTTCCGGAGGCCTACTGTCCCGTCGTCCGGTGCACGCCGGAAGAGGGGATGGAGAAGGTGTAGCGGCGGCGCAAGGTTCTGGAGGCAGAGAGATGTGTATTTTCTCGTATTAGGGTTTTAGCCAAAGGCCGTCTATATATAGGCGCCGGTCGGGTAAGACGTGGGGCGTAGTCCACGTCCGAGTAGTAACAGCCCACGTTTCCGGAAAAACCGGAAACGGCTGACAGAAAAATAACTCGCACAATAATTTTCCCGAGCAGCAAAAGATAAGATCGGCACCGAGGCACAATTCCGCAAACCGCGGCGCGCGCGTCGTGACGAGGCGAGGCGTGGCGAGGCGGGCGGCGGAGGAGGAGGAGCGCGCGTGTATGCCACTCCTCTTCACTCTCTTTAGGAGGTAGTGAAACACTCCACTATATATATTGGTCCAACTCCCTCTAAACTAGCAAGGTGGGACTAAACTTTGGTGCCACCCCTTGCTAGGCATGAATGGGCCAAGAGAATTTCAGAATTTGTATTAGGCTATGGGCCAAGGCCCACACCCAAATTCCAACAATCCCCCACAAATTCTCATAGGCACATATCATCACATCACATCAATCAGTTCCAGAGCATTGTTTATATACCGGTGCGAGGTGGAGACTGTTAAGTTGAACTTCCACTTAGAACTTCATGCTACACTAGATTGCAACTTGAATAGTGGACTATGCCTTGAACTACAAGTTTGGTGCGCACTAGTTTCACATAAGGTCTAGACCGATACAGGGCTGCCGCGAAGCTTCTCCGCGGTTTGGAGCTTATGCGTCATACTCCATGGCCTTTCATGAGTTTATTAGAGAGCACCCAACTCTCACGGACTGCGACGTTTGACAGTCAGACTCATATAGGTGTGTTCTTCAAAAGATGTTCTGCAGGACAACATCTTTGCTTAAACAAGCCACTCAGAACACATTAAGGTAAATACCAACCTGCCATGCAGAATAGGAGAGTATTGCATCTATACGGAGTGGTAGTATGCTATAAGGATACTCTCCTCCCAGTTGTCCAACAGCTTGTCTCCCAACTCTACTTCACGGGATCTCCGATCACATAGAGCGGGTTACCACTGTGAGCAACTCAAAAAGTGGGTCTCAAACCCATCTCCCTCGATGCATTATCTATCACATTACGTGATAGACCCTTTGTGAAGGGATCTGCCAGATTTTTAGATGTTTGGATATAATCCAATGCAATAACTCTGGAGTTTCTCATTTTCCTGACAGATTTCAATCTCCTCTTCACATGTCTTGATGACTTCATATTGTCCTTAGAACTGTTTATTTTTATGATCACAGTTTGATTATCACAGTTCATAAGGATTGCGGGTATTGGTTTTTCAACCACAGGTAAGTTCATCAAGAGTTCACGAAGCCACTCTGCTTCAACAGTGGCTGTGTCTAATGCTGTGAGTTCTGCTTCCATAGTTGACCTCGTTAAGATGGTCTGCTTGCAAGACTTCCAAGAAACAGCGCCACCACCAAGTGTAAACACATAACCACTCGTGGCCTTAGTCTCATCAGCATCAGAAATCCAGTTTGAGTCACTATACCCTTCAAGTACCCTTGGATACCCGGAGTAGTGAATCCCATAGCTCGCAGTGCCTTTCAAATAACGCAAAACCCTTTCAAGGGCCTGCCAATGAACATCTCCAGGATTTGAGACAAATCGACTTAACTTGCTTACAGCAAAGGAGATGTCAGGCCTCGTAGCGCTGGCTAAATACATAAGCGAGCCAATAATCTGAGAATATCTCAGCTGATCTTTAGCATCCTTAGGATCTCCCTGATTCTTTCGAACCAACACGCTAGGATCATATGGTGTAGGAGAGGATCTACATTCGCTATACCCAAAACGACTCAAGATCTTCTCCACATAGTGAGACTGAAGCAGTGTTATCCCACCATCATCATCTTTCAGCAGCTTGATGTTCAATATCACATCAGTCACTCCTAGATCTTTCATCTCAAAACAACGAGATAGAAAGTCTTTGACCTCATTGATAACATTAATATTGGTCCCGAATATCAGTATATCATCAACATACAGACATAAGATGACTCCCTCGCCCCCACCATGGCGCGTGGCGTGGCGTGGCGTGGCGTGGCGTGGCGTGGCGAGGCGAGGCGGGCGGCGGAGGAGGAGGAGCGCGCGTGTATGCCACTCCTCTTCACTCTCTTTAGGAGGTAGTGAAACACTCCACTATATATATTGGTCCAACTCCCTCTAAACTAGCAAGGTGGGACTAAACTTTGGTGTCACCCCTTGCTAGGCATGAATGGGCCAAGAGAATTTCAGAATTTGTATTAGGCTATGGGCCAAGGCCCACACCCAAATTCCAACAAGAGCTGCCTAGTTCCATTTCACAAAAATGAAACGACTACATTGTCTATTTAGATTGCCTATAACCAACAGAACTTTTGCCTATAAGCAACAGAACTTTTGCAAACACTGGTGCTTTGCTGTTTGCGTAACATTTGAGAGTTTTCCATGTGATTGAGAGTTTCCTCTCACCCTGTCAAGGATACTAACATGCATTACTTGTGCCATCTTGTAAGCTGTGTGTATTACTTGTGCCATTTTGCGACAACCTAATATGTTTTTCCCTTGTTGTTTCCTGCAGAACATTGCCTACCTCTTGCAGGTCGTTCTTTTCATCGCCCATGTCCTCGTATACTACAACGCGAGCGCCGTCTGGTGGCATGCTCCGGTAGCTGCTGCGATAGTGTCGCCTGTCTTCGTAGCACCCCTGTACTTCACGCCTGTGCTTAGAGACGTTTTCATCAGGGCATATGCTACGGCACCCTCTAACACGTGCAGCAGCAGCGATGTCAGTAGCAAGCCGCTGCTCTGCGAGGAAGTGTAAGAAGCGTAGTAGTAGTACTTGCCAAGAAGGTGCACCATTTGGTATGCATGGGTGCTGCGGCCTCCTGTCTGTCTAGTTAAAGTTTACGTAGCTTTGTGCGTGCACCTGGTAAACTGGGAATCACTCTCGGATGATTGACTTGGATTGGATGTAGTAGTTGACTCACTTGTAGTAGCTTTGATATGCTGGTGTGTGTGTGGTTTGTCTGGTACGTAATTCTGAGGCCGGCGGGAGCAGATAATATGTGTGAGGTCATAGAGAAAAACAATTCAGCTCAATGCGTGAAATCATCATATGAACGCTCGGCTGCCTAGGTAGAGCTTTATATTCGCTATCCAAGAACTCCTTAGCTTAGTCCAGAAATACATTACCTTCTGAATATGATCAAACAGTTAGCTGAGACACTCTGCGGCCTTGTTTGGATACTGCGATTGTTTTAACAGAACACGTTTAGCCTATTCTCAAGTAACCGTCTAACAAACAAAAACTCTGTTTGGATTTGGCGATTAAAACGTGGATAAGGAAAACCTGATTTCCACAATCCACGGAAAAACATATATTCCTTGTTTTTGTGGAAACGCGTTCACTGGAGAACGATTGCAGCTACTACTCAACAAACTTACCAAACAGGATTTTCCTAATTCTTGTCAACCGTATCGTTAGAGCACGTCCACTCGTTCGCGTTCCTAGGCCCAATTCTGGTGCTATTTAGCGCCGACGCCCAGTTTCCCACTTGTGTTTCCAGGTCGATTCCCGGTTTTGGCTACTTGTGTTTCCAGGTCGACTCCCGGTTTTGGCTAAATTTTGAACAACGGCGATTTGAACGTTTTTATTTAAACATAGACGAGTTCGTACATATTATGACAATTTCGTAGCAACTAGGTGGACAAAATACCTACCCTGCCTCAGACCAGTGGCACTACTCCCTTCACCTAGCTCCAGCCGCTCGACGCACTAGAAGACGCCCTCCTCTCCAGCCACCTTGCCTGACTTCTCGCCCTCCTCTCTGTTATGCTTCAACAAGAGAACAAGAAATGATGCCCTCCGCTCGTACATATTATGTCAAATTCGGACATATACCCGAATTTTGACTGTATTAGGCTAAAGAAAAAAACTAGTAATAACTACTAGGCGATGCTGATGCCGATGCCGCCGGGCGCGCCGTTCACATGACGAAGTAGCCGGGCGCGCCGTACATCTACATGATAGCTCCGTTTGTTTTCTCAAAATAGAACCTATGTGGAATTACTATTCACGGTTTTCTACTGGGAAATATTAATGGACCAAGATTCTCTAGATACTAAACATTGCAACTAGCAACCATAAACAAAACATACATTCATTGTGTTTGTGCATGGTTACAACTGCACAGGCACAACTGATATGGCCAGCACCACATAAGAAGTAAGATATTGAAAGGAAATACTACCTCCCTACCATAATTCATGTCGTTTTGGTAGGCTAATTTAGCCTACCAAAATGTATTATATTATGATACCATGGTCTACGCAAAACTAAAACTCAAGGGAACTTATTACCACCTAAAGTGACACCTAGAAACGCTAGTACAAAAGAAAAGCATCAACTACTTAATTATAGAGATGTTTATTTTGTGCTGCTCTGTTTCAAAACTTGATCTTTTCAGTCCTATAAGATTGCCATCATATCCAGGCGACACAAAAAACCAAAAAACGATCAATGGCTCAGATTGCTCGGAAAAGGCAAAGGGAGCCAACGTTTGGTAACACGGAACAAAGGCCCATTCGTCCAGCACTGCTACAGAAATCAAGATGCAGCGCTGGCCCATCAAGACGGGCCACCGACCTACTGCTCTCCTCCATAAAACCAAAGGCCCTGCTGACTCGAACGTGTCACACCCAAAGGCGCCTCCTGGAGAAGGATCCACATCGCGATCCCGATGCCTCCGCCGGCGGCCACTACTCGGAGGAGGGGACGAGCCAAGAAAACCCCGGCGTTCCACGTCTCCGTGTTCCACTGCATGCCGTCGGAGCCATGGGAGCCGTGGGAACGGGACTGGGCGGAGCTGCCCGCGGACGCGATCTCGTGCATCCTGCACAAGCTGGACCTTCGGGAGCTCCTGGTCGGCGGCGTGGCGGAGGTGTGCCGCTCCTGGCGGCGCACGGCGCGGGAGGAGCCCGAGCTATGGCGGCACATCGACGTCCGCTTCGTGCCCGTTGTCCCGCAGTTCACCTGCCGTTCCACGCGCGCAAATGTCATGTGGTCAGCCTTACGGCTCAGTGCGGGGCAATGCCACACCTTCTGGCCAAAAACCTCGACGATGACCTCTTCATGTTCCTCGCCAAGCAGTAAGATCGTTTCTTCTTAATAACCCTCCCTCCCTATGTTTACGCCAAAATAGAGGATTGTTATCAGGGGCTTAGCCAGGAATTGAACATAAAAATTTAGTAAACGAAGCTCCTCTTTTTTTTTTTAGTAATTTTCATGTGAGAGACATGTCTATTTCTCTATATCTATAGGCCAGCTGAATGATAGTAGATGTCAAAGTCAGTATCATATTCCGGTAGTAAGTAATACGGAAAATTTGCTACGGGACACCGTTATTTTCTGTCATTTGCTGAAACACATTGTTTAATTGTGTCTTTGCCAGGTACCATTACAATTTTGTGGCACATTTGCCAGGACACACCACAGAGCCAAAAAAGGAAAGTTTTAGCACTTTTGCCCGGGTGACCATGTTATGGCCGGGTTTGAAGAAAATGTGCCAAACTTTCCCTTTTTGGCCGTGCGGTGTGTTCTGGCAAATGTGACACAAAATTGTAATGGTACCTGGCAAAGACACAATTAAACAATGTGTTTCAGCAAATGACAGAAAATAACGGTGTCCTGTAGCAAATTTTCCCTAAGTAATAAGAAAGAGAGAAGAGAGAGAGAGAAGAGAGAGAGAGAAGAGAGAGGCCATCGATTATAATCCAAATTTCATCTATAATTTGAAGTTTTTTGAAGAAAAGTTATATGCACATGTTTAACAATTGTGTACGGTCTAGTACTAAATTAACAAAGTGATTACCCTATAAAATATTTTCCTGAAATATATCTAACAGTGTGTACTAATTACCGGACCAATATGCCTTAATCCATACAAATAAATCAAGATAGGTAACCTGGGTATACCAGTGTACCTTCAAAATTGAGTGCCCGCACATCCGCCCTTGATTATTATTTTACAACCTAAATTTGTTTGGATAGGATAAAAAAGAACGGACAACACTTTCTGTGCAACGATTTAGACAGTCAATAGACTAGAAACTTATGCTATGAAATGTTTTTTTCAGACTATTATACTACTACCATGCTTTTTTCAGAGTATGAAATGTTGCAGAGGCCAGGGCTATGCTCCCATGTTGAAAAAATGCTATGAAATGTTGGTGCTGATTTTCTCTTGCACCCTCCAATTAATGCTTCCTTCACAAAAGATGAGAGTTTGCTGGCTCGCTTGAGAATTTGAGATTTCTAAATTTGGATTGACGGTATACTCATATTAATTTTATCTTTCAGGGCGCCTTCACTGAAGAGCCTTTATCTTAGCAGTTGCCATCAAATCATCTTCAATGGAGGATTTGCGAAGGGAATAAAGAAGCTCCGTTTGCTTGAGGAGCTTACGCTTGTTAACTGCTACCCTGATGAACAAGTGCTCGATCATGTCGCAGAAACGTGCCGATGCCTGAAGCACGTCAGACTTGTCCACGAAACCTGTCACTCCTATCGTATCAAGCAGCCTACTGATGATCGAAAAGCTTTCGCAATCGCAAGGATGCAAGGGCTACGTTCCTTGGAGCTCGTCAACGATAATCTCGGCAACATAGGCCTCACAGCCATCATTGACAATTGCCCCCACCTAGAGCGTCTTACCATTCAGGAATGAAGCAACATCAGCATGGATGCTAACCTAGCAGCGAAGTGTGCGCGGATCATCATGGATTACGATGAGTACTTTCCGTCATCTGGACCTTGTAGTTCTTACAGTTCTCCGATGTCTTGGTTCACTAACGACGACTACGACTACGACGATTACCATGATCTTTTTCTTTATTCCTACCTTGGTGATGAGATTGACGGCGCCGATTTTGAGGAGCATGAAAGGCTCCTTGACGTCAAGGGCATGCGTAGGTACTTGAGCTAATCTACTAATGGAGTAGACTTGGATGTTTTGATGTCAGTGCCTTGATGCTGCCTTTTCTTTTCATCAAATGTATGCACGTTTGTTTTGCTTTATTCTAGATGCAACTTCTGTTCAGGAGAATCGACTTTTCTTCATGGTGTTTAGTGCCTACTAGCCTCCGGTGTGTGCAAGATCTGACCGCCATAAGATATATATGAACCTTTGAAATAACATTGCCTTGACATATATATTTTCCTTCATCTGCAAGAACGAGTTTCGAAACATCATCATAATCTGTATGTGAAGTGCCCTGGACGAATATGTTTCTTAGTGTGGCATCATGGAACTGTAGGTTCTTAATTGATTAATTACGACATGGTGGTAAACATGAACATCCATCCGTGTTTGCTACACCCCTGGTAAACATGAAACGTATATCCGTGTTTGCCATACCCCTCATCTAAATATGTGTACACGTTTTTCTTGCTTCTGTGCTCTGTGCTTCTAAATTATCATTAACACATGCTCATATGTTGGTGCTACCACTGGACTCTAGGAGTCGAAGACTGATTCAGGATTAGTTCGGCTTGAATCGTCGGCTCGAAAAATAAAAATGTATCTCTATGATGTTTCCGTACTAGACGTAATATGATGTTTCGGAATAAAATTTACTCCTTATGCACTTATCTTGTATGTGATCGTGTATCCAATTTGTTAAGACTTCTGTAGTTGTGTGGTTACTCTTTGCTATATACACTTGGAGTAAGCTTGTTTTTTCAAACTGTTTCAAGAGATCTTTTTTTGAATAGTACAGCAAGTGCCATTTTTCTGCTACAATAAATCTAACAGGGTGGAACCTGGATGCAACATAGCTGTTTTATTTTGAAACATAAAATTTAATGGATATCCCTTTGGCTGGCATAGTAAGAAGGAACTTGTCGAGATTTTTGTATTGATTTGTCCAATCAAAAAAATACTAAAATTAAATCGCACATACTTGTTGGTCTGCATTGCAAGCTCTATTGCACATACTTGTTGGTGTTGCCGTGTGTTTTCTAAATAAGACACGGCAAAGTCTCTACCGTGTGTCTTACGCGTAGACATGACAAAGTAAAGTGCGATGACGGTTCTCTTGGAGACGACGGTGTCTATTCTTTGCCATGTATCACCCAAAAATCCAACACCGTTCGAAAAGTACACGGCAAAGAGGTTTCCTTTGCCGTATATCTCATGGAAAAGTACACGGCAAAGTGGCTGCCTTTTCAAAAAAAATGAAAAAAAATTCAATTGTTTTTCAAACTTTTTTGAATATTTTTTACTCGTTAATCTCATATAGGATATTTTAACCCTAAGTATGCTTAATATTAGGTCAAATTGTACTCATAATCAAACTTCTCCTTCGGTCATCCATCCTAACACTACTCTAGCCCTAACACGCTTAACTTCTTCGTTTCCTCCGAATGAGCTTCCGAGAAAAAACCATACCTTGTCGATAATACTTTTATATCAATCCTATTAACTCTTGGACCATGATGTCACACATCTCGGTTTTAGATCAAAACAATTATTTAAGAAATGAATAAGTAATAATAATCTTGAATCCAAATAAAAAATAAAATGATTTTTTTGCCTTTTTCTATTTAATATGGAATAATTCATATATTTAAATCCGTAAATCGGAATTTGACAAATAAAATGTCTAAATCGGTCAGAATTATGTGAGGAATCCAAATATTACATCCATATAATCTTGTGAAAATAGGATGGTAGCATTTTGAATTAGCCATTTGGTGGTTGCTTCACAAAACCCCACGTTTTTTGTGCTTGGAAAATATAAAATGGCTTTTTGGTGCGACGGAAAGGAAAACTTCCCCCCTGCAACATTGTTCGCCATCCCATGATACCCATGCATGTATAATATGGGCACATTATCACAAACTATGTCTTGATTCTAGCCATAATATTAGTCATTTGACCGGAAAGCCAGGAAACCTCGAATGAAATAAGTCATTTTGTGAAGGTTTTTGAGACATAATCAATATATGAAGTTTGTTATTTTAACTTCCAACTATGTCACATAATATGACACCATGCAAAGGTTTCGTATTCTTTCGATCGTTTTTGAATTTTTATGCCCATTTTAAACTATCGACAAACTTTGTCGAACGACGGGTATGAAGATTCTTAGCTCGGGGCTGAGCCTCTCTAAACTTGCATTAGATCTCTGATGAAATAGCATATTATGAACCTAAAAATGATTTTTGTAAAGAAGCATGAGCATCAGAATATGTATGTGTAGTTCATATCTGACCCACTTCCTACCGATTCAGCAGGAATTTGTCTTTTTCACCTAAGGTGGACGGAAAGTTTTGAGATCCCCCTGTTGGAACATTCTCCATGTAAGATGGTCTAGTATTTTTGAAAAATAGGATCGTAGTATTTTGAATTACCCATTTGGTAGTTACTTCACAAAACCCCACGTTTTTTGCGCTCGGAAAATATAGAATGGCTTTTTGATGCGATGAAAAGGAAAACTCCCCCCCCCCCCGCAACATTGTTCGCCGTCCCATGATACCCATGCGTGCACAATATGGACACATTATCACAAACTATATCTTGATTCTAACTATAAAATTGGTCATTTGACCGAAAAGTCTGGAAACCTCGAATGAGATAGGTCATTTTGTGAAGGTTTTTGAGACATAATCAATATATGAAGTTTGATATTTTTATTTCTAACTATGTCACATAATATGACACCACGCAAAGGTTTTGTATTCTTTTGATCGTTTTTGAATTTTTATGCCCGTTTTAAACTATCGACAAACTTTGTCAAACGGCGGGTATGAAGATTCTTAGCTCGGGGCTGAGCCCCTCTAACTTGCATTGGATCTCTAATGAAATAGCATATGATGGACCTAAAAATGATTTTTGTAAAAAAACATGAGCATCAGATCATGTACCTGTAGTTCATATCTGCCCCACTTCCTATCGATTCAGCAGGAATTTGTCTTTTTTACCTGGGGTGGACAGAAAGGATTGAGATCCCCTGTTGACACATTGTCCATGTAAGGTGGTCTAGCATTTTTGAAAAATGGGGTGGTAGCATTTTGAATTAGTCATTTGGTGGTTGCTTCACAAAACCCCCCATATTTTACGCTCAGAAAATAAAAATGGCTTTTTGGTACGATGAAAACGAAAACTTCCTCCTACAACATTGTTTGCCATCCCATGATGCACATGCATGCATAATACGGGAATATTATCACAAACTATGTCTTGATTCTAGCCATAAAATTGGTTGTTTGACCCGAAAGTCAGGAAATCTCGAATGAGATAGGTCATTTTGTGAATATTTTTTGAGATATAATCAATATTCCAAGTTTGATATTTTTCCTTCTAACTATGTCACATAATATGACATCACGCGAAGGTTTCACATTGTTTCGATCATTTTTGAAAAAAAAATTATATCTGTTTTAAACTAGGGATTTCTATTTTCGTACCCACAATTCGTTAGTTGTACTTAGTTTTCCCCAACCACTTAGTTTTTCCTCACTTTTGTCCATCTCCTTTTACGAAACTCTCACATGGTTTGAAACTCGTCGTCCGTTGCCGTTACGTGCTGACAAGTGGGGCCGCGTTCAGTCGGGTCCCGTAGTGGACCCTCGCCGTTACGTGCTGACAAGTGGGACCGCGTTCTATTGGGTCCCGTAGTAGACCCTTGCTGTTACATGCTAACAAGTGGGACCGCGTTCAGTCGGTTCCCGTAGTGGACACCTCTCTCAACTTATCCAGATCAGCATCAGACCCACAGCTTATCCATTGAGCGTCGGATCTATAGCATTTCCATGTGAGTGCCAGACCCACATCTTACCCAGGTTGGCATTGCAAGATGGGACCCCGAGCCAGCCCCGCGCCCACGCCCGTGCCATTGCCTCCCCTTTCTTCTTCTCCTCCGGTGACGGCGGTCCTTTGTCTAGCTTCATTTTCATATAGTGAAATGTAATGCATATTGATATATTGCAAATGTATCTATAATTTTTGATGTTCCATGCTTAGTTTTATCCACTTTCTTGTGTTTTGTTCCAACTTTGGAGTACTTTTATTATGATTTCTTGGACTAACCTATTAACAAGAGCCACAATGCAGGCTGCCTGTTTTCTGCTGTTTTTGGTTCCAAGAAAGTCAGAAAATGAATATTCTCGGAATTGGACGAGACAAAAGCCAAAGTGTCTATTTGTCCGGAAGGGATCAAGTGCCAGAATACGAGAGGGAGAGGGGCCAGGGGCCGGCCACACCACCTGGCCGTGCGGACAGGCTTGGCCCGCACCAGGGGGTGGTCTGGCCGACCCCAGCACCCCCTCGGCCTCTCCTTCTGCCTATAAGTTGCCTTCATGACGAAAACCCTAGGTACCCGATCAAAAATCCATGAAAGAGTCTGTAGCCACTGTCGTCTCTGTCCCTAGATCGGGGGGGAGGGGATCTGAAGCTCTTCCCGACACCCTGCCGGAGAGGGGAATTCACCTGGAGGCCTTCTTCATCACCATGCAAGCCTCCGGTGTGATGCGTGAGTAGTTCATCCTTGGACTACGGATCCATGTAGTAGCTAGATGGCTGGTCTCTCCTCCTTTGTGTTTTCATGTTTAGATCTTGTGAGCTCCGTTCATGATCAAGATCATCTATTTGTAATTCATACATGTTGTGTTTGCGGGGATCCGATGGATATTGAGATGCTATTTCAGATTGATTATTGATTCTATCATGTCTTTGTTATTTGAGATCTTGCATGCTTTCCGTTGTTAGTAGCTATCTTGGCCAAGTAGATGTTAGCAACTCCAAGAGTTAGTATTTATGCTCGATAGTGGGTTCATGCCTCTAGTAATCTGGGGAAGTGACAGAAATCTCTAAGGTACTAGATGTGCTGTTGCTACTAGGGAGAAAACAACAATCCTTTGTTCATAGAACAATTGTATTGTTTACTTTACACGCAGTTCGTAAAGCAATAATCTGTTGCTTGCAACTTAATACTGGAGGAGGTTCGAATGATAACCTGAAAGTGGATTATTAGTCATAGATGAAGTCGGATGGTGGTCTATGTATTATGTTATAATGCCCAATCAAGTCTCAGAGGAGTCAAGATGATTAGTATATGCATGTATTGTTTTCTCGGTGTTTGTCAATTGCCCCGCTGTAATTTGTTCACCCAACATGTTATTTATCTAAGGAGAGCCACCTCTAGTGAACTATGGATCCCGGTCCTTTTTTACTTTACATACAATCTACAACTGTTTACTGCTCTGTGTTTACTTTCTGCAAACTTTTACTTCTTTCCATTTGATACGTTTAATCCTTTGTTTTCCGCAAAACACGGTGAGATTGACAACCTCATCGCAAGTTGGGGACAAAGTTCTGTGGTTGTGTTGTGCAGGTCTCCACGTTGCTACTAGCACCGGTAGTGCGCCCTGCCAAAGCTCAGCTAGTAACACCTTTGGGGTGTTTCCTTGCTCCTACTGGTTCGATTAAACCTTGGTTTCATAACTGAGGGAAACTTGCTGCTGTGCTCATCATACCTTCCTCTTGGGGTTCCCAACGAGCTCTACATCAACACCGCCATCAAGCATTTTTCTGGGTGCCGCACATTAAGCCATCAAGCATTTTTTTGGCACCGTTGCCGGGGATGAAAGGTAAAGGTATTCACACCGGAGGATTAAAGAAGAAGAACCTCCCACGGCAAACGCCATTTTTCTGGCGCCATTGCCGGGGAGTCAAGGACATCTTCACAAGGGGAGTCCCTCATAACCAATCTCTTTACTTTGTTGTTTTTGTTTTGCTTAGTTTCTTTTTGCTTTGTTTGCTTGTTTTGTTCTTCAAAAAAACACAAAAAAATAGTTTTACTAGTTTGCTTTCTTATTTCAAAAACACAAAAAAATTAGTTCCTTTCTTAAGTTGCCTTTATGACTAGCTCTGCTCCAATCACTATTTCATTATGGATAGCTCACTCAGTTTCCTATTTGGGAACAGTTTTATGACTACTAAGGTAATAGATGAACCACCGCCTGCTAGAATCTCCATGGAAGAAGAAATTGCTGAACCTGAAAGCTCATTAGATGAAAAAGAGGAGGAGAGTGATGGACAAAAGGAGGAAGAATGGATCTACCCATGCCTACCTTCTAATGAGAGTAACTCTTTATCCCTTACATTATTTGATTGTCCCCCATGCTTATCAAAGGAGGGTGAATGTTATGTTCTCGAGGATTCTTTTGAAAATGTTTATAATAAAGCTCTAGTGCTTGTAGATCATGAAAAGCATGCCTTATGTGATAGTTATATTGTTGAGTTTATTCATGAGGCTACTGAAAATTATTATGAGAGAGGAAAATATGGTTGTAGAAGTTTTTATGGTAATGAAACACCTCTCTGTGTGCTGAAAGTTTTGAAATTACTTTTGTTTTATCTTCCTATGCCTGTCACTTTGTTCTTTTTGCATTTATTTGCATACAACATTCCTATGCATAGGAAGTGGGTTAGACTTAAATGTGTTTTGAATTTGCTTCTTGATGCTCTCTTTTACTTCAATTCATATTTCCTATGAGAGCATCTTCTCAAATTTTCATGCCTAACTTAAAGGCGTTAAAGAAAAGTACTTGTTGGGAGATAACCCAAGAGTTTTAGTTGAGTCTTGGAAGTTATTACCTCTGTAATAACCTCTCCTTACCCTTTTTATTTTCTTTTTGTGCCAAGAGTAACCTCTAATGAGAGTAAAGTAATGATTGGGAAAGTTGCTGTCCCGAAACAGATTTATGTGCTTCACCGTAAAACTTTCTGAGAGAGCTCTGTACGTCGGATTGAGCTGTAATGTTTTGTGCTTCTGCCCCAGGTTGTTATCTAACTTCCGTTAGTTCAACACTTTTTGATTTGAGCAACAGAAGGTCTTCAAAAAAATTCGTCTTTACCTGCTGGTCTGTTTTGACAGATTTCTGTCATTTTCTGCATTTGCTTCTTGTTAGTTCCTTCTTGAGTTTCTTTGGGGAATTGAGCTTTTTGAGGAAAGTGCTACAGTAGCTGGTGTTCTAATGGAAGTTTATTTGGTGTTAGAACTGAACCTTGAGACTTATTTATCTTAAAGTTCACTAATGTTGCTAATGAGATTGTGTGAAGTTTTGTATAAAGGAAAAATTTCAGGTGTATGGAAGGAATGAGCATGAGATGAAGGATGGACTAAAGCTCAAGCTTGGGGATGCCACGCGTGTCACCACAATAAACATCCAAGAAGTACAAGCTTCAAAGCTTGGGGATGCCCAAGGCATCCCCCTTCTTCATCAATAAAAATTCCAGGTTTCTTCCAAACACTTCATTTTTATTGTTTCATGCACAGTTGTGTTTTTCTTGGAGCGTCTTCTTTTTCGTTTTTGTTTTGGTTTTTAGTTTGCTTGGTTTGCTTAGTTCACTGAATAAATTGGTTGGACCCCCTCTTTCACACATTGGTTTGCAAATAGTTTGGTTTGGTTTTGGAAAAGAGTAGGAAAGTTCATGCTTATGTGGTAAAAAGAGCTTGTTTTTGACTGTGGCCTATGTTTTGTCATGCCATGCTTGATATCGTTTTGGCTTTATGCTTAGTATTCTTTGCTGTAGCATGACTTGTTATAAACAATTGAGATTGCTTAATGTGCCTTGGATGAATCATGCGTTGTTTTAGCATATTAAAGCATAGTATAGTGGTATTCTCCTTTGATGCTTTATTTGGGTTGACTTGGCACATGCTCACACCATGTTATGACTATCTCAAGTCACCATAGCCTTTATGATCCTTTAGTTTTCAACTTGTAGTATCACTTTATGCTTTGGTAAATGATATTTTGTCGCTCTGCATGATTATGGCCATTATTGCTCTCTTAGTTTGTCGCTCCCATTCTTTTGCTAGCCTCCACAACAAAGTATGAGTTCCACTCATGCATCCAAATCCCTAAACCAAGTTATTCCAAATAGTCCACCATACCTACCTACTAGCTTATGCTATTCCAAGTATATTCATGCTTTTGTTTACCTTTCACTTGTTATGAGAAAACTAGTGATTAAAGCTCTCATGAACTTGATGGCACACTTTACTTTATTGCCTCTAATAAACTTGAACCATTGGGTCCTTCTTTGTTGCGTATATGCTTGAGCTTTATAAGTTGAAATTAGCAGAACCATGTTTCATGGGGAACGCTTTCAACATTGCACTTGTACTTTGTACCCCGTTGATATTATGTTCTTTTGCTTACGGATCCCGGTGGTGTGAAATAAAAGTGGAACTTGTAAGATCATGGAGTTTGTATGTGTGTTAGAGAAACGCCTGGGCCGCTAGCCTAAGCCATGCCTAATCATGGTGGAAACTTGCAGCATCACCATAATGACCACTCTATGAAGCATCCTCAATAAAAACCTATGCAAATAGCAAATAAAAAGATCGCTGATATGCTCATTGTCTGCTTGCCTTGTCATTTTGATTATGGGAAAGCTCCCGTATCATGTGCAAGGGGTACCCCGTTGGCGGTCCTTAATGATACACATATACTTACAATGACAAGAGCTTACTCGTGACTGAAGTTGAGTAGCATGAGGATCGGTCTTCGTAAGTAAGGGCATGAGATTTCGGTTTATAACTTGTCAAGCATATCCTCTTAGTTGTGTCACTTTAACCTTAATCACCTTCAAGATGCTTATGATAGGGGCAATGAGAGCTGAAAACTACAAGTACCATAATTTTTGGAAGCTCTTTATGAGACTTGAATCCCTACTTCCTTTTTACAAAAGGCCTTTCTTCCACCATTATATTGAGTCTCCACCTTCTAATTTTATGCACCTACTTTGAGAGCATAGTGGTCATTCTTAGTTCTATGTGCATTGTCCCAAGACTAGTTGATTGATGCATAACTTGTTATTGCTTGTTTTAAACTATCGTATCTAGTCACTCTTATGAACTTTGAAGGTGTCCTATGCATTTATATTTGCTACTCTATTTAGGGACAAGCTGAATACTTTTATGCTATGTTTTCTTTATGTGAAACAAACAAACGTCTTGCAAAGAATTGTTATTCATGAATCTTTTGTTTGTGCCTTTTCATGTTGCAACATAGTTTCTTTGCTTATTGCTAGAACTTTGTCTTTCATGTTATGATTGAAGTACTATGATCCTAGCTTTGAATGCTTTGCAAATATTTTGATCAAGTCTTTGATGGTGCATGTCACCTCAAAAATTCTTTCTTTTTATCACTTACCTACTCGAGGACAAGCAGGAGTTAAGCTTGGGGATGTTGATACATTGCAAATGTATCTATAATTTTTGATGTTCCATGCTTAGTTTTATCCACTTTCTTGTGTTTTGTTCCAACTTTGGAGTACTTTTATTATGATTTCTTGGACTAACCTATTAACAAGAGCCACAGTGCCAGCTGCCTGTTTTTTGCTGTTTTTGGTTCCAGGAAAGTCAGAAAATAAATATTCTCGGAATTGGACGGGACAAAAGCCAAAGTGTCTATTTTTCCGGAAGGGATCAAGTGCCAGAATACGAGACGGAGAGGGGCCAGGGGCCGGCCACACCACCTGGCCACGCGGCCAGGCTTGGCCCGCGCCAGGGGTGGTCTGGCCGACCCCAGCACCCCCTCGGCCTCTCCTTCTGCCTATAAGTTGCCTTCATGACGAAAACCCTAGGTACCCGATCAAAAATCCATGAAAGAGTCTGTAGCCACCGTCGTCTCTGTCCCTAGATCGGGGGGGGGATCTGAAGCTCTTCCCGGCACCCTGCCGGAGAGGGGAATTCACCTGGAGGCCTTCTTCATCACCATGCAAGCCTCCGGTGTGATGCGTGAGTAGTTCATCCTTGGACTACGGATCCATGTAGTAGCTAGATGGCTGGTCTCTCCTCCTTTGTGCTTTCATGTTTAGATCTTGTGAGCTCCGTTCATGATCAAGATCATCTATTTGTAATTCATACATGTTGTGTTTGCGGGGATCCGATGGATATTGAGATGCTATTTCAGATTGATTATTGATTCTATCATGTCTTTGTTATTTGAGATCTTGCATGCTTTCCGTTGTTAGTAGCTATCTTGGCCAAGTAGATGTTAGCAACTCCAAGAGTTAGTATTTATGCTCGATAGTGGGTTCATGCCTCTAGTAATCTGGGGAAGTGACAGAAATCTCTAAGGTACTAGATGTGCTGTTGCTACTAGGGAGAAAACAACAATCCTTTGTTCATAGAACAATTGTATTGTTTACTTTACACGCAGTTCGTAAAGCAATAATCTGTTGCTTGCAACTTAATACTGGAGGAGGTTCGAATGATAACCTGAAAGTGGATTATTAGTCATAGATGAAGTCGGATGGTGGTCTATGTATTATGTTATAATGCCCAATCAAGTCTCAGAGGAGTCAAGATGATTAGTATATGCATGTATTGTTTTCTCGGTGTTTGTCAATTGCCCCGCTGTAATTTGTTCACCCAACATGTTATTTATCTAAGGAGAGCCACCTCTAGTGAACTATGGATCCCGGTCCTTTTTTACTTTACATACAATCTACAACTGTTTACTGCTTTGTGTTTACTTTCTGCAAACTTTTACTTCTTTCCATTTGATACGTTTAATCCTTTGTTTTCCGCAAAACACGGTGAGATTGACAACCTCATCGCAAGTTGGGGACAAAGTTCTGTGGTTGTGTTGTGCAGGTCTCCACGTGGCTATTAGCACTGGTAGTGCGCCCTGCCAAAGCTCAGCTAGTAACACCTTTGGGGTGTTTCCTTGCTCCTACTGGTTCGATTAAACATTGGTTTCATAACTGAGGGAAACTTGCTGCTGTGCTCATCATACCTTTCTCTTGGGGTTCCCAACGAGCTCTACATCAACACCGCCATCAAGCATTTTTCTGGGCGCCGTGCATTGAGCCGTCACATATAAAAAAATTATATGAAGTTTATACACCTTTGAACTCTTTGAAATCGTATTTAGGACATGATAATGTTGTGCTAATAAAATCTTGAGAGATTATCATTTCCATGGAGTGAAATATAATGCATAAGCTTGCGTATACAAAAATTATACACCTTTGAAATCTTTAAAATCGCACTTAATACATGATAATGTTGTACTAAGAAAATCTTGAGAGATTATCATTTTCATAGAGTGGAATGTAATGCACAAACTTGCATATGCAAAAAGTATAAACCTTTGAACACTTTTAAATCGTACTTAATACGTGATAATGATATGCTAACAAATTTTTCATAGATTATTATTTTCTTCCTCATTTTTATAGGGTGGAATGTAATGCATAAACTTGCATATACGAAGTTTATACACCTTTGAACTCTTTGAAATCTCACTTAGGACATGATAATATTGTGCTAATAAAATCTTGAGAGATTATAATTTCTATGGAGTGAATATAATGCATAAACTTGCGTATACAAAAATTATACACCTTTAAACTCTTTGAAATCGCACTTAATACGTGATAATATTGTGCTAAGAAAATCTTGAGAGATTATCATTTTCATAGAGTGGAATGTAATGCACAATTATAATCCTTTGAACATTTTTTAAAATCGCACTTAATACGTGATAATGATGTGCTAACAATTTTTTGAGAGATTATTATTTTCTTCCCTACTTTCATAGAGTGGAATGTAATACATAAACTTGCATATATGAAGTTTATACACCTTTGAACTCTTTGAAATCGCACTTAGGACATGATAATGTTGTGCTAAGAAAATCTTGAGAGAGGTTATCATTTCCATAGAGTGAAATATAATGCATAAACTTGCGTATACGAAAATTATACACCTTTGAACTCTTTGAAATCGTACTTAATACGTGATAATGTCGTGCTAAGAAAATCTTGAAAGATTATCATTTTCATAGATTGGAATGTAATTTACAAATTATACACCTTTGAGCACGTTCCCTTTAAATTATATTCAAGTTCATTTGTTTATGGAGTTAAAGTACCGGTGACAAACTCATTATTTTGCATGGATAGAGGGGTGCCCCCGACAGATATATGTGTTATCCTATCCGCTAGATCATAGAGGATCAACGGTTGGTGGGTACGATCCGCATGACAACTGTCTCAACCAATCAGAGCGTAGCAGCAAAAATGAGCATAGGTGTGAGAAATTGTGACCAAGAGAGGGGAAAACTGAGTAGAAGTTAAGAGCCAAGGGCAAAACTGAGTAGAACTTAAATACCAAGGGCAAGACTGATAAAGGGATTCAAATAGAAAATAGAAAAAGATTTAAAAAATGGAAAATTCATCTTTTATACAATAAAATACATCTTGACATATATCAAACTATTTGCAATTCAAATATACAGCAGTTTGACAATTATCGCCTCATTCAGACAAACTATGTTTTGGGGAGGGATGTTTTGGTAAGAGGATTGAGTAGAAAGCCATGAACCTTCATAGAGAGTAGGTGATTTGAGAAGTGGTGATTTATGTTAAAACTTGATTTATATACATTTTCTATGGTGACAGGTAACATAATAAGACTCCCTGGGTAGATGCCACTATGCTTTGATCTTTTTGAATTTGTTGTGCATAAAATGACCCAATTAGCTAGCTAAAACCCATTCGTTTACTCTCTGTTGACCAGCCACCGGAGGGTAAAACTGAGTATATTGCACACGACAGTGTTAGTACTGGAGGAAAAAACTGAGCACAACCAAACTGCTAGTGTTACACTCGAGGGCAAAATTGAGCAGAACTAAGTTGTCAGGGTTAGACACGAGGGAAAAACGTGTCTCACGGTACGCGTGTGCGGTGCACAGGGCGGTAGCGAACACGTGTAGCCGTGCACGATGCAGTACCGTACGCGGTTACGCGGTGCACGGTGGTGCAACGAAACATCGCTTCCCTTCTCCTTTAATAGGCCTCCTCACTCTCACTCATCACTCACTCGCTCACTCAACCGTCTCCACTGTCCCATCACCTTCTGCAAACCCCCAAGAAAACCCCAAACATGCCGGCGATGGAGAAGAACGACGCGGTAGCCATCGGCGCCTCCAAGGCCGCCGACGAGGAGGCCCCCGTACATTCCCCCCGTCCAGGCATCGAAGGCAGTCGCCGTCCCCGTCCCCGCATCCGCCGTAGCCGCTGGCGAGGAGGCCCCCGCCGGTCTCGGGAAGATCCCGCTCGGCTGGGCCCCCTACGAGGAGGTTGATTACATAAGGCCGGAGAACCCCTACGACACCAGCATCACCGATCCATGGTCGGAGGCAACCAGCGTTTTCTCCCCTTTCCTTGTTCTTCCCCCATTCCCATTGTTGGATGCTAGATCGTATATTATTAGGGTTCGGTTGTTCGTATTTTTATAGTAGCTAATCCTCTTGTGTTAGATCTCGTATTTCGATGAATCCCCTGTTCGTATTTGAATCTCCCCTGTTCGTAGTTGGGATCAGTATTCGATTTGGTTTGAGATTTGGGGAATAATCAGGGGATCTCAATTAGTTAATTTATGGAAATAATCAATCTCGATAATCAAAGTATCTCAATCATGTCCTTATTGCAGTTCCTTATTGCAGTGTACTGTTTTTCCAACAGGAGGATATCAGCGACGTCTGCAGCGACAACGAGTCCAAAGACACCAAGACACGTCATATGCTAAGGAGGCTGAAGTCCGGCCAGTACGATAACTACTTCGTCGGCGACGTCTACATGTGCCCCTTCTGCACCACCAGGAGGCTCCGCGCCACCGAGTTCAACTCCCTCGTGAAGAATGCCGAGGACGTGAGGACCCGTAGCGAGTCCGTGAACGTCCACGGCTTCAGAGCCAAGCACCAGGCGATCGGCCTTCACCTCCGCAACCTGCAGAAGATGGCCATTGGGGAGGGTCGCATGTCCCCGTTCAAGCCCAAGGCACCCAAGGTCAAGGGACCGGACAGTAAGAAGTGGAGGAGGCGCCAGAGGCAGGAGGCGGAGGCTCTCCTAGCGGAGGCCATGAGGGGCCACTGATCTTGTGCTGCTGCTCGTGTAAAGCAGCTTCTTTTGTCTTAACTGTGTTGAACTTGTCCGCTGCTGCTGCTGAGCAGCCTATTTGTTGAACCTCGTTAAGTACCGTACTATATAACCTATATTAGCTGCTTTATCTATACCTACTCTGTTTACTAAATTATTTATGGTGCTGATTATATTTGCTGCCAGATTGGAGAAAACGAGCGCTAAAAGGAACAATGAATAAAGATAGAAGCTGCTCTAGATTCGCTACCTTTTAAGAAAAAATACACAATTGTTAGCGAGAGAGAGGGGGAAAATACGCTCTTAAAAAGGCCAATCACAAAAATAACAAAAAAGAAAACCCACGTAACCATCAAACGTGCCCCATGAGGTCCCACACCACGTCCCCCATAATCAGCGAGAAATGGATGGTTGGTCCACCGTGTATCCTATTCTCACCTGCCAGCATATAATGATCAAGGCGACGTAACGTAACGTTCAACGCATGACCTGCCCCAACACGATCCCACCGGTCAGCATGTAACGGTTAAGTCTTTGACCTGACGGCATCCCCCATCCAAGCGCCTGTGAGGGTTTCAGAATAGAGAGAGGAGAAAAGTAAGAAAAAATCTAAGCGGCTAGGGAAAACTGAGTACAACTAACGAAACAGGGGCACAAAAATAGAAATCCCTTTAAACTATGGTTAAAATGGCAAGCAGGAAGATTCTTATTCAACATAAATATCTAATATTTGAGTGTAGATAGATATATCTTATTTTTCTGCAAATTTTGATAAATTACTTCTATTTTTTGAATTATAATGATTTTTTTACGATTTTCCTAAGAGTAATATGATAAAAGGGAAAAAATAAAAAAGGACTTTTCCGTATATACTGCAGAATACACACGGCAAAGTCGTTTGTCATGTATACTGCAGAATACACACGGCAAAGAGGCCACCATCTGCGGCCGTTAGCTCCTTCCTGTCAAGTGTACATGTGGGGTCACGGGTCCCACCTCGTTGCCGTGATGATACCTATGCCGTGTGCCGTTGTCGACTTTGCCGAGTGTGTTTTCTTTGTCGTGTTCCTTTGTGGGTGTTTTGCCGTATATATTTTTTTACCGTGTTCCTTTTCAGAAATTTGTCGTGTTCGCGTACTTTGTCGTGTGCTTTCTGGGTTACACACGGCAAAGATAAACTTTGCCGTGTTCCGGCCCATTTGGCACACGACAAAGGCAGCGGCAATTTTTTTCCCTAGTAAGTTTGACCATGGAAATTACAAACGCTAAAATCGCTTATATGCTAACAAAAGTCTGGTTAGAGAAACTAGAAATATGAAACTGCTTAGTCAGTTGGCTATTGGCCATGCACTGTGACTTGGTCTCAACAACTGATTATGTTAATGTCTACCTTGCACCGAACAAATTGCGAGAATTAAAATGACTCCAGCGAACGACAGCAGGACATGGGTTCTGATCTTCTTTAACTCCCTTGGCACATCGATGTTTGTAAGTGTAGATGCCACTAGATACTTCTCCTCTCTGTTCTTTCTCGAAACATGCTTTTGTCCCGCTTTTCCTCTATGTTCTTGTCCCATGGCTTCACTTGATGAAACAACAACTGATACATTACGCACCAAGGTATCTAAGACGAAACCAGAAACTGCCAGGAGCGGGTCCGTTTGATTAACCCAATCGCTGGATCATTAAAAAAACTTACCGGAGACTTGGGGACGTGGTGGAGATATATAGCAGGATCTCGATGAGGAAGAACGGCAATGGCGATGGGGGTGACGTGTGAGAGGCGGGGGTGTTTGGAGCCGGAGGAGGATGGGGTCTCTTTGTTGACCAGCGCTGCAGTGAACGCTCTCCCTCGAGATTTGATCGTCGAGCATGCGGAGCCATCGCCGCCGCGTGCCACCGCGTCTGCCAAAAGGAGCCGAGCGGTGGTAGGAGGTCCGACTAGTGCCGATGAGGATCTAGGGCGAAAATCCGAAGATTGGGGAGGAAGAGAGGAGACGGCACCGATATGGAATCGCTTTCCCGAGGGCCGCCGCTCGCGGTCAGAGCGGTCACGAGTGGGGCGGAGATCGTCGTTGCAGGTTGGTGTAGGCGCTTTCTGTGGCGTGGTGTGCGTGTGTGTTGCATTGTGTGCGTGCTAGGCTAGGTTAGGTACGGCTGCGTAGATTGGATCGAGCCAACTAGGTTGTCTCCCCTAAAGAAATGTTTCTTTATTCGCAAAAAAATTGTTTCTTTTATTTTTGTTCTGAAACCTTTTAGCAAATAGTTTTTAGATAAATAATGTTTAGAGATGCCACTCACTAAGAATTTTTTTCCTTTTAGCTGGCCTTCACTGAAACTACTAGTGACATGCTCATTTTGATAATTTTCTCATTCAGCTGGTCTCCAAAAATATAATAGTGACCGGTACTTATATGCGCCAGCCACTAATGTTTTGTACTAGTGACAGGCTTATTCTTGCCTGTCACTGATAATACTTACTAGTATCAGGCACAGTTTTTCGTGTCACTAACCATATGCACCTATAAGTCTTTCTGCAGCAGTGCTCGCGGGTCCCTATTTTTTGAATTCAATCCTAGTGACACGGGTGGACAAGGGACAATTTAACTATTAACTAGTGTTTGTGGGTGTTTGTGGGCAGGCTGGTTTTGGCTAATGAGCTTTGACCACCATGCCACGTGTCAGTCATTGGGGGTCATTTTGCAAAAAAAAATACCGTGTCTATTTTTTTGTCTTAGGGCAAAGTGTTCGGTTTCCGAATGGTATACTTTTGCACTTGGGAACCCGTGCAACACTGCAAAATATGTGAACACACATTCAGCTTGGCGGTACTGACGAGGGATTCGTTTACAGTGGCGTCCCTTTTTCGTCATTTTATCCCACTAGGTCTTGCTTGCCCTAACTTTTCTGTTTTTTTTTTTAGAGAACTTCGGTCTTTGTTGATTACTGAATATCAAAACAAAGTACTTCCCGGATGCACTCCGGGATTACATCAAAGGAAATATTACAAACCGAATTCTCACAACTATGAGCTAGAATATGAGCTACACCATTGATCTTGTGCCCATAATGTTTGAACAGACAGGTATTGAAACCTACTGCCAAAGCCTTGATGTCAGACACCAAAATTCCGACCTCCGAACGATCCGTGGTGGTGGACCAGATACGTTGAATCATTGAAAGACAATCAGAAGCAAGGATAACATCCCTGAATCCATTATCGAAAGCAGTATGCAATGCTCTTCTAATAGCCAGAGCTTCAGCCATCTCCGGAGTAGTGATGCCCTTAATCCCCTCTGAAGCAGCAAGCTTGAGAACACCATCGTGATCTCTTATGACAGCACCCCATCCAATACGATCCTCATCAGGAAAAACTGCTGCGTCCACATTGACACAAAACAAACCAGGAGGTGGTGGAATCCAATGTGAAGGGGTAGAGGAATCCAACCTGGTGACTGTTTTGGATTTGTAGCAGTGCAACACAATATTTTCAGTATACGCCTTGATCTTCGCAGCGACACGCGAGGTATGTAAGAGCCCTTTGTCGTTCCTCGCATCATTACGAGCTTCCCACAGATGCCAGGTCGTCACTGCCAGAGTCGTGGCCTGAATCTTACTCGCTCTGTTAAGAAATTGGAACAGCCATTGCTTCATATTCCTAAAATCTTTCCTGTAGAGCTTGATTGGGACTTGTTCTTTCACCGAGTCCCAAACTGATCGTGCATAAGGGCAGAACAGGAACAAATGCTCCACACTTTCCGATCTTGCACAGAACACACACTCATCTTTTGCTGGGATATGGCGTCTCTGCAGCTGAACCCCAGTGGGCAGACAGTCATGTGCCATCCTCCATAGAACAATTTTCATCTTGCCAGGACATTGAATCGACCATAAAGACTTCCACTCTTTCGACTGTGCAGACTCATCTGAGGCACTCCCGTTCCCAGCAGTACCCCGGGAGGTATAGAACCTTTCAGTTCTTGCAAGATTATAGGCAGAGCGGACCGAATATAGGCCAAAGCGTGCATGTGGCCAGGAGGCGAAATCTTCCCCACCATGACGGCTAATCGGTATCTGCTGTATGACTCGTGTCATCTCCTCCGTGAAGTAAGAACGGACAGTCCCCACATCCCAAGCAGTACCATATTCATTCATCAAGAAACTAACAGGAGTATTTGCTGGCAACTTTTTCAAGGTAGAAAAAGTACCTGGAGGCAATCCAGGAATCCAACTGTCGTTCATAATTTTGATCTTCTTACCATCTCCTATTCCCCATCTCAAACCTTTCATCAGCAGCTCACGGCCAAAGAGAATTGACCTCCACGTAGCGGACGATGACCTTGGTTTTTCAGCTGCTAAAAAATTAGAATTAGGGAAATACCGTCCTTTCAATACCCGTGAACAGAGAGACGCCAACACTGCTTTCCGAGCATAGCTTGATTGAAAAGGACAAAATCTCTAAAGCCCATACCACCGAGGGATTTAGGCGCCGACATCCACTCCCATGAACGCCAGTGCATCTTTTTACTCCCATCCTCAAAACCCCACCAATGATTAGCAATAGTTGTTCTCATCTTCTGACAGATCCCCACTGGCACCTGGAAGCAGCTCATAACATAATTGGAGATGGACTGGATCACTGACTTTAGAAAAGTTTCCTTACCAGCCCGTGATAGAGGCCTATCCGTCCAGTTTGAAGCTCCCTTCCATACTCTCTCATGAAGAAAATTAAAAGAAGAGGAGACTTCCCGTGCAATTTCAGTTGGCATACTAAGGTAACTGTCCTGGAGTATTTCATTATCCACTCCCAAAGCTACCTTCACACCATGCTTAACAGCATCAGGGCACTTACTGCCAAAGAAGATCGATGACTTTTGAAGGTTGATCCTTTGTCCAGATGCTTCACAGTACATATTCAGAGCATCCTTCAGCGCATGAACACTACGCTGATCACTTCGTGCGAAGAAAATACTGTCATCTGCGAAGAGAAGATGTGAGATAGGGGGTCCTTGTCTGCCATTAAGTAGTCCTTGTAGCTCACCGCGACTCTCTTTCTTCTGCAAAAGACATGATAATCCTTCCGTGCACAATAAAAATAAATAGGGACTAATAGGATCACCCTGCCGGATACCTCTCGAAGGAACCACAGGAGATGTTAAGTCCCCATTAACTTTAACTACATACCATCATGTCGATCTTTAGAGCAAAATAGGGACTCTTACTCTTCTGCCGGCACACTGTGTGTAGGCACTCAGGAGCAATAAAAGCACTGTCAGTGATCCAGCGTCCGGGCACAAACGCACTCTGAAACTCTGAGACCACATCTGGGAGAATGACCTTAAGGCGATTAGCCACAACCTTAGAAGCCAACTTGTATAGTACATTGCAGAGACTGATCGGTCTGAACTTGGAAAGATGTTGAGCCCTAGCTACCTTGGGGATAAGAACGATTACCGAATCACAAAACCCCTCCGGGATGTCAGACCCATTAAGGAAGCTGCGGACTGCATGACATATTTCCTCTTTAACCAACTCCCAATGAGTTTGGTAGAAAAGAGCAGGAAAACCATTTGGTCCAGGAGCTTTTGTAGGCCCCATTTGAAACAGAGCCACCCTAATTTCATCATCGGTGTACTCTTTACAAAGGGCATCGTTCATATGGACATCAACTTTCTTCAGAATCGAATCTAGTATAGCATCCATCGACATAGAGGGCTCGGAAGTGAACAGGTCCTCATAAAAAAGATGTACCATCTCCTTTATCTCCCCATGGTCCTCACATTTCGACCCATCCGATCGAATCAATGAACTAATCATGTTAGTCCGTTTCCTTGCAGAAGCTTTTGCATGAAAAAATGCAGTATTGCGATCACCCTCGCGTAGCCAATCCACCCGGGATCGTTGACGTGCCATAATCTCCTCCCTTTCGAAGAGCTCGCACAGCTGTTGTTCCACCTCCCTCTCTTCTGCCGCTTCCTCCCACCCGCCTTTCCCTCCTAAGACAAAAAAATAATTAAAAATTAACAAATAGAATTGTCACGTAAAATAATCACCTCTTTGGTTTGAAAGTCGCCACCTGATGAGACCAAAGGACACGTGGATACTAATTCATTGGGACTCGAAGCGAAAAGTGATGTAGGAAGGGTGTTTTCCCCAAAGAGGTAACTCAGGGTTTAATATTGAACTCTTGGCGAAATAATGTAACTATTTCCATCTTCTCTACTAGCAAAGTGCAAAACAATATAATTTTTCTTGTGTTTCCAACTCTACCATGTTGTCAAGCACGGAATTAGAATTGAAAATAAATAAGAAATAACAAAACTAAGTATGCAAGAAAATAAAGTAAAGTAATCTATATGCAAAAGCTAAAACTAAATGCAGTGTTAATGGTAGTGTTGCTTTTAAGTTTTGGACGGTAAATACAAGAAGTAAAAGTGTTTTTGCATTTTTATTAAATAACATGGTGGACCAAAACAGCCTTAGAGATATTATAAATATTGATGAAGCTTTCGTGTGTTAATGTTTCTTCACATTCATATAGGCATCACGTCCTATAATGTAGATGATGCGACACATCTATCCCATACTCCTCTAATAAGAGAAAACTTCACAAACTAGAATTAAGATAAAGAGAGTATATTATTATGTACTTTAACATGATATTGAATAACAAATATACTACCTCAAACAAACAAGACAATCTTTTATGTCACTAGATGACAATAGTATTAAGTATTCCATTCTCCCTAGTGAGGCAACAAAGGAAAGGTAAATACCATACTAGATCCCCAATTTTCTATCACTGTCCAATTACTACTACCCATTGCTCCAACTGACACATACTTCTCCCACATATGCCTAGCATACTAGTTTGTTCAGAACATGTATACATGGCCAGGTAATCATGTGCATCTATAAATACACCAAACACATACTAAAAATTTGCAACCTCACATAATCATCTCATAAAACAAAATTTTAACACAAGGGAATTGCATATATGTGACCGTAATCATGTTGAGAAGCTCATAAGGTTCTAAAACAATTATAGCACAAGAGAAATATATAGATCAAGATACTTCCACAAACTCAGAGTCCGGGGGTGGACTACTCGCTCTTCATCCTGGAGACAACGATGGTGATACTGGAGAGGTTGAAGATGCAACCCAGGGATGACTCTAGAAACGTTTCCCCTTCCAATCTTCGAAGGCTCCTGCCTCTATATGTACGATTAGGTATGTTTTCATATCCATGCTCCTCTTTGCTGCAAGATTGCGATGGGGGCCATATATATAGTCGGATTAGGTCAAATCGAAGAGAACCACACGAAGATGGATGACATCGGGGCCACAAGGCAGCAGGTGGGCCGCATGCGCAACTTCTGGTACAAAACGAGCCGACTCTGGTCATGGCGGACGATGGCGGCGTTTATGCGTCACTCCCTTTTCAAAGGCATCGTCGACGCAATTCTCATGTCTTTGCTCGGGCTACTCCGGGGGGGGGGGTCCTAGATCTGGGTATCCCGGATCGGATGATGATGATGCTCGACGCCTTTCTCCCTCCCATGGGCATCGTTTTGGATCAACTGCTGATCAAAGGGGGAGAAAGTAGGGAGGCTTTGTCTTGCATGGAGACTTTGGTGGAGATGTCAAGTCATGCCTAGCAGGTGCTACGCTCAGCAATGCCTAGTTCGGTAGGATCTGCGCATGACAGATCTCCCGATGGTTTCAAGCTGCGTCGGATCGCTAGACTCAGCGACATGGTGCCGAGGGCTCTCAGTGGCGACCACATGTGCGTGTTGATGGACGCACGAGCAGGATGGTGGAGCTATTTGACGTCGTGGTGGCGTCGATGGCAAGCCTGACAAGGTCATTACTTTGATCCTCCTGAAGATGAGTTGCTGGAAGACGGTGGCGGCGACTTGAGTGTGTATGTTGGTGTGCGCTGAAGATCAGTTGGGCTGATTTGTGCTCCTGACTCGCTGTTCGGGCCTCCGGATTTGTGATGACGTGCGTTGGTGTGCAGTCAGACTACGCTCCGACATGGCCACCCGCCCACCCCCACCAAGGTTGTCGTTACAGAGGTGGCTTTGCATTGATCTTTGTATTCTCTTTGTAAGATTTAGGTGAAAAATAAATAAAGAAGGTTGTATGCATCATTTTGATGCAATATCACCTCTATTTCAGGGGAAAAAATATATCTGCCTGCTTACTTTGGTGGATCTCGATGCAGTTAGTTTCTTCAAATGCACTCCTTGCCTTCTTCACTTTTTGGAAAGAAACGGAAAAAATAACTGATGACTCTCCCATTGAAATAATCATGTACTTACACATTTCCTACGTAGTACTCAGAACCGTGCGGTGAAGTTAATTGATCACAGATCAGAATATGCAAAAAAAACTACGCGGTGTAAAATTGACTAATCTTCCCAGGGTAAGAAAGAAGGAAGCAGTAGATGTAACAACCAACCAGCTACATACGTGCCTAAGCAGGTAAGCTGTCACGGTCATGGCAGGTAGTTGGTGAGCGCGTAGGCGACGGTGCATCCGTAGAAGATGAGGCCGCTCACGGCGAGCACGGACAGCGCGAACGTGGTGCCGACGGCGATCGGGATGTTGCACGACAGGATCCCGAACTTGAGCTGGATGGCGTCGATCATGGAGAGGAGCAGGAAGAAGGTGCCCATGATGGAGCAGACCGCGGCGAGCAGCATCATGGGCCTGGCGTACCGCAGCACGGTGCGGCGCCTCTCCCGGGGCCCCGCGGCGCGCCACGCCGGCATCTCCTCGCAGTCGTCGGTCATGACCGGCTTCTGCTCGCCATCGCCGTAGAAGTCGTCGCCGGCGGCGAGCAGCGTGACGGACAGCTTCATCCCCTGGGCAACGAGGCTGGAGAGGAGGTAGAAACCGAATGAGAGGATCTCGAAGAGGAAGAAGTTGCGGGCGATGTCGTCGCCGGCGACGCAATTGGTGGGCACGGTGGACGAGGGCGTGATGGTGCCCGTGATGCCGATGAAGACGGCGACGGTGAGGAAGGTGTTGGCTGACACAATGCCCTCCAGCGCCTTCACGTGCACGTCCGGGTTCCGCCGCCGCACCGTCGGCATCGCCTTGATTTCTGCCCGTCGCCTCTAACTTTGGTCGATGTGGAGAGTAGCTAGAGCGGTGAGCGGGAGGTGAGTGAGTGGGCGAGTGAGTCACGATCCTCTTCAATTCTTGGTGGTTCATCTAGGAGCACTTAATTGTACTCCTAGCTAGCTCTGCTTTTGAGAGGAGGCATCTTGCTTAAGTTGATGGAAATACTAAATAAATTAGGGTAGGTTGTACTCCTAATTCTACTGTTACTAATTAATTAAGCTCTCCAATGAACGTGTATATAGCTAGCTTTAGTAAGTAGGAGTAATTTGTACGATGATCGACGATCGCTTTTGCCAAACCTGAAAGGTGCAATGATTTAGGGTAACAGGCATGGATGGACATCCAATTGAGTTGATAGCGGCAGGCTAACCACCCCGGTTGTTGCCTTCCTCCAACTAGCATGCATCACTACCTAGTGGCACTAAGCTGGCTAGCTGCTTGTCTGCTGCTCCATGGGATTGTTCTTGTAGCTCTTGCATGCATGATTGGTCCAAACACAAGTCGCATATCCCTGACATTAATTCTTGTTAAAAGAGGTGTTATTTTTTGGTTCACCTAAAAATATTTATTTACTATGAATTTTAAGAATAAATATAATAATTATAGTGCGTATGATAAAAATTATTCACCTATGAAAAATAAAATTTCATGTACTCAAGAGGAACTTTCATAGAACTTTTAGAAAATATTCTTGTATGTGAAAAAGCGTTCATTGCAAAACAAAAAATGAAAGTTGGCATGGAGTCGTATTATCGGTGTGATGTGTGGCACAATTTGGACAAAGTATTAAAAAATACGCTTCACAAAAAGGGTTCACAAGTTAGGATCTTCCATGGCCAGAATTCAACCCTAATGACCAAGCCTATGCCCATATCAAATCAATAGTCATCATAGTGACTATTTTGCATTCGTACATATGTTCCTTCTACAACTATGAGTAGAAATGCAAACTAAAATTGCCTATTATCAGGGATTTTTTATTTTCTGTTTTCAAATTACTAAAAAGGACTTTTCTGAAGTAGCTACCAAAATTATTTTTTAATTACACATATAAATTTGTACATACATTATACCATATTGTAAAGTTTCTGTAGGCATTTTAAAATTTCCAACTGTTATACATTTTTAAATTGTTCAAATTAATTTACGTATTATTATTAAAATAATTAAAATTGAACTACATGTATGTGAAATAAGATTCACAATATCATATTTTTTTATATTAAAGTACCTATATACAAATAGTGGGAAGACCTAGAAGTAAGATGAAAGGATTGGTTGTTTGTCGTGAAAAAGGGTGACAAATTCGCGACATCTTTTTGGGACGGAGGGAGTAATTCCACTGAGCTTGTGCATATGAGATGTTATATTTGTGTACGAGGACGCATGTCCTTCTAGAAAGTTCGTAGCTTGATCTCTGGAGGGGCGAAAAGCTGCAAAAGAAACCATCTAGTACTGACTTCATGACTTTGCTGTCCAAATTTAAGCAACAAAAGAGTGGGCTATACATGAATTGGTTCTAATATTAATTGTTCAGGAAATGTGGCTAATCGACGGTAAGGCGAGATAAGAAAGTTTTAAAACTATGGTGATATCATTGGAAGGGTTATGAAGATAACGGAAGGGAGGGCAAGGGATATAAAATGGTTTGCTCTTGTTGCAAGGAGAGGTTGTTAAGGAGACACAACAACTAAAGAAAGCAAATGGAGTGAATCAACATTTGATAAGTACACATTTATATTACATAAATTGTTTGATAAGTGCACCGATGTATTTCTTCTATTTTTCCGTGCCAACGCACGGGTCTAGTTTGTTTCTAATTCTGCTAGCGACTGAATAAGCGACCAACATTGTGTGCGACAGCGCTTATGCACTAATTTGATGTTCTGGAATTTTCCTTTTTCACTTAAGCATTCATTTAGGCGCCTCCTATTGTACATGCCCTAACTCTACCGATCCCTAAAAACTTGTATATACGTGTTTAGAGACTTTCTTTTAAGACATTTGCCTGTGATTTTAACATTGCATCAATTCCTACAGCAGTAGATTCCGACATTGCATCAACATTTGCGATTAAAATAAAAGCGGTATGGAGCGTCAGTGACACGGCCAAGGATTGGCTGTCACCGTCGGAGTCGAGGTCGACGAAGATGTGCACCTGCTCCTCTACAACCCGCGCCCACACGACCTTTTGATCGGCCAAATCCTTATCGGAGTTGAGGCCGTGCTCGAAGAGGATCCGGTCCACCTCCTCATCCTTGTGGAGGCATCTCATGCGCCGGCGCTTAAGTCACTCCATCAGTGTGGTTACCTGCTTGACGTCTACATCGCTGATGTAGTCCCCTAGCCCTATCTTTTCACCGATGACATCATTATCGGTGGAGACGTCCTCGTCGTCGTTTTCTTCTTCTTCCACCTTCGGCTACAGCGGTTGGGGACGCGTGCCTCAACGCCGCGCATGAGCTCTCCGCATATGCGCCTCCGCAAGCTCGTCACCTCACATCGAATGAACGCCAGTATCGACGCATCCCACGCTTCCAAGCGGCGTCAAAGCGCCGGTTGCGCTTCTTGCCAGGGTCGCAGGCCGACGGGCGACCACGGCTGGGCCTCACGGGGTCTGACGCGACCGATCCGGCCGCCCCCGACTCCGCACAAGGCACCGCGTCAGCTCATAATGGTTGCGGCTTCCCAGATCTGCTGCTGGAGGTCGCTGAAAAGCTTGTCGACGTCGATTGATGCAGTAGGGTGGGGTGGAGAAGTGGAAGAGGGGAGGGGGAAAATGTCATATTTTGACCCGTATCCTCCTCTCCAAGCGATAGAAATATGGGTGAGGGTGACCAAATGGGGTGGCCCATATCTGGTTTACTGCCCCCGACCTTTTAGCGCTCCTATTATGGTCCAAAAATGCGAGCAAGCCCCTAAAATAGCCAGAACTTTTACACATCAGCTTTAAGGGATCTCCTAGAAATGCTCTTATGCAACTGTCTACGAACACATATCCACCTCATGTACTCATATATCCACGTCATAATATAGTTTTTTTTAGTAAAAACAGTAAGCTTTAGTACTCAATAGATAGAGAGTTTACATGAATTCACATATTGCATGGGGATTAACAAACCGCACATTTCTACCCAATTCTATAAAGTTGTTTCCATTCTCGCTAGATGATATGCCTCTCCGTTAGCTTTATAACTTCATGAAGTTTAACTTTGACTTAACCTAGAACGAGAGATATATAAAAATAGAAATACATAACTTACTTCACTGCATTATTACTTGATCCACTATGTCACAATATATCTTAGTTCACTACGCCACTCTACATCAAAACTTAATATGATAAGTCGACACCATTACGGCCTAAAGTCCATCAAAGACCAGTCAACCCTCACTTGGAATTTCCCGGCACCACACGAAGTTTCCCCTTGATCTGCACCAGTGCGGGATGGAGTGAAACTAATAGTTTGTTCTCCCAGAACGCCGCCAGCCTTATTATCAATGTGAAACACCAACTTTCTGCTCAACAGAGAGATAGTCATGACACAACGACGTAGTCTGATAACTCCACTCTCATCACATGTCACCGCACCATCTGCCTCACTATCATGAATCACAATAGTTTCTTGGATGTCTGAGATGCCAACATTAATCGTTCCAAAGAAATCCCCCTCAGAAAGCTTCATTTCAAAGGTGGCCTCGACTGAGTTTAGAACAGTTGCAAATCTCACCTCCACACTAGTAAGCCAGCTATCAAGGGTGTCACCTCTAACCACCACATCGTTCTCCCTTGACAGTACTCGTCCATCAATGCTAGTAAGACCCTTGCTAAATTGCCTGTCTGGATACACTACATCCTCCTTGATCTTAAGGTCTACCTATACATAGATAAAATCAACCAACACAAGGCCTCGTCTTGGACCGGTTAAAACCAACGCTTCATCCTGTGAAAAGAATTAATTGTGCCAAAGATCAGAGTACATACCGAAATGACACAGTTTAAAGCGTCAAATGAGAGAGCTAGAAAGGTGACAATCTCGGTGAACAACAAGAAGTTATATATATGACTCCATTTATATGTTTCATAATAATAGTTAATAGCAAATGCACTCTTCCAAATAAAATAAAAACAAATTGGATCGAGCTTTTGAAATATAAATGTACCTTTAGCTTGATGGGCTGGCAATCATCTCTATGGCGGTGAAAGAGATAAATGCACTTGTAGTCGATGCTGTCTCTGGCAATGACACTGCCATACACATTGACCGGGAAGCCTACATCTGATGAGACTATGTTGACTGAGAGGATGTTTGCAGAATCTTGCAGCCCAAACTCGTCTTCGTACTTACTATCTGTGTATCGCATTGGAGGGATAGGCGGTGCGGTGGAAGAAAACATCATCCGTCAAATATTATAAGCAAAAAAACATGTATCAAATTATTTGTGTTTTTTCATTGCTATCACATTGAGCTAATCCATGTTATTTCACCTACAAGTTAATTTCAATTGAAAATACATTATCCGTGCCAAGTTAATATCTGTTATTATAGCAATAAAAAAAATACTCATTCATGGTATTAAGTGATATATGAATCCAATCCAAACTTGATCAATATAAACGAATTCAGACTCTTATTGATGTGATGTGCGCTCATAACAAGCAGAGACTTACACTTTTCATTGATGTCGAAGACGGAGAAGTCTCTGAGAAAAAAACGGGTGTAGACCTTGTGGCCAACCTTGGGGTCGAACTCCATGATTGAGTCCCTGACATTTTTGTGCGCCTTGGCTCTCCGCTCCTTCTCCGCTTCCAGTTGCTCCTTGTCTTCCTTCTTCCGCCGTTGCCTCTCCATCTCCTCCTCCGCCCAGCGCTCTGATTGAGCCTTATCGTAAAAAAAAGGTTCGAGACCCTCCCAATCAGACTTGTCCTGAGCCAGCTTCTTATCTTTAGACGAGGCCTGACCACCATAAGAAAAAGGCTCGAGACCCTCCTTATCATCAAAGGGATCAAAGTCAAACGCGTTCTCAAACATGTCTCCGCGCGCCATGACGATGAATCGTTACCGCCGAGGAGAGGATCGATCCCAGATCGGCACAAACAACCGAAGCTAGCCAATGATAGGATCACTACAATCAGCAGCATCGAATGCATCAAGGGAAAATATGGTTGTGTAGCACAGCACAATATATACTAGTGTGCAGAAAGCAGAATCACAACACTGACGACGCTCACCTGACGGGACGAGGAACGGACGGCGGTCGGTAAGATGGGAAGGGAGTGGGGAACGAGCACCTGTAGGCGCCACTTCTAACGGCCAGTCGCGGACGTGGACTTGGGAACCGGCGGCGGTGGAGAGGGCCGGGAGGATCTCCTGCCGGCGGAACCCGTATATCAGCGTCGCAGCTCTAGTAGTCCAAGTCGGGTTCACGTCTTGTCCAAGACGGACACGAATCAAAGTTGAGGAATAAGGGAAGTTCTAGGCAGTCTCCTACTACATGAGTTGGATTCACAATAAGCAATTAGGAAAGCGTGCTAGTTTTAGAAGGAATCCACAAGTTGTAAATGTGTTCAGGTTTGAGCCGGTAAAAGGTTTACGGTCTTGATGGTCTGGTACGTTCTTATTTATTTCCGATGGTCCACCATCAATGCCGTGGTTTTTCAAAATTTAGCTTCAATGTCGTGGTTTTATGCTAACCACTCCCATCTGGTCGGCCAACTCCTTACCGGAGATGAGGCCCTGCTCGAAGAGGACCTAGTTCACCTCCTCGTCCTTGCATAGGCAAGTACTTTTGCTCGTGCCATTTGGCAAGAACAACACACACGGATAAAAAATTCTCAATTCTGGTACACAAATAAAAAAATTGCATCCGCACAAGGGCTTTCCACGAATATGAATTACACATGCAAGTACAATTTTCGATACGTCAATGCCTTCGTCCGACTCCCCGCCCGCACTCAGTTTTTCCCATCTCCACTAATTAATTACGTGATTATTACGTCTCTCCCTTCCTTCGTCCAACTTCCACGCCTCCACTCGGGTTCTCTACCTCCGTTAACCAGGCCTCCACCAATTATGTTGACAATAACACGTCCTCGAAAAATGTCCCCATAGTCCACACGCCCACGCCCGCGTAGCGCCCTACCGCCCCCAGCTTCGGCTTCAACATCCACCATCCACCACGGCCCCTCCACTTTTGCTCCTGCTCCATAGTGCCGCTAGACTACGGTGTAGTCGAGGGTTGAGGCCTCAGCCTGCACGGACTACAAGGGTGGCCTCAACTAGCGCCCGATGACCGTGCTCCTCGTCGGGACCAGCTGCTGGATCGCATGGATTCCATCTGGCCCGTTGTCATCAGGCTCCACCTCATCGACAATCCGTAGATTGGCTGCCAACGACGGTCTGAAACCATCCAGTGACACCCGTTTCCATTATATGGAATCGAGCAACAATTCTGTTGATGGTGGAAGGGGGCCCAAATTCACCACCTCACCGGCTCACCCCTATCTCCCTCGGCTCAGATCGGCGAGGCGAAGCAACGTGCTGCCGAGAGATCGCCAGATCGGTCGATCCGATCTCAGGTTCGCCACCAGAGGAGGCTGTGGAGATGTCGATGCTGTTTTAGGAGTCCACCTATTGTGACATCTTCCGCTGCATCTTCTCCACCTTCCGCCGGTTTGGTTGTTGTCAATAGCATCCGTAGTTTGGTTGCTGCCAATTGGTAGCAGCGAGAGCACCCCCTATCTCTGATTTTTGACAATTCTTTTATGCAGTGTTTGGATGTAAGAATTTGAGGCTGGAATTGGCTATTTCGAATTGCTGGGCTGAATTCGCGCGTTTGGAGTGGTCGTGGAAATATGGCCTGGAAACGCGAGTCATTTCCGAGCCGCCCACCCGCCTGTGTCCGCGCGGCCTCGTACCTTTCCGAGCTCACCCGCTCGGAAACGTGTGGAATCGCACTCGCCTCGTACCCGTTCGTCACCCATGATAGAAAAAGGAGGCAGGCGTTGCTCGCTCGCCTCTTTCCCCTTCCCCGACCTGCAGCACCAAGCGCCGCCACCGGCGGTAAGTCCCGCATCTCCCCTTCCCAGCCCTCTTCTCCTCCTTCCCTGGCTTCCTCTCCCTCTCCACTTCCCCTCTCCCTCTCTGGGAATGTCTATGGGAGCCCGCCCTAACCATAATCGCCTGGCGGCTGTGGCCATGGGCTCCCAAACCCTATACGCCGGCGAGAGCCTGAGCGCTGGCGGGAGATAAATGTGAGTGACGGGCTGGAGGAGGCGCGGTGAGGAGCACGTGCAATCAAGGCGGCACCACGACGAGCGATGTTGAGTAGGGCGCTGGACGGCGTGACGCATACGGCAATGGCAACGATGAGCGGATCAACCTGTTTCAGTTAAGCACCTCGTAGGTTCCTGTGTCCGTGTAGTATAGCTATCGATCAAGCTAGCTTTGTACATGAAAGTTGCATTCAAAGCAATCGGGCCAGCTTTGATACAGACTATAATAGGCTCATTAAGGTTGATCTTCAAAAGAAAATTCATGTATCGGAACAAGGTAATTTAAGCCGTGGAGTTTTCAGTTTGTGTAGAAGTAGACATGATAGTGTCAAGAGGTCAGATAACAACGTGGTGGAACATACTGAAAAGATGTTGTTGGAAGCATATTTTGTAGTTGTCGACAAACTGATCTCACTTGTAAACCGAAATCTAAATGAACCTGTTTATAATCATATTGTTGACAAGAATATATTTTGTGTGAAAAATAATATTTTAATTTTATCATGTGTGAAAATATTTTAATTTTATTATGTGTGAAAAATAATATAAATATACTCTTGTAGACAAGATTATATTGTCCAAACTAAATAATACATTCAATTCCATGATCTGTACATCCAATCAGGAATTGAAATTAGAGGTCACCCTTTTATTTCAACAACAAATTCTATGCACATCCAAACAACGGAAATAGAATTGAAGGTCATTTCCTTTCTATCTTGGATTTGGAATTTTTAGTCCAATTCAATTCCGAGCTAAAATTCTTACACCAAACACAGTGTTAAGGACGCTCTGCCACGAGCACTTTTCTTACCACATGGTAAGAATCCCAAAGCTGTCAAAGCTTGTGTGTAGGGAACTAGGGATAATGCTTGCTCTAACTACATAAGCTCCTAGGGCTGGGGAGTTTGGGTTGTGATGATGTTTAATTGATTCAACTCTTTTGCTTCGACTGGTTGCAGGCCCTGCCTTAGTACGAGATATACACGGGCGCCAGGGTCTGCTATGAGTGATTCAACAAATCCTCCTCCAGGTAGCCATCCGGGTTGCTAAAATCTGATGGTGCTTTTGGGTATAAGCAGGGTTTTCGGATGTATAATTAATACTTTTCTTGGGGGTTTTGGTAATAGATTTTGCCCAAGAGTGTTTTGAATGCTGTGGACTCCTTTTTCAAGGCTAAATTTGAATAAAAATGATGCTTCATCGCCAACGAAAAACTTGGCAGCTCTCGTTATTGAGTGCAAATGTGGGATGTCTTTGTGCACGTGCGAGACACCAAAACCAGAACCAGCACCTGTAAAGGTAGAGACGTCAACCTGGTCCAGTTAACCGTTTGTGGTACTGTACCAACCTAATTTTCTTATGAAGCAGAATATCAGTGCTCCTTCGTCAACTGCACAACCTAACCCAAAGCTAGAAAAAGAGGAGTTTTGTGGTACCCTCAGATGAATAATAGCCCTTTATTTTTCTCCATCCAAAGGACCACAACATTTTATATACTACTGTAAAAAAAAAGACTAGTGCAATTTATACTATAGTCATAAAAAGATGACAAAATCTGCACCGGACAAAAAAAAGGCCATAGACAGGCCCGGCCCAATATAGCCAAGTCTCTCGGGTGGTACTGATCATCGATTGTAGATGCTAAAAAAAGAAAAGAAAATCGATACCCTCATCGGACAATTCCTTGCCACGGCCGCCTCCCATCACCGATGGTCAGCTCCGGCGCCACCACCACCTCGGGCCTCCCGCCGTCGTATACGACTCCTACGCCATCTACGACCCTCCTCCGTCCTCCATCCCCTGATCCTATATCCCATGGTTCCTCCCTCCTCTATCGACAAGGCATCCAAGCTCGTCAAATGGTTCCAGGGGCAAGGGTTCGAGGACGCGAGGCTGATGTGTGAGCTGGCCGACAAGTCTTTGCTACAGGACGTCGGCACGAGCAAGGAGGTGGTGGCGGCGCTCCAGGTCGCGGTCGGTTGCGGCGAGACCGACCTAGAGGGGCGGCTACGAATGAGAGGGTCACGGAGTCTGCAATTTCATGGCCCTCTTGGCGCGGTGCGCGTGCCCCGGCGGTGCGGATGGTGACATGGCCTGCTCCGGCCTCATTGGGTGCGTGCTCCTCTCCTGTGCCATGATCGACGCCATCGGTGTGCACCCCGTGTTTGGCACGTTCGTGGTAGTGTTGTATGTAGCTCATGACATATCTCAAGACAATAGACTTGGAGAAGTAAATGTAAATATAGGAAATACTATATACTTTTCTTTCTAGTGGTAGTGTTGTATGTAGCTCGACACAGTGTTGAAATATTTGCTTCCATGTGCACTACTCGTTTGATTTGTTAATACTATGTGTTGGCCATCATATCATGTGGTCACGGTCTATTCAGATTTCCAATGATATATGGATTATACATACTCTCTGTGAATTATTTTCTACCTTGACTTGAACTGCAAGAACAAGAGATATGAGGATGATTTTTATTTAGCGAATTTTCAATGTCTGACTGAGATGTGAGGACTCGCGGAATGTGTGAGGAAACCATCTTCAGAGACCAGATTGCATTTCATCAGGTTCATCTGCGTGGGAATATTCCATTAGTCCTTTCCGCTTGATTGTATCTTAAGATTCCATCAAACAGAAGCATTCTATCATAAGATTCCATCATACAGAAGCATTCCAGATAGGGTTGCATGTGCCCCCATACCATCCTCGAAAAGTAGAATTAGAGGGGAAAGGCTACAGGAAGAAACCGGAATAAGAAATGTTCTGTAGTTGTGTACAAAAAGCAGAGTTAGAACGCCTAAAACTAGAATAGAAATGCATGGTAAGACAAACAAAGTAGCTCAGAGTTTAGATGAAAGTAGCACAAAGGTGACCAAATATAATTCCCAGGATTCTCCATGACGGATAATACCGACGATCACACATCCTCAGAAATAGTACTACAAGATTTGAGAAAACATCAGATTTCAGCAACTAATTTAGTCCTTCAGAATAAACCACTTGACACATCTTACAAATAATTCCACATTTCACGTCAACAATAAGAGAGTGCCTCAGACTTGATATAAAAGAGTATCCCGGAATTTGGTCTTTTAGAGTAAACTGTTTGACACATCTTACACATATCGACATGCTCAATAGCCAACTTGATATAAAAGAGTATCGTAAACTTGATCGCATGTGTCCTCAAATCAAATATTCCCTTCTATATAGAGAAAAAAGAGAGTAAATAATGGCACTGGAGACTAGAAATACAATTGGCAGAACAAGGTAGAGAAATTTATTTTCCAAGGACAAACAAATAATTATTTTGGTGCAGTTACCTTTGTCCTTAGAACTAAATCTCTCGTGGAATGCCTTAGGCATCTTCTTACATGCATGGAGCACCTCTCAGTTTTATCGGGTTTGGATCCTTGACCTTGCCGGTGAAAACTTGTTTCGACACTGGAAAATATGCAGGCAAAGGACCAAATGTTCTTACCTCTATTTTGTCGTCACTCTCACCGGACTCAACATTCTCGTCATTCTTAAAAGTATGATACGGTGCACTTTAAAGCACGTGTAGAGCCGCTGAACAATGTCCTGGTGCCTAGCAAGTACTTCACCTCTTCCTTTCTAACACTAAACCCTTTGACCTTAGCATAGTCATTATAGAACTGGAATCCTTCCTCCTCACTTCTAAACGACTTACTAATAACGCGGATACTCGTCACGCTCCTCCAACTCCAAGATAGGGCCTTCACCATCCATGCCTGAAAAAACAAGTGTGTCAGTCTAATCCATGATGAGAATGGTACCAGCCTACACTTGTTTTTGTTAGCAGGAGAGCTTCTAAATCCAATACTTAGCAAAGAAAATGCATCCCCTAAAGCTATGGCCAATATTACTACCCAAAACATTTAGCTGGCAGTAGACATATGAAAACTAAGATGTGTATCAAGATGATCTGCATGTTGTATTAGGTTTGTCATGATATTTTACCATTGCAAGTGCCAAAGATTAAGGGGTCACTAAGAATTTATTATTTATTACTCTTGTTTTACTACAAGAACTCCAACTATTTTCCATAAATCTTCACTACAATTTTACCAGATTCCTAAATTTAGACCCTTAAAGCTGAGAATATTTGGTCGACAACAGAAAGAATTTTAGACCTTTAAAGGTGATAATATTTGGTGGCCTAAAATATACTTGGGTCCGGTCTGTCACACAACTCTCTTTTGCTTAACAAGTTCAACTCTACCATGGTACCTTTAGTGTGATATATTTGACTTTAATTGTCCACGGAAGCAGCAATTTTTAGGCTCCAAATTGGTGTCAGAGTGTTATTTGTACAACCAGGAATTTACCATTGTGTTGCAGCTAGAATCGCTTTAAGAACACGTTTGTGTCGACAACAGGGTGTATCTCGACCTCATCGACCTCACCACTCTATATATCTTCTCCTGTCCCATGACTATCTTCAGCTGATTCATATCCACCACTCTCGGTGTGTGCAAAACTACTCTGACCAGATTCATAACCACCACCATCGGTGTGTGCATAACTACTCTGACCAAGTTCATAACCACCACCATCATCTTGGCCTTGACTGCTCTGGCCATGATAGTAGCCCCACCACCTTCGTCTTAGGCTTGACTGCTCTGGTCATGATCATAACCACCACCAACATGTTGTGTGTGACTACTCTGGCCCTGGTCATAACCAGGCTCTTTCGCCACAGGAAGCACTAAGATAGTGGGGTTAACTACCCTTTTCAGACAGGCTTTCACTCATTTGACCCATTTAGCTTGCTCTTCTATCGGTCTTAAAAAAATCAGGTTTAATCCTTAACTTACTCCATAATACATGCACACCGACAGTATGGGTCGAAGGGAGCCCTAAACGAGCAGATAACCAATCCTTCAACTCAATAACGGATATTGTTTCAGGATCCTGAAGCACTTCATCAATACAATAAAAATCGCTCAAATCAACTCCATGCTCGTTTGTTCTGACGATACCGTCACCATAGTAGAACCTAAACACTACATTACTGGACATAACTTCCGACCTAAAAAAAATATCGCAATTTGTCAAATACCCGTACAATGGCAGATTTTAGCCCACAAATATACTGATAATCCTATAGCCGAATAATCTTGCATACCCACAAATATACTTATAATCCTATAGCCGAATAATCTGGCAGCTAACATACCACATCCAGAACCATCGATAAAATAAACATACACAAATGACTGCAGTTAGTAAGAAAATTAGGGTTTACCCTTGAAGCGTGCGAAGTCCTCCCGTGCAGCAGCCTCCAGTCACCCAATCGGCACCTCCATCGTGCAGCTGCATCAAGCCCCAGCCCCAGCCTCCACCATAGCCATTGCTCCTTAAGAACTCCACCAAATCCCTCCACGAAAACGCCTCAAATTACTTCACCAGCCTATCCCATGAGTAGATCGGGACTTTACTAGCTTCCTAATATGTTTTAGCAGCAACTTTAGTGGAAACCGGAGCAAAACTTAGCACCAAATCGGGCCAAATCGGTGCAGCTCCATGGGCGAGAGGAAGAACTAGCAGCTAACGCGGGGTTGAGGGAGAGGAAGAAGGAGGCAGGCGGGGGCTGGCCGCGGGCGCGTGCTATATAAAGGTGGCGTCGTGTCCTCAATAGTCGACACGCCCTCGTCGCTTTTTCAAAAGACGAGGCCTCCGACAGCCGGCCAGGTGGGCCCCGGTCTGCACTCTCGTTGTTGAGCGTGCTCACTTTTTCAAAAGCCGACGCCACGCTTTGCTCCGACAGCCCGGCTGGGTGGGCCCTAGTATCCACTGTCATCGGTACTTGAAAAAACGACAGCGGATGATCGTTACTTCAAACGCCGACGAGGGCTCCTCGTTATTTCAAAAAAAAAAAAGAGACCGCGCTAGATTTGTGATTTGCCTGTTTCGCGTATTATTCGTGCAATTGATTAAAAAATATATTATTTAAAAAAATTAACCATGTTTTACCTCCCGAATATGTTGAATCAGGTTTATCTAGAACCTTTGCGATTTACGGTTTCAGGCCGCTGCTGCGAAGAACAGATCTCGCATACACGTCATTTTTCCAATGCCAAACGTCATTTTATAGTTTTTTCGGTTCTGCTAAAGATGATGTTGGCTTCACTAATTCAATGTCGGGCTCGAGCCTTGCATCTAATCTAAAAGAAAAATCCCGATTTGGGCAGCATTTGCCATCTCAATTTTTCCATGCGTGTCGAGATGACACACCAGCCTGAACAGACCGGAACAAAAAAAACCTTGCTGGACCTCCTAGTCCACGTCGTGCTGCGTAGAGCCCATGGCCTGTCATGGCCTCATCCTCATGGGTAGTCGCACGAATCTTACAGTAGACTCACCTTTGCTAGTTTCTCGCTCGCGGGTACAGGAGAAGCTTCGGGAATCCGGAGCCCTGCCAGGACACGGACACAGGCCCCACCGCCCAGCCGCTCGAACGGAACGGCCGGATATGCTAGAAGGGAAGCGGCAGGAACCTTCGGGAAACCCCAGGAACGCGCGCCCAAACTCCAAACTCCCCGAGACCGATCAGCTCGCGCCGCTCGATGGAATGGAAGGCGCTAGAACCCACCCACCGCACCGATCAACTCCCCCTCCCCGCGCCGGGTATAAAAGCGCCGGGGCGCCACCTGTTCGTCCCACCTGACCCCAAATCTCTCAGCTCGACAAGCAAGCAATCAGAAATCCAGCTAATCGGTCGATCCGCATTGCAGCGAGGAACCAATCCATCCATCTTCCACTCCTTTTTCCCTGCAATTTTCCGTTCGAGAGCAGCAGGTCACGATGGCGGCGGCGGACGTGCAGATGGGCGGCGCTGCGGCGGAGACGGAGACCTTCGCGTTCCAGGCGGAGATCAACCAGCTGCTCTCCCTCATCATCAACACTTTCTACTCCAACAAGGAGATCTTCCTCAGGGAGCTCATCTCCAACTCGTCAGACGTATGAACCCTCCCTCACTCTGTTCCTTCTTCCTTCCCCTCCCTGCTTCCCCTGTTTTTCTGCATTGTTTCTTCATCCCCTTCGTCAGAGATGGCTTTGGTTGCTCACGAGCAGTCTCTTGATATCTGCAGGCGCTTGACAAGATCCGGTTCGAGAGCCTCACGGACAAGAGCAAGCTCGACGCGCAGCCGGAGCTCTTCATCCGCCTCGTCCCCGACAAGGCCAACAAGACGCTCTCCATCATCGACAGCGGCGTCGGCATGACCAAGTCTGGTAAAATCGTCGAATCTCTGAATTTATTGCACTGAGTTTTGGATTCGACATCGCGAATGCTGGTGCTAAATCTCTGCGAGTGAATTTCTGTTTCTCTGAATGAATGACAGACCTGGTCAACAACCTGGGCACCATCGCGCGCTCGGGCACCAAGGAGTTCATGGAGGCGCTGCAGGCCGGGGCGGACGTGAGCATGATCGGCCAGTTCGGGGTGGGCTTCTACTCGGCCTACCTCGTCGCCGACAAGGTCGTGGTCACCACCAAGCACAACGACGACGAGCAGTACGTGTGGGAGTCGCAGGCGGGGGGCTCCTTCACTGTCACGCTCGACACCGAGGGGGAGCGCCTCGGCCGTGGCACCAAGATCACGCTCTTCCTCAAGGACGACCAGCTCGAGTACCTCGAGGAGCGCCGCCTCAAGGACCTCGTCAAGAAGCACTCGGAGTTCATCAGCTACCCCATCTACCTCTGGACCGAGAAGACCACCGAGAAGGAGATCAGCGACGACGAGGACGACGAGGATGATGCCTCAGCCGAGAAGAAGGAAGGCGACGTCGAGGAGGTGGACGACGACGCCGACAAGAAAGACGGAAAGAAAAAGAAGAAGGTGAAGGAGGTGACCCACGAGTGGGTGCAGATCAACAAGCAGAAGCCCATCTGGCTGCGCAAGCCGGAGGAGATCAGCAAGGAGGAGTACGCCTCCTTCTACAAGAGCATCACCAACGACTGGGAGGACCACCTCGCCGTGAAGCACTTCTCGGTGGAGGGCCAGCTGGAGTTCAAGGCGGTGCTCTTCGTGCCCCGCCGTGCCCCCTTCGACCTCTTCGACACCCGCAAGAAGATGAACAACATCAAGCTCTACGTGCGCCGCGTCTTCATCATGGACAACTGCGAGGAGCTCATCCCGGAGTGGCTGGGCTTCGTCAAGGGCGTCGTCGACTCCGACGACCTGCCACTCAACATCTCCCGGGAGACCCTGCAGCAGAACAAGATCCTCAAGGTCATCCGCAAGAACCTCGTCAAGAAGTGCATCGAGCTCTTCTTCGAGATCGCCGAGAACAAGGAGGACTACGCCAAGTTCTACGAGGCCTTCTCCAAGAACCTCAAGCTGGGGGTGCACGAGGACTCTCAGAACCGCGCCAAGCTCGCCGACCTGCTCCGATACCACTCCACCAAGAGCGGCGACGAGCTCACCAGCCTCAAGGACTACGTCACCCGGATGAAGGACGGGCAGAAGGACATCTACTACATCACCGGCGAGTCCAAGAAGGCCGTGGAGAACTCGCCCTTCCTGGAGCGGCTCAAGAAGCGGGGATACGAGGTGCTCTTCATGGTGGACGCCATCGACGAGTACGCCGTCGGCCAGCTCAAGGAGTACGACGGCAAGAAGCTCGTCTCCGCCACCAAGGAGGGCCTCAAGCTCGACGAAGAAACCGAGGAGGAGAAGAAACGCAGAGAGGAGAAGAAGGCTGCCTTCGAGGGGCTATGTAAGACCATCAAGGACATCCTCGGCGATAGGGTCGAGAAGGTCGTCGTCTCCGACCGTATCGTCGACTCCCCATGCTGCCTCGTCACCGGCGAGTACGGGTGGACCGCCAACATGGAGCGGATCATGAAGGCGCAGGCGCTGCGCGACAGCAGCATGGGCGCCTACATGTCCAGCAAGAAGACCATGGAGATCAACCCGGAGAACGGCATCATGGAGGAGCTCCGGAAGCGCGCCGAGGCGGACCCCAACGACAAGTCGGTCAAGGACCTCGTCATGCTGCTCTTCGAGACCGCACTGCTCACCTCCGGGTTCAGCCTCGAGGAGCCCAACACCTTCGCCGCCAGGATCCACAGGATGCTCAAGCTCGGGCTGAACATTGATGACAGTGGTGCTGAGGAGGAGGACGCCGACATGCCGGCCCTGGAGGAGGAGGGCGCCGAGGAGAGCAAGATGGAGGAGGTCGACTGAAAGTGGAGTCGCCGTTTTTTCAGTCTGAGTTTGTTCGCCGTCGTCAGAAAATGTCATCAGTGTCGTCATGTTAATTTGTGTCCAGTCCATGTAGTGGTGCGTCCAGCGTGTGCGTACTCAAGGGAGTTTCTCCCTGTCTTTGTCCAAATCTGAAGGAGAAATGGAAGGAGTACGAGTCTGATAAGAAAATTTTGTGTCCGGATGTCCTATAAATTTCTTCAGATCCCCTTTGTGTGGATGCTTAGTTATCTAAAGAATAATTTTGTGCAGGAACAAGTGAGAATCACTGTATTCGCATGTGCTTTACTTCTGAAAGAAAATAAAAGAGCCAAGTTTGTACTTTTAGAATATCCAGTTCAGTCATACTTCATGTTTTAGTCAGGAAATAGTCCAGATACCAGTTACTTAACATCCCTTCGGTTCAGCTCTGAAGAAGAAATGGTCAAGACTTGAGAGTATTTCCTGATCAGATAATTTTGTTCTGTGATGCTCAACTGAACTGGATGTTTATAGTATTTTCAACAGTCGGCTTACCCAAATCATCTTTGGTACTAGCACATCTAATCGAAATAGCCAGGGCCATACTATTTATTCAAGATCCAGACTCCCATGTTGGTTCAGTTGCGAGTCCGGTGTGTGAGAACTGAAGGAAGTTTCTCCCTGTCTTGTCCAACTCTGAAGAAATGATGGAGTTTTCAATCTTCAGTTCACTTCACTGTGTGTACACAATTGTCCATGAATCTATAATTTTGCGCTGTACAACACTGTTTATATGCCTAGATCCAGTGCCATCCACATTCACAGATCTACGCGCCGGGAGTCTTCCTCGCCAATGAACGATTCCATGTGAGGTTCAGGTGGTCCTTTTTCCGACGACGGTGATGAGAGCCTGGCTCGTAGGCCAAGAGGCAGCCTCGAGATGATGAGCCTCGCGATGTTTTCTGCTGCAACGGCACCGGTCTCCATGGCGCTCGCCGCACTCTCGAAACTGTTCACGTAGTACAGGTGCTTGCCGTCCAGTATTATTGGCGCGAAGTCTTCTGGGGCATGGTAGTGGGGGTAAGCAGGCCAGTCGATCCGAACCGTCTCCTCTCTTGTGCTGTAGATTATGCATTGACGGCGCCACACAAGAGAGTCAGGCACAAGAACAAACTTTTAGTACAGGTGTCATGCATTCATAAAGCAAAAGTAGTCGAGACTTCTTTAACCACTACAGTATATATACTCTAAACACTAACAAAGCGCCTTACCTGAAGATCTGGTCCAACAAAGTTTCACCCAGCTTCGTGCGCGAGAACATCTTGTAAGTCATGTCATGTTCGCTGTGCTTCTTCAGAACTGAGATGCACGAGAAAGGGATGTCGGGGAGCTCCATGGTTCCTATCAGCTTTGGGATATCGGACACTGAGCTCAGACCGAAGAATTTCTGCATCATAACACAACAAAATAGCAAAAGGTAAGGTTTCTCATGATAACCAAGGAAGACTAGACAAGCTTACTGCTCCCTCAGAGTCAATTTATCAGGCTACTAGTTACTTGCTGCTCATTCAATTCAAATCCCAAATCTCCATACTTTTTCTTAAACATACATACGGAAGGAAGGAAGCACAAATAATACTTACAGGGTTCAAGAGGCCCCTGACAAAGGTCGTGTGGGTATGCTGCATCTTCCTCGGAGGAACAGATATTGGGGGAACAAATGTAATGTTTACCTCATCGAGTGGTGTTGCAATAACTGTCACCTTGCAGTTGTACTCTTGACCTTTATTAGATTTCAGAACATAGTAATCCCCTGCGTCAAATATTGAATCTATGCCTTCTTGGAGATGCAAGTTGGCGTTGGCAGTCTTTAGCAACCCAGCAGCTAGCTGCCAGTTGCCTCCCTTGATTGCCCACAATCCAGACTCGGAGCCAGCTAAAGAAACAGCGCCTGCTAGGCCACTCATACTCACGCTCTGTCCATAGTTGATCCTTGTTATGACCTGTCAAAGACAAAGAGGGGCATGATACCGGGGGCATTTACCAGCAATAGGTTCTAAAACGTATATCAGCAAGAGTAAAGGTCTCTTCAGAATTATTGAATCGATATTTCTCAGCTGTAATGGTGTACAATATGCCTTACAGAACACATAAGAAAAATAAATCCTGATTAATATATACTATTTATAATATGTGTACTAGATAGGTCTGCTGAGGATTGAAGTGTTTTGTCAATTCTTCATTAACACTAGAGAATCCCTCTTTAGATAGGGAGATGGTACAAACTGTATTTAAGATAATAGTCTTAGAGCCAAATAGATATACAGGAAGAAAATGCAAGAAGAGATGGCTATTAACTAAAAGGAAGGGTTAGCAGATATTCTAGTAAACACAACTATCAGATCTAGATTGGAAATGTTGATAACTGTGGGCTATCAATATAGACGAAAGGAAAATAAGAAACAAAACATACAGTGACAAGCTCTGATATAGTTTGAGAATTCATCCCAGCATCAATGAGCTCCTCCTCTAGCGTCCTCTGAGTGAGCCCGTACAGGCCCGACCATTTGAGCATCTCCTCAACATTGTCGAACACAGGCCGGGACTCGAACCCATTGTAGTAACGCAGAAATTTTTGCAACATTTCCTGCATAACAGCAATTCACGAGTATTTAAAGCACTTCGGTAACCTAGAGAATATACCCATCTATTTATCACAACTGAGGAAAAAAAAAAGCAAGGAGAAGCAAAGCTAATCTCTAAGTCAACATGTCCACCTAAAACATACCACCAAAACTAGAAGTCAAATTGTCGATCAGATGAGAACACATGCAGGAGTTGCTTGCTGAGATCTCAAATGGCTACTTTAGTTATGTTTAACTGAACTGTACCATTTCATTCCTAGCATGCGAGAGTCCCAACAATTTGTATACTAAGGCAATCATATCTACCTATCAATCAGATGGACATAGATATGAGAATTTCTAGCTAGGATCACTCAATTGATGGAAGCAGAAGAGTAGTGGAGAAGGCGAGTGTGAACCTGCATGAAGCTGTCCATCCTGAGCAACTGAGAAAAAAGTGAGGACAAGCAAAGCTAATCTTTAATGCAACATGTCCTCCTAAACATAGCACCAAAGGTAAAAGTCCAATTGTCTATCAGATGAACACATGGGTGGGAAATGGCTACTGAACTGCAGTCATGTTTAATTGAACTGTGCCGTTTTACTCCTAGCACTGCAAAGACGTGAAAATTGGCTAAACTGAACTGTATCATTTCCTCCTCAGTATACAAAATTTGCAGAAGAGAAGAAACCGCCATATAATGGTCTGTGAAGAAGTTGCAGTTCAAGAATATCAGACGGGGCGAGGGTGAACCTGCACGAAGCTGTCCATCCTGAACAGCGAGAGGCCATAGCGCCAGAGCAGCAGGAGCGAGTTGGCGACCCCGTGCAGCCTGCGGCGCAGCCAGGAGCTCCCGGGCGGCGGCGGGCAGAGGGTCTTGAACACGAAGCGCCCGCCGTCCCAGATCCCGAGCCAGTCGTCGTCGTCGCCGTCGGCCCTGGCGGCGAGGCCGAGGAGGGCGGCGAAGCGGCGCACGTGGAGGTTGCGAGGGTGGATGATGGAGCCGCCGGCCTCGAATTCGTCGCCGGAGACGGTGACGGTGGCGAGGCGGCCGCCGACCTTGTTCCGGCGCTCGAAGACGCGGAGTTCGTGGGGGAGGGCGGAGGTGTAGTTGGTGAGGAAGAAGGCGGTGGAGGCGCCCGAGATGCCGCTGCCGACGATACAGATGTCGTCGGCTGCGTGGAGGGAGGGGGACAGGAGGAGGAGGACGAGGAGGGGGAGGGAGAGAAGGGGCGGCATCGAGAAAGTCAATGGGTGGTGGTGGCTCGCCACGCCGGAGCGGGACTCGCCGTGCTCTGTGCGTCTACTGTGATTGCTACATTTTTTTTTAAGGAAAGAGCTTTTAAATTAACTGAAACAAAGTACAACACCGCTGAAAACCCAAGAAGAGTAGAAGCTGAAAAACCAATAAGTCTGAGCAAAGAACACTATTTGAGCCTAACAGTGTGTCCATCGAAAACATGGACTAGCCAGACGTGCAATTGTATTCTTCGGGGGGCGTGTTTGGTAGGCTGCATTCTCTCCAAACAGGTTAGGGTGGTTTCCCGCACGACCACTGCGTTGTGGCCAGCGTGTTCTGTAAAGCACTCCAGGGCCAGACCCAACTAGAACACTCGAACCGAGCGTTTTCATGGAGCCATGTCCTGGAGCTGCAAAAAAAGGGGCGGTGGTGTGCGTGCGCCATCTGCGGAAGAACTCACTGTAGCTCCAGATTATTAGGCAGTCAGGATGGCGTTTATCCATCAGGCAGCTGCGCTTATAGCAGTGATTCAAGCCTGGATCTTGTTGTTGCAGAAGAGGGATGTTAGGCGGGTTGTGTTTCCTAGACCGATGTACGATCCTATGTGTGCGCGAGATCAAGAAAGGATGGACAATCTGAACTACATCTACAACTACAACTATGTAGAGCCCCCTTCTTTTCAATTGTCGCAAGGTTAAGGACGGGTGGAATTTTGGTAGATAGTGTCCACACCTTAGTGGAAGAACAATTCGTGATGTTCCTTCATGTGGTTGACCATAACCAGAGGTTTAGGGTCATCCACAACACTTTCAGAAGAAGCATGGAGACAATATTGCGCTATTTCAACCGTGTTGTATGCAATCGGTGAGCTGAGAGACAAGATGATCAAGTCGCATACGGGTCAAACACCTGAAAAGATACGCAATAACATGAGGTGGATGCCATATTTCAAGGTGAGCATGTGTTCCCTTGTTTTATCATTGCATCCTTCGATTGGGTCCCATGTGTTTCCATTTTATCATTTCATCCTTATGTACCTGTAACAGGATTGTATCGGTGTAATCGATGGTACTCATGTTACTACTAGAGTTCCAAGATCAAAATCTGTAGCTTACGGGGGAAGAAACACTACACCAGCCAAAATGTACTAGTTGTTATTGATTTTGACATGATGTTCACATATGTGCTAGCTGGTTGGGAAGGAACAACCCACGCCAGATGGTGCCAATATCTCTGATGGAAAATTCTATCTAGGAGATGTGGGATATGGCTGTCACCCTAGGATTATTTCACCCTTCAGGTCTACCAGGTACCATATCAACGAGTTCACTGGAAGGAACATGCCACATAATGCTAAAGAACTTTTCAATCTCAGGCACTCTAGCCTTAGGGTTACCATTGAGAGGGCATTCGCTGCTTTGAAGAACAGGTTCAAGATCCTTGATCAGAAGATACTCCACACCTTCCCCACCTAGGTAAAGCTAGTGCTTGCATGTTCCATACTCCACAATTGGATCTTAGAGTATGGCCTTGATTCGTATATGCCAGATGAGGAGAATTCTTGACAAGAATGACATTTGCCATGGTGTGGAAGCATCTGACAATGAAGCTTGGAAGGAGAAGAGGATGGAGTGAGCAACGGCAATGTGGAATGACAGAGGCCCCACCACCATCTGAGAAGAAGAATAAGAAGATGATGAAGAGAAGAATGTTGCAGAACCCCTTCCCCTAGTTCCTGAACAATAATCATGATCGACTGTGCTTGTGAACTTCCATTCATATTAGCTAGGGTTGTGTGATGATGAACTGCATATTCGTAGTAGCTAGGTTTATCCGTCGATGAACTTCCTACTCATATGATGATTTCTACCTTCAGTAGTGTGATAGAAGGGTAAGATCACCCATTGGAGAGTAGAGGTGACCACATTTCAGTCCTAGGGCTAACCAAACACACACATTTGCTTCATGTTTGGGCTCTGGGCTTGCAAGCAGGCTACCAAACGGGCTGCAAAAAATGCCCCATAGATGAACTGCAGACTACCAAATGGTGTGTACTTCATGGCCCAAGGCCTGTATGAGGATGGCAGTGCCAGCCATAGCACTGCCGGGCTGGGCCAAAAAATGGATGCAGGCTACCAAACAGGCCCTAGGGGCCTCACAAAGCCTAGCCAACCGTAGAACCAATAACTCAATCAGCAGTCGAGATGGCATCAGTGAACGAGGTTGAAATTTGAGCTGTAGATATTGAAGATGCATCACCTAGCTTAACATGGGGGGTTCTTCACCGCTGAATTTGAGGAGCAACATCAGATACAATCTCAAATGCCTCCGGCGCACACACCCAAGCGATATGAAGATCACAAAGACAACTTGGATAGCCATTCTCAATTGATCCTTAGTGAAGCAAGTAGACCCAAGTACTGCATCCAAAGAAAAGAGATTCTAAAAAAATCCTTTTGGAGTAGCAGAGCAAGAAAACACCGTGTCGTCGAAACTCCAGGATCTCGAGAAATTGGCTTGGTCGAGCGCGGCAGGTCCTGTCAGATGGCTTAAAATAGCAACGACGGATACTATTGTAGGAGACGCAGATTCCACCAGGAGCTGCCGCGAAGGGCCATAGATACTATTCTAGGAGACGCAGATTCCACCAGGAGCTGCCGCGAAGGGCCACATTTTTTATTCTCCATGTGATTTGCCCCTTCGCATAGAAGAAGACGTTGCCCAAATCCAGCAGCAGTAGGGTGGATCCCTCCCTCTTCCTCTCCGCCACGGCCGGCCGAGAGAGAGAAGGCAACATAGAGGCCACTGGAAAGGGAATGGAGGTTCTTATTAAGAAGGGGATTCGCCATCGTCCTCTTCCGCCATGGAAGTAGGAAAACCGTCGACGACCAGCCTCTGCCATGCCCCAGTAGCAAGTTGGTAGACAACCCCCATGGACCTCCAAATTTCGACATCAACACACTGCTCTTCTTCCCCTCCTCACCGCCATAGCCAGCCAGAGGGAAAAGCAGCAGCAAGATGACGCCACCAATTAGGAGAATGCCCAACAAGACCTTATTGCGGAGATCCTCAAGCCTAGATACGCTGCCGCCCGCTCTTACCTCCAGAGCACCAACGCCGGAGCACCAACTCGAGCTGCCCAAGATCCGGTTAGAGAAATCCTAAGCCCTACTCCAAACTTCGACAAACCACCAAGAAATACTACTACTATATACACTACAGGAGCCGACACCTCTCCTCTGCCTCCCTCGACCGGCGACGCCGATGAGTTTGTCCTTGGATCGGCCCGACGCACTTGAGAGATCCTTGGAGTAATGTAGCAGGAGGGGGAGAGGATAAGACCTGGATATGTTTTTTCCGGGGAGAGAGAGTTCGACAATTGGTGTCCCGACTGCTACATAGCGGTATGATACGAACAATGGTTCCATTCAATCAAAACACGTGAAACGATATTAGTGCCATTTTTGCGAATCTTAGTACAATCGCAAACACTCACAAATGCGCACTTACACAAACCCTATGAATGCACGCACACCCTACCCATATGGGCATCTTCGAAAGACTGAGAGTCTTCAGACTGATCCAGCAGGTCCTGAGCTTGACGAAGTAACCGCAGACGTGTCGTTATCGACGGGAACGTCTCTGCCTTATATGAGACACCAAAGTGTAAAACCTGGAGTTTGAACTTTGGTGGGCTAGGAGTGGCACTAATTAACTCTATATCCTCGATAATAAAAGTCAGAGTTTATAATTGACGATGAGCAACACATCCTGTTTATTTTTCCTATTTTTCATTCTTTTCTGCTTCTACATTTTCTTATATGTTTTTCTTTTTTTTTCTATTTTAAATTTATTTTCTACTTTTATTTTTCTTTTTTGTGCTAATTTTTATTTTTCCTTTTTTCCTTTTCCATTATTTTTTGTGTTTCTCTATTGAAAATGTTTTTCCTTTTTTATTTTTAATACTAAAAAGTAAAGTGTTCATGTTTTTACATGTTCTTAGAAAAAAGATGGATTCAAAAAAAGTTAGATATACACATTATCGGATTGTAAAATATTCTATGGCTTTAGAAAAATGTTAGCAAGATAAAAAAGAATATGTTGATGAATTCTGGTTTGAAAAATGTTAGCGGGTCTCAAAAAGAAGTTCAGGAGTGTTTTTTTTCAAATTTCTTGTTTATCTTTTTATATTTGCGATGCACATTGCACAACATTTTTGTGAACTAATCTAGTTAATTTCTATCACTTCATCGCGCCGCCTACAGTCTATTTGTCAGAGCATGGCAGATATATTTTATTCACTGCCGGTAACACATTTTGTTTTGTTAGTGTTACTATAAATTAAATATTGTGAGCATGTGAGGAATTGAGTGTTTTAAAATGTGTCATTTATGTATTAGACATGTCTGAAACTGAGAGATCTGACCTTAGACGCAATAAGTGGGTCATTATTTCATATTGAACCTTATAAGCAACATAAGAGTACCAGTGTTTTTCAAGTAAACAAAAAGGTGCATCAAGCAAACTTTAAACAAAAATATATCGAGCAATAGAACAAGTTCAGTACACGACAAACTGGCATGTCATGATCAAGGTAAAAAACTAATGATGTCAAAACAAGCTAACTTATGAAGATTATACGGTAACCTTGTTCGACTACTTCAAAATCGATGCTTGTAACTAATTGGATTGCAGAGCTCGGACGAAAGGCACAACTTTGTATTCAACACTTATAAGTGGCTAGATTATTAAATGGTTAGTTTAATTAATATAGATAACCAGATTATATATTGTCGTGGTGGTGTCACGGCATATGCCATGGATAGGCTAAAGGTGGGGACTAATACACGCTAGGGGAATCCAGGGAGGGATAGTGAAGTGATTTTTCACACAGAAGTTTGTATTTGCTTCGCTTCCAAGATTACAAGTGCTCCTAGAGCTGTATTGGCGAGAGGAGGAAGAAGGAGCTCTCTAACTCTCTCACACAGATCACACTCAAAACCTTAGCCAAATCAGAATAGCGGAACCCCTTCTACTGAGATCCTAGCCCTCCTTATATAGAGAGAGCTAGGTCTCTGCCTAGGGCATACGTGGAGGCATAAGAATATGCCTCCTCCCAAAGTAGTAAGCCGATCGAGGTGTTTTTCCCCCGCGTCACACATGCAGAGGCTACGTGAGCCTCTGCGGCGCCCGCGTCAGCCGACATGGGCGCCGTCACCCTTGTCGGCCACGCCCCGGTGGTCCTGCCCTTGTTTGCTTCGCTCAGGTAGTGCGTACCGGGGCTTCTTTTGACCATCGAGATTCCTTCCTTCTCCTAGAAGCTAGACGTGACCCGGATCATAGTTGATCCGTCCACACCCGTTCCTGCATACAAGTAAAACAGGCATTTCCGACTTACTCCTTAAGTCGGTTGAGACTTAGTTAGGCGAACGCCCCTAGTCCGGGTTACCCCGTGATTCGGCCTGCCTTGAGGTGACCCGGCCAGCATCCGCTTTGGCCTTGCCGAACCTCGGCTAACTCGGCCTTTATACCCCGGCGTGACCCTACCCGGGGTATCCCCCAACATATATATACTAATTTTATACAGAAGTTATACTTAATGTATTCCAAATTATTCACTCGTTCAATAAAATTTTAAAAAGAAGGTATGGCTAGAAGTTGCCACCAATCTTTACATAAAAGCAAGATCTAACATGTAATCAAGATTTATAATTTCTGTATATCAAAATGAAAAGTAAAAATTATGACATTTCTTTTGTCGATGGAACCCGCTTGTTCATTAATCATAGAGCATGCTCCAAGTTAATGGTACTAAAAAACTTGTTAACTCATATAGAAATTGTAGAACAACATAGAACATGTATCAATTTACACAAGCATCTCCTATATTCTTGAGATATGCTAATATATTTAAAATCAAATTCAGTAGCCTAAGAGGGGCCAAAATCAGCTTGTTCTGCTTTATTTCAGAAATACATACATGTTAATTATTGAAGTGACACGAAACCTGACCATTTCTTGCCTGTTAGCACTCCACGCTTTTCGTTCAGCGATTCTTCTGTTCGGTTACTGTGGATTCCTGGTTCTTGCCAATCGCTTTGTGTTCCGTCATCGCATGCCTTGCGAGTCTTTTCATTTTTGATTCATTTTTTCCTGCCATCCGTCCCTGATTTTTCCAGTAGTTGTGAGGATGATGCGACATCTTCGCGTAGTCTCGCATAGGAGCGTCTCTACCCGTGCCGCCCCCTCTCTCACCCCCACCGTCCAACGCGCTCACCTCCTCCTTATCTTCCTCACCACCGGTAAAGCATGGTGGCATGGTGGTGGACGGGTGCGCGAGATCAAGGGGATGTTGAATCGGTACTGGGAAGGTTCGAGGTGCGAAAGCAGAGTCGGGCGATGTTGGATGCGGGAGTTTGACGGGATGCGATGACCTCGTGAGTGGATGGGATGGAGGGAGCGGATGTGAGAGGGAGAGCTCGGGAGCGGAGAGGCCTTCTCCTTTTCAATTCCCTTTTTCTACCATCCGTCCCTAATTTTTCCAGTCAAAGTGGTGAGGATGATGCGACATCTTCGTGTAGTCCCGCATAGGATCATCTCTACCCGCATCAACCCCTCTCTCTCTCAACCCCACCGTCCCACACGCTCACCTCCTCCTTATCTTCCTCACCACTGGCAAAGTGTGGCGACGAACGGGTGTGCGAGGTCGAGAGCGATGTTGAGTTGGTACTGGGCAGGTTCGAGGCATGGAAGCAGAGGCGGTTGACGCTGGATGCGGGAGTTAGACGGGAGGCGGTGGCCTCGTGAGTGGAAGGGGAGGAGGGAGCGGAGGTGAGAGGGAAAACTTGGAGTGGAGGGGGCGGCGCAGGTTGCTGGGGGAAACGAAGGAGGGGCTAGGATGGGTAAGAGCTCGAGTGAAGGGGAACAACATCGAGATGGGGGTGGCAGTGGGGGCAGGTACGGGAGGGACCAGCTCGTCAGACTCCGGTCAACACCTAAAACTACACAGTTGAGAAACTCAGAGTGAAAATCAGTCAGCCAGAAACGCGCGCGGGCAGATGGCCTCAGATGGCTCGCTTTTGATCAGACTTAAGCTATTGTATAATGTAATTCATGAACAATGGAAAATCCTACAAACAAAATCTATTGATGCAAGGGGTGCTGATATCAGAAAAGATTGGGGGCACCCATGTGCATATAACTAGTAACAAAAGATGCTTTGCAGCTTATACATACAAGAAACTGTCCAAAATAGCTGTCGAAGTTTTTTGGTATATATCAGAAACCCTTAAGGGCCTAGTGGAGTTCTGTTGTTCCAAGAACAGTGTACATGTGAAATGATTTCCTTAAGTAAAACTGAATTTTGGCAATATCAAGTCCTATGGCAATATGTACATATGTAATTGTATTACAATCCAGATAAAATTACCAGATTTATTCAAAAATAACAAAAGACCATGAAGTCCTGGCTCAACCATGTTACACCACATATTTCCCTCTTCTACTATGGACAACACTTCGATACTAACATTGGCATTAGTAACTCCAAATGTCCATTTCTGCAGCTTGCATTAACTCCGACAACCATCTTTTCTAAGGTTTATTTGATTTAGTTTGGGTAGTTGATGTATAAAAATGTAAGTAGACCAGTCTCCTATCTTATATATATACATTTATGTTTGAACTATGGGTAAGTGTGTTACATGTCCAAAATGAATGGATAATTTTTATAGCCTACAATATTGTTGTAAGACCTAAGTGACTACATATTTTAATACATTTAAGCATAAAGTCAGCATTTACTACATACCTATTGTTAGATATGAAGGTTAAACTAGTGGCTCCTTATCCCAATTTTTTATATGAGATAAATTTGGGTATCTTAAAAATATATATGGATGATTTGTCTGATTTCTGAAGAATTTAAGAAAATTTAAATAACACTTTAGTTTCACTTAATTCAAAAGATAAATTTTGGAATCCAAACCCCGTGAAAAATATAGGAATGCACCTAACATTCCATGTTATGTATTCTATTAGTATCCATATTATATCTGCATTTTATTAATCAACATTTGAGGATATAGTATTTCACTAAAGGCTATCTATTTGGGCCTATCAGTTTCATATATAACAAACTTAACAAAAATATATCATACACCAAACAAAATATATTACATAGCAATAATTCAATGGAAAGTGTCTTTGGCTCCCAAGCACCAGTGCTCTCTTCGTTTATAAAAATAAAAAAATCATATTTTATAGCTTTCAAAAATATCTGGAAAAAATCTAGACATAATCAATGTTGTATCCCACAAACATGCAAAAGCTTGATGAGAAATTCTTTGTATTTTTTCTACAAAAAAGCAACAACTCTGATAAAGTTTTGGAATTTGAAAACATACTTGTACATATATACACTCTTGTCATTTTTGTACAGCTCAGAATACAAAGTATTTAAAACTAATATTCTGCATGTTTGTGGATATTTTTAATGTTTTTCGGATCTCACAAATATGATTTTGAATTTTTTAAAATAGCAAGAGCACTAGAGCTCGGTAGCAAAAAATCTCCACTCTTTATTCAACTACATACTACATAGCATATTCAGATTATATACTCCCTTCGTCCAGAAATAAGTGACTTAGATTTATCTAGATTCACTTGTATCTATACACTATATATCTAGATACATAAGAATTTAGACAAATTCAACTCATTTTTTCTTGATAAAGAGAGTACAATATGTAGTTCAGATTCAGACATAACATAGTTTCATATTCAAACTTATACTTACATAGTTACGTAGGGTTCATATTCAAACCACACTACTACTACTACAGCTCGAAGGAGATGATCCAAGCCTTGCTCCACGATAGGGCGCCAACTAATCATCCCTACTAAAAGGACAAACGACATCGCCTAGAGGGGTGGTGAATAGGCTTTTAAAATAATTATGGTTTAAGATCTAATGAACACGGAATAAAACTAATGTTTAATTTATCAAAACACAAAACCTAAAACCGCTAGATTCAACTAAGTGCATCAACAACCTATGATAAGCAAGAAAAGCAACAAGGTGATAGCAATATAAAATACTTCAAGCACGATGGCTATCACAGTGTAAATTGCATACGTGAAGGGCTCGGTTGAGACACAACCGATGGACGCGGAGACAATGTTTTTATCCCGAAGTTCACTTCCAAATAAGTGATGTCTAAGCACTTCTATTCTTGTAGACAGTTGTTGGGCCCCCAAGTGAAGAGGTTTGTAGGACAACAACAAGTTTTTCCTTAAGTGGATCACCCAAGGTTTATCGAACTCAGGGAGGAAGTGGTCAAAGGTATTCACTCTCAAGCAACACTGCAATCAAGATACAAGAAGTCTCTTGTGTCCCCAACACACCCAATACACTTGTCAGGTGTACAGGTGCACTAGTTCGGCGAAGAGATAGTGAAATACAAGTGGCATGGATAATTATAAGTGGTAACGGTACCAGAAAATAGCTTGAAGGCATGGAAAATACTAAACTAAAACTGAAATAAAGATGGAAGTAAGCAAACATGTAACAGATCTAGTAGCAAACGGTGTTTCAATGCTTAGAAACAAGGCCTAGGGATCATACTTTCACTAGTGAACACTGTCATATAAATATCTTCTCTTTCTGATACTACTCTTAACTACTCTCCGGTTGAACACTCTAATCGATGGTAGGGCTATAACAACACACCTCAAAGTTCGCTTTCCGCATCTAGATAACCCCACACTGTCACCTTGAGCTCTAGATGGTTCAAACAAACACCACAATTTTATAAAGACATCCAACTCCAAATATAACTTATAACAAGTATTTGAAATCTCTAGCCTAAGTGCCACCATGGTGTGCACACTGTCAACTTCACACACATGGGGAAAGCAGAGATCTATTAAAGCACTTGAGTAGCAAGGTAGATCTACTTGATTATAAAGCTCATGATCACAATATGATCACACATATAGAGAGATGAACACATAGCTACCGGTAGAACCCTTAGCCCCGAGGAAGAACTACTCCCTCCTCATCATGGGAATCAGCAATGGTGGAGATGGCGGTGGAGATCGATGGAGATGGCTCCGGGGGCACTTCCTCGTCGCCGGTATCACAGGGGAGCACCGCCCCTTAGCCCCTTCCTTCATGGCTTATTGGGATCCCTCTCCCATGGAGATGGGATCTATGGGAAAGGTCAAAAACATGGCTTTGGTGGCTGCAAATTCGTGGGTGGAGGTGTCTCCCATGAATTAGGTTTTCTCCCTTTATATAGCTTCTCGGATTCCCGTCACCCCATCTTGGGCTACAATAAATCGGACCTATCAGGCCCGTCCAGACTCATAATCAGCTAAATTTTATGTCCAGAAAGTTTGTCGTGAAATTTCCAACAACTTTGTAGTTGAAGAGTTTTCCGTTTGACGCCGTCTTCGACCCGAAACGTGACCATCTTCAAAAAGAGTTCTGAGACAGATTTATGGAAAATCCCAATTTGACTCCAACAAGGTTTTCACTTGATTCTTGGTAATTCCTACACATCAAAGTGTAAAACAAGAACATTGTGCACTTTTGCAACTATTAGTAGGTTAGTCCAAATAAATCATAAACTTTATATAAAAGGAGTATCAAAAGCATATTATTAGCATAAAACCATCAAAAATTATAGATACGTTATGGACGTATCAACATCCCCAAGCTTAACTCCTGCTCGTCCTCGAGGGGGCTACCGGGCTGCGGTACCAAAGTTCGCGGGTGAGTGCACCGCGGTACCTAAGTTGCCTAAAATTGCCGCGTTTCGAAATGTTGGGGCGCCAACTACCGAGAGGGGCCATTTCGATGCAAACTGATCTCACCCCTACCAAATCCAAACATGTCATGAAACTGCCCCGTGAAGTAGATGGTCGGGACCCTCATGTCAGTAATATTTCCGTGACGCGAGCGCCAATGCGGCAACCACATAGTCGAAACGAGAGACTAAAGGAGCATTGTGCGTTGACCAAATTCACAAATCCACTCCCTCCCTCCTTTCGCATGAACCCTAGCACCAGCGGCATCGAAATCCCCTCTCCAACGAGAATGATCTCTTCGGGCATTTGACTTCCGGTGCCAAGTTGTTGCGCCTACTCGCTGCTATGGAGCTCTAATGCCGAATGCCGTGCCAGCCGTTGCGACGATCTAGCCCGCCTCTACCGCCGATGAGCTGAGCAGCGCGAAGGATGGCAGATCCGTTTGCCGAGGAAGAAGTACTTCTGGCTAGTTGCGGGTGAGATACTCTTCTCTTTGCTATTCGCACTACCTATAACTGCTAGCTAGCTATTGGGATTACAGAGATATATCAAACATAGAATTGTTTGCTAGCACGACGCTGACAAACAATTCTTATCTTTTGTCTCCAATTTTCTGTCAACTAGGATCTTCGCTGAACCCAAATACATGGTTCTGGTCACCATCTGCAGCTACCTCATTAAATTAGCACATGGAAAGAGCACGTGGAAACAAGCTTAGAATCTAAAGATGGAAGTAGTGCCTGTGCAGTTATGCACTATCCCTGGTTTGGTTGCTGATGTGCGTGAACTTGCTGAAATGAGACCGGAGCAGACTGCACGGTTCAACATCCTTGATGAACGAGGCTTCAAGGTTCCTGTAGCGTGTGACAGTCAGTTAATTGGGTTGATGAAACAGCATGTTGGGCTTCGCGTGGTTATGCTGGTGTGTAACATACTGGATGAGGAAGCTCCTGCTACTGGGAGTCTCCTAGCTATTATTGGACAGGGAGGTCTAACTCGAACCCCTACTGTTGTTGAGCAAAATGTGGTTCCTCGACCGCGACATGCTTCTGTCAGGCAACCTCCTCATAGGAGTCCTCGTATTGCCGTTGTGGAAAACTCTGCTCTAGAATCTGCTGGTACTGGTCATCCCCGTCCCCGTGCCCATGTTGCTGCAGCTGCTGCTCACCTAATCCATGCCGATGTTGAGCAAACTAAGGCTTCTAGAGGCTGCCTCGCTGTTGTTGCCAAGACCGCCGCCTTGTGTGCTGCTCCTCCTCGAAACCGTCCTCAAGTTGTGCGAACCCGTGCTCTGGAATGGTCGTCCTCGTGTTGTTGTTGATCTGGACGCTATTGACCCAATCCCTGTCACTATTGAGCAAACTAAGGCTTTCGGAGGCTGCCCCACTATTGTTGCAAAGACTGATGCCTTGTCTCCTCCCCGAACCCGTGCTCGGGTTCAGCGAGCTGCTGGTCTGGAGCCAGATCATGGTCTGGACTCTGCTAGCACTCGAAACACTGTTGTTGTGGGAACTGCTCCTGATCGTCGATGTGGCATGGTAGCAGCTGATCCTATTGTGGCTACCGTTAGAAGGTGCCCTGCATGTCCACCATGTAATGTAGCTCCCGCTGCTAAGGGCCCTCGCCTTGCTCCTGGTCCTGGTACTTCCACCAAGGTTGATCCAGCTAACGATGATGCTAGTGATGGTGGCGGTGGCATTGGGGCTGGGTCTGATGGTGCCGCTCCATCTCTCGAACCTCTCAGAGTTTTCTATCCCGAAGAACCTAATGATGGCAAAGTAATCGTATGTATCAGTGTCGCGGATTATACTGCAAAATTAGATGATGGCACAGAAAAATTCTATGACGAGTTTGATGTAATCCTTGGCAGATACGACACTGAAGTGGTAGAGTTATCTGACCTGATGACATTGTTACGTGTGAAGGTGCTGTGGGGTCCTCCCAGGAAGCACGTTTGTTATATTATGGTTAGAGGATCAAAAAGGCTATCGAAGTGAAACATACCAGGGATTTAGTCGTACCGTTTACAAGGAAACATTATAGAGGTGAAGTTTACTTCCACTTGATAGTGCTCACGGTTGGAGAGGAATTGGAACTCGACAATAGAGATGATGGTCTTTTAGAAGGCATGCGTGACCTGATCCATGGCATCACTGGGGCTGGTGGGACTGAGGGTAGCTTCGAACAGAGGAGAATCTTATAGAGGAGTGTCATAAAGAGGAGCAGGAAGAGCATCCCCAAAAAGGGCACCCCGAAGAAGAACGTCACCAAAGAGACCATGCCAGAGAAGAGGACGCCCAAGAGTCGCACGACAAAAGGCACCACTCCACAGAGTACACCCCTGAGATCCAATGAAAATGCCACATCGAACGGTAGCAGCAAAAACGCTAAGAGGGCTAGCACGGTGGTGAACACTCCCAGGAGTGGTAGCAAAGAGGCGAAGATGGCCAACACGGAGGCTACCACACCCAGTGGGAGCAGAAAAAATACTAATTTGGAGCGGAGCATGCCGCTGTCAGGGAATTATGCCAGCACGAAGGAGAACACGCCCAATAGTAGCAGCAAAAGGGCTAATTTGGAGTGGAACATGCCGCTGAGGTCAGGCAATAATGCTAGAACGAAGGAGAAGACGCCCAATAGTAGCAGCAAAAGGGCTAATTTGGAGCGGAACACGCCGCTGAGGTCAGGCAATAATGACAGCACGAAGGAGAACATGCCCAATAGTAGCAACAAAAGGGCTAATTCGAAGAAGAACACGCCGCAGAGGTCAGGCAATAATGCCAGCACCCTAGATCCAACATCCGTGAGGGGAGGTAGTAAGGAGATCACACCCAAGAGCGGTAGAAAAAAGCCTAGTTCAATGGGAATGCGGATGTCAAGCCCTACTGATACCATCAGGAAAGATTACATCAGGAAGGAGGATGTACACATGAAGAGCAAGAGGGTTCTGTACACTCAAGATGAAATTGATTCTGACTGCTGTTTGTCCACTGAAGTACCTGGGATGCGTGCAAACATAAGACCAGCCCATGTGGTTGCAGCAGAACCAACCGAGTGTCTTGGAGAAAATAGAGTTGCTGGTGAGGTGGATTGGGGCAATGTTCCGGTCCATCCGGGTGGAGACGATGGTGCAGCCCCACCCATGGGAGTCAATATGATGTGTGCAGTACTAGGCATTAGAGACGATGGCGAGGATTCTGAATCAGATGAAGAAGAAGGCATTGTAGAGGATCAAGAATTTGGTGATGATGAAATAGACGAGGAACTTAACGATGAGGCTGGTATTCCAGTCGATGATTTGGGTGTTGAAGTAGAAGAAATGAAATATGACCACGAGTATCCTATAATTTCGGTCGGCACCGAGTTCAGGAGCATGCATGAGTTCAGGATGTCATTCCGGCATTTTTGTATCAAGGGGAGTTCGACGTTTATCGACTGAAGAACACTGTCGAGAGGTATGAGGCCGTTTGCAAGTTAACATGGATGAATGGACGGGCTGAGGTATATTGTCCATGGAGGATCACAGTAAGAGCCTTACCTGCGTCGAATGCAATTAGGGTACTAGGGCAATGAGTGCAGCAAACCATTAGAACTCTCTCTCTCTTTTTACTCTATAACTACAATTGATGTGCGATATCTTTCTGGCAACTAGTCGACTCTGCTTATCTTTTAAATGAATCTGTGTTGCAGGTGAACAAAATGGGCCCTCCTCATGTGTCCGACAGGAAGCAAACTGAAATCCTCAATGGATGATATGGAGTGGGTGGCTATGCAATCTATGTCCATACTAAAGGATAACCCTAAGGAGACCGCGAAGAATATTCAGACTAGCCTCGGTTCTAAATACAACATTGTCCTTCCGTATTACATGGTTTGGAAAGGTAAAGAGAAAGCTCTAGGGGTCTTGCACGGGGATTGGACCAATAGCTTCAGGATGTTGTACAACTTCAAGGAGGAGGTACAAGCTAGGTGTCCGTGGAGTGTTGTGGAGATTGACACTGATTCAGAAGGTGGTAAAATATATTTCAAAAGAGTTTTCATGGCGCTTAAACCTTGCATCCAGGGATTCAAGGACGATTGTAGGCCGTATCTGAGTGTAGACAGCACTGTCCTAACTGGCAAATGGAAAGGCTGCTTGCCATCTGCCACAACACTTGATGGTCACAACTGGATGTTCCTAGTGGCATTCGGGTTGTTTGAAACAGAAACAGAGGAAAACTGGGTCTGGTTTATGAGGCAGCTCAGGAGATCAATAGGCCACATGGATCCATTGGCTATATCCACGGATGCATGCAAAGGGCTGACGAATGCAGTGAAGGAGGTGTTCCCACGAGCTGAAGGTAGAGAATGCCATGCCCATATGATGCTCAACTTGTACTCACACTACGCAGGCAGCGTATTTCGTTACATGTTTCCTGCTGCTAGAGTTTACAAACCTACTAGCAGCGAATATTTCATGAGCTAGGACATTGAGTAATCCCTCTGCATCGTCGTCAGCATCTGCATACTTGCTCACTGTTTCTATCATCTCTCCCAGATCCGTAACCTTGTCACACTTCAAGCGATGGCGCAATAAACCAATTGGGAGACCTGCGATGAAAGCTTCAATCGCAGTTTGATCGTTTACTCCTTCGCAGGAGTTCTTTGTGTCGATCCATCGTCCAAGATAATCCCGGCAAGTTTCTTCGGCTTTCTAGGTGCAACGCTGTAGGTCTCCAACCGTACAGGGCCTCCGATATGTGCCTTCGAAATTCCAAAAGAACACACTTTGTAAGTCATACCACTTGTGGATGGTGTTTGCCGGAAGTTCATTGAGCCATGATCGTACCGTCTTCCGCAACATAAGTGGGAGATATCGGGTTGCGACCAGGCTGTTTCTTTGTAGCATCCCAATTGTCTAACAATTGTAATGCTACTTGTTCTAGTAAGATAATGGCTACTTCCTATATATAATTGTTGCATCATAATTATATCATGCTCATGCCATCATACCACCTTGCATTTGAGCATCATATAAAATCCTGTTTCTTTGGTTCTTCTCTCATATGCATTATTATTTGTATTTGCCTCTTGATATTGTATTTGGTTGTTGATATATTGTTTAATGCCCAAGTTGAGTTGGGGGCATATCTTTTATTCCACTCCATCACTTTCTTTTCCACCACTTTATAATTCCACCATCCTACTAGTCCATGAGCTTGCAATTCTTTTTCTTTTGATTTTATCCTAGCTCATGTGGTGGGGTGGATCTAAATCCTACTTATCTTTTGCTTGGCCTTTATTTCCACTTCTTGGGAATGCATAAGAATAATGCCATATCATTATTATTGTTTTCACAAAATTAATCATGGCACTTATTATTTTTGCATGGGCCATGCAACCTTCACCACCACCTTTTACTCCATTGGTTTTTCCTTTGATGTAATGGATCCTATCTTGGTGGACCATCTCCTACCATTCCACCATCCCCATATTCTCATCCATATCTTTTTCTTTTATTTTATTTTCCCCATGCATGATCATATGAGGCTTACTCTTTCTATCTCTTTCTCTCTCTTTTTCTTGGGTTCTTCTCCATCTTAGCTTATGCTAGATCAAGCCCCTATTTTCCTCTTGGTTTGGTCTCATAAACAAAATTCAAAACCTAAACTCTAATAAAAGCCTAACCTATCTTCCTCTCTCTAATTTTTCTTCTAACCCTAATTCTACACAAAACACTAAACCCTAAACCTCCTCTCCCTCTATCTCTCTAACATACTGGTCCCACCTGGCCCCTCTCTCCCCGCCCACACCCCAGCCACCACTACCCTACCCTAACTCTCAAAACCCTAACCCGAGCTACCCCATCTAACCTAGCCAAGTGCACCCGAGCCCCTCCCCTCTTCCTCTCTTTCTCTCTGCCGTGCGGGCCTAGCTGCACCACCACACCGTCCCCACCTGCAGCCTCCCCTCTGCCGCTGCCCTGCCCTAGGACGAGCCCCAGCTCTCCCACGTGCTCGAGGAGAAAAGGGAAAGGGCCGAAGCCACTTTACCCTGAGCCGCTCCCACATGGCAACCCTCCTTCCTCTTCCTCCCTTTCTCCTCCTCTCACACGCCTTCTGCATCGCCAGATCCACCCCAAGCTCTGCCGCACCTTCCCCTTCTTCCTCTCCGGCGCCCAGCTCCTGCCGCCAGTCTCCGTCGTCTACCGCGACGCCCCTCCATTATAGCCGGTGAACTCGTCGTGGAAGAGGCCGAGGAGATCAAGGACGGCCCCTGCATCACCCTGTACATGCCGTCGCGAAGGAGGAAGCCCCTAGGACCGCCAGATCCTCGCCGCTCCCCGAAACCCTAGATCGCCGGAGCGCCAGCCTTGTCCATGATCCGCTGCACCCCTTCCCGTTCTGACACCGGCAACCTCCCCGCGGTAAGCTCCTCCACCTCCTAGACAACCTCCTCTCCGCCGTAAAGCTCTAGCGCACCGCTCTTTCCGTCGAACGGTCTCAGTGCACCGTCGCTCGCTGTTGTCTGCACGTGGTACGTGCCGCATAGCGCCATAACTAGGCCGCGCCTACCTTCCTAACAACTCCCCTAGCCTACCGCACTGGATCCGCCTCTCTGCGCACGCGCTCCGCATCGCGGGATCGAGTCCCCGTCTCGCCGCTCTGCGCTGCGTGCTGATTTTCTGTCAGACCGAGGAGAACGAAGTACAGTACCGGGCCATGGTCGATTTACAGTTAGCCTCCTCTTTTTAACGCTCGCTCAACCCGTGCTCCTCGCTAGCCCCACCTGTCAGCCACCGTGACCTTCTTCCAGAAAATCCCTCAGTCTTTTCTTATCCTAACCCGCGCTCCCGAACAGCCCACCCGACAGTCTCTGTGACTCCGATCGCTGTCATGTGGGCCGAAGCCGCTGGCCCCGCCTGTCAGCCTCAGTGGCTAGCTAAGCCCGCGGTGGAAAAGGGTTTTCCGCGCGCGTGTGCCCCGCCAGCCGCTGGCCCACCCGTCAGTGGCTGTGGTTGGGTCGGGCTGAGTAACAAAAGTCTGCCCTGTTGACTGTTTTAGTTTAATCTTTTCAAAATTGATTTAGATTCAAATTCAAATCAGATTTAAATAATTTTTAAAATACAAATCCAAATAATACAAATAATATATGTTTTGGAATCAAAAAAATGTGAGGAATTCAAATATGCCATTCAAAATAATGTTTGAACACTTTAAATTTTTGAGATGATTAAAATTACATAAAATGCCCCTTTTCTTAATAAATTAATAACTTTAATTCTATAACTCCAAATTGGGCAAATAATATGTCTAAATCGATCAGCACGACGAGCCCGTTCTATCTATGCAATCCTTGTTCTAAATTGAAGCATGCATCATGTCATTATTAGAAATCTGAACTGTTTATGACAATAAAACTTGGTTAAATAAATGACAAAATGCTTTATTTCTTGTATCCACACCTCACCTTTGCCATGCTACTTTAATGCCATGTAAATTGTGCATCATTCATCATGGCATGCTTGTTTGCTTGTCGCATTTTATTTCCTATGCTTGTGCACTTTATTTATGTTGGCCCTTGTTTGTTTGGTTCTTCTTCGAATAGACGCCCAGCAGGAGAATTACCAGGAATCACAGGAGTACTACCCAGATCCATCTCTCGCTTCAACTGAGCTGCCTGGCAAGCACTACCACATGCTTGCATACATACAGTACCTATTGCCTCTATCTTATTCTTGCATCATTGAGTCGCGATTGCATTAAATTGAATCCCAAGTACTGCATAGCCTTACTTTTAAACCCCACCGAAGCTTGTTCCTCCATCCCATGAGCCGTTACTACAGGAGTTGTTTGGGCCATGCGAGTCATAGAAAAGCATGTGTAGGGTATGTGAGTGTCTGATGAATAACGAGGTACTAAATAACTTAACCTGAGTAGTAATGGGATAACTAATGAAAGAGGCACCGGTGAGCAATATCTGCTATTTGGTTTTTCATGCTCACTTGTGTCCCGTAGGACCCCGAGTACTTGATTCCTGTTCCTTGACTATTCGCACTATCCACATCCGGGAGGCCTTATGGACCCCCCTGAGCTAGAGCTTGACTCATTCTTATTTCTTGGGGCCACAATTAGTTTGGGGCTTTATTACTATCCTGTACTTATGCCATGTTACTGCTTTATTTAAGATTGTGCGAGGAGCACCTGCACTGTTTTGGACCGTGACACGTTTTCGCTGTATCGACAAGCCCAGTCACATTTTCGGGTTCCTAGTCGTTTACCGCCGTCCACACAAACCTTGGGTCCGTCTCGGAGCCCGCCAACTTCGTTGCGGGTAGCTTAATGGGGTGGCCCCCTGAAATATTTCTGAATCCTGTGATTGCTTTGTCGTGAATGCCTCGTTGGATTTTGAGTTGGTTTTTCCGAGGTTGATCGAGTGTATGTTGCTATTCGTGCATCCCTGCAGGGTAAATCTTTCTGAAAGCCGTGTCCGCGGTTATGGACGACTTGGAGCACAGTTTCTCGATCATAGACAAGTATAACTAAAGTACCGCTTTTAAATTGACTAAGTACTTGACTAGTAAATAGAGCAATACTCGTGGAATGGTTAATAAAACTGCCAATGGATGATGGGGGTTGTTCGTCCGCTTCCTCGTTGGTAAGCGAGGAGGAGGATGGATCTGTTAATTATACTATTATAACTGTTGTTCTTAATTCACGGACTTCCGTCTATCATTGGTTAGGCGGAAGGTTAGCGAGTATCTGTAGAATTGTTAGGTACTATCTTTTGCTGCAATTGCGTCACCCCAGGTTGTGTCCTCTTTAGTGGCATAAAGACTTGCTGAGTACCCCTAGGGTCTCACACGATAAATTGTTTGATTCAGATGAACAGGTGTACCCGCAAGATGGCTACTGGGTGGAAGAGACAGATGATGTTGGCAACGATCGTTTGGTGTAGAGATTTCGGGAACGGGGATCCGTGAGATCTGTGGGCGGGATGTGTTTATTTATGGGGCATCTTATGCCGATTTGCTTCTTATCCATACTCGGATCTTGTTTTTCGCTTCCGCCTGATACTCTGATGTTTGTTGTATGAGGAGCTAACCTAAATTATTATCTCTATCTAGGATATTTGAATCTTGCCGTATGGCATTGCAATATTTCTATTTCTTTTAGATGGAATGGCTCTGAGGACTGTTGTATGTGTCTTGCATACATACTCATTTGTGTATGTAGTTGATCCCTTCGCCTGCCGATTACGCCGCTCGTTCTTGTCCCGATGTCTGAAAGTGGTTAGGACGGCCGAAAGGTCTACCGTGAGTGGCCCTGGGACCCACCGTACTATTTTAACCACTTTCGTTCATCCAGACATGTAACTAAGAGCGTAATTCACCTAGGTAGTTACAATTGGTATCAGAGCCATCCCGCCCTTCAGGGTCTCAGCCAAAATGGTCGTTGTCAGTCTAGCAAATATTTTGGTAGTTATGTATACTAGGGAAAAACAAAACGTGAGAGTAGGACTGCTTCCATTTTTCTTCTTACCCACCCACCCACCCTTTTCTGGTAAGGAAGTGTAACGTTTTCAATCCTCTTCAAAAATTCAAACTAGGATTCACGTGTTCTGGGTTCCGTAGTACCATAGGTTGTGTGTGTGTGTGTGTGTGAATTCCTTGTCTATCTGTTGCATCCAAATGTTATCACTATCTGCCTTTTGGTTATCAACTGTTGGTACATTCCATACCGACAGGCCTTTGTAAACCGACGCGATCTATTCTGATTTGTTGTATACTGACGCGATCTATCTTACTCTTTGTTATCCGACGTTATCTTGTTGGGGTGTTCTTTTTCGTAGTTACCAATCTTTAGGTTCCTCTTAAGAAGAAGGTATTGGGATATGTGTTTTACTGATTCATGTGCAAAGTAATGATTTGAGTGCGGGATGGAGTCGCGACCATACCACTACTTTTATCATTTGCTTTTGTATATTGAACTAGTAGAGTTACTAATCTTGATTCGTTAAGTGGTTTTGCGCATATAGTGGTATTCTAATGCCAAAAATTTGCAGAATTTTTTCTTTGTTAGCTTGTGTACCACACTCCTTGTTCAGTCGTGTGCGTTATGCTTAGTATCTTCTAGTTGCCTGGAACTTTGTTGGTATTTTAATATCATCTCAGTGAATTGCATTCTTTAATCTTGATTAATTCCATTTTGGTACTATTTTGGATTATTATCATTCTCCATTATAGTACTGACTTGTGTTTTATATCAATCACAGGATGGCACCACCACGCCATTCTGAGGAGGACATACCACCTGAACTCGGGGCTGCTTTGGCAAGTATTGCAAATGCTTTGGGCACTATGCAGCAGAACCAGCAGCGCTTCGAGGAAAGCGTGAGGAGGAATGAGTTTGTTCCGCTACCTCCACCTCCCAAGCGAGGAGACATCAAGAGTTTTCTCAAGTTCAACCCATGCCAATTTGAGGTGTCTGATCAACCACTTGATGCGGATGCTTGGCTTCGTGAAGTGTCAAGGTTGCTGATGACTGCGGATGTTCCCGAGCAAGAATGGGTCAAGTGTGCTACTCACCTTCTGAAGGGAGATGCAGCTCTCTGGTGGGAAAATTACCTCAAGGCAGATCTTTCTGGTTTTCAACCTACTTGGGAGCGGTTCACTGCTGCTTTCAAAGAGCAATATCTGTCAAAAATTGTCATGGAAAGGATGAAGGAAGTGTTTCTCAACCTCAAGCAGGGCACTGACAACGCAAACACCTACATCAGAAACTTCATGAACCTGTCTCGTTATGGTGGCGATGAGATCTCTGATGACAAGAAGAAGCAAAAGAGGTTTCGGCAAGGCCTCAATGCTTCCATCAAATATGCAATCACTCATGCAAGGCCGACATCTTTTCTGGAACTCCAACACACAACTCTGCAGGAAGAAGCAAGTAGGCAAGTGTTTGAAGAGTCAAAGAAACACACCCATGATACAGCAAGCTCTTCTGCTATGACAGCTCCTTCTAAGCGTCGTGTCTGGGTTCCTAACACCCCACCGTCGCTCCCTGGTCCACCAAGACCGTCAAGCTACGCACCAAGGCCACCAAACTCCTTCACTGCGGATCCCAGGGGCTACAACCACAACTACCCTGGAGCACCTGGCGGAGTCCCTGGCTACGTTGCTCCACGTCCACCTGGTGCTTGCTATACTTGTGGAAACACTAGGCATCAGCATTGGAATTGTCAAATGAACAACAAAGCTCTTCCACCACCACCTCCAAGACCTGCGGCAAGTGCTCCTATGATTCGTGCACCTTCACCTCGGGCTCTCAACATCAACACCAAGCCTGGGTCTACGGTTGCTCGTGCCAACTGTGTCAACGCCGCTCAAGCTGAGCATGCACCTGGAGTTGTCATGGGTATGCTTCCTGTTAACTCAGTTCCTGCACGAGTTTTGTTTGATTCTGGTGCTTCGCATTCGTTTGTTCCTCACAAGTTTGCGCATGAGCAAGATCTGGCTATGGTTCCTTTATTACATCGCCTTGTGGTACAATCTCCTGGGTCAAACATGAGGGCTGCGCATATCAGCCATGGCAATCAAATTGAGATTGGTGGCTCTTTGTTTCCGGCTTCCTTAATTATTCTGGGCAATTCTAATATTGATGTTATCTTGGGCATGGATTGGTTGACAGCAAATGCAGCTGTGATTGATTATGCTGAACGTTCGGTTTCTCTGAAAATTCCTGAAGGCCATATAGTCTATTCTCCAAGTCTGACTCCCCCAATTCAGCTTTATTCTTTGGTGGCTCTGAATGATGATGCTATGGAAGGTATTCAGAGTGTTCCTGTAGTCTGTGAGTTCCCAGATGTCTTTCCTGAAGAGTTGCCAGGTATGCCTCCGGATCGTGAGGTTGAGTTTTTCATTGAACTTGAACCTGGTACCGCTCCTATTTCCAAGCAGCCTTATAAAATGGGTCCTCCTGAGTTGGCTGAACTCAAACGTCAGTTGGATGAACAAGAGAAGTTGGGTTTCATTCAGCACAGTACTTCTTCTTCTTGGGGTAGCCCAACCATCTTTGTCAAGAAGCGAGACAAGACTGATAGACTTCGTGTTGACTATCGGGCACTCAATGCTAAAACCATCAAGAATAAATATCCCCTTCCGCGGATTAATGATCTCTTCGATCAGCTAGCTGGAGCTGTGGTATTCTCTAAGCTTGATTTGAGAAGTGGTTATCATCAAATCAAGATCCGCAAGGAAGATGTTCCTAAAACAGCTTTCACCACCCGCTATGGCCTGAATGAGTACACGGTCATGTCTTTCGGTCTCACCAATGCACCTTCCACCTTCTCGAGGCTTATGAACTCGGTTTTCATGGAGTATCTTGATAAGTCCGTTGTGGTCTATCTGGATGACATTCTAGTCTATTCTAAGTCAAAGGAAGAACATGAAGAACACCTTCGGTGTGTCCTAAACAAGCTTCGTGAGAACCGCCTGTATGCAAAGTTCTCCAAGTGTGAATTCTGGCTGCCTCAAGTCACCTACCTTGGTCACGTCATCTCTGCCAAGGGCATTGCCGTCAACCCAGAAACTATTAAGACAATTATGGACTGGCTTCCACCCATAAATGTCAAAGAAGTCCGAAGTTTCCTTGGTTTGGCCAGTTACTGCCGTCGCTTTGTTCAAAATTCCTTAAAGATTGCGAAGCCTCTTACTGATCTCCTCAAGAAAGGCAAGAAATATCTTTGGACTCCTGCATGTCAAGCAAGCTTTGAAACACTCAAAGAGAAGCTCACTTCCACACCAGTCTTGGTTCCTCCAGATACATCAAAGCCTTTCCAAATATTCTGTGATGCCTCATTGCAAGGATTGGGTGCGGTCCTTATGCAAGAAAAACAAGTTGTTTCTTATGCCTCTCGACAGTTGAAGACGCATGAGATCAACTATCCTACACATGACCTCGAACTCGCAGCAGTTGTCTTTGCTTTGAAAGTATGGAGGCATTACTTGCTTGGCAACCGTTGTGAGATCTTTTCTGATCACAAGAGTCTGAAGTATATATTCACACAGCCTGATCTCAACCTTCGTCAGAGGAGGTGGATTGAAACAATCAATGATTTCGATTTGACCATCAACTACACTCCGGGCAAAGCCAATGTCATGGCCGATGCTCTCAGCCAAAAAGCTTATGTCAACAACCTCATGGTGGAATAACAACAACCTCTCTTGTGCGAGGAATTCCGCAAGCTCAACCTTGAAATTGTGGATCAAGGTTATCTTCTGAACCTTCTAGCAACACCTCTCTTGGAAGAAAAGTTCGCTCCATCCAAATTGGTGATCCTTACACTAAAAAGATCATCTCCAACATTCAACTTCTGAAGTATGAGTCTTTCCACGTTGATGACCAAGGCACTCTTTTCTTTGAACACCGGATGTTTGTTCTGAACTACCCGGGGTTAAGAGAGCAAGTTCTCAAGGAGGCGCATGATTCTTTTCTTTCTATCCACCCTGGCAGCACTAAGATGTACATGGACTTAAAAACACAATATTGGTGGCCTGGTTTGAAACGATATTGTGCCAAGTATGTCTCGGAGTGTGATGTTTGTCGCAGAGTTAAAGCTGTCCATCAGAAACCTTCCGGTCTTCTATAGCCATTGAAGCCTCCGGAATGGAAATGGGAGAAAGTATAGATGAACTTCATCACTGGTTTTCCAAGGTCGTAGAAGGGCAACAATGCAATTTTGTTTTCATTGACAGGCTTTCTAAAGTATCTCACTTCTTTCCAGTCAAGGAAACAATTTCTACAATTCAGTTGGCTGAGCTCTATATCAACATAATTGTCTCTCTGTATGGAGTCCCTCTTGAGATAAGTTTAGACCGTGGAAGCATCTTCACTTCCAAGTTCTGGGGAAGTTTCCAAAATGCTTTGGGAACAAAACTAAACTTTAGCACAGCTTACCACCCTCAGTCGCAAGGACAAGTTGAAAGGATGAATCAGATTCTGGAAGATATGCTCCGTGCGTGCGTTATCTCTTTCGACATGAAGTGGGAAGAATGTCTTCCTTATGCTGAATTCTCTTAAAACAACAGCTTCCAGAAAAGTCTTAAGATGGCACCATTTGAGGCTCTCTATGGTCGCAAGTGCAGAACTCCGATTGGTTGGTCGGGCGCAGGTGAAAGAATATTGTTTGGCCCCGACATTGTAACTCAAGCGGAGGAGAAAGTTCACATCATTCTTGAAAATCTGAAGATTGCTCAAAGTCGGTAGAAGAGCAATTATGACAGAAAGCACACGGACATGGAGTATGTCTCTGGTGATCTCGTTTACCTTCGTGTCACTCCCATGAGAGGCACGCACCGCTTTGGTATCAAAGGAAAGCTGGCTCCTAGATACATCGGTCCTTTAAAAATTCATGGAAGAAGAGGAGAAGTTGCTTATGCTCTTGAGCTCCCTGAACAACTCAAAGTCCACAATGTTTTCCACATCTCTCAACTCAAGAAGTGCTTCAAGGATCCCGACAGGACCGTGGACCATGAACTCATCAATCTCCAAGAAGACCTTTCTTATCAAGAACACCCCACAAAAATTCTTGAAGTCGCAGAAAGAAGGACTCGCAACAAGTCCATCAAGTTCTGCAAGGTGTAGTGGTCGCACCATTCCGTTGATGAAGCCACTTGGGAATGCGAAGATGAGCTCCGTGCCAAGTACCCTACCCTCTTTGAGTCTTCTTCTTCTTCCTAGAATCTCGGGGCGAGATTCCTGTTTAGTGGGGGAGAGTTGTAGCATCCCAATTGTCTAACAATTGTAATGCTACTTGTTCTAGTAAGATAATGGCTACTTCCTATATATAATTATTGCATCATAATTATATCATGCTCATGTCATCATACCACCTTGCATTTGAGCATCATATAAAATCCTGTTTCTTTGGTTCTTCTCTCATATGCATTATTATTTGTATTTGCCTCTTGATATTGTATTTGGTTGTTGATATATTGTTTAATGCCCAAGTTGAGTTGGGGGCATATCTTTTATTCCACTCCATCACTTTCTTTTCCACCACTTTATAATTGCACCATCCTACTAGTCCATGAGCTTGCAATTCTTTTTCTTTTGATTTTATCCTAGCTCATGTGGTGGGGTGGATCTAAATCCTACTTATCTTTTGCTTGGCCTTTATTTCCACTTCTTGGGAATGCATAAGAATAATGCCATATCATTATTATTGTTTTCACAAAATTAATCATGGCACTTATTATTTTTGCATGGGCCATGCAACCTTCACCACCACCTTTTACTCCATTGGTTTTTCCTTTGATGTAATGGATCCTATCTTGGTGGACCATCTCCTATCATTCCACCATCCCCATATTCTCATCCATATCTTTTTATTTTATTTTATTTTCCCCATGCATGAGTTGGCTGAGCCTTACTCTTTCTATCTCTTTCTCTCTCTTTTTCTTGGGTTCTTCTCCATCTTAGCTTATGCTAGATCAAGCCCCTCTTTTCCTCTTGGTTTGGTCTCATAAACAAAATTCAAAACCTAAACTCTAATAAAACCCTAACCTATCTTCCTCTCTCTAATTTTTCTTCTAACCCTAATTCTACACAAAACACTAAACCCTAAACCTCCTCTCCCTCTATCTCTCTAACATACTGGTCCCACCTGGCCCCTCTCTCCCTGGCCCACACCCCAGCCACCACTACCCTACCCTAACTCTAAAAACCCTAACCCGGTCTACCCCATCTAACCTAGCCAAGTGCACCCGAGCCCCTCCCCTCTTCCTCTCTTTCTCTCTGCCGTGCGGGCCTAGCTGCACCACCACACCGTCCCCACCTGCAGCCTCCCCTCTGCCGCTGCCCTGCCCCAGGACGAGCCACAGCTCTCCCACATGCTCGAGGAGAAAAGGGAAAGGGCCGAAGCCACTTTACCCTGAGCCGCTCCCACACGGCAACCCTCCTTCCTCTTCCTCCCTTTCTCCTCCTCTCACACGCCTTCTGCATCACCAGATCCACCCAAAGCTCTGCCGCGCCTTCCCCTTCTTCCTCTCCGGCACCCAGCTCCTGCCACCAGTCTCCGCCGTCTACCGTGACGCCCCTCCGTTCTAGCCGGCGAACTCGTCGTGGAAGAGGCCGCGGAGATCAAGGACAGCCCCCTGCATCACCCTGTACACGCCGTCGCGAAGGAGGAAGCCTCCAGGACCGCCAGATCCTCGCCGCTCCCCGAAACCCTAGATCGCCGGAGCGCCAGCCTCGTCCATGATCCGTTGCACCCCTTCCCGTTCTGACACCGGCAACCTCCCCGCGGTAAGCTCCTCCACCTCCTAGACAACCTCCTCTCCGCCATAAAGCTCTAGCGTCGCTGCTCTTTCCGCCGGACGGTCTCAGTGCGCCGTCGCTCGCCGTTGTCTGCACCGCATAACGCCATAACTAGGCCGCGCCTACCTTCCTAACAACTCCCCTAGCCTACCGCACTGGATCCGCCTCTCTGCGCGCGCGCTCCGCGTCGAGGGATCGAGTCCCCGTCTCGCCGCTCTGCGCTGATTTTCCGTCAGATCGAGGAGAACGAAGTACAGTACTGGGCCGTTGTCGATTTATAGTTAGCCCCCTCTTTTTTAACGCTCGCTCAACCCACGCTCCTCGCTAGCCCCACCTGTCAGCCACCGTGACCTTCTTCCATAAAACCCCTCAGTCTTTTCTTATCCTAACCCGCGCTCCCAAACGGCCCACCCGGCAGTCTCTGTGACTCCGATCGCTGTCACGTGGGCCGAAGCCGCTGGCCCCGCCTGTCAGCCTCAGTGGCTAGCTAAGCCCGCGGTGGAAAAGGGTTTTCCGCGTGCGTGTGCCCCGCCAGCCGCTGGCCCACCCGTCAGTGGCTGTGGTTGGGTCGGGCTGAGTAACAAAAGTCTGCCCTGTTGACTGTTTTAGTTTAATCTTTTCAAAATTGATTTAGATTCAAATTCAAATCAGATTTAAATAATGTTTAAAATACAAATCCAAATAATACAAATAATAGATGTTTTGGAATCAGAAAAATGTGAGGAATTCAAATATGCCATTCAAAATAATGTTTGAACACTTTAAATTTTTGAGATGATTAAAATTACATAAAATGCCCCTTTTCTTAATAAATTAATAACTTTAATTCTATAACTCCAAATTGGGCAAATAATATGTCTAAATCGATCAGCGCGACGAGCCCGTTCTATCTATGCAGTCCTTGTTCTGAATTTAAGCATGCATCATGTCATTATTAGAAATCTGAACTGTTTATGACAATAAAACTTGGTTAAATAAATGACAAAATGCTTTATTTCTTGTATCCACACCTCACCTTTGCCATGCTACTTTAATGCCATGTAAATTGTGCATCATTCATCATGGCATGCTTGTTTGCTTGTCGCATTTTATTTCCTATGCTTGTGCACTTTATTTATGTTGGCCCTTGTTTGTTTGGTTCTTCTTCGAATAGACGCCCAGCAGGAGAATTACCAGGAATCACAGGAGTACTACCCAGATCCATCTCTCGCTTCAACTGAGCTGCCAGACAAGCACTACCACATGCTTGCATACATACAGTACCTATTGCCTCTATCTTATTCTTGCATCATTGAGTCGCGATTGCATTAAATTGAATCCCAAGTACTGCATAGCCTTACTTTTAAACCCCACTGAAGCTTGTTCCTCCATCCCATGAGCCGTTACTACAGGAGTTGTTTGGGCCATGCGAGTCATAGAAAAGCATGTGTAGGGTATGTGAGTGTCTGATGAATAACGAGGTACTAAATAACTTAACCTGAGTAGTAATGGGATAACTAATGAAAGAGGCACCGGTGAGCAATATCTGCTATTTGGTTTTTCATGCTCACTTGTGTCCCGTAGGACCCCGAGTACTTGATTCCTGTTCCTTGACTATTCACACTATCCACATCCGGGAGGCCTTATGGACCCCCCTGAGCCAGAGCTTGATTCATTCTTATTTCTTGGGGCCACAATTAGTTTGGGGCTTTATTACTATCCTGTACTTATGCCATGTTACCGCTTTATTTAAGATTGTGCGAGGAGCACCTGTACTGTTTTGGATCGTGACACGTTTTTGCTGTATCGACAAGCCCAGTCACATTTTCGGGTTCCCAGTCGTTTACCGCCGTCCACACAAACCTTGGGTCCGTTCGGAGTCGGCCAACTTCATTGCGGGTAGCTTAATGGGCTGGCCCCCTGAAATATTTCTGAATCCTGTGATTGCTTTGTCGTGAATGCCTCGTTGGGTTTTGAGTTGGTTTTTCCGAGGTTGATCGAGTGTGTGTTGCTATTCGTGCACCCCTGCAGGGTAAATCTTTCTGAAAGCCGTGTCCGCAGTTATGGACGACTTGGAGCACAGTTTCTCGATCATAGACAAGTATAACTAAAGTACCGCTTTTAAATTGACTAAGTACTTGACTAGTAAATAGAGCAATACTCGTGGAATGATTAATAAAACTGCCAATGGATGATGGGGGTTGTTCGTCCACTTCCTCGTAGGTAAGCGAGGAGGAGGATGGATCTGTTAATTATACTATTATAACTATTGTTCTTAATTCACGGACTTCTGTCTATCATTGGTTAGGCGGAAGGTTAGCGAGTATCTGTAGAATTGTTAGGTACTATCTTTTGCTACAATTGCGTCACCCCAGGTTGTGTCCCCTTTAGTGGCATAAAGACTTGCTGAGTACCCCTAGGGTCTCACACGATAAATTGTTTGATTCAGATGAATAGTTGTACCCGCAAGATGGCTACTGGGTGGAAGAGACAGATGATGTTGGCAACGATCGTTCGGTGTAGAGATTCTGGGAACGGGGATCCGTGAGATCTGTGGGCGGGATGTGTTTATTTATGGGGCATCTTATGCCGATTTGCTTCTTATCCGTACTCGGATCTTGTTTTCCGCTTCCGCCTGATACTCTGATGTTTGTTGTATGAGGAGCTATCCTAAATTATTATCTCTATCTAGGATATTTGAATCTTGCCGTATGGCATTGCAATATTTCTATTTCTTTTAGATGGAATGGCTCTAAGGACTGTTGTATGTGGCTTGCATACATACTCATTTGTGTATGTAGTTGATCCCTTCGCCTGCCGATTACGCCGCTCGTTCTTGTCCCGATGTCTGAAAGTGGTTAGGATGGCCGAAAGGTCTACCGTGAGTGGCCGTGGGCCCCACCGTACTATTTTAACCACTTTCTTTCATCCAGGCATGTAACTAAGAGCATAATTCACCGAGGTAGTTACAATTGGTATCAGAGCCATCCCGCCCTTCAGGGTCTCAGCCAAAATGGTCGTTGTCAGTCTAGCAAATATTTTGGTAGTTATGTATACTAGGGAAAAACAAAACGTGAGAGTAGGACTGCTTCCATTTTTCTTCTTACCCACCCACCCACCCTTTTCTGGTAAGGAAGTGTAACGTTTTCAATCCTCTTCAAAAATTCAAACTAGGATTTACGTGTTCTGGGTTCCGTAGTACCATAGGTTGTGTGTGTTTGTGTGTGTGTGTGTGTGTGTGTGAATTCCTTGTCTATCTGTTGCATCCAAATGTTATCACTATCTGCCTTTTGGTTATCAACTGTTGGTACATTCCATACCGACAGGCCTTTGTAAACCGACGCGATCTATTCTGATTCGTTGTATACCGACGCGATCTATCTTACTCTTTGTTATCCGACGTTATCTTGTTGGGGTGTTCTTTTTCGTAGTTACCAATCTTTAGGTTCCTCTTAAGAAGAAGGTATTGGGATATGTGTTTTACTGATTCATGTGCAAAGTAATGATTTGAGTGCGGGATGGAGTCGTGACCATACCACTGCTTTTATCATTGGCTTTTGTATAGTGAACTAGTAGAGTTACTAATCTTGATTCGTTAAGTGGTTTTGCGCATATAGTGGTATTCTAATGCCAAAAATTTGCGGAATTTTTTTCTTTGTTAGCTTGTGTACCACACTCCTTGTTCAGTCGTGTGCGTTATGCTTAGTATCTTCTAGTTGCCTGGAACTTTGTTGGTATTTTAATATCATCTTAGTGAATTGCATTCTTTAATCTTGATTAATTCCATATTGGTACTATTTTGGATTATTATCATTCTCCATTATAGTACTGACTTGTGTTTTATATCAATCACAGGATGGCACCACCACGCCATTCTGAGGAGGACATACCACCTGAACTCGGGGCTGCTTTGGCAAGTATTGCAAATGCTTTGGGCACTATGCAGCAGAACCAGCAGCGCTTCGAGGAAAGCGTGAGGAGGAATGAGTTTGTTCCGCTACCTCCACCTCCCAAGCGAGGAGACATCAAGATTTTTCTCAAGTTCAACCCATGCCAATTTGAGGTGTCTGATCAGCCACTTGATGCGGATGCTTGGCTTCGTGAAGTGTCAAGGTTGCTGATGACTGCGGATGTTCCCGAGCAAGAATGGGTCAAGTGTGCTACTCACCTTCTAAAGGGAGATGCAGCTCTCTGGTGGGAAAATTACCTCAAGGCAGATCTTTCTGGTTTTCAGCCTACTTGGGAGCGGTTCACTGCTGCTTTCAAAGAGCAATATCTGTCAAAAATTGTCATGGAAAGGATGAAGGAAGTGTTTCTCAACCTCAAGCAGGGCACTGACAACGCAAACACCTACATCAGAAACTTCATGAACCTGTCTCGTTATGGTGGCGATGAGATCTCTGATGACAAGAAGAAGCAAAAGAGGTTTCGGCAAGGCCTCAATGCTTCCATCAAATATGCAATCACTCATGCAAGGACGACATCTTTTCTGGAACTCCAACACACAGCTCTACAGGAAGAAGCAAGTAGGCAAGTGTTTGAAGAGTCAAAGAAACACAGCCGTGATACAACAAGCTCTTCTGCTATGGCAGCTCCTTCTAAGCGTCGTGTCTGGGTTCCTAACACCCCACCGTCGCTCCCTGCTCCACCAAGACCGTCAAGCTACGCACCAAGGCCACCAAACTCCTTCACTGCGGCTCCCAGGGGCTACAACCACAACTACCCTGGAGCACCTGGCGGAGTCCCTGGCTACGTTGCTCCACGTCCACCTGGTGCTTGCTATACTTGTGGAAACACTGGGCATCAGCATTGGAATTGTCCAATGAACAACAAAGCTCTTCCACCACCACCTCCAAGACCTGCGGCAAGTGCTCCTATGATTCGTGCACCTTCACCTCGGGCTCTCAACATCAACACCAAGCCTGGGTCTACGGTTGCTCGTGCCAACTGTGTCAACGCCGCTCAAGCTGAGCATGCACCTGGAGTTGTCATGGGTATGCTTACTGTTAACTCAGTTCCTGCACGAGTTTTGTTTGATTCTGGTGCTTCGCATTCGTTTGTTCCTCACAAGTTTGCGCATGAGCAAGATCTGGCTATGGTTCCTTTATTACATCGCCTTGTGGTACAATCTCCTGGGTCAAACATGAGGGCTGCGCATATCAGCCATGGCAATCAAATTGAGATTGGTGGCTCTTCGTTTCCGGCTTCCTTAATTATTCTAGGCAATTCTGATATTGATGTTATCTTGGGCATGGATTGGTTGACAGCAAATGCAGCTGTGATTGATTATGCTGAACGTTCGGTTTCTCTGAAAATTCCTAAAGGCCATATAGTCTATTCTCCAAGTCTGACTCCCGCAATTCAGCTTTATTCTTTGGCGGCTCTGAATGATGATGCTATGGAAGGTATTCAGAGTGTTCCTGTAGTCTGTGAGTTCCCAGATGTCTTTCCTGAAGAGTTGCCAGGTATGCCTCCGGATCGTGAGGTTGAGTTTGTCATTGAACTTGAACCTGGTACCGCTCCTATTTCCAAGCGGCCTTATAAAATGGGTCCTGCTGAGTTGGCTGAACTCAAACGTCAGTTGGATGAACAAGAGAAGTTGGGTTTCATTCAGCACAATACTTCTTCCTCTTGGGGTAGCCCAACCATCTTTGTCAAGAAGCGAGACAAGACTGATAGACTTCGTGTTGACTATCGGGCACTCATTGCTAAAACCATCAAGAATAAATACCCCCTTCCGCGGATTAATGATCTCTTCGATCAGCTAGCTGGAGCTGTGGTATTCTCTAAGCTTGATTTGAGAAGTGGTTATCATCAAATCAAGATCCGCAAGGAAGATGTTCCTAAAACAGCTTTCACCACCCGCTATGGCCTGAATGAGTACACGATCATGTCTTTCGGTCTCACCAATGCACCTGCCACCTTCTCGAGGCTTATGAACTCGGTTTTCATGGAGTATCTTGATAAGTTCGTTGTGGTCTATCTGGATGACATTCTAGTCTATTCTAAGTCAAAGGAAGAACATGAAGAACACCTTCGGTGTGTCCTAAACAAGCTTCGTGAGAACCGCCTGTATGCAAAGTTCTCCAAGTGTGAATTCTGGCTGCCTCAAGTCACCTACCTTGGTCACGTCATCTCTGCCAAGGGCATTGCCGTCAACCCAGAAACTATCAAGACAATTATGGACTGGCTTCCACCCATAAATGTCAAAGAAGTCCGAAGTTTCCTTGGTTTGGCCAGTTACTGCCGTCGCTTTGTTCAAAATTCCTCAAAGATTGCGAAGCCTCTTACCGATCTCCTCAAGAAAGGCAACAAATATCTTTGGACTCCTGCATGTCAAGCAAGCTTTGAAACACTCAAAGAGAAGCTCACTTCCACACCAGTCTTGGTTCCTACAGATACATCAAAGCCTTTCCAAATATTCTGTGATGCCTCATTGCAAGGATTGGGTGCGGTCCTTATGCAAGAAAAACAAGTTGTTGCTTATGCCTCTCGACAGTTGAAGACGCATGAGATCAACTATCCTACACATGACCTCGAACTCGCAGTAGTTGTCTTTGCTTTGAAAGTATGGAGGCATTACTTGCTTGGCAACCGTTGTGAGATCTTTTCTGATCACAAGAGTCTGAAGTATATATTCACACAGCCTGATCTCAACCTTCGTCAGAGGAGGTGGATTGAAACAATCAATGATTTCGATTTGACCATCAACTACACTCCGGGCAAAGCCAATGTCATGGCCGATGCTCTCAGCCGAAAAGCTTATGTCAACAACCTCATGGTGGAAGAACAACAGCCTCTCTTGTGCGAGGAATTCCGCAAGCTCAACCTTGAAATTGTGGATCAAGGTTATCTTCTGAACCTTATAGCAACACCTATCTTGGAAGAAAAGTTCGCTCCATCCAAATTGGTGATCCTTACACTAAAAAGATCATCTCCAACATTCAACTTCTGAAGTATGAGTCTTTCCACGTTACGACGAAGGCACTCTTTTCTTTGAACACCGGATGTTTGTTCTGAACTACCCAGGGTTAAGAGAGCAAGTTCTCAAGGAGGCGCATGATTCTTTTCTTTCTATCCACCCTGGCAGCACTAAGATGTACATGGACTTAAAAACACAATATTGGTGGCCTGGTTCGAAACGATATTGTGCCAAGTATGTCTCGGAGTGTGATGTTTGTCCCAGAGTTAAAGCTGTCCATCAGAAACCTTCCGGTCTTCTATAGCCATTGAAGCCTCCGGAATGGAAATGGGAGAAAGTATATATGAACTTCATCACTGGTTTTCCAAGGTCGCAGAAGGGCAACAATGCAATTTTGTTGTCATTGACAGGCTTTCTAAAGTATCTCACTTCTTTCCAGTCAAGGAAACAATTTCTACAATTCAGTTGGCTGAGCTCTATATCAACAGAATTGTCTCTCTGTATGGAGTCCCTCTTGAGATAAGTTTAGACCGTGGAAGCATCTTCACTTCCAAGTTCTGGGGAAGTTTCCAAATTGCTTTGGGAACAAAACTAAACTTCAGCACAGCTTACCACCCTCAGTCGCAAGGACAAGTTGAAAGGATCAATCAGATTCTGGAAGATATGCTCCGTGCGTGCGTTATCTCTTTCGACATGAAGTGGGAAGAATGTCTTCCTTATGCTGAATTCTCTTAAAACAACAGCTTCCAGAAAAGTCTTAAGATGGCACCATTTGAGGCTCTCTATGGTCGCAAGTGCAGAACTCCGATTGGTTGGTCGGGCGCAGGTGAAAGAATATTGTTTGGCCCCGACATTGTAACTCAAGCGGAGGAGAAAGTTCACATCATTCTTGAAAATCTGAAGATTGCTCAAAGTCGGCAGAAGAGCAATTATGAAAGAAAGCACACGGACATGGAGTATGTCTCTGGTGATCTCGTTTACCTTCGTGTCACTCCCATGAGAGGCACGCACCGCTTTGGTATCAAAGGAAAGCTGGCTCCTAGATACATCGGTCCTTTAAAAATTCATGGAAGAAGAGGAGAAGTTGCTTATGCTCTTGAGCTCCCTGAACAACTCAAAGTCCACGATGTTTTCCACATCTCTCAACTCAAGAAGTGCTTCAAGGATCCCGGCAGGACCGTGGACCATGAACTCATCAATCTCCAAGAAGACCTTTCTTATCAAGAACACCCCACAAAAATTCTTGAAGTCGCAGAAAGAAGGACTCGCAACAAGTCCATCAAGTTCTGCAAGGTGTAGTGGTCGCACCATTCCGTTGATGAAGCCACTTGGGAACGCGAAGATGAGCTCCGTGCCAAGTACCCTACCCTCTTTGAGTCTTCTTCTTCTTCCTAGAATCTCGGGGCGAGATTCCTGTTTAGTGGGGGAGAGTTGTAGCATCCCAATTGTCTAACAATTGTAATGCTACTTGTTCTAGTAAGATAATGGCTACTTCCTATATATAATTATTGCATCATAATTATATCATGCTCTTGTCATCATACCACCTTGCATTTGAGCATCATATAAAATCCTGTTTCTTTGGTTCTTCTCTCATATGCATTATTATTTGTATTTGCCTCTTGATATTGTATTTGGTTGTTGATATATTGTTTAATGCCCAAGTTGAGTTGGGGTCATATCTTTTATTCCACTCCATCACTTTCTTTTCCACCACTTTATAATTCCACCATTTTACTAGTCCATGAGCTTGCAATTCTTTTTCTTTTGATTTTATCCTAGCTCATGTGGTGGGGTGGATCTAAATCCTACTTATATTTTGCTTGGCCTTTATTTCCACTTCTTGGGAATGCATAAGAATAATGCCATATCATTATTATTGTTTTCACAAAATTAATCATGGAACTTATTATTTTTGCATGGGCCATGCAACCTTCTCCACCACCTTTTACTCCATTGGTTTTTCCTTTGATGTAATGGATCCTATCTTGGTGGACCATCGCCTACCATTCCACCATCCCCATATTCTCATCCATATCTTTTTATTTTATTTTATTTTCCCCATGCATGAGTTGGCTGAGCCTTACTCTTTCTATCTCTTTCTCTCTCTTTTTCTTGGGTTCTTCTCCATCTTAGCTTATGCTAGATCAAGCCCCTCTTTTCCTCTTGGTTTGGTCTCATAAACAAAATTCAAAACCTAAACTCTAATAAAACCCTAACCTATCTTCCTCTCTCTAATTTTTCTTCTAACCCTAATTCTACACAAAACACTAAACCCTAAACCTCCTCTCCCTCTATCTCTCTAACATACTGGTCCCACCTGGCCCCTCTCTCCCTGGCCCACACCCCAGCCACCACTACCCTACCCTAACTCTCAAAACCCTAACCCGATCTACCCCATCTAACCTAGCCAAGTGCACCCGAGCCCCTCCCCTCTTCCTCTCTTTCTCTCTGCCGTGCGGGCCTAGCTGCACCACCACACCGTCCCCACCTGCAGCCTCCCCTCTGCCGCTGCCCTGCCCCAGGACGAGCCACAGCTCTCCCACATGCTCGAGGAGTAAAGGGAAAGGGCCGAAGCCACTTTACCCTGAGCCGCTCCCACACGGCAACCCTCCTTCCTCTTCCTCCCTTTCTCCTCCTCTCACACGCCTTCTGCATCACCAGATCCACCCCAAGCTCTGCCGCGCCTTCCCCTTCTTCCTCTCCGGCACCCAGCTCCTGCCGCCAGTCTCCGCCGTCTACCGCGACGCCCCTCCGTTCTAGCCGGCGAACTCGTCGTGGAAGAGGCTGCGGAGATCAAGGACGGCCCCCTGCATCACCCTGTACACGCCGTCGCGAAGGAGGAAGCCTCTAGGACCGCCAGATCCTCGCCGCTCCCCGAAACCCTAGATCGTCGGAGCGCCAGCCTCGTCCATGATCTGCTGCACCCCTTCCCGTTCTGACACCGGCAACCTCCCCGCGGTAAGCTCCTCAACCTCCTAGACAACCTCCTCTCTGCCATAAAGCTCTAGCGCCGCCGCTCTTTCCGCCGGACGGTCTCAGTGCGCCGTCGCTCGCCGTTGTCTGCACGTGGTACGTGCCGCATAACGCCATAACTAGGCCGCGCCTACCTTCCTAACAACTCCCCTAGCCTACCGCACTGGATCCGCCTCTCTGCGCGCGTACTCCGCGTCGCGGGATCGAGTCCCCGTCTCGCTGCTCTGCGCTGTGCGCTGATTTTTCGTCAGATCGAGGAGAACGAAGTACAGTACTGGGCCGTTGTCGATTTATAGTTAGCCCCCTCTTTTTTAACGCTCGCTCAACCCGCGCTCCTCGCTAGCCCCACCTGTCAGCCACCGTGACCTTCTTCCATAAAACCCCTCAATCTTTTCTTATCCTAACCCGCGCTCCCGAACGGCCCACCCGGCAGTCTCTGTGACTCCGATCGCTATCACATGGGCTGAAGCCACTGGCCCCGCCTGTCAGCCTCAGTGGCTAGTTAAGCCCGCGGTGGAAAAGGGTTTTCCGCGCGCGTGTGCCCCGCCAGCCGCTGGCCCACCCGTCAGTGGCTGTGGTTGGGTCGGGCTGAGTAACAAAAGTCTGCCCTGTTGACTGTTTTAGTTTAATCTTTTCAAAATTGATTTAGATTCAAATTCAAATCAGATTTAAATAATTTTTAAAATACTAATACAAATAATAGATGTTTTGGAATCAGAAAAATGTGAGGAATTCAAATATGCCATTCAAAATAATGTTTGAACACTTTAAATTTTCGAGATGATTAAAATTACAATAAAATGCCCCTTTTCTTAATAAATTAATAACTTTAATTCTATAACACCAAATTGGGCAAATAATATGTCTAAATCGATCAGCGCGACGAGCCCGTTCTATCTATGCAGTCCTTGTTCTGAATTGAAGCATGCATCATGTCATTATTAGAAATCTGAACTGTTTATGACAATAAAACTTGGTTAAATAAATGACAAAATGCTTTATTTCTTGTATCCGCACCTCACCTTTGCCATGCTACTTTAATGCCATGTAAATTGTGCATCATTCATCATGGCATGCTTGTTTGCTTGTCGCATTTTATTTCCTATGCTTGTGCACTTTATTTATGTTGGCCCTTGTTTGTTTGGTTCTTCTTCGAATAGATGCCCAGCAGGAGAATTACCAGGAATCACATGAGTACTACCCAGATCCATCTCTCGCTCCAACTGAGCTGCCAGACAAGCACTACCACATGCTTGCATACATACAGTACCTATTGCCTCTATCTTATTATTGCATCATTGAGTCGTGGTTGCATTAAATTGAATCCCAAGTACTGCATAGCCTTACTTTTAAACCCCACCGAAGCTTGTTCCTCCATCCCATGAGCCGTTACTACAGGAGTTGTTTGGGCCATGCGAGTCGTATTAAAGCATGTGTAGGGTATGTGAGTGTCTGATGAATAACGAGGTACTAAATAACTTAACCTGGGAAGTAATGGGATAACTAATGAAAGAGGCACCGGTGAGCAATATCTGCTATTTGGTTTTTCATGCTCACTTGTGTCCCGTAGGACCCCGAGTACTTGATTCCTGTTCCTTGACTATTCGCACTATCTACATCCGGGAGGCCTTATGGACCCCCCCTGAGCCAGAGCTTGATTCATTCTTATTTCTTGGGGCCACAATTAGTTTGGGGCTTTATTACTATCCTGTACTTATGCCATGTTACTGCTTTATTTAAGATTGTGCGAGGAGCACCTGTACTGTTTTGGATCGTGACACGTTTTTGCTGTATCGACAAGCCCAGTCACATTTTCGGGTTCCCAGTCGTTTACCGCCGTCCACACAAACCTTGGGTCCGTCTCGGAGCCGGCCAACTTCGTTGCGGGTAGCTTAATGGGGTGCCCCCCTGAAATATTTCTGAATCCTGTGATTGCTTTGTCGTGAATGCCTCGTTGGGGTTCGAGTTGGTTTTTCCGAGGTTGATTGAGTGTGTGTTGCTATTCGTGCACCCCTGCAGGGTAAATCTTTCTGAAAGCCGTGTCCGCGGTTATGGACGACTTGGAGCACAGTTTCTCAATCATAGACAAGTATAACTAAAGTACCGCTTTTAAATTGACTAAGTACTTGACTAGTAAATAGAGCAATACTCGTGGAATGGTTAATAAAACTGCCAACGGATGATGGGGGTTGTTCGTCCGCTTCCTCGTTGGTAAGCGAGGAGGAGGATGGATCTGTTAATTATACTACTATAACTGTTGTTCTTAATTCACGGACTTCCGTCTATCATTGGTTAGGCGGAAGGTTAGCGAGTATCTGTAGAATTGTTAGGTACTATCTTTTACTACAATTGCGTCACCCCAGGTTGTGTCCCCTTTAGTGGCATAAAGACTTGCTGAGTACCCCTAGGGTCTCACACGATAAATTGTTTGATTCAGATGAATAGGTGTACCCGCAAGATGGCTACTGGGTGGAAGAGACAGATGATGTTGGCAACGATCGTTTGGTGTAGAGATTTTGGGTATGGGGATCCGTGAGATCTGTGGGCGGGATGTGTTTATTTATGGGGCATCTTATGCCGATTTGCTTCTTATCCGTACTCGGATCTTGTTTTCCGCTTCCGCCTGATACTCTGATGTTTGTTGTATGAGGAGCTATCCTAAATTATTATCTCTATCTAGGATATTTGAATCTTGCCATATGGCGTTGCAATATTTCTATTTCTTTTAGATGGAATGGCTCTGAGGACTGTTGTATGTGGCTTGCATACATACTCATTTGTGTATGTAGTTGATCCCTTCGCCTGCCGATTACGCCGCTCGTTCTTGTCCCGATTCTGAAAGTGGTTAGGACGGCCGAAAGGTCTACCGTGAGTGGCCGTGGGCCCCACCGTACTATTTTAACCACTTTCGTTCATCCAGGCATGTAACTAAGAGCGTAATTCACCGAGGTAGTTACAATTGGTATCAGAGCCATCCCGCCCTTCAGGGTCTCAGCCAAAATGGTCGTTGTCAGTCTAGCAAATATTTTGGTAGTTATGTATACTAGGGAAAAACAAAACGTGAGAGTAGGACTACTTCCATTTTTCTTCTTACCCACCCACCCACCCTTTTCTGGTAAGGAAGTGTAACGTTTTCAATCCTCTTCAAAAATTCAAACTAGGATTCACGTGTTCTGGGTTCCGTAGTACCATAGGTTGTGTGTGTTTGTGTGTGTGTGTGTGTGTGTGTGTGAATTCCTTGTCTATCTGTTGCATCCAAATGTTATCACTATCTGCCTTTTGGTTTCAACTGTTGGTACATTCCATACCGACAGGCCTTTGTAAACCGATGCTATCTATTCTGGTTCGTTGTATACCGACACGATCTATCTTACTCTTTGTTATCCGACGTTATCTTGTTGGGGTGTTCTTTTTCATAGTTACCAATCTTTAGGTTCCTCTTAAGAAGAAGGTATTGGGATATGTGTTTTACTGATTCATGTGCAAAGTAATGATTTGAGTGCGGGATGGAGTCGCGACCATACCACTACTTTTATCATTTGCTTTTGTATATTGAACTAGTAGAGTTACTAATCTTGATTCGTTAAGTGGTTTTGCGCATATAGTGGTATTCTAATGCCAAAAATTTGCGGAAAATTTTTCTTTGTTAGCTTGTGTACCACACTCCTTGTTCAGTCGTGTGCGTTATGCTTAATATCTTCTAGTTGCCTGGAACTTTGTTGGTATTTTAATATCATCTCAGTGAATTGCATTCTTTAATCTTGATTAATTCCATTTTGGTACTATTTTGGATTATTATCATTCTCCATTATAGTACTGACTTGTGTTTTATATCAATCACAGGATGGCACCACCACGCCGTTCTGAGGAGGACATACCACCTGAACTCGGGGCTGCTTTGGCAAGTATTGCAAATGCTTTGGGCACTATGCAGTAGAACCAGCAGCGCTTCGAGGAAAGCGTGAGGAGGAATGAGTTTGTTCCGCTACCTCCACCTCCCAAGCGAGGAGACATCAAGAGTTTTCTCAAGTTCAACCAACGCCAATTTGAGGTGTCTGATCAGCCACTTGATGCGGATGATTGGCTTCATGAAGTGTCAAGGTTGCTGATGACTGCGGATGTTCCCGAGCAAGAATGGGTCAAGTGTGCTACTCACCTTCTGAAGGGAGATGCAGCTCTCTAGTGGGAAAATTACCTCAAGGCAGATCTTTCTGGTTTTTAGCCTACTTGGGAGCGGTTCACTGCTGCTTTCAAAGAGCAATATCTGTCAGAAATTGTCATGGAAAGGATGAAGGAAGTATTTCTCAACCTCAAGCAGGGCACTGACAACGTCAACACCTACATCAGAAACTTCATGAACCTGTCTCGTTATGGTGGCGATGAGATCTCTGATGACAAGAAGAAGCAAAAGAGGTTTCGGCAAGGCCTCAATGCTTCCATCAAATATGCAATCACTCATGCAAGGCCGGCATCTTTTCTGGAACTCCAACACACAGCTCTGCAGGAAGAAGCAAGTAGGCAAGTGTTTGAGGAGTCAAAGAAACACAGCCGTGATACAGCAAGCTCTTATGCTATGATAGCTCCTTCTAAGCGTCGTGTCTGGGTTCCTAACACCCCACCGTCGCTCCCTGCTCCACCAAGACCGTCAAGCTACGCACCAAGGCCACCAAACTCCTTCACTGCGGCTCCTAGGGGCTACAACCACAACTACCCTGGAGCGCCTGGCGGAGTCCCTGGCTACGTTGCTCCACGTCCACCTGGTGCTTGCTATACTTGTGGAAACACTGGGCATCAGCACTGGAATTGTCTAGTGAACAACAAAGCTCTTCCACCACCACCTCCAAGACCTGCGGCAAGTGCTCCTATGATTCGTGCACCTTCACCTCGGGCTCTCAACATCAACACCAAGCCTGGGTCTACGGTTGCTCATCCCAACTGTGTCAACGCCGCTAAAGCGGAGCATGCACCTGGAGTTGTCATGGGTATGTGTCCTGTTAACTCAGTTCCTGCACGAGTTTTGTTTGATTCTGGTGCTTCGCATTCGTTTGTTTCTCACAAGTTTGCGCATCAGCAAGATCTGGCTATGGTTCCTTTATTACATCGCCTTGTGGTACAATCTCATGGGTCAAACATGAGGGCTGCGCATATCAGCCATGGCAATCAAATTGAGATTGGTGGCTCTTCGTTTTCGGCTTCCTTAATTATTCTGGGCAATTCTGATATTGATGTTATCTTGGGCATGGATTGGTTGACAGCAAATGCAGCTGTGATTGATTGTGCGGAACGTTCGGTTTCTCTGAAAATTCCTGAAGGCCATATAGTCTATTCTCCAAGTCTGACTCCTGCAATTCAGCTTTATTCTTTGGCGGCTCTGAATGATGATGCTATGGAAGGTATTCAGAGTGTTCCTGTAGTCTGTGAGTTCCCAGATGTCTTTCCTGAAGAGTTGCCAGGTATGCCTCCGGATCGTGAGGTTGAGTTTGTCATTGAACTTGAACCTGGTACCGCTCCTATTTCCAAGCGGCCTTATAAAATGGGTTCTGCTGAGTTGGCTGAACTCAAACGTCAGTTGGATGAACAAGAGAAGTTGGGTTTCATTCAGCACAGTACTTCTTCTTGGGGTAGTTCAACCATATTTGTCAAGAAGCGAGACAAGACTGATAGACTTTGTGTTGACTATCGGGCACTCAATGCTAAAACCATCAAGAATAAATATCCCCTTCCGCGGATTAATGATCTCTTCGATCAGCTAGCTGGAGCTGTGGTATTCTCTAAGCTTGATTTGAGAAGTGGTTATCATCAAATCAAGATCCGCAAGGAAGATGTTCCTAAAACAGCTTTCACCACCCACTATGGCCTGTATGAGTACACGGTCATGTCTTTCGGTCTCACCAATGCACCTGCCACCTTCTCGAGGCTTATGAACTCGGTTTTCATGGAGTATCTTGGTAAGTTCGTTGTGGTCTATCTGGATGACATTCTAGTCTATTCTAAGTCAAAGGAAGAACATGAAGAACACCTTCGGTGTGTCCTAAACAAGCTTCGTGAGAACCGCCTGTATGCAAAATTCTCCAAGTGTGAATTCTGGCTGCCTCAAGTCACCTACCTTGGTCACGTCATCTCTGCCAAGGGCATTGCCGTCAACTCAGAAACTATTAAGACAATTATGGACTGGCTTCCACCCATAAATGTCAAAGAAGTCCGAAGTTACCTTGGTTTGGCCAGTTACTGCCGTCGCTTTGTTCAAAATTTCTCAAAGATTGCGAAGCCTCTTACCGATCTCCTCAAGAAAGGCAAGAAATATCTTTGGACTCCTGCATGTCAAGCAAGCTTTGAAACACTCAAAGAGAAGCTCACTTCCACACCAGTCTTGGTTCCTCCAGATACATCAAAGCCTTTCCAAATATTCTGTGATGCCTCATTGGAAGGATTGGGTGCGGTCCTTATGCAAGAAAAACAAGTTGTTTCTTATGCCTCTCGACAGTTGAAGACGCATGAGATTAACTATCCTACACATGACCTCGAACTCGCAGTAGTTGTCTTTGCTTTGAAAGTATGGAGGCATTACTTGCTTGGCAACCGTTGTGAGATCTTTTCTGATCACAAGAGTTTGAAGTATATATTCACACAACCTGATCTCAACCTTCGTCAGAGGAGGTGGGTTGAAACAATCAATGATTTCGATTTGACCATCAACTACACTCCAGGCAAAGCCAATGTCATGGCCGATGCTCTCAGCCAAAAAGCTTATGTCAACAACCTCATGGTGGAAGAACAACAACCTCTCTTATGCGAGGAATTCCGCAAGCTCAACCTTGAAATTGTGGATCAAGGTTATCTTCTGAACCTTCTAGCAACACCTCTCTTGGAAGAAAAGTTTGCTCCATCCAACTTGGTGATCCTTACACTAAAAAGATCATCTCCAGCATTCAACTTCCGAAGTATGAGTCTTTCCACGTTGACGACCAAGGCACTCTTTTCTTTGAACATCGGATGTTTGTTCTGAACTACCCGGGGTTAAGAGAGCAAGTTCTCAAGGAGGCGCATGATTCTGTTCTTTCTATCCACCCTGGCAGCACTAAGATGTACATTGACTTAAAAACACAATATTGGTGGCCTGGTTTGAAACGATATTGTGCCAAGTATGTCTCGGAGTGTGATGTTTGTCACAGAGTTAAAGCTGTCCATCAGAAACCTTCCGGTCTTCTACAACCATTGAAGCCTCCGGAATGGAAATGGGAGAAAGTAGAGATGGACTTCATCACTGGTTTTCCAAGGTTACAAAAGGGCAACAATGCAATCTTTGTTGTCATTGACATGCTTTCTAAAGTAGCTCACTTCTTTCCAGTCAAGGAAACAATTTCTGTAATTCAGTTGGCTGAGCTCTATATCAACAGAATTGTCTCTCTGTATGGAGTCCCTCTTGAGATCAGTTTAGACCGTGGAAGCATCTTCACTTCCAAGTTCTGGGGAAGTTTCCAAAATGCTTTGGGAACAAAACTAAACTTCAGCACATCTTACCAACCTCAGTCGCAAGGACAAGTTGAAAGGATCAATCAGATTCTGGAAGATATGCTCCGTGCGTGCGTTATCTCTTTCGGCATGAAGTGGGAAGAATGTCTTCCTTATGCTGAATTCTCTTACAACAATAGCTTCCAGAAAAGTCTTAAGATGGCACCATTTGAGGCTCTCTATGGTCGCAAGTGCAGAACTCCGATTGGTTGGTCGGGCGCAGGTGAAAGAATATTGTTTGGCCCCGACATTGTAACTCAAGCGGAGGAGAAAGTTCACATCATTCTTGAAAATCTGAAGATTGCTCAAAGTCGCCAGAAGAGCAATTATGACAGAAAGCACACGGACATGGAGTATGTCCCTTGTGATCTCGTTTACCTTCGTGTCACTCCCATGAGAGGCACGCACCGCTTTGGTATCAAAGGAAAGCTGGCTCCTAGATACATCGGTCCTTTCAAAATTCATGGAAGAAGAGGAGAAGTTGCTTATGCTCTTGAGCTCCCTGAACAACTCAAAGTCCACGATGTTTTCCACATCTCTCAACTCAAGAAGTGCTTCAAGGATCCCGGCAGGACCGTGGACCATGAACTCATCAATCTCCAAGAAGACCTTTCTTATCAAGAACACCCCACAAAAATTCTTGAAGTCACAGAAAGAAGGACTCGCAACAAGTCCGTCAAGTTCTGCAAGGTGTAGTGGTCGCACCATTCCGTTGATGAAGCCACTTGGGAACACGAAGATGAGCTCCGTGCCAAGTACCCTACCCTCTTTGAGTCTTCTTCTTCTTCCTAGAATCTATGGGCGAGATTCCTGTTTAGTGGGGGAGAGTTGTAGCATCCCAATTGTCTAACAATTGTAATGCTACTTGTTCTAGTAAGATAATGGCTACTTCCTATATATAATTGTTGCATCATAATTATATCATGCTCATGTCATCATACCACCTTGCATTTGAGCATCATATAATATCCTGTTTCTTTGGTTCTTCTCTCATATGCATTATTATTTGTATTTGCCTCTTGATATTGTATTTGGTTGTTGATATATTGTTTAATGCCCAAGTTGAGTTGGGGGCATATATTTTATTCCACTCCATCACTTTCTTTTCCACCACTTTATAATTCCACCATCCTACTAGTCCATGAGCTTGCAATTCTTTTTCTTTTGATTTTATCCTAGCTCATGTGGTGGGGTGGATCTAAATCCTACTTATCTTTTGCTTGGCCTTTATTTCCACTTCTTGGGAATGCATAAGAATAATGCCATATCATTATTATTGTTTTCACAAAATTAATCATGGCACTTATTATTTTTTGCATGGGCCATGCAACCTTCACCACCACCTTTTACTCCATTGGTTTTTTCCTTTGATGTAATGGATCCTATCTTGGTGGACCATCTCCTACCATTCCACCATCCCCATATTCTCATCCATATCTTTTTCTTTTATTTTATTTTCCCGATGCATGATCATATGAGGCTTACTCTTTCTATCTCTTTCTCTCTCTTTTTCTTGGGTTCTTCTCCATCTTAGCTTATGCTAGATCAAGCCCCTCTTTTCCTCTTGGTTTGGTCTCATAAACAAAATTCAAAACCTAAACTCTAATAAAAGCCTAACCTATCTTCCTCTCTCTAATTTTTCTTCTAACCCTAATTCTACACAAAACACTAAACCCTAAACCTCCTCTCCCTCTATCTCTCTAACATACTGGTCCCACCTGGCCCCTCTCTCCCTGGCCCACACCCCAGCCACCACTACCCTACCCTAACTCTCAAAACCCTAACCCGAGCTACCCCATCTAACCTAGCCAAGTGCACCCGAGCCCCTCCCCTCTTCCTCTCTTTCTCTCTGCCGTGCGGGCCTAGCTGCACCACCACACCGTCCCCACCTGCAGCCTCCCCTCTGCCGCTGCCCTGCCCCAGGACGAGCCCCAGCTCTCCCACGTGCTCGAGGAGAAAACGGAAAGGGCCGAAGCCACTTTACCCTGAGCCGCTCCCACACGGCAACCCTCCTTCCTCTCCCTCCCTTTCTCCTCCTCTCACACGCCTTCTGCATCGCCAGATCCACCCCAAGCTCTGCCGCGCCTTCCCCTTCTTCCTCTCCGGCGCCCAGCTCCTGCCGCCAGTCTCCGCCGTCTACCGCGACGCCCCTCCGTTCTAGCCGGCGAACTCGTCGTGGAAGAGGCCGAGGAGATCAAGGATGGCCCCCTGCATCACCCGGTACACGCCGTCGCGAAGGAGGAAGCCCCCAGGACCGCCAGATCCTCGCCGCTCCCCGAAACCCTAGATCGCCGGAGCGCCAGCCTCGTCTACGATCCGCTGCACCCCTTCCCGTTCTGACACCGGCAACCTCCCCGCGGTAAGCTCCTCCACCTCCTAGACAACCTCCTCTCCGTCGTAAAGCTCTAGCGCCACCGCTCTTTCCGCCGAACGGTCTTAGTGCACCGTCGCTCGCCGTTGTCTGCATGTGGTACGCGCCGCATAGCACCATAACTAGGCTACGCCTACCTTCCTAACAACTTCCCTAGCCTACCGCACTGGATCCGCCTCTCTGCGCGCGCGCTCCGCGTCGCGGGATCGAGTCCCTGTCTCGCCGCTCTGCGCTGCGTGCTGATTTTCCGTCAGACCGAGGAGAACGAAGTACAGTACTGGGCCGTGGTCAATTTACAGTTAGGCCCCTCTTTTTTAACGCTCGCTCAACCCGCGCTCCTCGCTAGCCCCACCTGTCAGCCACCGTGACCTTCTTCCAGAAAACCCCGCAGTCTTTTCTTATCCTAACCCGTGCTCCCGAATGGCCCACCTGGCTATTCGTGCACCCCTGCAGGTAAATCTCTCTGAAAGCCATGTCCGCGGTTATGGACGACTTGGAGCACAGTTTCTCGATCATGGACAAGTATAACTAAAGTACCGCTTTTAAATTGACTAAGTACTTGACTAGTAAATAGAGCAATACTCGTGGAATGGTTAATAAAACTGCCAACGGATGATGGGGGTTGTTCGTCCGCTTCCTCGTTGGTAAGCGAGGAGGAGGATGGATCTATTAATTATACTATTATAACTGTTGTTCTTAATTCACGGACTTCCGTCTATCATTGTTTAGGCGGAAGGTTAGCGAGTATCTGTAGAATTGTTAGGTACTATCTTTTGCTGCAATCGCGTCACCCCAGGTTGTGTCCCCTTTAGTGGCATAAAGACTTGCTGAGTACCCCTAGGGTCTCACACGATAAATTGTTTGATTCAGATGAATAGGTGTACCCGCAAGATGGCTACTGGGTGGAAGAGACAGATGATGTTGGCAACGATCGTTTGGTGTAGAGATTTTGGGTATGGGGATCCGTGAGATCTGTGGGCGGGATGTGTTTATTTATGGGGCATCTTATGCCGATTTGCTTCTTATCCGTACTCGGATCTTGTTTTCCGCTTCCGCCTGATACTCTGATGTTTGTTGTATGAGGAGCTATCCTAAATTATTATCTCTATCTAGGATATTTGAATCTTGCCATATGGCGTTGCAATATTTCTATTTCTTTTAGATGGAATGGCTCTAAGGACTATTGTATGTGGCTTGCATACATCCTCATTTGTGTATGTAGTTGATCCCTTCGCCTGCCAATTACGCCGCTCGTTCTTGTCCCGATGTCTAAAAGTGGTTAGGACGGCCGAAAGGTCTACCGTGAGTGGCCCTGGGCCCCACCGTACTATTTTAACCACTTTCGTTCATCCATGCATGTAACTAAGAGTGTAATTCACCGAGGTAGTTACATTCTTCCTTTAGCGATGCAGCAAGCTTGGAAGAAATCCTGTAACCAGGTGTCTGGCCGAGTAATGCCGTCGTAGGCTTGGATATGTCTTGAGATAGCAAATCCTTCCAGGAATTTTGTAGCTCTGATGCGTGGTATGAAGCACTTTGGGCCCACGTACACGTCATTGTTTTCATAGCGCCGAGCCTCTATGTTGGAGTTGATGCTGTGCCTTGCATCGTTCGGGGATAGAGATCATCCCGAATGTCGGTTATGGCTGCGGTGCCCTGGAGCCGGACTTCGGCTTCTGCCACCACCTCCTCCGCCATGTCGTCCTCCTTGACCTCCTTGGGGGCCGTTGTGATAACTGTGTGGTGGAGAGGATGGTGCAGTGGGATAGTTTCCGGCTGATCGCCGGCCTCCGTCCGGAGCGTCATTATTCCGGTTCCGGGGAGGTTCTTGACTATGACGAGCCCCCTACCAGCTTGTTCCAGCGTGGTTTCCGTCGTTCCTTCGTCCGTTGTTCCCACCATGGTGAGGCTCAGCCGGACGGTTCTCATATCTAGGAGGTGGCATTCTCTAACGATCCTCCTCCCGACGTTTCTCCTTATCTTCTCCCTTTTGATCATTGAATTCTCGTCGGGGAGGATTCCTCGGATTCAGTGCAGCGATCGCGTCTTTCTCGGCTGCTGGAGCGACATTGCTCCAGTTATGTGTAGCTCTGCGATGCTGTCGCGACGATCCGGTTCTTGAATAATTGTCTTCCCTGCGTTCGGGGTGATGGTACTGCGCCCGAACATAATGGGATCTTATGTCAGCCCATGCCGGATCTGTGTGACATTGGTCAGAATCCGAGACCAGTTTTTGACTTCCAGACAGGGCGACCTTCTGCTGCTCCAGTCCCTTGTTGAGTAGCTTGATACCCAAGCGTATCTCCTCTGGCCCTGGATTAGCTGATAGAATTTCACGAGCTGCCACGGTATTTTGCACTGGTGTTGGGTATACCCAATCTCCGTTGCTATCCTTCCGTGGCTTTCCCATCTCATCTCTGAAAAGGACGGCACAAACACATGGGAATTGGTTGTCATCTATGTGACGCTTCCGTGTCTTCTGATGTAGATGGGACATGTACTCCTTGTTTGACATGCGCTTCTTCTCCACCTCGATGTTTTTGGCTTCATCAAGGAGTTGTTGACGACGCGCTTCTAGGGACTGGGCCCTTTCGTCCAGCTCATCTGCAGTAAGTTCTGCAGCTGTAGGGATAGGTGTGGTTAAAGCGGCATCGATGAGTTTACGCGCACCTTCAATGATCACGTGTCCATCCACCGATGCTTCTTTTTTCGGCTCGTCTGGGATAAGTGCTCCATCCGAGTCTTCTTCGTATTCCTCAGTGATTACCTCCTCTGTGCGGGGGTCTTTTGCTAGGGTCTTGTTCTTCTTGTTCTTCTTCTTTGCCTTCTTGGCAGCGCCGGTAGCAAAGACGGCTTTGGGTCCGTTTCCCGGAGTCAAGCTCTGATCGGTACTTTCGGACATCTGGACTTCGGGATTATCTCCGACGTCCATGTCATCCTGTGCTTTGGGAGAGTGTTCCCCGGATCCTTCATCCATGGCTTCTCCCTCTTCTGCAGCTTTGGAGCTGTACTCCTCTTCATATTCCACGGAGAACTTTCGGAAATCTGCCGACATCATAGATTCATCCGAGGATGCGGGAACGTCGGCGTTTGTTCCAATTGCCTCCAGCACCAAGTCGGTGTTTTCTCCTGCATCGCCAGAGCCAGATCCGGATCCGACATACCCGACGAAGTGTGATGCGTGCTTCCTGAGGTACCTGCGGCTTTCGCGATCAGCCATATCGAAACTTTTAATGGTTTCGAGGATTGCATCTGCGCTAGCGCCTTGCAGTATCATACATCTTAGTGTGTACCTAAGGAAAGGCCTGTCTGTCCCGGCATTGTCAGAGCCGGAATCAGTGTCATTGATATGCTCCTCCTAGATTTCGAATTCCACGGGTGGGTCGATCTTGGATCTGGCTTCTCCAGGGAGATCCACTCCAGATTCGACTTGGACCGTGAGGTCTTCTTCAGGCTCGGATTTCTCCACTATCTCCGCAACTGGTGCGGGCTGGGTGGGATTAGGGTTTTCTGAGATCCGGAACTCTGCCGCCTCCGCGGACAAAGGGGGCCCAGAAGATTCTTCTGCCTCTATCATCATCGATGGGGTGGGTTGGGCAGGTTTAGTGAAACCGATGTAAACATCGATCTCGCCAAAAGACATGATTGTATAGGCAGTCACGGCCTCCCTAGCCAGAATCCAAGTCTCGTCGAGAACGATGAGAGGGACGTCGCTGGCGTAGAGGATGCGACCGACGACGATGGTCTCACCGATTCCGATTCTTGCAGAGTCCGCTCGGAACATAGATCCGAAGCTCACTTGACCCACGGTGGGCGCCAACTGTCGTCGGATTGAGGACAAGTACACCATGAGGCGGTCCTCGAGGCATGCAGAAGAGAGGGGTGTGAGACGTACGGTGTTCCGGGACGGTGAGCACACAAGTTACCCAGGTTCGAATCCGCCGGCATTGGACGGATCCTACTCCTGCTAGCAATCCAGTAATACGACAGAGCCAGAATATGGGTTACAATAGTATTGCCTGTGCGAGTTGAGGGTCTAAATTATTGGGTGTTCCCTAAAGGCTCTCCCTAGGACGGCTTATATAGATATCCGGCCTAGGGTTTACAGGAGAGATCAATCCGGCTACGACTAAGAGTTGGTTACAGAGTACATCTTGAAGTACAAGTAACATTATGGGCCTAAGTCGGTAAGTCTTCTGGGCCTTCCCGTAGCCGGATTGGACTCCGTCTTCTCTCCCGACTGGGCCGCCCGTGAAGCAAAGCTCTAACCCGAAGTGGGCCACCCTGGTCAGTGAGGAACTGTGAGGATACCCGGAAAGTATATCCCCAACAAGAGTACTTAGCCATCCATCATTCGTAGCTATGGAAGAGGAGTCAATTCAACCCTGACATCAAAGTTGATTACATAAACAACAACCTTGCAGAATGCCTGAATAACTAGGTGAAGGACATAATAGTGCGTCATGTTCATATCTTGATGGACATCATACGTGGTATGATCATGAAGCTGTTAAATATAAGGAGAGAGATCGGTAGGAGACTTAGAGGACATATGCTACCGCCAGTTGTACAACAACTGCACAAGAGAAGCCGAGGACTTGCTCATCTTAAGGTTCTCCCGTCAACCAGCAGAAGCTGTGAGGTGGTCGATATGTCCAAGAGTGGCAAAAGGGATGTTGTGAACATCCAGCTACGAGAATGCACCTGCTTAGAGTGGCAGCATACCGGGAAACCTTGCGACCACGCCTTGGCCTTCTTGGTGAAGAAAATAACTCTACCACATTTGGATCTGTATTTGTCAGACTACTACTCTATGGAAAAGTTCAGACCTACGTATGCTGGATCCGTCGAGCCATGTACAGACCCATCTCAGTGGCCTCAAGTCCAACTGTCTTTCGAGCTTTGCTAGCCAGTTACAAAAAGGGGCAGAGGAAGACCCCAGGTGAATAGGTTTAAGAATTTTCTCGAGAAGAAGGGTTCGGCTTTCTATGCTACAAAGAAGGGCAAAAACAGATGCAAGACCTGCCATCTTATAGTCCATAGAGCAGCTGGATGTCCCCTTAATGCTCCCAAACCTAGGTATGAGATGGTACATTCACAAAAAAAATTGTTTATAGTCTATAGATATAAGGTAGTAATCCATGTACTTTTTTTTACAGGAAGCGCAAGGTAAGAAACAAGACAGCCGAGTCAGTGATTTTGCTGCGGGAAGAAAATCAAAATGAGTGGAGTGATGATGCCGGACAAGATTCTGGTGCTGATTGGCCTGACTTCCCTCGGCCCGGAGATGTAGGGTATGTGAAGGTAAGAAAATTAGCACCCAGGAAGAGGAAGAAGGAAGGAGATGATGAAGCCAGTGGACGTGAAGGAACGAGGAAGAAAGTTGGCAGCCAACCAGAGAAAGAGGGCTAGCAGTGTAGAAGCCTAATGATGTATTGAACTTGAACCTATATATGTAGTTCGGTTAAACTCTAGAGCTGTGTGCGTGGAACTTGTCGGGCCAAACAATCTGCCTCCCGTACTCAGAGTAAAATGTATCACGATTTTAGGATTAGATACAGCCGAGGCCACTAGTTGAATCCAAAATTGTGACTGTGCCACTACTATCTGAACAATCGCGATAGCTGAGCGGTCAAATCCTCTCCAAAATCGATGGGTGTTAGTGGCACAGACATGAATTATTTATAGGCGCTTAATAAATCCCTGCTATTGGCATTACACTTATGATAAGTTTCTAGGCTGAAAAACAATTTCTTAAGCTGGCTGTTACACTCCACGAAGCAGCAACTTATTTCAGCTGCTGGACAACGACATGGCAACATAAACTGCAAATGCAACAGATAATGCCCAGATAATGAGGAAATTGTTTCTACTATATGGCCTAATCTTGAGCCCGTTTGTCTCACCACCTCCCTGCCCCTGCCTCCCCTGCACCTGGCGAAGCTCCCGGATCTCTCGCTCCATCACACGAATCTCCTCTTTGTTGTCCCACACAACATCACGCAGATCCTGAACAAGCTCTCTGTGAAAACCTGTTAGTGGCTTTTCGATCCACACAAACTTGTCACAGCCAGTCCCCCTCCCTTCCTGCGTAGTAGATCGAAGGAAACAAAAAAAGAATTACATTACGCTTTCCGGATCCGGGTTACCATTGTACCTACAGTAGGAACTTACCGCTCTGATGCTGTAGTTGCTGAATTTTCCTACAGTATTTTCGTCGGTCTACAAAATCCATCTCGGCATCTTCTCACCGCACAAGCATAGCATATCAGGGTAGTAATCGTAGGGTGCCCTCTAGTACTTGATGGGGGCGCCCGCCTGACGGCGTTGAGCCGACCCTGATTCCGCCCGATACGAACTACACGAGCTGCGAGCCATGAGCGAGGGGAGCGAGGGCAGAGGAAAGAGGAGCTTTTGGATGTCAGTGTAGTGGTGAAGCGTGATTTATCCCTACTTAATAACTCGGGCAGAATCCTACCATCCACATTCGGCTGATAGGTGGGGGACCTAGCGTGTGGACTTGTCAACCAAACCTCGCGCCTTCGTGGTTCAAAAGCCCTCTTGCGCGCATTGGACACATTTTTTTGGCACCTTGCCCGCGTACATATCACTGGGAGACCTTGCTCAGGAACCAGACATGCCTGGCCCACAATCTTACTCCCTCCTAGGAACTTGTCATGGCTCGCGCCGATAGATCCATCCGCTCCACTGCTTCTGGTAGGGCTCCCTGCGGCAGATCCACCCCAAGATCCTACCGTCGCAGTATCAAATGGCCATGGTTTCTTGAGAGGAGCGACCTACGTATGTGAGCTCGGCCCCTCCTACCTGTAGAAGGACTTATGCGGTGTCGAGGTCGAGCAGAAGCCACCAGGCGTGACGGTGCTCGGTCCATGCCAATCCTGTCACCTTCATCATTGTCGATTCCGATGTGGAGGACGACGGGGACGAAGCTATGCAGAACGCCATTGTTGCCTCCTTGGTGAAGGGCAAGCCACGGGCGGGAGTGGATGTCGCTGGGAAGGGCACGACGGTGTCACCAATCAAGGTGGACTCCGACGACAGCGGTGTGATGTGGGTTTAGATGTTGTTTAGGATGGTTGCAATTTCGATTGTGTTTAATGCGAGTACAATTATTGTAATGGGTTTGTCGAGCTATATTGAGAAATATGTGCAATAGCAGCGTGTGAGTGCTTCCGCTTTAGAAATTGTGTCTGTGCCATTTGCATGTTGCATTATCAACGTAGATTACATGTAAACAATCCAACGAAAATCAGATTACAACCATCAGACAGGAGTGGCAGGATGGAAGAGAAGTTGGGACAGTGGCTTCGAGGGGAAGTAAGTGGAGGGGGCGTGACACTGGCAGGTGGGCCCTCGGAACACGTGACACTGACATGCGGGAGCGGGAGCACACGGTATTGCCGGTCTGTCCAGAGCAAGGGGACTTTGCAACGTGACAACAACAAGCTGATTGGACCAATATAATAACTCGTCGAATTATTACGGAGTAGTGAAAACTACAACTGGGGTACATTCGCACAAAACGTATGCTCTAAGCACCTGAGAAGCATCGCTTAAGTCTAACAGTAATGACATCACAAGTACTACATTTCCTTGTTGGTCTTCTCGATACAAATGTAGAAATGCATCTGCCTGTTCGGTCCAGCACCGACAAGGTACTGAGATGGCACGTATAGGATCGACCTTAGGTCCACATACTCCACCTCCCGCGGTGTCGGGCAGCTCGGCGCCTCGGCTAGCACAAGAATGCTATCTGATGATGGCGGTTGGGCGTTCGCCCACATGCGCACCGTGTATACGGGCCAGGCGCACGAGACCGACCTGACGCATACGACACACGACGGTGGGCCCGGCTCTGGTTCCCGGAACACTGGCGGTGATGGTCAGGACGAAAACAGAGCCGCCCCCTTGGAAAATTAGCCGACAGCATGCCGAGTCAGTGAACGACACCTTCTCTTGGATAAGTTGGGCTTGCCCGTATGAGATCCTAATCACTTCGATCAAGTGCCCCTCTGCAAGGTGGACGATAAGCTCTGTCGGCGGGTCGGTGTAGTTGCGGCCTGGCTCCGTGCAGGAGCACGTGCCGTGCGGGCACGCGAGCTCGTGGAGTGTGAGCTTGTGGTAGGAGTAACGGCGAAAGCATCCTGGGTGGGAACACACAAGCGGGAACGTCGCTGCGAAGTTGCGCGCGTGGATCTCTAGATTCTTGGGCTACAACATCTGCCACATATGAAGTTCGTCGAGAAATCGGAAAAAAGACCAGCAGTTAGATTGCTGAATAGCAGGAATTTGTAGGATAAGTTTAAAATCTTGTAAAATGATTTCTTAGCATGAAGGTAGCGACCCGAGAATTGGCGGATGTCGTCGGCTTGCAGCTACGGCAGGATGGAAGTGAAGTGGGGACAGTGGCTTCGAGGGGAAGAAAGAGAAGTATGGGGAGGAAGAGAAGTAACGGGGACATGACACTGGGATATGGCCCACTGAACTCGTGAGTCGTGACACTCGCAACATGCCAGTTTGTCCAGAGAAAGCGTGGCCAATCATGCCGTAGAACATCCTACTCGAGGATCGCTCTCACAAAGACCATCCCAATCATCCAAGCGCCCTAATCAAACGGTATATAACAATCGTCAAGCAGAACAACTGTGTTATGGCGTGCCTTCTAGAAGACTCAGTCTAACGGTGGATCCATTGGGGGGCTAAGGTTAGGGCTCTCCTAAGTTTAGGATCCATATATGGTTCGTGGAAAAGAACACACATGCAATGAACACTAGTTGATCCATATGTGGTTTGTGGATAGAACACACATGCAATGACACTGGTTGATCCATATGTGGTTTGTGGAAAGAACACACATGCAATGACCACTGGTGGATCCATATGTGGTTTGTGGAAAGAACACACATGCAATGAACACTGGTGGATCCATAAGTGGTTTGTGGAAAAGAACACACATGTAGTGAACACTTGTGGATCCATATGTGGTTTGTGAAAAGAACACACATGCAATGACTCTATTGATGGTTTTAGTATAAGAACACACAAGCAATGACTCTAGTGGGTCCATATATGATTTGTGAAAAGAACACACATGCAGTGCCACTGGTTGATCCATATGTGGTTTGTGGAAAGAACACACATGCAATGCCATTGGTTAATCCATGTGTGGTTTGTGGAAAGAACACACATGCAATGACTCTAATGGGTCCATATGTGGTTTGTGAAAAATAACACACATGCAATGACCACTGGTTGATCCATATGTGGTTTGTGGAAAGAACACACATGCAATAACACTGGTTGATCCATATGTGGTTTGTGGAAAGAACACACATGCAATGACTCTAGTGCTGGTTTTAGTATCAGAACACACATGCAATGACTCTAGTGGGTCCATATGTGGTTTGTGAAAAGAACACACATGCAATGACCACTGGTTGACCCATATGTGGTTTGTGGAAAAGAACACACATGCAATGAACACTGGTGGATCCATAAGTGGTGTGTGGAAAGAACACACATTCAGTGAACACTGGTTGATCCATATGTGGTTTGTGAAAAGAACACACATGTAATGCCACTGGTTGATCCATATGTGGTTTGTGGAAAGAACACACATGCAATGACACTGGTTGATCCATGTGTTGTTTGTGGAAATAACACAAATGCAATGACTCTAGTGGGTCCATACGTGGTTCATGTCAGGAACACACATGCAATGCCATTGGTGGATAGATGTGTGGTTTGTGGAAAGAACACACATGCAATGACTCTAGTGGGTCCATATGTGGTTTGTGAAAAGAACACACATGCAATGACGACTTGTTGATCCATATGTGGTTTGTGGAAAGAATACACATGCAATGACACTAGTTGATCCATGTGTGGTTTGTGGAAAGAACACATATGCAATGACTCTAGTGCTAGTTTTAGTATAAGATCACACATGCAATGACTCTAGTGGGTCCATATGTGGTTTGTGAAAAGAAGACACATGCAATGACCACTGGTTGATCCATATGTGGTTTGTGGAAAAGAACACACATGCAATGAACACTGGTGGATCCATAAGTGGTTTGTGGAAAGAACACACATGCAATGCCATTGGTTAATCCATGTGTGGTTTGTGGAAAGAACACACATGCAGTGAACACTGGTTGATCAATGTGTGGTTTGTGGAAAGAACACACATGCAATGACACTGGTTGATCCATATGTGGTTTGTGGAAAGAACACACATGCAATGACACTGGTTGATCCATGTGTGGTTTGTCGATAGAACACACATGCAATGACTCTATTGGGTCCATATGTGGTTCATGTCAGGAACACACGTGCAATGCCATTGGTGGATCCATGTGTGGTTTGTGGAAAGAACACACATGCAATCACTCTAGTGGGTCCATATGTGGTTAGTGAAAAGAACACACATGTAATGACCACTGGTTGATCCATATGTGGTTCGTGGAAAGAACACACATGCAATGACACTGGTTGTCTGGTTTGTGGAAAGAACACACATGAAGTGAACACTGGTGGATCCATATGTGGTTTGTGGAAAGAACAAACATGCAATGACTCTGGTGCTGGTTTTAGTATAAGAACACACAAGCAATGACTCTAGTGGGTCCATATGTGATTTGTGAAAAGAACACACATGCAATGCCACTGGTTGATCCATATGTGGTTTGTGGAAAGAACACACATGCAATGCCATTGGTTAATCCATGTGTGGTTTGTGGAAAGAACACACATGCAATGACTCTAATGGATCCATATGTGGTTTGTGGAAAAGAACACACATGTAATGAACACTGGTGGATCCATAAGTGGTTTGTGGAAAGAACACACATGTAATGCCATTGGTTAATCCATGTGTTGTTTCTGGAAAGAACACACATGTAGTGAACACTGGTTGATCCATATGTTGTTTGTGAAAAGAACACACATGCAATGCCATTGGCTGATCCATATGTGGTTTGTGGATAGAATACACATGCAATGACACTGGTTGATCCATGTGTGGTTTGTGGAAAGAACACACATGCAATGACTCTAGTGCTGGTTTTAGTATAAGAACACACATCCAATGACTCTAGTGGGTCCATATGTGGTTTGTGAAAAGAACACATATGCAATGACCACTGGTTGATCCATATGTGGTTTGTGGAAAAGAATACACATGCAATGACACTGGTTGATCCATATGTGGTTTGTGGAAAGAACACACATGCAATGACACTAGTTGATCCATGTGTGGTTTGTCGATAGAACACACATGCAATGACTCTAGTGGGTCCATATGTGGTTCATGTCAGGAACACACATGCAATGCCATTGGTGGATCCATGTGTGGTTTGTGGAAAGAACACACATGCAATCAGTCTAGTGGGTCCATATGTGGTTAGTGAAAAGAACACACATGTAATGACCACTGGTTGATCTATATGTGGTTTGTGGAAAGAACACACATGCAATGACACTGGTTGTCTGGTTTGTGGAAAGAACACACATGAAGTGAACACTGGTGGATCCATATGTGGTTTGTGGAAAGAACAGACATGCAATGACTCTGGTGCTGGTTTTAGTATAAGAACACACAAGCAATGAATCTAGTGGGTCCATATGTGATTTGTGAAAAGAACACACATGCAATGCCACTGGTTGATCCATATGTGGTTTGTGGAAAGAACACACATGCAATGCCATTGGTTAATCCATGTGGTTTTTGTGGAAAGAACACACATGCAATGACTCTAATGGATCCATATGTGGTTTGTGGAAAAGAACACACATGCAATGAACACTAGTGGATCCATAAGTGGTTTGTGGAAAGAACACACATGTAATGCCATTGGTTATTCCATGTGTGGTTTCTGGAGAGAACACACATGTAGTGAACACTGGTTGATCCATATGTTGTTTGTGAAAAGAACACACATGCAATGCCATTGGCTGACCCATATGTGGTTTGTGGATAGAACACACATGCAATGACACTGGTTGATCCATGTGTGGTTTGTGGAAAGAACACACATGCAATGACTCTAGTGCTGGTTTTAGTATAAGAACACACATCCAATGACTCTAGTGGGTCCATATGTGGTTTGTGATAAGAACACATATGCAATGACCACTGGTTGATCCATATGTGGTTTGTGGAAAAGAACACACATGCAATGAACACTGGTGGATCCATGTGTTGTTTGTGGAAAGAACACACATGTAGTGAACACTGGTTGATCCATATGTGGTTTGTGAAAAGAACACATATGCGATGCCATTGCTTGATCAATATGTGGTTTGCGGATCGAACACACATGCAATAACACTGGTTGATCCATGTGTGGTTTGTGGGAAGAACACACATGCAATGACTCTAGTGGGTCCATGTGTGGTTCATGTCAGGAACACACATGCAATGCCATTGGTGGATCCATGTGTGGTTTGTGGAAAGAACACACATGCAATGCCATTGGTTGATCCATGTGTGGTTTGTGGAAATAACACACATGCAATGACTCTAATGGATCCATATGTGGTTTGTGGAAAAGAACACACATGCAATGACACTAGTTAGTCCATGTGTGGTTTGTAGAAAGAACACACATGCAACGACTCTAGAGCTAGTTTTAGTATAAGAACACACATGCAATGACTCTAGTGGGTCCATATGTGGTTTGTGAAAAGAACACACATGCAATGACCACTGGTTGATCCATATGTGGTTTGTGGAAAGAACACACATGCAATGACTCTAGTGCTGGTTTTAGTATAAGAACACACATGCAATGACTCTAGTGGGTCCGTATGTGGTTTGTGAAAAGAACACACATGCAATGACCACTGGTTGATCGATATGTGGTTTGTGGAAAAGAGCACACATCCAATGAACACTGGTGGATCCATAAGTGGTTTGTGGAAAGAACACACATGTAGTGAACACTGGTTGATCCATATGTGGTTTGTGAAAAGAGCACACATGCAGTGAACACTGGTTGATCCATATGTGGTTTGTGAAAAGAGCACACATGCAATGCCACTGGTTGATCCCTATGTGGTTTGTGGATAGAACACACATGCAATGAACACTGGTGGATCCATGTGTGGTTTGTGGAAAGAACACACATGCAATGACTCTAGTGGGTCAATATGTGGTTCATATCAGGAACACACATGCAATGACATTGGTGGACATTCTGTGGTTTGTGGAAAGAACACACATGCAATAAATCTAGTGGGTCCATATGTGGTTCACGTCAAGAACACACATGCAATGCCATTGGTGGATCCATATGTGGTTCATATCAGAAACACACATGCAGTGAACACTGGTGGATCCATAAGTGGTTTGTGGAAAGAACACACATGCAATGAACACTGGTGGATCCATATGTGGTTTGTGGAAAGAACACACATGCAATGACTCTAGTGCTTGTTTTAGTATAAGAACACATAAGCAATGACTCTAGTGGGTCCATATGTGATTTGTGAAAAGAACACACATGCAATGCCACTGGTTGATCCATATGTGGTTTGTGGAAAGAACACACATGCAATGCCATTGGTTAATCCATGTGTGGTTTGTGGAAAGAACACACATGCAATGACTCTAATGGATCCATATGTTGTTTGTGGAAAAGAACACACATGCAATGAACACTGGTGGATCCATAAGTGGTTTCTCGAAAGAACACATATGCAGTGAACACTGATTGATCCATATGCAGTTTGTGAAAAGAACACACATGCAATACCATTGGTTGATCCATATGTGGTTTATGGATAGAACACACATGCAATGACACTGGTTGATCCATGTGTGGTTTGTGGAAAGAACACATATGGAATGACTCTAGTGGGTCCATATGTGCTTCATGTCAGTAACACACATGCAATGACCACTGGTTGATCCATATGTGGTTTGTGGAAAAGAACACACATGCAATGAACACTGGTGGATCCATAAGTGGTTTGTGGAAAGAACACACATGCAATGACACTGGTTGATCCATGTGTGGTTTGTGGAAAGAACACTCATGCAATGACACTGGTTGATCCATGTGTGGTTTGTGGAAAGAACACACATGCAATGACACTGGTTGATCCATCTATGGTTTGTGGAAAGAACACACATGCAATGACACTGGTTGATCCATGTGTGGTTTGTGGATAGAACGCACATGCAATGCCTCTAGTCGGCCCATATGTGGTTCATGTCAGGAACACACATGCAATGCCATTGGTTGATCCATGTGTGGTTTGTGGAAAGAACACACATGCAATGACTCTAGTGGGTCCATATGTGGTTTGTGAAAAGAACACACATGGAATGACCACTGGTTGATCCATATGTGGTTTGTGGAAAGAACACACATGCAATGACACTGGTTGATCCATATGTGGTTTATGGATAGAACACACATGCAATGACACTGGTTGATCCATGTGTGGTTTGTGGAAAGAACACATATGGAATGACTCTAGTGGGTCCATATGTGCTTCATGTCAGTAACACACATGCAATGACCACTGGTTGATCCATATGTGGTTTGTGGAAAAGAACACACATGCAATGAACACTGGTGGATCCATAAGTGGTTTGTGGAAAGAACACACATGCAATGACACTGGTTGATCCATGTGTGGTTTGTGGAAAGAACACTCATGCAATGACACTGGTTGATCCATGTGTGGTTTGTGGAAAGAACACACATGCAATGACACTGGTTGATCCATCTATGGTTTGTGGAAAGAACACACATGCAATGACACTGGTTGATCCATGTGTGGTTTGTGGATAGAACGCACATGCAATGGCTCTAGTCGGCCCATATGTGGTTCATGTCAGGAACACACATGCAATGCCATTGGTTGATCCATGTGTGGTTTGTGGAAAGAACACACATGCAATGACTCTAGTGGGTCCATATGTGGTTTGTGAAAAGAACACACATGGAATGACCACTGGTTGATCCATATGTGGTTTGTGGAAAGAACACACATGCAATGACACTGGTTGATCCATGTGTGGTTTGTGGAAAGAACACACATGCAATGACTCTAGTGCTAGTTTTAGTATAAGAACACACATGCAAGGACTCTAGTGGGTCCATATGTGGTTTGTGAAAAGAATACACATGCAATGACCACTGGTTGATCCATATGTGGTTTGTGGAAAAGAACACACATGCAATGAACACTGGTGGATCCATAAGTGGTTTGTGGAAAGAACACACATGAAGTGAACACTGGTGGATTCATATGTGGTTTGTGGAAAGAACACACATGCAATGACTCTGGTGCTGGTTTTAGTATAAGAACACACAAGCAATGACTCTAGTGGGTCCATATGTGATTTGTGAAAAGAACACACATGCAATGCCACTGGTTGATCCATATGTGGTTTGTGGAAAGAACACACATGCAATGACATTGGTTAATCCATGTGTGGTTTGAAAGAACACACATGCAATGACTCTAATGCTGGTTTTAGTATAAGAACACATATGGATCCATATGTGGTTTGTGGAAAAGAACACACATGCAATGACCACTGGTCGATCCATGTGTGGTTTGTGTAAAGAACACATATGCAATGACTCTAATGCTGGTTTTAGTATCAGAACACACATGCAATGACCACTGGTTGATCCATAAGTCGTTTGTGGAAAAGAACACACATGCAATGACCAGTGGTTGATCCATACGTGGTTTCTGGAAAGAACACACATATAGTGAACACTAGTTGATCCATGTGTGGTTTGTGAAAAGAACACACATGCAATGCCATTGGTTGATCCATATGTGGTTTGTGGAAAGAACACACATGCAATGACACTGGTTGATCGAAATGTGGTTCATGACAAGAACACACATGCAATGACTCTTGTGGATACATATGTGGTTTGTGGAAAGAACACACAGGCAATGAACTCTAGTGGATCTATCTTGGCATAATTTGATGTATGCCACGATGCATTTCATTGTAAAATACACCAACTTTCCATTTTTATACAACTCAGCTTTGCCCTTGGTTTTTTGATAGTACCTAGTTTTGCCCCCTCCCTCTTTCGTAGAAGCCCAAACCTGTGCCCACTCTGTTTGCTACGCCTTGATTGGTTGTCATAGTTGTCATGCGGATCGTGTGATCCTGTGTGATCCAACGAGGCTCGTTGCACACGTCGTGCCCTTCACAGGACAGCGCGAGACAGCAAAGACGTCTCCCTCAATGAGACTTCTACAAGAAGGAACACGATGCCGTTTATGGAAAAAGTCGCCGAGTGGTCATGTCATGTTTAATCTATTCCGCAAAGGCTACAAGTCTACTGCATGGCAACTGGTCATCCACGGCCCACGGGCTATACCATTTTTACTACGCAGTGCGCCTGCACTCTCACTTCTGATAGGCCCCCACCACACGAACCTTCCACGCGGCAGCCGCAGCCGGAAGAACTGCCAACCGGGGCCCTCGAGGAGGCCTAAACACCCCCACATTAAAAACCTAGCCTATCGGGTCCTCCATTCGCACTCATCCACTACTCTCTCTTCCCTATCCAGCAAAACCCCACAATCTTGAACGTACTTGGACGAACCTTCTCCATGAAACTAGTGCGTGGGGGTGAGTGTTCGGGCATCGCCGCCGGGGTGGTGCTTCACGCGGCAGATCTGGAGGAGCATCACGCAGCACAAGGCAAGGAGGACATGTAGTTCAACCCCTTGGGGGACCATGTGCTCGTCGTGCTGACAACTTTGGAGGCGCCAATGAGGGCATGGAGTTCGACGAACACGCTCCGCGCGTGTACCCGGAGGTACATCTATTTCTACATGTTTCATATTTTCTGCTCGAGCTTAATCTATCCTAGCGTCATAAAAAAATCTAGTCCTAATGATTAGGTGCAACGTACGAACCGGTACATGGAGAGATCTAGTCTGTTCTGAATGAATCCACATTATTTATTTATTAATAAGTTACCAATAACAAAAACCACATTAATTTAGGAGCGAGATGGGGAGATGACCGTAGCTGAACCTGTATAGACATGTTATTGCATCGAAAGTAACTTGGAATGGTGGAAGGAATATATATTTATTATTTTGCTTATTTCAGTTTGTATTCCATACATTACATCTGTATTCAAGTGAGATGGACTCTGACAAGGAGACCAGGGACAACAAGAGTCGCCATGTCATGAAGAAGCTCAAGAGCGGGATAATCCCTTTTTGCACTCGACTTGGGGAGCTCAAGTGCCCTTTCTGTAAGAAAGGAGTCAACCCGAGGATTGCCAGCTTGATTCCACATGCGGTTGGCATCGGTAAAAGCCCAGCTAGTAGACACAAGTCGGTGACCAAGGCTAAGCACGCTGCTTATGGCAAATTCCCGAGGGAGTATGTCAAGACCGGCCTAGTGTCCCCTTACTTAGGAATCAACAACTTCTAGCCGACCAACCCCGTCACTGTGCTGGCCCGGCCACTAATAATATTTAGTTCTCTTACGTATCTAGACCCTTAAACTATTGGGATTTCTATTTTCGTACCCTTCAAAATATATTCAAGGTCATCTGTTTATGGAGTTAAAGTTCCGGTGGCATACTCGTTATTTTGCATGGATAAAGGGGTTCCCCCAAAAGATATAAGGGTTATCCTGTCCGCTAGATCACAGAGGATCAACGGTTGGTGGGCACGATCCGTGTGACAACTGTCTTAACCAATCAGAGCATAGCAACGAAGATGAGCACATGTGCGAGAGATGGATACAAACAGAGGGGAAAACCGAGTAGCAACCAAGGGCAAAACTGAGTAGAACTTAAAAACCAAGGGTAAGACTAAGTAGAACTTAAAAACCAAGGGCAAGCGTGACAAAGGGATTCAAATAGAAAATAGAAAATGATTTAAAAATGGAACCAAACCGCCAGTGTTACGCTCGAGGGAAAAACTGAGTACAACTGAATCGTCAGGGTTAGACACGAGGGAAAAAACGTGACTCACGGTATGCTTGTGTGGTGCACGGGGCGGTAGCGGACACGTGTGGCCGTGCACAGTGCATTAGCGTATGCACTGCACGGTAGTGCAACGAAACGTCGCTTCCCTTCTCCTTTAATAGAGGCCTCCCCACTCCCACTCATCACGCACTCGCTCACTCAACCGTCTCCACTGTCCCATCACCTTCTGCAAACGCCCAACAAAACTCCAACCACACCGGCGATGGAGAAGAACGGCGCGGTGGCCATTGGCGCCTCCAAGGCCGCCGGCGAGGAGCCCCTGTCCCCGTCCCCGCATCCACCGTAGCCACCGGCGAGGAGGCCCCCACCGGTCTCGGACAGATCCCGCTCGGCTGGGACCCCTACGAGGAGGTTGTCTACATAAGGCCGGAGAAACCCTACGACACCAGCATCGCCAACCCATGGTCTGAGGTAACCAGGGTTTTCTCCCCTTCACTTGTTCTTCCCCCGTTCCCATCGTTGGATGCTAGATCGTATGTTATTAGGGCTCAGTTGTTCTTATTTTTACAGTAGCTAATCCTCTTGTGTTAGATCTCGATTTTCGATGAATCCCCCTTTTCGTAGTTGGGATCAGTATTCAATTTTGTTTGAGATTTGGGGAATAATCAGGAGATCTCATTTGGTTAATTAATGCAAAAAAATCAATCCCGATAATCAAAGTATCTCAATCATGTCCTTATTTCACTCTACTGTTTTTTCCAACAGGAGGATAAAAGCGAGCTCCGCAGCGACGACGAGTCCAAGGACACCAAGACTCGTCATGTGCTGAGGACGCTAAAGTCCGGTCAGTACAACAACTTCTTCGCCGCCGACGTGTATAGGTGCCCCTTCTGCCCCACCAGGAGGCTCCGCGCCACGGACTTCAACTCCCTCATGAAGGATGCCGAGGACATGAAGACCTGCGGCGAGTCCGTGAACATCCACGGCTTTAGGGCCAAGCACCAGGCGCTCGGTCTTCACCTCCGCAACCTACAGAAGGTGGCTATCGAGGAGGGTCGCATGCCCCCGATCATACCCAAGGCGCCCAAGGTCAAGGGGCTGGGCAGCAAGAAGTGGAGGAGGTGCCAGAGGGAGGAGGTGGATGCCCTCCTGGCAAAGGCCACGAGGGGCCACTGATCAGCCGCTACTGCTGTTGTAAAGCATCTTCTTTTGTCTTGTCTATGTTGAACCTGTCAGCTGCTGCTGCTGAGCAGCCTAATTGTCGAACCTCGTTAAGTATTGTACTATATAACCTATATTAGCTGCTTTATCTACATCTGCTCTGTTTACTGAATTTGTTTATGGTACTGGTTTGTTTTGCTGCTCTAGATTTGCTACCAGATTGGGAAAAAACGATTGCAAAAGGAACAATGGATGAAGAGAGAAGATGCTCTAGATTCCCTACCTTTTTGGGCAAAAAAAACACAACTGTTAGAGAGAGAGGGGAAAAGGCGCTCTTAAAAAGGCCAAATAACAAAAAAAACTTCCACTTTAGGCGTCACGGTGCATGTAACGGCCAAGCCTTTGACCAGACAGCACCCCCCTCCGAGCGCATGTGAGGGCTTCAGAATATCAGGAGGGCAAAAGTGAGGACAAACGAGACACAATGTTGCTATAGCTAAATCTGACAAAAAGCTGAATTTGGCTTTACCATGCAATTTGGCTAGAGCTCCACAATGTAGCTATTCTAAATCCCTAAACTATGTGGTGCGTTGAAACCTAATGCTTTTCCACCGACACGTGTGTTGCAAAGTTGCTTGATCGTGCATTCTTACACAAGTGGCCTACAGAGAAACTTATAGAAGCATGGGCAAACGAGCTTCATTTTGGCAAATTCTGGACAAGCTTTGCGCAATCGGCAGGCCTGATCGGCTGGGCGGATGCCCCGGGGTGCAGGAATGCTAGGTCCATGTCTATGCTTACACTTCTTAAACTTGTTAGGAATTAATAATAACTGTACACTTCCTTCTGTCCTGTCATGTTACGTCGTGTCCGCACCGTGCACCCGCTGCGGATCGGCAACGGGACGATGGTCTACTTGACCGGTCTCTGCCACGCCAAAGCCACGTCGCACACCCGTCCCATCGCCTACCGGGACAGACGCCGGATTTAATTGCTAGGATTGGAAATCAACGGTGCTCGCCCGGTCAAACTTGCTTCCGCATGGGTATGACTGGAATATTGGTAAACGGAATTTAAGCATTGCCTTCCGTCTCCTCAGCACATCACTATGCAAAAATCCCCAACTCATTCCTTCCACCGCCGCCGCCACCGCAAGAACCATCGATGATCCCGCAGGCACCGCCTCCGCCTGGACATAGCACCGCAACAGATCACTCCACCGCCACGCCCAGTCCTAGCCACCGCTACCAACCCTAGGCCACCGCCGCCGCATTAGCTACTGCCATGGATGCAGAGTACAACGCGTTCGGCGACGGGAGTGACTACACCGACGAGTACACCGTCACCGCCCATGGCACCACTAAGCTGACGGTCGTACACACAAATGCGTCAACGGAGGTCGCCAAGGTCATCACAATGTACGAGCGGTGGCTATAGGAGCCGATGGACAGGTACAAGATCGTCGGCCTTGACCTCGAGTATATTGGAGATAGGAAGAGGATGGCGCTTTTGCAGTTGTCCATGCGCAACCACTACCTCCTATATCACGTATGTAGGGCCAAATATGTATGCCCAGAGCTTCGCGAGGTCCTACACAGGAGGGAGATCTACTTCGCCATCGTCGACATCAAGAACAACACTCTGAAGCTAGAACGGGATCTCCTCGTTCATGTCGTCAATCACGTCGATCTCCAACGTTTGTGGAGGTACCCGGATGGCGGTACGGGGAAAGCCGACATGGCTAGACTCGCTTCCGACATCATGGACCGCGAGTACGCCGGCATGAAAGTCGAGTTCCTGAAGCACCTACACGAGCGATGGGAGTGGAGGCACCTGGATTACGATGCGATCAAGTACGCAGCCAGGGACGCGGATGTCTGCTACGAGATGCTCAACAGGATCTGGCGGGTGGGTGAGTGTGTTGTTTACCACTACTAGTTTCGCATTTCGTTCCTAGTTTTATCTCGCCTGTATTTTATCTCGCATGTATTTTCTAAGCATTCTGTGTGTAAGAACCAAGCTTGTATGATCCCTGTGCTATTAGCTACTTAACCCGTATGAATTACATTCCCCCTTTTGTATGCTCAACATTCATTCTTACAAATTCTGTCTGTGCCATTTGCATGCGGTAGAATCCAAGACTGACATGCATAAGGTGTGATACAGTCATAAGTCATAACCAAACCCAGATTATAGCGAAGGATATAGTCATAACCAAACCCAGATTATAGTTTGACAAAGGTAATACACAGCAGTTCGTAATTGCTCACATAGCGTACTTCTGAAATAACATGTTTTCATAAACACAACAATCATGCACTAATAGTCTACATCCCAGCCTGTTGGAGAAGGCAACCGATCCCAGGATGCCTTCGATCGCTTGCCCCGGCTTGTAGATTCATCTACACTCCGGCATCTGGGGCAAACAACCTGCCTTGGTGGTGGTTCCATGATGTGATGCCTAGAACGAGATTTTACAATTTGGCGGTACAGCTCGTGGCTAACATACCCGTCAATTGCAGCGTACTTAAGATTAGGTTTAGAGTAGGTTCAGTAATCGTGCCCTAAACGCCTCCACGAACATCTCGGCAATCTGTTCTTCATGTCAGCGTACCACGGGTCGATGAGTTCGGAGGCAAGTGCGGCCATCCCGGTCTTGCCGCCCTTCGTCCCTAGGATCCAGTATATTTCCTAGATGTCCACTCTGCACTCCTTTGGGATTCTAATGTTGACAGTCGGGCTTTCAAGCAGTTTAGTGTCATTCATGATGTCAACACTAGTAAATGTTATGTGTTGTTTCACGAGAAAGTCATGAAACAGATCCCTAATGCTTTCGTCCCACCTGCATGAAAATGAATTCAGACAAATAATATAGCAATAACTTTTGCAAACAGACGGTTCAGGAACAAAAAGACAGCAAAGTCTACCAGATCCCGCCAGCCCCCTTCTCGCAAAAAGGCTGGTATACGAGGATGTGCCGCTTCATGGAGAGTTGCACCACGGTGATCCTATGGTGATCGCGGTTGTACTCAAGGTCGAGACCTACGAACCTGTTTTCTTTGAACTGCAGCCAACTCATGTAATTATTCAGAGTGTTCCTCACCGTCCGAGGGTCGGTGGTGTAGACGACATCGATCTTCTTCCTGCCATGTACTTCGATGTCGAAGTGCGCAGTTTCTTGCCCGCCGTCGTTTCGGACGTCCGGAGCGTCCATGACTACAGGCAAGAGGGAAAGGATATGCAGGAAGAGGGTGATGCAGTGGTGGAGGAAATGGATGAGGCCGTGGAGGAGAAAGACGATGAGGCCGTGGAGGAGGAAATGAGACGGAGAAGTGAAAGATTGGAACCGCCCTTACCAATATCTGGAATGTTCCACGACCGTTCGTAGTAGGGTGAAGGTGGAGAAAAACGGCCACGTCAACGCTAGCGCTTCCTAAAAAAATTTCTACGCCACTTGCATGCGGTGGAATCGAGGTCTGCCATGCACGATCCAAGTCAAACGTAGGCATGTTTGCGCGTGCCAACCTTCACTCACTGACAGGCGGACCGCACATTTCTCTCTTGCGATTTATTTTTTCACTTCCTCTAGACGGTTCCGGTGCCCGCCCTCAATAATTACGCCGCCCTTCTTGTCTTCCACACGGATGAGAACCGGCGGTGGCGATGATTCCTTGCAGATTCACTCCCCACTCGAACAACTGCCCCCATCACTAATTTCATCCCCTCTCGAATCCATCCGCCTCCTTATCACAATGCCTCCATTAATCTACCGGATTCCAGACTCCATTTGCCGCTATGGGTAGAGCTTGGGGTAGCAGCAGGCTGAAGCGAAAGGCATGCGACGATGACGCGGATGGCCGGGGCGACAACTACCACGAGGATTGGGGATGGCCGAACCTCAGCGCTGCGAACATGCACATGATCGCCTTGGGGTTGGGCATCATCTCAGCCGGCCGCGTCGCTCCCTGCATCCCTGGCTACCGCTTCACGATGCGGAACATGGACGAACAACCGTTCGGCACGCCAGTCCTTCCTTACTCGATAATAGCAAATGACCAAATGACCGTGATAGCCACGTAAGTTCTAGTATCTAGCTTATTCGTTCAGTCATATCGTTGATTTGTATGTGCTGAACTCTCATCGGAATCCTATGTTCCTTTCGTCGAACGTGTTGTGTGCACACGCGGTTTGAACAAATCGAACCATTTAAGACTATTCTATACAGCGGAAGCTCTGCTCGTACCTGATATTCTGGTATTTTCATAGTGACACAGTCTTACTTTAGGTGATAGACGAGTTGTCAATTTCAATTTTGCAATGGAATGCCTGCTAGGTGATATTCTATTTCCTAAAATAAAAACAAACAAATTAGATGATTTAAGGCCCCGAGCTATTTATGATCATCGTCAGGAGTTTGTTCTGGGGGCTCTGCTACTACTCCATATATTGAGTATCTTCGTAGTGACACAGGAACAATTTAGGCGATATCTGAGGAGACACTCGTATTTAGGCGATACTTTGTGTACTTTAATTTGAAGATCCAGTTGTCAAATTGTATTTGCAATGGAATCCATGCTAGGTGATTGAACCAACTGACAACAAACTCTGTAGAATATTCATGCAAAACTGATGCTGCTAGATAAGTGGTCCAAATCAGTAGTGGTGAATATCAAGGAAGAAGAAGAGACGGAAATGGAAGATGACCAGAACTCGGTGGGTGGCAACAGCGAGTGGCTGGTCCTTTTATCACAGGATGGCAGTACTTGGACTCTAAAAAATGGCTACAGATCGGTGAGACTTGCATTTCCATCTTTGGAGGGTGTCGGCATTACTGCATTCAACAATGGGTGTCCGCCGCCCATTTCCGAATTCGCTTACAGGTTCAACATGACAGAACTTGACCTCGTGAAGGTACATCTCCCACATAAACCGCGGGAGGGGTCGTGGAAGAACTGGGAGTACGGCCTCTTAGCGGTGTTCGACAATGCAATCACATTCATTGGATGCCCAGAAGACAATGAATGGACAGTCTTGCGCAACGACTTCCTGCGGCCGGAGAAGTATGTTGACGCCATCTTCACCTATAGCTACTCTTCGTACAAACCGCAATGCATTTATGCGGTCACTGAACCTAGCGGCGACGTGCGTGTTTGGGAGCCGTCCATTTGGGGTGAGTCATGGTGCCATATAGCATGTAAAATCCCATTCAAAATTCTGCTTGCTGACTGTAAATAACACGCAGGTACCCACGCAGCCCCGCGTATCATTCCAGCTTCGGTCATCGAAGATGCAGTAGCAGATGCTGAACTTGGGACACGGCGCTGGTTCCTGGCACCTCTCAGAGGTGACACGGAATAGGATGATGAACTCATGTGGATTCTTATCAGGGGAGTGATACATTGCAAATGTATCTATAATTTTTTATGTTCCATGCTTGGTTTTATCTACTTTCTTATGTTTTGTCCACACTTTGGAGTACTTTTCATATGATTTCTTGGGCTAACCTATTAACAAGATGCCACAATACTAGCTGCCTGTTTTCTGCTATTTTTGGTTCCAGGTAGTCAGAAAATGAATATTCTCGGAATTGGACGGGACAAAAGCTAAAGTTGATATTTTACCGGATGACTCACGGAGCCAGAAGACGAGACAGAGAGGGTCCACAGGGCAGCCACACCTTGTGGTGGCGCAGGCTAGCCCTGGCCGCGCCACCAGGTGGTGTGGGCCCCCTGGCCGCCCACCGACCTTGCCTCTTCGCCTATAAGATGCCCCCGATGCGAAAACCCTAAGTCATCAAGCCTCCAGCCATGAAAAGTTCCGCAGCGCCGCCGCCACCGAAGGGGAGATTCGGGGGACAGGAAGTCTCTGTTCCGGCACCCTGCCGGGACGGGGAAGTGCCCCCGGAGCCATCTCCATCGATCTCCACCACCATCTCCATCACCATTGCTGATTCCCATGATGATGAGGGAGTAGTTCTCTCTCGAGGCTAAGGGTTCTACCGGTAGCAATGTATTCATCTCTCTCTCTATGCATGATCATATTGTGATCATGAGCTTGTAATCTATAGATCTACCTTACTACTCAAGTGCTTTAATAGATCTCTGCTCTCCCCATGTGTGTGAAAGTGATAGCGTGCACACCATGGTGGCACTTAGGATAGAGATTACAAATACTTGCTATGAGTTATATTTGGAGTTGGATGTCTTTATGAAATTGTGGTGTTTGTTGGACTCATCTAGTACTCAAGGTGACAGTGTGGGGTTTTCTAGATGGGAAAGATGATCTTTGAGGTGTGCTGTTATAGCCCTACCGTTGATTAGAGTGTCCAACCGGAGAGTAGTTAAGAGTAGTATCTTGAAGAGAATATATTTATATGAGAGTGTTCACTAGTGAAAGTGTGATCCCTAGGCCTTGTTTCTAAGCATTGAAAGACCGTTTGCTACTAGATCTGTTACATGTTTGCTTGCTTCCATCTTTATTTCAGTTTTACTTTAGTCTTTTCCACACCATCAAGCTATTTTCTATCACCGTTACCACTTATAATTATCCATACCACTTGTATTTCACTATCTCCTCGCCGAACTAGTGCACCTATACACCTGACAAGTGTATTGGGTGTGTTGGGGACACAAGAGACTTCTTGTATCTTGATTGCAGGGTTTATTGAGAGGGGATACCTTTGACCACTTCCTCCCTGAGTTCGATAAACCTTGGGTGATCCACTTAAGGGAAAACTTCCTGCTGTTCTACAAACCTCTGCACTTGGAGGCCCAACAACTGTCTACAAGAATAGAAGTGCGTAGACATCAGGGAGCACTAAACAGCGTTGGTGATACAATAAAACATATGCGGACACAACTTTCTTCATACCCATTGCTACGGTGTCACGTTTTCTCGAGGTCTACATGCCCATCCAAAGACCCAGTAGAGCAATTCTGGAGTAGAGTCGACAACTTGAATGGACAATCTATGTTTCTTGGGATCAACTACCCTTTCTTTGTCAGAGCCCCTGGAGTTGTTGAACCTGTAATTGCTCAGGCAGCCCTGGCCCCTGATGCTGATGCTGCTGGTGGTGGTGGTGGTGTTGGTGGTGGTGGAGCTGACGAAAAACTAGTTGTTGCTGCTCCTAGTGAAGCTGACGAAATAATTGGTGATGCTGCTGCTGGTGATGCTGACGAAATACTTGCTAATGCTACTGCTGGTGAAGCTGACGAAATACCTGCTGAGGCTGCTGCTGGTGAAGCTGACGAAATACCTGCTGAGGCTGCTGCCGGAGTCTAGGAAGAACATGCTGGTGTTGTTGCTGAGGTGCCAGCACTTCCAGTGTTGATAGCAGACTGTGTGTTTGCTACACACTCACGTGCCTATCATGTTGACACTCTAGATCCAACCTAGAGCCGAATCCACATCAGGGGGAGGGGCCTACAATTGGCTCATTAGTGGGGTCGTACGATTTGAAGGAGAATGCCAGACGGCCAAACACAACATTCTGGTTCGTTCTAACGATACCACCAGCTCCAGGGACCTAGTGCTCATACTGGCAGATCCGATGAACCATTTGTCTTTATCTTTATCATTAGTTACACTTATGGGTGTAAAGACTAAGCTGTGCTTGTTTGTGTAAGATTAAGTTAGGCCTAACTGCGTAATATTTAGTGAAGACCAACTTTTCTTTCCACGCCCATAACAACAAAATTGCAGCATAGAACATACAAATGTAATGTGCATACTAGGCATTTTTGCTCAGGATAACAACCACTTCAAGCAAATGATACATCGTGTATGCATTTGAACGCATCACTAGAATGTGCCACCTATTGATGATTGATGACATGGATATAGCTTTTCTACGCGTATTTGCATTGAATCGCTCATTGATTTGTTCACATATTTTTTGGCAATGGCTGATGAACTCCACTCTCTTAGTAACTTGCTTCGTCAGCGAGCACTTGTTGATGCAATGCAAAGTACAGAACATGGTCGTCATCGTCATTCCATTTAGGTTCTCTATGTTTCGTCATCATGAAGCTACTAATTTCAAATGAAAATCTAGTAAACAATATATGTGTACATTGTTAGAGTATGCTACGGCCACGGTACATACATGTTTTTCTACAATCACAAGAAGAAAACTTGATGCATTTTCACCTTGTTGGCATTGTGCCGAACTGGGTGGATGTGGCTTTGAGGTTCGGAGAGGAAGGCGCCGTGGCTGGTGCGTGTGCGACCACAGCGATAGTGAGCTCGGATTCTGGAGGAGGCCAACAGGAGCGAGCATGGTCGGCATGGTGACAGATCTCACCCGGGAATGAATTCCCGTCACCGTGCCGTGACAATGGTGCGGTCATGGTGAGGGCGAGCTCCGATTCGGGATGGGGAGGAGAACGGGCCGAGCAGGTTCATCCAAGTCCTAGCTCCGTGCCATGGCCACGACCACAGATTGCCGCCCCGGAGGAAGAAGAAGATTCGTAAAGGATGCATGCACCAACGCTGCAAGCCTACATGGCAGCGACGGCGGCAACGACATAACGGCGAAAGCTGATAGGAGGGGGCCAACTTGACGGTCGTTAGCCTGATTTTTTGTATTGAAACATGAAGTTGAATTCGTGCCAAAAAAGACCCTCTGAGTATTTAGCACGCCAACTGTAGTCATCGCGGCTGATTTCAGGGAACTCGGGTACCGCGTTGCCTGGCCACCCCAACTTTCGGGCCGCAAAATGATATTCTCGCCCTCGAGTAGGTAAGTGATAAAAAGAAAGAATAATTTTTTAGGTGATATGCACCATCATAAATTTGAGCAAAGTATTTGTAAAACATTGATAGCTGGGATCATAGTACTTCAACATAGCATGAAAGGCAAAGTTCTAATAGTAAGACAAAGCAACTATGATGCAACATGAAAAGGCACAAACAAAAGATTCATGAATAACAATGCTTTGCAAGACATTTGTTTGTTTCACATAAAGAAAACATAGCATGGTGGCATTCAGCCTGTCCCACATAGATTAGCAAACATAAATGCATAGGACACCTTCAAAGTTCATAAGAGTGACTAGATACAAATAGTTTAAAACAAGCAATATCAAAGCTATGCATCAATCAACAAGTCTTGGGAAAATGCACATAAAACTAAGAATGGCCACTATGCTCTCAAAGTAGTTGCATGCAGATACAAGGTGGAGACTCAACATAAAAGTAAAAGAAAGGCCTTCGTAGAAGGAAGTAGAGATTCAAGTTCCATAAAGAGCTTTCCAAAAATTATGGTACTTGTTAGCTTTTAGCTCTCATTGCCCCTATCATAAGCATATTGAAGTGATTAAGGTTAAAGTGAACAAACTATGGTGTATATGCTTGACGAAGTATATGTTGGAAATCTCATGTCCCTTGAGTACGAGGGCCGCTCCTCATGCTACTCAAATTTAGTCACGGTAAGTTCTTGTCATCGTAAGTACATGTGTATCATAGAGAACCGCCAACGGGGTACCCCTTGCCCGATGATACGGAAGAATCCCCATATCAAAATGACAAGGCAAGTAAACAACGAGCATCTCAACAATCTTCTTATTTACCATGGGAAAATGGTGCTTTTTTCTCTCTTTCCTCTTTTCTCATATCTCTTTTTTTCCTTTTCCCTTTTTTCTCAATATCTGACTCTTTTTTTATAAGAAGAATGCTTCATAGACAGCTCATTATGGTTACCCTGTAGGTTTCCACCATGACGACATGGATTAGACCAGCGGCCCAGGCATTTATCTAACACACATACATAACTACATGGACTTACAAGCTCCCCTTTCATTTCACACCGACGACATCCATAGACAAAAGAGCATGATATCAACTAGGTACAAAGTACCAGTGCAATGTTGAAAGTGTTCCCCATGATAGCATGGTTCTTCTAATCCCCAACATATAAGTGCAAGCATATACAACATAGATGACACAATGGTTCAAGTTTATTAAGGTCAAGAAAAGTAAAGTGTGCCATCAAGTTTGTGAGAGCTTTAATCACTAGTTTTCTCATAATAAGTTTAATTCGGAAGGTAGATAAAAACAAGAATATACTTGGAATAGCATATGCTAATAGGTACGTATGGTGGACCCTTTAGAATAACTTGGTTTTAGGAGTTGGATGCATGAGTGGAACTCATACTTGGTTATGGAGGCTAGCAAAAGAGTGGGAGCGACCAACTAAGAGAGCAATAATGGCCATAATCATGCAGAGCGACAAAACATCATTAATCAAAGCATAAAGTGATACTACAAGTTGAAAACTAAAGGATCATAAAGGCTATGGTGACTTGGGATAGTTATAACATGGTGTGAGCATGCACCAAGTCAACCCAAATAAAGCATCAAAGGAGAATACCACAATACTATGCCTTAATATGCTAAAACAACGCATGATTCTTCCAAGGCACATTAAGCAATCTCAATTATTTATAACATGTCATGCTACAGAAAAGATCACTAATAATAAAGCCAAAACAATATCAAGCATGACATGATAAAGTCTAAGTCACAGTCAAAAACAAGCTCCTTTTTACCACTTAAGCATGAACTTTTCCTACTCTTTTCCAATCCAAACCAACCTATTTGAAAAAACTCACAAATATAATAATAAATAAAGATCAGTGAGCTTGTATCACAAATCCACAAAGAAGAACTAAAAAGTTCTAAGCTGAAAGCACAAGAAAACTAAGGCTAAACATAGTGCTAGCAAAAGAGAACACTCACAGAATAATAAGAAATGAAAACTAGAGTTTTCTAGGAAATAAAAACGGAGCGTGTCTCTCTCCAAAAGAAGTGTGTTGGGATCCAACCAAATTATTTAAGCAAACCAAACAAAATAAAACTAAAAACAAAAACAAAGACGCTCCAAGAACAACACAACTGTGCATGAAACAATAAAAATAAAGTGTTTGGAAGAAACCTGAGATTTTATTGATGAAGAAAGGGATGCCTTGGGCATCCCCAAGATTTGACGCTTGTACTTCTTGGATATTTCTTGGGATGACACGCGTGGCATCCCCAAGCTTGAGCTTTAGTCCATTGTTCATCTCATTACATCATTCTCTCCATACACCTGAAATTTTTCCTTCATACAAAACTTCACACAATCTTTATTAGCAACATTAGTGTACTCAAGATAATAAGTATTTAGGTTCAGTTATAATACCAATAAAACTTTCATGAAAACACTAGATACTGTAGCACTTCCCTCAAAAAGCTCAATTCCCCAAAAGAACTAAAAAAGGAACCAACGAGAAGCAAATGCAGAAAATGGCAGAAATCTGTCAAAACAGACCAGCAGGTAAATACGAATTTTTTCGAAGACCTTCTGTTGCTCAAATAAAAAAGTGTTGAACTAAATAAAGTTAGATAACAACCTGGGACATAAGCACAAAAATTGACGCCTCAAAACTACGTACAGAGATTTTACACGAATTTTTACGGTAAAGCACAGAAATCTGTTTCGGGACAGCAACTTTCCCAGGCATTACTTCTCTCTCATTAGAGGTTACTCTTGGCACAAAAAGCAAATAAAAAGGATAAGTAGCGGTTATTACAGAGGTAATAACTTTCAAGACTCATCTAAAACTTTTGGGTTATCTCCCAATAAGTACTTTTCTTTAACGCCTTTAAGTTAGGCATGATAGTTTGAGAAGATGCTCACATAAGAAATATGAATTGAAGTAAAAGAGAGCATCAAGAAGAAAATTCAAAGCACATTTAAGTCTGACCCACTTTCTATGCATAGTAATCTTGTAAAGAAACAATTCATGAAAGCACAAAGGAACAAGCATAGGAAAGCAAAACAAGTGCAACTTCAAGACTTTCAACATAAAGAGGGGAAACTTAATATTATTGAGATACATAAGACCATGTTTCCCTCTCTCATAATAAGTTTCAGTAGCATCATGAATGAAATTAACAATATAACTATCACATAGAACATTCTTATTATGAGCCACATGCATATAATCATTATTACTCTCCACATAAACATATTTATTCTTATTAATTATAGTGGGAGCAAATTCAACAAAATAGATATCATTATTATTCTCATCACCATAATCATCAAATATATGAGGCATATTGTAGTCATAATTAATTTCTTCCTCAATAGTAGGTGGACTGAAAATATCATATTCATCATTGTAATCATCATATATTGGAGGTATAGTATCATCAAAGTAAATTTTCTCCTCCGTGTTTGGGGGACTAAAAAGATCATTCTCATCAAAACTAGCTTCCCCAAGCTTAGACTTTTCCATAGCATTAGCAATAATGGTGTTCAAAGAATTCATACTAATAACATTGCTATTAGCATGCAAATAAAGTTCCATAAGTTTTTTAATTTTTTCTTCAAACACTTCATGTCCTAACTCAAGATAAATACTATAAAGCTCTCTAATTTTTTTGTTATTTTCCATTAAGCCTAACTAGTGAAAATAAAAACAAGAAACAAAAAGATATAATTGCAGAATCTAAAAGAAATAACTTTGAGCACTCACATAGAGGATGTGAGTACCTTTTACCTTACCTCCCCGGTAACGGCGCCAGAAAATACTTGCTGGCGCGTGGTTGACGTGGGAGCTTCTTCTTCTTCAGTCCCCGGCAACGGCGCCAGAAAATAGCTTGATGTCTACGCACTTCTATTCTTGTAGACAGTTGTTGGGCCTCCAAGTGCAGAGGTTTGTAGGACAACATGAAGTTTTCCCTTAAGTGGATCACCCAAGGTTTATCGAACTCAGGGACGAAGTGGTCAAAGGTATTCCCTCTCAAGCAACCCTGCAATCAAGATACAAGAAGTCTCTTGTATCCCCAACACACCCAGTACACTTGTCAGGTGTATAGGTGCACTAGTTTGGCGAAGAGATAGTGAAATACAAGTGGTATGGATAATTATAAGTGGTAACGGTACCAGAAAATAGCTTTAAGGCGTGGAAAAGACTAAAGTAAAACTGAAATAAAGATGGAAGTAAGCAAACATGTAACATATCTAGTAGCAAATGGTGTTTCAATGCTTAGAAATAAGGCCTAGGGATCATACTTTCACGAGTGAACACTCTCATATAAATATCTTCTCTTTATGATACTACTCTTAACTACTCTCCGGTTGAACACTCTAATCGATGGTAGGGCTATAACAGCACACCTCAAAGTTCGCTTTCCGCATCTAGATAACCCCACACTGTCACCTTGAGCTCTAGATGGTTCAAACAAACACCACAACTTCATAAATACATCCAACTACCAATATAACTCATAACAAGTATTTGAAATCTCTAGCCTAAGTGCCACCATGGTGTGCACACTGTCAACTTCACACACATGGGGAGAGCAGAGATCTATTAAAGCACTTGAGTAGCAAGGTAGATCTACTTGATTACAAAGCTCATGATCACAATATGATCACGCATAGAGAGTGATGAACACATAGCTACCGATAGAACCCTTAGCCTCGAGGAAAAACTACTCCCTCCTCATCATGGGAATCAGTAATGGTGATGGAGATGGCGGTGGCGATCGATGGAGATGGCTCCGAGGGCACTTCCCTGTCGCCAGTATCACAGGGGAGCACCGCCCCTTAGCCCCCTTCCTTCATGGCTTATTGGGAGCCCTCTCCCATGGAGATGGGATCTATGGGAGAGGAAAAAACGTGGCTTTGGTGGCTGCAAATTCATGGGTGGAGGTGTCTCCCATGAATTAGGTTTCCTCCCTTTATATAGCTTCTCGGATTCCCGTCACCCCATCTTGGGCTGCAGTAAATAGGGACTATCAGGCCCGTCCGGACCGAGAATCAGCTAAATTATATGTCCAAAATGGTTGTCGCGAAATTTACAACAACTTTGTAGTTGAAGAGTTTTCCCTTTGACGCCGTCGTCGACCCGAAACGTGGCCATCTTCAAAAAGAGTTCTGGGATAGGTTTCTGGAAAATCCCAATTTGACTCCAACAAGGGTTCCACTTGTATTCTTGGTAATTCCTACACATCAAAGTTTAAAACAATAACATTGTGCACTTTTGCAACTATTAGTAGGTTAGTCCAAATAAATCATAAACTTTATATAAAAAGGAGTATCAAAAGCATATTATTAGCATAAAACCATCAAAAATTATAGATACGTTATGGACGTATCAATAAGCTATATCTCCATTGGAGAGATGCGATGGCGCAATGCTCTCCGAACGCCATGAATGGCTTGCCTTGAGGTGTGGTGGCTCCATGATCACCCAACTCCACACAAGGCCTCACCACAAGATGCAAAGACATGCAACACACTGATGCCACAATAGACTCACCATATTCTCTAGAGTGCGCACCACAAAAGGCCGGCATTCGATCCATTGTGGGACACTTTAGGGCGGTCACTGAACCCGTATAAGTTTGGGGCAAATTCCACAATTCAATTGGAGGGCTCCCAAGAATCACCACAAAGGTCTCGACCTTGAGAAAACTCCACAATTCAATTGGAGGCCCCAAGGATATCACACCACTACCACACAACCGTCTAGGGTTCTAAGAACCCAAGAGAAAAAAGGCCTCAAGCTTGAACTCACTAATACTCCGAGGAGAACTCAAACCTATGCACCAAATTCAATAGGCAAATCCTTCACTCTCAAATTTCACCAGGGCTACAAAAGCTATTGGGGAATAAGAGAGGAAGAACACCAGAGGAATACACAAAACTCTCCAAGATTTAGATCCCAAGGATTCCTTTACAAAGAAGGGATTTGGTTTGGTGGGGTTATAGATCTAGATCTCCTCTCTCAAACCCCTCAAAAGGATGCAAGAATCATAGGAGGGGGAAGGGGAGAGGAAAATCTCTTCAAGGTCAACAATGGAGGGAGGAGAGAGAGAAAAACAGACCAAAAGAGCTGATTTTCACGAAGGGAAAGAGGGGTCCCTTTTAAAGGGATCCCAAATATAACCATTTGGAATATTTACGAGCCTGGCCGGTAGTACCGGTGGGTGGGTGGTACTACCACTGGCACCCAGCTAACAAACACAAATAGCAACGCAAAAGAGAGAAAACAAACACGGTTGGTACTACCATCGGAGCATCGGTACTTCCGCTGGGCGAGGCCGGTACTTCTGCCGAACTTCCGATCGAGTTCTATAAAATACAAGTGACCAAACAAAAAGGTTACTGAAGGGTGAAGGAAGACACAGGCTGAGTGGAACTGAGCCAGAATTTCCCCCGGTACTACCAGTGACAAAATGCCCGAGCGGTAATTCCGGTGCATGGCCGCTACTTACGGCCGTGCTGCTCCACGGCTCTTTCAGCAGGTAATATCGGTCAACTACCGGCCCAAGTACCGGTAAAAAGGCAACAAAAATAGAACGTATGCAGTGAGAGTTCCCATGCCCACCGGAACTAGCCCGGTACTTCAGCCGGTACTACCGGCGCCAATTTGGCCTAGCGGAACTTCTGGTGAGGCAGTGGTACTTCTGGTCAAGGAAACTCTAGAACCAAAACTGTCATAACATTCGCATCTAAACTCTGAATTAGATGAAACCAATTTTGTTGGAAAGATAACGACAAGTAGAACCAACTATATATATGTGAGATACCTCCCTGGTGAGGATCCGAAAAAACTGTAAGATCAAAAGCTCAATAGGATATGCAAGGGAAATCTGTTTTTGATGAACTAGAGCTTGTTATGAAGATAACCACAAGCTCTAGATCCTCACAAGGACAATATCCAAACAACAACCAAGAAAGATGATGCAAGAATGCAAAGATTTGAGATCTCTCAGAAATATGCGATCAAGTCACCTACTCGAGAGCCCCTCTTGATAGTACGACTAACTATCCTAAATCCGGTCTCCCAACACTACAAGAGACTGGTAAAATAGAAAACATATCAAGATCATACCTTTTCCTTGAGAATTCCAATTGAGCTTGATGTAGATGATCTTGTCTCCTTCAAGATGGAACACCTTTCTTGATGCTCTTGCACGCGCTTTTCATGATGGAAACATGCGACTTGCTCCCATACTCCATGAGGAAACCTCTTCTTTGAACTTGTCTTCATCACTCCATGATCATCGAGGATGGCAAGCTTCAATCGTGAGATCTTCTAGAAATGGCTCATCTTGAGCTTGGACTTCATTTCTTCTAACTCTGTTAGGATGATGTCTTGAAGATAACCATGAGGAGCTCCATCTTGTTCTTCAAGACATTCTTGATATTCTTCGTCTTCTTCTTCTACATGATTCCAATGGGCACAAAGCCCTTGGATAAAGCTTCTTTTTCTTCATTTCTTCATCTTCCAACCTTGGAACCAACACATGGCCCAAGCGATGCTAATGGACAAATCCTACAAGTGAAACTCAATTCAATCATTAGTCCACAGAGATTGTGATTAATTACCAAAACCACACATGGGGTAACACATGCACTTTTACCTACGATCGAATGACGTCCTCTTTAACTAGGGGTGATCCATTGATACTGGATGTCGTCATTGGTGTCGATGCAATTTCCCTTTCGTGCCTCCTTTCTCTCTGCAATGTTGTCTTGAAGAGTCGGACCATTGACGGGCATGGGATCTTCGTTGGAGTCGGGCAAGCAATACTACTCTTTTAGGTGCTCCCACTCCGCCTCTTTGTTTGTGAGCCTCCATCCGGGATTTGGCGGAGCACGCAGCAGGTGGAATAGTATAGTCCTAGTCCGAGTGGATCGAGAGCATCTCCATTCACGTCTCCAAAACTTTACATCATCTGGCCCGAGTGCATTTTCGTTCAACAAATTTGTGAACAAGGCTGGGATGTGGTGAGCATCGTAACTACTGACGAGAACGAGTAATGAGATCAAGCACGATTGAAAAAACTATGGGACATTTAAATGAATTAAGACAAAGAATTTTCCAAACCTTTCGACTTGTTTGCACAAGCACATCTTGGGTGTCGATGTTGATGAGCGCGGGTGCGGGCGTGTCCGCTGGCCGCGGGCGTGGATGCACGACATGTAACTACCTCGGTGAATTACGCTCTTAGTTACATGCCTGGATGAACGAAAGTGGTTAAAATAGTACGGTGGCCCCTGGGGCCACTCACGGTAGACCTTTCGGCCGTCCTAACCACTTTCAGAGCATCGGGACAAGAACGAGCGGCATAATCGGTAGGCGAAGGGATCAACTACATACACAAGTGAGTATGTATGCAAGCCACATACAACAGTCCTCAGAGCCATTCCATCTAAAAGAAATAGAAATATTGCAACGCCATACGGCAAGATTCAAATATCCTAGATAGAGATAATATTTTAGGATAGATCCTCATACATCACACATCAGAGTACCAGGCGGAAGCGGAAAACAAGGTCCAAGTACGGATAAGAAGCAAATCGGCATAAGATGCCACATAAATAAACACATCCCGCCCACAGATCTCACGGATCCCCGTTCCCGGAATCTCTACACCGAATGATCGTTGCCAACATCATATGGGTCCTCCACCCAGTATCCATCTTGCGGGTACACATGTTCATCTGAATCAAACAATTTATCGTGTGAGACCCTAGGGGTACTCAGCAAGTCTTTATGCCACTAAAGGGGACACAACCTAGGGTGACGCAATTGCAGCAAAAGATAATAACTAATAAGTCTATAGATGCTCGCTAACCATCCGCCTAACCAATGATAGACGAATGTCCATGAACTAAGAACAACAGTTATAACAGTATAATTAACAGATCCATCCTCCTCCTCGCTTACCAACGAGGAAGCGGACGAACAACCCCCATCATCCGTTGGCAGTTTTATTAACCATTCCATGAGTATTGCACTATTTACTAGTCAAGTTCTTAGTCAAATTAAAAGCGGTTCTTTAGTTATACTTGTCTATGATCGAGAAACTGTGCTCCAAGTCGTCCATAACCGTGAACATGGCTTTCAGAAAAATTTACCCTGTAGGGTGCACGAATAGCAACACACACTCGATCAACCTCGGAAAAACCAACTCAAAACCCAACAAGGCATTCACGACAAAGCAATCACAGGATTCAGAAATATTTCAGGGGGCCACCCCATTAAGCTACCCACAACAAAGTTGGCCGGCTCCGAGACGGAACCAAGGTTTGTATGGACGACGGTAAACGACTAGGAACCCGAAAATGTGACTGGGCTTGTCGATACAGCAAAAACGTGTCACGATCCAAAACAGTACAAGTGCACCATGCACAATCTTAATAAAACAGTAACATGGCATAAGTACAGGATAGTAATAAAGCCCCAAACTAATTGTGGCCCCAAGAAATAAGAATGAATAGCTCTGGCTCAGGGGGGTCCATAAGGCCTCCCAGATGTGGATAGTGCAAATAAACAAGGAACATGAATCAAGTACTCGGGGTCCTACGGGACACAAGTGAGCATGAAAACCAAATAGCAGATATTGCTCACCAGTGCCTCTTTCATTAGTTATCCCATCACTACTCAGGTTAAGTTGTTTAGGTACCTCGTTATCCATCAGACACTCACATACCCTACACATTCTTTTCTATGACTCGCATGGCTCAAACAACTCCTGTAGTAATGGCTCATGGGATGGAGGAACAAGCTTCGGTGGGGTTTAAAATAAAGGCTATGCAGTACTTGGGATTCAATTTAATGCCATCACGACTCAATGATGCAAGAATAAGATAGAGGCAATAGGTACTATATGTTTGAAAGCATGAGGTAGTGCTTGCCTGACAACTCGGTTGAAGCGAGAGATGGATCTGGGTAGTACTCCTGTGATTCCAGGTAATTCTCCTGCTGGGCGTCTATTCGAAGAAGAACCAAACAAACAAGGGCCAACATAAATAAAGTGCACAAGCATATGAATTAAAATGCGACAAGCAAACAAGCATGCCATGATGAATGATGCACAATTTACATGGCATTAAAGTAGCATGGCAAGGGTGAGGTGTGGATACACGAGTAAAGCATTTTATTAATTATTTACCCAAGTTTTATTGCCATAAACAGTTCAGATTTTTAATAATGACATGATGCATGCTTCAATTCAGAACAAGGACTGCATAGATAGGACGGGCTCGTTGCGCTGATCGATTTAGACATATTATTTGTCAAATTTGGAGTTGTAGAATTAAAGTTATTAATTTATTAAGATAAAGGCATTTTATTGTAATTTTAATCATCTCGAAATTTTAAATTGTTCAAACATTATTTTGAATGGCATATTTGAATTCTTTACATTTTTCTGATTCAAAAACATATATCATTTGTATTATTTGGATTTGTATTTTAAAAGTTATTTAAATTCCGATTTGAATTTGAATTTGAACAATTTCTGGAAATGTTTAATAAAACAGAAATTGCAAAATACTTTTTGCACTGAGCTGAACCAAGCCACAGTCGCTGACGGGTGGGGCTGGTCTGACTGGTGACGCAGCGCGCGAAAAATCTTTCACACCGCGGGCTTACCTAGCTGCTGCGGTTGACAGGCGGGGCCAACGGGTTAGGGCCCATGTGCTAGTGGGGTAACCCGCAGAGGCTGACAGGTGGGGAGCAGGCTGGACCGCGGGTAAAGAGTGCAGAAAGGCGGGTGCCTTTTTGTAGAACGAGCCGCGTCGATGACAGGTGGGGCCTAGCTGGACCGCGGGTTGCACCGGTAAAAAGGTGGGGGGGGGGAATTGCAAAGCGACTCGCGGTACTGTTTTTCTTCCAGCGTTTGTCTGATGAAACTGACGGGCAGCACGGCGTGGCGAGGCGGGGACTTGAACTGGGGATCTGGCATGCGCGGGCGGCGGCGGCTACCGCTGGGCTAGGGAGGGGTTGGTGCTAGGCACCGTAGGCGCGACTAGGTGTGTCTCTGCGACATGGCGACGAGCAGACGCGCGCGTGACGCCGGTGCACCGAGGGTGCTCGTCGAAGGGATCGGCACGACCAGGAAGCAACGCTGGACGAGAGGGTGTCAGGGGGGTCTGGTGGCTCACCGCGAGGTTGTCGGTGGTGTCAGATCGGGGAGAGGTGCGGCGGATCGTCGACGAGGCTGGCGGCCGGAGATCTAGGGTTTGCATCGAGCGGCGCTGGTTCCGGCGGTACTGGCGCTCCTCCTCCTCGATGGCGCATCCAAGGTGAAGCAGGGGACTGTACTTGGCCTCCTCGACCACCTCCACGACGAGCTTGCCGGCTGGAACGAGGGGACGACGGTGGTGCTGGCGTTGACCGGCGAGAGGTAGACGGCGTCGTTGGAGAGGAAGGAGGGGAGAGGCAGGGCCTAGGGTGGATCTGGCGAGGTAGGGGAGGCGTGGGGAAAAGTACAAGGCGAGGGAGAGGGCGAGGTAGCGTGTGGGCCCGGGGCAGAGACAAAGTGGCTTCGGCCACCTTTCTCCTCCTCCTCGCACATGCTCGGGCTGGGGCAGGTAGGGCAGGCGCGAGGTGGAAGCTGCCAGGTGGGCCAGGGGTACCGGTAGGGTTGGTGGGGTCGGTGGAGCCTGCTGGTAGCGAGAGAGAGAGAGATCAGAGAGGGCTCGGGTTAGCTAGGTGTGGTCTCGGTTTAGGGTTTTGTTGGGGGTCGGGGTAGGTGGTTAGCTGAGGTGTGGGATCAGGGAGAGAGGTGGCTAGGTGGGTCCAGCATGGTAGAGAGAGGGAGAGGTGAGAGAGGTGAGTGAGATTAAGGGTTAGGGTTTAGTGTAGAATTAGGGTTAGAAAGAAAAGAGAGGAAACTAGGGTTAGGGTTTAGATTAGGTGTTTAGGTTTTAAACATGTTTATGAGATAAAATCTAGAAGAAAGGAGAGGCTTTGGTTTAGCATAAGGTGAGGTGATGGTGAACCTAGGAAAGGAGAGAGGAAAGGGGTTTAGGGGAAAAACCTCATTTGATCATGCATGAAGGAAAAGAATGATGTTGAGGAGGACATGGAAATGATGGAGAGATATGGAGATAATCCCTCAAAGAAAGAACCACTAAAACAAAGGAAAAACCAATGGGATAAAGGTGGTGATGATGGTTGCATGGCCCATGCAAAATAGTAAATGCCATGTTTTATTTTGTGAAAACAATAATAATAATATGGCATTATTCTTATGCATTCCCAAGAAGTGGAAAAGAGGCCAAGCATAAGAAATTAGAATTGGATCCATCATATCTTCCATGAACTAGATTAAATACCAAAAGACAATATAAGCCCATGGTAAATGGAATGGTGGAATTATAAGGTGGTGACAAGAAAGGTGATGGAGTTGAATAAAAGATATGCCCCCAACTCAACTTGGGCATTTAAACAATATATCAATAGCCAAATACAATATCAAGAGGCAAATACAATTAATAATGCATATGAGAGAAGAACCAAAAGAAAAGGGTTTTATATGATGCTCAAATGCAAGGTGGCATGATGACATGAGCATGATATAATTATGATGCAACAATTGTATGTAGGAAGTAGCCATTATATTACTAGACCAAGTAGCATTACAATTGTTTGACAATTGGGATGCTACACGGCAGGAGTGCGTCGGCTGGCCACTATCTTCTTCGGCGCAAGGGTGACCTCGACAGCTGGCTTCTTCTTCGCCTTCTTCGCCGCGGGGCGGAGGCGGGCATCGGTGCTCCTTCAAGGGATGTGCATTTCCGCTTCGCTACGGCAGAGCCCGGACTCAGTAGCCCAATGGCATGGACACGAACAACCATCAGCGGTGGCACCGACGGAGGGGGATGGGTCGATTGGGTCGCTGCAGCGTCTCTGGTGGCTGTCGGGAGGTCGGAAGGATCCATTGCGGGAGGATTCGGAGCACGGTGAGCCATGGCGGCACCGGAGGAGGTGAGAACTGGCGGCGGCAGAGGCGGGAGGCGGCGGTGAATCTTCCCTCCCGCCAAAGTGAAACGCATCTACGGGTCATGCTCGGTTCGGCCTCCCAACCGGGGCATATGGGGACTGATACGTTGCAAACGTATCCATAATTTTTGATGTTCCATGCTTGGTTTTATCTACTTTATTATGTTCTGACCACACTTTGGAGTACTTTCTATACACTTTCTTGGACTAACCTATTAACATGAGCCACAGTGCCAATTGTCTGTTTTCTGCTGTTTTTGGTTCCAGGAAAGTTAGAAAATAAATATTCTCGGAATTGGATGGGACAAAAGCCAAAGTCAGTTTTTCACCGAGGGACACCCGGATCCAGAATACGAGACGAAGAGCGGTTGGGCCTGGACACACCACCTGGCTGCACGGGCCATGCCTGGCCGCGCCAAGGGGTGGTCTGGCCGCCCCAGGCACCCCCCTCGGCCTCCCCTTTCTCCTATAAGATGCCTCCGATACAGAAACCCTAAGTACTCGATCAAAATTCCACGAAAGAGTCTATAGCCGTTGTCATCTCCATCCCTAGATCGGGAGGGATCTAAAGCTCTTCCCGGCACCCTGTCGGAGTGGAGAATTCACCCTGGAGGCCTTCTTCATCACCATGCAAGCCTCCGGTGTGATGCGTGATTAGTTCATCTCTGGACTACGGGTCCATGTAGTAGCTAGATGGCTGGTTCTCCTCCTTTGTGCTATCATGTTTAGATCTTGTGAGCTCCATTCATGATCAAGATCATCTATTTGTAATTCTACATCTTGTGTTTGCGGGGATCCGATGGATATTGAGATGCTATTTCAGATTGATTATTGATTCTATCATGTCTTTGTTATTTGTGATCTTGCATGCTTTCCGTTGTTAGTAGCTATCTTGGCCACATAGATGCTAGCAACTCCAAGAGTTAGTATTTATGCTCGATAGTGGGTTCATGCCTCTAGTAATCTAGGGAAGTGACAGAAATCTCTAAGGTACTAGATGTGCTGTTGCTACTAGGGAGAAAACAACAATCCTTTGTTCATAGAACAATCATATTGTTTACTTTACACGCAATGTGTAATGCAATTATCCGTTGCTTGCAACTTAATACTGGAGGGGGTTTGGATGATAACTTGAAGGTGGATTATTAGTCATAGATGCAGTTAGATTACTGTCTATGTATAATGTTGTAATGCTCAATCGAATCTCAAAGGAGTCAAGATGATTAGTATATGCATATTTCTTTCTCGATGTTTGTCAATTGCCCGGCTGTAATTTGTTCACCCAGCATGTCATCTATCTTAAGGAGAGCCACCACTAGTGAACTATGGACCCCGATCCTTTCTTTTACTATCAATCTACAATCAACTGTTTACTGCTTTCTATTTACTTTCTGCAAACTATTACTTTCTTCCACTCGATATGTTTAACCCTTTGTTTTCAGCAAAACCGGTGAGATTGACAACCTCATTGCAAGTTGGGGGCAAAGTTCTGTGGTTGTGTTGTGCAGGTTTCCACGTTGCTGCTGGCACCGGTAGTGCGCCCTACCAAAGTCCAGCTAGCAACACCTTTGAGGTGTTTCCTTGCTCCTACTGGTTCGATTAAACCTTGATTTCATAACTGAGGGAAAACTTGTTGCTGTGCTCATCATACCTTCCTCTTGGGGTTCCCCAACAGGCTCGATATATTTTGGGCTAAGCAACCGATTTTCTGGCGCCGTTGCCGGGGAGTCAAGGACATCTTCACAAGGGGAGTCCCTCATAACCAATCTCTTTACTTTGTTGTTTTTGTTTTGCTTAGTTTACTTTTGCTTTGTTTGCTTGTTTCTTTATCAAAAACACACAAAAAAATAGTTTTACAAGTTTGATTTCTTATTTAAAAACAAAAAAAATGACTACTCTTGAAAACACTAAGTTGTGTGACTTCACTAGCACCAACAACAATGATTTTATGAGCACACCTATTGCTCCGCCTGTGCCTGAAGCTACTTTCTTTGAAATAAAACATGCTTTACTCAATCTTGTTATGAGAGAACAATTTTCTGGTACTGGTAATGAAGGTGATGCTGCTCATTTAAATAACTTTGTTAAACTTTGTGAGATGCAAAAGCATAGGGATATAGATGGAGATATTATTAAGCTTAAATTGTTCCCTTTCTCTTTGAGAGGAAAAGCTAAATAATGGTTGAATTCCTTAACAAGGAATAGTATTGATTCTTGGACTAAATGCAAAGATGCTTTCATTGGAAAATAATATCCTCCTGTTAAGATTATATCTATGAGAAGTGAAATAATGAAGTTTAAGCAATATGATAATGAACATGTTGCTCAAGCTTGGGAAAGAATGAAATCTTTGGTAAAGAATTGTCCCACTCATGGACTGACTACTTGGATGATTATCCAAACTTTTTATGCAGGATTGAACTATTCTTCAAGAAATCTATTGGATTCTGCTGCTGGAGGTACCTTTATGACCATCATTTTGGGTGTTGCAACAAAGCTCCTGGGTAATTTGATGGTTAACTATTCTGAATGGCATACTGAGAGAGCTCCACAAGGTAAGAAGGTAAATTCTGTTGAAGAAAACCTCCTCCTTGAGTGATAAGATTGATGTTATTATGTCTATGCTTGTTAATGGGAAAGCCCATATTGATCCAAATAATGTTCCCTTAGCCTCTTTGGTTGCTCAAGAAGAGCAAGTTGATGTGAACTTTATAAGGAATACTAATTTCGGCAACAATGCTTATGGTAATAACAATTATAAGCCTTACCCTCCTAATAATACTTATGGTTATAATGGCAAACCTGGAACACCTAGTGAAGGAAGAATTTTAGAAGTTGAAAGAGCCACTAAAAACTTCATGCAAATGCAATATGAACAAAATAAATTATTTACTAAAACTATGGAGGAACAATCTACCATTTTGAAGAATATTAGTCTTCAACTTGAATGTTTGAATAGGGACATTCCTAGTTTGCAATTGAAACTTTCTAATGCTGAAAGAAATATATCATCTTTGTCTGAAGCATAATCCCCTTTGATTAATAAAATGGCTGCTAAACCTGAAACTAATGATAATCCATTTGCTGCTACTAATGCCATACAAGTTAGAACTGATGAAAATGTTAGACTATTAGCTGAATTGCATGCTAAGTTGGAAAGAGAAGATGAAATTGCTAGAAATGTTAGTGTTTCTACTATCACTATCACTAGTGTTGAGGCTAGTAATAACTCTACTACTTTAGATGATAATTATGATTTTGATCTTGATGGTTGCAATATCTCTGAAGTTATTAAGTTCCTACAAAAGCTTGCTAAAAGTCTTAATGCTAGTACTATGAATATGGCCTTTACAAAACACATTACTGATGCTCTCATAAAAATTAAAGAAGAAAATATGAAACATAAAGCTTCTATTCCTATAAAACAAGAAGATGGTTGGGAACCCATCATTAATATGAAAGTGAATGATTTTGATTTCAAAGCTTTATGTGATCTTGATAGTAGTGTTTCTATTATGCCTAGAAGGATTTATGATATGCTTGATTTGCCACCATTGGAAGATTGTTATTTGAATGTCCCACTTGATGATAATGCTAAAAAGAAACTCATGGGGAGTATTAATGATGTCCTTATTATGGTTAACAATGCATATGTCCCTGTTGATTACTATGTTTGGATGTTGAATGCAATGCTTCTTGTCCTATTACTTTGGGGAGACCTTTTCTTAGAACTGGTGGTGCCATTATTGATATGAAAGAAGGCACCATTAAATATCAACTCCCACTCAAGAAAGGTATAGAAAACTTCGCTAAGAAGATAAATAAGACTTATTTGGCCTCTCCTATGAAAACAAAATTTGCTCTTAATGCTTCTTCATTTGAGAACACTTGATTCTGTTTCTTGCTTCTTATGCCTAACTTAAAGGCGTTAAAGAAAAGTACTTATTGGGAGATAACCCAAAAGTTTTAGATGAGTCTTGGAAGTTATTACTTCAGTAATAACCGCGCCTTATATTTTTTATTTGCTTTTTGTGCCAAGAGTAACCTCTAATAAGAGAGAAGTAATGATTGGGAAAGTTGTTGTCCCGAAACAGATTTATGTGCTTCACCGTAAAAATTCATGTAAAATCTCTGTAGGTCCTTTTGAGGCGTGAATTTTTGTTCTTCTGCCCCAGGTTGTTATCTAACTGTTTTTAGTTCAACACTTTTCGATTTGAGCAACAGAAGGTCTTCAAATAAATTCATCTTTACCTACTGGTCTGTTTTGACAGATTTCTGCCATTATTTGCATTTGCTTCTTGTTGGTTCCTTTTTGAGTTCTTTTGGGGAATTGAGCTTTTTGAGGTAAGTGCTACAGTATCTTGTGTTTTAATGGAAGTTTTATTGGTGTTGGAACTGAACCTAAACTTATTATCTTGAGTGCACTAATGTTGCTAATAAAGATTGTGTGAAGTTTTGTATGAAGGAAATATTTCAGGTGTATGAAAGGAATGAGTAATGAGATGAAGGATGGACTAAAGCTCAAGCTTAGGGATGCCACGCGTGTCACCCCAAGAAATATCCAAGAAGTACAAATGTCAAAGCTTGGGGATGCCCAAGGCATCCCCTTCTTCATCAATAAAAATCCCAGGTTTCTTCCAAACACTTCATTTTTATTGTTTCATGCAAAGTTGTGTTCTTCTTGGAGCATCTTCTTTTTTGTTTTCGTTTTGGTTTTTCGTTTACTTGGTTTGCTTAGTTTGCTGATTAAATTGGTTGGACCCCCTCTTTCATGCATTGGTTTTCAAATAGTTTGGTTTGGATTGGAAAAGAGTAGGAGAAGTTCATGCTCAAGTGGTAAAGAGAGCTTGTTTTTGACTATGGCCTATGCTTTGTCATGCCATGCTCAATATTGTTTTGGCTTTATGCTTAGAATTCTTTGCTGTAGCATGACATGTTACAAACAATTGAGATTGCTTAATGTGCCTTGGAAGAATCATGCGTTGTTTTAGCATATTAAAGCATAGTATTGTGGTATTCTCCTTTGATGCTTTATTTGAGTTGACTTGGTGCATGCTCCCACCATGTTATGACTGTCCCAAGTCACCATAAGCCTTTATGATCCTTTAGTTTTCAACTTGTAGTATCACTTTATGCTTTGATTAATAATGTTTTGTCGCTCTGCATGGTTATGGCCATTATTGCTCTCTTAGTTGGTCGCTCCTTGTCTTTTGCTAGCCTCCATAACCAAGTGTGAGTTTCACTCATGCGTCCAACTCCTAAAACCAAGTTATTCCAAAGAGTCCACCATACCTACCTATTAGCATATGCTATTCCAAGTATATTCATGTTTTTGTCTACCTTCTAAATTAAACTTGTTATGTGAAAACTAGTGATTAAAGCTCTTACGAACTTGATGGCACACTTTCCTTTCTTGCATTTAATAAACTTGAACCATTATGTCCATCTTTGTTGCGTATATGCTTGTGCTTTATAAGTTGAAGTTAGCAGAACCATGTGATGTCTACGCACTTCTATTCTTTTAGATAGTTGTTGGGCCTCCAAGTGCAGAGGTTTGTAGAACAACATCAAGTTTTCCCTTAAGTGGATCACCCAAGGTTTATCGAACTCAGGGAGGAAGTGGTCAAAGGTATTCCCTCTCAAGCAACCCTGCAATCAAGATACAAGAAGTCTCTTGTGTCCCCAACACACCCAATACACTTGTCAGGTGTATAGGTGCACTAGTTCGGCGAAGAGATAGTGAAATACAAGTGGTATGGATAATTATAAGTGGTAACGATGCGAGAAAATAGCTTGATGGTGTGGAAGAGACTAAAGGTAAACTGAAATAAAGATAGAAGCAAGCAAACATGTAATAGATCTAATAGCAAACGGTGTTTCAGTGCTTAGAAACAAGGCCTAGGGATCATACTTTCACTAGTGAACACTCTCTCATATAAATATCTTCTCTTTATGATACTACTCTTAACTACTCTTCGGTTGGACACTCTAATCGATGGTAGGGCTATAACAGCACACCTCAAAGTTCATATTTCCCATCTAGAAAACCCCACACTGTCACCTTGAGTACTAGATGAGTCCAACAAACACCACAATTTCATAGAAACATCCAACTCCAAATATAACTCATAACAAGTATTTGTAATCTCTAGCCTAAGTGCCACTATGGTGAGCACGCTGTCACTTTCACACACATGGGGAGAGCAGAGATTCATTAAAGCACTTGAGTAGCAAGGTAGATCTACTTGATTACAAAGCTCATGATCACAATATGATCATGCATAGAGAGAGAGATGAACACATAGCTACCGGTAGAACCCTTAGACTCGAGAGAGAACTACTCCCTCGTCATCATGGGAATCAGCAATGGTGATGGAGATGGTGGTGGTGATCGACGGAGATGGCTCCAGGGGCACTTCCCCGTCCCAGCAGGGTGCCGGAACAGAGACTTTCTGTCCCCCGAATCTCCCCTTCGGTGGCGGCGGCACTGCGGAACTTTTCGTGGCTGGAGGCTTGATTATTTAGGGCTTATGCATCGGGAGACTTCTTATAGGCGAGAGGGGAGACCGAGGGGGTGCCGGAGGGGCCCACACCACCCCCTGACGTGACCTGGCCTGGCCCGCACCACCAGGTGGTGTGGCCAGCCCCTGGCCCCTCTCCGTCTCGTCTTCTGGCTCCGTGAGTCTTCCGGTAAAATATCGACTTTGGCTTTTATCCCGTCCAATTCCGAGAATATTCATTTTCTGACTTTTTGGAACCAAAAACAACAGAAAATAGGCAATTGGCACTGTGGCATCTTGTTAATAGGTTAGTCCAAGAAATCACATGAAAAGTACTCCAAAGTGTGGACAAAACATAAGAAAGTAGATAAAACCAAGCATGGAACATCAAAAATTATAGATACATTTGCAATGTATCAACATCCCCAAGCTTAACTCCTGCTCGTCCTCGAGTAGGTAAGTGATAAAAAAGAAAGAATAATTTTTGAGGTGACATGCACCATCATAAACTTGATCAAAGTATTTGTAAAACATTCAAAGTTGGGATAATAGTACTTCAATCATAACATGAAAGACAAATTTCTAGTAATAAGACAAAGCAACTATGTTGCAACATGAAAAGGCACAAACAAAAGATTCATGATAACAATGCTTTGCAAGACATTTCTTTGTTTCACATAAATAAAACATAGCATAGTGGTATTCAGCTTGTCCCTCATAGAGTAGCAAACATAAATGCATAGGACACCTTCAAAGTTTATAAGAGTGACTAGATACAAATAGTTTAAAACAAGCAATATCAAAGCTATGCATCAATCAACAAGTCTTGGGACAATGCACATAGAACTAAGAATGGCCACTATGCTCTCAAAGTAGGTGCATAAAGATAGAAGGTGGAGACTCAATGTAATGGTGGAAGAAAGGCCTTCATAGAAGGAAGCAGAGATTCAAGTTTCATAAAGAGCTTCCAAAAATTATGGTACTTATAGCTTTCAGCTCTCATTGCCCCTATCATAAGCATCTTGAAGTGATTAAGGTTAAAGTGAACAAACTATGGTGTACATGCTTGACAAAGTATAAGTTAGAAATCTCATGTCCCTTGAATACGAGGGCCGCTCCTCATGCTACTCAAGTTTTGTCACCGATAAGTTCTTGTCATTGTAAGTACATGTGTATCATAGAGAACCGCCAACGGGGTACCCCTTGCCCGATGATATGGAAGAATCCCCATATCAAAATGACAAGGCAAGCAGACAACGAGCATCTCAACATTCTTCTTATTTACCATGGGAATATGGTGCTTTTTTCTCTCTTTCCTCTTTTCATAATCTCTTTTTTTCTCTTTTTCTCTTTTTTCTCAATATAGGACTTTTTTATAAGAAGAATGCTTCATAGACAGCTCATTATGGTTATGCTGCAGGTTTCCACCATGTCAGCATGGATTAGACCAGCGGCCCATGCATTTCTCTAACACATATACATAACTCCATGGACTTACAAGCTCCCCTTTCATTTCACACCGACGACATCCATAGACAAAAGAGCATGATATCAACTAGGTACAAAGTACCCGTGCAATGTTGAAAGTGTTCCCCATGACAGCATGGTTCTGCTAATCCCCAACAAATAAGTACAAGCATATACAACATAGACGACACAATGGTTCAAGTTTATTAAGGGCAAGAAAAGTAAAGTGTGCCATCAAGTTCGTGAGAGCTTTAATCACTAGTTTTCTCATAACAAGTTTAATTTGGAAGGTAAAAAAAACATGAATATACTTGGAATAGCATATGCTAGTATGTAGGTATGGTGGACACTTTGGAATAACTTGGTTTAGGGAGTTGGATGCATGAGTCGAACTCATACTTGGTTGCGGAGGCTAGCAAAAGACTGGGAGCGACAAACTAAGAGAGCAATAATGGCCACAATCATGCAGAGCGACAAAACATCATTGATCAAAGCATAAAGTGATACTACAAGTTGAAAACTAAAGGATCATAAAGGCTTATGGTGACTTTTGATAGTCATAACATGGTGTGAGCATGCGCCAAGTCAACCCAAATAAAGCATCAAAGGAGAACCACAATACTATGCTTTAATATGCTAAAACAATGCATGATTCATCCAAGGCACATTACGCAATCTCAAATGTTTATAACAATCTCTTTAACACTTAAGCATGAACTTTCCTACTCTTTTCCAAACCAAACTATTTGAAAACCAATGAATGAAAGAGGGGGTCCAACCAATTTATTCAGCAAACTAAGCAAACTAAAACTAAGAACAAAAATGAAGACGCTCCAAGAAGAACACAATTGTGCATGAAACAATAAAAATGAAGTGTTTGGAAGAAACCTGGGATTTTTATTGATGAAGAAGGGGATGCCTTGGGCATCCCCAAGCTTTGACACTTGTACTTATTGGATATTTCTTGGGGTGACACGCGTGGCATCCCCAAGCTTGAGCTTTAGTCCATCCTTCATCTCATTACTCATTCCTTCCATACACCTAAAATTTTTCCTTCATACAAGACTTCACACAATCTTTATTAGCAACATTAGTGCACTCAAGATAATACGTCTTTGGGTTAAGTTTCAACACCAATAAAACTTCCATTAAAACACAAGATACTGTAGCACTTCCCTCAAAAAGCTAAATTCCCCAAAAGAACTCAAAGAGGAACCAACAAGAAGCAAATGCAAATAATGGCAGAAATCTGTCAAAACAGACCAGCAGGTAAAGACTAATTTTTTCGAAGACCTTCTGTTGCTCAAATCAGAAAGTGTTGAATTAACGAAAGTTAGATAACAACCTGGGGTAGAAGCACAAAAATTCACGCCTCAAAAGGATGTACAGAGGTTTTACACGAATTTTTACGGTGAAGCACAAAAATCTGTTTCGGGACAGCAACTTTCCTAAGCATTATTTCTCTCTCATTAGAGGTTACTCTTGGCACAAAAAGCAAATAAAAAGGATAATGAGCGTTTATTACTGAAGTAATAACTTCCAAGACTCATCTAAAACTTTTGGGTTATCTCCCAATAAGTACTTTTCTTTAACGCCTTTAAGTTAGGCATGATAGTTTGACAAGATGCTCATAAAAGAAATATGAATTGAAGTAAAAGAGAGCATCAAGAAGCAAATTCAAAACACATTTAAGTCTAACCCACTTCCTATTCATAGGAATCTTGTAAAGAAACAAGTCATGAAAGCACAAAGCAACAAGCATAGGAAAGCAAAACAAGTGCAACTTCAAGACTTTCAACATAAAGAGGGGAAACTTAATATTGTTGAGATACATAAAACCATGTTTCCCTCTCTCATAATAACTTTCAGTAGCATCATCAATAAAATTAAAAATACAACAATCACATAAAACATTCTTATCATGAGCCACATGCATAAAAGAATTAATACTCTCCACATAAACATAGTCATTCTTATTAATCGTAGTGGGAGCAAATTCAACAAAATAGCTATCATTATTATTCTCATCACCATAATCATCAAATATAGGAGGCATATTGTAATCATAATTAACTTTCTCCTCAATAGTAGGTGGACTAAAAATATCATACTCATTATTGTAATCATCATATATTGGAGGTTTTGTATCATCATAATCAAGAGAATAGCTATCTTCCAAAGCTGGGGAACTAAAAAGATCATTTTCATAAAAACTAGCTTCCCCAAGCTTAGACTTTTCCATAGCATTAGCAATAATGGTGTTCAAAGAATTCATACTAATAACATTGTTATTAACACACAAATAAAGTTCCATCGGTTTTTTAATTTTCTCTTCAAACACTTCATGTCCTAACTCAAGATAAATACTATAAAGCTCTCTATTTTTTTGTTGTTTTCCATTAAGCATAACTAGTGAAAACAAGAAACAAAAAGACAAAATTGTAGAATCTAAAGGAAATAACTTCGAGCACTCACATCGGAGGATGTGAGTACCTTTTACCTTACCTCCCCGGCAACGGCGCCAGAAAATAGGCATTTGCCGTGGGAGGTTCTTCTTCTTTAATCCTCCGATGTGAATACCTTTTACCTTACCTCCCCGGAAACGGCGCCAGAAAATAGCTTGATGTCTACGCACTTCTATTCTTGTAGACAGTTGTTGGGCCTCCAAGTGCAGAGGTTTGTAGAATAGCAGCAAGTTTTCCCTTAAGTGGATCACCCAAGGTTTATCGAACTCAGGGAGGAAGTGGTCAAAGGTATTCCCTCTCAAGCAACCCTGCAATCAAGATACAAGAAGTCTCTTGTCTCCCCAACACACCCAATACACTTGTCAGGTGTATAGGTGCACTAGTTCGGCGAAGAGATAGTGAAATACAAGTGGTATGGATAATTATAAGTGGTAACGGTGCGAGAAAATAGCTTGCTGGTGTGGAAGAGACTAAAGGCAAACTGAAATAAAGATAGAAGCAAGCAAACATGTAATAGATCTAATAGCAAACGGTGTTTCAGTGCTTAGAAACAAGGCCTAGGGATCATACTTTCACTAGTGAACACTCTCTTATAAATATCTTCTCTTTATGATACTACTCTTAACTACTCTCTGGTTGGACACTCTAATCGATGGTAGGGCTATAACAACACACCTCAAAGTTCATATTTCCCATCTAGAAAACCCCACACTGTCACCTTGAGTACTAGATGAGTCCAACAAACACCACAATTTCATAGAAACATCCAACTCCAAATATAACTCATAACAAGTATTTGTAATCTCTAGCCTAAGTGCCACCATGGTGAGCACGCTGTCACTTTCACATACATGTGGAGAGCAGAGATTCATTAAAGCACTTGAGTATCAAGGTAGATCTACTTGATTACAAAGCTCATGATCACAATATGATCATGCATAGAGAGAGAGATGAACACATAGCTACCGGTAGAACCTTTAGCCTCAAGAGAGAACTACTCACTCATCATCATGGGAATCAGCAATGGTGATGGAGATGGCGGTGGTGATCGATGGAGATGGCTCCAGGGGCACTTCCCCGTCCCGGCAGGGTCTCGGAACAGAGACTTTCTGTCCCCCGAATCTCCCCTTCGGTGGCGGCGGCACTGTGGAACTTTTCGTGGCTGGAGGCTTGACTATTTAGGGTTTATGCATCTGGAGGCTTCTTATAGGCGAGAGGGGAGACCGAGGGGGTGCCGGAGGGGCCCACACCACCCCCTGGTGTGGCCTGGCCTGGCCCGCGCCACCAGGTGGTGTGGCCAGCCCCTGGCCCCTCTCCGTCTCGTCTTCTAGCTCCGTGAGTCTTCCGGTAAAATATCAACTTTGGCTTTTGTCCCGTCCAATTCCGAGAATATTCATTTTCTGACTTTTTGGAACCAAAAACAGCAAAAAATAGGCAATTGGCACTGTGGCATCTTGTTAATAGGTTAGTCCAAGAAATCACATGAAAAGTACTCCAAAGTGTGGACAAAACATAAGAAAGTAGATAAAACCAAGCATGGAACATCAAAAATTATAGATACATTTGCAATGTATCAACATCCTCGAGGACGAGCAGGAGTTAAGCTTGGGGATATTGATACGTTGCAAACGTATCCATAATTTTTGATGGTCCATGATTGGTTTTATCTACTTTCTTATGTTTTGTCCACACTTGGGAGTACTTTTTATATGATTTCTTGGACTAACCTATTAACAAGAGCCACAGTGCCAGCTGCCTGTTTTCTGCTGTTTTTGGTTCCAGGAAAGTCAGAAAATGAATATTCTCGGAATTGGACGGGACAAAAGCCAAAGTCAGTTTTTCACCGAGGGACACCAGGAGCCAGAATACGAGGCGGAGAGGGGCTGGGGCCTGGCCACACACCTGGCCGCGTGGGCTAGGCCTGGCCGCACCAAGGGGTGGTCTGGCTGCCCCAGGCACCTCCTCGGTCTCTGCTTTCGCCTATAAGATCCTCCTGATGCAAAAACCCTAAATCGTCAAGCCTCCAGCCATGAAAAGTTTCGCAGCATCGCCGCCACCAAAGGGGAGATTCGGGGGATAGAAAGTCACTATTTCGGCACCCTGCCGGGACGGGGAAGTGCCCCCGGAGCCATCTTCATCGATCTCCACCACCATCTACATCACCGTTGCTAATTCCCATGATGAGGAGGGAGTAGTTCTCCTTCGAGGCTAAGGGTTCTACCGGTAGCTATGTGTTCATCTCTCTCTCTCTCTCTATGCGTGATCATATTGTGATCATGTGCTTTGTAATCAAGTAGATCTACTTTGCTACTCAAGTGCTTTAATAGATCTCTGCTATCCCCATGTGTGTGAAGTTGATAGTGTGCACACCATGGTGGCACTTAGGATAGAGATTACAAATACTTGTTATGAGTTATATTTGGAGTTGGATGTTTCTATGAAATTGTGGTGTTTGTTGGAACCATCTAGACCTCAAGGTGACAATGTGGGGTTATCTAGATGGGGAAATCGAACTTTGAGGAGTGTTGTTATTGCCCTACCATGGATTAGAGTGTCCGACTGGAGAGTAGTTCAGAGTAGTATCATAAAGAGAAGATATTTATATTAGAGTGTTCACTAGTGAAAGTATGATCCCTAGGCCTTGTTTCTAAGAATTGAAACACAGTTTGCAATTAGATCTGTTACATGTTTGCTTACTTCCATCTTTATTTCAGTTTGCCTTTAGTATTTTCCACGCCATCAAGCTATTTTCTAGCACCGTTACGACTTATAATTATCCATACCACTTGTATTTCACTATCTCTTCGCCGAACTAGTGCGCCTATACACCTGACAAGTGTATTGGGTGTGTTGGGGACACAAGAGACTTCTTGTATCTTGATTGCAGGGTTGCTTGAGAGGGAATACCTTTGACCACTTCCTCCCTGAGTTCGATAAACCTTGGGTGATCCACTTAAGGGAAAACTTGCTGCTTTTCTACAAAGCTTTGCACTTGGAGGCCCAACAATTGTCTACAAGAATAGAAGTGCGTAGACATCAAGCTATTTTCTGGTGCCGTTTCCAGGGACTGAAGAAGAAGAAGCTCCCACGTCAACCACGCGCCAATAGCCTCTTACATTCTTCGGCTTCTCCATGGCTAGTATGGCCTTTATTTTCTTTGGGTTTGCTTCGATCCCTCTCGCGGAGATGAGATACCCGAGTAACTGCTCGGATGGCACGCCAAAGGCGCATTTTTCCGGATTGAGCTTGATCCGGTAGCGGTTGAGGTTGGCGAAGGTCTCGCGTAGATCGTCGATTAGCGAGGCTTCCTCCTTGGTTTTGATGATGATGTCATCAACGTAGACTTGGATATTGCGACCAAGTTGATTCTTGAGGCAAGCCTGCGTGCACCACTGATAGGTGGCTCCTGCATTTTTTAGCCCGAAAGGCATCGTGTTGTAGCAGAACACACCAAAGGGTGTCGTAAACGCCGATTTCTCCTGATCCTCCTCCTTCATTCGAATCTGATTGTAGCCTAAGTAGGCGTTGAGGAAGCAGAGATGCTCACATCCTGTGGTGGCATCGATGATTTGGTCGATTCGCGGCAGTGGGAAGTGATCCTTTGGGCAGTGCTTGATGACCCACAAGTATAGGGGGTGTATCGCAGTATTTTCGAGGGAAGTTAAACCCAATTTATTGATACGACACAAGGGGAGCCAAAGAATATTTATAAGCCTTAACAACTGAGTTGTCAATTCAGCTGCACCTGGAAACAATCTTGCTCACAGCAGTTTATTAGTAGCAACAGTTTTGTAGTAGGAATAGCAAAGTAACAGCAGTAGTAAAGTAAAGACAGCAGTAACAATAGCAGTAAACAGTGGGATTCGAGTGCGGTAGGCATAGGGATGGATGGACAGGCGTTGCATGGACAATACAATTCACATAGCAATCAGAACATAGGGCAATTGCAGATAAATAAGATAAAGCATCCAAGTACTAGACAATCCTAGGCATGTGTTCCATATATAGTCATACGTGCTCGCAATGAGAACATGCACAACATCTTTTGTCCTGCCAGCCCGTTTGCAGCGGGGCCTCTAGGGAACTACTGGCAATTAAGGTGCTCCTTTTAATAGAGCACTGGAGCAAAGCATTAATACTCCATGAACACATGTGATCCTCACATCAAAGCCATTCCCTTCCGGTTATCCCGATTTCTATCACTTCGGGGCCATAGGTTTCGGACAACAACGTGTGTATACAACTTGCAGATAATACCAAAAACAATACTATCATAATGAATCAATAACATGTTCAGATCTGAAATCATGGCACTCAGGCCCTAGTGACAAGCATTAAGCACAACAAGTCGCAACAAAGTCATAAAGCACTAATAAAAGATACTAGGCACCATGCCCTAACAATCTGATGCCATTACATGAACGATCTCATCCAATCCCTACCATCCCCATAGCCTACAGCGGGGGATTACTCACTCATAGATGGGGGAAACATGGATGGTCGATGGAGAAGCGATGGTGATGATGATGGCGATGATCTCCTCCAATTTCCTGTCCCGGTAGGGTGCCAGAACGGAGTTTCTGGTGCTGTTTTGTGGAATCTGGTGGTGGCGGCGGAGCGGAACTCCTTCTGGAAAAACGTTGAAGCCCCCAAACTTTTTAGGTTAGAAGGCTCCTTATAGGCGAAGAGAGAGGCCGAGGGGGTGCCTGGGAGGCCCACACCACCCCCTGGCGCGGCCTGGCCTGGCCCGCGCCACCAGGTGGTGTGGCCACCCCCTGGCTCTTCTCCGTCTCGTATTCTGGCTCCTGGAGTCTTCGGGTGAAATAGGATTTTTGGCATATTTTCCGGGATTTTTCCTGATAGTTGGTTTTCTGCACAAAAAGTAGACACCAAGGAAAATCTGCTGAAAACAGCGTCAGTCCGCATTAGTTGTATCCAAATCACACAAGTATAGAGGAGAAACAACAGCAAAAGTGTTCGGGAAAGTAGATACGTTTTGGACGTATCAACTCCCCCCAAGCTTAGCTTATTGCTTGTCCTCAAGCAATTCAGTTGAAAACTGAGTGCGATAAAAGAACTTTCACGAACACATTTGCTTCATAAGATGTAAATATTCTTAGCAATGTGATCAACTACTTGGACAATTCATAATAAAGAGTATGCAACCAAGTCTACTTAATAGTCTTTGCAAGCTATGAAGAGATTCCAACTCAAGAATAATAAGTAGCATGAGGCACAAACATAAGCAACATTACAATGCTCATAGAAAGGTATGATAGAGTGGTATCTCGCTTGCCTTTGATTATGAATGCCAAGGCACCTCTGAAGTTCAAGTGATGACTAGAAGTAAAGATATCAAGGATACAAGCATCAAAGTCATAACACAAATAATCAAGTAATGGAACAAACACAAATAATGACAACTATGCTCTCAAGAAGGTGCTCAAAGAATATGTGGAGACTCAACAAGTAGAAGAAAAGGCTTTGAATAATTTGAAAGGCTTCCAAATGCTGAAAGTATGGTACTCGTTAGCTTTGAGCTCTCATTGCCCCTATAATAAGCATCTTTAATGTGGTTAAGGTGAAAGTGACACAACTAAGAGGATATGCTTGACAAGTTATAAATCAAAGTCTCGTGCCCCTTACTTACGAAGACCAATCCTCATGCTACTCAACTTCAGTCACGAGTAAGCTCTTGTCATTGTAAGTATATACATATCATAGAGAACCGCCAACGGGGTACCCCTTGCACATGACACGGGAGCTATCCCATAATCAAAATAACAAGGCAAGCAGACAATGAGCATCTCGGCGATCTTTTTATTTACTATGTGCATAGATTTTTATTGAGGATGCTTCATAGAATGCTCATTATGGTTACGCTGCAAGTTTCCACCATGATTAGGCATGGCTTAGGCTAGCGGCCCAGGCGTTTCTCTAACATACATACAAACTCGATGATCTTACAAGTTCCACTTTTATTTCACACCGCCGGGATCCATAAGCAAAAGAACATGATATCAACTAGGTACAAAGTACCTATGAAGTATTGAAAGCGGTCCCCGTGATACATGGTTATGCTAACTTCAACTCATAAAGCGCAAGCATATGCGCAACAAAGAAGGACGCAATGGTTCAGGTTTATTAAGTGCAAGAAAATAAAGTGTGCCATAAAGTTCATGAGAGCTTTACTAACTAACTTTCTCATAACAAGCAAACATTTTATTCGGAAGAAAACAAGGCATAATGAATATGCACGGAAGTAGCAAATGATGCTAATGGGTACGTATGGTGGACACTTTGGAAATATTTGGTTCAGGGAGTTGGGAACTTGAGTAAAACATACTTAGTAAAAGTGAAGGCTAGCAATAGTAAGGGAGCGACAAACGAGAGAGCAATAGCTGTCATTATCATGCTTGCAACAAAACAGGACTACTCATGGCATGAAAGTGATTCAAGATCCTCAAGGCAAAATAATTCATTGAGGCTTAACTGATTATTACAGTCATGTGCATGCGTGAGCATGTGCCAAGTCAATCACATGAAACATTCAGAGGAGGATACCGTGGTGTCATACCAATTTATGAATAGAACAATGCAAGCAAACATTCATAAGACATGCTACAAACTATTAGCGAGCTAGAGCTAATCATAAGAAAGCAAGAACTACTAAGCATCCAAAGATAACATACACCCTACTTGAATGGACTAAGCAAGCCCACAGTGATGAGTATATGTACAAAAATGAAAACAAATAGAGTTCGTTACCAGCCTCTTCCCACGCCTCAAGTTGTCATTAATCCTCATTATTGCTCTTCACTTATGTGGCTTGAATAATAATATGAAACCAATATTCCACTGAGGACTACTGAACCCTGTAGCAAACTCACAAAACCAAAGAAGAACGACAAATATTTTTGGTGTTTTCGATTTTTAAACAAGAACCAAAAGGAAAAAAAAGACAAAGCAAAATCTTTTTGGTTTTTCGAGTAGTTCAAACAAAGCAAAAAGGGAAAAGCAAACCAAGTCAAAAAGAAGAAGTAAACCAAAGAGAAACAACAGAAATATTTTTGGTCTTTTTGTGTTTTTAGAAAGCAAAAGCAAAGAAGAACGAAAACTAAAAAGAGAACGAAAACATGAATATACAAAGTACCGACGCAACATGATATGGAGATGAGTGCGGTGTCGGCGTACCTCCCCCCAAGCTTAGGCTTTTAGCCTAAGTGGGTATCAATCCACGTACGAATAGGGGTTCTAAGCAGGCGGATCTTGGTAAGAATGGTCGTAGCTGGGCCCATGAGAAGAAGAAGAAGCTCCCCAATCATAAGCGGGCTGCTGATATGAAGACTCTCCCTCATTCGAGGGCTGGACCGAATCATCCGTGACCTCCCTTCTAGTGTCCTGCTCCTGTTGGGAGAGCTCTCCCAAGTACGTGTCAAGCTCCTCCTCAGTGAGGGACCATCCTTCCCTGTTATCAAGGTTAAACAAAACAGGTGCAGGCAAAAGAACAAAACGCTCGGACTTGCTCTTTCTCCAACCAGCTTTGAGAAAGGTTATTTCATAAGATAACTCACTCATACTAGCCCACGAGGAAACAAATTTATGTTGTATCATGGAATTGATATCAAGCCTTTCTATAGGGAAACTGTAGGTCTAGATGATGAGGCACTAAACCATGCAATGCTAATAGACGAGAAGCAATGAGGCCTCCACAAAGTCCACCTTTCTCACGGTTAGCAGCAAGACGGAAAGCTATCAAAGCACCCAAGTTGTAAGACCTATCTCGTCTAAGAGCAGCAGAGATAAATGCTAGATCAAACAAAGATAACTTATTGGTAGTTTTCCTAGCAAGAACACACTTGGCAATAAAGTAGGCAAAGTAGCGAATGGAGGGAAGATGAATGCTACGGATTTTTCCACTCTCTTTTGAGAAGCTACTCCCTTGGCAAATTTCTGCATATAAATCCATGAGTGGTTCAGGTCTCTCTTAAATCTTCCTACATGATCCCCATTGAGGTACCTTAATAGCTGCACAAAAATCATCAAGAGAAAGGTTGACAACAATATTGTAAATTTTGTAATGGACCATGGGGTTAGGCAAAGAGTGACTAAATTGGAAATCCTGCACCACAGACATGGTTAGCTTCACAAATTGACAAGATTCATCTTCCAAAAAGTGCTCTAACCCTGCATTAGAAACCAAAGTGTGAAAATCTTGTAGAATTCCCGCAGATCTCATAAACTCAGAGCATGGATAAATGGAGGGAAAAACTTCTTCCTCCCGGTGGACCTTCATAACCTCAGGTACCCAAAGCTCATGTTGGTTTAGGTGATGTTCACTCATCTTCTATTCTGAAATTTAAATACCTATCAAACAAGTGATTGGAAAGTAAATATAAAGAAGGATTCTACTCATAGGGACTTGCAAGAGGCCTAAACATGCATCAAAACTATATCTCTAAGCATCAAACAAGCTTACAAGCTCTCATAACCAGTCACCTACAGCAGCAAAATACTCAAGATATAATCCACTAAACACAAATCTACTTGGACAAGGGGAGGAGTCACATACCAGGGAACAAATGCTCCAAATTTTAGCAAGAAGGATGGGCTGAGCAAGGAGATCGAAAAAATCGAGAGCAAGCACAGCAAGAACGCAATTTTGAGCAATGAACTGGAGCTTACTCGGGAGAGAGAAGAAAGTGGCAGGTGAGAGAGTTAGTGGGGGGCCAGGGGTGGCCCACACGAGGGCATGGCGCCACCCAAGGCTGGCCGCGCCACCATGTGGTGTGCCTGCCTGGTGGGCCCCCCTGGTACCTCCCAGGTACTCCTCTGCCCCTTTTTTCACGTAAAAATTTAATATGAATTTTCTGAAATTTTTTGAGAGGCTTTATTTTTGGGCATTTTTCAGAGATAGAAGGATGATTTTTCTAACAGACAGATTTTTTTCTTTTTTGGAAACATGATGCAAGGACAAAACAAGGCTAGACCTATAGAATTTCTAACATGCAAGCAACTAACAACAAAAATAAAACTAAACGAAAGCAAAAACTAAAATGCAAAGGATAGAAATAAATAGAGACAATCATAATGAAATCATTGTTTCGTTCAATGGAATCCTTGTGTTAACAAGGTTGATCAAGTCTTGCTACCAAAACAATTGCATATGAGACAAAACTTTGTATTCCACTAATGATTATGTTACCTCAACCTTGATAGCAATGGTCCCAATCATAATAGTTTCAAATTTTTCTCTTGGTCACCTTTCCTTGATTACAATTAATAACAGCTCCTGCAGTATTAAGAAAGGGTCTCCAAGAATAATACACATATTATCATCTTCAGGCATTTCAAGCACAACAAAATCAGTTAAAATCAAGCAATTATGAGCCACTTGAATAGGTACATCCTCACATATACCCACAGGAATAGTGGTAGATTTATCAGCCATTTGCAAAGATATATCAGTTGGTATCAAATTTTCAAGCTGAAGCCTCTTATAGAGGGAGAAAGGCATAACACTAACTCCAGCTCCCAAATCACACAAAGCAGTTCTAACATGGCTATTCTTAATAGAGCAAGGGATAGTTGGAATCCCTAGGTCTCCAAGTTTCTTAGGAACCTTACCATTGAAGGAATAATTAGCAAGCAAAGTAGAGATTTCTTCATTAGGGATCTTCCTTTTATTCGAGACAATATCCTTCATATACTTTGAGTAAGGAGGCAATTTAATAGCATTAGTCAAAGGAATTTGCAGGAATAAAGGCTTCATCCACTCACAAAACTTATTATAATGTTCATCCTCCTTTGACTTGTGTTTCTTATCAGGGAAAGGCATAGGTTTTTGGACCCAAGGTTCTCTTTCACTACCATGTTTCTTGGCAATAAAATCCTCTTTAGTGTATTTAGTATTCTTAGTGTGGTTTTCACGTTCTTCTTAAACTTTTTCTTCATTAGGAACTTCATTTTCTTCATTACCACTTTCAATTTCAGCATCAGAGACATATATACTATTAGGATCTATAGCAGGTTCTGAGGGTTCTACAACAGTTTTATGTTTCTTTTTTATTTTCTTACGAGTAGAACCACTATTTTTAGCTTGTTGAGAATCCTGCTCAATTCTTTTGGGATGCCCCTCGGGATATAGAGGATCCTGGGTAGCAGCACCACTTCTAGTTCTAATTTCATAAGCATGTTTTTCTTTAGCAGCATTAACTAGCAAGTCTTTTTGCACTTTAACGAGTTGATCTATTTGAGTCTGAACCATTTGAAAGTGTTTAACAATCATTTTAACATCATTAGAGGTTCTTTCTACAATATCTTTCAACTCAACAATAGCTCTAGTGTTTTCCATTAGATGATTTTGCACCCTTTTATTAAAGTTATCTTGCTTAACAATAAAGATATCGAATTCTTCTAAGCATTGATCAGGAGGTTTAGAGTAAGGGATATCACCTTCATCAAAGTGTTGGAGAGAGTGTACCTCAATAGTGGATGAGTAGGGAATAGGCTTACATAATTCTTCTATAGGAGGTAAATTCTTGACATCTGCAGCTTTAATTCCGTTCTCCTTAAGACATTTCTTAGCTTCCCTCATCACTTCATCAGTTAATTCAATAACTCCCCTCTTCTTTGATGTTGGAATAGGCACCGAAATAGATGGTTCAGGTACAATTACTTCAAGTATAGCTTGTTTAGGAGGAGTCTAATCTTCATAGTTCTTACTTATTTTAGCCATTAATTCCTCAGCTTCCTTAGGAGTCCTATTCCTGAAAACACAATCAACACAACTATCTAGGTATGTCCTAGATTCTTCAGTTCGTCCATTATAAAATATATCAAGAAGCTCATTCTTAGGTAATGGACTTCCAGCCTGTGCATGAATCAAAGAACAAAACCTTGCCCAAGATTCGGGCAATATCTCTTTTTCTCCTTGTTTAAAATCAAAAAGTTCCTGTAAAATAGCATGTCTAGCACTAGGAGGAAAATATTTCTACAGGAAAGTACTAATCAAGCACTCAGGGCTATCAATAGATCTAGGAGGTAAATTACTAAACCAAGTTTTAGCTTATCCTTTTAGTGAAAAGGGGAAAATCTTGGCAACAAAGTAAGTACGCATCTTAATATCATCAGAAAACAAGCCACTCATGGTAAAAAGTTCATTCATATGTGCTACCGCACTTTCATTCTTAGTCCCACAAAAAGGTTCTTTCTCGACAATAGCTATGTAAGATAGATCGAGAGAAAAATCATAATCTTCATCTATAATGTTTATGGGAGAAGCAGCAAACTTAGCATCAAGAGACAATTTGGGTCTAATAGTACGCCTCTCAAGGAGACTCTTAGCAGCGCTCCTATCATGGGTGTTTTTTACATTCTTTAATAAATTCATCGGTCATCTCAACATAACCATCTTCAATATCATAACTCTCACTAGACTCAGGTGAGCTAACAGGTGTGGTAGTGTCTTCATTAGGAGTTTCGGTGTTTCCAACTATAGTTCTAGCAATCGTAGCATCTAGGAAAGGACCTAATGAACCACTCTTATCAAGCACAGTAGAAGCAACATCATAAGCATCAGAAGTTTCAGATTCAGCAGTAGTAGCAGTGTGTGTAGCATGTGTATGTGGTGGTGTAAGGAACTTACTCAAAACAGACGGTGAATCAAGAGCAGCAGAGGTGTTCAGAACTATACCTCTTCTTGTAGTGGATGGTAAAATAGGAACCTTGCCATGATGATACTTACCCATGATGGATGGATAGCAGTGAACAATAGAGAATCCAAGTGAACTTGATAAATAAAGCTATGCTCCCCGGCAACGGCGCCAGAAAATAGTCTTGATGACCCACAAGTATAGGGGGTGTATCGCAGTATTTTTGAGGGAAGTTAAACCCAATTTATTGATTCGACACAAGGGGATCCAAAGAATATTTATAAGCCTTAACAACTAAGTTGTCAATTCAGCTGCACCTGGAAACAATCTTGCTCACAGCAGTTTATCAGTAGCAACAGTTTTGTAGTAGGAATAGCAAAGTAACAGCAGTAGTAAAGTAAAGACAACAGTAACAATAGCAGTAAACAGTGGGATTCGAGTGCGGTAGGCATAGGGATGGATGGACGGGTGTTGCATGGAGAAGACAATTCACATAGCAATTAGAACATAGGGAAATTGCAGATAAATAAGATAAAGCATCCAAGTACTAGACAATCCTAGGCATGTGTTCCATATATAGTCATACGTGCTCGCAATGAGAACTTGCACAACATCTTTTGTCCTGCCAGCCCGTTTGCAGCGGGGCCTCTAGGGAACTACTGACAATTAAGGTGCTCCTTTTAATAGAGAACCGGAGCAAAGCATTAACACTCCTTGAACACATGTGATCCTCACATCAAAGCCATTCCCTTCCGGTTATCCCGATTTCTATCACTTCGGGGCCATAGGTTCCGGACAACAACGTGTGTATACAACTTGCAGATAATACCAAAAACAATACTATCATAATGAATCAATAACATGTTCAGATCTGAAATCATGGCACTTGGGCCTTAGTGACAAGCATTAAGCACAACAAGTCGCAACAAAGTCATAAAGCACTAATAAAAGATACTAGGCACCATGCCCTAACAATCTGATGCCATTACATGAACGATCTCATCCAATCCCTACCATCCCCATAGCCTACAGTGGGGGATTACTCACTCATAGATGGGGAAACATGGATGGTTGATGGAGAAGCGATGGTGATGATGATGGCGATGATCTGCTCCAATTCCCCGTCCTGGCAGGGTGCCAGAACGGAGTTTCTGGTGCTATTTCGTGGAATCTGGTGGTGGCGGCGGAGCGGAACTCCTTCTGGAAAAACGTCGAACCCCCCAAATTTTTTAGGTCAGAAGGCTCCTTATAGGCGAAGAGAGAGGCCGAGGGGGTGCCTGGGGGGCCCACACCACCCCCTGGTGCGGCCTGGCCTGGCCCGCGCCACCAGGTGGTGTGGCCACCCCTGGCTCTTCTCCGTCTCGTATTCTGGCTCCTGGAGTCTTCAGGTGAAATAGGATTTTTGGCATATTTTCTGGGATTTTTCCGGATAGTTGGTTTTCTGCACAAAAAGTAGACACCAAGGCAAGTCTGCTGAAAACAGCGTCAGTCCGCATTAGTTGTATCCAAATCACACAAGTATAGAGGAGAAACAATAGCAAATGTGTTCGGGAAAGTAGATACGTTTTGGATGTATCAGTGCTTATTCAAGGAGGTGAAGTCCACACACATCCGCAATATATCCTTGTCTTTTTTTGGGCACGAGCACTGTGTTGGCAAGCCAAGTGCTTTCCTTGATCTCGCGTATGAATTTTGCGTCGAGGAGTGTGTTAATCTCCATTCTGACTGCTTTTGCTCTTGGTTCAAATAGTCGCCGAATTGTCTACTTGACTGGCCTTGCGTCTGGATTCATGGCGAATTCCCTGGGAACTCCTGGCATGTCCGCTGGACAACAAGCAAATATCTCCCAGTGCTCACGGAGGAATTCGACGAGCACGAGTTCCTATGTGGAACTCAAGTTATTGGCGATAAGGGTCGTCTTGGTTGGGTCCATTGGGTGGACCTGGACTTTCTTCGTGTGAACTGACGAGTCAAAGGACAGGTCGGGTGAACTTGGCCTGCTCAGGGGAGGCAGACTATTGTCTGTCGACTCCTTTAATCTTGTGAGTTCCTCCTGCATGCAGAAGGACTGGGAGATTCTTTTGAATTCCCTGTCACAGCTGTCAGACCTCTTGAAGTTGCTGTTGATTGTGATTACGCCGTTTGGTCCTTGCATTTTCATCTGCAAGTAGGCATAGTGCGGCACTGCCCTGAACCTTGCGAACGCGACACGTCCGAGGATGTAGTGGTATTGTGAAGGCCACTCGATGACTTCGAAGTCAATGCGTTCTCGCCAAAAGTTTTACGGCGTGCCAAAGATGACGTCGAGGTTGATTTTGCCCAAGGGATATATGCCCTTCCTAAAGGGTTCCGCAGCAGAAACCAAAAAATCCTACGATGGAACCTCCTAACGCCCAAGATCTATCTATGTAGTAATGCAGTAATGGCTGGAGCGTATAGAATACATACCCTTGTAGACCGTATGCGGTTAACATTCCGAGGGGAGCGTGGTTGAAGTAGTCGAAGCCGTAGTCAACCTCATGGTAGCGATGCTCCTCGCAGGTCACCCCTTGCTCCTTCTTCATCGTGTAGCAGCTCCAGCTCACGACATCCAAGGTGCCTCAAGTGAGGCCCCTCATGGTTTCGTACACATACGGTGTATGATGACGACCTCCGACTCCTTGATCCATGTCGGGAGTGCGGAAGTAGATCTCCGGCTTGGGATCCCTGCAATGCAATGGCATGCTGCAGGTACGGTGTCTCATGCTCGGACAGTCCTTACTTGGGACCGTACCAATGCATGGAGACGAGGGAGAGAGAGGGAAGGAGAAAGTCAACCAAAGGACTTCTCCAAATATTGGTGTGTCAATTCCCACCCATGGGCACCCCTTTATATAGGGGGAGGGGTGTGCCCTCCCCTTTGGGTTTCCCATGTGGGACTAAGCAAGGGAGAGGGGGGCGCATGGGCCTTCATGGGCCAGCCGGCCTAGGGTGGGCCCCACCCCGCGCACAGCCCTAGGCTGGCCGGGTGGGCCCCTTTGAGGCGCCTGGGCCTTGGCCCTTCCCTCCTTCGGTTTTCCCTAATGGGCCCTTTTTCCCTAGGAAGTTCGGCCCATTAGTGGAATACCCCTTCAAATTAGATTTTAATATTATATTTAATATTAATTAAATTAATTAATATGTAAATACATATTACAAAATCTGATTTGACCCAAAACACCTTTCGGTTCCCTTTTGATTTTCTCTGAACAACTTCGGAATGATTCCGGTTCTCTCACGAAACTTTTCCGGTTTCCTTTTCTCTTTCATATGGTGATTCCAACTTACAGAGGATCTCTAGCTCATCGTACCCTTAAGTGTATTTCCCCACGGCTCGAGAATGGCACAGACATGATCTCCATCAATAACCAATAGTAGGACCGGGATGCCCATATTGACCGCTATGCATTCCACGATGACAATGTCGTTTGAACCGTAAACAGTCATTGCCCATTCCCTTTGCCTCTTGATACCTAGTTCATCCGAGATTTGATCTACGGTATCTCCATACCTTCATTCGATCTCGTTACCGATGAACTTGTTTTCTCGTTTCCGTGTCGTTGCATTCCGTGACCTAGTCACACGCTTGCAAGCTTCGTTAATGCAACGTCACCGAGATGGCCACTGATGTATCTGTCCGTTACATGGATGGGCAAATCCTGGTCTTGATATGTACTCCTCTACACGCTCCTTCGGGAAACCTGAGTAGCACCTTTTCGATCACCCAGTCACGGAGTGATACTTGATAACCATCTAAGCTCCCTCCAGAATGGTGATTTGCATTATCTCACAGTCTAAGGACAGGTCGCGAGATTTCCTTAGTTTTATCATTAATGTTGAACTTTGTAACTAGATCTCATTAAGATACAACGGGTTGGGTTGTTTGTCTATAACACCATTCAACTAATGATGTGACCTCATTGTCAATTGGCATAAATGCCCATGATCTCGAAACCCTAGATCATCCTCATGACCAATGAACTAGTTCGCTAGAGGTAACTAGAGACACAGTTTGTTTACATACCACACGTGTATTAACGTTTCATATTAATACAGTTATAGCATAGTATGAAACTATTATGAACTAATTGAGATATGACAATAAAAACCTATTTATTATTTGCCTCTAGGGCATATCTCCTTCAGTCTCCCACTTGCACTAGAGTACAAATAATCTAGCTTGCATTTTACTCATCATAAACCATATCACATATGTGTTTATTGATCATGCATGCTTATGGAAAACGTCATGTCCATGTTCTGTTTTACCAGATCATTATGTCTTTGCAAATCGTTAATGTCTTCCTAACTTTGACATTCACACCATTATCTCATAATGGGTCGAAGTATTCGTTTAGCAACAAAGTGAGACTTTGTTTCTACTGTTTATAATGACAGTCGTTTTCACTGTTGTCATTTAAACTTCGAAACACACTTTGCAATCCTTTGTGTATATAGGGCAGTTATGGCAGCAGAACAAGGCCAGTTTCTAGGAGCCTACAGTGACTTTAGATCAACCTCGAGGGCTTTCTCATGAGAACTATGCCCTGGGACACATCACTCTACGTTAAAAGCAAACTAGCCCCGCCATAACAATATACATCACATCAGATGGAGCCTTTATACTTCTATATCTATGTAGATCCCAGTGTATGAAATGCAACTATGCCACTTACTTTGCTTCTTGCCATTTAAGTACAAACTTAATTCTGGTTCAGTGATTAACTCAAGAATCACTTCAAGACATGTTCTTACAGTTAAGAGTGTGTCCTTCCAACCAAAACTCCGGGTCACATTATGTCGAGTATACAATATGGTTGTATGGAAGAACCTATGGCTGAGGCATAGGAGATGCAACACATCTCTTTCTTCCTTTTTTAACCATCGTTGTAATACTAAGACAATGCTTCATATAGTAAGAACTTCTTTCTTACCTTGTTCCATTCTGAACTTCTTCAGAATCTTGCTTAGGACATTCTGAACATCTTCAGAATCAAGTCCAAGAAGCATTCGACATTCAATGTTTATTAAACTCACCAATCTATCTCGATAGATCTCATTGTTTAATAACTTCAACTTCATCCCAATTTATCTATTTAAATGTTATCAACACCAATCACATCATTCACATATGTTGTCCACATATCCTAGAATGATTTCACGCTCCCACTCAAATATAGCATCCATATTTGAGATCCAGTGATTTCACTTAGCTCCCACTCAAAATATGTCTGATACATATTATGATTCAGCTAAGCTACTTAGCTCCCACTCAAAATATGTCTCTTACATATTAAGATTTGGCAAAGCTAATTAGCTCCCACTCAAATGTAGGTCCTCTCGATAATCTTGGACATTCCAAAATTCTTTGATCATCATCCAATTGAGAATTCTAGCTACGAGACTTCAATATCCATATATTGGTAGTATAAATCCAATAGACTCAAGCATCGCTACATTTGTAGTCAACTCCTTTAATTTGTCCATACTGTGTGACAAATCGATCTTTACGTCTCCATTAAGTTTCATTTCCTTCTTATGACTTTGAAGTCATTCAGAAATATCAAGTAAACTACTTTACTTAATAAGATCAAGTAACATATTACTTTGCAATCTTAAATGTAACTTAATATATGATTTTATGACTCCTAGTCATTTCTCGCACTTAGGTCCATCACGCTTCTTTGTAATTCGTAGGTATGTCTTATTCATAAACATGACAAGTGAATCAATAATATATTTCCACAAACTTGCAGAGTATATATTGTTGAATCCTACTTTCTTTAGTAAAAGTATTCGCTGGAACTTTTATGATCATTATCATTAGTTTCTCCTCTATTTGTAGAGTTCGGTTTCACGAAACAAATTCCATTGTGCCACTCAACAATTCGGAAGCAAGGTCAAATACCTTGTTTTGATCTTTTACTTTGTTCCACCTGTATCTTCATCAAGACACATCAACTTTGGACAACAGCAGGTTTGTCCTTTGTGGAACATGTATTCATAGTTGCCTAAGAATACGCTACAAAGACTTGTTTATTCGCCACGATTTTGAATTATCGAAACCTCTAGAAACTCAAACATGACTCTTATGGTGTTGTTTCCACGAATCTTTAGATGTTCCTTTCTATGTCAACCGAGTGTTTGCTCATTTCTATCTCTAACTCTAAACGATAACTATAACCTTGATAAGAGATAATATTATAACATATGTATCTAATACATAATGATTATGATATTTAGACATTTCAATACACTTTGAAACTGCCCCTATTATCATAATTTGTGAAACCTCTTTCACATGTCATTTTATGCTCAAATTAACTTAAATACTTTAGTCATGTTGATCAAATCGAAAAGACTTTTGTATTCTTGTTAATTCAATATCCTCCTTCACTTTGAAATCTTTTGAACAATTCAAAACAGTTTCAAACTTATGTTTCCTTAAGTAAATATTCATATTCACTGAAATCCATAATGAAGTGTGAAATAATGATCTCCACTATTTGTTGAAAATACGATACATCGTTATGTATAAAGTTCAACATTTCTTCGCATATCACCATTTTACCAGAATGCGGAGTTTTTAGTCATTCTGCCCAACGAGGCATGGTTTTGCAAAGTCTCTAGATCAAGCATCTAAGATCCCGATCTTCATTTGGAATGAAGAGCATGCAATAACCAAAATGACTTAAACACTAGTGTCATATCATAATCAAACTTTGGATATCTTTTAGCATTCTAATCCTTTTATAATGTTTAAACTATTATCATTAACATAGTGTTGAAAATAACTCATTTATAATCGTAATGTGACCATAACAGTATTGTTCATAAGAATAGTACAACTGTCTTGTAACTCGTTCATATGAACAATCGTCTCGCCAAAAGCAAGACACACAAACAAGGATTACAAAATTATTTTCAAGTCCACTAATCCAAATCATAAACCTTCGAGGAAAGGGGGTGATGTCGACCATCAACTATTTTGCTTGTCGTCATCAAGCCACATTGCCTCAATTCTAGCAATTCTCAAGCAGACTATCCTGTTTTCACAAAACGGGACAAGTATCAAATACTTTACAAACTGCAACGAGTTTTGCGAGAACTACATTTATAATTTGTATATCCAACATATACCCTTTTTCCTTCATGACATCCATTGCAATCAAGACTTCTCAGAGTTCATAACTCTAATGTAAGATTGCTAAGTGTTTCTCCAAATATTCCCTTTTTCATCCATCATGGAAGAAAACTCATCCAACGGCTCATACTTTATGTGCCTGATCTTGTAGAATACAAGATTGTAATCCAACTATCCATTTAATGGAGAATGGCTTATTGGATGACTACGGAGAACACACAAACATTGCAAATTCATTGGATTATCTCCTAATGGTCATTATATCAAGAAGAGAAGATCACCTTTTATGAGGATATCCCTCAGGCGTGGGTATTAATCTATGAAGTTGGACCCTTTTGCTAAGTTCCATATCAAGAAGTATATTCCCATGGTCGCAAAGGACCTCAATGGGATAGGAAATGATCTACTAAGATATTTACAAACAGACATCTAGACTAAGTTCATAATATGAGTTCAATCCTAATTGAGCTCCCACTAAAATTGTCATCCCCTGGACGATTTTAGTGATCACATGATCCCAATCCTCTGCACCTCCCCCGATCGTCACGGCCATTAGTGCAGCATCAAAGGTAGACATTACCTAATGTCAATCACATCAACCATGTGACTCATGCTTGACCTTTCGGTCTCTTGTGTTCCGAGGCCATGTCTACACATGCTAGGCTCGTCAAATCTAACTTGTGTGTATTTGTTGTGCAACATGGCTTACACCCACTATATGCGAATGTAGATATGTCTAGCCCCGATCGTCACACCCGGTTTCATAACGGCAAACTTTCTTGGTGGTGCACACACAAGGGGAACACTATCATTGGAATTATATAGGGATTATCTTATTTGCTACCGTTGAGTATCTAATACTAGCATATAATAAGATATATAGCAGGTATCAACATCACATGTGTATTGTGATATGATATGGTCCTTCTTCTTGCGCCTTGATCTCCATCGAGCGCTCCGGCATGATCTCCATCTTGCCCTTGATTTGACGCCATGTCCACGACGCCACCACCCGGTCGTACATCAGAACGATGGCTATTACTACTTAACTTAGTAACATAAAATTAAACTACTTTACCTTTCTAACGACCAATACCATATCATAACACAAACCCTCCTCAAAATAAAGTTAGACGCCTCTACTTTATCTTTTGCAAGTTTTACGTGGTTGTTAGGGCTTTCACAGTAGAACCGTTTCTAATCTATGAACTTTCCAACCACAACATGGAGCGAACAGTTGTCTCTACTACACCCCTCTCGGGGCCCTCCATTGTAAATGCTATATCAACTATTGAATTAAAGACAGACACCCGCTAGCCACTTATATGGTACAAGACGTATGTTGAGCGTGGAACCAGTCTCGCATATGAATACGCGTAAGGTCGGTCCGGGCCGCTTCATCAAACAATACCGCGATATAAACAAGTACATGTTAGAGGGTAACAACTAAGGGATCAATGCCCGCACAATACTTGTGCGTACTGGCCGTACAACACTCCTATGCATCGATTGGCTCTGATACCACTGAAGGGTTCCACAGCAGAAAACAAAATTTTCCTACAATGGAACCTCCTAACCCAAGATCTATCTATGTAGTAATGCAGTAACGGTCGGAGCGTATAGAATACATACCCTTGTAGATAGTACACGGTTAACGTTCCGAGGGGAACGTGGTTGAAGTAGTCGAAGCCGTAGCCACCTCAAGGTCGCGATGCTCCTCGCAGGTCACCCCTTGCTCCTTCTTCATCGTGTAGCAGCTCCAGATCACGACATCCAAGGTGCCTCAAGTGAGGCCCCTCATGGTTTCGTACACATACGGTGTACGATGACGACCTCCGACTCCTTGATCCCTATCGGGAGTGCAAAAGTAGATCTCCGGCTTGGAATCCCTGCAGCGCAACGGCGTGCTGCAGGTGCGGTGTCTCATGCTCGGATAGTCCTTACTTGGGACCGTACCAATACATGGAGACGAGGGAGAGAGAGGGAAGGATAAAGTCAACCAAAGGACTTCTCCAAATATTGGTGTGTCAATTCCCACCCATGGGCACCCCTTTATATAGGGGGAGGGGTGTGCCCTCCCCTTTGGGTTTCCCATGTGGGACTAAACAAGGGAGAGGGGGGTGCATGGGCCTTCATGGGCCAGCCGTCCTGGGGTGGGCCCCACCCTGCGCACAGCCCTAGGCTGGCCAGGTGGGCCCCCTTGAGGTGCCTGGGCCTTGGCCCTTTGGCCCTTGGCCCTTCCCTCCTTCGGTTTTCCCTAATGGGCCCTTTTTCCTAGGAAGTTCGGTCCATTAGTGGAATACCCCTTCAAATTAGATTTTAATATTATATTTAATATTAATTAATATGTAAATACATATTACAAAATCTGATTTGACCTGAAACACCTTTCGGTTCCCTTTCGATTTCCTCCGAACGACTTCGGAACTTTCTCGAAACGATTCCGGTTATCTCACGAAACTTTTCCGGTTTCCTTTTCTCTTTTATATGGTGATTCCAACTTACAGAGGATCTCTAGATCATCGTACCCTTAAGTGTATTTCCCCATGGTCGGGAATGGCACAGACATGATCTCCATCAATAATCAATAGCGGGACCTGGATGCCCATATTGACCCTTGTGCATTCCACGATGACAATGTCGTTCGAACCGTAAAGAGTCGTTTCCCATTCCCTTTGCCTCTTGATACCTAGTTCATCCGAGATTTGATCTACGGTATCTCGTTTGATCTCGTTACCAATGAACTTGTTTTCTCGTTTCCCTGTCGTTGCATTCCATGACCCAGTCACACGCTTGCAAGCTTCGTTAATGCAACATCACCGAGATGGCCACTAATATATCTGTCTCTTACATGGATGGGCAAATCCTGGTCTTCATATGTACTCCTCTGCACGCTCCTTTGGGAAACCTGAGTAGCACCTTTTCGATCAGCCAGTCACGGAGTGATACTTGATAACCATCTAAGCTCCCTCCAGAACGGTGATTTGCATTATCTCACAGTCTAAGGACAGGTCACAAGGTTTCCTTAGTTTTATCATTAATGGTGAACTTTGTAACTATATCTCATTAAGATACAACTGGTTGGGTTGTTTGTCTATCACACCATTCAACTAATGATGTGACCTCATTGTCAATTGGCATAAATGCACATGATCTCGAAACCCTAGATCATCCTCATGACCAATGAACTAGTTCGCTAGAGGTAACTAGAGACACGGTTTGTTTACATACCACACGTGTATTAACGTTTTGTATTAATACAGTTATAGCACAGTACGAAACTATTATGAACTAATTGAGATATGACAATAAAAACCTATTTATTATTTGCCTCTAGGGCATATCTCCTTCACTTCCCTAGGATGATGCCGTGGAACGTCGTGTCTAAAACTTCTAGACACATCAGAGGGATCCTCATCGCATGCAGGGTACTTGCGAACATGAGGTTAATGCCGCTGCCTCCATCCATGAAGACGCGACTCATGTCGAAACCCCCAATCTGCGCCTCGAGTACGAGGGGACAGTGGCCTTGATGAGGAACTTGGCGCGGGTGGTCACGCCTGTCGAAGGTGAAGCAGGAGTCGCTTCCACTGAGGTACTCAGTGGTGGAAGGTGGAGAGTTTATCGCCAAGTAAACTTGGCGAGTGATGGCCTTCTTCACTCGATTTGAGGGACGCCCTTTTTGGATCATCTCCATGTTTCCCATGGCTTGTGGGTATAGTTCGCCTCCATGATGCTGGATCGGCGCGGCCACGGGTGGTGGTGGTCTAGGCGGTGGTGGAGGAGCTCCATGTGCCACAACGCCTGGGGCGGCCCCATAGCCCCTGTTGACCGCGTCGCGATTCATCCGGGCCAGGCCCTCGTGAAGTTTGAGGAACTCGCGGCAGTCCTTGAGAAGATGGCTGGATTTCTTCTTGCCATCGTGCTTTTCGATGTAGAAGTGCACGTTGCATGGCCTGGACAGTTTGTCCTCGATAGATGTTGCGGGTGCCTCTTCGCGAGTGCGGCGTTGCCACACCTGCGTGGTTTTTCCGCTATCGTGATATCCACCACTACGGTATCCGCTATTGCGGTTGCCGTCGCGCTTGTCGGCGGAGCCGGCTGCGACCATGTTGACCTCGTCACGGTCGTCGTAAACGCGCATCCAACGTTTGCCTCGGCGGTCGCGTCTGCGCCCGAGGTCGTCATCATCGTCGGAGTAGGTACTGTTCTTCACCGAGTCTTCTCCGTCAGCCCACCGATTCACGATTTCCATTAGGTGGTCGATCATTTTGGGTTTCAAACGGCCCAACTCCTCCCTGAGCTCTATACGGCGAACGCCGCCGTTGAATGTGTCGATTGCGTGGTCCTCCGAGATGTTTTATGTAGAGTTCTTGATGATGGACCACCTCTGGATGTACGAGCGTAGCGATTCGCCCGATCTTTGTTTGCAGCTTCTCAGCTCTTGGATTGATGCGGGCCTTTTGTAAGTGCCCTTGAAATTGCGCACGAAGCTTTAGACCAGCTCTTCCCAGCTGCGAATGGATCCGCGTGGGAGGTTGTTGAGCCATGCGCGAGCGGCGCCCTGCAGCTATAGCTACAAGCATTGCATGACCGTGCTTCGACTCCCGCCATGTAGTCTGACGGAGGAGATGTGGTCCTCCAACCAGATTTTTGGGTCCTGTAGACTGTCAAATTTTGGGTTCTCCGACAGGAGTTTGAACCCTTTAGGCATTCGCTTCTACCTGATGGCCCTGCTGAAGCATCTAACGCCGCAGAGCTAAGTCTTGTCTTCTTCTGAGTCAGTCGAATGAGCGCATCTTGCATGTATCTTGTCGACTTTGTGCTGCGTGAGGTCATCACGCGCATCGAGTCGCGATCATGCCTCCGTGAGCGGCGACACCGAGACAGATCGTGGCTATCGTCGCTGGACGAGGGCGAGGAGTAGCGTTTTTCCAAAGCCTTGCTTTTCTTTGGCTTTGGTGCGGGCTCTTTGTCAAGGGCGGCCTCGAGTAGCCCCAAGCCCGCGATCGTGGATCTCCAGCTGGCGGCTTGCGGCGTCTTCGGGAGCATGTTGCCCCGCGCATCCCACTACTAGGAAAACGCACGTCTGTGGCGCACCTATTTTCCCCTTCCGTGGCACACTAGGGGTGCGCCACGACTTCTGCGCTACGGCTAAAAAGTGTCCGTAGCGCACTGCCAGGTGCGCTACAGGTATCTCGAGTTAGTGGTAGCGCACTGTCCTGTGCGCCACTACTATTTTTCCTGTGGCGCATGAATTAGTGCGTTACTAGTATCTAGTTAGTAGTAGCGCACTGGCTGGTACGCCACTACTGTTGTTCCTGTGGCGCATGACATATTGTGCTACTAGTATTTGACCACGTGTGCCACCAACGTAGTGCGCCACTAAACACGTATATGTGCGCCACGGCTGAGCTTTTCAAAAAATAAAAAAATACTCAATATAGATGATATTCAATACAGATTATATACAATACAACTGATATACATAGATATATAGTATATAAAAAATACACAGATATACAATACAGAAATAAATACACAGACAAGATAGAAACAAATACATATAGATAAGTCACATACATAAATACACAGTATAAGTTATATTATTTCGATCAAGTTACAAAGTAGCTAGTGATGACATGAATACATGTCTCAACCAAGTTAGAGCTCGCGGAAGCTCGCCTAGACATCTAAAGTAGGAACATGCAGGACAGATAACCAAGGACGATAACCATCACCGCGACAGAGGTATAGGTCTTCATCCGGTTCCTCGTCCTAACTCCCGCTAGATAGCACACGTATCTAGCTTTCGCCTCCGCCATAGTGTTGTACCCTTTGCTATTACCGCTGAAACGGTGCACCTGTCTCCGGCAGTCTTCCCAATTATCATAGACTCCGGGAACCCGTCCCTTGTACACGACGTACCACGTCATCTAAAAGTTGGCAATAATAATTAAATGGTGGTGAAAAACAAGTAAAATTAGCATATAAAGATATACTTATCAAATAAGGTAACAAAGTAAGCAAAAAATACCAAGTAGTAGTATGTACATGTCGACACACACAAGTACACGTGGGGATAAAGAACTACAACTAGACCAACACATCAAGACTTCTGGCTCGGCTCAGGAAACGGGAGGACGCCTTGTTTCGTCATGAACGCCCTATAGTCACCTTGCATCTTTAGGCGATCTACTACGTCACGGTTATTCGGGGGATTGCCTCTGTAGAAGACCCCCCCTGAAGTCATGACATCACGGCTAATGATTGCCCCAAATTGTTGCTGGATGCGATACATCTTTTGTCTAATATCTGAATCATTGATCCTGGCCTTGACTTCGGCCCAGCATTTGAGATGATCTGGCAGCGTAGAATTCTGTTGCTCTAGTAGGAACGCCCTCATGTGATGGAGTGCATAGTAGGCTTCCTTCTGACTGACTGCCGGCTGCTTCACGCAGAGGAATTCCGTCACATGGGTGAAGACGTGCCTGCCAAACTTGAGCTTCTTACGCACGAAGGTGGCGCCTTCCGCTGAGGCATAGCCGGTGAGATCATCATCCAGAACTTCCTTGATCTTGTCGTAGTTTTTCTTCTTTTCTTGACTCCCTGAGTCGAAATACGTGGCTTGCGAATGTTTCGGCGACAAGCAGATGAGTGTGCAGTGTTGATCTCTGCGCAAAACAATTCAAATGGAATGTGTTGGAAAAAGAATGATGAAAATCTAATAAAGCATGTTATGGCGGCGAGTGAATAATGACTTACTCGGGAAAGAAAGGCACGAGAATGTATTCCTTTGTCTTGTTCGCCACTAGGATGCCTTGGAGGTACGAGGCCACGAATCACCGTTCAATGGCGCTTCCCAAGCAGCCATCACGCATGTAGTAGGGGTTCACTATAGCGATGCCCGGGATGTTCTCTCTAATGATCTGAATGGCCAGGCTGAGAGAAAACAGGCGTACCATGGTATAGTGTAGCGGATACAGGTGGAACATATTGAAGATGTCTTCAAACCGCAGGAAGAACAGATCCGCAGAGACATTATCAACGAAGCCCAAGGCTCGTGGCACCTTAACCACGAATACCGGGTGCGAGGGATCTTTCTCCGCAAGAAGGCGTCTCTCTATCGTTAGCACACCATCATGCACACTCCTCATTTCTGAAGTGGCGAGCCTGAGCAATTTCTTAGTTAGCATGCGCTCACCCACCACATGCATCCTCCACATAATACCCTTTGGTCTTGGTGGCCCGTCCTAAAACCTGATCGGATTCGCAGTTTACACCACCGGCTGGCTCGAGCTACGAGATTTTCTTTTCCTGGTCTTCTTGCCTTTTGGGAAGTGGGTAGGCACCACAATCTGAGCATCGATCGCCCTATGTAGTGGTTAGGGCTTAGAACAAAGGGCCGGTTGGATGTATCCGCTAGCTCGGTGAAGGTGCAAGCTGGAGGCGTCTCTTGAGAACCAAAGAGACATTTGTTGCAAGTGGCTTTCTCTGCGGGGCCACCAGCTGGGTCTTCGTTTAGGTCGCCGGGGGAAAAGATTAGTGTTGATGAAATCATCGAAGTAATCTTCGTCATCCTCGTTCGGATCCTGCGCCATGGTCATGTCAATATGACCAACCGAACAATCGTGTGGAGGTGACGACGGTAGCGGTGTGGGAGTCTTGCCATGGCTTGGCGCTGGCATGACAGGCAGTGTTGTTGTCTGTGGGGTGATGGCCCTGGCCGTCCCCAAACGGATCATGCTCTTTGGCCATAGCAGGAATAAGCCGAAGCAACTTCTGAGGATAGCCGGCTCTTCTTCATCCGCTCCTGGGGTTGAATGGGAGGTTCCAGGTCATCGCAGCCCCTTAGCACCCGGATAATTTTAACCCTATGCATGCTATATGGCATCGGCTTTGAGTGGAACGTGCGGTGCAAGGGTTGAATGATGGTACCCTTGGCAACATCCCTCAACTCGTTGTTCACGAAGCTTAAGAGAGTGCATGGAACATCCGTCTGCGAAAAACATGTATGGCATTAAAAAGATGCCATAAGAGTAATAAATGGCAAGGCGGTAAAGTATTTGGTTTACCGTGATGGCGTCGAGCTCGGCTAATGTCGCGGCACCGCATACGACGACGGGCGTGCAAGAGACGGAGGGGCTGCTTGATGGAACGGTGTCGGCCGCCGATGTATTCTCCCTATCGGTTGCATTAAGATCTGGCGCCACGGTGATGGCAGGGGGAGTCACCAATGCTTCCAGCACCGCCGTGCTAGCGGGCGGAGTCACCAATGCTTCTGGCGCCGCCGTGCTAGCGGGCGGAGTCACGAACACATAATTCACCGGGATCGCTGGCGCCGCATTGTTTGAGTGTCTACTGACCATGCTTGGAATCGGGCACGGCCCTTGTCGACCACCCGCACTCCAGTTCACTATTGACTCCACCAAGGTAGGCAGGATGGAGGTGAGGGTGATTGCCAGGTTGTCTTGGACGATCTGCGGGATCCACGCCACTTGTTCCTTAAGTTCCCGAACCTCGCGGTTTTCCTCGTTGCTCCTTCCCTCCACACGCGTCCTCAGGGGTGGACCAAAATGATCCACCCAGTTCTTAGCCCCGAAGCCGGCCAGACGGCCAGCCGACGATGGCTTCTTTGTAACCGGCGTGATTTTCTTGGCCCGGTTCATCGCCCTGTTAAAAGGGTTATCCCACCGGGTGGCCGTCATCGACCCGTGGGATGAGGAACCATGGGATCCCTGACTAGCAATTTCCTGCTCCTGCAGAAGAAGTAACGTGAACCGTTTAGAAATTCGACTTGATCGATTAGAATGTAATCGTCTTGATCCGCAGTAATTAAATTACTTACCGCAAGAACCTCGAAGTTATTCACCTTAGTTTCCGCGGTGAGTTCTTTGGTTTTGGGGTCCACATGGTAACGAGCCCTGATAAAGTTTTGAAGATGCTTGTTTTCGAATTTCGAAAAGGGGTTAGGTATCCCCTTAGCTCTATACTCGTCGTCATCCTTATCCCATTTGGGCGCTACAGCTCTGTAACCACCAGATCCGAGATGGTGGTGACCTATATTCATCGCCTGCAATTCCTTTCCCCGCTTACTCGAGGCCTTGGCTACTTCGGATTTGCACTTGGCCTTGAACTCCTGGAATTGATCTTCGGTGATCTGCGGGTCAATCTTCTTGATCTCCTCGAGACTTTTCCCTTCTTTAAATATCTTCTTCTTTATCTGGGTTCTCCAGCTAGCCAGGGCGGTGCTCATCCTCGTGAGGGCGGATTTATTTACTTCATTCCCATGATAATCTGTGTTCTGATACTGAAGGGGAACTTGTATCTTGTGTGCAACTTCTCAAAGAGGAGTGTGCGCAAGTGGCCATTATCTTTATGCCGGAGATTCTCGGTGTTGATCGAGATGGCGGTCCGGGTGATAGCCGCCACTTGCCCACCGTACCCTTTGACCACATGGTCGGGCGCCAAAGGAACCCCTGTTGGGCTCACTTCGGTAATTTCCTCTCTGACGGTGCCGACCGTGTTCGGGCGCCTTTCCTTCTTCTTCTTAGGCGGATTACTACCACTTGTTGTGCCCTCGCCACCATCAGTGGTTTCAGCATCCGCCGTTCCTTCGGCCGCTTCTTCTTCCTCCGCGTCTTCCATCTCATCGGCGTCACTCTCGAAAGGGTTGTATTCTTCATCACCCTCTTTCATTCTTTCTAGCCACTCGACCTCCTCCCAGAATGACAAGGGTCTGTTTTGAGGTCTCACTTCTCCTTCAGCGTTGATACGCTGAGAAGATCCAGACTCGTCGTTGTCACACATGTTTGCACTAATAAAAGGCAAATAATGGTTAGTAAAGTGCGCGGAAAAATCCGGCATGACCTTTGCTCATTTTTGTTAAACTAGGAGTGCCTGATTTCTGCCGAAACGGAAGTTAATTAACATTTCGGCGAAAATCGGGACTCATTTCATACAAGCACCTGCATACGAATACAACTAGGCAGGGTAATATAGCTACGAATACAACTAGGCAGGGTAAATGTTTAACTGTAGAAAACATATCGTAGGACGTTATGTTATCCTAAACTTGAAATAGTTCGGCTTATTAGTTAATCGTTAGAAGTTTCTTAGCTCTGCTCTCTCATATAGTCATTTGAATAGTTAAATACACATGCAGGAAGTTATGCAGATGGCTTGATTGTGTCAGTTAAAACATGTGTCAAGTTATTATTTTGCTAGTACCTACTGCATGATCAGATATGAGCTTAAAAAAAATACACATTGTAAGATATTCTTTATTAGTAGCACTACAAAAGAAAGCTGGAAACCATGGCATGTGTTAGGCTTTATAAGCCTATTTGAGGATGGCAAACAGAAACCTCTAAGAGCAAGAAATTAAGTTCTAAGATTTGCTGAATTTACATCACATTATTTGCTTCAAATCGGTGATCTGTACCAATGCTTCACAGTCACTATGTATTCATACTATCATAAGAAGAAATAATTTATGCAGTACAACTCGTCTAAATGCCTAAGGATTTATACTCGACTGGCTAACAGCAGATCTGGAGCTACACAAAAGTACAATATAACTTGTCCAAACCTTCGTATGACTCACGGTAAGCCTCGAGTAAAAAGCTAAAAAGCACTAGAGTATTTTTCTTCTAATTTTTCTGTAGCTTTCATCTATATCAGATACGGTACAACTAGCCCAAAAATTTCATAAAAGAAACTGGTGATCCTCAATCTCACCCACGAATGTGATGGCAATACTTTAATCCAAGACTAAAGGTCAATAAAGAATTTCAAGACTAGACACGCACATCACTTCCAAACATTGTTGCATCACAATTGGGGACTAACCAAATTTCAGAATAGCAGAATGTAGAGGGCCAGATGAAGCGTTAGGTTGCTAGGATCGAAATAGGTATAGGCAGGGACGCAGCTAACCAAGAATACAAAGTTTCAGCGCTCGAAGAAAAAACTGATGCTGAAACACTACTAGTTTCTCTAGTATAGGATCTAGTACACGAAAGGGAATGAAAAGAAAACCATGTCTCAGCAGCCTAGGCAATAACACTTACTCGAGCTATACATCTACTACCTAATAGCTACAACACAAGCACATCTCATCCAAGTAATTGCACTGTGTTCACCAGAGTCCAGAGGAACCAACATATGTGATTGCATTGTGTTCACCAGAGTCCAGAGGAACCAACATATGTGAAAAAATACAGTAGAAAGGATGTTTCAGTCTCAACTCACTGTAACATTTAGGAATCAAACCTATCACCAACAACACTATCACTGAATCAAGCTAGGGTTCATGTGCTCGAAGCTATTCACTAGGTAAAACACTGTCCAATATCAGAGACCAAAGAGAGGAGGAAACCCTAATTAGGGTTGAAATTTTGTGTTCTAGGTCAGGAAACCCTTGGCAGGTAGGCCTATGTTCTAGGTCAGAGAGGGGAGAGAGGGGAGAGGGGACGCTCACCTCAAAGACGACGACAACGAAGAGCGCGCGGACGATGACGAAGAGCGCGGACGGAGCTCCTCCACGAACGTGCGGCGACCTCCTCTCCTCCTCCTCCTCGGATGCGGCGGCCTCCTCTCCTCCTCCACGGACACGGCGGCCTCCTCTCCTCCTCCTCGGTAGGCAGCGGGCGAGCGGAGGCGACATATCGAGTGGAGGCGGCGCGTCGTAGCTGTAGCATAGACTTGTCGGTAGATAGATGGGAGACGATGGGAGATGACCATGCGCAGCACAGACTTGTCACAACACTTAGCCGTAGCGCACCCTTACCTAGTGCGCTACGGGTAACGCACTAGGTAAGGGTGCGCTAAGGCTAAGTGTCATGTCAAGTCAAACAAAAGGCTGCCGCCCCGTTAGTTGACACTAGCACTTGCATATCCCACTGGTTCTGCCCTAGCTATGTACGCTCACTAAACCTGGAGCACCTAGGTTCGAACCTTGGTGTCCCCATTTTTTGTTTTTATTTTAAAACTACTTTAAAATGTTAAAAAATATCCCAAAAATTATGTAAACTATATAAAATATCTGTTATATGTTTTATATGACAAAAATGGTACATATATATATCATCAAAAGTGATTCAAAGTAGAAAGAAATTAAATAATAATGTGTCCATTAATAATATGCCATCCATACGCATCAATACAATCTTTTTGAGCATGCATTTTACAATCTTTTTTCCCTTCTTTGTCGCGGTTGAATAATTTAGCCCTGGCACTTTTATGTTTCTTCGCTCGAACGGGCTATCTTTTTTGGGTAAGGTTGTCCTTTTTCTTCTTATGATGTATGTTTCTTCATCGTAGTCGTCGTCATCTTCAATCTTTAGATCACCGTACTGGTCGAAGTCTTGCTCGTTGGCGACTCTATCCATTCTGATGATGTTTCTTTTTCCTCTCCTCACGAAAACACGGCTAGGCTTTGTCGGGTTAGTAATAAAAAACATTGGTCCACTTTGCTAGCCAGTACCCACGGTTCATTTTTCGCGGCGACGTGCGCACCGATGGCCTTGGATTTGGCTGCTTCGGGTATTAACATGGTTGTGAAATACCGGTCTTCTCTTTCGACGCTCTTGGCCCATCTGACACGAAACATCGGCACCTTTTCTCCATAGCATTCGAGCTCCCAGATCTCCTCGATCCTTCCGTAAAATCTTTCCTTCACGTTGTCATCGGTGTAGAATTCCAATGTTACGCCTGAGTTCTGATAGTCACACTTGTTGTACTTTTCCTCCATGTAGAATGTGTAGCCGTTGATATCATACGCCTGATAGGTCACCAGGTTGTGCATGGGTCCCTGCGACAACGTGAATATGATGTTTTCCTCCGCAGAATGCGATTGCGGAGGATTATCTAGGAGCGTCTGCCTAAACCAACGCGTGAAATCTGAGTTGTGCTCTTTGATTATTTCTCCCTGCGTCCTCTGTATGCCCCGGTCACTATACTTCTTCTCGATTGACCTTTTGTGCTTTTGTACCCAAGGATCGACTAGTTCTAAATGTTTTAGCGCGACTAGGTTTGCTCTATCAAAGTCTGCCGTCGACAATCGTAGTCTGCATGCAGTACGCGACGACCCTCTCGGTGACCCGATCCATCGAGCTTGCCAAGGTGCCTATTGACGGGAAGACCGACAGGGTTCTCGATGCCTAGATAATTCGTGCAGAAAGAAATGCACTCTTCGGCCAAAAAGCCCTTGGCTATGCTTCCATCTGGACGGGACCTGTTGCAAACGTATCCTTTGATGTGTCCTTTCATCCTTTCGAATGGCATCATGCTGCGGAGGAACATCGGCCCGAGTTGGATGATATCCTCCACGATATGGACCAGCAGATGCACCATAATGTCAAAGAATGCGGGCGGGAAGTAGATCTCGAGCTCGCATAGTATCACCACGATCTCCTCTTGTAGACTCCCTTGTTGTTTCACGCCAATTGACTTTCGAGAGACGACGTCGAAAAACTTGCAGAGCCCAAACAATGTTTCTCGGACATGCTCGTCCATTATACCTCGTAGTGCAACCGGAAGTATCGGTGTCATTAGCACGGCACAGTCGTGAGACTTCATCCCACTAAACCTCTGCTTAGCCTCATCTAGGTACCTTCTTATCTTGCCCGCGGCCGTAAGGAAATTTGACTCCTAGAAGGCACTTGAAAAACTGTTTGATCTCATCCTGGCTTAGTGTGAAGCACGAAGGGGGGCAGTAATATTCGTTCTTCTTGACCTTTTTACCCTTTCAACGACCTTGTGTCGCCTCCGACTGATGATCATCGTCATCTTCCTGATCATCAGGAGTAGGGCGTCCTCCGTGAAGATCCTTCTGGATGCCCATGAATATCAAGTCGTTCCTTGCTTTAGGACCATCTTTTGTCCTATCTGGCATGTTGATTAGGGTGGCGACTAGACTCTCGCACACGTTCTTCGTGATATGCATGATGTCAAGGCTATGAGGCGTGCGGAGAAACTTCCAGTATGGCAACTCCCAGAAAACAGACCTTGTTTTCCATACCTTCATCAACGGCTTGTCTTACAGCCTCTTTCGCTTCTTTCCTGGTTTAGGACACTCTTTCCAGTTTTTCAGCAATTCATCCACTTCTTCACTGCTCCTCCGCTCTGGGATTCCTCGGGTCTCGGATTTTCCAGTGAACGGATCTCCACGTTTTCTCCATGCATCATTCTTTCCAAGCCACCTTCGGTGCCCCCATGAACACGGTTTTCAAAGACCCTGGATCTTTCTCTAGTTGGAGATAGGTCGTGTTATCCATGCACCTAACGCATGCGTAGAATCCTTGGATAACCTGCCCCGAGAAATATCCGCAACCTGGATAGTCTTGCACCGTAGTGACCAACGCAGCTCTCATAGTGAAATAATCTTGTGCGACAGCGTCATACGTATTGGCTCCGGATTCCCATAACATGGCTAGCCGCTCTTTCAACAGCCCGAGATATAGATTGATGTCGGTACCAGGTTGTTTTGGCCCTTGAATTAGCATACTCATTCGTATGTACTTCTTTTTCATGCACAACCACGGAGGGAGGTTGTACATCCATACAAACACGGTCCAAGTGTTGTGCGTGCTTCTCTGGCTACCGAACGGATTGAGTCCATCGGTGCTTGCACCTAGCCTGATGTTTCTCGAATCTCCACCGAATTTTGGGAATTCGAGGTATAATGATTTCCACTGGCTACCATCTGAAGGGTGCGTCAGCAGCTCGTCCTTTTCAGGGTCATCGTCATCTGCTGGCTTCTTTCTTTCCGCATGCCAGCGCATGAGATTTGCTTCCTTAGGGTCTGTGAAATAGCGCTGCAGACAAGGAGTGATAGGAAATTACCATACCACTTTTCGAGGAGCTTTCTTCCCTTTCTTGTATCGACTAACGCCGCACACCGGGCATGTGGTTTTCTCCGCGTCCTCGCCCCGATAAATGATGAAATCGTTGATGCAGACGTGGTATCTAATGTGCGGTGGATCAAGAGGACACACGATTTTCTTGGCGTCCTCGATACTAGTTGGACACGTGTTCCCCTCTGGGAGATGATCGTGCCAGAATGCCATCATATCGTCGAAGCTTGCGTCGGTCCATTTATGTTTTGCCTTCATCTTCATAGCCTTGAGCGTTACATTCAACGGGGTATCATCGGGCTTGCATCCTTCATACAATGGAGTAACCGCGTCTTTCTCAAGTTGCGCAAGCTTGGCTTTCTCTCTAGCGGCAGCCCTGGCGTTACTCGTCTGTTTGAGAAGCAGTTCTTGAATATAAGGGTCCCGCACCCAGCCTGACGTTGTTCCATTGTCTGCTCCGGCATCTAGATCATCATCATCCTGGTCTGCTTCCGCACCTTCACCAGCTCCAGGAGACTCTTCGTCATCTCGCCCGTCCTTGCCGTGATCATGATCATGTTGCCCACTTTCCTCATTTTCTGCCGCCCCATTTACGGCCTCGTCGTCTTCCTCATCACTTATCCACCGAGTGTATCCATCCATAAAACCATGGCGGAGCAGGTGCGCCTGCAGATTTCCGGAATCTGGGTCGATCAACCAATTGAGTTTGCATCTTCTACACGGACATCTTATCTCTGTCATGTTATTTCGTATCATGTCGGCCGTCGCGCATTTCAAAAATCTAGCCACGATGCCTTCGCTCATTATGCGGACCATGGTTGCCTGCGCAGTGTACACGGTAGAATTAGAAGTTTATTACAACCACACAACCAATGCATACATGCAATGGTCGATGGAAAATTTCGGCATGACCTATCCTAAAATTCGGACCTTCGCGAAATGCCAAAGTCTTGGCAAAATGGAAATAAATCAACATTTTGGCAAAACAATGCCAATATATGAGAGAGCATGCATGCATGCTCTCCAAACACATGAGAGCATCGATCCTCTCCATATATATGCAACCATATCATCCATACAAATAAACACATCCCTCTTACATAGACAACTTACCGAGACGAGAGACCGCGAGAAGATCTCGAAGGAGAGGTGAGAGACCGAGAGATTGTGGCCGGAAGGAGAGTCTTCCTCTATTATGTATTAGCATCCAAGGTAAGTTTTACAAGCTACAAATGGTGAAAGAGTGGAAAAATTGAGGTGGTAAGGAGGAGGGGGCGAGATCCAAAGAGGAAGAAGGAGGGAAAAGTGAAGTGGGAGATGGTGGATCTAGGCAATGTGCAAAAGGCTATCTGCCAAAATATAGCAGGCAGCACGCACATCCGTGGCGCACGTGGCAATGGTGCACCACAGGCATAACGAACAGCCGTGGCGCACATACACCCGTGCGCCACAGAATTATTTTCCCAGTTGCACAGCAGTGTGGCCCGATTTGATCTATAGCGCATGGAGCCCAAGTGCGCCACAACTACCGGTCACAAACAAAGCACACTAGCCGTAGGTGCGCTACGGCTATGTGGTATACGGCCGGCAGTGCCCTGGCCCACACACATCCGTGGCGCACCGCGCATATGTGCGTCACGCTTACTGCAGTTACCCGTAGGGCACCTCTATGCAGTGCGCCACGCCTATTTTAGCCGTGGGGCACCACTGGCACGTGCGCCACGGATGTGCGTATTACCTATAGCCGCTTTCCTAGTAGTGTCCACGTCATGGAGCCAAAGTCGAGGACTTTCGCGACTTCTACGCGCTCCTCCTCGGTGAGGTAGGCCAGTCGAGATCTTCTCTTGTTGGCCAGGTACTCGTTGCCTTTGGAGAAGGATCCTCTATGGGAGGAGAGCCCGGCTCGTCGAAGGCTCGACTCGTCCGTCGCCTTTTTACGTGCCTCGAGTTGCGCGATTGCATGTAGCTGGCGTCTATATTCCACCTTCAGTAGCCAATGGTAGCCCATCAGCATGTCTTGCGGGGAGTTGAGGGGGAGAGGATTGCCTCGTAGAGCTTCTCAACTGCGGGCCTACTCGTTGTCGTTGAGCTTGATCACTACACGCTCTCCAGTGTGTTTGTTCACTATGGTTGGCGGTTCCCCTCCCGCTCCATTGTTGGCGGGCGTGCCGTTGCCACTGTTGGTGGGGCCGCTGTTGGGTGTACTGTTGTTGGGTGGTCCGGTGCCGTTGGGCGGTCCGGTGCCAAATCCGGTGCCAATGTTTTCGCGATTGGCGGTAGTGTCGCCCGTGTTGATGACTGCGCCCATGAAGTGGTTGGGGAAGCTGTTGCTCCCGCAACTTTCAGATCCAGAGTCGTAGGCTCCATCTTCAGTGGCTAGGTCACCCAGATCGGATCCGCGACTGATGTCGCTGTCCGCGCTTCCAGCTGTTGCCGAGGCGTTGAGCTCGCTGAGGGTGTCGATTGGTGGCGGGGACCACGATGCTGGAGCAATCGCGGGTGCTGTTGGCTGGTCAGGCATGCGAAGCGTGCCGATCTGACCAACCTAGAAGCGGAGGCTTCCAATCGCCAGACTGATTCCATCGCCTACGGACTCGAAAGCCGGGCGAGTGGTCGGCGTGTGGACGGTGAAGTCGAACGCGCCGAAGAGCTGGCGAATCTCCGCTGTTGCAGAGTTGTAGATCGCGGTTGATGGGGCCGAAGAGGCCGCAACATCAGCACTCCCAGTTCCCACAGACGGAGCCAATTGACGAGGGTTTAACTCGTCAATGTCCATTGTTATGGACTTGGGTTTTGAAGAAGGAGGGAGCGCTGGAGGCATCAGTCGGCTAGCAAACAAGCACACAGGGACGCAAGTTTCACCCAGGTCCAGGCCTCGTAAAGGTCCTTACTCCTGCTTGTCTGTTCTTGGAATTAACGAAGGAATCGAAGATTACACGGGCACGCAGATGCAATCTGGCGAGAGTTGTAAAAACTAGGGTGGTGATCGTCCTCCTCGCTGCCCCTCCTAGCTTTATATAGATAGGCTAGGTCTCGGATAGCAGGTCGAGTCGGTTACAGATTAAGGTTTTCCCTTTGAACTTTCTATCCTAAGCTTCTTTTTGTCTTGCAAGCAATCGAGAGTCCGTGGGCCACTCGAATTCTCCACTAGGTCTTGGCAACATCGTGGACTTCTACCATATCTGAACCGTATATACCAAACTCGAGTACCTGTAAGGTATACCCATGTCAGGGGTGTTTTCAGGATCTCCTAGAGATGCTTTAAAGCTTGCAAAAGTAGTAGAAACCTGAAAAGAACAAAGACGTTGAAATTGAATTGTCTAAAATCGTGTACATCTACAAATCCAAATAGCTGAAAATTACTGCCACTAATTTTTTTCATGGATTTTAGAAAACCAGCACATGATGATTTGCTAGTGATATATAGGCAAATCAGTAGGATCCTCCGTGTATAGCGAAGCGTGTGTAATCTTGAAGACAAAGAATATAACAGCCACACCGCTGCCAAAGCCAAAATATGCCACTCTCATTTTTTCTAGCAGCACATGACGATGAGGTTCCCATTATTTTCCCAGAACTCAAGGGTGCCAAATTCTCACCTGACTGCAGCCGTGTCGCTAAACTGTGCGGGATAGTACGTCCTGTGATCCATGTGCTCACAACTGTAGCCGTGTCCCTCGTGAAGAACGTGATTTGAAATCTGCCGCCACGTAGCGGTGGTCCTAATTTTTTTTCAAACGTACGCCTTTTTGAAATATAAGATGTTTTAGTTTTGTGATTTTTTTTTTAGTTTGTCACAAACTTTTTTTTTAACTTAAAAAAAAGTTTGTAAAACTAATGTATCTAGACACCAAAATAAGTGACGTGAGATTGCCACCGGAGGACATCCAACTCACGCCGTGGGATCTCCGCCTCCTCACCATAGACCACATCCAGAAGGGCATCGTCCTGCCCAAGCCCTCTGTCGGCGGCGAGCGCCTCGTCGACACCCTCGCGTCCTCCCTCGCGCGCGCCCTCAGCCGGTACTACCACTTCGCCGGCCGGCTCGCCATCGAGGAGCACGGCGACGGGACGCTCACCGTCCTGCTGCGCTGTACCGGGGAAGGCGCCGAGCTCGTCCATGCTGCGGCGCCTAGCGTGGCCGTCGCGGACATTGTTGGATCGACGTACACCCTGTCGCCGCTGGTCTGGGCGTTCTTCCCGCTCAACGGGGTGCTCGACGCGGACGCGGCCATCGAGTCGCTTCCCGTGCTGTCCGCGCAGGTCACCGAGCTCGCTGACAGCGTCTTCCTCGCCGTTTCCATGAACCACTCCGTCGGCGACGGCACCTCCTTCTGGGAGTTCTTCAACGAGTGGTCCGGGATCCACCGAGGCGGCGACATTAGCATCACACAGAACAGCGGCCTACTACAAAAGATGGCAATCTCGAAGAACAAGCAGGGGCCGCCGGTGCACGGGAGGTGGTTCGTCGAGACGAGCCCCGTGCCGATCCGCCTGCCGTTCAGCAACCTGCGTCACGTCTGTTAATACTTGCCTTTACAACGGATCTAGTCTAGATCTAACAGTAGCACTATACATCACCTTTTGTAGAACGAGAACAGAGAGAGAGAGGGAGAGAGAAAGAACCGAGATGAACTCTACCTGCTCCCTGGCTCGACAAACATGAGCCAGATGGAATGCCCGAGCTGGAGCCGGAGCTAGAACCTCCGTCGTTGGCCATGGGAGGAAAGGGGGTGAGTGCGGCGAGCGTGTGGCTAGGGTGGCGACGGTGGAGCTTCCCGTCGGCGCAGCGCTAGCCTAGATCAGATTGGCTTGTAGGTGGGGCGGCTAGGGCACGGCTTAACCTCGTCAATCGTACTGTCGGCTCCCCACCACTTTATATAGCGCTGGCGACAGGGGCCCACCATCCCAGATAAGGATGGGCGCCCCCGATCAGGGCGCAGTTAGGGGGGCGTGCTGGGCCGTTGGGCCCAGTCACGTTAGAGATCTATCTAACATTCTCCCCCTAGATCTCGACTTTACTTTTAACCTTGTTCTTTACTTATTTCATCACAGAATGATACATAGAGCATGTTTCATCGTCTCAGCTCAATTGCCGATATAATTAGACAGCCACTATATACCTTCATGTTCCGAAACAAATCCTGTTACTTTTGGGCCTCTATAGTCCAGGAATCATAGGCTTGCCGTTAAACCCATGCCGGCTATGTGTTCCTTGAACACATTGGGTGGTAAGCCTTTCGTTAGCGGATCCGCAAGCATATCCTTTGTCCTTATATGCTCGAGACTTATAGTTTGATCCTGGACTTTGTCCTTCACAACATAATACTTTATATCTATAGACTTTGAAGCATTACTCGACTTGTTGTTGTGAGCATAGAATACTGCGGGCTCGTTGTCACAGTACATCTTTAGTGGCATACTGATGCAGTCAACCACTTTCAAGTCGGGTAAGAATTTCTTTAACCATAACGCCTGTCCCATGGCCTCATAACATGCTATAAATTCTGCATACATCGTAGATGATGCAACTATCGACTGTTTGGCGCTTCTCCACGAAATAGCACCTCCTGCGAGAGTAAAGACGTACCCTGTCGTGGACTTTCGGTCGTCTTTATCCCCCGCAAAATCTGCATCTGAATACCCTTTTATCTCTAGGGAATCAGATCGTCTATATATTAGCATGAGGCCTTTTGTGCCTTGCACATAACGCAAAGCTTTCTTTACCATCTTCCAGTGCTCTATGCCTGGATTCTCTTGATATCTACCGAGTACCCCGGTGATAAATGCTAAGTCAGGGCGAGTGCACACTTGTGCATACTGTAAGCTTCCAACAGCCGAAGCATATGGTACTGACTTCATCTGATCGATCTCATATTGATTCTTTGGACATTGGGATTTCCCAAAACTGTCGCCCTTGACTATGGGAGCAGGTGTTGAATTACTCGCATGCATATTGTATTTCTTTAAAAACTTTTCACAATACGCTTTCTGCGACAGTCCTAACACTCTATTCTTTTTGTCTCGGTGAATTTCTATGCCCAAAACATAAGAAGCTTCACCAAGGTCTTTCATGTCAAAGTTTGATGACAAGAACTTATTTGTTTCTAGTAGTAGACTAACATCACTGCTAGCAAGCAGAATGTCATCCACATATAGAATTAGGAAAATATATTTCCCACTTTTAAACTTTGCATAAATGCAATTGTCCTCAACATTTTCTTTGAATCCAAATCTTTTAATGGTATCATTAAACTTTAAATACCACTGCCTAGAGGCTTGCTTTAACCCATAAATGGATTTCTTTAGGCGGCATCCCATATGTTCCTTCCCCTCCATGAAAAAACCCTTGGATTGTTTCATGTAAACATTTTCTTCTAAATCTCCATTTAGAAATGCCGTCTTGACATCCATTTGATGTAACTCTAAATCAAAATGAGCAACTAGTGCCATGATGATTCTGAAGGAGTCCTTACATGAGACCGGAGAAAAAGTCTCATTGTAATCTACGCCTTCTCTTTGCGTAAAGCCTTTTGCCACGAGTCTAGCTTTGTACTTTTCTACATTCCCATTGGAGTCATACTTTGTTTTGTAGACCCACTTGCATCCTACTGTTTTGGCTCCTTTGGGAATTTTCTCTAAGTCCCAAACATTGTTGGAACTCATCGATTTCATTTCATCTTCCATTGCCTCCACCCACTTGGCTGAGTGAGGGCTACTCATGGCTTCTTCATATGAGGTAGGATCGCCCTCCATATGAACTACATTGTAAACTTTGTAGATTTCTTTGGAAATGGCTGGTCTTCGTTCTCTTTTAGACCGTCTGAGTTCATCAGACTCTTGCTCATTTCTTGCCTCGGGTTCAGGCACATTTACAGTAGGTGGCTGTTCTGGCTCCCTTTCGTGCTCAACAGTGGGTTCAGGTGGCTCCTGATGGACAGGTTCCGAACTTTCGCCCATTGTTGTCACGTGTGGAGTCACAACAGGTGCCGGCACCATAACCTCAAGGGTTGTAGATGGTGGCACAACAGGTAGCGAGAAAAATGGCTCCTGAGTCATCGGATTAGGTGCATGAACCCTCTTCTCCTCAAGATCAATTTTCCTAGCTACCGTGCTCCCCCTCATCAATTCGTCCTCCAAGAAGACTACATGTTTCATTTCTACAAACTTTGTGTATCTGTCAGGACAGTAGAAACGATAGCCTTTGGACTTATCTGGATAGCCAATAAAATGGCAAGATACTGTTTTGGGGTCTAACTTTGCAATGTTTGGATTGAAAACTTTTGCCTCAGCTGGGCTCCCCCAGACCCTCAAGTGGTGCAGAGAGGGGACTCTGCCTGTCCACAATTCATACGGTGTTTTGGGCACCGACTTACTTGGTACTCTGTTGAGAATATGAATGGCGGTTTTAAGTGCCTCCATCCACAATCCCAATGGGAGGGTGGAATAGTTCATCATGCTGCGCACCATATCCATAAGGGTACGGTTGCGCCTTTCAGCTACTCCGTCTTGCTGAGGTTCGCCCGGCATAGAATACTGGGCGACTATTCCATTTTCTTGCAGGAACCTTGCAAAGGGTCCTGGTACTTGACCATATGGAGTATGCCGACCGTAGTACTCCCCCCCACGATCGGACCGAACTATTTTGATTCTTTTATCATGCTGATTTTCTACTTCAGCTTTGTAAATTTTAAATTTATCCAATGCTTCAGATCTTTCTTTAATTGGATAAATATAACCATACCGGGAGTGGTCATCCGTGAATGTTATGAATGAATCATATCCATCCATACTTTTCACCGGAAACGGTCCACAAATATCCGTGTGGATTATTTCTAGTGTAGCTATGCTTCGGTTTGCACCCTTTTTAATTTTTTTGACATACTTTCCTTTAATGCAATCTATGCATTGTTCTATGTCGGAGAACTCTAACGGAGGAAGAATGTCATTTTTAACGAGGTTTTCTATTCTTCCCCTCGAAATATGGCCTAGTCTATAGTGCCATAGTTTCGATGAGTCAAGAGTTCGCTTTCTTTTCTTTTGTTCTTTGTTCGACAAGGAAACTTTTTCATTCACATCACACACAGAAAAAACTTTCTCATGCAGGGATAACAAATATAACTTATCAAATGATGTAGCAACACCCACACATTTGTCTTTCAACCAAATGGCACACTTGCCATTTCCAAAATAACATTCGTAAGAATCTTTGTCCAAACAGGAAACACTTATTAAATTCCTATGTAATGAAGGAACGAAAAGCACATCTTTGAGCAAAAGCAAAGAGCCATCAGCCAGCTCCAGAGGGACGTCACCAATGGCCTCCACTTCTGCTTCTATTCCATTCGCCACTTCAATGTGTCTTTCTCTTCTTGGCATGGTCCTTGTCGAATGGAACCCCTGTAAAGAGTTGGCAACGTGAACAGTTGCTCCAGAATCAATCCACCAAGTGGATCTAGTAAACTTTTCATACAGAGATTCATTAACAAAAGAAACAATGTCTTTACCATTTTTGGCAATGATGTACTTCAGCCAAATCGGGCAGTCTTTCTTGTAGTGGCCCAGCTTTTTGCAGTGATGGCACTGATCCTTCTCCCCAGGGGTGGACTAGTGATGCTGGTACTGGTGCTGCATTGGACCCTTGCCATGGGGCTTGGAGGGTGAGCCACCATGGTTGCCACCTATGAAGCCTCTCTTCCTGTTGTCCTTCACGAAGTTCAGAGAACCGCCGTGAAGGGCTTTCAGCCTTTCCTCTTCTTGGGAGCACATCCCAATGGTCTTTTCTATGTCCCACTTTTCAGGGGACATATTATAGTTTATTACAAAGTTTTCAAAAGGCTGTGGAAGTGAGGCCATCACTAGGTGCACCAAGAGTGCTGGCTTTAGCTCGAGGTCCTCATCCATGGGCTTGAGCTTCGCTGCCATGTTTGACATCCTCAAGATGTGCTCTCTTATTCCGTGGGGTCCTCCCGTATACTTTTCAGTAACCAGCTGCTTTAACAGCTGGGTCGCATACATCTTTGAAGAGCCAGTAAACTGGCTCTTTATCTTGGCGAGATACTCGCCCACGGTAGCACACTCTCCAATTGAGCCCACTATTGCGTTCTCAATTGTGTTCTTTACGAAGGCCAGACACTTCTTGTTGGCGTTCACCCATTTGTGGTTATCAATAGAGTAGGCCAGCTCCAATGGAGCATGGTCCCTCTTCCTTTTCTCAAAGTCAGCACTTTCCTCAGCAGCCCCCCTGACCGGGTCAGCGGGCTTGACTGGTTGCTTGGTGTCAACCACCCAATCCACTTCGGCGCATACGAACGCCAAGTCAACTTTCTTCCTCCATTCGGAGTAGTTGTCCCCCCTTAGGAGCGGGACGTCCTTCAAACATGCCATGAGGTTGAGACCTCCTGAAAATCACAAAAGATGTGAGATCACCAAGGAAAACAACCGTATGCGTTAATTCAACGTTGGTATAAATTAAGCATGCAGTTGTTTTGTGCTACTTAAAATTACATCACCGTTAGGCAGAAATAAAGTTAAGTGCACCTTTAATACTCAATGGAAAAGATTATGGTCATGTGTATTAATAACGTTGGTCAATTAATAGCATGAGACATAATCACTTTAATCACATCTTTGTGTCAAAATTTGAACAACTTTTATTGCATTGTTGCAATTTAAACCATACATTTGCAATTTAAAAAGACTATTTGCAGCGGAAACTTTCATTAATGACTTTCATAAAACTCATACTTTGCAGAAAAAATTCTTCCTTTGTAACGTTCTCTAGTCAAAATATACATAAAAGTAAAAAGACTAGAGAAAACTATGCAAAAAAATTGCTTAAAACTAAGCAAAAACCATTAAAAAACAGCTCTGTAAAAATAAAACCGAAAAAAAACTGTTTAAAATAGCCCTACTAGGCCAACTTTCCCTGGCTGGCACGCAGCAGCCCAGCAGCCTGCCGGCGCGAGCTAGGCCCACTTGGCCCGCCACTGGCCTGCCCCGCCCGCGCGCGCTGCCTAGCTTGCTGCCGCCCGCGCGCTCGCCCCTAGCGGCCTGCAGCGGCCCAGCAAGCGGCCCGCCTGGTTCCGTGTGGCCCGCCCTGCATCGGCCACTCGATCTGAGCCGTTGATGGGGGGCGCCCTAGATCCTACGGCTCGGCGCGCTGGTCGGGGGTATATAACCCCCAGCCGCCCCCCCCCCCTTAACCCTAACCACTTTTCCCCCAGCCCCTCTCTAGCTCCCGCGTGGCCACCGCGGCGGCGCCGCGTCCCGCGCGCGGCCGCCCCGCGTGGTCACCGCGGCCACCGCGTGCAGCGCCCGTCGACCGCGGCGGCGCCGCGTCCCTCGGGCCGGCTGCCCCGCGTCGGCGGCGCGTGCACCCCGCGTCCCCGCGTCCCGCGCCCGTCGACCGCGGCGGCTCCGCGGCCCTCGGGTCGGCGGCCCCGCGTCAGCGGCGCATGCACTGCGCGGCCCTGGCATGCCTGTCCCCGCGTGGTCGCTGTGTCCTCCGCCGGCGGCGGTGTGGCGGCGCGTGGGGAAGCCGGCGAGGTGGCTTCGGCCCCTCCCTCCCCACGTCCCCACCCGTGGCGCGGCGGCGTGGCCCGCCGGGGCCGAGGTGAGGCGGCCGCCTTCGCGCGTGCCCCTCCCTCTTCCTCTTCTCCGTGAGCCGTGGCCCCCCCGTCCTCCTTGACGGCGGTGCGTCCACCCGAGGGTGAGCGCACCACCGTCAAGAGGGGCGGCGGTGGAGCCTTTTGCTCCTTTTCCTTTTTTTGTTACTTGCTTGGTCCATGGTGGAACTGCGGCGCCCCCACCTTGCTCCTTGCCGGTGTGTGCATCCACCCGAGGGTGGGTGCACCGTCGTCAAGTGGCCGAGGTGTGGGGTGAAACTTTCCCGGCGATGGCCGGAGTGGACCCCTCCTCTCTCTTTTTTTGATTGCCTTTTCTTTGGGGATCTTTTGGGGTTATAGATCTAGGGTTTTGCTTTTCCCCGAAGGGTGTGTTCTTCTTCTAGATGTCTCCACAATGGATGCCCATCTAGATCGAGAGGAACGGCGCGGCCATAGGGCAGGCGCACTTTGGATCTATTTCCTTTTACAAATGCACTGATAAATCTAGCAACTAAAACCTTGCTCTGATACCAATGTTAATACTTGCCTTTACAACGGATCTAGTCTAGATCTAACAGTAGCACTATACATCACCTTTTGTAGAACGAGAACAGAGAGAGAGGGAGAGAGAAAGAACGGAGATGAACTCTACCTGCTCCCTGGCTCGACAAACATGAGCCAGAGGGAATGCCCGAGCTGGTGCCGGAGCTAGAACATCCGTCGTTAGCCATGGGTGGTATGGGGAGTGTGGCGAGCGTGCGGTTACGGTGGCGTCGGTGGAGCTTCCTGTCGGCGCAGCGCTAGCCTAGATCGGATTGGCTTGTAGGTGGGGCGGCTAGGGCACGGCTAACCTCGTCGATCGTGCTGCCGGCTCCCCACCACTTTATATAGCGTTGGCGACAGGGGCCCACCATCCCAGATAAGGATGGGCGCCCCCGATCAGGGCGCAGTTAGGGGGCGTGCTGGGCCGTTGGGCCCAGTCACGTTAGAGATCTATCTAACATTCTCCCCCTAGATCTCGACTTTACTTTTAACCTTGTTCTTTATTTATTTCATCACAGAATGACACATAGAGCATGTTTCATCGTCTCAGCTCAATTGCCGATCGAATCAGACAACTATTATATACCTTCATGTTCTGAAACAAATTCTGTTACTTTTGGGCCTCTATAGTCCAAGAATCATAGGCTTGCTGTTAAACCCATGCCGGCTATGTGTTCCTTGAACACATTGGGTGGTAAGCCTTTCGTTAGCGGATCCGCAAGCATATCTTTTGTCCTTATATGCTTGAGACTTATAGTTTGATCTTGGACTTTGTCCTTCACAACATAATACTTTATATCTATAGACTTTGAAGCATTACTCGACTTGTTGCTGTGAGCATAGAATACTGCGGGCTCGTTGTCACAGTACATCTTTAGTGGCCTGCTGATGCAGTCAACCACTTTCAAGTCGGGTAAGAATTTCTTTAACCATAACGCCTGTCCCATGGCCTCATAACATGCTATAAATTCTGCATACATCGTAGATGATGCAACTATCGACTGTTTGGCGCTTCTCCACGAAATAGCACCTCCTGCGAGAGTAAAGACGTACCCTGTCGTGGACTTTCGGTCGTCTTTATCCCCCGCAAAATCTGCATCTGAATACCCTTTTATCTCTAGGGAATCAGATCGTCTATATATTAGCATGAGGCCTTTTGTGCCTTGCACATAACGCAAAGCTTTCTTTACCATCTTCCAGTGCTCTATGCCTGGATTCTCTTGATATCTACCGAGTACCCCGGTGATAAATGCTAAGTCAGGGCGAGTGCACACTTGTGCATACTGTAAGCTTCCAACAGCCGAAGCATATGGTACTGACTTCATCTGATCGATCTCATATTGATTCTTTGGATATTGGGATTTCCCAAAACTGTCGCCCTTGACTATGGGAGCGGGTGTTGAATTACTCGCATGCATATTGTATTTCTTTAAAAACTTTTCACAATACGCTTTCTGCGACAGTCCTAACACTCCATTCTTTCTGTCTCGGTGAATTTCTATGCCCAAAACATAAGAAGCTTCACCAAGGTCTTTCATGTCAAAGTTTGATGACAAGAACTTCTTTGTTTCTAGTAGTAGACTAACATCACTGCTAGCAAGCAGAATGTCATCCACATATAGAATTAGGAAAATATATTTCCCACTTATGAACTTTGCATAAATGCAATTGTCCTCAACATTTTCTTTGAATCCAAATCTTTTAATGGTATCATTAAACTTTAAATACCACTGCCTAGAGGCTTGCTTTAACCCATAAATGGATTTCTTTAGGCGGCATCCCATATGTTCCTTCCCCTCCATGAAAAAACCCTTGGGTTGTTTCATGTAAACATTTTCTTCTAAATCTCCATTTAGAAATGCCGTCTTGACATCCATTTGATGTAAATCTAAATCAAAATGAGCAACTAGTGCCATGATGATTCTGAAGGAGTCCTTACATGAGACCGGAGAAAAAGTCTCATTGTAATCTACGCCTTCTCTTTGCGTAAAGCCTTTTGCCACGAGTCTAGCTTTGTACTTTTCTACATTCCCATTGGAGTCATACTTTGTTTTGTAGACCCACTTGCATCCTACTGTTTTGGCTCCTTTGGGAATTTCCTCTAAGTCCCAAACATTGTTGGAACTCATCGATTTCATTTCATCTTCCATTGCCTCCACCCACTTGGCTGAGTGAGGGCTACTCATGGCTTCTTCATATGAGGTAGGATCGCCCTCCATATGAACTACATTGTAAACTTTGTAGATTTCTTTGGAAATGGCTGGTCTTCGTTCTCTTTTAGACCGTCTGAGTTCATCAGACTCTTGCTCATTTCTTGTCTCGGGTTCAGGCACATTTACAGTAGATGGCTGTTCTGGCTCCCTTTCGTGCTCAACAGTGGGTTCAGGTGGCTCCTAATGGACAGGTTCCGAACTTTCGCCCATTGTTGTCACGTGTGGAGTCACAACAGGTGTCGGCACCACAACCTCAGGGGTTGTAGATGGTGGCACAACAGGTAGTGTGAAAAATGGCTCCTGAGTCATCGGATTAGGTGCATGCACCCTCTTCTCCTCAAGATCAATTTTCCTAGCTACCGTGCTCCACCTCATCAATTCGTCCTCCAAGAAGACTGCATGTCTCGTTTCTACAAACTTTGTGTATCTGTCAGGACAGTAGAAACGATAGCCTTTTGACTTATCTGGATAGCCAATGAAGTGGCAAGATACTGTTTTGGGGTCTAACTTTGCGATGTTTGGATTGAAAACTTTTGCCTCAGCTGGGCTCCCCCAGACCCTCAAGTGGTGCAGAGAGGGGACTCTGCCTGTCCACAATTCATACGGTGTTTTGGGCACCGACTTGCTTGGTACTCTGTTGAGAATGTGAATGGCGGTTTTAAGCGCCTCCATCCACAATCCCAATGGGAGGGTGGAGTAGCTCATCATGTTGCGCACCATATCAATAAGGGTACGGTTGCGCCTTTCAGCTACTCCGTTTTGCTGAGGTTCGCCCGGCATAGAATACTGGGCGACTATTCCATTTTCCAGCAGGAACCTTGCAAAGGGTCCTGGTACTTGTCCATATGGAGTATGCCGACCGTAGTACTCCCCCCCACGATCGGACCGAACTATTTTGATTCTTTTATCGTGCTGATTTTCTACTTCAGCTTTGAAAATTTTAAATTTATCCAATGCTTCAGATCTTTCTTTAATTGGATAAATATAACCATACCGGGAGTGGTCATCCGTGAATGTTATGAATGAATCATAGCCATCCATACTTTTCACCGGAAACGGTCCACAAATATCCGTGTGGATTATTTCTAGTGTAGCTATGCTTCGGTTTGCACCCTTTTTAATTTGTTTGACATACTTTCCTTTAATGCAATCTATGCATTGTTCTATGTCGGAGAACTCTAACGGAGGAAGAATGTCATTTTTAACGAGGTTTTCTATTCTTCCCCTCGAAATATGGCCTAGTCTACAGTGCCATAGTTTCGATGAGTCAAGAGTTCGCTTTCTTTTCTTTTGTTCTTTGTTCGACAAGGAAACTTTTTCATTCACATCACACACAGAAAAAACTTTCTCATGCAGGGATAACAAATATAACTTATCAAATAATGTAGCAACACCCACACATTTGTCTTTCCACCAAAAGGCACACTTGCCATTTCCGAAATAACATTCATAAGAATCTTTGTCCAAACAGGAAACACTTATTAAATTCCTATGTAATGAAGGAACGAAAAGCACATCTTTGAGCAAAAGGAAAGAGCCATCAGCCAGCTCCAGAGGGACGTCACCAACGGCCTCCACTTCTGCTTCTATTCCATTCGCCACTTCAATGTGTCTTTCTCTTCTTGGCGTGGTCCTTGTCGAATGGAACCCCTGTAAAGAGTTGGCAACGTGAACAGTTGCTCCAGAATCAATCCACCAAGTGGATCTAGTAAACTTTTCATACAGAGATTCATTAACAAAAGAAACAATGTCTTTACCATTTTTGGCCATGATGTACTTCAGCCAAATCGGGCAGTCTTTCTTGTAGTGGCCCGGCTTTTTACAGTGATGGCACTGATCCTTCTCCCCAGGGGTGGACTGGTGATGCTGGTACTGGTGCTGCATTGGACCCTTGCCATGGGGCTTGGAGGGTGAGCCACCATGGTTGCCGCCTGTGAAGCCTCTCTTCCTGTTGTCCTTCACGAAGTTCAGAGAACCGCCGTGAAGGCTTTCAGACTTTCCTCTTCTTGGGAGCACATCCCAATGGTATTTTCTATGTCCCACTTTTCAGGGGACATATTATAGTTTATTACAAAGTTTTCAAAAGGCTGTGGAAGTGAGGCCATCCATGGGCTTTAGCTCGAGGTCCTCATCCATGGGCTTGAGCTTCGCTGCCATGTTTGACATCCTCAAGATGTGCTCTCTTATTCCGTGGGGTCCTCCCGTATACTTTTCAGTAACCAGCTGCTTTAACAGCTGGGTCGCATACATCTTTGAAGAGCCAGTAAACTGGCTCTTTATCTTGGCGAGATACTCGCCCATGGTAGCACACTCTCCAATTGAGCCCACTATTGCGTTCTCAATTGTGTTCTTTACGAAAGCCAGACACTTATTGTTGGCGTTCACCCATTTGTGGTTATCAATAGAGTAGGCCAGCTCCAATGGAGCATGGTCCTTCTTCCTTTTCTCAAAGTCAGCACTTTCCTCAACAGCCCCCCTGACCGGGTCAGCGGGCTTGACTGGTTGCTTGGTGTCAACCACCCAATCCACTTCGGCGCATACGAACGCCAAATCAACTTTCTTCCTCCATTCGGAGTAGTTGTCCCCCCTTAGGAGCGGGACGTCCTTCAAACATGCCATGAGGTTGAGACCTCCTGAAAATCACAAAAGATGTGAGATCACCAAGGAAAACAACCGTATGCGTTAATTCAACGTTGGTATAAATTAAGCATGCAGTTGTTTTGTGCTACTTAAAATTACATCACCGTTGGGCAGAAATAAAGTTAAGTGCACCTTTAATACTCAATGGAAAAGATTATGGTCATGTTTATTAATAACGTTGGTCAATTAATAACGTGAGACATAATCATCTTTAATCACTTTATCACATCTTTATAACAAGATTTAATCAACTTTTATTGCATTGTTGCAATTTAAACCATACATTTGCAATTTAAAAAAAACTATTTGCAGCGGAAGCTTTCATTAATGACTTTCATAAAACTCATACTTTGCAGAAAAAATTCTGCCTTTATAGCTTTCTCTAGTCAAAATATACATAAAAGTAAGATGACTAGAGAAAACTATGTAAAAAAATTGCTTAAAACTAAGCAAAAACCATTAAAAACAACTCTCTAAAATTAAAACAGAAATAGAAAACTGTCTATCCAGCGACCCAGCAGCCAACCTGCTGCTCGCGCGCTCGCCAGCTAGGTGCCGCTCGTGCGCGCTCTGCCCAGCAGCCGAGCAGCTGGCCTGCGCCCTGCTCGGCCCCAGCAACGGCCTGCCCAGCGTCGGCCACTCGATCTGAGCCGTTGATGGGGGGCGCCCTAGATCCTACGGCTCGGCGCGCTGGTCGGGGGTATATAACCCCCAGCCGCCGCCCCCCCCCCCTTAACCCTAACCACTTTTCCCCCCAGACCCTCTCCAGCTCCCGCGGGGCCACCGCGGCGGCGCCGCGTCCCGCGCGCGGCCGCCCCGCGTGGTCACCGCGGCCACCGCGTGCAGCGCCCGTCGACCGCGGCGGCGCCGCGTCCCTTGGGCCGGCTGCCCGCGTCAGCGGCGCGTGCACCGCGCGTGCACCCCGCGTCCCGCGCCCGTCGACCGCGGCGGCTCCGCGGCCCTCGGGTCGGCGGCCCCGCGTCGGCGGCGCGTGCACGTCATCCCGCCTGGCGCGCCTGTCCCCGCGTGGTCGTTGTGTCCTCCGCCGGCGGCGGTCTGGCGGCGCGTGGGGAAGCCGGCGAGGTGGCTTCGGCCCCTCCCTCCTCCTCCTCACGTCCCCACCCGTGGCGCGACGGCGTGGCCCGCCGGGGCCGAGGTGAGGCGGCCGCCTTCGCGCGTGCCCCTCCCTCTTCCTCTTCTCCGTGAGCCGTGGCCCCCCCGTCCTCCTTGCCGGCGGTGCGTCCAACCGAGGGTGAGCGCACCACCGTCAAGAGGGGCGGCGGTGGAGCCTTTTGCTCCTTTTCCTTTTTTTTGTTACTTGCTTGGTCCATGGTGGAACGGCGGCGCCCCCACCTTGCTCCTTGCCGATGTGTGCATCCACCCGAGGGTGGGTGCACCGTCGTCAAGTGGCCGAGGTGTGGGGTGAAACTTTCCCGGCGATGGCCGGAGTGGACCCCTCCTCTCTTTTTTTTTGATTGCCTTTTCTTTGGGGATCTTTTGGGGTTATAGATCTAGGGTTTTGCTTTGCCCCGAAGGGTGTGTTCTTCTTCTAGATGTCTCCACAATGGATGCCCATCTAGATCGAGAGGAACGGCGCGGCCATAGGGCAGGCGCACTTTGGATCTATTTCCTTTTACAAATGCACTGATAAATCTAGCAACTAAAACCTTGCTCTGATACCAATGTTAATACTTGCCTTTACAACGGATCTAGTCTAGATCTAACAGTAGCACTATACATCACCTTTTGTAGAACGAGAACAGAGAGAGAGAGGGAGAGAGAAAGAACCGAGATGAACTCTACCTGCTCCCTGGCTTGACAAACATGAGCCAGAGGGAATGCCCGAGCTGGTGCCGGAGCTAGAACCTCCGTCGTTGGCCATGGGAGGAAAGAGGTTGAGTGCGGCGAGCGTGTGGCTAGGGTGGCGGCGGTGGAGCTTCCCGTCGGCGCAGCGCTAGCCTAGATCGGATTGGCTTGTAGGTGGGGCGTCTAGGGCACGGCTTAACCTCGTCAATCGTGCTGCCGGCTCCCCACCACTTTATATAGCGCTGGCGACAGGGGCCCACCATCCCAGATAAGGATGGGCGCCCCCGATCAGGGCGCAGTTAGGGGGGCGTGCTGGGCCGTTGGGCCCAGTCACGTTAGAGATCTATCTAACAACGTCCTCCGGCGATTCGAGCTCCCGCCCGTGCGAGAAGGCTTCTTCACCTTCTCCGCCGCTAGCGTGAGGAAGCTCAAGGCGAGGGCGAACGAGGAGATGGCCGGCGTCGCCACCGAAACCATCTCCTCGCTGCAGGCCCTGCTCGCGCACGTGTGGCGGGCGGTGTGCCGAGCCCGGCGCCTCCCGCCGGGGCAGGAGACGTTCTACGTCGTGATAATCGGGTGCCGCGGGCGCGTGCGCGGCATCCCGCCTGGCTACGTGGGCAACGCCGTGGTTCCCGGCAGGGCCTCCTACGCCGTCGGCGAGATCCTGGGCAATGGGCTGGGCTGGACGGCGTGGCAGCTGAACCGGGCGCTGGCGTCGTTCGTCGAGGCGGCCCTGAGAGAGTTCCTCCGCCTCTGGGTCCGGGAGCCGACGTTCTCGTTCACAGGGAATCTGTCGGCGGGCGGCGCCGGGCTGGAGACCGGGAGCTCGCCTCGGTTCGACGTGTTCGGGAACGACTTCGGGTGGGGGAGGCCGGTGGGCGTGCGGAGCGGACTCGGCGACAAGACGGACGGGAAGGTGACGGTGTTCGAGGGCCCGGAGCGGGGAGGCAGCATGTCGCTCGAGGTGTGCGTGGCGCCCAACGCGCTCGAGAGGCTCGTCGCCGACGAGGAGTTCATGGATGCCGTGAGCGTGCCGCCGCCGGCGGTGTAGCATGCATGTATGTGCATGCCTGTATCGTCACGTTTTTGCCATTAATTGCAATTTGCATCACGTGTACGTGTCGCGTTAACACGCCACGTTCAGATTGGGATCAGACGTTTTTCTTGTAGACGGCGACTAGACAAATGAAGGTGACAAAGAGCGGCGATTATAGCATGCATGCTAGCTAGATCAAGTACACCTTCTTGATAAGTGTTGATTTGCTGAAGATTCGTGCTATGTAGCTTTATTAAGTATCATCACGTTTCAGAAATCTGTGTTAAAATAAATTGCAATTAAACAGAGTAAAATATTGCACGTGATCTAGCGTCAGAATCACACTATTTCTGCGAAGGTGACCGTATATTTCGAGTGAAAACATGATTCGTTGGGGTGTCACTTCAAATAATCTGTACTTGGTACTTTGACCCATAGGTTCGTCGTTGGTATTTTCAGTTGGATGGTAACAACTCGGGTTGGGTTTTCGTTGTACCAAGATATATTTAAGAGATCTACTCGGGCACAGAAATCCTCAAGATTGTGATCAGACGTCAACATGTTTCTAGTAGACGGCAACTAGACAGGAGAATGACTGTATATTTTCAGTGAAAAAATGAGTTGTTGGGGTGTCATTGTCTGCAAGGATCTGAACTACACTTCAAATTATTATCTGTACTTGTTTTTTTTTTGAACTGGTAAGGCCGAGAAGGGCCTAGAGTCTGCATTAGCGCTATGCGTCCCCGAACGATGGAAGGGCTCTCATCGTCCTCTTTCCGGTGCTGCCACGTGTCTCTAAAAATGGCTCCAATCCCGGTTTTGCTGCAAAAGTACTCCTTTTTGCTACAAATGTCCCCTCTTTTGCTTTCAAAGAAAAAAAACGGTTCATTTCAAAAATAGAACACCGGAGACCATGCAGCAAAAAAATTATACTAATGAAGCAAAACCGACTTCACCGGAAACATCGTCGGAAAAAACTCGCCAGCGACTCTCGCCAGAGACCTTGTAGCAAAAAATTGACACTGTTGTAGCAAAACCACAAGACGGTCGTAGAAAAAAAGTTCTTCTAATGTAGCAAAAAATCTACTTCGTTGGAGACATCGACGGAAACTTTTGTAGACACCTCGTCGGAGGCCTCACCGGGATGTCACGTAGCATTATAGCAAAATTAGAAAACAAATATAGCAAAAAAATAACAAACATGTAGCAAAACCCGAATTCGCCGAAGACATTGTCGCAAAAACATGCTATGTAGCAAAAAACTCCGTCATACGTAGCAACACCGACTATCATATGTAGCAAATTTGACCACCGTAGGTAGCAAAAATTGCCAACGTGGCAGGGAGCAGCGCCCGTCTTTCATTGCAGCAGCGGCCACCTATGGCTGCGGGGAGCCGCCAGCGGTGCTTGGCATAGGATACCATGGCGTCAAGGTGGACATAGAGCCCTAGGGCGCGCCCATGGCGCCTGTGTCGAGGAGCACCGCCTCGCCCCAACCTCGCGGGCCAGCACTGCTCGGAGGTGCACGGCGGCGTGGGACCCGCATGGCAGCACGACGGGGGTGAAGTCCATGGAGAAAGGCACTCCGGTGGCGGCGGCGTGCTTCCTGGCGGCGAGAAAGGCACTCAGGCGTGGGCGCGTGGGTAGCCATGGAGAGCGAGGCCATGGAGATCGGCTGGAGATCGGGGCGGTCGTGCTCCTCATACGGAGTTGTTGGGGAAAAGAGATAAGGAGAAGGAATGTGGGACCCACGTAGGCGACAGTGCGGACAACCCGGACGATCGGTATCATTTTCCAAATTATTATCTATACTTGTTCTTTTTTTTAACTGGTAAGGCCCGGAAGGGCCTAGAGTCTGCATTAACCGACGGTGGGTGAAACTTTTACAACAAGGGCCTCAGAGAGTAGGGATAAAACAAATAGGCCCCTGAAAAATGCAAGAAACACCCTAACTAGGATCGCAGAAATGCGACCGGATCCATACTCGCCGCCGATGACCTGGGACCTCCATGCGCGGCCACCACTGCTACCACCGGGGACGAAACCACTTGGGGGAGCAGGGACGATGATCGCCTCGCCAAGATCCAATAAACATCCCACATTGGAGGAAGAAGATGCTCGAGCTTCGCAAGCTGAGCGCAGAAGGGTCACCCTTGTGACCTCAAGGAGCAGCGGTGCACGTCGCCGTTGCTGAGAAGCTGCTGCAGAGGGCGCAGACTCCGGGGACCCTTGGCGGCACCTCCAAGAACCAGACGCCTGGCTAGCGTCAACCTCGTCTTCCTCGCCACTATGGCCGGCCGAGAAGAAGGACGGCGGAGCAGAGCCGCCGAGTAGATGGATACGACACTAGGCACAACGTCTTGAAGGAGCGAATGAGCAGGACTCGCTGCCACCCTTCCCCTCGCCTCCACGGCAGGCCAGAAGGAGGCCATCAACACCACTCGCCCAACTCCACGAAAAGGAGCGCCCGCTGAGATGTTGCTTCCCCTCGCCCCCACGGCCGACCGGAAGCAAACACACAACACCGCCCCACTCCGCCTCAAGAACAGAAGGATACATGGCAGGTTTATTTGAGACTGCCCTGCTCGCCGACGCCATCACTAGCTCCAGCCATCGAAGCAGAAGGACAACAGGGCAAGACCCTAAACTCTAGATCTGCCTGCCAAGATCTGGATGAGAGCAGCCACCGGGCAAGAAGCCCACAACTAGCACACAAGCTAAAAGCCTAAACCTATCTACTCCGGTACCAACTCCCGGCCACCACTCCCCGGCTAGTCCAGCGAGGGCGCCATAGGAGGGGCCCGGCTGTGGGAACAAGATGACCAAGAGTTGCCTCTAGGTTCGAGCAAAGCGGTGAGGAGGGGGAAAGGTCTTCCGCAACCTTCTCTATACTTCTTCTTTGACCCATCAAAACAAGTCACACACATATGTTCCAGCCATGTGGTACCGAGAAACACTATCTATGTCTATATCTATACGTAATAATAAAGGACGAAGTGTTTCTTGCGATCCAACACTTTTCATCCGATTTTACTTCCTGCAAGTTCAGTTATTTTACATGTATTGCCACCGCCTATGTAAAAATAACAGGCACGGCCACCAGATAAGTGAAATTAACGATTGTTCAGACTAACTAGGCCTCTGTCCTGGCTCATTCCGGAATTTTCATCCATTGACTGGCCTGGGACACATGAACACGCACGGCGGGATGGCCGCTCCTCTTCAGCAACCGAATAAATAAATTTTGAAACAAATACTGCGATTCTGTACGGATGAGAGGAGGCATCAAATAGTCCCACATCACTTTTTATATCAAATGGCACCAGTTTATATGCGACCGCAACGCACCTGGAATCAATGAGCCACCTCAGAATCAGATAAGCAGCGCCACCGTCGATTGGATCAAAAATCAAATGATAGAAAGGAATAGAAAGGAGGGTTGGTGTCCATGCGTGAGAGCTCGCTGAGTTACCATCCTTGCGGTGGTCGGAGGAAGCGGTGCAGGACTCGCGGGTGACGGATCACATGGAGAAGAGGGAGGCGGTCGACGGTGTCTTGCAGACGGGAGGGAGGCAGTGGTGCATGGTCTAGCAGCGATGGAAACTTGGGCAAAAATAGTGGGTGAATAAGGGATTGGCTTACATAATACTTCTATAGGAGGTAAATTCTTGATATCTGCAGCTTTAATTCCCTTCTCTCTAAGACATTTCTTAGCTTCCTTCATCACTTCATCATTTAATTCAATAACTCCCCTCTTCTTAGATAATGGTATAGGCGCCGGTATAGCTGGTTCAGGTATAATTACTTCAGGTATAGCTCGTGAAGGGTTCCGTAGCAGAAAACAAAAAAAATCTATCGACTCGAACACTCATACCAGGATCTATACTATGTAGACATAAGTCACGGAGAAGGAATATAGTATTCATACCTTTGCAAACAGAGGCATGCCTTACGCAGGAAGGCGTATATTGATGAAGACAAGCAGCACCCCAAGTGTGGTGCCTCCGAAGTTCGTCACACGTCTGGTGTAGGAGACGTCAACCGGACTCCGATCCAGCCGAGCAGCGGAAGAAGTAGATGCCGGATCGCTTGATCACACGATGGTAGTGTGAAGGTGGAGAACTCAACTATGAGGTCCTCCCCAATATTACGGGGAAGTCCTCAGCAGATGAGAGAGAGAATGAGAGGAATGGGTTGTTTCCAAGGGGGAGGGGGGCCCCTTTATATAGTAGGAGGAGGGCGCACCACCCAGGGGCCAGGCGGTGTGGGACTAATCCCCACACCCGCCGGCCACCTTGGGGCAGCCGCCAGCCCTAGGTGGGCCCCACTGGGGTGGCCCACCAGCCCTAGGCCGGCCGGCCCCCACTCCCTATGCGCCTTGCCCTATTGGGCCTCCCTTAGCAATATGGATCCTTTAAAAATAAAATAAAATACATATTTAATATTAATTCTCCAATTAACATTCAAATACACATATTATATTATTCCTTCACTCCGGAACACCTTCCGGAGCCCTTTCGATTTCCATCGGATGTTACCGAAACTATTCCGGTTTCTCTCTCTCTATTTCTCATATGATACCTCATCTACCCTAAGCGTCCCTACCCTTAAGCATGACATCCTTCGGTTCGGAAACACTCCGGACATGATAGAGACCACTCTCATATCAATGATCAATAGAGGGACCTGGATGGCCATGTGACCCCCGTGTGTTTCACGAATACAATAGCTCGAACCGTGAGATAGCCGCTCCCCATTCCCTTTGTCATTCGATACCTAATTCATCTGAGACTTGATCTTCGGTATCTCCATACCTTAGTTCGATATCGTTACTGATGAACTTGTTTTCTCGTTCTCATGCTGTTGCATTCCGTGACCTAGTCACATGCTTGCAAGCTTCATCAATGCAACGTCACCGAGATGGCCACATGTATTTGTCTGTTACATGGACTAGACAAATCCTGGTCTTTATATGTACTCCTCTACGCATCCCTTCGGAAAACCTGAGTGGCACCTTTTTGATCACCCTGTTACGAGATGACTCTTGATAACCATCTAAGCTTCTTCCGAAATGGTGATTTGCATTACCTCACAGTCAAAGGATCGGGCTGCGAGGTTCTCTGTGTTTTATCATAAATGGTGAACTTTGTAACTAGATCTCATTAAGATATAACGGTCGGATGTTTGTCTATCATGTTATTCAACTAATAACATGACCTCATTGTCAGTTGGCATAAATGCCCATGGTCTTGAAACACAGACCATCCTAATGACCAATGAACTAGTTAACTAGAGGTAACTAGAGACACGGTTTGTTTACATACCACACGTGTATTAACGTTTCGTATTAACACAGTTATAGCACAGTATGAAACGTATTATGAACATATAGGAGATATATTCAATAATACACTTTATTATTTGCCTCTAGGTCATAACTCCTTCAGTCTCCCACTTGCACTAGAGTATAAACAAAACTAGTTTACAATAGGCAGGAACCTAACACCAATGGAATCTCGGTGTTGTTCATGCTTGTTTAGATGGAGAGCTTTCGTCAAAGGATCCGCCACATTCAGTTCTGTATGTACTTTGCAAATCTTGACTTCACCTTCATCAACGTTCTGCCGGATGACGTGAAATCTAAGGTTGATGTTTTTGGCTGTGGAATGAGTTATTGGTTCCCTTGCATTTGCAATAGCTCCCATGTTATCACAATAGATCGTCACGGGGTCTTGCGCATTGGGAAAAACTCCTAGTTCGACGACGAAATTCCTTAGCCAAACAGCTTCATTCGCTTCATCAGCTACAACAATGTATTCAGACTCCATTGAAGATTGTGCCACCACTGGCTGCTTCTTGCTCTTCCAACTTACCGCCCTACCATTCACCAAGAAAACAAATCACGTCTGAGACTTCGAGTCATCATGATCTGAATTCCAGCTCGCATCTACGTAACCTGTTATGTTTTAGAGCTTCATCATTTCCTCCATAGATTAGGAACATATCTTTTGTTCTTCTCAAATACTTCAGGATATTTTTCCCAGCTGTCCAGTGATCCGGTCCTGGATTACTCTGATATTGGCTCGTCAAACTAAGAGCCAATGCCACATCAGGTCGGGTACTAAGCATTGCATAAATGCTAGATCCTATGGCTGAAGCATAGGGGATGTAAGACATCTTCTCTCTATCATCGTCCACTACAGGACATTGAGTCATACTCATTTTGCAATTCTTCATCATAGGTGTAAAACCCCTCTCCGTGTTTTCCATTTTGAACCTCTTCAAAATCTTATCTATGTAAGTACTCTGACTCAATGCTATTAGGTGTATTGATCTATCTCTATAGATCTTGATTCCTAATATATACGCAGCTTCACCTAGATCCTTCATGAAAAATTTGTTGCTCAAATATGCTTTCACGCTTTTCATAAGATCCACATCGTTTCCCATGAATAATATGTCATCCACATATACTACTAGGAAAACAACCGAGCTCCCACTCGCTTTCTTGTAAACACAGAACTCTTGTTGGTTTTGGACAAATCCAAAACTTTTGATCACTTGATCAAAACGTTGGTTCTAGCTCCGAGATTCTTGCTTCAATCCATAAATGGATCGTTGAAGCTTGCATACCTTTCCAGCATCCTTAGGATCAACAAAACCTTCCGGTTGCATCATATACAACTCTTCATCAATGTGACCATTGAGGAAAGCAGTCTTGACATCCATCTGCCAAATTTCATAGTCGAAATGTGCAGCAATTGCTACTAAAATCATGACAGCCTTAAGCATCACCACGGGAGAGTAAGTCTTGTCGTAGTCAACTCCTTGAATTTGTCAAAACCCTTTTGCGACAAGTCGAGCTTTGTGAATGGTTACATTACCATTCGCATATATCTTTTTCTTAAAGATCCATTTATTTTCCACGGCCTTGCGACCCTCTGGAAGATCCACCAAGGTCCAAACTTGGTTTTCATGCATGGATCCTATTTCGGATTTCATGGCTTCTAGCCATTTCTCAGAGTCCGCACTATCCATAGCTTCTTTGTAGTTTGTAGGTTCTTCCTGATCATTTAAGATGACAAACATCACAAGACTACTATACCAATTAGGAGTGGCACGAACCCTTGTAGACCTGCGAACCTCAGGAGTCTCGATGTCATTGTTTTGATCATCATCAACGGGCTCTTCCTCCATGTTGGAGAGCAGTTTCGGAACAGCTTACGTTGCGCTACTTGGAATTTGGAGAGAAGGGTCAACAATTTCATCTAACTCAAGTTTCCTTCCACTCACTCCTTTTGCAAGAAACTCTTTCTCGGGAAAGGTGCTAGTTTTCACGATAAGCATTTTGCCTTTGGCTTGATTGTAGAAGGTATATCCAATGGTTGCCCTTGGATATCCTACAATGATGCATTTTTCTGATTTGGGTTCGAGGTTGTCAGGCTGTAGTTTCTTAACGTACGCCTCACATCCCCAAACTTTCAGAAAAGACAACTTCGGCTTCTGCCCATACCATATCTCATATGGGGTTGTCTCCACGGATTTGGATGGTGCTCGGTTTAAAATAAAAGCGGCGGTTTCTAACGTGTATCCCCAAAAAGATACAGACAAATCGGTTAAAGACATCATGGACCGTACACTATCCAATAGGGTTCGGTTACGACGTTCTGACACACCATTACGTTGTGGTGTTCTGGCTGGCGTAAGCTGTGGGATAATCCCACAGTCCTTCAAGTGCATGTTAAACTCATAACTCAAATACTCGCCTCCTCGATCCGATCAAAGGTGCTTGATTTTCTTGTTAAGTTGATTCTCTACCTCTTTCTGAAATTCCTTGAACTTTTCAAAAGTTTCAGACTTGTGCTTCATTAAGTAGATATATCCATATCTGCTCAAGTCGTCAGTAAAGGTAACAAAGTAACGATAACCATTGCGTGTTGAGACACTCATTGGTCCACATACATCTGTATGTATGATCCCAAGTAGGTCTACAACTCTCTCCACTATTCTGGAGAATGGTGTCCTAGTCATCTTGCCCATGAGGCATGGCTCACATGTATCAAGGGATTCAAAATCCAATGATCCAAGAAGCCCTTCTGAATGAAGCTTCTTCATGCGCTTTATGCCAATATGACCAAGACGGCAATGCCATATGTACATGGAATTATTGTCACTGTGCTTACAACGTTTAGCATCAACACTATGGATATGTGTATCACAATCAAGATCAAGTAAGAATAAACCATCACATACAAGAGCATGAACATAGAAAACATCATTCATATAAATTGAACAACCATTTGTTCCTGATTTAAATGAATAACGGTCTTGCAACAAGCAAGACCCACTCACAATATTCATACACAGTGCGGGTACATAATAGCATTTATTCAAAACCAACAATAATCCTGACGGTAGACAGAGATGCAGGGTGCCGACAACCATCACTTCAACTCTCGAACCATTGCCGACGTCCATCGTCACCTTGTCCTTCCTCAGGCGCCTCCTACTCTATAGATCCTGCTGAGAGTTACAAATGTGAGCAACAGATCCGATATCAAATACCCAGGTGTTACTGTTGGCGCTCGTAAGGAATACATCAATAACATGTATATCATATATACCTTTGTCTGGGATGGCTATCTTGCCAGCTCGCTTGTCTTCAAGGTACTTGGGGAAGTTGCGTTTCCAGTGCCCATCCCCTTTGTAGTAGAAGCACGAAGTGCCGGGCTTAGGGCCAGGCTTGGCAGTCTTTGAGGTGCTGCAAGCGAACCTGCCATCCCTCTTAGACTTCTTACCCTTGCCTTTTCCCTTTTGCCCCGGTTTCTTAAAGTTGGTGGTCTTGTTGACCATCAGCACCGTGTGCTCCTTCTTGATTTCAACCTCAGCAGTTTTGAGCATGGCGAACACCTCAGCAAGGGTCTTAGTCATCCCTTGCATGTTGTAGTTCATCACAAAACTCTTATAACTAGGGGCAGCGAGTGCAGCACCCTATCTATAGCGAGCTCCTCCAGGATTTTGCAATCCAGGGCGTTTAGGCGCTTAACGTAGCCAGACATTTTGACCACGTTCTCACTAATACTGCTGTGCTCTTCCATTTTAGCAGAGAAGAAGAGCCCTGAAGCATCATACCTCTCTGCCAGAGCCTGTGGAGCAAAGACATCCTTGAGATCCTCAATGATCTCAAAGCATTCATCTTCTCAAAACGCTTTTGACGCTCCGGCTCCATGGCATAGAGCATTCCACTCTGGATGAGGGAGAAATCGTCCGCCTTGGACTGCCAGGCATTCTTCTCGTCCTCAAAGGCGGAATCTACAGGCTTAGACGAAAGCTCAGCCTCGATGACATAAGTCAACTTGTAGGGGACTAGGAGGATCCTAAGATTGCGGAACCATGCGGTGAAGTTGGTTCCATCAGTTTTCAGCTTGTCCTTCTCGAGGAAAGTGCTAAGGTTGAAGGTGGGTGGGCGAGACATCTACAAAGGATTTGCAAAGTGTTTAGACTATGTTCATAATAATGAGTTCAAATTTTAATAAAGGAACTCCCACTTAAACGAACATCCCTCTACTCGTTTAGTGATCACATGATCCCTATCCCCTGCACCTCCCCCGATCATCACGGCCATCAGTGCAGTATCAAAGGTGGACATTCCCTAATGTCGATCACATCAACTATGTGATTCATGCTCGACCTTTTAGTCTCTTGTATTCCTAGGCCATGTCTGTACATGCTAGGCTCGCCAGTTCTAACTTATGTGTATTCGCAGTGCAACATGGCTTGCACCCACTGTATGCGAACGTAGATATGTCTGACCTCCGATCATCATGGCCGGCCTCATACCGAAGAACTTTCTTGGTGGTGCACACACAAGGGGAATACGATAACTGGAATACTACGAGGGATTATCTTATTATGCTACCGTCTAGTAAGTATACTAGCACAATAAGTAATACTTCAAAAGTAAAGTGTTATGACATGGTTATAGCTTTATGATCATCATCAACAGCTTCAAAGTTTCGCAAACTTGTCATTGCCATGTTATAATACTCGCCCCTATGCAATAATGAAAATAGACGCTTATATATTAACTATTGCATGTTTTACGCGGCTTTAGGGCTTTCGCAGTAGAGCCCCTTCCCACCTACGAACGTCGAGCCACAACATGGATTCAATGATTGCCGTTCTTCTTCCCTTTTCAAGGCCCTCCAGTATCAATGCCATATCAACTACTGTAGAGAGACAGACACCCCCTAAGCCACTTTGATTTGTGGACCAGTCTCGTGAATCACCACGTGAGGTCGGTTGGGGGCCGCTTCATCAAACAGTGCCACGATATGAGCAGTAATACTAAATAGGGTAGAAACTAGAGAATCAATGCCCACATATTACTATGTGTTCTATCCGTACGACATGTCTACCTATATATCCGCTCTGATACCACTGAAGGGTTCCGTAGCAGAAAACAAAAAAAATCTATCTACTCGAACACTAATACTAGGATCTATACTATGTAGACATAAGTAATGGAGAAGGAATCCAATATTCATACCTTTGCAAACAGAGGCACGCCCTACGCAGAAAGGTGTATATTGATGAAGACGAGCAGCACCCCAAGTGTGGTGCCTCTGAAGTTCATCACACGTCCGGTGTAGGAGACGTCAACCGGACTCCGATCCAGCCGAGCAGCGGAAGAAGTAGATGTCAGATCGCTTGATCACACGATGGTAGTGTGAAGGTGGAGAACTGAACTACGAGGTCCTCCCCAATATTACGGGGAAGTCCTGAACGGATGAGAGAGAGAATGAGAGGAATGGGTGGTTTCCAAGGGGGAGGGGACCCCTTTATATAGTGGGAGGGGGTCGCACCACCTAGGGACTAGGCGGTGTGGGACTAATCCACACCCGCCGGCCACCTTGGGGCAGCCACCGGCCCTAGGTGGGCCCCATTGGGGCGGCCCACCAGCCCTAGGCCGGCCGGCCCCCACTCCCTATGCGCCTTGCCCTATTGGGCCTCCCTTCAGGTGAGGCCCATTAGCAATATTGATCCTTTAAAAATAAAATAAAATAAATATTTAATATTAATTCTCCAATTAACATTCAAATACACATATTATATTATTCCTTCACTCTGGAACACCTTCTGGATCCCTTCCGATCTCCATCGGATGTTACCGAAACTATTCCAGTTTCTCTCTATATATTTCTCATATGATACCTCATCTACCTTAAGCGTCCCTACCCTTAAGCGTGACATCCTTCGGTTCAGAAACACTCCGAAGATGATAGAGACCACTCTCATATCAATGATCAACAGAGGGACCTGGATGGCCATGTGACCCCCGTTCGTTTCACGAATACAATCGCTCGAACCGTGAGATAGTCGTTCCCCATTCCCTTTGTCATTCGATACCTAATTCATCCGAGACTTGATCTTCGGTATCTCCATACCTTAGTTTGATACCGTTACCGATGAACTTGTTTTCTCGTTCTCATGCCGTTGCATTCCGTGACCTAGTCACATGCTTGCAAGCTTCATCAATGCAACGTCACCGAGATGGCCACATGTATCTGTCCGTTACACGGACTAGACAAATCCTGGTCTTGATATGTACTCCTTTACGCATCCCTTCAGAAAACCTGAGTGGCACCTTTTTGATCACCCTATTACGAGATGACTCTTGATAACCAACTAAGCTTCTTCCGGAATGGTGATTTGCATTACCTCACAGTCAAATGATCGGGTTGCGAGGTTCTCTGTGTTTTATCATCAATGGTGAACTTTGTATCTAGATCTCATTAAGATATAACGGTCGGATGTTTGTTTATCATGTTATTCAACTAATAACATGATCGCATTGTCAGTTGGCATAAATTCCCATGGTCTTGAAACACAGACCATCCTCATGACCAATGAACTAGTTCACTAGAGGTAACTAGAGACACGGTTTGTTTACATACCACACGTGTATTAATGTTTCGTATTATCATATAATACACTTTATTATTTGCCTCTAGGGCATAACTCCTTCAGCTGGTTCAGGAGGAGTCCAATCCTCATAGTTCTTGCTTATTTTAGCCATTAATTCCTTAGCTTCTTTGGGAGTCCTATTCCTGAAAATACAATCAGCACAACTATCTAGGTATGTCCTAGATTCTTCGGTTAATCCATTATAAAATATATCAAGAAGCTCATTCTTAGGTAATGGACTTCCAGCCTGTGCATGAATCAAAGCACAAAACCGTGCCCATGATTCAGGCAATATCTCTTTTTCTCCCTGTTTAAAGTCAAAAAGTTCTGCAAAATAGCATGTCTAGCACTAGGAGGAAAATATTTTTGCAGGAAAGTACTAATCAAGCAACCAGGGCTATCAATAGATCCAGGAGGTAAATTACTAAACCAAGTTTTAGCTTCTCCTTTCAGTGAAAAGGGGAAAATCTTAGCAACAAAGTAAGTACGCATCTTAATATCATCAGAAAACAAGCCACTCGTGGTAGAAAGCTCAGTCATATGTGCTACCGCACTTTCATTCTTAGTCCCACAAAAAGGTTCTTTCTCAACAATATCTATGTAAGATAGATCAAGAGAAAAATCATAATCTTTATCTTTAATGTTTATGGGAGAAGCAGCAAACTTAGCAATAGGAGACAATTTGGGTCTAACAGTACGCCTCTCAAGGAGACTCTTAGCAGCGCTCCTATCATGGGTGTTTTTACATTCTTTAATAAATTCATCGGTCATCTCAACATAACCGTCTTAAATATCATAACTCTCACTAGGCTCAGGTGAACTAACAGGTGTAGTAGTGTCTTCATTAGGAGTTTCAGTATTTCCAGCTATAGTTCTAGCAATTGTAGCATCTAGGAAAGGACCTAATGAACCACTCTTATCAAGCACAGTAGAAGCAGCATCATAAGTATCAGAAGATTCAGATTCAGCAGTAGTAGCAGTGTGTGTAGCATGTGTGTGTGGTGGTGTAACGAGCTTACTCATAATAGATGGTGAATCAAGAGCAACAGAGGTGTTCAGAACCGTACCTCTTCTTGTAGTAAATGGTAAAATAGGAACCTTGCCATCATGAAACTTACCCATGATGGATGGATGGCAGCGAACAATTATGAATCCAAGTGAACTTGATAAATAAAGCCATGCTCCCCGGCAACGGCGCCAGAAAATAGTCTTGATGGCCCACAAGTATAGGGGGTGTATCGCAGTAATTTCGAGGGAAAAGAAACCCAATTTATTGATTCGACACAAGGGGAGCCAAAGAATATTTATAAGCCTTAACAACTGAGTTGTCAATTCAGCTGCACCTGGAAACAATCTTGCTCATAGCAGTTTATCAGTAGCAACAGTTTTGTAGTAGCAATAGTAAAGTAACAGCAGTAGTAAAGTAAAGACAGTAGTAACAATAGCAGTAAACAGTAGGATTCGAGTCTGGCGGGTATAGGGATGGATGGACGGGCATTGCATGGACAAGACAATTCACATGGAAATCAGAACATAGGGCAATTGCAAATAAATAAGATAAAGCATCCAAGTACTAGATAATCATAGGCATGTGTTCCATATATAGCCGTACGTGCTCGCAACGAGAACTTGCACAACATCTTTTTGTCCTGCCAGCCCGTTTGCAGCGGTGCCTCAAGGGAACTACTGGCAATTAAGGTGCTCCTTTTAATAGAGCACCGGAGCAAAGCACTAACACTACGTGAACACATGTGATCCTCACATCAAAGCCATTCCCTCCGGTTATCCCGATTTCTGTCACTTCGAGGCCTTTGGTTCTGGACAACAATGTGTGTATACAACTTGCAGGTAAGACCATAAACAATACTATCATAATGAATAAATAACATGTTTAGATCTGAAATCATGGCACTCGGGCCCTAGTGACAAGCATTAAGCATAACAAGTCGCAACAAAGTCAAAAAGCACTAATAGTAGATAGTAGGCACCATGCCCTAACAATCTGATGCCATTACATGAACGATCTCATCCAATCCCTACCATCCCCATAGCCTACAGCGGGGAATTACTCAGTCATAGATGGGGGAAACATGGATGGTCGATGGAGAAGCGATGGTGATGATCATGGCGATGAACTCCTCCAATTCCCCGTCCCGGCAGGTTGCTAGAATGGAGTTTCTGGTTCTGAATCATGGAATCTGGTGGTGGCGGCGGAGCGGAACTCCTTCTGGAAAAACATCGACCCCCCTGAGTTTTTAGGTCAGAAGGCATCTTATAGGCGAAGAGGGAGACCGAAGGGGTGTCTAGGGCGGCCAGACCACCCCCTGGCGCGACCATGCCTAGCCCGCACGGCCAGGTGGTGTGGCCTGGGCCCAGCCCCACTCCGTCTCATATTCTGGCTCCAAGAGTCTTCTGGTGAAATAGGATTTTTGGCATATTTTCCAGGATTTTTCCTAATATTTGATTTTCTGCACAAAAACTAGACACCAAGGCAATTCTGCTGAAAACAGCGTCAGTCCGTGTTAGTTGCATCCAAATCACACAAGTTTAGAAGAGAAACAATAGCAAAAGTGTTCGGGAAAGTAGATACGTTTTGGACGTATCACCTGGCCATGGGATAGAGCCGGCCCTGCTTTAGTGATGCGGTTTCTAAGGCCAACATGTGCATACAATCACATGCCTAAGTTGACTAGCATGAGGAGTGCAAGGTCATAGGTATGGTGCATGAAACAAATAACTTGTATGATGTTTAGCACATAAACCATATGAAGCTTTGAACTAAAAGATACTTGGAACCCTATCCTTATTAGTATTGTTGACATGAACTACATAGCTCAAAACTTTATTTTTACATTCTTTATGGAGGATTAACATATGTATTCAATGCTTACTTTTGGTACGAGATGCAAAACATCTCAAGGGAAGACATGAAACTAAGAAGTGAGTCTTCCAGTCGAGGGCATGAAACTAAGAAGTAGCCCAAAAATAAAGGCATAAAACATCAAGGCCAATCATGAAAAGAGTATCTTATTCTATAGGTTCATCGAGTGTGCTTGACGGTTTGTTTTGGTCATCATTTGTTTTATCACACCATTACTTATTGTTTAACATGTTTATAGATGTGTAAAAGATACAGCTTGATAGTACACTTGCATATTATGTTTGATTGAAAGGAATTGAGCCTATGAACTTTACATGATAATGAAAGAAGCAAAGGTAACAAATTCCAAAGTCCATGTTTGTTTTTTATCACCTTCATGCTCGAGGACGAGCATAGATTAAGCTTGGGGATGTTGATGCATGTAAAATGCATATATGAACATTGTAGTTTGTTAACATGTTTTACCACATATTTGCATCATATATAATGTTATGTCCATGTTTTATATTGATTTTTGGGGATTTACCAATGATTCCCTTTATTTTGGCTATAACCCAGCAGGGCAGAAAAACCCTGTTTTCAATATTTTTGATGTTTCAGGACCTATACAAAGTTAAATGGGCCTGAACTTTTGGGAATACCAATATTTATCCACGAGAAGCATCTAGAGCACAAGAATCTCACCTGGAGGTCCAGGAGGCCCAAAAGAGCCTAGGTGAGATTCTTGTGCTCCAAGTGGAGTCCTCGACACACGGAGGTGGAGATCGAAAACCAAGTAATAGAGAGCCAGCATGCCGCCGCCCGGAGGAAGATTGGAGGGGGAACCACTGTAGGGATCGCCTCCGGCCGCGTCTCCTCCTTCACTAACACCTCCTCATCACTCTCCATGATGAGAGGGGAGTAGTCCACCCCTGGGACTTTGGGTTTACGGTGGTAACTGAAGGGTTCCGCAGCAGAAAACAAAAAAATTCCTACGTTGGAACCTCCTAAACTGCCCAAGATCTATCTATGTAGTAATGCGGTAATGGCCGAGCGTACAGAATACATACCCTTATAGACCGTACGTGGTTAATGTTCCGAGGGGAACATGGTTGAAGTAGTCAAACTCGTAGCCGACCTCAAGGTCGTGATGCTCCTTCCAGGTCACCCCTTGCTCCTTCTTCATCGTGCAGCAGCTCCGCCTCACGACATCTAAGGTGCCTCAAGTGAGGTCCCTCGTGGTTCCGTACACATACGGTGTATGATGACGACCTCCGGCTCATTGATCCCTGTCGGGAGTGTGGAAGTAGATCTCCGGCTTGGAATCTCTCCCGTGCAACGGCGTGCTACAGGTGCAGTGTCTCTTGCATGGACAGTCCTTACTTGCGACCGTGCCAACGCATGGACACGAGAGAGAGAGGGAAGGAGAAAGTCAACCAAAGGACTTCTCCAAATATTGGTGTGTCAAATCCCACCCATGGGCACCCCTTTATATAGGGGGAGGGTGGTGTGCCCTCCCCTTTGGGTTTCCCATGTTGGACTAATCAAGGGAGAGAGGGGGAGGCGCCTTGAGCCTCATGGGCCAGCCAGCCAGGGGTGGGCCCCACCCTGCGCACAGCCCTAGACTAGCCGGGTGGGCCCCTTGAGGCGGCTAGGCCTTGGCCCTTCCCTCCTTCGGTTTTCCCTCATGGGCCCTTTTTCTGGGAGTTTGGCCCATTAGTGGAATACCCCTTCAAATTAGATTTTAATATTATATTTAATATTAATTACATTAATTAACATGTATATACATATTACAAAATCCGACTTGACCTGAAACACCTTTCAGTTCCCTTTCGATTTCCTCTGAACGACTTTGGAACTTTCCCGGAACGATTCCGGTTCTCTCACGGAACTTTTCCGGTTTCCTTTTCTCTTTCATATGGTGATTCCAACTTACAGGGGATCTCTAGCTCATCGTACCCTTAAGTGTATTTCCCCACATCTCGGGAATGGCACAGACATGATCTCCATCAATGATAAATAGCGGAACCGGGATGCCCATAATGACCCCTGTGCATTCCATGATGATAATGTCGTTTGAATCGTAAACAGTCGTTTCCCATTCCCTTTGTCACTTGATACCTAGTTCACCCGAGATTTGATCTATGGTATCCCCATACCTTCGTTCGATCTCGTTACCGATGAACTTGTTTTCTCGTTTCCGTGGCATTGCATTCCGTGACCCAGTCACACACTTGCAAGCTTCATTAATGCAACGCCACCGAGATGGCCACATATGTATCTATCAGTTACATGGATTGGAAAATCCTGGTCTTGATATGTACTCCTCTATGCTCCCCTTTGGGAAACATGAGTAGCACCTTTTCGATCACCCAGTCAAGGTGTGATACTTGATAACCATCTAAGCTCCCTCTAGAACGGTGATTTGCATTATCTCACAGTCTAAGGATCAGGTTGCGAGGTTTCCTTAATTTATCATTAATGGTGAACTTTGTAACTAGATCTCATTAAGATACAACTGTTTGTGTTGTTTGTCTATCACATCATTCAACTAATGACGTGACCTCATTGTCAATTGGCATAAATGTCCATGATCTCGTAACCCTAGATCATCCTCATGACCAATGAACTAGTTCGCTAGAGGTAACTAGAGACTTTGTTTGTTTACATACCACGCGTGTATTAACATTTCGTATTAATATAGTTATAGCACAATATAAAACTATTACGAACTAATTGAGATATGACAATAAAAAGGTATTTATTATTTGCCTCTAGGGCATATCTCCTTCAGTCTCCCACTTGCACTAGAGTACAAATAATCTAGCTCGCATTTTACTCATCATAAACCATATCATATATGCGTTTATTAATCATGCATGCTTATGGAAACATCATGTCCATGTTCTGTTTTACCAGATCATTATGTCTTTGCAAATTGTTAATGTCTTCCTAAATTTGACATTCATACCATTATCTCATAATGGGTTGAAGTATTCGTTTGGTGACAAAGTGATACTTTGTTTCTAGTGTTTATAATGATGGTTGTTTTCACTATTTTCATCTAAACTTTGAAACAAACTTTGCAATCCTTTGTGTATATACGTCAATTGTGGCAGCAGAACGAGATCGGTTTCTAGGAGCCTACAGTGACTTTAGATCAACCTCAAGGGCTTTCTCATGGGCACTATGCCCTGGGACAGATCATTCTACATTAAAAGCAAACTAGCCCCTCCATAACAATATACATCACATCAGATGGAGCATTTATACTTCTATATCTATGTAGATCCTAGTGCATGAAATGCAACTATGCCACTTACTTTGCTTCTTGCCCTTTAAGTGTAAACTTATTTCTGGTTCAGTGATTAACTCAAGAATCACTTCAAGATATGTTCTTACAGTTAAGATCTTCTCCTTCCAACTAGAATTTTGGGTCACATTATGTCGAGTATACAATATGGTTGTATGGAAGAACCTATGACTGAGGCATAGGACATGCAACACATCTCTTTCTTCCTTTTAACCATCGTTGTAATACCAATACAATGCTTCATATCGTAAGAACTTATTTCTTACCTTGTTCCATTCTGAACTTCTTCAAAATCTTGCTTAGGACATTCTGAACATCTTCAGAATCAAGTCCAAGAAGCATTCGACATTCAATGTTTATTAAATTCACCAATCTATCTCGATAGATCTCATTGTTTAATAACTTCAACTTCATCCCAATTTATCTACTTAAATGTTATTAACACCAATCACATCATTCACATATGCCGTCTACATATCCTAGAATGATTTTACGCTCCCACTCAAATATGGCATCCATATTTGAGATCCAGGGATTTCACTTAGCTCCCACTCAAAATATGTCTACTACATATTAAGATTTGGCCAAGCTACTTAGCTCCCACTAAAAATATGTCTCTTACATATTAATATTTGGGAAAGCTAATTAGCTCTCACTCAAATGCAGGTCCTCTCGATAATCTTGGACATTCCAAAATTCTTTGATCATCATCAAATTGAGAATTCTAGCTACGAGATTCCAATATCCATATATTGCAGGTGTAAATCCAATAGACTCAAGCATCGCTACATTGTAGTCAACTCCTTGAATTTTTCCATACTTTGTGACAAATCGAGCTTTACGTCTCCATTAAGTTTCATTTTCATATTATGACTTTGAAGTCATTTCGAAATATCAAGTAAACTTCTTTACTTAATAAGATCAAGTAACATATTACTTTGCAATCTTAAATGCAACTTAATATATGATTTTATGACTCCTAGTCATTTCTCGTACTTAGGTCCATCACGCTTCTTTCTATTTCATAGGTATATCTTGTTCAAATAACATAACAAGTGAATCAATAATACAATTCCGCAAACTTGCAGAATATATCATTGAATCTTATTTTCTTAGTAAAAGTATTCGTTGAAACTTTATGATCGTTATCAATAGTTTCTCCTCTATTTGAAGAGTTCGGTTTCACGAAACAAATTCCGCTGTGCCACTCAACAATCAGGAGATAAGGTCAAACACCTTGTTTTGAACTTTTACATTCTTCCACCTTTATCTTCATCAAGACACATCAACTTTGGACAACAACATGTTTGCCCCTTGTGGAACATGTATTCATAGTTGCCTATGAATATGCTACAAAGACTTGTTTATTCGCCACGATTTCGAATTATCGAAACCTCTAGAAAATTGAACATGCCATAACTCTTATGGTGTTGTTTCCACGAATCTTTAGATGTTTCTTTGTATGTCAACCGGGTGTTTGCTCATTTCGATCTCTAACGCTAAATGATAACTATAACCCTGATAAGAGATGATATTATATCATATGTATCTAATCCATAATGATTATGATATTTAGACATTTCAACACTTTGAAATTGTCCAATTATTATAGTTTGTGAAACATCTTTCACGAGTCCTTTGATGCTAAAATTAAAATAAATACTTTAGTCATGTCGATCAAATAGAAGAGACTTTTGTATTCTTGTTAATTCAATATGCTCCTTCACTTTGAAATCTTTTGAACAATTCAAAACAGTTCCAAACTCATGTTTCATTAAGTAAATATTAAATCCACAATTTAGTATGAAATAATGATTTACACTATTTGTTGAAAATACGTTACATCACTATGTATAAGATTCAACAATAATGATTTCCACTATCTTGTTGAAAATATGATACATCATTATGTATAAAGTTCAATATTTCTTTGCATATCACCATTTTACCAGAATGCGGAGTTTTAGTCATTCTGCCCAACGAGGCATGGTTTTGCAAAGTCTCTAGATTAAGAATCTAAGACCCTGATCTCCATTTGTAATGAAGAACATGCAATAACCAAAATGACTTAACCTATACTGCCATATCATAATTAAACTTTGGATATGTTTTAGCATTCTAATCCCTTATAAATGCTTAAACTATTATCATTAACATAGTGATGAGAATAACTCATTCATAATCGTAATGTGACCATAAAGGTATTATTCATAAGAATAATACAACTGGCTTGTAACTTATTCATATGAACAATCTTCTCGACAAAAGCAAGACACACAAACAAAGATTAGAAAATTATGTTCAAGTCCACTAATCCAAATGATAATCTTTGATGAAAGGGGTGATGTTGGCCATAAATTGTTTGGCTTGCCGTCATCATGCCACATTGCCTCAATTCCAGCAATTCTCAAGCAGACCATCATGTTTTCACAAAACGGGACAAGTATCCAATACTTATATAAACTGCAACAAGTTTTGCAAGAATTACATTTATAACTTTGTATATCTAACATATACCCTTTTTCATTCATGACCTCCGTTGCAATTAAGCCCTTCTGAGAGGTCATAACTCTAATGCAAGATTACTAAGTGTCTCCCCAAATATTCTCTGTTTCATCCATCATGGAAGAAAACTCATCCAACGGCTCATACTTTATGTGCCAGATCTTGCAGAATACAGGATTGTAATCCAACTCTCCATCGAATGGAGAATGATTATGGAGAACACACAAACATTGCAGAGTCATCGGATTATCTCCTAATGGTCATTGTATCAAGAAGATAAGATCACCTTTTACGAGGATATCCCTCGGGCATGGGTATTAATCTATGACGTTCGACCCTTTCGCTAAGTTCCATATCAAGCAATAAATTTCCCATGGTCGCAAAGGACCTCAATGGGATAGGCCATGATCTACTAAGATATTTGCAAACATACATCTAGACTAAGTTCATAATATGAGTTCAATCCTAATTGAGCTCCCACTAAAATTGTCATCCCCTGGACAATTTTAGTGATCACATGATCCCAATCCTCTGCACCTCCCCCGGTCATCATGGCCATCAGTGCATCATCAAAGGTAGACATTCCCCAATGTCAATCACATCAACCATGTGAATCATGCTTGACCTTTCGGTCTCTTGTGTTCCGAGGCCATGTCTACGCATGCTAGGCTCACCAAATCTAACTTGGGTGTATTTGCTGTGCAACATGGCTTACACCCACTGTATGCAAATGTAGATATGTCTAGCCCCCAATCGTCATGGACGGCTTCATCATGGCAAACTTTCTTGGTGGTGCACACACAAGGGGAACACTATCATTGGAATTATATAGGGATTATCTTATTTGCTACCGTTGAGTATATTATACTAGCATATAATAAGATGTAAAATAGGTATCAACATCACATGTATATTGTGATATGATATGGTCCTTCTTCTTGCGCCTTGATCTCCATCAAGCACTCCAGCATGATCTCCATCTTACCCCTGGTTTGATGCCAAGTCCACAACACTGCCAGCAGGTCGTCCATCAGAATGATGGCTATTACTATACTACTTAGTAACATAAAAGTAAATTACTTTACCTTCATAACAACCAATACCATATCATAACACAAGCCCTCCTGCAAAACAAAGTTAGACGCCTATTGACGAGGGTTCAACTCATCAATGCCCATTGTTATGGACTTGGATTTTGGAGAAGAAGGGAGCGCTGGAAGCATCAATCGGCTAGCAAACAAGCACACAAGGACGCAAAGTTTACCCAGGTCTAGACCTCGTAGAGGTCCCTACTCCTGCTTGTCTGCTCGTGGAATTAACGAAGGAATCAAAGATTACAATGGTGCGCAGATGCAATCTGGCGAGGGTTGCGTGTGTCCTCCTCGCCGCCCCCTCCTAGCCTTTATATAGATAGGCTAGGTCTCGGGTAGCAGGTCGAGTCGGTTATAGGTTAGAGTTTTCCCTTTAAACTTTCTATCTTTAGCTTCTTCTTGTTCTGCAAGCAATCGAGAGTCCATAGGTTACTCGAGTTCTCCATTTGGGCCTTGGAAACACCGTGGGCTTCCGCTGTATTTAGGTCGTATATACCAAGCTCGAGTACCTGTAGGGTATACCCATGTCCGTAGCCCCCGAGTGTCCAGTGGAATCACAGATTCGACTAGGGACTTTATGAAGCCTTTTGAGTGCATGATTGAGTATTTTTTCGACTGCTCTATTTGTGTCATAGGGATTGTTGATGTGCGTGCCTGATTTAACCGATGTACCGGTATCAGTTAACTACCTTAGGGTAAAACAACGCAATCTACTCGAACTCGAGTCCCCAGACTCGAATTCGGAAAAGTGCTGGTGTAATTCGACTCAAGCCGCGGAGGTCTTACAGGAGTCGAATTCCAGTATATGGGTGTGAGCACTCGACGCGTCCGTCAAGGCATGTTCATCGTACCTGTAGGCACGGATACATTTCTGGTAGTGCGTAGCGGATGCGTTGCCAGGCCTTATTCAGGTCTTATCTTCACGCTACAAGCGTGGCATCCAAATTTTGTCATCGCGAAGATGATTCGGGTGACCCGGGAGATGCAGTCTCTTTGTAGGGAAAAATCATGAGGCAGTGTCGCCATAAACTTCGAGTGTGGATGTTATCGACACATAGTATGACGTACAGATAATCATAGGGTGCGCGACCAGCTCTCCCTATGGGAGTAGCCCCCGAGTGCCTGGTTGAGTCGAAGACTCAGGCAGGGACTAAAGAACTTTTGCGACTGTTGTTGTCTTTTTGTTTGCTGGTTTCAGTCGAATTTATTTCCGGCGCTCCCTATGGGAGTAACCCATGTCCATAGTCAAATTCCGATTTTGATTGATTGGGTATGCTTTGAATGTCCGTATTCCTGCAGAAAAAAAGAAAAAATCGTAGGGTGCGTGACCAGCGCTCCCTATGGGAGTAGCCCCCGAGTGCTTGGTGGAGTGGAAGACTCGAGCAAGGACCAAAGTAGTTGAAGTCTTCTGCTGCTCAATTTCCTGATGACATCAATGCTGCTGATGGGATGATCTCGGTTGCCCGCGTGAGCGGGTTTGACGGGACATGACGAGCGGTGGGTCCCATTTTCTAACCCTGACTTGATCGGGCGTGCGTAATCTTTGTTTTAACTGCGCCTCCTCGATTTCCGCATGTAATGGGGGTAGTGGGGGACGGTTCGCGCTTCGGGTCCTCCACGTGTCGATCACGATGGGTGCCATGCGTCTGATAGGGTTTTTGCTGGCCATTGGATTACATCTTTTAGGGGGTTAAGTAGCAGTGCTGCAGCGGTAATTTTTCCTATCTGCTCGTTTCTCTGCCTTTGCCTCCACCTCCATTGTTGCTCTTCTCTGCCTCCGAGAGTTCGTTCCGTTCGCGGTGCTGGACCAGCTTTGTGTTTTCCCGAGCTACTTTCTTCATTCTCATCGCCTCCTCAATATGGGGAAGAAGAAGGGAGGTACCGCCGCTGAGTCTGCTGCCACCACTGCTACTGCCAAGAAGAAGGGCGGCTCCGCCACTGCGGGCACCAGCACCGCCGTCGCCGGGAAGAAGAAGGGCGCGGGCACTCGCGTCACCAATGGCGTGTGGCGCGCGTCTATTATCAAGTCGTCTAAGCTCCCTCTCCTGCGCCAAGACGGAGTTATGTCTTCCGCGGTCGCTGACTCGCGAGTCCCAGGTGGTGAGGTAACCCCTTGTCCTCCTGCTGGTTTTCGGGTGATGTTCCTAGCATTCATCATCCGCGGTCTTTCTCTGCCCCTGCATCCTATCTTCAGGGGCCTCCTTTGTTTCTATGGGCTCCAGCTACACCAGCTGTCCCCCAACTCCATCCTCCATGTTGCTTGCTATATTACACTTTGCGAGTGATGGCTCGGAATCGAGCCACACTTTGGCCTCTTCAAGCGTCTCTTCACGTTGAAGCGCCAATCGGCGTCTGGCTCCATAGTCTATGATGTACGAGGTTGTGGTATCCACGTCAATTCCTCCGTCACGTATTTTGACATTAAACTCATGGCGTCCGTCCAAGGGTGGAGGGACAAGTGGTTCTACGTCCGCGACCAGAAGGCCGACGAAGACCACTTCGGACTCGCGCCTTTCGATCCCGTGACACCGTGCAAGAGGAGGCGCTCCTGGAAGAACGTCGTGATGCCTGGTGAGTCTACAAAGACAGATGTGATGTACGAGCGTGTCTGCAACCTCGAGAGTCGCATGGGTAAAAAAGAGGGAGGTTGTGCCCTTATTCGCATGTGGTTGTGCCGTCGCGTCCAGCCTCTGCAGGCCAGAGTCCACCCTATGTTCAAGTGGGCTGGCGCGGACGATGTCACTCGCGTATCTGCCGATGGCATTTCCATGAGTGAAGTAGATAAGAGGGTGCGACTGCTCACCAAGTACACCACCAAGGATGTGCTCCCTAGTGAACCAGTCATACCTCCATTCGATGCTGCTAATCCTCCTCCTGAGGTATGGTTGTGCTACGAAGTACCGTTGTTTGTCAAATGCTTCTTTTTCCTTGACTTGTGCTAACTTGTTGTCTGTATGCAGGATTGGAAGGTGTCTCCCTGTATGCCCCCTCTTCCTAAGGGGGTTATTCCTCGTGAATCTTTAGAAGAGGACGAGTCGGAGTCGACCGTCCCATCTGATGTGGAGGAGGAAGCCCCCGATTCTAGCAGTCCGGACAATCGCAGGTGTTCGCGCAGCGAGTATTCAGATGCATCATCTCCTTCGACTCCAGAAGGCCCAGCTATTGGTGCAGAGTCGCCGAAACCTGCCGTTCCCGTGAGTGTTGTGGCACCGTCTTCCCGCAAGAAGATGCGGCTGCCGAAGGAGTCATTGTCGGAGTCGGAGGGCCAAACCTTCGATTTTGACAAGTTTGATTGGTAAGTATACAATTCTTCTTTTTGGTTCTTCTTTGGAATTGCATTATCTTGATGTTGGTTTTGTTCAGCAGTCAATCGGCATCGTCATCTTCTGGCGACGTCCAATTTTTGAAAGAATCTGGAGTCACGACCTCCGAGGCCAAGAAAGTGGCTGAGCGGACTCCTTCTCCTCCATTTGCGGCCCACTCTAGGCATAATTCATCAAGTTCTTCGCACGATGTGGAGCATCAGATGGTTGTCTGGACGACTACGCGTCAATCGACTTCAGAGCCATTGGAGGATCATGTATGTGTAGTGTTGCTTCGTTTGATTTTTGCAGTCGAATTTATCATCCATACCATCTGCTGAACCTTTGTTGTTTCTTCCGTTGCAGCCTATTGTGAAGGAAGTTGCTCGCTTGGCGGAGCAGGTGCTTGCGATGGGTCGCCAGCATGCAATGCTGGACAATCGCCATCACGTGGTTGAAAGTGAGTATTTTTGCTTCTTCTTCTTCATCCTTGTGATATACTCGACTGACGGTTTGTCTTTGTTTGTTTCGCAACTGAGCATAATGCGCTCCTTCGTGATGCTGCTTCCCTCGAAAAGGCGCTCGCCGCGGCGGTGAAGAGCCGTGATGAGGCAGTCGCAGCACATGACGAATCGCGGAAACGCGAAGAGGATTTGCACACCTCCATCGTAGCTAGAGAGAAGTTGTTCAAAGAACAGCTTTTCTCGATTGCCAAGACTCTTTCAGGTATTCCCTCGTCTGGATTTTCATTGTGTCCCTTCTTTTGAATTTGTTATTGTGCTGACTTTTGTGCCAACACTTGGTTCATGTGTAGATGCTGGCGGGCTGAGCTTCGATGCCCAGGCGCTCTGTCGTGATGATGCCTTGGCAGGTGCCATCTCGGTAGTCAAAGATCGTAGTGCTTCCATTCAGGGAACGCTGATCAAGGCCAAGGGCGTACTCAGTCGCCTTCGTGAGGAGCTGGCACCCAAAGCTGAATTAATCGAAAATGTAGATGATCTGGTGGAGTCTCTTGCTGGACGCATTCCTACAGGCTTCAAGAATTCACTCCGTGCGGCTGGCGCTTCAATGTCACTCATGATGGTTCAGGCCCATGGAGTCGAGATTGATCTTGCCGTGGTCTCCAAGGCAATGCCTATCAACGCGGATGGCCAACAGGTAGTCTTTGCTCCTTTCGCAACTGCATGTGGCAAGTACGGACCGCAGCTAATCAACACAGTTGCAAAGTACTCTGAGGAGCTGCAGGAAGCCAAGAAGGCGGCGAAGGCTACGGCGTCAGGGGCCGGCGGGAAGTCTGTGGCATCTGATATTGCCACAGACTCGATGAGGCCCCCAAAACCAAAGTCTAAGTCGAAGAAGCCAGTTGCTCCTTAGTAGTCATATCTGTAATAGTTAATAGCATGTCTTTTGTTTGGAACATGCCGTTGACGAGTGTATCTGTTGATACTTTATTATGCTTGAATGCACTCGAGTCTTTTGTCCATGTATTGCTTTAGTCTTCTTATTATCTCTTGCTTGGCTTGTGATAGGGCACATCGAGTGGTCCTTCAAGTGAACCTCGGAATATGCCATCCACTGATGATACCTTAGCGTAGTCGCGCTCGAGGGTGGATGAGTTGTCTCTGCTCTCGCGATTCCGTGACCGCGTTAAGAAGTTGGAGCGCAAACTGCCCGTGCTCCGTGGTAATGAGGATGTATGGAAGTCGAGGGCGGAGAAGGCCACTGCCCGAGAGCAATATCTGCTAGGGGAGGTGGCGCAGTTGGGCGACCAATTCAAGTGTTAGCTTTCTGCTTCCTTATCTTTTCTTGTAGCCACTCGTGGTACTTCATTGTCTTCATACTTTTGCCTTTGCTTGATATAGTTTTCAGTGCACACCATCCGCAAGATGAGAAGGGCAGGATTGCCATTCGCATGAATGATCTGACCCAAGAGCAGCTTCAGGCGAGTGGGTACTTCTAGGTAGATCATGATCACGTAATTGCACTGGCGCCCCTGCAGGATCATGCTTCGCGAGTGCTTCACTTCCTGAAGAAGTCGCAATCGTGCTTAAGGAATATATATCAGACAATGTTCCCGTTGGACGTCGTTCCATCGAGCCGGCTGGCCCTTCTTGCAAAACTTCAAGACTTGAGTGCAGTCCGCGAGTGTGTAAGGCAACAATTAGTGGCTGGTACTAAGGCTGCTCTATCGCTGGTGTGACTACACATGCCTGATGTGGATGTTGCAGCGGTTGCTGCCGGTCCGCCAGTGCCGCCAGCAGGTTCGACCTGGAACATGGTTCCTCACTACCAGGCGGTGGATCGCTCAGCGGAGGAAATCTTCGACTTCTTCGAAGAGTAGACAAACGTTCCTTTGTTACAACAGTAGTTTAGTTTGTATCCTCCATATAGTTGCACCTGTGTTGTAAAGTTCATATATATATGTTGTGTATAATTTGATTGACATTGATGTATGTAAAGAGCTTGTTAGCTTACGAGTGCGTTGCACTTATGCGATTCCTTTTCGTTAGCCTGACTTGTGTTTATCTCAGCACCTTGCCAACCTGTCAGGTGCATTGCAACTGGGTTGGTGTTTGTCAAGGGTTCGATTAGTGCGTCAGCTACTCAGGATATTGCGTCGGTTCGTAGAATAGATGTGTATAGGGTGGCGTGGCCCCCGAGTGGATAATTTGCCAAAATAAAAGAACACAGAGTTTGGGGCACTTAGCTTTATTTATTCGCAGGATAGTACGAGGTACAATGTGTGGGTAAGTAGCCTTGGCTGAATAGCCTTATTTGCAATGTAAGAAATAAAAGATAACTACGGGTAGAAGCACCGCAGTTGCGCGACGTTCCAGGGATTGGAGTACACGACTCCTGTTTCAAAATCTTTAAGGCGATAGGCGCCACCTAGGATTACTTCTGTAATCACGTACGGTCCCTCCCAGGGGGACTCGAGCTTGAGATGCCCTTGTTGTTTCAATCACAGGACCATGTCTCCTTCGACGAAGGACCTGGGGCGTAGCCTTCTGCTATGGTAGTTGCGCAGGTTCTGTTGGTAGATCGTTGATCTTTCCGCGGCGATTTCTCGTGCCTCATCAAGGAGGTCGACAGAGTCTTCGAGTGCAAGAGTTGATTCCTGCTCACTGTAAGCGACTACTCGCGGTGCTTTGTATCGTACTTCTACGGGTAGCACCGCTTCAGCACCATGCACCATGAAGAACGGGGTGTACCCCGTTGCACTTTTTGGGGTTGTGTGTAGGCTCCAGAGTACCGATTGCAGTTCGTCTGGCCAGCAGCCTGTGGCTTGTTCAAGTGGCCTGAGGAGTCGCTTCTTGATTTCGCCGCAGACGAGCCCTTTGGCCTTTTCGACCTGATCGTTGGTCTGTGGATGAGCTACAGAGGCATAGCTTACGTTGATTCCCAGGTTCTCGCAGAATTCTTGGAACTCCTTGGATGTGAAGTTTGTCCCATTGTCCAAGATGATGTTGTGTAGCACTCCGAAGCGGTAGACGATGGACTCGAAGAACTTGACTACGTTGGCTCCTGGTTGGTTAGTCACCAGCATGGCCTCTATCCACTTGGTGAATTTGTCGACTGTGACCAAGAGGTAGACATAGCCTCCTCGTGAGGACTTTGGGATCTTGCCGACCATGTCGAGTCCCCATTGCACGAAGGGCCAGGCCAATGGAATTGGCTGGAGCTCCGTGCCAGGTGCGTGTGGCTTATCCGCGAATCACTGGCAAGCATTGCATTTCTGGACGATGTCCTTGGCGTCGCGCATGGCCGTGGGCCAGTAGAATCCAGCTCGTAGAGCTTTGGCGACGAGGGCGTGACTACCGGCGTGGTGCCCGCAAGTACCCTCATGGATGTCGAGGAAACAGTTCTTCCATCAGCGTTTAAGACACATCGTTGGAGCACTCCTGTGATGCTACGCTTGTATAGTTTGTCGTTGATAATGGTGAATGCCTTGGATCGCCGTGCAATGTGTCGTGCATCAATTGGATCATCTAGTAGCCTCTTGCTGAGAAGGTATGTGATGTACGGTTGAGTCCAGGATGGCTCGATCATCATGACACTCATCGATCCTTCGAGTCCTGTGTCAAGCTCCAGGTCGTCGAGTGCCATTGGCTCATTGGGCGGCACATCCCCCGAGTCCGTTGTTGCGCTCGTTTTCTTCTCTACGGCCTTTGGCTTGATGGAGCCTTCGCAGATGCGCTCAAGAAATACCCCAGGTGGTATGGGTCGCAGGTAGAGCTAATGTTGGCGAGTGCGTCTGCCACTTTGTTGCTTTCGCGGCCTATGTGCCGCATCTCGCAACCGTCGAAGTCCCCTTCGAGTGTGTCGTAGAGGTTGCGGTAGCCGATCATATTGTCGTTCAGTGCGTCACACTCGTGCATTGTCTGGTTGATGACCAGCTTGGAGTCGCCGTATATTATGAGCCTCTTGGCGTTGCAGGCTTTTGCCATCCTCATCCCATGTAGCAGGGCCTCGTATTCAGCCTCGTTGTTGGAGGCGGTGAACTGCATTCGCAGAATAAATTTCAGCTTGTCTCCCTGGGGCGATGTCATTATGACACATGCGCCAGCTCCGTCCTTCCGCTTGGATCCGTCGAAGTGCATTGTCTAGAGGTAGGATATATCTGGTTTTTCAGGGAGCTGATTATCCATCCAGTGCACGAGGAAGTCAGGGAGAACTTGCGACTTGATTGCATCGCGTTTTTCATAGGTAATGTCTCGTGGAGACAGTTCGATCCCCCAAAGCGTGACTCGTCCGGTGGCGTCGGGATTGCTGAGGATATGTCCAAGTGGGGCGTCGTTGACCACCACGATTGGGTGTTCCTGGAAGTAGTGGCGCAATCGCCGGGTTGTCATGAAGACGCCGTACGCCAGCTTCTGGTAGTGCGGGTACCGCTGCTTTGTTGGCGTGAGTACCTCGCTGAGGTAGTAGACTGGGCGCTGTACCCCGTGGACATTGTTTTCCTCGGCTCGTTCTACCACGAGCACCATGCTAACCACCTGGTTGGTGGCGGAGATGTATAGCAACAGTGGTTCCCTTTCGCATGGGGTCACCAGTACTAGCGAGGTGGACAGTAGACGCTTGAGGTCTTCGAATGTTTCCTGTGCCTCGTTGGTCCACTCGAACTTGTCAGCTTTGCGGAGAAGTTGGTAGAAGGGCAGTGCCTTTTCGCCCATTCGACTAATGAATCGACTGAGCGTCGCGATTCGCCCAGCCAGCTGCTGGACGCCTCTTACGTTCTTTGGCTTCTCCATGGCCAGTATGGCTTTTATTTTCTTCGGGTTCGCCTCGATCCCTCTCGTGGAGATGAGATACCCGAGTAGCTGCCCATATGGTACGCCGAAGGCACACTTGTTCGGATTGAGCTTGATCCGGTAGCGGTCGAGATTGGCGAAGGTTTCGCGTAAGTCGTCGATTAGTGAAGCTTCCTCTTTGGTTTTGATTACGATGTCGTCAACATAGACTTGGATGTTGCGACCAAGTTGGTTCTTGAGGCAAGCCTGCATGCACCGCTGATAGGTTGCTCCTGCATTTTTTAGCCCGAAGGGCATTGTGTTATAGCAGAACACACCAAAAGGCGTTGTAAACGCTGTTTTATCTTGATCCTCTTCCTTCATTCGAATCTGATTGTAGCCTGAGTAGGCGTCGAGGAAGCAGAGGTGCTCACATCCCGCGGTGGAGTCGATGATCTGGTCGATTTGTGGCAGCGGGAAGTGATCCTTTGGGCAATGCTTGTTCAGAGAGGTAAAGTCCACGCACATCCATAGGATATCTGTGTCCTTTTTTTGTACTAGCACCGTATTGGCGAGCCAAGTTCTTTCCTTAATCTCGCGTATGAATTTGGCGTCGAGGAGTCTGTTGATCTCCATCCCGACCGCTTTTGCTCTTGGCTCAGACAATCGCCTAATTGTTTGTTTGACTGGCCTTGCGTCTGGGTTGACATTGAGTGCGTGCTCGACAAATTCCCTAGGAACTCCTGGCATGTCCGCTGGACACCAGGCAAAGATTTCCCAGTGCTCACGGAGGAATTCGATGGGCGCGAGTTCCTATGCGTGACTCAAGTTGTTGGCGATGAGGGCCGTCTTGGCGGGGTCCGATGGGTGGACCTGAACTTTCTTCGTGTGCACCGACGAGTTCAAGGATAGGTCGGGTGAACTTGGCCGGCTTAGGGGAGGCAGACTGTTGTCTGTTGACTCCTTTAATCTTGCGAGTTCTTCCTGCATGCCGAAGGACTGGGAAATTCTGTTGAATTCCCTGTCGCAACTATCAAACCTCCCGAAGCTCCCATTGATTGTGATGACGTCGTTGGGGCCTGGCATTTTCATCTGCAGATCGGCGTAGTGTGGCACTGACCATGAACCTGGCGAACGCGACACGTCCCAGGATGAAGTGGTACTGTGAGGGCCAGTCGACGACTTCAAAGTCTACGCGTTCGCGTCGAAAGTTTTTCGAAGATGATGTCGAGGTTGATTTTGCCAAGGGGATATACGCCCTTGCTTGGGACGATGCCGTGGAATGTTGTGTCCGAGGCCTCTAGGCAGGTCAGAGGGATACTCATTGCTCACAAGGTACTCGCGAACATAAGGTTGATGCCTCTTCCACCATCCATGAAGACGCGGCTCATGTCGAAGCCTCCAATTTGTGCCTCGAGTACGAGGGGACAATGGCCTGGACGAGGTACTTGGCACGGATGTTCGCGCTTGTCGAAGGTGATGCAGGAGTCGCTTCCACTGAGGTACTCAGTGGTGGATGGTAGTGAGTTTGTCGCCAGATTGACTTGGCGAGTGATGGCATTTTGCACCTGATTGGAGGGGCGGCCTTTTTGGATCATCATGGTGCCCATGGCCCGTGGGTACGGCTCGCCTCCGTGATGCTGGTCAGGCGCAGCTGCGTTTGGCGGTGGTCCGGGTGGTGGTGGAGGAGCTCCATGTGCCACCGCGCCTAGGGCGGCTCCGTAGCCCCTGTTGACTGCGTCGCCATTCATCCGAGCCATACCCTCATGAAGTTTGAGGAACTTGTGGCAGTCCTTTAGGAGGTGGCTGGATTTCTTTTTGCCGTCATGCTTGTCGATGTAGAAGTGCATAGTGCATGGCCCGGACAACTTGTCTTCAATGTATGCTGCGGGTGCCTCATCGCGAGTGCGACGCTGCCATACTTGCGTGGTTTTCCCGGAGTCACGGTGTCCACCGTTGCGGTATCCGCTGTTGCTGTTGTCGTCGCGTCTGTCAGCGTAGACGGCTGCAACCATGTTGACGTCGTCGCAGTCATCATAGATGCGCATTCGACATTTGCTTCGGCGATCGCGTCTGCACTCGAGTTCTGCTTCATCGTTAGAGTGAACACAATTTTTCACCGTATCTTCTCCATCTGCCCACCGATTCGCGATTTCCATCAGGTGGTCAATGGTTTTGGGCTTCGAGCGGCCCAGCTCTTCCCTAAGCTCTATGCGGCGAACGCCGCCGTTGAATGCATCGATTGCGCGATCCTCCGATATATTTTCTACGGAGTTCTTGATGATGGACCACCTCTGTATGTACGAGCGTAGCGATTTGCCTGACCTTTGCTGGTAGCACCTCAGTTCTTCGATTGACGCGGGCCTTTTGTACGTGCCCTTGAAGTTGCGCACAAAGCTGTAGACCAGCTCTTCCCAGCTTCAAATGGATCCGCGTGGGAGGTTGTTGAGCCATGCTCGGGTGGCGCCCTGTAGCTGTAGCTGCAGGCATTGCATGGCCATGCTTTGACTCCCCCGTGGAGCCTGACGGAGGAGATGTGGTCCTCCAACCAGATTTTCGGGTCCTGTAGGCTGTCAAACGTTGGGTTCTCCGATGGGAGCTTGAACCCTTTGGGCATTCGCTTTTGCCTGATGGCCTTGCTGAAGCTTCTGGCGCCACAGAGCTCCACGTCTTCGTCTTCTGAGTCAGTCGATCGGGCGTGTCGCGCCCTTGACTTGTCGATCTTGCGTTGCGTGATTTCATCACATGCATCGTAGTCGTGGTCGTGTCGCCGTGAGCGGCGGCGTCGAGACAGATCGTGACTGTCGTCACTGGATGAGGGCGAGGAATAGCGTTTTGACAGAGCCTTGTTTTTCTTCGGCTCTGGCATCGGCTCTTTGTCGAGAGCGGCCTCGATTAGTCCCAAGCATGCGATCGTAGATCGATGCATGGCAGCTCGAGGATCTCCAGCTGGCGGCTGGTTGTTGAGGAGGTACATGGTGGCCGCCATTACTGCGGCTTGCGGGGTTTTTTGGAAGCACATTGCCACGCGTATCCACCGTCATGGAGCCGAAGTCGAGGACCTTTGCGGCTTCTACACGCTCTTGTTCGGTGAGGTGGGCCAGTCGAGATCGCCTCTTGTTAGCGATGTACTCGTTGCACTTGGAGGAGGATCCTCCGTGGGAGGAGAGCCCAGCTTGCCGGAGGCTCGACTCGTCTGCCGCCTTTTTACACGCCTTGAGTTGCGCGATTGTATGCAATTGGCGTTTGTATTCTTCCTTCAGGAGCCAATGGTAGCCCATCAGCAGTTCTTGCGGGGAGCCGAAGGGTAGAGGGTTGCCTCGTAGGGCTTCTCAGCAACGGGCCCACTCAAGATCGTTGAGCCTGATCACGACACGCTCAGAAGTCTGCTCATTCACCATAGTTGGAGGTTCGACTGCCCCTCCGTTGTTAACGGGGGCGCCGTTAGTGGGGTCGCCGTTGGGTGGTCCTCCATTGGGTGGTCCGCCATTAGGTATGCCACCGTTTGGTGAGTCGGTTCCATTGCCACCGTTGCCCGTGTTGTCGCGATTAGCGGAGGAGTCGCCAGCGTTGATGACGGTGCACATGAAGTGGTTGGGGAAGCTGCTTCTCCCACAACTTTCAGATCCGGAACCGTAGGCTCCATCTTCAGTTGCTAGATCGCCCAAATCGGATTCACGACTGCTGTTGCTGGCCGTATTCTCGACAGTTGTCGAAGCATTGAGCTTACTGAGGGTGCCGATCGGTGGAGGGACCATGATGCTGGAGCAATCGATGGTGTTGTCGGCTGGTCCGGCATGCGAAGCGTGCCTACCTAACCAACTTGGAAGCGGAAGCTCCCGATCGCCAGGCTAATTCCATCGCCCACGGACTTGAAAGCCGGGCGAGTGGTCGGCGTGTGGATGGTGAAGTCGAACGCGCCGAAGAGCTGGCGAATCTCCACTGTTGCAGAGTTGTAGATCACAGTTGATGGGGCCAAAGAAGCCGCAACATCAGCACTCCCAATTCCCACAGACAGCGCCAATTGATGAGGGTTTAACTCATCAATGCCCATTGCTATGGACTTGGGTTTTGGAGAAGAAGGGATCACTGGAAGCATCAATCGGCTAGCAAACAAGCACACAGGGATGCAAGGTTTACCCAGGTTCAGGCCTCATAGAGGTCCCTACTCCTGCTTGTTTGCTCGTGGAATTAACGAAGGAATCGAAGATTACAATGGTGCGCAGATGCAATCTGGCGAGGGTTGCGTGTGTCCTCCTCGCCGCCCCCTCCTAGCCTTTCTATAGATAGGCTAGGTCTCAGGTAGCAGGTCGAGTCGATTACAGGTTAGGGTTTTCCCTTTAAACTTTCTATCTTTAGCTTCTTCTTGTTCCGCAAGCAATCGAGAGTCCGTAGGTTACTCGAGTTCTCCATTTGGGCCTTAGCAACGTCGTGGGCTTCCGCTGTATTCAGGTTGTATATACCAAGCTCGAGTACCTGTAGGGTATACCCATGTCACCTATACTTTATCTTTGCAAGTTTTACGTGGTTGTTAGGGCTTCCGCAATAGAACCGTTTCTACAACGAACTTTCTGACCACAACATGGATCCTACAGTTGTCTCTATTACACCCCTTTCGGGGCCCTCCATTGTAAATGCTATATTAACTATTGAATGAGAGACAGAAACCCACTAGCCACTTATACGGTACAAGCCGTATGTTGAGCGTGGAACCAGTCTCGCGTACGAATACGCGTAAGGTCGGTCCGAGCCGCTTCATCAAACAATACCGCGATATAAATAAGTACACGTTAGAGGGTAACAACTAAGGGATCAATGCCCGCACAATACTTGTGCGTACTGGCCGTACAACACTCCTACTCATAGATCGGCTCTGATACCACTGAAGGGTTCCGCAGCAGAAAACAAAAAAAATCCTACGTTGGAACCTCCTAAACTGCCCAAGATCTATCTATATAGTAATGCAGTAATGACCGAGCGTACAGAATACATACCCTTGTAGACCATACACGGTTAACATTCCGAGGGGAACATGGTTGAAGTAGTCGAACTCGTAGCCGACCTCAAGGTCTCGATGCTCCTCGCAAGTCACCCCTTGCTCCTTCTTCATCGTGCAGCAGCTCCGGCTCACGACATCCAAGGTGCCTCAAGTGAGGCCCCTCATGGTTTCGTACACATACGGTGTACGATGACGACCTCCGACTCCTTGATCCCTGTCGGGAGTGCGGAAGTAGATCTTCGGCTTGGAATCCCTCCAGCGCAACGGCGTGCTGCAGGTGCGATGTCTCTTGCATGGACAATCCTTACTTGGGACTGTGCCAACGCATGGAGACGAGGGAGAGAGGGAAGGAGAAAGTCAACCAAAGGACTTCTCCAAATATTGGTGTGTCAAATCCCACCCATGGGCACCCCTTTATATAGGGGGAGGGAGGTGTGCCCTCCCCTTTGGGTTTCCCATGTGGGACTAATCAAGGGAGAGAGGGGGAGGCGCCATGGGCCTCATGGGCCAACCGGCCAGGGGTGGGCCCCACCCCACGCACAACCCTAGGCTGGCCGGGTGGACCCCCTTGAGGCGGCTAGGCCTTGGCCCTTCTCTCCTTCGGTTTTCCCTCATGGGCCCTTTTTTCCTAGGAAGTTTGGCCCATTAGTGGAATACCCCTTCAAATTAGATCATAATATTATATTTAATATTAATTACATTAATTAACATGCAAATATATATTACAAAAAATCCGACTTGACCTGAAACACCTTTCGGTTCCCTTTCGATTTCCTTCGAACAACTTCGGAACTTTCCCGGAATGATTCCGGTTCTCTCACGAAACTTTTCTGGTTTCCTTTTCTCTTTCATATGGTGATTCCAACTTACAGAGGATCTCTAGCTCATCGTACCCTTAAGTGTATTTCCCCACGGCTCGGAAATGGAACAGAAATGATCTCCATCAATGATCAATAGCGGGACAGGGATGCCCATAATGACCCCTGTGCATTCCATGATGATAATGTCGTTTGAATCGTAAACAGTCGTTTCCCATTCCCTTTGCCACCACTTGATACCTAGTTCACCCGAGATTTGATCTATGGTATCCCCATACCTTCGTTCGATCTCGTTACCGATGAACTTGTTTTCTCGTTTCTGTGTTATTGCATTCCGTAACCCAGTCACACGCTTGCAAGCTTCGTTAATGCAATGTCACCGAGATGGCCACATATGTATCTATATGTTACATGGATTGGCAAATCCTAGTCTTGATATATACTCCTCTATGCTCCCCTTTGGGAAACCTGAGTAGCACCTTTTCAATCACCCAGTCAAGGTGTGATACTTGATAACCATCTAAGCTCCCTCCAGAACAGTGATTTGCATTATCTCACAATCTAAGAATTAGATTGAGAGGTTTACTTAGTTTATCATTAATGGTGAACTTTGTAACTAGATCGCATTAAGATACAACTGGTGGGTTGTTTGTCTATCACATCATTCAACTAATGATGTGACCTCATTGTCAATTGGCATAAATGCCTATGATCTCGAAACCCTAGATCATCCTCATGACCAATGAACTAGTTCGCTAGAGGTAACTAGAGACTTGGTTTGTTTACATACCACACGTGTATTAACGTTTCGTATTAATACAGTTATAGCACAGTATAAAACTATTACGAACTAATTGAGATATGACAATAAAAACCTATTTATTATTTGTCTTTAGGGTATATCTCCTTCAGTAACTTGATCTAATCTCTCCATGCATGATCATTGTTTGATTGACACCACCAAGTGGAGGTAGATGAGAGAGATGTGATAATACTGACAATATATCACAACATATGAATCATTGCACTAGTGTTTAGAATGTTTTCCATTAAAAAGTATGATGTATGTAGGTAATGGGTGGCCGAGTGACAACGGCATATGTATGGAGTGACAGTAATGTAGTCCAACATCCTTTATCTAGGGGTAAAAAGGAAGAAGTGTGATGTGGGTGTGACAAAAACCAAATGCTAGCCTTATTGCAAGGGTGACCTAGTAACACAAAGGAGTACTACTTTCACCTATGTGTTTTATGACATGTTATCACCATAAAAGTACCATTAAAATATGACAATTGTGTGTACCTTTACTATATATAACATGATAATCACCATAGATGGAGAAGAGAGGATTAAGTGAACTCATGAACCCATGTCCATTGTTCCTATAAAAGAAAACCTTTGTCTTGTCCTCTTGCATTGAAGAGGATTGGGACACTTTTATATTCTTGTTTTGTTACATTAAACTTTCAACCATTAAAACAACCATCTTATTCCTTAAAACTTGTTTAGTGCATAATCAACTAAAACTTGTGACACTTTAGTTGTAGAGAATAGATAGATTTTCCTTCTTACTCCCACGGCTTTCACATTGAGAGGTACTACGGTGATCTCCTGCACTTGGGGGTTATCCATGTGTTGTGTTAAATACACTAACAGTCATGTACTTGTCGGGCTGACTCGATTTAGTTCTCGTACTCGGAATTTGCTGAATTTTGTCTGGGTACTTGTGAATTGGGCTCGATTTAGTACTAATCCATGTTTGGTGTTGAAATTGCGCTGATTCGGACGCCACGTGAACTGGGATCTTGCAGGAACACCCTCGCACATCTAGAACTTTTTTCCACTACCAGATATTTGCACCTATCCCACTCCCCATCAGATCCATTATGCCCCACGATATTACAGATCCTTTCAGCACAGAGAGTTCTATTTGAGGGAGGAAAAAAAGAAGGACTCGATGGAGGCGGAGGCGACGGGCAGGTGATGAAGGTGGTGATCGTTGGACCAGAAGGAGGAGTGACATATTTACGATGGAAGGTTAACTAACGGTAACGGAGTAACCTGATAGGGGCTAACTGCAAATTTCGGGTCCATCTTCGCTCCTACAAGTGGGACACGCCTCCACGTGGCATCCCAGTCAGCGGAATTTCGATATCAAATATGGATTAGGACTAAATTGAACTCAATTCACAAGTACACGGGCAAAATTCAACAAATTCCGAGTAGGAGGACTAAATCGAGCCAGCCCGACAAGTAGAGGGGCTATCAGTGTATTTAACTCTTTCCTGTGTGGCCACTTGGCTGGGTTCTTTTTTTTAATGGATATTTAAACAAGTTGGGCTGGGTTTTTTTTTAATGGATATTTAAACAAGTTTTGTTGACCCAAACAGAGTTGTTTATTTTATTTTTAAAACAAAGCTAGAAAGGACGGGAGAGATTTATATTAAACCAAAGGAACAATTTAGAAAAAGCTAAAATATGGTTTGCAAAAATAATTTTAGGGTTATGAAAAATATTCCATAAATTTGCAACGCATATATAAAGTAAAAAAGAGGATGCGACCTAACATAGTTGTATGGTACAAAATATACAAAATATATTCGTAGAAATTATTTAGTATAACTTTTTTCTCTAAAATTTAAAACAAGTAAAATTTACGCCGCACCAGCTTTTCGTGGTCCCGTTGCAACGCACGGGTTTTTTGCTAGTCAGTAATAATACGTAAAACTTTCAGAACAATTCTAGTCAATAAGATGGATAAAATGAACACTGAACATATATTTCTGGTGAAATCCAGGTTAAGTTGAGAACTCAATGGTCAGAAAGCCAAACAGAAGATGACCACCAAGCAAAACTAATATACACCGTTACATTAATTCTGCAGTGTTCGCATAGTTCCTAAAACTGCTGGGGCAACAGAGCCGCTTGTATGGCACATCCATATGATCCCTTTGACGGTTCTATTCACTCAAGGTAACAAGAACTGTTCAACGAGTGTGCGGCTATTAATTACTGACCCCAAGGAATTCTGTGAAACTTGGGTATTTAGGCTCCCATCCAATATCAGCCCGAGTTTTCGAATTCTCCATCCTCTTCCCTAACGGACCATCCGTACCTGAAGAAAAGGTGGACTGACGATTATCCAACAAATGATTAATGTATGCACACCAAAACATGTCACACTGGAGCAGGTAAAAAACTAACCAGTAAAACCTTGAAATTCCATGTCAAATTTTCCACTTTTGTTAACACAGTCCATTATTTCTTGCCTGCAAAGTTCAGTTTTATTCATTTTAACGGACGGAATAAGTTGCCCATTTGGCTGTCAGTAGAGACATGATATACCAACAAAAAAGGGGCTAGTTAAGCGGCGGACTCAGCTTCCCTATAGCCTGGGCAGTTGCCGGGCTTCCGGCCGGCCGGCGCAGCTTAGGTTGATATTATTTGACTAAAATTTAGCTTATTAAGCCTCTTAATTTACAGTTTGCCTAGGCTTCACAATATTCTTGGGTCCGCCAGATGGATACATAAACAAACGGCCTACCACTAACCTGGAAAGGGGCTTATTGTCACAGCCCAAAAAGACACGACCCCGAGGTTTCTTTTTCATTATGGCAATTGCAAGGGACGCAGCATCCTGAAAATAAAATAATAAGTATATAGCATAAGATTGCAGCTCACGAGATGCGGACTGAACGATACACCACATCACCCCCATAACATCGATAAAAAAATGAGTATAAGGAGATGAATATGATGTAGATCATTTGACCTCATAATGGATCTGATTGATAATATGATCTGGTCGTGAGTCTAGTGTTCCCTTACTCAACCAGAAAAAATGAGCGCCTCTATCTATTTTGTGTGTCCTAGTCAAGGAAATTATGTAACAGTTCTATTCATCTTCTATTGAATAAAAGCACTGGGTTTATGCTTGTACTTTTGAACACGTAATATTTATAAGTTGAGGATATATAAAGTCCTGCAAGCCTGAGAACACAGCCTCCTGCCTCTAGCACAATATTTTCAGCTCTAAGAAGGACATCAGTACGAGGACCCCTGCCAATTGGAACAGATGGACAATCCTGCATAAGAGAAAAAATATTATGAGGTACTTGTGTGTTTCTAGGTAGAAGAAATGCTTCTACTGTGAACTATAATAAATTTTTAAGTTGCAACTATATTACTAGAACTTGTGAGTTTGATTCATTTACCGGAACTTTCTCACGTAAAACAGCCAGAACTGGTAGACACCTATGATCTATGCAGAATATGTAGTCTAGTAGTAATACCTCATTGCACAATCTGTTGTCACTGCAGTCATAGAGAGCAGTACTTGATGTAAACAAGAAAGAACCTTCACCACTCCAATTTGAGGCAGCCACTCTACATGCATTTTCTGAAATGAGAATGCATCACATGTCCATGATATGCAATTTGTTTAGCATAAAATAGATGCACATTGCATAATATTGTAGTGAAACTAGTCAAGTTGCTTCCTATCAGTTTATCGAGATGCAAAACTTGTGTAATTCATGAACAATGGAAAATCCTACAAACCAAATTGGTGATGCAGAGTGTGGACATCAGAAAAGGTTGGTGGCACCCATTTGCATATAATACAAGTAGTAACAGATTCTGTACAGTTTATGCATAGAAGAAACTTCCCTCTCATCCAAATTAATTGCCACAGTATGCAAAATGTTGCCTAAAATCTGTCTAGGTTCAATGAACCTGTGGCAACTAATTTGGGTTAGAGGGAGTATCTAAATTATCTGCGTGGAAGTTTTTTGGTATAAATCATAAAGGCCTAGTGGAGTTAGTTGTTCCAAGCACACTGTACATGTAAATAATTACTTGTAAAATAAAATTATGACAGTATGAAATCCTGTGGCAATATGTACACATGTAATTGAATTAGAATCCAGATAAAAATCACCTAGTTTATTAAAAAATACAAAGGTACCATAAAGTCCTGGGTCAACCATGTTACACCACGCCATGCATTTCCCTTTGCTACTCTGCACAGCATTTTGGTACTGACATTGTCACTAGTAACTCTGACATGTCCACCGCTGCACCTTGCAGTACACTACTGGACCATGTCCAAAATGTTTGGGCAGCCATCATCTCAGATTGCTTACCAGCCTGACTCGCTATTCATGCCACCATCCCCTACCATACATACATACATGCATCAACATAAATTTCATTATGTGAGTGTTCTCTTAACCAACGTTCACTATGGTTCTTGTGCCCTAAGGTTTATCTCAGCAATTAAACTTCCATTCTTCAAAAACTTCAGTTTCGACACAAGTTCGGTTTGAATATGAAACCTCTACCCAAACAGCCCACACATCGGAAAGCAACCACAAATTAGAGATGGGTACCAATGTTTCCAATTTTATTTGTTCTAAGATTTCTACCAGACCTATTGGATGGAATCATCATTACAATCACAAACACTTACCTCAAATCACCAGCATAATCATCAGAACGAGATGGAGGAGCACAGAAAATAACATATGGAGCCTTTTGAGAAATAGTGGATCCCTTCAAGGAGGGAATGATGCCAATATTGGTTAGCTCGCTGTGATGATCTGTGCTTGCAGTCTGGCCAAAAACTTGGCAGCCTGGATGTTCCTGTAGAAGATGAAGTTGAGTACTTAATTAGACAATTTGATAATGTGGTTCAATTTTACATCTTCACCTAGAAATTTAGCGTTACAAAAATATATCCAAAGTGGAAAAGAATAAACGTAAGAGATGTTATAATGTCACTTGTTTTGACAGGCAGGATTATGTATAACAGGTTGATGCAGGAAAGAGGTTCTTAGAGTTACTGTATCAACCACAGCTACTCATACCTTTAGCCACTTCTCAGCTACCAGTCGGCCAAGCACACCTGGCCCCACGATCAGTAAATCATTCTGGGTAACAATGTCGGTGCCGGGCATCGTGACCCCTGTATCATGAGATACCCCTAGCAGTATTGAAGAGCAAAACAATAAAAAGGTCACTTAGTTGGAAGCATCACTGTGGGATTCAACATTTGGTGATAAATAAGCCAATACTAGAGCCTCCATCAGTTATATAACCTTCAGCACATAGAAGCTAGACAACTTTGATAGCTAGATCTGTTACATGTCTCCTGATAAACCATCCATCATGACTCAAGGCCATAAATTGGCACATACAGGTGAAGTGACTAGCTAATGTTGGTGTGTCCATCATTATATGAGATGAGATGCGTGGCCCAAGAACCGGAAGGGTATAAATTAGTTACTTGTCAACCGAAAAAATAGGCTTAGTGACAGATATTGGCAGGGTGCAGGCCATGCGAGCTAGCTTGATGGCATGATTTCCCCAGAAGTCTTGTCCTAGCTTCCTAAATTCATGTAGTCAGTGTCATGTCCTCGTTCCCTCTTATTTATCAGTACTTAAAGAAAAGAAAATTCTGAAGTGGGTTTGGCTTGAGCTGGGCAGAACTTTTTCACAGCTTATTTGATGACAGCTACGTCCTTTAATTCACTTAAACAGAACAATGACATATACTAGGTGCAACTGAATCAGCAGGAGGTTGAAATTCTGTACTAGTAAACTGAAACTGAGAGGAATTTCAGAATCGGACTTAGCTAAGTGTCACTAGAGCAGAGCTGGAACAGATATGGTATCCAATGCCGCGGGTCAATTAACGGTAACTGCGTCAGGCGAGCAGCGCAAGGGATGGAAGAGAAAATGACAAGGGCTAGTGGGAAATTACCGAGAGAGGCGGCGATAGTCGTGCGGCCGAGGCGAACGCGGACCGGGCTGCCGCCGCCGCCGGCGGAGGCGGAGAGCGCGCGGCGGCTGACGCGCGGGGGCGCGGACGGGAGCAGTCTGAAGCGGAGCGACGACGGCGGCCCCACGAAGGTGCACGCCGCCATCTTATTACGCCGGAGCGCCGGAGAATGGATTGGATTGCGACGACCTGAAGATGATTTGGGGCCCAAGCCCTGGCCACTCTTGTTGGTTTAACCCAAGACAACCTGGAGGAAGACCCGGTTGGTGGCTGGCTGGCCTGTAGGGCCTACTTGGCAGATAATTTTTTCCTGGAAGAAAACTTGGCAGATACTTTAGGCCCGTTTGGAACAGGAATTCCACTCCTTCTGACCCATATTAGTTAACTCGAATTTGTCTAAATTCAGATGTAGATGCAGGAATTGAGATGTCATGTACGCTCAATTCCTACAGGAATCAAAACTATATAAAAAAATTAAAATTGTCGTTTGGATGTCGCACAGGAAAACTGCAGAAATTGTAGACGCAAGGAGATAAAAACATGAGGTCACGCCTCATGTTAGTTTTTCTACGAAATTCCTATGAAATAGCCTACATCATAGGAATTTCAAAGGAATCTTAGATTCCTATTCCTTTATTTCAAACCATACCATAGGAATTTTTCTATAGGCATCCTATCCTCAAAAAATCCTATGCTTTTCATTCGTTCTAAACGGGGCTTTAGAGTTTTTCCGCCCAAAAGCTTTCCATTTTCCTTCTCAGTCTTGTAGCTCTGATCAGGATCTTCTCAACACATCAGGTTTGAAATAACTATTTGATTAAAAAATAGAAGGAAAAAAATCCCTCTTCAACTGGAAAATGGAGGAGTTAATCATTTTCCTCTGCTGTGCTATGCGCTCCGAGCTGCTCCCACCTCTTTGCTTTCTTCATTCCTCCCGTGCCTCACATAGGGAGCTCAACTTTTAGAGATAGGGCTTCTTTGTTGTAGAAAGCTCGGGGACCGGTAAACTAAGAAGAATGGATCCGCGATCACATGATCTGGTTCCAGAGGCTCTGATGGGTACGCGGCAACATGATTAGTGAGTGAGTTATAGAATTTATTATGTGCTCCATATATATGCTTGACATGTTACAACCTCTTTTTGATATGGTGCAGACAAACGTAAAGAAGATATGCCTTATAGGTAAATAATAAATAGGTTTATTATCATATCTCAGTTAGTTCATAATAGTTTTATACCGTGTTATAACTGTATCAAACGGAAATATTGATATATATGTGGTATATAAACAAACCAAGTCCCTAGTAGACTCTATACAACTAGTTCATTAGGCAATTGATGATCAAGGTTTTCTGATCATGGAGCATTTATGCTAGTTAACAATGAAGTCATATCATTAATGAATGATGTGATGGACATTACCCACATAAGTATTGCGACGTGATCAAGTAACATGATTTGCCGTTGCAATAGCTAGAAACAAAGTGACCTTCTTCTCAAACCGTGAGATCATATGTAATCACTGTCATCAGCAGTTGCTTAGACTCCATCAACCATCACACTGTAGCAGGGTCTAGAAGGCAAGTACGTACCTTTGCTTGTAGCAGAAGGCACAATAACCTTCTTAGGTTGAAAATGGTAAGAAAACTTTCCGTTCGTTTCTCAAGAAAAATGAAATAGAGAGCTAAAAAGAAAATGGAAATGGTATTTTGCGGAAAAAGGAACGGAAACGGAATATTTTAAACGGAAACGGAAAAGGAAACGGTAGAGCGATTTCTGGCGGAAACAGAAACGGTAAGGAAATTCCGGATAAACAAATATGGAAACTTTCTGGAAATATAACCAGCCAAGCCCATGTACGAGATAGTACTTGTATTAGTGATTTCTCATGCACTTGCTGAGCCATAGAATATATGAAGGATCTATGTAAGACATACAACTAGCCCAGACAACATACTAATCAAGTGAGTGTCTTAGCGTTGATGTGAAACTAATTATGTGAACTTGTGTGCTTGTTGAAGTGTTGAATTATGTGTGTTACTTTATATTTAATTGTCGTTTTTCAAAGTTGTGATATATTTTTTGTCTGTTATACGTCAGTTTTAGTTTACACACCATGATATTACACCACTACTATATTCCGACGAATGTCCATTTTCGTATCGTATCCGTCTCGTATCCGTACCATATTCATTTTCGATGATTTCCGATTTCGTGTTCATTTTCGGAGTTTTACATTTCGTTTCCGATTTCGGTAACACAAGAGGAAACGGAAACGATAACATGTGTTTCCGTCCGTTTCCGTTCCGTTTTTAATCCTAGCAGCATCCTTATCTTTTCCCACGATAAGAAACAAATAAGTGCAACACGTAAATGATAATAAGTGGTCTTGTCAATAAAGCTAGGATCCTCGGCAACAACGCTAGAAAATATCTTGGTGCCCGCAATAATAAGAAATCGCTAAAATCTTTGATGTAAAGTATTACCTAAATTTATAGTTCGAATAAAGGGGAACACAAGAATATCAATAAGACTTTAATAACTAAGATGTCACTCTCAACCACACCTATGTATCAATCTACTCAAGAAGCAAGTGGCGATTATGACGGTTGAATCAAAACAGTAAAACAAATAGTGAACAATAGCAACATATTTCACTAAAAATACCCTCATACCCAGCGAATTTTTGGGACGGCACAAGCAAAAAGAACCGGAAAAAGTTGGTCGCGGTGGATGGGCTTTTGCAGCACCATTTTGTCGTGGCGGCCAATTAGACGCCGTGGCACATAGGGTACCGGTGGATTTTGGTGTCGTAATTGGTGGCTCGCAAGAGCAGCAATTTTTCATGCCGCACTTGGCAAGGGTGGCATTCTCTTGTTACGCCTTCCATTGCAAGCGTCGTTAGTTGTGGTTGTACATTGGGAAATGGTCAAGCACAACCTGTTGAATGGTTAGGCTTGTCTAGCTGATAGATGTGACCCACGGTAGTTCACCCGAGCATGGTCCTTTATGCTGGAGATCAACATATGGACCCTTTGTGCACCTTCCTTCTGCACGGAATCCTCCACCTACGCGACGTCCTCCTACGGCATGGTGCCTTCCTCTTGCATGGGCATGTTACCCACGCCACCCTTCTCCGCCTACTTCTCTGGTTGGTCGAAGTCGACCTTTGTCTTCTTGGCACCAAGGTCAGACGCCTCACTAGATTCGCCTTTCCTCTTCTTTGAGGCGTCATCTCCCTCCTCGACACGGCTGGCTGGAATCTTCGCCACGGTGGTATGCTTAATCCTCTTCAGCTGACTCCTGTAAATCCATGGCGCTCAGCAACCCGGAAATTCTAAGATATAAAAAGGCAACACGAGGAAAAATTGCACTTACTTGGCAACCGGAAGAACTCGTAGACCCGTGTTGACGTGCGCGGGTTTGTTTGGATTGGGGCCAAGCGGGCACGTTAAGCCCTCTTCAAGGAGACTTGCTTGCCATCGTGGGTTCGTCGACGCCTCCAGTATCGTCGCCACCTCCGGCCTCGTCACCGCCTTCGGCTTGGACGTTGTCTTTGACTTTGCCGTCGGCTTTGTCTTCGTGATGGGCTTGGTCTGAGTCGGCACCCGTCTGGAGCTTTGCTCGTCGACGATCTCCAAGTCGCTGTCATACTCCTCCTAGAGGCTGCGACTAGACTTCTCTTCGTGGCGCTTCTGGCTGCATGTCTATCGTGGCACAGAGGGAGGCTCTTTCTCCTCCTCGCTCTCCTCCTCTTCACTTGAAAGGATAGAGATGTCGCCTAGAGGGGGTGAATAGGCAATTTCAAAACTATTACGGTTTTGGCTTGATAGAATGGGGAATTAAACTAACGTTTATTTTACAAGCACAAAACCTAAATACACTAGGCTCAACTAAGTGCACCAACAATAAGATAAGCTAAGCAAGATAGCACAAGATAAATATACCACAAGTGATAAGCAAGATATAAGTACTTCAAGCTCGATGGATATCACAAGGAAAGTAAGCTCGAGTATAGAGATAACCGAGGCATGCGGAGATGAAGATGTATTCCCGTGTTCCCTTACAAGCAAGGTATGACACGTTGGAGAGGTGTGGGATTCCACGAAAGATTTCCCAGCGCCATGAAGGCTCACCTTCTTCTCCGAGTCTACCCCACGAAGGAATAGGCCCTTTCCTTATAGCTAGCTTTTCCTCCACTCTGGAGATGGCAAGCTCCACAACCACATCACAAGCTCCATGAAGGAGAAACCCGGGTCTCTTCACAATCTTCCACGAAGAGGACACCGCGGCACCAACCGCCAAGCCAACTAGGAGGTCACCCTCCAAGAGCAACAAGCTCACGGTCTCTCACTCGAACAAATCGTAGTGGAGACCTTAACGCTTATGCAAGAATGCAAAGTAAGAACACCAAGGGCATTCAAATCCCTTACCCTCAAATCCCACCAAAGCAAAAAGTGCTAGGGAGGAATTAGAGAGGAAGAACAATGGTGGAAGTCAACCAATGACTCCAAGATCTAGATCCAATGGGTTCCCCTCACTTAGAGGAGGAATTGATTGGTGGGGATTGTAGATCTAGATCTCCTCTTCCAAAGCCCTCAAAAATATGCAAGAATCATAGGAGGGAAGGGAGAGGAAGCAAGCTCTAGAGGTTCAACAATGGAGGTCAATTTCGTGGTCAAGAACACCCAAAAACGTTGGGGGAAGAACCCCCTTTTATAGGGGAAAGCAAATATGGCCGTTGGGAGGAAATCTGTGAAAACTCGGTTTAAAAGTCGGTTGGACCGGCCCTAGAACCGAAAAACTCGGTCCCCAGGCCAGAGGACCGAACTACAAACCGGAAAACCTCTGTTTGCCAACTCGAAATAGACTCGGTCGTGAAAACCGAAAAATCCGGTCTGAGATCCGGTCTACCGGTGCTGGCACCGGACCGTCCGGTGTCGGGCTCGGTTGAACCGGATCCACAACCGAGATGAAACAGACTTCACGAAAAATGCAATAACTTTTGCATCCGAACTCCGATTTCAATGATCTTGGGCTTGTCTTGACGAGGACAACAAGCTCTACAATATGGTGCATTAAAACATCATAGTACAACAAAGGAAGATAGAACCAAATGAGGAAAGGTATGGAGCCTCCCTATAATAAGAACCGGTAAAACCTTCAAACTCGAAAATGCCATATAAGATGCATACAAATTCCGTTTTCGATGAACTTGGGCTTGTTGAAGAGCTAGCAACAAGATCAAGAACGTCACATAGAGAAAATACCAATAAGCAACAAAATAGAAAGATGCAAAGTATGCAAAGGATTGAGCTCCCTATGACGATGTGATTAAGTTACCCAACCGAAAGCCCCTCTTGATAGTGCGGCTATATATCCTATAACCCAGTCTCCTAACAACCACCTTGAGACCGGTAAAAGGAAAACCTAGCAAGGACATACCTTTGCCTTGCGCATCCCGCTTGATCTTGATGACAACGCTTCAAGCTCCATCCAAGCTGGAAGGCATCACTTGATCATTGTTGCTTCGTGAAGACTCATAATTTGCTCCCCCATACACCACTATGGGATAGCTTCATTAGGACACATCTTCACATGTCAATTATCACCAATATGGATAGAAAGCTTCAAGCAAATGATCTTCTCGAGATGCTTATCTTGAACTTGCCCTTCTCAACCCACAAGATCCATGTGGTACATTCTTTATGCTTCATGTGTTGACCAACTTGAAATCACTCTTCACTCTTTGTATTTGTCAACCAAGTATCTTCTCATGCTCCATCTCAATATCTTGAGGTACATAAAATCTTCATTTGATTACATGCTCTAAATCTTAGTCAACCATAACTCAACTAATGAGGCTATCATGACACTGACTTAGAGCCATAACTTGAATTCTTCTAATTAGATCACACTCTCAAGATCTTGATCATATCATATTCCTCTCTTCAACTCGATGATCTTGATGCGAATACTCAAGGTATATCTTTATCTTCATGGCATACATACTTGAATCCAACATATGGACTATAAGCATGACCTATGGAATATTCCTTCATATTAAACTGAATGAAAACATTAGTCCATAGGGATTGTCATTAATCACCAAAACCACACATAGGGGCAATTACCCTTTCAATCTCCCCCATTTTGGTAATTGATGACAATCACAACAAGAGGGTTTATATAATGAATATTAGAAACAAGTACGCAACTTATCCGAGAATAAGTTTTATACAAGAGGTTGTATTTGATATGGTTAAGTAACACAAAGATACTAGCCCATATCAAAACCGATTCTACTCACACAAACTACAACTAATGCAAGAGATGTGAGTAGAACCAACATATATAGAGCAAACTCCCCCACAATATATGCACGTGTGATGAACTTGAATTTCATTGCATACATTGTCAAGCATAACCTTTGGGAGAGTTTCCAATATATATTCAACCATGCAATACATAATAAATATGAAATGCACGAAAGGCAAACACTTAAGAACAAACCAATCTTAAGTATAAAACCATTTCCCTTAAAACCCTCTAAACTTCTCCCCCATTAACAACAAGGGCCAAAATGGATGACAAAGTTAGAAGGCCAATATAGTTCAAGTTCCTCCCAAGGTGTGCATTTCTCATAATATGAGTGAAATCATATGCACATATCCAATGACGAATACTTGGAGAAAATCAACTATATTGTGGATCAAATATTGCTAAAAGGATAACAAGGTGAAGAAACTTCAATGGATGAAGCAAGTAATCAAAAGATCCAAATAATCAAGTGGACAAATAGTGCTCTAAATGAAATAAGGAAGCTTCCCAAGGTTTGTGCATAAATTTTCATTTGAATACAATATGCACAAACATGGAATCCTTACTCCCTCTATATCATTTAGAACACAACCAAGATACAATGAGAATAGATATAAATCAATACACTTGTCAAGACAAGCTTAAGTCCAGAAGAAACCAAATATGAGATATGAGTGCATGAAGATGCAATGAAAGTAAATCGAGCACTCATAAATCAAGACCTTACCAATACCATAAAAAAACAAAGTGGATAAGTGAGATGGTTGGCAAAAGGCAAGGATATCAAGGCGAGAGTAACACTCTTGTGTATATAAGTTTCTAAGTGGGAAAACATGAGAATAATCCACAAAGAAACATCCACACATAAGAGGTTAACAAAAATAAGAAAAAATGATATCCAAGAGGAAGTCATAAGATATATCAAAAAATGATATTTTTCTTAAGTGCATATATAGCCCATGGCTCTATTTTCTCTCATGGTATATCAAAGAACTTCACCAAAGAAAAAGAAAAACCTCAAAAACATCACAACTAACACTAAGGGAACTAATGCTAGTTGGGATATTTTGAGAAAGGCAACAAGTATCAAAAGGAAGGATTCAATGCAATTTTAACAATATTGCACATGAGAGTACCATGAGGAATTGATATGCAATAAATTGCTAGAAGGCATATTTGGAATTGGTGAATCATGAACATGATTTTATATACTCCCCAAAATATGCATCATCTCAAATTACTCACATAAGCAATAAGGATAGAGAAGTCTTTAAAAGATCCTTGCAAGAACCACAACATTTACAAACAAATAAATCCATGCCAAGATGTAGTAGATAAGAATTCTCTAATGGTATGATGTAGCAATGGATGAAAGAATAGTATGCATGAATAAGATACTTGTTACCGATATAGCAATGGTATGATGTAGTAGATAAGAATTCTCCAATCATCCTAGCTTGGCTCCAATTATCATGTGGTGACAACACCTTACTTATAGATAAGACACGCATCTATTGCATCTCCAATGTACCTAAAACAACATTCAAGTACATCTTGGTCCCCAAACTTATTGGGTCCAAAGTGGTTAGACTAACCGCAACACATAGGACATACTCCATAAAAATATGTGCATATTTAGAGATGAAATTTGGATTTCATGCACATCATGCCGTTTAAGGATTTGATGGAGTATACCCTATATATTGGATCAAAAAAAATCAAAACATGATATAAGATATACATTTAGTAAACATGCATGCACAACACTTTCAAGAACCAACGAAGATATAATTTGGACAAACACCAAAATATTCAAGAAGGCATACAAGGTGTGACAAAACACATTTGTTGTCCAAACTATATCAAAGAATCAAATTAACACAAGATTTGTTCAACAAAGTTCAACAAATGAACCAAGCAAAAACTATTGAGGATAAAAGATGAGATAAAAACACAAATGCTCAAAGATTTATCTCATTCAAGAAAATAACATAGAGAAGAAAGAATAAAAAGCATAGGATAGGAATAAAAAGATTAAGCACTATGCAAAGATAGAGATTATTGATAGCTTCAACTAGTCACACGATCATGCAAAGCAATGATTATAATAACTTGAAGCAAATGGTCTCCCAAATAAGATACAGAGATATGCATTTGAGTAAGGGCCACACCAAGATTTTCTTACTCAAGCAAAGACCGAAAAGATGAGCAATAAAAGCTTCTAACAAAAATTAGGACCTTGTTTGAGCTAACATGTCACCTAGATACAAGATAATCAACAATATAAACTCTAAGTGGAACCACCTCATATGTTCACATTTCCTAGGATTGTGATATGCAAAAGTATCATATTACTCCCCCATAATGTGGTACTCATTTTTTCTTAATAAGAGGAAAAACAACCTCAACTAGAGATAATTAATGGACATTTAGAATTTGAATTTCTCATGAGTATGACACACCACATAGTGACTAGATAAGCTTGCAAGATCAATACTAAGTGGTAGTACTCATGTACACACATTTTAAGGTTTGAGAGATGCGTGAGGCATATCACTCTCCCAAATGGGATGTTCCATTAATCACTCGAAAAGAGTCCAAAAAGATATCATCAAGATGCATTAGAGGCTCAAAGAAAAATACACAAGTAAATGATGTGCCAAACACATATACATACTTGAATACACAAAATAATCAAGAATGAGGCACAACAAATACAAACACATACTTGGTACAAAACCAAAACATGTAAAGGGGCAAGTAACTTTTAATATAAAAGAGTTGAGTTCGAGTTACCGCAAAGAGGCACATTGGGTATATGGTAGGGAGATGATAATCCTTATAACTTGGCTTGATCAAATATAGTATATGAAGATCCCTTAATTCTTCATGAGTTAGCCAAGTCTCCAATGCCCTCCAATAACACATATTGATCAAGTTTGATCTTGTTGGTCCCCAACCAAGTTGGGTCCTAATAGGTTAGTCACAATAGGCTTGGCAACCCAAATGGTTCGTTTCTTAACATCACTTTGAGTTCCAACAAACTTGGCAAACACATTGCCATCCTTATCCTTCCCAAGAGAATAATCATCATCAATAATGATAGGGTTAGATAAGGTACCATTTGAACATGAAGAGGACAAGTGCCCCTTCTCACGACATATGTAGCAACAAGTGCTCCCCTTTCTCTTATTTATTGATTTCTTGTCTTGGGGAGCCTTATCTTGATTCTTCTTGGGAAGTGGCCTTGCTTCAACTTCAGGTTGAGATTGGGCTTGACCTTGACCTTGTGGCCGCTTCCCTTGTTGCTTATCATTCAAGTGTTTTTTCTTCAATGGACAGGATCTTACATGATGTCCTACAACCTTGCACTTGAAGCAAAAAATCTTAGACGAATTCTTGACTTGGTCTTGGCTCTTCTTCTTGGCTCTTGGGCGTGTTCTTATTATTGGAGTTGAATCCAAGTCCACTTTTATCATTGGGGCATTTTTGCACACTCAAAATATTATCAAGTGTGGATTTGCCTTCATGACTCTTTTCCAAGTCTTTCTTCAAAGAAGTGACGTGGGCCTTGAGCTCTTTGATTTCCTCTACATGGTTAGTATAAATAGAGGTACTGGAGGAAGTGGAAGCTTCATTGTTAGAGCAACAAGGCAAAGCAAGTAATCCAACACAAGTTTTATCAATAGTATGAAAAGAAGGATCACTAGGACTAGCACATGGCAAAATAGCATTTTGAGTAGAAGTTGTGCTAATGTCCAAATGAGGCTCACAAGATGTTACCTTAGTGATACTTGCCTCACGAGCTAACTTTAGCCCATCATAGGAGATTAGAAGATCATTATGAGAGGCCAAGAGCTTTTCATGACTTTCTTCCAATTTCCCATAATTGCTAGTTAGCAACTCAAGTTGAGCCCTTAGCTCAACATTCTCCTTTAGGGTAGATGCTTCACAAGAAGTAGAGTTAGTAGAAGTAGCATCATTAATAGATTTTTCCTTTTCAAGCTCATAAGATTCAATTTTTTGTATGAGGAGACAATTAATGTGCTTCTCCTCGACAATCTCTTGCTTAAGGAGATTGAATCTCCGACTCCCATCATCAAGTTGGAAATCAAACTCCTCTATGGTTTCCGTTTGTTTACTTATGGTGTCCATAACGTGTTTGATAAAAGCAACGGCCTTATTATTACCACGAAGAGAGGTACACAAAAAGGTCAGCTCAAGCACAAGAGCTCTAGTATCCTCATCAAGGTCATCATCACTATCATCATTATCATTGCTATTATCTAGAGTAGATATCTTGGGATCCAAAGTAGGAGATACTGAAAGGGTAATTGCCCCTATGTGTGGTTTTGGTGATTAATGACAATCCCTATGGACTAATATTTTCATTGAGTTTTATATGAAGGAATATTCCATAGGTCATGCTTGTAGTCCATATGTTGGATTCAAGTATGGATGCCATGAAGATAAAGATATACCTTGAGTTTTGGCATCAAGATCATCGAATTGAAGATAATAATATGATATGTTCAAGATCTTGAGAGTGTGATCTCAATAGAAGAATTCAAGATATGGCTCTAAGTCGGTGTCATGATAGCCTCACTATTTGAGCTATGGTTGATTAAGATTTAGAGCATGTAATCAAATGAAGAGTTCCTTATGTACCTCAAGATATTGAGATGGAGCATGAGAAGACACTTGGTTGACCAATGCAAAGAGTGAAGAGTGATTTCAAGTTGGTCAACACATGAAGCATAAAGAATGTACCACATGGATCTTATGGTGTGGTAAGCCTTGTCATTTATGCCTCATGAACTAACCCATTATATATGTTCCTTTGTGTTTTATATATGGGATAGGTATATTTCCATGGGCATACTTAAAAAGTGAAGATCTCAATAGCCCATGAGAGGATGGCATCAAGTGGTGATCGCCATCAAGGTTGAGAAGGGCAAATTCAAGATAAGCATCTCGAGAAGATCATTTGCTTGAAGCTTGTCGTCCATATTGGTGATAATGGACATGTGAAGACGTGTCTTAATGAAGCTATCCCATAGTGGTGTATGGGGGAGCAAATTATGAGTCTTCACGAAGCAACAATGATCAAGTGGTGCATTCCGGCTTGGATGGAGCTTGAAGCGTTGTCATCAAGATCAAGCGGGATGCGCAAGGCAAAGTTATGGCCTTGCAAGGTTTTCCTTTTACCAGTCTCAAGGTGGTTGTTGGGAGACCGGGTTATAGGATAGATATCCACACTATCAAGAGGGGCTTTCAGTTGGGTAACTTGATCACATCGTCGTAGGGAGCTCAATCCTTGGCATACTTTGCAGCTTCCTATTTTGTTTCTTCTTGGTATTTTCTCTATGTGAGGTTCTTGAGCTTGTTGCTAGCTCTTCAACAAACCCAAGTTCATCGAAAATGGAATTCGTATGCATCTTATATGGTGTTTTCGAGTTTGAAGGTTTTACCGGTTCTTCTTATAGGGAGGCTCCATACCTTTCCTCATTTGGTTCTATTTTCCTTTGTTGGACTATGGTGTTTTCATGCACCATATTTTAGAGCTTGTTGTCCTCGTCAAAACAAGCCCAAGATCATCGAAATCTGAGTCCGGATGCAAAAGTTATTGCATTTTTTGTGAAGTCGGTTTCATCCCGGTTGTGGATCCGGTTCAACCGAGCCCCACACCGGACGGTCCGGTTCCAGCTCCGGTAGACCGGATCTCAGACCGGATTTTCTGGTTTTTGCGACCGGGTCTATTCCGGGTTGGCAAACAGAGGTATTTCGGTTTGTAGGTCGGTCCTCCGGCCTGGGGACCGAGTTTCCCGGTTCTAGGGCCGGTCCAACCGACTTTGAAACCGAGTTTTCGTTGTTTTCTCTCCAACGGCCATATTTGCTTTTCCCTATAAAAGGGGGTTCTTTCCCCAATGTTTTTGGGTGTTCTTGAGCCTGAAATTGACCTCCATTGTTGACCCTCTTGAGCTTGCTTCCTCTCCCTTCCCTCCCATCTCTATCCTTTCAATTGGTATCAGAGCAAGGTCTCTCCTTGTTTAGGCTTCACCGCCTAGAGTGTAAAGATGTCGGCTAGTAGTATAGTGCACAATGACACAATTATCTTTGATGGCACAAATTATATTTTGTGGAGAAATTGCTTGCTTTGTAATATTCGGACCTTGTGTCCAAATATTGAGCGATTTCTAGATGTAGGTTTTTCTCCTCCAATGGATCCTCAAAATCTATCTTTAGAGGATGAGCAAATTTTACATCTCGAAGCTCAAGTATCTAATGAGCTTATTTTCTGTTTGAGCCCCATAGTTAATTTGTTCTTGACAAATGTAAAGCGCCAGTCGTCTCATGAGATGTGGACCAAGCTTAAAGAAATATTTGGTGGGTCCATTTCTCATAGGGTCGATGGTATCTCCGAGGAGCTCTCTTCTCCTTCACATCATGAAGAGCTCCAAGTGGATTCCACCTCCGGCCGCGATGAGATTTCAATTCCCTCCACTTCACCTACATGTGACAAGTCACAAGGTAATGGCATGGTGAGTGGAGAAATCACATGTAATGATGGTAGTGGTTCTCTTTACACCAATGATTCATGTTTTATAAATGCTAATGGTGTAGAGAGTTTGGACTTAAGCACTTCTTGCAACGATAATTATATATCCCCTTGTGTTGCAAGTCCTTGCATATTGTCTAGAAATTATTTTAGTACTAGTATAGATGATATGCTTTATTTGTCTTGTTCCAATAAACAAAATGCTTCTATTTCCTCTAGTTGTGTATCTAACAATGTAGAGGAAATCAAACACCCTATGGAGCAAGACACAATCATGAATGAAGATTCAAGAATATCCTCATCTTCATCCTCCTGTGCTCACATGTGCCTTATGGCAAGAGGATCAAAGGTATCTCCTACTTTGGATCCCAAGATATCTTCTCTAGATAATAGCAATGATAATGATGATAGTGATGATGACCTTGATGAGGATACTAGGGCTCTTGTGCTTGAGCTGACCTTTTTGTGTACCTCTCTTCGTGGTAATAATAAGGTTGTTTCTTGTATCAAACATGTTATGGACACCATAACTAAACAAACGGAAACCATAGAGGAGTTGGATTTCCAACTTGATGATGGCAGTCGGAGATTCAATCTCCTTAAGCAAGAGATTGCCGAGGAGAAGCACACTGATTGTCTCCTCATACAAAAAATTGAATCTTATGAGCTTGAAAAGGAAAAATCTATTAATGATGCTAGTGCTACTAACTCTACTTCTTGTGAAGCATCTACCCTAAAGGAGAATGTTGAGCTAAGGACTCAACTTGAGTTGCTAACTAGCAATTATGGGAAATTGGAAGAAAGTCATGAAAAGCTCTTGGTCTCTCATAATGATCTTCTAATCGCCTATGATGGGCTAAAATTAGCTCGTGAGGCAAGTATCACTAAGGTAACATCTTGTGAGCCTCTTTTGAACATTAGCGCAACTTCTACTCAAAATGCTATTTTGCCATGTGCTAGTCCTAGTGATCCTTCTAGTCATACTAGTGATAAACGTTGTGTTGGATTACTTGTTTTGCCTTGTTGCTCTAACAATGAAGCGTCTACTTCCTCTAGTACCTCTATTTCTACTAACCATGTAGAGGAAATCAAAGAGCTCAAGGCCCGAGTCACTTGTTTGAAGAAAGACTTGGAAAAGAGTTATGAAGGCAAATCCACACTCAATAATATTTTGAGTGTGCAAAAATACCCCAATGATAAAAGTGGACTTGGATTCAACTCCAATAACAAGAACAAGTCCAAGAGCAACAAGAAGAAGGGCCAAGACCAAGTCAAGGATTCGGCCAAGATTATTTGCTTCAAGTGCAAGGTTGTAGGACATCATGTAAGATCTTGTCCATTGAAGAAAAAGCACTTGAATGAGAAGCAACAAGGGAAGCGGCCACAAGTTCAAGGTCAATCCCAATCTCAACCTCAAGTTGAAGCTAGGCAACTTCCCAAGAAGAATCAAGATAAGGCTCCCCAAGCCAAGAAATTAATGAAGAAGAGAAATGGGAGCACTTGTTGCTACATATGTCGTGAGAAGGGGCACTTGGCCTCTTCATGTTCAAATGGTACCTTATCTAACCCTATCAGTGTTGATGATTATTATTCTCTTGGGAAGGATAAGGATGGCAATGTGTTTGCTAAGTTTGTTAGAACTCAAAGTGGTGTCAAGAAACGAACCATTTGGGTTGCCAAGCCTATTGTGACTAACCTTTTAGGACCCAACTTGGTTGGGGACCAACAAGCTCAAACTTAATCAATAGGTGTTATTGGAGGGCATTGGAGACTTGGCTAACTCATGAAGAATTAAGGGATCTTCATATACTATATTTTATCAAGCCAAGTTATAAGGATTATCATCTCCCTACCATATACCCAATGTGCCTCTTTGCGGTAACTCGAACTTAACTCTTCTATATTGTAAGTTACTTGCCACTTTACACGTTTTGGTTTTGTACCAAGTATGTGTTTGTATTTGTTGTGCCTCATGCTTGCTTATTTTGTGTATTCAAGTATGTCTATGTGTTTGGCACATCATTTACTTGTGTGTTTTGCTTTGAGCCTCTAATGCATCTTGATGATATCTTTTTTGGCTCTTTTCGAGTGATTAATGGAACATCCCATTTTGGGAGAGTGATATGCCTCGCACATCTCTCATACCTTAAACTGTGTGTACATGAGTACTACCACTTAGTATTGATATTGCAAGCTTATCTAGTCACTATGTGGTGTATCATGCTCATGAGAAATTCAAATTCTAAATGTCCATTAATTATCTCTAGTCGAGGTTGTTTTTCCTCTTATTAAGAAAAAATGAATACCACATTATGGGGGAGTAATATGCTACTTTTGCATATGACAATCCTAGGAAATGTGAACATATGATGTGGTGCCACTTAGAGTTGATATTGTTGATTATCTTGTATCTAGGTGGCATGTTAGCTCAAACAAGGTCATAATTTTTGTTAGAAGATTTTATTGCTCGTCTTTTCGGTATTTGCTTGAGTAAGAAATTCTTGGTGTGGCCTTACTCAAATGCATATCTCTATATCTTATTTGGGAGACCATTTGCTTCAAGTTATTATAATCATTGCTTTGCATGATTGTGTGACTAGTTGAAGCCATCAAGAATCTCTACTTTGTATAGTGCTTAATCTTTTTATTCCTATCCTATGGTTTTTATTGTGAAGATTTATCTTTAAATATCCGTGCAATATACCACCGGAAATAAATTCCAATACACTCATTGTCTTAGACAATTTATATACTTGGGTGTGGTAGCATTTGTGGATCATCTTCACCTTGGATTTCACTTCCTATGGCCTTTTTTCTTTACAAAAATTGTTGTGGCTCCCATTGTCTTCCTTGGCTTTTAAACATCTCTTTGATGGTGTTTTTGATTATTATCAAATGTGCTTTTAGTGGAAGACAAACCTTTTCTTCTCGGAACCTTGTGCCATTGTGAAAAGTGTTAAGGGTTCAGTTTATTTGTTAAAACCTTGCTCTTTTGGGAGTTTGTTATCTCATTCTTTCTTCTCTATGTTATTTTCTTGAATGAGATAAATCTTTGAGCATTTATGTTTTTATCTCATCTTTTATGCTCAATAGTTTTTGCTTAGTTCATTTGTTGAACTTTGTTGAACAAATCTTGTGTTGATTTGGTTTTTTGATATAGTTTGGACAACAGATGTGTTTTGTCACACCTTGTATGCCTTCTTGAATATTTTGGTGTTTTCTCCAAATTATATATTCATTGGTTGTTGAAGGTCTCGTGCATGCATGTTTACTAAATGTATATCTTATATCATGTTTTGCTTTCTTTGATCCAATATATAGGGTATACTCCATCAAATCCTTAAACGGCTATGATGTGCATGAAATTCAAATTTCATCTCTAAATATGCACATATTTTTATGGAGTATGTCCTATGTGTTGTGGTTAGTCTAACCACTTTGGACCCAATAAGTTTGGGGACCAAGATGTACTTGAATGTTGTTTTAGGTACATTGGAGATGCAATGGATGCTTGTCTTATCTATAAGGAACATGTTTTCACCACATGATAATTGGAGCCAAGCTAGGATGATCAAAGAATTCTTATCTACTACATCATACCATTGCTATCTCGGTAACAAGTATCTTATTCATGCGTACTATTCTTCCATCCAATCTCTTATAGGTTGCATCTTGGCATGAATTTATTTGTTTGTAAATGTTGCGGTTCTTGCAAGGATCTTTGAAAGACTTTTCTATCCTTATTGCTTATGTGATTAATTTGAGATGATGCATATAATGGGGAGTATATAAAATCATGTTCATGATTCACCAATCCCAAATATGCCTTCTAGCAATTTATTGCATATCAATTCCTCAAGGTACTCTCATGTGCAATATTGTTGAAATTGCATTGAATCCTTCCTTCTGATACTTGTTGCCTTTCTCAAAATATCCCAACTAGCATTAGTTCCCTTAGTGTTAGTTGTGATGCTTTTGAGGTTTTCTTTTTCTTTGGTGAAGTTCATTGATATACCATAAGAGAAAATAGAGCCATGGGCTATATATATGCACTTAAGCAAAATATCATTTTTTTGGTATATCTTATGACTTCCTCTTGGATATCATGTTTTCTTATCTTTATTAACCTCTTATGTGTGGATGTTTCTTTGTGGATTATTCCCATGATTTCCCAATTAGAAACTTATATACATAAGAGTGTTAATCTCTCGCCTTGATATCCTTGCCTTTTCCAACCATCTAACTTATCCGCTTAGTTTTTAATGGTTTTGGTAAGGTCTTGATTTATGAGTGCTCGGTTTACTTTCATTGCATCTTCATGCACTCATATCTCATATTTGTTTTCTTTTGGACTTAATCTTATCTTGACAAGTGTATTGATCTATATCTCTACTCATTGTATCTTGGTTGTGTTCTAAATGATATAGAGGGAGTGAGGATTCCATGTTTGTGCATATTGTATTCAAATGAAACAACTAATTTATGCACAAACCTTGGGGAGATTTTACTTATTTCATTTAGAGAACTATTTGTCCACTTGATTATTTGGATCTTTTGATTGCTTACTTCATCCGTTGAAGTTTCTTCACCTTGTTATCCTTTTAGCAATATTTGATCCTCAATATAGTTGATTTCCTCCAAGTATTGGTCATTGGATATGTGCATATGATTTCACTCATATTATGAGAAATGCACACCTTTGATGAACTTGAACTATATTGGCCTTCTAACTTTGTCATCCATTTTGGCCCTTGTTGTCAATGGGGGAGAAGTTTAGAGGGTTTTAAGGGAAATGGTTTTCTACTTAAGATTGGTTTGTTCTTAAGTGTTTGCCTTTCATGTATTTCATCTTTATTATGTATTGCATGGTTGAATATATAGTGGAAACTCTCCCAAAGGTTATGCTTGACAATGTATGCAATGAAATTCAAGTTCATCATACGTGCATATATTGTGGGGGAGTTTGCTCTATATATGTTGGTTCTACTCACATCTATTGCATTAGTTGTAGTTTGTGTGAGTAGAGGCAGTTTTGATATGGGCTAGTATCTTTGTGTTACTTAACCATATCAAATACAACCTCTTGTATACAACTTATTCTCGGATAAGTTGCGTGCTTGTTTCTAATATTCATTATATAAACCCTCTTGTTGTGATTATCATCAATTACCAAAATGGGTGAGATTGAAAGGGTAATTGCCCCTATGTGTGGTTTTGGTGATTAATGACAATCCCTATGGACTAATGTTTTCATTGAGTTTTATATGAAGGAATATTTCATAGGTCATGCTTGTAGTCCATATGTTAGATTCAAGTATGGATGCCATGAAGATAAAGATATACCTTGAGTTTTGGCATCAAGATCATCGAATTGAAGATAATAATATGATATGTTCAAGATCTTGAGAGTGTGATCTCAATAGAAGAATTCAAGATATGGCTCTAAGTCGGTGTCATGATAGCCTCATTAGTTGAGCTATTGTTGATTAAGATTTAGAGCATGTAATCAAATGAAGAGTTCCTTATGTACCTCAAGATATTGAGATGGAGCATGAGAAGACACTTGGTTGACCAATGCAAAGAGTGAAGAGTGATTTCAAGTTGGTCAACACATGAAGCATAAAGAATGTACCACATGGATCTTGTGGTGTGGTAAGCCTTGTCATTTATGCATCATGAACTAACACATTATATATGTTCTTTTGTGTTTTATATATGGGATAGGCATCTTTCCATGGGCATGCTTCAAAAGTGAAGATCTCAATAGCCCATGAGCGGATGGCATCAAGTGGTGATCGCCATCAAGGTTGAGAAGGGCAAGTTCAAGATAAGCATCTCGATAAGATCATTTGCTTGAAGCTTGTCGTCCATATTGGTGATAATGGACATGTGAAGACGTGTCTTAATGAAGCTATCCCATAGTGGTGTATGGGGGAGCAAATTATGAGTCTTCACGAAGCAACAATGATCAAGTGGTGCATTCTGGCTTGGATGGAGCTTGAAGCGTTGTCATCAAAATAAAGCGGGATGCGCAAGGCAAAGGTATGGCCTTGCTAGGTTTTCCTTTTACCGGTCTCAAGGTGGTTGTTGGGAGACCGAGTTATAGGATAGAAAGCCGCCCTATCAAGAGGGGCTTTCAGTTGGGTAACTTGATCACATCGTCGTAGGGAGCTCAATCCTTGGCATACTTTGCATCTTCCTATTTTGTTTCTTCTTGGTATTTTCTCTATGTGAGGTTCTTGAGCTTATTGCTAGCTCTTCAACAAACCCAAGTTCATCAAAAACGGAATTCGTATGCATCTTATATGGCGTTTTCGAGTTTGAAGGTTTTACCGGTTCTTCTTATAGGGAGGCTCCATACCTTTCCTCATTTGGTTCTATCTTCCTTTGTTGGACTATTATGTTTTCATGCACCATATTGTAGAGCTTGTTGTCCTCGTCAAAACAAGCCCAAGATCATCGAAATCGGAGTCCGGATGCAAAAGTTATTGCGTTTTTCATGAAGTCGGTTTATCCTGGTTGTGGATCTGGTTCAACCGAGCCCCACACCGGACGGTCCGGTTCCAGCTCCGGTAGACCGGATTTTCCGGTTTTCACGACCGAATCTATTCCGGGTTGGCAAACAGAGGTATTTCGGTTTGTAGGTCGGTCCTCCGGCCTGGGGACCGAGTTTCCCGGTTCTGGGGCCGGTCCAACCGACTTTGGAACCGAGTTTTCGTTGTTTTCTCTCCAACGGCCATATTTGCTTTTCCCTATAAAAGGGGGGTTCTTCCCCCAACGTTTTTGGGTGTTCTTGAGCCCGAAATTGACCTCCATTGTTGACCCTCTTGAGCTTGCTTCCTCTCCCTTCCCTCCTATGATTCTTGCATCTTTTTGAGCGCTTTGGAAGAGAAGATCTAGATCTACAATCCCCACCAATCAATTCCTCCTCTAAGTGAGGGGAACCCTTTGGATCTAGATCTTGAATTCATTGGTTGACTTCCACCATTGTTCTTCCTCTCTAATTCCTCCCTAGAACTTGATGCTTTGGTGGGATTTGAGAGTGAAGGATTTGAGCACCCTTGGTGTTCTTGCTTTGCATTCTTGCATAAGTGTTGAGCTCTCCACTATGATTTGTTCTAGTGAGAGACCGTGAGCTTGTTGCTCTTGGAGGGTGACCTCCTAGTTGGCTTGGCGGTTGGTGCCACGGTGTCCTCTTTGTGGAAGATTGTGAAGAGACCCAGGCTTCTCCTTCGTGGAGCTTGTGAAGTGGTTGTGGAGCTTGCCATCTCCGGAGTGGAGAAAAAGCTAGCCATAAGGAAAGGGCCTATTCCTTCGTGGGATAGACTTGGAGAAGAAGGTGAGCCTTCGTGGCGTTGGGAAATCCTTCGTGGAATCCCACACCTCTCCAACGTGACGTACCTTACTTGTAAGGGAACACGGGAATACATCTTCGTCTCCGCGTGCCTCGGTTATCTCTATACCCGAGCTTACTTTCCTTGTGATAGCCATCGATCTTGAAGTACTTATATCTTGCTTATAACTTGTGGTATTTATCTTGTGCTATCTTGCTTAGCTTATCTTGTTGTTGGTGCACTTAGTTGAGCCTAGTGTATTTAGGTTTTGTGCTTGTAAAATAAACGTTAGTTTAATTCCGCATTCTATCAAGCCAAAATCGTAATAGTTTTGAAATTGCCTATTCACCCCCTCTAGGCGACATCTCTATCCTTTCAGATACCTTTGATCATCTTGCCATAAGGCACATGTGAGCACGGGAGGATGAAGATGAGGATATTCTTGAATCTTCATTCATGATTGTGTATTGCTCCATAGGGTGTTTGATTTCCTCTACATTGTTATATACACAACTAGAGGAAATAGAAGCATTTTGTTTATTGGAACAAGACAAATCAAACATATCATCTACACTAGTACTCAAATAATTTCTAGACAATATGCAAGGACTAGCAACACAAGGGGATATATAATTATCGTTGCAAGAAGTGCTTAAGTCCAAACTATCTACACCATTAACATTTATAGAACATGAATCATTGGTGTAAAGAGAACCATTACCATCATTACATATGATTTCTCCACTCACCATGCCATTACCTTGTGACTTGTCACATGTAGGTGAAGTGGAGGGAATTGAAATCTCATCGTGGCCGGAGGTGGAAGCCACTTGGAGCTCTTCATGATGTGAAAGAGAAGAGAGCTCCTCGGAGATACCACCGACCCTATAAGAAATGGACCCACCAAATATTTCTTTAAGCTTGGTCCACATCTCATGAGATGAGTTGCGCTTTACATTTGTCAAGAACAAATTAACTATGGGGATCAAAGATAAAATAAGCTCATTAGATACTTGAGCTTCGAGATGTAAATTTTTCTCATCCTCTAAAGATAGATTTTGAGGATCCATCGGAGGAGAAAAACCTACATCTATAAATCGCTCAATATTTGGATACAAGGTCCGAATATTACAAAACAGGCAATTTCTCCACAAAATATAATTTGTGCCATCAAAGATAATTATGTCATTGTGCACTATACTACTAGCCGACATCTTTATACTCTAGGCGGTGAAGCCTAAACAAGGAGAGACCTTGCTCTGATACCAATTGAAAGGATAGAGATGTCGCCTAGAGGGCGGTGAATAGGCAATTTCAAAACTATTACGGTTTTGGCTTGATAGAATGCGGAATTAAACTAACGTTTATTTTACAAGCACAAAACCTAAATACACTAGGCTCAACTAAGTGCACCAACAATAAGATAAGCTAATTAAGATATCACAAGATAAATATACCACAAGTGATAAGCAAGATATAAGTACTTCAAGCTCGATGGCTATCACAAGGAAAGTAAGCTTGGGTATAGAGATAACCGAGGCATGCGGAGACGGAGATGTATTCCCGTGTTCCCTTACAAGTAAGATACGTCATGTTGGAGAGATGTGGGATTCCACGAAGGATTTCCCAATGCCACGAAGGCTCACCTTCTTCTCCGAGTCTATCCCACGAAAGAATAGACCCTTTCCTTATGGCTAGCTTTTCCTCCACTCCGGAGATGGCAAGCTCCACAACCACTTCACAAGCTCCACGAAGGAGAAGCCTGGGATCTTCACAATCTTCCACGAAGAGGACACCGCGGTACCAACCGCCAAGCCAACTAGGAGGTCACCCTCCAAGAGCAACAAGCTCACGGTCTCTCACTCGAACAAATCGTAGTGGAGAGCTCAACACTTATGCAAGAATGCAAAGCAAGAACACCAAGGGCATTCAAATCCCTCACTCTCAAATCCCACCAAAGCAACAAGTGCTAGGGAGGAATTAGAGAGGAATAACAATGGTGGAAGTCAACCAATGACTCCAAGATCTAGATCCAATGGGTTCCCCTCACTTAGAGGAGGAATTGATTGGTGGGGATTGTAGATCTAGATCTCCTCTTCCAAAGCCCTCAAAAAGATGCAAGAATCATAGGAGGGAAGGGAGAGGAAGCAAGCTCTAGAGGTTCAACAATGGAGGCCAATTTCGTGGTCAAGAACACCCAAAAACATTGGGGGAATAACCCCCTTTTATAGGGTAAAGCAAATATGGTCGTTGGGAGGAAATCTGTGAAAACTCGGTTTAAAAGTCAGTTGGACCAGCCCTAGAATCGGGAAACTCGGTCCCTAGGCCGGAGGACCGAACTACAAATGGGAAAACCTCCGTTTTCCAACTCGTAATAGACTCGGTCGCGGAAACCGGAAAATCCGGTCTACCGGCGCTGGCACCGGACCGTCCGGTGTCGGGCTCGGTTGAATCGGATCCACAACCGGGATGAAACAGACTTCACGAAAAATGCAATAACTTTTGCATCCGGACTCCGATTTCGATGATCTTGGGCTTGTTTTGATGAGAACAACAAGCTCTAAAATATGGTGCATGAAAACATCATTGTACGACAAAGGAAGATAGAACCAAATGAGGAAAGGTATGGAGCCTCCCTATAAGAAGAACCGGTAAAACCTTCAAACTCTAAAACGCCATATAAGATGCATACGAATTCCGTTTTCGATGAACTTGGGATTGTTGAAGAGCTAGCAACAAGCTCAAGAACCTCACATAGAGAAAATACCAAGAAGCAACAAAATAGGAAGATGCAAAGTATGCAAAGGATTGAGCTCCCTATGACGATGTGATCAAGTTACCCAACCGAAAGCCCCTCTTGATAGTGCGGCTATCTATCCTATAACCCGGTCTCCCAACAACCACCTTGAGACCGGTAAAAGGAAAAACTAGCAAGGACATACCTTTGCCTTGCGCATCCCGCTTGAGATTGATGGCAACGCTTCAAGCTCCATCTAATCCAAAATGCATCACTTGATCATTGTTGCTTCGTGAAGACTCATAATTTTATCCCCCATATACCACTATGGGGTAGCTCCATTAGACACATCTTCACATGTCCATTATCACCAATATGGACGACAAGCTTCAAGCAAATGATCTTCTCGAGATGCTTATCTTAAACTTGCCCTTCTCAACCCACAAGATCCATGTGGTACATTCTTTATGCTTCATGCGTTGACCAACTTGAAATCACTCTTCACTCTTTGTATTGGTCAACCAAGTATATTCTCATGCTCCATCTCAATATCTTGAGGTACATAAAGAATTCTTCATTTGATTACATGCTCTAAATCTTAGGCAACCATAGCTCAACTAATGAGGCTATCATGACACTGACTTAGAGCCATAACTTGAATTCTTCTATTGAGATCACACTCGCAAGATCTTGATCATATCATATTCCTCTCTTCAACTCGATGATCTTGATGCGAATACTCAAGGTATATCTTTATCTTCATGGCATCCATACTTGAATCCAACATATGGACTATAAGCATGACGTATGGAATATTCCTTCATATTAAACTCAATGAAAACATTAGTCCATAGGGATTGTCATTAATCACCAAAACCACACATAGGGGCAATTACCCTTTCATCACTCTCGGACGCGTCCCCTTCACCCTCCTCCAGAAGCTCCTCTGGCACCTCCTCGCTAAGCGGAGGCAGCTAGTGCTCCAAAATTTGTAAGGTCTGCAATGCGAAACGAATAATGTGAGTTGATAACTTGACTCAGACGGTCAAACAGGGAAAGCATCCGCAAGTAAAGAGGCCTTACGGTGGGGGTTGGTTGCGCTCCTGGCCTATACAGGCGAAGTCCTTCCATCAAATCGATGAACTTCGCATCCGTAAGTTTCTTCAGGGTCGTAATGTAATATTTCGTGGTCCACATTACATGCGACGACTTCGTCGAATCCGTCGACCCGGTGTACTAATACATCCACTAGGATGGGGTGGCGAGTGGAACGAGCCGCCATCTGAGCGAACAATTATAGAGGTTGATCATCATCAACCCCTCGTCCTCCAACTCCATCATATGGGAGCATATCTCCGTCACGACCATGCCTTGGTCCTTGGGGAGCTTCTTCGCCAACAACCGCTGCGGATTTCTCCGCTCCGGGGTGTATGCCAGGATCACCACCTCTCTGATGGGGGTAGATTCCTTAGCATAGGACCAATAATTCTTCCACTCGTTGGACACCTTCTTTGGTAGTAGTAGCTTGAAGAACTTGGCATCCGTCTTGACCTAGAAGGTGATGATGCCAGCAACCAACATGGGACCGTCATCCCCCTCGCGGTTGATGCGGTTGTGGAATAGCTCCATCTTGGGCAGGCAGTAGGGCATGCATCTAAGGTAGCTCACGTAGAACACGATGAAGATCACGAGCTCGATGTTGTGCGGCCCTAGATTGGAGGGATTAATCCGGTAGTAGGCGCAGAAACACCGAAAGAAGATCGAGGTGGGGAACCCCAACCCCCGCTCCAGGTGGATGAGGAACGAGATGAATTCCCAACCCGCGGCTTCGGCTTGACCTTGCTCGCTGCGGGAACTCGCCAGTTCCCCTTCACAAGAACTCTGGTGCCTTGGAAGGATTGCAGTTGTGCTGCCGTGCACTTGGATTTTCCCTAGAGATCTTTGGGAGGCGCCATCGAAAGTAGTCTCGGCTGGTCTAGAAATCTGGATCGGAGGCGGCTCAGAGAAGAAGAAAGGAAATGGGGAAGTGTGGAGAAAGATCCGTGCTCCACTCCTACATTCTCCCTTAAACAGAGCATCCCGGATTAGCCGTTGCTTTGTGTTAATTTCGTTGAAGTTACCGTTAGAAGTTATCTAACGGCTAGTTTGACCAAGCTGACGGTCTAACTTTGACCAAATTGGTCAGTCACTCCACTCCCACTCGCCTGAAGGGGTGACCTGCGGTCTCCATGACTCTCCTAATGCAATTGGAATACTACGGCAAGCCCGTGGCTTCTCCTTTCATTGGAGGAGTTCGTCATCGATTCGACTAGGTGTCCACTCGGACCCGCCTACTTCGGCTTCCAAGTGGTAGCCCTGTCGAACCCATGACGCACTCGGGGACTACTGATGGGGATATACCAATCGGGGTATGCCCAAGAGGTGGATTCGACTGACCAGGCCCACGACGAGTGGGTTTCCTAGTATGACGACTAGAAGCGTTGCGACCCAAGAGCATGGTGACTGGATACAGAAGTCCTAGAAGCGTAGGTAAGCCAAGTTGGATTAGGTCAAGATCACTAAAATCTTAACCGATTCGGTATTATCCATATAAAACCTAGCGAGGTAGCACTATATAAGCCTCCCTAGGGTGCCCACTACAGAGACACACTTTGATACACCCCATAGAGGCGACTCGCTGCCCTCATCGCCGAGCTCATCATCCTTTGTAATCTTATACAGATCAATACATCTAGTAGGAAGTATGCTCTTTACCCTAAGGGGGATATTAGGGGGATGAACCTGGGTAAAACCTAAGTCTCCTCAATCTCGATCTACAAATGGCTCACTCGCCCTTGCCCTCACCAACTCAATCGCTACCCCCAGTAGTGACTGCCATGACCATTCCCACGACATGCCTTGCATATTATAGTTTATCACAAAGTTATTGTAACTTGGTGGGAGTGATTGGAGAACCCTATCAATTCCCAGGTCATTTGGAATCACAATTCCCAGAGCTATGAGTTTATTGGCGTACCCATACATTTTGAGTACGTGCTCGCTAACGGAGTTATTTTCTTCCATCATGCAGCTAAAAAACGAAGCTTTATAACTCTCTACGGCAACATGGTTATCGAAAATCATTCTCAATTCAACCATTGTATCATAGGCATTGCTAAGCTCGAAACGCTTTCAAAGCTCAGGCTCCAGCCCATACAACATACTGCAATGAACTAAGTGGTGATGCTCCTGACGAGTGAGATAAACATTTTTATCATCATTAGGAACATCTTCAACAGGAGGGGTACTAGAGGTGCATCTAACACATAGCTTTTTTGAGTAGCCGAGAGGAGTATCTTCAGGTTAAGAGCCCAGTCGGTAAAGTTTCTACCATTGGTGCTAGGTTTCTCCTTCTCCATGAATACATTGAAATTGAAAGTAGGTGGTGCCATGATATACAACATATTTGCAAAAACTATTTAGACTAAGTTTATGAAAGATTGAGTTCAAACTAATTCAAGATTACTACTAGAACTCTCACTCAAAAACAACATCCATCTAGTTGTTTTGGTGATTACACGAACCAAATTCACTACACGATAACCGATCATCACGTGAGATGGTGTAGCTTCAAAGGCGAACATCTAGATGTTCATCATATCATCCATATGACTCGCACTTTACCTTTTAGTTCATGTTCTTAGGACATGTCTGTACATGCTAGACTCACCAAGTAGAATCTTAATAATTGTGTGTGTAAATCTGTCTTGCACCCGCTGTACGTGAACGAAGATTCTATCTCGTGCTTTACCTTTCGGTTCGTGTTCTCAGGACATGTCTATACATGCTAGGCTCGCCAAGTAAAACCTTAATAATTGTGTGTGTAAATCTGTCTTGCACCCACTGTATGCAAATGAAGATTCTATCACACCCGATTATCACATGGTGCTTCGAAACAACGAACTTTCTTAATAATCCATACTAAAGGAAAACCACATTTTATCTTGATATTTTAGTGAGAGGCATCATCTTATAATGCTACCGACAAGTTCTAAGCTAGACATAAGTATAAATAAGATGCATAAAAAGGATAAACATCACATGCATAAATAATGTGATATCATATGATCCTTTCTTGCACTTGATCTCCATCTTGTGCTCCATGATATGATCACCATCATTCCACCGGCGTGGCTCCAAGGTCTATGATGCCACCATTTTGGTTGTTCTCCACTAATTCAAATTACATGGAATTTCCATTTCTGGCACGCGGGCTGCCTCTAATTTCTTTTGCATACATGGCTTTGGGCTTAAGAAGAATCGTTCATCCTACGAACTTCAAACCACAATGGTGATAAACAAATTATTAACAACCCATTGTAAACTAGATCTTATCTAGAGTAGGAGAGACATACACCCGCTAGCCACTTATGCAATACGAGTTGCATGTCAAGCGTGGAACAAGTCTCATGTGCGAGGACATGTAAAGTTAGTTTGTGTCGCTTCATCCCACTATGCCACTAAGATCCCATGTACACAAAAACCGGTCGAACAAAGGCCACATACGGGTGTGGGCGGTGGGATTCAAAGCATGCGGCGATGCTCGGTAGAGGCGACAGGATTCAGGATGAGTGACAAGATTCAGGAGGGGTGCCATGATCGGGGGCAGACTGCGATGGCAAGCGTAGGAGAGCACCGATGGTGCAGTGAGAGGTCGAAGAAGCGAACAGGGAAAAAATGATTTTGTGGCTCGGCATGAAGATTCTATTTTAAGATATATGTTCCGTCTCAGTCCGGAACCCAAAAAACATTTTGAGAACACCCACAATGGTTGATAAGACATCCTTATTTTATACATGTCACCTAATTTTGATACGGCAACAAAACACTGTATACAATGGGTCACTTCTTTTATCTTATCTCTAGCGATAGATACCTCTAATTTTGTGGTCATGTCGTTGCTAAGAGATCATATCTTAGCTAAGAGATGTCAAATGTCTTTTCTGTTTTTCTCTCCCCCAACTCATAAATTATTCTACATGGTATTGCTAAGATAAGACTAAGATAATACACCATTATACATGCTCTTAAACACGTTTCTATGTTCCTCGAAATTAATAAATACTCTATCCTACTCCATCCGTTTTAAAATGTTTTAGCTTTATGAAACTAATGAATCTAGACTCCTTTTAGTCGGTAGGTTCACTTCAAACCTCTTCAAACCTACATACTGATAGGACTAGATACATTAGCTTCATAAAGCTAAAATATCTTATATTTTAAAACGGAAGGAGTACGTACTACTTGACTGCTCCTTGATACAATTCGAGGTTAAGAGAACAATTACTGACACTCCCTTCAGTTATGCCCATCGCATGTCTCAATTAATCACTCAACCGCTCCATCACATTCAACTCTGCACGCGGTTCTTGAATTCCTCTGCAAACGGCACCTCTATATAACACAGGCTTAGCTAGCCTCATCGCTCCATCTTAAAATGGCTCGCGCTTTCTCCTCCCGCTCCTGCTCGCCTTCCTCGTGGCCACCACGACCACGACGTCCTCGACCACAGCCATGCACGTGGCGACGGCGCCAGCTCGCCTTCTTCCACAGGGAGCAGCAGCGGCGCCTTCCCCGTGTTCTTGTTCTTGTCCTCGGTCTCCGGCTCCGTCGCCGGCGCGCGAGCACGCCGGCCAAGAAGCCGACAACGGTGGGCTCGATTTGTCGGCGATGGCGCCGTGGAGGAAGCTGGGGGGCCCGCCGATCGTCGACGAGCCCCAGGACTACCGTGTGCCCCCTCACCAGATCAAGGGGCGGCACTTATACATCCATCGTCAGCCGATCGATACGAACTCGTGACCTCGCTCTGGATGAATAACTTAACTGAACGCTACCTGACGGTGCATTTCATTGCATTGACGTCACCGATTGCCTGCTTTATTCTTGCCAGAACATCGTCTGTTTTCTCCTTTTTTATCTTCCTTGATTGATTATGAATTCGTTTTGGTACCACAATGTTTGTTCGAAACTTCCTCAAATATTGGGTGTTAAGTGGGACCCCACCTAGATCCCACTTGACACCTTACTGAAATATAAATCTGTACCCAAAGCTGCGAACAAACTTTGAATTGGAAATTGAAAAAAAGAAGCTATAATTCCTGAAGGATACAACATGGTGTATGGGACAGTGATGGGCTAACCTAAACTGCGGTATAGAGAGAGAGAGAGGAAGAGACAACCCCTCCACGCGAGCACCTCCACCCCTTCTCCCGCGCCGCCATCTCGCCACGCTGCGCAGCCTCCTGCATGTCGCGATACTCCGTCTGCCACCACCTCGCGCACCGCCTTCTTCATGTCTCCGTGCCTCTCACGTGGCGCTTCGAGTGTGCCCCGGCGCCGGGTTCGTCATGCAGGGGCTCAGGTGAATAAGATAATAGGGGTTTCCTATTTCCGGAGTTATAAAAAAAGAAGGAGAATTTTATGAGAAATCTTGTAAATCAATATAGATAGTGGTGATAACTCATGATATGATGCAAATATATGAGATATTAATGTAATAGACTTTAAAGTTCATAGATACCCTTTTCCACGTATCTTTGGTGCATAATGTTGAGCCTAGCATATTTAAGTTTCGACTTAGATAAATTCAACACTAGTTTACTTCTGAACTACTCAAGTTAAAATCATTATTATTTCAAATCATTATTCACCCCGTTGAGTCGACATCTATGTTTTTTCAATTGGTATGAGACCAAGTTATCTTCGTATTAGGCTTCACTATCTAGAGAGTAAAGATGTTGGCTAGAATTTTAGTACTGTACACATGGAAATTTTAGATTTGATGGCACAAATTATCATGTATGGAGATTTCACTTAATTTACGGGCAGTCCCTAGGGGAGACATCGAGAGCCTTGGGATGATGGACACCGGAATAGTATGTGAATATTCGATCCCGAGTCACTTCAGAAAGGACAAGAGATGGAGTCTATGATTACCAGGTGAAACTATCTCTCATTGGTGATCAGGGACGAGGTGCCATGAAAAGTATTTAGAAGGGGCAATTGAACAATACACTACTTGAAGGGGGCCATTTGGAAAGTTTCTGGCAAATTTAGGGTCCAATCTACATAGCATATATGGGTGCATTCAGAAAATTCGATCAAGGGGGCATGTAGGGCGCACATGCCGTCCTCATGGACACCATCTCTTCTTGATAGTCACTCCCTTCCTCCACTGCCACCTAGGTATCATGCTCCGCATACTCCACGTAGTTCTTAGTGCTCCCATTGCCGAACCTCTGAATCCGTCCTGATTCTGGTGTAACAATCCTTGTAATCTAATCTGGAGTCCAAGTTACGTCTTGTACCTTTGTATATAAATAGAGGAGGAAGGGATCAAGGCGTGCCATTGAGCAGCCCGAGTTGTACCAAACTACAAGATACCCGGGTGATTAACTCATATAGGATTTTGATCGGGGGATGGCCCTAGCGCTCCACCTAGCTGTCCCTAGGGTGATTAACTCATGAGACGCCGGAGGTTTGCAAGCCAAAGTAAAATCTTGCAACAATTTTGATCATGGTCCTTCAGTCCATACCCATACCGTAGGGGTAAAAGGGTCAATCGACCTTGCTTGGAATCATACTAAGGGTGTGTTTGGTAGCTCGGGTACATTCAGTGATTCCTAACTTGCCCAAGTTTTAGATGTTTGGTAGGTCGGGTTGATGGTCTGGACTAGGCCCACCTCGTGCAGATAAGGCCTCTCAGCCATGTTCAGGTTTAGGAGAGAAGATCAAAGCCAGGTACTCTCCTTAGCTTGGTCTGGTGTGACCCGAAAACCCTCCCCTCCTCACTAAGACATGCTGGAGTTACCGCCCCCCTCTCTCCCTTCGACCCACCTTCTTTGCCCCCACGGCATTCGCTCTCCCATACATGAAAAGTTCATAGATGCATAACGTATCGAGTGTATTGTTGCATACTTGTACACTTTAGAGGTGCAGTCCTAGATGGAGAGTCATTATTTTGGTTAGTTCATGCCATTGAGCTTTATATTTGCCTACACTTTCATCAACTCATGGAGTACAAACTTAATATTCTTTTATGGCTATCTTATCTCCGCATGCTGCTCACGGTCCATGTACAGCTCGCCATGTTCCCATCTCATGGAGAGGCATTGCTTCTATTGTGATGTTTATTTGGTAATTGGGTCGAGGGAGTGATGATTTTAGTAATGAATATGCACTTTATAAGAATCTGCAGAGAATATAGATGCATGCACTATATTTTCTGATAATGATGACGAATCTGAAGTTAGGATTATATAACATAGGTTTTAGAGTAGGTAATCACTTCAATATATTTTTGTTTTTCGTATATCTCATAATTGTGGTGGTATCAATCATCACCATCCCAGGGGAGGAGATAACCATATCAAACTAAATACAACCTACCAAACAAACACCCGGCTCAACATATCTAAACGGATTCGGGATACCAAACAAATGACAAGATCTCAGATCAGCGGGTATAAGGCCATCATGTCTTAAGGGATATAGTATGGACTACCAAACAAATCCTAAGTATATCAATTTAGTCTGGTTCCCTTTGATTGCCGGGCTACCTTCATATCCAAGCTAACGGTTGCCAAACAAGGACGAAGACTCGTGCGTCGATCGAAAATAATTTTATGGGACCTGGTCCACAGGTGGACCAACTTGCCTGATTGACACATAGCATTTAGATCTAGAAAATAGTTTCTAATCCTATTTTTTTCACTGTTTTGGACACATGCCATTTGCTGAAATTGGTCCATGCCTTCAAATCCGTGGACCAGGTCCCATAGAATTATTTTCCTACGCCGATGGGGTCCTTCGTGAGCGTGTAGGGTTACAGGTCTTCGAAAGACCTCATCCCTTGCCGGCCTTTGCTGCGCTCTTGTCTAGGCTCTTCGTTCGACGTGTCCCATGATATTGGCTTGATGCGCATGCACACGGTGAAATATTAGTGTGCGAATAGATTTATGCTAGGATGTGCTTAAGACTAGTCACAATGGGGAGTATTATATAGTAGTATCATGCATATGATACTACTTATGATACCATCTCCATAATGCATAGTATCATATAGTAGTATCATAGTCTTATTATATTTATTGTTTTGTAGAATCTCAATGCAAAATTGTGTACAAGATTCATTTGGGATTAGTTCCACTGCCACCCAGGTATCATGCTCCGCATACTCCACGTAGTTCTTAGTGCTCCCATTGCCGAACCTCTGAATCCGTCCTGATTCTGGTGTAACAATCCTTGTAATCTAATCTGGAGTCCAAGTTACGTCTTGTACCTTTGTATATAAATAGAGGAGGAAGGGATCAAGGCGTGCCATTGAGCAGCCCGAGTTCTACCAAACTACAAGATACCCGGGTGATTAACTCATATAGGATTTTGATCGGGGGATGCCCTAGCGCTCCACCTAGCTGTCCCTAGGGTGATTAACTCATGAGACGCCGGAGGTTTGCAAGCCAAAGTAAAATCTTGCAACAATTTTGATCATGGTCCTTCAGTCCATACCCATACCGTAGGGGTAAAAGGGTCAATCGACCTTGCTTGGAATCATACTAAGGGTGTGTTTGGTAGCTCGGGTACATTCAGTGATTCCTAACTTGCCCAAGTTTTAGATGTTTGGTAGGTCGGGTTGATGGTCTCGACTAGGCCCACCTCGTGCAGATAAGGCCTCTCAGCCATGTTCAGGTTTAGGAGAGAAGATCAAAGCCAGGTACTCTCCTTAGCTTGGTCTGGTGTGACCCGAAAACCCTCCCCTCCTCACTAAGACATGCTGGAGTTACCGCCCCCCCTCTCTCCCTTCGACCCACCTTCTTCGCCCCCACGGCATTCGCTCTCCCATACATGAAAAGTTCATAGATGCATAACATATCGAGTGTATTGTTGCATACTTGTACACTTTAGAGGTGCAGTCCTAGATGGAGAGTCATTATTTTGGTTAGTTCATGCCATTGACCTTTATATTTGCCTACACTTTCATCACCTCATGGAGTACAAACTTAATATTCTTTTATGGCTATCTTATCTCCGCATGCTGCTCACGGTCCATGTACAGCTCGCCATGTTCCCATCTCATGGAGAGGCATTGCTTCTATTGTGATGTTTATTTGGTAATTGGGTCGAGGGAGTGATGATTTTAGTAATGAATATGCACTTTATAAGAATCTGCAGAGAATATAGATGCATGCACTGTATTTTCTGATAATGATGACGAATCTGAAGTTAGGATTATATAACATAGGTTTTAGAGTAGGTAATCACTTCAATATATTTTTGTTTTTCGTATATCTCATAATTGTGGTGGTATCAATCATCACCATCCCAGGGGAGGAGATAACCATATCAAACTAAATACAACCTACCAAACAAACACCCGGCTCAACATATCTAAACGGATTCGGGATACCAAACAAATGACAAGATCTCAGATCAGCGGGTATAAGGCCATCATGTCTTAAGGGATATAGTATGGACTACCAAACAAATCCTAAGTATATCAATTTAGTCTGGTTCCCTTTGATTGTCGGGCTACCTTCATATCCAAGCTAACGGTTGCCAAACAAGGACGAAGACTCGTGCGTCGATCGAAAATAATTTTATGGGACCTGGTCCACAGGTGGACCAACTTGCCTGATTGACACATAACATTTAGATCTAGAAAATAGTTTCTAATCCTATTTTTTTCACTGTTTTGGACACATGCCATTTGCTGAAATTGGTCCATGCCTTCAAATCCGTGGACTAGATCCCATAGAATTATTTTCCTACGCCGATGGGGTCCTTCGTGAGCGTGTAGGGTTACAGGTCTTCGAAAGACCTCATCCCTTGCCGGCCTTTGCTGCGCTCTTGTCTAGGCTCTTCGTTCGACGTGTCCCATGATATTGGCTTGATGCGCATGCACACGGTGAAATATTAGTGTGCGAATAGATTTCTGCTAGGATGTGCTTAAGACTAGTCACAATGGGGAGTATTATATAGTAGTATCATGCATATGATACTACTTATGATACCATCTCCATAATGCATAGTATCATATAGTAGTATCATAGTCTTATTATATTTATTGTTTTGTAGAATCTCAATGCAAAATTGTGTACAAGATTCATTTGGGATTAGTTCCACTGCCACCCAGGTATCATGCTCCGCATACTCCACGTAGTTCTTAGTGCTCCCATTGCCGAACCTCTGAATCCGTCCTGATTCTGGTGTAACAATCCTTGTAATCTAATCTGGAGTCCAAGTTACGTCTTGTACCTTTGTATATAAATAGAGGAGGAAGGGATCAAGGCGTGCCATTGAGCAGCCCGAGTTCTACCAAACTACAAGATACCCGGGTGATTAACTCATATAGGATTTTGATCGGGGGATGGCCCTAGCGCTCCACCTAGCTGTCCCTAGGGTGATTAACTCATGAGACGCCGGAGGTTTGCAAGCCAAAGTAAAATCTTGCAACAATTTTGATCATGGTCCTTCAGTCCATACCCATACCGTAGGGGTAAAAGGGTCAATCGACCTTGCTTGGAATCATACTAAGGGTGTGTTTGGTAGCTCGGGTACATTCAGTGATTCCTAACTTGCCCAAGTTTTAGATGTTTGGTAGGTCGGGTTGATGGTCTCGACTAGGCCCACCTCGTGCAGATAAGGCCTCTCAGCCATGTTCAGGTTTAGGAGAGAAGATCAAAGCCAGGTACTCTCCTTAGCTTGGTCTGGTGTGACCCGAAAACCCTCCCCTCCTCACTAAGACATGCTGGAGTTACCGCCCCCCCTCTCTCCCTTCGACCCACCTTCTTCGCCCCCACGGCATTCGCTCTCCCATACATGAAAAGTTCATAGATGCATAACATATCGAGTGTATTGTTGCATACTTGTACACTTTAGAGGTGCAGTCCTAGATGGAGAGTCATTATTTTGGTTAGTTCATGCCATTGACCTTTATATTTGCCTACACTTTCATCACCTCATGGAGTACAAACTTAATATTCTTTTATGGCTATCTTATCTCCGCATGCTGCTCACGGTCCATGTACAGCTCGCCATGTTCCCATCTCATGGAGAGGCATTGCTTCTATTGTGATGTTTATTTGGTAATTGGGTCGAGGGAGTGATGATTTTAGTAATGAATATGCACTTTATAAGAATCTGCAGAGAATATAGATGCATGCACTGTATTTTCTGATAATGATGACGAATCTGAAGTTAGGATTATATAACATAGGTTTTAGAGTAGGTAATCACTTCAATATATTTTTGTTTTTCGTATATCTCATAATTGTGGTGGTATCAATCATCACCATCCCAGGGGAGGAGATAACCATATCAAACTAAATACAACCTACCAAACAAACACCCGGCTCAACATATCTAAACGGATTTGGGATACCAAACAAATGACAAGATCTCATATCAGCGGGTATAAGGCCATCATGTCTTAAGGGATATAGTATGGACTACCAAACAAATCCTAAGTATATCAATTTAGTCTGGTTCCCTTTGATTGCCGGGCTACCTTCATATCCAAGCTAACGGTTGCCAAACAAGGACGAAGACTCGTGCGTCGATCGAAAATAATTTTATGGGACCTGGTCCACAGGTGGACCAACTTGCCTGATTGACACATAGCATTTAGATCTAGAAAATAGTTTCTAATCCTATTTTTCACTGTTTTGGACACATGCCATTTGCTGAAATTGGTCCATGCCTTCAAATCCGTGGACCAGGTCCCATAGAATTATTTTCCTACGCCGATGGGGTCCTTCGTAAGCGTGTAGGGTTACAGGTCTTCGAAAGACCTCATCCCTTGCCGGCCTTTGCTGCGCTCTTGTCTAGGCTCTTCGTTCGACGTGTCCCATGATATTGGCTTGATGCGCATGCACACGGTGAAATATTAGTGTGCGAATAGATTTCTGCTAGGATGTCTTTAAGACTAGTCACAATGGGGAGTATTATATAGTAGTATCATGCATATGATACTAATTATGATACCATCTCCATAATGTATAGTATCATATAGTAGTATCATAGTCTTATTATATTTATTGTTTTGTAGAATCTCAATGCAAAATTGTGTACAAGATTCATTTGGGATTAGTTTTTCAAGTACTACGTGCTATGATACCGTATCTATGCTACCAACACAACCTCTTCCATCATTAATTAGGATGCTACGTCAGAATTTTGCCAATATGACATGCATAATACTACCTATGATATCCCCATTAGGGCTAGTCTAATTTTGGGTTTCTTGATCAACCCCCTCTGTTTCAAATTACTCCGCGCGTACGTTTACCTAGGTGGGTTAGTACTCTCATTTTTCATCCAAAAAATTCCTAATATTTTTGATATACGTAGTACACATTTCATATTATCTATTTCAAAAATTCAAGAATTTTTTGAATAAAAAATGAGAGAGTACTAGTCCACCCACCCACGTAAGCGTGCCGGCGGAGTAATTTGAAACGGAGACGGAGTACCTACGCAGTGTAAACGTCCACCCACTGGCTCACACATCTAGATCGATGCTGTTCATTTTCTGATGCTAGTTAGATCAAGGTATTCGAGAACTCTTGAATGTAAAGAAGAACCAAGGAAATAGTACTCTCGTGCTAGTTACGGACTTAACCGCCCTTGAATGGCCGGCTGCCTTCTTCTTCCGCTCCTGCTCGTCTTCCTCGTGGCCACGTCCCGAACCGCAGCATCAACTCCTTCCTCCTCGTCTCCGGCGCCGGCTCCATCCCCGGCGTGTGAGCATGCTGCCGGCCAAGAAGCCGCCGACGGCCGGTTCGTGTTCGATACATCGGCGCTGGCGCTGCCGGTCGTGGACCAGGACGACGAGCCCGCCGACTACCGCGTGGCCCCTGGCCAGATCAAGGGACAGTACTGATCCATCCATCCATCATCATCCGATCGATACGGCCTCGGTGGATAGCTTAACTGAACCCCGATGATTCAAAATGACCATCAACAGAACTCCAACTTGGAAAGAACTTTGAGTTTTTTTCCTTTTTCGAGGAACGGAACAGCACGCTGGTGTATGTGGGCCACTGAGGACTGTCCAAAATTAGCAGTACCGAGTAGACTCGTGGGCCGGTCCACACGAGAGATACACGACACAGCGCCGCCGTCCCTCGCCCCGTTCCTCCCCGCGCCGCCGCCTCGCCGAGCTCCGCGGCCTCCTCCCAGCATCCCTTCTCCGACGCCACCCGGCACTGGGTCTCCATCCTCCACTTCCGCGCCTCACCTTCCCGTGCGCGCTCATGCCGTGACCCGGCTTCGGGATCCCCTCGCTCGGACGAGGCCGTGCGCGCCGGCCTCGCCGCCGACCAGCTCCCTCCTGCAGCGCCACCCGGACACCGCCCTCGGCCTCCTCCACGTCCACGACTCAGCGCTCCCAGCATCGAACCTCTGAATCCCCCCGCCCCCAATGTTGCCTCTCCGGCACGCGGGCCGCCGCCACCGCGCAGCTCTCCTCGTCCCGCCGCCGGAAGCGCCGTCCGCGTCTCGCTCGCACGGCCAGCAATGCGATCCTCCGTACTCCGCCGGGCGCGCCTCGGGGTTTCCTTCCGCCAGGGCGCGCGGTCACAAATCCTTCTTCCCTCCCACTCCCAGCCACCACCATCGCCTGCATCTGTTCTGGGCTGGCGTCACGGCTCGGATGATCTCGACTTCTCCCGGTAAGAATCCTTGCCTTGCGATCTATTTGCTGCGCGGTAGACTAGACTGATTATCAAATCAACCAACCCGTTTCTTGGTTCATTGGTCCTAGTTGACCCTTATATACTCGCACTAGTGCAAGCTGTTACTTCTCATCAACAAAACAAGGCTAGCTGAGCCCCTCTGTGTCCGAAAAAATTAGATCAAATTCGGGCCAGTGATCAGTTAGTAGATTTCCCCCGATTCGCAAAATATGTCACACACCAATTCGGTACTCTATGTTTGCTGAAATTGATTATGAGGCGCTCCATTTTTGAGTTGTATCTTACTCTAAGGACGTACATAGTTCTTTGTGTCACTGTATAAACCAAAATGTTTCCATGACCTGCAGAGCATCATGATTTTACGTCGAGTACTGCTTTGTCTGCGGGATTCATGCAAACCGATATTGTGAATGCGCTCCGTAAAGGTGATCGGCAGCGAGCATCCATTATGCTCTCCAATCTTAAGCAAACCAAAGAAGCAGCGTTAACTTCGGAAGATTTCTCTTATATATTGGAGTACTGTGCAGAAGCACCTGATCCTTTGGTAAATCTACTGTCAGATGCATATTTTACCGAAAAGCATGGAGTTTGGTATAGTAGTCATTTTGATTGGTGCTTCGTTTGGATCTTCTCCAATGTGTCTAGTTTGTTATGGATATTTTGGAGATCATGGAGGAGAAGGGCATTGATATTAGTAAAGGCAATTACAGATCTGTCACTCGAGCACTCACCCAAGGAGGGTATTCCAAGGAGGTATGCCATACTTCTCATGTCCCAAGTGCATTTATTTTGTATTTTTAGCTTGTTCGGTTGTTAAATAATAGAAACACACTTATGAAACTGCTTCAAGTTAGAGCATTGATAGCATTAATATTGTACTATACACTTGTACCAGTAAACCCACTGTGTCTTCTGTGTAAACTGTCCAACTTCCCATTTCTTAATGATACAAGCTAGTTGGCAGTCAAAATGTAAATACCAGTGTGTCCATCCTTTTGTATAAAACAGGGTATTTGATAATTGGTTGCGTTATTTCATGCCTTGGCCAAAATGATGCAAAGCTATTTCTTCACGTGCCAGTGTGAACTTTAAAATCATCTAGAACTCTAGAAGTAATCCTGATCGCTCTCTGTCTGCAACCATTGTTTGCATATGACCTGGCAATGGTCTTCCCTTATGCAACAGTGTTTTTTTCGTCTGATTTGCTGGTGACACGGCAGACTCGTGATAGTGATGGTGTAAGCAAATGACATCCACGTCATCTAACACTGCTCCAAATTACCGCAAGCGAGTTGGCTGGATGTTATTGGAAGTTGAGGGTCTGATTCTTGGCTGTTTCGAAGTTATAAGATGAAAAGCTGGTGAGGTCCAAAGTTCAGGGTTTTAAAGTGGACATTGTCATTGTTTATATATAAAGTAATATCTGTAGGAGATTGGTGAATTAGACAGCGAGTTGCAACAAGCGATCTCTTATTCTGTTTAATCTTTTATCATTAACCCTTTAGATGGAAAATATGTTGTTTATACAGTAAAAAAAAATGTTGTTTTGTTAATCTTTTTTTAATCTTCTTCTGCTACTTGTGTTCTGCAGTTCTTTGTAATTTAATCTTGAATTTATGCTCTTTTATCTGCTTATTGAATAATGCCTTTTAGCATATCAGTTTTTGCAGGAGATTCTGTTAGCTCCTTTCAGTTTTCAGGTTGCTGACAATCATCTTTCCGATGTAGGCACTTAAATTGCTCACTCTTCTTGGGGAAAAAGAAAGCACTTACGGTGTTTTGCCGATTTTCAACATCTTTTTAAGTGCCTGCAGAACAAATTTGAACGATGCTGGGAGCTGTCTAGAAACAATGGAAGGTCATCTTCTTGGGAAGTCTGAAATAACGTACTGTGAGCTTCTGAAGGTTTGTGTGAATAAATGTTCAATATGCCTATTTATGATATCCAGATTCAAAAGTTCATTTTCATATCTGGAAAAGAAGTATAAGTATACCATACCTACTTTTGTGGCTGCAGCTGTGAGGAGACATAACCATCCATGGCATTATTGACCATTTGATACTCCCTCCGACCCAAATTAGTTGACTCAAATTTGTCAAGATATGGATTTATCTAATACTAAATCATGTCTAGATACAATCGAATCTAGACAAATCAAAGTCAACTAATTTGGGTCGGAGGTAGTACTTGTTTTCTGAATTAACATTTGATTGCATTTTTTTTGCAACTTGTATTCTCTTCTGGTCCATCACTTATTTTGTGATGTTTCTGTTGGGAACTGTTGCATGTTGATCTTAGGTTCTTTTACTTCTGGTCACATCCTTTTCCTTCTATGTATTTCACGTTTAGGGCGTATCTTGAGAGTTTTTCTTCTGTTTCATGCTATGCTGTGTTTCACATGTTTCTTGGGATAAATCAGCTCCTACCACATATATGTTACATGCTATGCTGATTGAAATATGTTAAGATGTTTCATCTGTACATGGTTTTAGATCGAATGTTGCGCGAGCTTGCTTATTTGATTTATGCATCTTTCCAGGTTGCAGTTCTGCGGGGGAATTTGTCTGCAGTTCATGATTTATGGAAGGACTGCACTAGGTATTATAGTCCAAGCATTATTGCTCTGAGGAAATTCGTGAAGGCTTTCTCTACACTAGGTGACCTTCAATCTGCATATCATATCTTGCAACGTATGGTTGTCCTTGCTGGAGAACACACTGACCATCTGAGGGTGTCTTCTAAAATGAGATCGCATTCAACAAGATTAGACATTCCTGTACCTGCTTTAAATGAAGTAGAAGATCTCAAACTTGTATCGGACTATGATCTGCCATCGTCACAAGGTAAGATGGGAACTGAAGAATATTTGGTTGATGCTCAGCCGGAACTGTTCCAGGTGGAAACGCAACCATCAAAACATAAGCAATTGAAGAGTTATGTGTCAGTTATTTCTGCTGGTCTGTTCTCATTTCAATTTCATAAGCCCAGCTGTATATACCTGTAAACTCTGTTTTAATTATATTTATAGAACTTATTTGCTTTCAGTCCTGTTCCAGGTGACAATCTTGGTGACAATTCTGGACTAGACAGTGGGAAGATGACAAAGACATTGAGATTTGCACCAGTTGCGGTAAAGAAAGTCTTGCGATGGTCTTTCAATGATATTATACATATGTGCGTGCAACTTCACAACTACCAGTTGTCTGAGCAATTATTTCTAGAGGTAACAAATATGTATGGTTTTGTTCGCTTAACTTATATTATGGTTTGCAGTCTTTCTGCTGACTTACGTCTTGACGTAAGCACTTCCTTATTGCATTAGATTTTTTAATGTTTCTTTCTTATGGATGGTTGAACATCACTGTGGTGACATTCCAATTACTTGCGTAATTTATTTCATCTGCTTTACCTGTTTCATCTAGGTCACGTTTAATTGGATTCGAACTTTGTTTCTGCAATATTGTGCTTTCGATTTTACTATTTTTCTTCTTAGATAGTCACAAAAAACAGAGCAAGTCCATTTCTGCATGAAGCATGAAGTTCGTTTCAACTTAGTAGCTGGCATGTGGGCCTGCACCAGCAGCAAATTGTCCAGTATTTTAGTTGTTTGTTGGTTTGCTGCTTTTGTTACTGGAAAAGGTGGTGGCAAGTTCAAAATTGCATGTATCCCTTATTTGAATGGTTAAATTATTTGAATTGAAAACTTTACATGTTCATACAAACTGAGTAGGCGATTTTAAGACCAGAAATTTCTGGCGTATATTTCACATCCGTGAAGTTCAATGTTTATGCTCAATGTTGTCCTTTCTTTCTAGATGCACAAGATTGGACTGCCACCGTCAAGGTTTACATATGATGGTTTTATCAAGTGTGTGCTAGCTGGGAAAGGAGTCGCACATGCTACCAAAGTGGTATGCTACCAATTTTTTGATATATCTAGTTACATGAAAGGATGTCTTGTTAAATATGCTTGTGTACTGTAATTATTTTTTGAAACCCTGAATATAGTTATGCTATACCTACATTAGCATAAAGTAACATGCTGTACTGTCTTAATTTATATAGATAATGTAATTCTGATGTTAATCACTGTTATTTACTCCCTGTCCATAAAACCTACTACTACTACTACTACCCTGTCTTAATTTATATAGATAATGTAATTCTGATGTTAATCACTGTTATTTACTCCCTGTCCATAAAACCTACTACTACTACTACTACTACTACTACTACTACAATATTTTATATTTTTGCGCTTTCCAGATTGAAGTGATGGAGAGAAGGGGTATTCAACCTTATGATGGTACACTTGTTGCTCTCTCAATTGGCCATAGCAAAAGTTTACAGTTGGATCTGGCTGAGCGCTTCCTGGGAAGAATTTCAGATATAAAACCGGACTATATTCATGCTTTTAATGCTTTGCTTTCTGGCTGCGACATTATGGTAACACATTTACTTTGAAAAGAGATTCTGATATGTCATGTTTTTGTCCCTACCTATTGTCATCCTAATTTCAGCTGGGTCATCTATGCTAAGTTACTGATCTGCTGACATATGGTCTATCAACTATCTTTGTCTTTTCCTGTCTTTAATAGTTGTACTCTATTTCGTATCAGCGATAATATCTTTTCTGTATTTTTCAGTGCACATGATTTTACTTGATTGTATAGAAATACCAAATACGAACTAAGTCTCCTCATTATTTTTGTAGAATGAACCAGAAAGAGCTCTCCGTGTACTAGCTAGAATGAAACACTTGGGTTTGAAACCACATATCTGGACCTATGAGATTCTGTTTTCTCTGTTTGGCAACGTCAATGTTCCTTATGAAGAAGGAAATATGCTATCACATGCTGATGTTTCCAAAAGGATCTGTATAATCGAGATGGACATGTTAAACCATGAGATCCAACATAGTTTTGTGTCTATGAAGAACTTGGTATGTTTACTTCACTACATTCTATCTATATAGACTTCATCTATTTTTTTCTTTACGTGTATCACATGTAATGTTCTTGTGAGAAACACACCCATTTTTACCTACAAGTAAGACACGCGGTAGTTGACTGTTTTGGTAACGATTTTTTTCATATGCTGACTACATGACCTTTGCTATGGTCATTGGAAAACAGTGAGTAATTTTCTTGTTTCCTTGTTTAGCTTTTGATCTAAAATTGCTCCATCAATAGAATTGGCACTTGGTGCTAGTAAGAACTAAGTATGCAGCACATACGTTTCTAACTATTCTGTTAGAAATAATGCCATTTTATGTCTCTGTCCCTTCGTTTCACATCATGCTCTAAGCTGGTCGAAATTTGTTGTTGCTTGTTGATGACAGCCTGTTTAGTTTATTGAGTCTACCATGGCTTATTGGCTTGCACGATCTGTTCAAAGTAGCATATGTCAGCATAAGTTATCCTGTCTTATCCAGCATTCCCAGTGTCTAATCTGTTATAAACTTATGATTCTGAAAAAGGGGAAGCAAGGTTTTAATTTGTCTGAATAAGATATCTCATGTGCATGTGATGTAAGACTGGACTTTAATTGCTAATATGGGTGTGTTGGTCAGACCTAGGAGAGTGGGAAGCACTTCACTGTGAATGCCATTCACAATATTTGCTTGTGTTTTGATGGTCTTACATGATTCTGTACTACGGCTTGTACGATATGTTGAAATTAGCATATCATTGGTCACCCAGTCATACCCCAAGACCTCACTGGCTTGAAATTTTACCATGATAGTTGTCAAATTAGATTGCTAAGACCAGTCAATCACTTGTCAGTATGATCTTCGATGGCTCTTACTGTGATTGCATCTTGTAAGTCTTGATGTTTTATTTGCGAATTATGTTATTTCAGATACGAGCCTTTGGAGCCGAGGGAATGATAGATGAAATGCTGAGGTATTTGAATGTTGCCGAGAATGTCTTGTGGAACATGGATCCTTATCAGAGGAGTGATCTGTACGGCATCGTGTTGCATGCTCTGGTTAAAGCCAAGGAAGTACGGGTCTACTTTTAACATTTGTTTCATTATATGAAATGACGAATTAGGTTTTATTTTCTCACAAGGCTATTTTGTATGCTTTGTGTGTTTTCAATGGAACTTGTTGAACTTAATATCTTTCTGGCTTGCAGACAGACAAGGCAATAAGGACTTTCAAGATCATGAGATCATGTGGTCTTCCAGCTAATACTGCAATTTATAACATCATGATAGAGTGCTGCAAATTGTTGCCGTGTATCAAATTGGCTGGCACCTTGGTGTCTTTGATGCTCCGAGATGGCTGCTGCCCTACTGTTGTGACTTATACATCTCTCCTAAAGGTAAGGCTGGTTAATTGCAGGTGTATTCCTACTCACTGTGTAAGATACTGCTGATTCCTATGTTTTAGTTGATTTGAATTTCTGTGCCCCACTTGAGTCTGATGTCATGTTTTTTTCTCCCATGATAGGTTCTATTAGCAAAAGATGATTTTGAGGGGGCACTGGATCTGTTGGACTTATGTGTAATTGAAGGAATTCAACCTGATATAGGGGTTTTCAACACAATACTCTCAGACGCCAATGCAAGAGTACGTCTATCTATCATATAATTGGTCAACTCTTATTTCCTTGAAATGATTTAAAAGTTAAACCTCATGTCTGGTCATTCTTCACAGGGTAATATTCACATTGTTGAATGCATCCTTGAGTGCATTCACAGAGCAAAGATTCAGCCCGATGAATCGACGCTTTGGTACACGTTCTGTACCTACGTGGATCAAGAACTGTACAACACTGCGGTCGAGGCATTACAGGTCCTCAGTATGAGAATGATATCTGAGGACGCAAGCGTTCTCAAGGAGAAAGGAGTGGCTTTAGAGGACCTAATCCTCAGTGAAGAACCAGATGCTGAATTAAGTATCATCAAGGCATTTAGAGCAACCAACGAATGTAGCGTGGCAGCCTTACTGAACCTGAGGTGGTGCGTGATGATGGGTTCCACCATATCCTGGTCACCCGAGGACAGTCTCTGGGCGAGGAGGCTGGCATCTTCTTATGACGCTAACACGAGATCAAACATGTGATGAGATCTGTGCATCGGTCTGTTTAAACTGACCAAGGAGATAGGTTTGCTGGTGCGTTTGCATGGTTTTGACATGCCCTCGGGGCCAACTGCTGGTGATGTGTAATTGTTAACATCGTTCACCAGGCTACTATCTATTCACCTGCATCATTCGCCGGGCTGTTGCATGCTACTCTTGAGGCCAGTAACAGCTATGAGGAGGAGCATCTGGCTCACTAATTTTGCATGAGGTTGATGGTGACGAAGATTGAAGCACCTGGAACTCACCTCCACTCAATATGTTGCTTGTTTGATTAACTTTTTCACTAGTCACTAGTACCTCCGAACAGAAACGTGTTGCTTCAAATGAAGAGAAGGTTTTTTTGGGCATGCATCTGTTATGCATACAGTGTCTGGGGGATTAGAAGGCATCAGAATCTGGCTATGGGATAGGCCATTTCAGGACTTTGAAGTTGTGAAGTTCTTCTCTTGCTCATGCTGACGCTAGAAGGTTATAAAAGTATATGGAAGAAACGGACCTGAATTTTCCCCGTGCTCTTTATTGTAAGAACACCTTAATTAAACTCTGTACGTCGACGGAATTAACTGCAGCGACACCTTTATATAACACAGGTTTTGTAATTGAAGTGGAATAATACTCTCTCCGATCCATAATAAGTGTCGCTCATTTTGTACTAAGATAGTACAAACTTTGTACTAAGTGGGCGATACTTACTACGGATCGGAGGGAGTAACATTCTGATGATTGCTAATCTATTTTTCTGCTAGTCCCACTGAAATTTTTATTCCTTTGCGCACATTCTTGGGCTTTCTCTTTGGGTCTTTTAGACGTCCAGACCAGAAACTACCTCAAGTCCTCCCGAACAAGAAGAGAGAGAGAGAGATTTCGGACATACCAGATAAAAAAAATACTCCCTCCATTTCATAATATAAGATGTTTTAGTTTTGTGAAAGGAGTGGAGGAAGTACTCTATAAGTCTCTGACTCTTAATTTCGAAGCAAATCTGAATTATTTGAAGGGAACACGTTTTTTTTTGTATAATAAAGGAGCAAATGGAATGGTTATGAATAGTTGAATACTTGTACAAAGCGTGCCCGAGCGACTTGTGGGCTCATAATGGGCTAATGCGTACAAGGGTTGACTCCGGGGATGGCCCAGACAAAGAGTGGGCTTCGAAGGTTTCGCTAGGGTTTAACGCCCTGGACGCCGCACATCCGAAGGAGAGGAAAAGAAATGGCATCTCTGGCGCGCGCCGCCGCCTCCGCCACCAGATCGGCCCTCCGCCAGGCGCCCCTCGCCGGCCGCAGCCTCGGCTCGGCCCTGCCGTCTTCCTCCCCCGCACGAGCCGCTCGTATCCTCCGCAGGTAGGTTATTAGGCGGTCCAGTAGCTGGATCATGGATGGATTCGTGGGCATGGGTCTGTGTTTGCTTGCGTTTACATCGAGGTTCCTGCAGGTCGGCGGTGGCTGGACTGGAGACGCTGTTGCCCCTGCACACCGCGGTGGCGTCGGCGCGACTGAAGTCCTGCATCGCCGTTGACTCCACCTGCTGGAGCTCACTCTCCCAAGGTAAACCTGCCCAGCGCCTCCTGCTCTCCTTCAATTTTCTTTTGGTGAATTTTCTTTGTCAAATTAATTTATCCACTAAAAACAGCCGTTGTTCGTCAAGTGAAATACTGGAGTTAGACACTTACCACTGCGTATGTAGCATTGTGATACAGAGAATAGCTGTTGATACTATGGTGGACATAACTTTTTTATTGTGCCTATGTTACTTAGGAACCTATAAATAAGAGATTGAATCAGTGTCTACACTGATAATAGTTAAATATATGCCAGTTAGAAGTATTGTTCATTCTTTTTTTGCGACTGAATCACAGCGGTTTCCACCTTCCTAAGCTTATCGGCCTTGATTTCTGTAACCTCTCCGACCATTTGTCTATGTCCCCTTCCCAATTCCCATGACTACTTTTACCTTCTTTACCATAACCCCTCCCCCTCTCCTGTCTCTGCCAACTAGGATTTAGTGTGACATACTGACATGGTAGGGTAACGATGGCCTATGTTGCCTCTATTGTAGAGGTCTACTAACCAGAATATAAACCTTTTCTTGGAAACAGTGTGCTTGATCTCCTACTATAATCTAGGGGCTCACTGGCGCTAGGTTTGTTTTGTAGAATATTGATATTATGCACGTAAGGTTTTTTGGCACGGTAGAGTAGATCCTGGTTGTGCAGCATTTGGTAGCAACAATAGTATTTTCAAATCTTATGCCCCAAACAAGTCTAGTCTAGTTCTCAGTAATGCGTATCAGATGCTGCTGCTTTTGACTTCGGTTTCTCTTTTGCTTGCTAGACCAGACTCCTTTTGTACAACTAGGAAATAGATCAATTGTAGCTATCAAGTTAACTGAGTATGAGATGTTTGTAGTTGGCACCAACTGGTGGTTATTCTGCATTGTTTCATACTGGAAAGGATGGGGTATTTATTTATTGACCGTGGCTGTTATAGGTTTTAAAAAGCGCATCTGATCATGGTTAGGAGCTGCACAGCTGAGACGCCAAGACACCGAGTTAAAAACAAAGTGCGTTTATTTGCCGATAGTCCTTAGAACATGTATCCCATCTATTTTTGCCATTTTGCTCTGGATAAATGTACTCTTAGAACATAATAATGGAGCATACAAGAAGTTGCTGCAGTGTAACCCTCTCGACCTTCATTTTCTGTTGAGCTTGGAAAAACCTGGAATGATATCTATTACTTCAGTGTGAGCTGGAAAACATTCTGAATTTTACGAGCTTGCAATCTTCCTGAATTTTCTATGAGCTTGAAACCATCCTGTATAATTACTCCCATCGACTTAACGTGATGCAGTGTGTGTTGCGTCATCTATTCTTTACCTGACTTACTCTTACGTTTGATATAGGATATGCTTTGCCTTTGTGACAAAGAGCTGCACGTACCTGAAGAAGCCAATGAACATTATTAGGGATTACAGACACCTCGGGCCTGTAATAATTAGATACTTGTGAACTGAAGGTGCATCGAAACTTGTTTCATTTTATAACGTGATCTGTCCATGTTTGGGTTTCTTGGTGTCGAAATTTTTATGCCCATGGATTTCTGCAGCTCTTCATTTGTTATGCATAATGCTTTCCCTTGAGCGTTTTCTCTTCATATTTGATATTGTGTTCGAATGAAGTCGCTCAAGACGTTTATAGGTTAGATTATGAGTCTCTTACAGTCTCCTCGACTAGAAGTCTTTGATTAGTCCATATAGCTTTGTTTGTTTAGAATGTACATCCCTGGCCCTATGATTAGTTATAATATTTTACATCCTTGGCCCTATGATTAGTTATACAATTTTTTTATATTTGAGAGAGGGACACATTAACATTTCTAAGCTTGGACGGGCACCACAGCCCTTCCTGTGCCCTGGCTCTGGAGTTGGCAACAGAGCCGTCATCGTCTTGCCGCATTTTCTGTACATTTGGCTCTTGCCTGCGCCGGCTTGGTTCTGGTCTTATGGTTAGCTCTTAGATCGATAATGTGCTTGAGGTCAAGCAATGTTTCGATCTCCTCCTGCTTGTACGTCACTTGCTGATGATCTCCACGTTACCAGTGTTGTCGCTGATGTTGTCTTTATCGTGCTCTTGCATACTTGAACCAGATCTCAAACCTCTTTGAAATGGATTATGCCCTGGCCTCGCGAACCATTTTGTCCCATTTGCATATTTTTGACCGGTCCTCTTCACATTGAAGATGATGAGCATCTTTATCGACACATATCTCATTGCTCTTCTAACTTAATTTCATAGAGGATGTTGTGACTGCTGATGGTTTGCAGCAGTTCCCCCAGCACCATCTCTGTTGTGACTGCTAAAAGGGACGAAGAGGATGTATCATGTACACCTCCTTCCCCATCTCTGGCATGCTTCAGCTATGGAGATTGAGTGCTCCTGCTAATGCTTTTCATCTGCCAAGCGCTTGACTGAGTTCTCCTGCTAATGCTTTTCATCTGCCAAGTGGCAAGTGTGTGGCATCTGGGGATGTAGTGGACATGTATGTGTAAATCCTTTGCAACTTTTCTATTTATGATCTCGTTTTCTTAATAATGAAGGCAAAGGAGATGACATGGGAAGCACAATGGTGTGATCTGTCCGCGCCATCCCACAACATGGCACACACATGTTGCGGCTCATGTTAAAACGACAGACATGTCACATCCCGGATCATTTGAAAGCCAGCATATGCTAATGAAAATAGGGAAAACCTTGAACATGGCACGCAAACATCGTGCCTCATGTGAAAACCAGAAGACATATGCTAAGAAAAAACCTGAAAACCCAAACCAACAACTTTACTTCACAAGATCCTTGGGGATTATCTCCTAGTCATGTTTGAGGATGCCTGCATGAGTGAGGAGTGCCCAGACATGAGTAAGGAATTCCCCTCCTTTTGCGAGGTGTTCCATGTGCGCCGTGACGTTGTCCGATGGTGCAATGTAGATGATGGTCTCAGCCCAGAATTCCGCCACCACCTTCCACTGGAGGACAGCATCTCCCTTCTCCAGATCCCTCCCTAGCTTGAAGCCTCTGACGAAGATCTTATAATCTAACTTTATCTCTTGATAACGTAGCATGCAATAAACTGACCCAGTCTAACCCTCTGGACCTTTATTTTTGTTGAGCCTGGAAGATACCTGGCTGGAATGATACTCGAGATCATGTTATTGCTTTGCCTTGAGCTTGAAACCATCGTGAACTGTTATGAGCTTGAAATCTTCCTGAATTTTTCTATGAGCTTGAAACATGATTTCTCTTTGTGTGATGCATTGTGTATCACATCGTCTATTCTTGACCTCACTTGCTCTTGCATTTCGTGATATAGGATATGCTTTGCCTCTGTGACAAAGAGCTGTGCATACCTGGAGAAGCCAATGAACATTAGGGATGATTACATGTAATAATAAGATACCTGTCAACTGACGGTGCATCGAAACCTGTTTAATTTTATAACATGTTACATCCATGTTTGGGTTTCTTGGTGTTGAAAGTTTTATACACAGTTCTTTGCCACGATTAATGTTTTTCCTTGAGCATTTTCTGTTCATGTTTGAAACTGTGTCAATGTGAAGTGGCTCACGATGTATGCAGTTCAGATTAGGAGGCCCGTACAGTCACCTTCTCTATAGAAGATCTTTGATTAGTCCATATGCCTTGTTTGCTTAGAATGTACGTCCCTACGATTGGTTATAACATCTTTTACCCCCTCCGATCCATATTAATTGTCTCTAAATTGGAATTTAGAGACAAATTTAGAGACAATTAATATGGATCGGAGGGAGTAATACTTTGAGGTACCAGATTCTTTGTTTGTTGAGGGAGTGAAATGGTCATAAAATGCAAGGATTCTAAATATGCTATGGTACATGTCATTTTCATCACACATCAGTACTGTATAATAACGTGCTGAACGCAAATCCAACTTAAAAGTGATAAAATAAATTTATTTCTTGCATATTAATTATATGTGAACACTTTCTAATGTTATACCATAAATATAAGGTGCAAAGTGCATCATTAAAACATGCCATGCATCATATTTGTTTGCATTTCATAATACCAATATCGATTGTGCATTTTTCTCCCATGTGTGTTTGGACCTTCCGGGTAGACACTGAGCATGAAGTGTACGGGGGCGGCTACGGTTTCCACCACTACCTGAGGGGTTTTCCTACCCTTCAGAGTTCGCAACCAAGTATCACGTGCTTGCATATTGGATAGCATCTATGCCCCTCTATACTTTCTTGCACTAGTTTTTCGATGCGGTACTCGAGTCCGCGATCCCATGTTATGCATAGCCATTTATGTTCAAGTCCACTATATTTCCATAAACCCTATCCTAGCAGCCTTCTTCGAGCATGATTTTTATAGCCTGAGTGAGTCGTAGCACCAGGGTTGAAAACGAAAGTGGAAATGGATGGATACATGCGTTATCATTTCCATTTCCTCTTGTGTCGCTAGAATCGGAAACAAAACAGAAAACTTCGGAAACGAATTCACATAATCGGAAATCATTGGAGACGAATATAAAAAGGATACATGACGGTTATGATACGAAAACAGACATATGTCAAAGTATAATAGTGGCATAATATCATGATCTGCACACCAAAAGGAATATATAACAGACAAAGAATAAATTACAACTTCGAAATGCGACAATTGAACATAAAGTAACACATATAATTCAACACTTCGACAAGCACATAAGTTCACATAAATAGTTTCACATAAACGCTAAGACACTTACTTGATTAGTGTATAGCTTAGGCCGACTACATGTATTATGTAGACCCCATATATATTCTATGGCCTGACAAGAGAGAGAAATTACTGACGCAAAGTATTATTTCGTACATACATCTGGATGGTTATATTTCCAGAAAGTTTTCATATTTTCTTATCTGGAAATTCCTTATCGTTTTCGTTTCCGTCGGAGCCATTTCCTTTTTAGTTTATGTTTCTTTTCTGCAAAATTCCGTTTCCGTTTCCGTTTTTACCTCTCCATTTTCTTTTTTCTTCGAAAACTGATGGAGTGTTTCCTTATCATTTTCAACCCTACACAACACTGCATGCTTAGGGTACTCGGGTCTTTTACATTACCATGATGATCTCATTGATGCTGGTTGCAAACAAGGAGTAGAGGTAGATCATGTGACACCCTAACAATTCAATTGACTAAGATGTGTTGGGGTACAATTACATTAATAAAGTGGCACCAATGGGAAATTGTTGAGGTTTGGTTGTTATCCCACCCCATTTGTGTCTTTTAGGACCCCGAGTTCTTGATACCTATTCTAAGACTAAGCACACTAACCACTCATGGGAGATTTTCTGGGATCCCCTTCACTTGACCTTGGTTCTGGAATTTGCAACGGGGGCCACAATTAGTTCGCTATTTTCTTTACTATCTTTGACTTGTGCCATGTTATCTTGTTTTACTATTATGTTGCTCGAGGAGCATATATTATTTTGTACTATTTAGGCGCGACATATTCATGTTATCTAAACACGCCTAGTCACACTTTCGGACCTCTGAGCTTTTATAGCCGTCGACGCAAACTTCTGGGTTCCTCTTCGAAGATCGGCCGACTTTGTTACGGATAGCTTAGTTGGGTGGCCTTTTAACTTGATATGTTTCTTGGAATGGTCATGTCATGAGACCCAATTTCTATTTGATTTGCTTATGTCGGGGTTGATCGAACGTGTATGGGAATATTTGTGCAAGCTGCAAGGTAAATCTTTTTGAAAAGCCATGTCCACGGTTATGGACTACTTGGAGCACAATACCTTGACCATAGATAACTTGCATGTAACTGATAATAACTTGTAAGATAGCAGTATTACAACAATAAACTATAAAACTGCCAATGTGTGAGAGCCCCACGATTACCTACTCGTAGGGAACACGAGAGGGTAATGTTGGGTTATGTTTGTGGTTGGAGCTTATCGTTATCTAGTTGGTGTTTGACGCTATCTTATATTTTTCTCAATAGACAGAAGTTGTAACGTGTCTTTAGAGAATTGTTTAATGCTACTTCCGATGCCTCTTAGCCCCCCTTAATCGCTTTAGTTGTATAGAGACTTGTTGAGTACCCTATGTACTTACATCCGTTATCCAAAAATCAGATTGTCAGGGTCACACCGCAGAAGGATACACCATTGATGGGGCTAAGGCCGGCGTTAGCAAGCATGTCACCCTTCTGGCTCAGACCGAGCAGGGTTATGGATGTCACTTGGTTATCTTCAGGCCTCTTAGGTCCATTTGTATTCTTATCCGTACTCGGATGCTATTTTATTATCATCATGATGTATCTTTGTGATGCATACATTTGTTACATTTGTATTCTTAACCCGTCGAAGTCATTGTTGTATATATATATTTTTTCTTGTGTGTTTCGTCGTGAACTTTTGTAGTGGTATTACCTATTTTCCACCACCTGCGTTGCATGTATGTTTCGATGTGTATGTTGTGCTTGGTGGACGTCTTTAAATCGTTTCTACGCGGATTTGACGGAATCGCCAAAACTGCAAAGTACCGATCTAAGATCGTTACAATAGGCCAAGGGCCGGGATTTATTCAGCCAGTGCGGCGCCACTTGGGTGACAGGGTATCATGTTGATGCATCAGCGCTACATCTTGCTTTCCTTAGATGCATATAAACTCTTTGTGATCCTTGAGCATCGTTGGCTTTATAACGAATTCTGAATAATATCCGCTGATACAGAGGCTGGGTTTTATGCCCTTTTGAAAAATATTCCCCCATTCCACAATATAAGCTTTTTTTAGAAAGCTAAAAAAGCTTGCTAAAAAGATTTATATTATTATGGAACAGAGGGAGTACACATGTAGGCAGTGGCGGAGCTAGGGAAATGACAATCCGGGTGCACGGTGGTGCCTCAACTTAAAAAAAACCTATTTTAGGGGTGTCACACGTGGTAAAAAATAGCTAATCTATAAAGAATTTTTTGTTTACCCTGGGTCCTGTGCACCACCAAGCTTGAACTAGGATCCGCCCCTGCACGTAGGTACTACATCACTCGTCTATGCGTTACATACTGTAGTCATGTTCCTTTTTTTTTTGGTGTCACTCTAGTCATGTTCTGCTCATATATATGAAATTATGAATACAGGGAGCGTGACAGCAAGTGATCACCCTACGGCAAGGACGACTGCTCAACCATGTGCAACACGCATGCACGAAACGTTCATCCGTCCGACCGTCCCACGCTCATAATAAGCATTGAAGTTGATCGTACGTGTGTTCGTGCACAACAGCGAAGTACCATCTACACACGTGCTTCACGAGACACAGCCTCTTTAAATTGCCAGTCGATCACACACGATCCAAGCAGCAAAACCTGGCTACTACTAGCAAGCTAAGCATCTCTCCTCGCACCAGTACGTTGTCGATCGTGTGCTTGCAGCAGGTGGCTAGCCATGAAGATGAATGGTGGAATCGCTGAGCAGCTGGTCTGCGTGGTGGTGGTGGTCGTCGGCCTGGTGGTGTGCTCCTCGGCGGCGGCCGTGCGCCCTCTCGGCGAGACCGGCCGCCAGCAGCAGCTTGTCAACGCCGTGTACGTGTTCGGCGACTCGCTGGTCGACGTCGGCAACAACGACTACCTGCCTGCTCCGGCCCCCTGGGCGCATTCTCCCTACGGCTTCGACCTCCCCGGCAGACCCACCGGCCGCTTCACCAACGGCTACAACACCGCCGACTACATATGTAAGTACACGTGAGCGAGCCGCTAGTATATACTCCATACACATATGAACAACACTTTTTTTTTTTGCGAAACAAACATATGGGCCACACTTGAACGTTCTCTAAGTTACTAATTCGTGCGAGCAGCATACCATATGGGTTTCGAACTGAGCCCCCCGGCGTACCTGTCCATGCTGCTGCACGAGAAAGCTCTACTCGTGACGTGCAACATCGGCGCCAACTACGCTTCCGGTGGATCCGGCATCCTCGACACAACTGTGAGCAACAACATCTGGATACTACGAGTCAACATCGATCTTGAATAATTGTTAGCTAAGCTAGCTCCATCGTTCTAACCATATGCGTGAATAATGCAGGGAAACGGGACGTTGACGATGACGACACAGATCAGGTACTTCAAGAGAGCCGTAGACAGGATGGTGTGCCTCCCAAGCAAGGAAGCCATGCTGGCGCAGTCCTTCTTCCTCCTCAGCGGCGGCGGCAACGACTTCTCCGCCTTTAGTGGGCCCATCAGCGACGCCCCGACCTACATCGCCAAGATGGTCTCCACCTACATTGGACATATCCAGGTTCATATCCGTATATATATGAAGGCATCCTATTATGTAGGGATGAGGACGACACATAATAATATTTCTCATTAAAAAATTATGAATATCATGCATGCATAGACGAGATATTTTCTTAAGGGAATAGATACCATGGCTTATTATGGTAAAAGGTTGCTAAATTGGAGAAATATGGCAGGAGTTGTACAACCTCGGGGCACGGATGGTGGGGATCCTAGACGTGCCGCCGATCGGGTGTACGCCGGGGCAGAGAGTGCTCATGCCCACCGGTGAATGCAACGAGGTGGCCAACTCCCTCGCGCGGTGGTTCAACAGCCTCCTACGGATCGAGTTAGCCGGCACCGCTGCTGAGTACATGCCCCAGCTCAAGTACTCTATCGCCAACAACTACAACATCCTCAGCGACATGATGGCCAACCCACTCGTGACTGGTACGCTACGATCGTTTTGTTATAAATGTGCATGTTTATTTTTCACGATCTGGATCTTCACGTTTGACAGACCATGTGTGTGGGGTGGGGGTAGAAAATTTCAGACACATTTCAACTATGAAGACTGGACACTGGTGGCAAGGGGTACCCGCATAACGACCCGCAAAGCAAAATATAGCCAAAAAGGGATCTCAAAAGTTAGTAAATTTAGAGAAGGATTAGTGAAAAAGTTGTACCGCAACCCGCCCCGATTGACACCCTAACACTGGTTAGATGACAAGTTTTTTTTAGGGTCAGACGAAGTGACAACTTAGCTGCCTTGTCTAGATGGCGGAGCAGTCGACGCTTCTGCGGTGGGTATGGCCGTATGGGTTTTAATCTCCCTGCCCGGTTCTCTTGATTAAAGAGTACTAGTACCTGTTAGGCGTCTAGGTCAAAGGTTGATATATATCTCTCTCTCCAAGCACTGGACCATGGGCTCTACCACTACGCTGCATCGGTAGTAGATCCAACTATATGTCATTACTTTTTTTTCCTTGCCATTTGCCTAAACTTAGGATAGAAAGAGGGAAGCAACATTTTTATTTTATATTACAACAGCCTAGCTTAAACCCAAGACCTAATAGCTGTACTACGTGCATGCTCTAGTCAATGTAATCAAAATAATCCTGAATATTTGATAGTACAATAGAAGTATTTGAGGCATCTACGGGCGGCATAACTTTATTTCTCGCTCCTTCAATCAGGGTTGAGGGAGGTAAAGATGGCGTGCTGCGGAGCCGGGAAGTTGATGGGGGAGAAGATGTGCGGTGACCCGGGCACGACGATGTGCGTGGACAACCACGACGAGTACATGTTTTGGGACATGCTGCATGCCACGGAGGCCACCATCCAGCGTGGATGCCTGGCCCTCTTCCACGGCGATGCCAACTACGCGGATCCCGTCAACTTCAGGACGCTGGTGACGCAGAAGAAAGGATCATCGCTTGTTGCACCCAACAAGCAGGTCGTCGAAGCGTAAGACAAACTAGGTGGAATGGTGGGATTCGCCCCGCCGCCTGCAATATGTTTAACACTTTGTTGTAGGAGCGGTTGTGGATGGTAGAACGGTTTCTATTCCTATTTTATTAGGACAGGAAGGATAGTAAGAAATTATTGAGAGATTGTATACTAAATAAAAATGAAACAACTAGTTAATTAAACTAGTTTTGTTAATGTTTAAAACGTGCTTTTAACCCAAAAAAATGCAAAAAGAAACTTGCTCAACACCCACCCAAACCTACACTGAACAACACTGAAAGCAAAAAAAAAAGCAGCACCCATTTTCCACCAAGATATTTTAATCACAGAGACTATGAATCCAGAGTCTATTAGAAATAGACGATGAGTGATATATAGACAATTAATGTATCACTGGTTGCATGGAGCTCTTGTTGTTCGACATCTCTTCATTTGGTTAAAGCTTAAGTGAATTACTCAAAGACAGTATAGTAGCTTTGTATTTTGATGAAGGGAAATTACCACGTCCATTGTGAGGTCGTGGTCGGCCAGGCGAGCAGCGATACGGTGCGTGGCCGCTTCGCCACTGACACTTGGATCGATTTCTTCCATGCGTACCTAGCAGCCAAGCACCACGATCGATTCATTTCATGTGTAGCTAGCAGCTAAGCATCTGGAGGGATTCTTTCCATGCGTAGCTAGCAGCCAAACACGTATTAGTTCTTCTGCCGTGCGTAGATAGCCAACCAGGCATTTGATGTGTGCGTGCGACGGCATAGTCGACGGCCGGCAGAAGGATCAGGCATGGGTGGTAGCGAGCACGGAAGGGCGCGGCGACATGTGGCTGTGTGGTCGGCGACGACAACCGGGGCTGGGCGGCAATAAGCGGCGGTCGACAAAGTTGCACTTGGGGAATACACAGAGAAGAAAAAGGAGGAATATATCGATAGAAAAACGAATATGTTGCTTTACGGGTGTGTTTTGCCTTTTCTGTTTTGCGGTCCGTAAAATAGTTTTTACGCCGCTCGTAAATGTATTTTTAGTTCGCGTGGATACAGTGTTTGCTAGAGATGGTCTAACGTGGAGGCCATCCAAAATTAAGAAATCCGCCGGTCGCTCCTTTTCGTTCCTCTTGTGAAATAGTTAATGATCTCGGTCGCACGCTGGTCCACATGTAGTGCCAGGTACGCATGTGTCCACACGCTTTGTGAAATATTTGTCTACTTCGCACTAGTAGAAACCCGTGATTTAGAGACGTCAATTTTCTATATGTCTCGGTCGGTTTCTCGTTTCAGTTCAAGCGCATAGCTTTTAAAAGCACACTACTTGAGCCGATTTTTCTTTGTGGCTCTAAGATCCGAGACCTCAGACGGTGTAAAAAGGAAAACGCCTCTAACATGTATGAAATGGAGATGACCCGTATTTCGGACCGCTTGGAAGAACTCCTCAACCTCAGACAGCCTATACTAGGGACCGTCTCCAATAGTCAGGTGAAACAGAGTCAGATTCTAACAAAAACCCTCTCTAGAACTAAAGTGTCTCGAAGTGGCTTTTTAAAGTGACCGTCTCCAGTGTGTATAAACTATTTTAAATAGTAGCATGCTAATTCAAACTCGGTCATAGCTGATATGACACATAATCATAATTCAACAGCCAGATAGACATATTAACTCGAACTTAATTATAGCAGCCAGTCAAAAAAAGATCATTATATTAACAATTAACATTATCCCAACAGTTGGGGAAATCCATACATATTTAGCCATTACTTTATGATAGTGCATACAATATGGAGTCTATACATCGAAGAATCATAATTAGTACTCGAGTAGTAATGGCCGTCCAGTGAAAGTTTCCCAAACATGGACATCAATTGATTCATCTAGGCGATTCTTTATATATTTTCTTGTGAACCCAGCTCCAAATATCTATGCAAGTACAAAGAGTTGAAGAATTAGCATGCTTCAATTACTGGAAGTACTTAAATATCATATCATAGCTTGTTGATCACGTGTTCAAGAATATATATCATCTTACCAGTTCACACTTCTTCTCCACGATAAATGAATAGGACAACATGTAGACATAGTACTTGATTTTGGTGGAAGTTCAGGTTCACACCAGTCTAAAAGAAAGTCTACATGAACTTTTTTCAGATACATGTCATTTTTAAAAAAGACTTTGTTTATCAAAATCAATGTTTCCCTTGTGTTGAGCCCCTGATGCAATAACACATATAAATTTCAATGCGGTGGAATAATATTACCGTGTCTACAGTCTAAGCACATACAAATTTAAAAGAGAACTAGAATTTTGATGTTTTTTGATACCTCTAAGCTCAAATCTCTTCCGATGACTGGAATTCAAAACTGCAAGAGCTAATGGGAACACTGTCATCGCAATAGAGCACTATTGCAAGATCAATAGATACAGATATTAAGCATTTTAATACAATCAAATATAATAATAAATTAGACTGAAAACAGAAACGCGGTTCTTGTTATCGTACATTAATAAAAAGCATACAAAGCCAAATAATTTAAAATTCATTGAATAAACAAGATGCGAGTAGACTAATAAAGTGACAATTAAATCCATATAGTAGAAGGGCTACGAACAATGAGAAATTAATAAAAAGTTGCAGATTTTAAGATTTGTACAAGGGGAAAAGAGATGGGACAGATAGAGGTAGGTTGGGGGAGGCTCTTCCGACGCCGCCGTCATGTCTCTGCAGCTCAGCCTCCCTCATGTCCTCGGCACACATGCGAGCAGGCGTCCATCAGCGTCGCGCAGCTGCAGCCACCCATGGCGAATGCGCGTGTCGTAGCCAATCTCGTCGAGCTACCCAAGCGAGACGATGCTGCTGCAGAGTTTTGGGATGAAGTAGACCTACGAAAGTGTCAGGTGCTCCCCATTCTTGCACGTGAACAGAATTATCCCACACCCTTCAATCTCCACGGAGGTGTCGTCGCCGAGCTTGATGTGGCCGTGCACACTCGTGTCGAGAAGAAGTCACGCCGGCCGCACATGTGGTTACCGGCGCCTGAGTCTAGGAACCATGATGTGTCACAGCGGCCCGCCTCGTCCATGGCAGTAGCCTGCGACCGCTTCTCATTGAGCAGGACGTGCTCGACTGGCATCACGTCCTGGCTCGCCACAGTGAGCACTCAGCACTCTCGCCATGAGCAGTGCCGCCTCGTCTTCTTGGCCTTGTGCAAGATTGGCCCGTTTCTTGCGCTCATGCCGTGGCTTTGTGCACTGTTTGGAGAAATGACCCATGTCATTACAATTATAGCACTTCACCTTAGACATTCACGCTGGCCGTTCGTGTCGCGGCCGTCGTTGCCGCGATCCTTGTTCTTGGGCTTGCGCTTCTCGCGTTGCTTTCTGCACGCCTCCCACTCCTCTTCCGTGAGGAGCAGGCTCCCGCCGGCGGCTTGCGACGATTTGCTGCTGCCGCCGCGCCCTTCCAATGAGCGCAGTTGACGATCAGTTCCTCGATCGAGACGGTGCTAAGATCGAGTAATGTCTTGATAGAGCACGTCATCTAGGAGTAATGATCAGGCACGACTCGCAGGATCTTTTGCACGACCTTCAAATCCTCCACCGTATCACCGAGGGAGCGGAGGTTGTTGATGACGCTCATGATGCGCAGGATGAAGGCGTCGAGCGTCTCGCCATCGGGGAAGATGATCTGCTCGAACTCCTTGCGCAGGCGTTGTGCGGTGGCCTCCTTGACGCGGTCGACGCCGACCCGCATAACCTTCACCGCGTCTCAGGCTGCCTTGGCGGTCCCTTTCACCGCGAGCGCGCCCACCATTTCGGGGGGCACAGAACGCAGGAGAGCGGCGAGCGCGGCCTTGTCGCTGGCCACGCTGGAGGCGTTCCCCTCCACGGCATCCCACATGAGGTGCGCCTCCAGGTTGATCTGCATCACGAGATCCCACTCGACGTAGTTCGTGGCGGTGAGCATAGGCCATACCGTGTATCCGCCGGTGATGATCCGGTCCTGGACCGTGCGCTCGTGGACAACGACCTCCTTGCCGTTCTGACGTGAGCGACTCCGACCATGGCTCTTCGCCCGTGTCCGTGGTGGAGTAGCGGATCGATGCGCCGCAAGCGATCTCCTGCCCGGCGTCCTGCTGGCCATGGTCCCTCTCTCTCGTGCTTGCTCTGATACCAAATGTTAGCTCTCACTCACGTTCTCTGAATCCTGAGCGGCTAGACGAAGGAGACAGAAGTAGAAGAAGATACACTCTGGAGAATTTGTGCCGTGTAAAGCGTACGGCTTTTCCTGGTGTTCTATTGCCTTTTATTCAGAACGGAAACAAGATCGTGACCACTTGCTAGGGCTCGATCCGGTATTCTCGTGCCATCCCACGAGGCCTGATCGTGCTAGGTCACGGAGCTACGAAAACGGGAAAAGAACCCTATGCTGCAACGAACCCGCACAACACACGGTCGTCGTGCCAAACTACTGAAGCTACTGAAAAACGAAATTGAGATAACAGCTACACCTAACTGACAGACAAGATTAGAGTTTCAGATAACAGGCGGTGTTGTAGCCGTTGGTGAAGCGTCCGGTGGGTCTGCCGGGGAGGTCGAAGCCGTAGAGAGAATGCGCCCAGGGCGCCGGAGCAGGCAGGTAGTCGTTGTTGCCGACATCGACCAGCGAGTCGCCGAACACGTACACGGCGTTGACAAGTTGCTGCTGGCGGCCGGTCTCGCCGAGAGGACGCACGGCCGCCGCCGAGGAGCACACCACCAGGCCGACGACCACCACCACCACGCAGACCAGCTGCTCAGCGATTCCACCATTCATCTTCATGGCTAGCCACCTGCTGCAAGCACACGATCGACAACGTACTGGTGCGAGGAGAGATGCTTAGCTTGCTAGTAGTAGCCAGGTTTTGCTGCTTGGATCGTGTGTGATCGACTGGCCATTTAAAGAGGCTGTGTCTCGTGAAGCACGTGTGTAGATGGCATTTCGCTGTTGTGCAGGTTCGTACCATCAAATTCAGCCGTACGTATGAGCGTGAGACCGATGGACTTTTCATGCATGCGTAGGTTGATCAGTCGTCCTCGCCGTAGGTTGATCACTTGTCACGCTGCCTCTATTCATATGCGAGCAGAACATGACTAGAGCGTGCTACACATAGATGATTGTCGAACAATTTTATTTTTCAAAAGGGGATAGAACCCAGCCTCTGTATGAACGGATATTATGTATTATTGTATGATTCAGAATTCGTTATAAAACCGACTATGCTCAAGGATCATAAAAGGTTTATATGCATCTAAGAAAAGCAAGATGTAGCGCTCATGCATCAGCATGCACTAGTGGAAACGAGGCCTTTGGTTGAGTCTGGAAATGGGCTTCTACGAACCGGTGTTAAAGGGGGGGCCTGTACCAGCGTGGCCCGTGCAGCAAAAAGGAGCCCCCCTTTAACACCGGTTCGTGGCAAGGCCCCTGCACCAGTGGCCCGCGCAGCCCCCCCCTTTAACACCGGTTCGTGGCTTGAACCGGTGTTAAAGGGGGGGGGGGGGCTATATAAGACACCGCAGTCCACACCCCACTCTTCTATTTTTTCACTATCTCATTTTGGAGCCTAGCAAGAGGGTGTGAAGTGTGCTAGTTTGTGTTTTTTTTGTATGCACAAGAGGTGTTCGGTGAAATGCCCGAGAGCTCAAAATAAGTTTTCTCGTTGCTCTTTCTTTCTCGGTCGAGGTCGGCAACTATCCTTTCATGTGTCATTGATGTACTATATATATAAATGGTCATCTCCCTATTATTTTTTGATATATACTATATATTAATACAGATGAACCGACAATGGATGTACGGTGACCGCCGCACTTCCGAGTACATTACAGGCCTCCAAAATTTCATCGTTGTGGCTAATGCAAACCATGGTCACAATGGTTTTATGTGCTGTCCGTGTGTTCACTGTCAGAACAAGAAAGACTACTCAAATACCAGAACCATTCACGCCCACCTGCTTCGATCCGGTTTCATGCCCGGCTATAATTGTTGGACCAAGCACGGAGAAAAAGGGGTTGTGATGGAAGACAACGAAGAAGAAGAGGATGATGACAACTATCATAATATGTATCCTGAATATGATGATACTGCAACGGGGGTAGATAATGAAGATCAAGAGGCAGCAGATGGGCCCGCTGATGACGATCTTGGTCGGGCCATTACTGATGCAAAGGAAGAATGTGAAACTGAAAAGGAGAAGGAGAAGCTGGAGCAGATGTTAAAGGATCACAAAACATTGTTGTATCCAACTTGCGAAGATGGCCACAAAAAGCTAGGTACCACACTAGATTTGCTGCAATGGAAGACAGAGAACGGTGTGACTGACAGCGCATTTTCAAAGTTGTTGGTAAAAATGAAGAATCTTCTTCCAAGAAATAATGAGTTGCCCGACAGTACATACCAAGCAAAGAAGATTGTCTGCCCTCTAGGATTAGACGTGCAGAAGATACATGCCTGCATTAATGACTGCATCCTCTACCGCGGTGAGAAGTACGAGAATTTGGATGCATGCCCGGCATGCACTGCACTGCGGTATAAGATCAGACGAGACGATCCTGGCGATGTTGAGGGCGAGGCCCCTAGGAAGAAGGTTCCTGCCAAGGTTATGTGGTATGCTCCTATAATACCACGGTTAAAACGTCTCTTCAGAAATAAAGAGCATGCCAAGTTGTTGCGATGGCACATGGAAGACCGTAAGAAAGACGCGATGTTGAGACACCCTGCTGATGGGTCACAGTGGAGAAAAGTCGAGCGAGAGTACCCGGACTTCGTACGTGACGCAAGGAACTTAAGGTTTGGTCTAAGTACAGATGACATGAATCCTTTTGGTGAGAAGAGCTGCAGTCATAGCACCTGGCCTGTGACTCTATGTATCTATAACCTTCCTCCTTGGTTGTGTATGAAGAGGAAGTTCATTATGATGCCAGTGCTCATCCAAGGCCCGAGGCAACCCGGCAACGACATTGATGTGTACCTAAGGCCATTAGTTGAAGAACTTTTAAAGTTGTGGGCCAAACCAGGTGTACGTATGTGGGATGAGCACAAAGGGGAGCCATTTGACCTACGAGCATTGCTTTTCGTAACCATCAATGATTGGCCTGCTCTTAGTAACATTTTAGGGCAGACAAACAAGGGATACGATGCATGCACACACTGTTTAGATGAGACTGAAAGTGTATATTTGGATAAATGTAAGAAGGTTGTGTACCTAGGGTATCGTCGATTTCTTCCGAACCTGCATCCAGTAAGAAATAAAGGCAAGCATTTCAAACGTCTGGCAGAACCCCGGAGGAAGCCTGTCCTCCGTACCGGTGAGGAGGTATTTGGTATGGTCAAGGACCTAGAAGTAATCTTTGGAAAAGGTCTTGGAAGTCTATCTGTTCCGAATGACGATGCCGGACACGCGCCCATGTGGAAGAAGCAATCTATATTTTGGGACCTACCCTATTAGAAAGTCTTAGAGGTCCGCTCTTCAATCGACGTGATGCACGTGACGAAGAATGTTTGCGTGAACCTGCTAGGCTTCCTAGGAGTGTATGTGAAGACAAAAGATACACCGGAAGCACGGCAGGACCAGCAACGTTTGAAAGACCCTGAAGAGCCTATGCATCCTGAGAACGAGAAGCGTAAACGATGCCACTTAACTCCTGCCAGCTACGCTCTTACTAAAGCAGAGAAGGAAATCTTTTTTGAATGCCTGAGCAGTATCAAGTTCTCGTCTGGCTTCTCGTCGAATATAAAGGAAATAATAAATATGGCAGAGAAAAAATTCCAAAACCTGAAGTCTCATGACTTCCACGTGATTATGACACAATTGCTTCCGATTGCATTGAGGGGGCTTCTACCTGAAAATTTTCGAGTACCCATTGTGAAGCTATGTGCATTCCTCAATGCAATATCTCAGAAGGTAATCGATCCAGAAAGCCTACCAGGGTTATAGACAGATGTGGCCCAATGTCTTGTCAGCTTTGAGTTGGTGTTCCCACCATCCTTTTTCAATATTATGACGCATCTCCTAGTTCACCTAGTAGAAGAGATTGCCATTCTCGGTCCTGTATTTCTACACAATATGTTCCCCTTTGAGAGGTACATGAGAGTCTTAAAGAAATATGTTCATAACCGTGCTAGGCCAGAAGGAAGCATCTCCAAGGGCTATGTAACATAGGAGGTCATTGAGTTCTGTGTTGATTTTATTCCTGACCTTAAGGCGATTGGTGTTCCAGAATCACGACATGAGGGGAGACTGCGTGGAAAAGGCACCCTAGGATGTAAAGCAATGATATGTAGGGACGAGCATTCTCTCAATCAAGCACACTACACGGTTTTACAAAGATCTATCTTGGTTGCCCCGTATATCAATGAACACAAGAATTTAATACGCCTCAAACACCCGGAGCAGTCTGATGAATGGATTATAAGTGAACACATGGCGAGTTTTGGCGGCTGGCTGCAAAGACTTCTCACGAATAACACCACTGTTGGGGATCAGCTGTACTTGTTGGCCAGGACACCATCTTCGACTGTATGTACTTTCCAAGGGTACGAGATAAATGGGAATACATTTTACACGATAGGCCAAGATAAAAAGAGCACCAACCAAAATAGTGGTGTCCGCTTCGATGCATCAGAAGACAATGGGCAAAAGACCACGTATTATGGGTTCATAGAGGAGATATGGGAACTTGACTATGGACCTAATTTTAAGGTCCCCTTGTTTCAATGCAAATGGGTCAAGCTAACAGGAGGGGGGGTTGAGGTAGACAAGAAGTACGGAATGACAACGGTGGATCTCAACAATCTTATGAAGGTAGACAAGAACTTAGACGAACCATTCGTCTTAGCCAATGATGTGGCTTAGGTTTTCTATGTGAAGGACATGTCTACCAAACCGAAAAAAAGAAAAAATAAGCAAACAGATACATCACCCGATGAGCCAAAGCGCCACATAGTTCTTTCAGGGAAAAGAAACATCGTGGGAGTGGAGGACAAGACAGACATGTCAGAAGATTATAATAAGTTTGATGAAATTCCGCCCTTCAGAATGAAGACTGACCCAACCATCCTGTTAAACGGTGTTGATACTCCATGGTTACGGCCGACGCGATCATAAGATTGACTATATGTATTAATTGAGCCATTTTTGGCACACATATGTATCTCAACATGGAAATCAATGTCATATTTCTTCTGTTAACAGTATATGTATTAAATGAGCCATTTTTCTTCCTTCTATTTCTTCCCTCCATTTTTCTTCCCGCCATTTTTCTTCCCGCCATTTTCCCGCCATTTTTCTTCCCGCCATTTTTCTTTAAGACTCAGGAAGAGGGTTCCTGCCAAGGTGATGTGGTATGCTCCTATAATACCACGGTTGAAACATTTGTTCAGAAATAAAGAGCATGCCAAGTTGTTGCGATGGCACATGGAAGACCGTAAGAAAGACGGGATGTTGAGGCACCCTACTGATGGTCGGCAGTGGAGAAAAATCGAGAGAGACTTCCCGGACTTTGCTGGTGACGCAAGGAACTTATGGTTTGGTCTAATTACCGATGGCATGAATCCTTTTGGGGAGCAGAACTGCAGTCACAGCACCTGGCCCGTGACTCTATGTATCTACAACCTTCCTCCTTGGTTGTGCATGAAGCGGAAGTTCATTATGATGTCAGTGCTCATCCAAGGCCCGAAGCAACCCGGCAACGACATTGATGTGTACCTAAGGCCATTAGTTGATGAACTTCTACAATTGTGGGCCAAAAGATGGGGGGGGCCTTATCTGGGGGAGGCTTATCTGGGAGGGCCTTATCTGGGGGGTGGCTAACCTTTAGTACCGGTTGGTGGGTGCAACCGGGACTAAATGTGGTTTTTGTGTCATCTAACAAAACTGTCGGTGGGATAAGGACGCGTGGGTAACCTTTAGTACCGGGTGGGGGCTCAAACCGGGACTAAAGCTATCGGTAGGATAAGGACGCGTGGGTGGACTACACTGCTTGATGTAGCGCACGACGCCCTATCGGAGGAAGAAGACAAAGTAGAAGCGGCACCGTGCCTATAAAAGGAGCATCGATACGCCATGGCAAGCAACTCAACAAGCCAACATGGATGGAGAGTTTCATCCCCATGGATGGAGGAAAGGGTTGGGAAATCTCCCGTGGCGGAACTTCTCGAAGATGCCCTTGGTGCACACGCCCTATGGCATCTTCGGAAGTTTCGCCTCGGAAAATATTTTCCTGCTAGCCCGTGAAAGACTACATCTCTGCCGCCCTGGGATTAGAGGTATGGTGGAAGCCATGGGATAGAGTGGAGAGAGGCGGCCGATATGAGTGTAGATGTGCTATGGCAACGACCAAGCCAACATGGATGGAGAGTTTCATCCCCATGGATGGAGGAAAGGGTTTGGAAATCTCCCGTGGCGGAATTTCTCGAAGATGCCCTTGGTGCACACGCCCTATGGCATCTTCGGAAGTTCCGCCTTGGAAAATATTTTCCTGCTAGCCCATGAAAGACTCCATCTCCGCCTCCTTGGGGTTAGAGGTATGGTGAAAGCCACGGGATAGAGTGGAGAGAGGCGGAAGATATAAGTCTAGATGTGATATGGCAATGACCAAGCCTAAACCCTAAACCCTAAAGGGGCTACCCTCGTACGGAGAAAGCTACAAGGGTAGATGATCTGAGGCCCCCGGTCTAGGGTTTCACCGGAGGAAGACCACCGGAGCATCGGAATCACATGAAAATGGCAAAATGGTTAATAGTTTGACTAGTTAAAATAAGCAAACAGATACATCACACGATGAGCCAAAGCGTCACATAGTTCTTTCAGGGAAAAGAAACATCGTTGGAGTGGAGGACAAGACAGACATGTCAGAAGATTATAATAAGTTTGATGAAATTCCGCCCTTCAGAGTGAAGACTGACCCAACCATCCTGTTAAACGGTGTTGATACTCCATGGTTACGACCGACGCGATCATAAGATTGACTATATGTATTAATTGAGCCATTTTTGGCACACATATGTATCTCAACATGGAAATCAATGTCATATTTCTTCTGTTAACAGTATATGTATTAAATGAGCCATTTTTCTTCCTTCTATTTCTTCCCTCCATTTTTCTTCCCGCCATTTTTTCCCGCCATTTTTCCCGCCATTTTTCTTCCCGCCATTTTTCTTCCCGCCATTTTTTCCTGCCAGTTCTTCCCGCCAGTTCTTCCCTCCAGTTCTTCCCGCCAGTTCTTCACTATATATATATGTAGGGTTGGCCTCCATTGTCATTGCACATCTCTAGACTCATATCTGCAACCTCATCACTCTTTCCCATGGCTTCCACCGTAGCACTAACCCCTAGGGAGGCGGAGACGCTTTGTGCCTCGAACTACCCCTGCCCGCCGGGCTACTGTGTCCCCGTCGGCTGGATGCTGAGCGCCGGAGGCATGCCGGTTCCTCCTGTCCCTCTAGGTGTGGCGCGCCGGATGGCCATCACGAACCACTACTACTTCGAGCTCACGCTAGAGCAGCGGAGGAATCCCAGATGGCATCCCGACTATTTCCCTACTTGGGAAGCCTTCTTCATGGATCGGCGTGAGAGGGCGCTCGCCAGGCACGAGGAGGACAGCCCACCTCCTCCGAACTTCAACGAGGCCAACCGTCGGCTATGGTGGCGCGGTCGGACTCTCCAGAGCGTCATGGCCTATGACACTGCCGCCGACTCTAACCCCCGTCTGCGCTACCCTCAAGTCCAGCCCACGCGTACTCAGCCTTCAAGGTTCAATTACGGCGACCCCGACGACGACAGCGATGACGGCGGCAGCGAGTACGACGACTACAGTGGCGAGTATTACAGGTGTAGGCAGGAGCATGACTGAATCACTCCAACATTCCGAAACAAGTTTGGCCGATTGTTACTTAATCTGGCCATGTATCTTAATTTTCAGTTCTTTTATGTATCTTAATTTTCAGTCGTGCTTTATGTAACTTAATATTAGTTGCATTCTGTATTTTAATTCCAGTTCTATCTCCTTCACAAAATGACCTATCTCATTCGAGGTTTCTTGGCTTTCGGGTCAAATGACCAATGTTATGGCTAGAATCAAGGCATAGTTTGTGATAATATGGCCATATTGTGCATACATGTGCATCATGGCATGACAAACAATGTTGCAAGAGGAAGTTTTCCTTTTTATCGCACCAAAAAGGCATTTTCCATTTTCTAAGCATAAAAAACGGACGGTTTTGTGAAGCAACGACCAAATGGCTAATTCAAAAAACCACCACCACATTTTACAAAAATACTAGACCACCTTATATGGACAATGTACCAACAGGGGGATTTGAAACCTTTCCGTCCACCTCTGGTGAAAAAGACAAATTCCTGCCGAATCGGTAGGAAGTGGGTCAGATATGAACTACAGGTACATGATACGATGCTCATGATTTTTTACAAAAATCATTTTTAGGTTCACAATATGCTATTTTATCAAAAATCCAATGCAAGTTGAGCGAGGCTTTGTCAGATTCAAGTGTATACAAAAGATGCGGCATTTAAATATCCAATCAATTCAAAAATGTTAATACAAAATAAAATATGATTTGCTCTAATAAAATAGGGTTAGATTCCTTTTTATATGCTTAATATTTCTTATGTTCAAAGTTTTAGGATTTGACAATTTATTTTTGTTTGAATTGAATAATCAAAATTTATATGTAAGTGTTTTAATCATTTTGAAAATTTTCATCTAAAGTAAATATAAAATGTTTTTACATGAATGGATAGATATTATTTTTCTGAAAATTATGATATATTATTCATATTTTTCTGAGTTGAAATGAATAAGATATGAATTTTCTAAATTCATATCCTATTTTTTGAATTATAAATGCCCCCACCCCTTTAATGCATGAAATAAATGCCCCCCCTTTAACACCGGTTCCAGCCTTTAACACCGGTTCCATCCACGAACCGGTGTTAAAGGGGGGGCGCATTTATTTCGTTTCGCACGCGCCCCCCCTTTAACACCGGTTCGTGGCTGGAACCGGTGTTAAAGGGGAGGGGTGCGGGCGCGAAACGAATTCCCCCCTTTAACACTGGTTCCAGCCACGAACCGGTGTTAAAGGGGGGGGGGGGGGTTATAACGCGCGCGCCACCCCTTCCTTCTTCCCCCAGCTAGATCGATTCTTCGCCCAGCCCTACGAGGGAGCAACTCGTCCGCGCCGCCACCTGCAGTCATCCGCCGCCTCAACTCCTGCCGTCTTCCTCCTCCGTCCCCACGGTCCCTGCCGTCCTCCCTCGTAGTCTCCGGTCGGATCCCATCGTCCTCGCCCACCTCCGTCCTCCCGCCCGCTCCCACAAGGTCAATGGCGCCAAGAACCTCTGGGCCGCCCCCGTCTTGCCGGAATACGCCCTCCTAGGCCGAGCTCGACTCCGCCGCTCCTCCCCAGCCGACCTCCGCAAGGTGAGCCTCCCGTCCCTCTCCCCATCAGCTTCGGTTGGAATCTTGCTGTTATACATGCTGTCATACCTATTGCTGCTGGTACTGATGTTTGTAGAGTGATCTTGTTGGAGTTCTTGGTTTTGCTGAGAATAGCTAGTTGATCTGCAGTGTAACAGGACAAGGGATACAATGTTTTTGTGATAAAAGATCTGCAGAATTTTGCCTTTCAGATCGGCTAATTGATCTGCTATGTTTTGCTGTTCATTCCCTAAAATTTTCAATCAAAATGCAGTAATTAGTGATTATGGCGTGGGAGAAAATATCATGTGCCACTATATTGTCGGTAGGTCATGGGCAGGACCAGAACGGCATGGTGAACTGCAGTGGCGGGAGGGTGAACGGCGGCGAAGGACGACTGGGGGGCGAGTTCTGGGTTATTGTTATTAGGGCAATATATACTTAGTGATTTAGTTACTGCTTATGTTTTATGATTGTTTATTGCTATTATTTAGTTATGCCGTGTCCATCTCGTCCGAGCCTACTGGACTCCGTCGGGGATGTTCGAGTCTGGGATCCGCCGGGTTGGCACTGGGAGGTGCTACCTGTCGGGACTCGTACCTTGGTGAGGAATCCGGGTATCATCGTCGACCCGGAGCTTCTTTGGTGGCGTCCACGAGGTCCAGGAGCGGTGCAGAGGGAGCCAGCCCCCGAGGAGGTGGTACGTCGTCGTATCAGGGAGGAGGACGAGCATGTATGGCGATACATGTATCTTTTGGAGACTAGGTTCTCCAATATCTGGCAGGTTCACGGATCTCACCCGAGCTATTCTCCGGTGATGGTTCCTCTTCTGTGGCTGCAGAGCTCCCGCAGCACAGAACGCGGCAGCCGCGTTCGCTAGTTTATCTTAATAATGTACTTTATCTTATACTTTATCCTATAATGCACCCGAGCTATTCTCCGGTGATGTATTAATAATGTACTTTATATTATACTTTATCCTATAATGCACCCGAGCTATTCTCCGGTGATGTATTAATAATGTACTTTATCTTATACTTTATCCTATAATGCACCCGAGCTATTCTCCGATGATGTATTAATAATGTACTTTATCTTATATTATTGTACTTTATCTTAATCACTAAGTACTGTATCCGAGTTGTCGCGTATGAATCCAAGTCCACTTGAATGTTTACTCTCTTACTCTAGATAATATTATTGTTTTAGAAACTATGGATCCACTTAGTAGAAACCTTGAAGAAGAAATAATGGAGAACATTATCGATGAGGACACCTCACAATATCTAGACTTGGAGGGACATGATGACAACTCAAGTAGTCATGGAGAAGATGAAGACTCCGGTGAACGCAATTTAGTGATTACAAAGTCCAGCGAGGTATATGCATTGATTAAGCCTCTGCTGACTTCCACCAACAATCTTCTTCTACATGTATTAATTAACGCTTCTTTCTTCTTTTAGCCCTCTGGATCGACCAGCCAGCAACCATCTTCTTCTATGAAAAAGAGCAAGCGAGGCGCGAGCCATCGGTTGAAAGATCGTGCAAAGTTCACGATCAAAGCAGTCCGTGTTGATGGCAGGCCGATGGAGCCCAAGAAATCCGCAGACAAATTTGTACGTCAGGCTGGAGTTCTTGTTAGGGACCAAATCCCAATCATAATTGAATATTGGAATAAGCCAAAGAAGGGCGACGGTACCGTTGTCGATGAAAGATCCAAAGAAACGCTTTGGAATTCGCTGTTGGTAAATTTCACCCTTCCGCTAGAGGAGGATGAAAACAAACCGGTTATAAAGGAAAAGGTCAAAGAGTGAACTCTAAAGAAGATGGCTGACGCTTTCCGCAACTGGAAGACAAAATTGAACAAATTTGTCAAAGCTCGCGAGACTCCAGATTTCAAAGACACATATTATGCGAAGATAAGACCTCACTGGCGCGAATTTGTGGCATACAAGGAAGGTGCTATAGCTACAAAGAGGTCAGAAACCAATACGCTAAATGCCCAGAAGAAGGAATATCACCAGAGGACAGGGTCATGTGGCTACATATCTCAGAGGCCTAAGTGGGAGGAAGCTGAGAAGGCCCTGCGCGACAGAGGGATCACACCCCAGACACATGGGTGGGACCTACGTGCAAAGACTTGGTTCTACGGAATCGGGGCAAGGTTGGACCCAGAAATAGGATTGTGTATCTTCCCAACCCTCCTTGCCAAACCCGTCACTGAACTCATCACGACATACGAGGAAACAGCCGCCAGGACCTTCCATCCCGACAGAGAGAATGACCAGCTCACACGCGCCATCGGTAAAAAAGAACACACTGGACATGCACGAGGCACAGGGGGTATGACGTGGAAGGATGAGTTTGCCGAGTGGAGCGACTCTTACAGATGGCGCGGCAGAAAAGAAAAAGAGCGTACAGAGCGGATGACACAGATAGAACATGCACTTGTGGCGCTGAAGGCGCAAGTGAATGCACAACAGAGCCATCAAGCTACCGGCCCATCTCAGCGGCACGAAGAGCCTGCATTGGAAGCTGCCGGCGGCCCAGACTCTGCGCGGAAAAGCAGCGTGGCTTCCACGGAGAACGTGCAGCCCACGCTTGAAATGGCGGGTCCTCGATACCCCGTGGATGAGATCACGGAGAGTGAACACGCTGAGCTGTATGTGAGATTAATGGGCTTATCCATTAAGGTGGCTGTCGGCTATGCCTTACCTCCTGTAGCTGGTGGAACTTACCACTGCCGACCGATTCCAGATGGCTATGCTATTGTCGGGGTGGATGAGGTTGTGAAGGAATATGAGGAAGCACAGCTTGACCATGCTACAGGTGAAGGGGAAACTCAACTCAAATTTGCAGTGAAAACAACCATTCTTTGGAAGAAGGAACACATCGTGCTTCCAAATTGGAGGCCACTGGCACCCCCGCCGTCTCCGCAGCGTCAGCAGTCTGAGCCGCTTCAGCCATCTCCTGCGCGGCAGCCATCTCCGGTGCTTCAGCCATCTCCTGCGCGGCAGCCATCTCCTGCCCGTCAGCCATCTCCGGCGCTTCAGCCATCTCCTCAACGTAAGCGGAAGAGCACTGCCACGAAGAGCATCACTAGCACTGCCACAAAGAGTTCAAAAAACTACGTCCCGCAGCCTTCCGCCAAGCCATTGCCGGTTTTACCGTGGAATCGCAGCGACGAGGAGACCAATAGGATCTCGGAAGAAGAGGTCAAGAAATTCTTTGCACCTAGACGGGCCGAGCCAAAGGAGAAAATAGATCCGGCGGTGGTGGAGAAGTTTTACAAAAATCTTTTGAAACCTGAAACCCCACTTGTGCCGGACTACGAGCGCCAGATTTTGAAGGCAGATGCAAGGCGCCGTAGGGAGACTGAAAGTAGCAGTCGTGCGGCACCCCAGAAAACAGTTCCCATGCTCGGAGAGCAGGAAAACCAATCATGCGCCCCGCTCCAAATGTTCGACACACGGGACGCTCCTCCCGTAAATGATTACGTGGTAGAGCTACAAAGAAAGGCCAATGAGATGGGGATGACTTACATTGCATACTTGAACATCATGGGAGACAACTTGCCCAAATGCGATGCCAACCCCATACAGCCATGGAAGTATGGGAAGAAACTCATCAAGAAAGAGGAGCTCAAGAATCTACCAACAAAGATGCAAAGATTGCACAAATGGTACCTTGATTTCTGCAAGACGAGAAAGGAAGAATGGATCACGGCACATATAAGAGATCAGATTTTCTTGTGCGGAGACGACGAGATCGCCTTCAACATTCAAGACTTGCATTTTCTATTCAATCAGAAGGAACTCGACAAAGCTGCCATCAGCCTTTATTGTGTGTAAGTACTATTTCTGTATTTTCTATCTCGTCTCATTCACTTCATTAATTGCATGTATATATATATGCTCACCATATATGTATATACTATTATGCAGGAAAAAGGTTATGGAATGCATGAAAGGAGGACCTTTTGACATTGGGTTCGTTGACCCAAATAGAGTTCATGAAGAAGTGGTAAGAACCAAACCCGGGCAAACAGAAGATTTATTGCTAAGGTCTTTACTGAGACAACAAATCAAAAGGAAAATACTATTGCCTTACAACTTCTCGTGAGTACTGTTACCCTCTTTTGTACACATTCTGTTTCGGCTTACTCGATGTTAAGTGTAACTGATGATGAGTTATACGTGCGTAGGTTCCACTTTATTCTGCTAGTCATTCAACCTGACTCAGGAAAAGTCCTTGTCATGGACTCGTTACGAAAAGAAAAGGAGTTATGGGCAGACTTTAGAGAGATGCTCCAGAGGTAATTTCAATCATATTATCGCACTAGATCGGCAACTTTCGTGACAACAAGTAATTAATTACTTCTTTATCCATTTTCTTTGCCGGACAGGGTTTGGAAAAGGTTCACGGGCAGGGCCGTGGGTGAATGGTCAGAAGAACTAAAATTTGTAGACCAAAATGTAAGTAATACTAGCTAGCTAGGTCTGCGTATCTCTTTGATTCTGCTTCCAATTCCATTATATCATGCTTTATTGATTATTATTTTGATTAAACTCTCTATTCTCGTAAAGTGCGCGCATCAGGGACACGGCAATAACTTATGTGGGTACTATGTTTGTGAGTTCATTCGCAACACAATATGTGCGACGGGCCAAGCCGCACTAGAACAACTTAGAGTAAGTAAACAAAGTACACAACATTATTTTATTACCATCAATTGTGTTGAGTTTTATTCTTATATATATATTGACCCCATTCTTCATATATATTCAGATCGAATGGATGCGGGACCAACTCCTACCATTTGACCGCATACGAGCCATTCAAGAGGAATTGGCGGGGTTCATACTTGATGAGGTCGTCACGCCTGGCGGAGAACTCTTTAGATATCCACCAAAATGAACGTTGTATATATGCTTGAACGTGTTTGTCTTGTACTTGATGCTTCAACGTTTACGGAGAATACCACACAATGACGATGTTGTGTATAATAATAGTTGCTTAATTATTCATGTACTCGTATGTACCGATGACGATGTATGTGTATACCGCTCCTGATCGATTCCCCCTCCCCCCTCCCCGTCCCCGCCGCGCCGCAGAAATACGCCCAGAACGGGGCAGGGGCAGAACTCTGTCGCGGCAAAGATTTATGCCGTTTTCCTGCCGCGACAGAGATTTATCTCCTTTTCCTGCCGCGGCACAGAACCTTACGAACCGGTGTTAAAGGGGGGGCTGAGCCCTGCGGCAGCCCCACGTGCGCCACCCTTTAACACCGGTTCGTATAAGAACCGGTGTTAAAGGGGGCCCCTCTAACACCGAACCCTCAACAACGGTTCTACAACCGCTGTTAGAGGGCCCTCCAAACCGGTGTTAGAGGGGGGGGGGTGTGCACTAGTGATGATATTCTGTCAGGCGCCACACCGGCTGAATAAATCCTGGCCCTTGGCCTACTGTAACGCTCTCTGATCTGTACTTTGCAGTTTTAGCGATTCTGTCAAATCCGCATAGAAACAAGTTAAAGACGTCCACCAAGCACAACATACACGTCGAAACGTACACACAACGCGGGTGGTGGAAAATGGGTAATACCATTACAAAAGTTCACGAGGAAATATATACAACTACGACTTCGACGAGTCAAGAATACAAATACAAATCACGATGAAAGCAAAAGAGTTTTTCTTTTGCGAAATTCCAACAATCTATTAATAATCGTCAACATTAGTACAAAGAGGACTAAAAGTAATAAAAATTACAAATAGGTCGATAGACCACCTAGTGACGACTACAAACTCTAGCACGAGCCGAAGGCGCGCCGCCATCCCTCGCCCCTCCATCACCGGAGACGGGCAACACTTGTCGTAGTAGAGCTTGTTGAAGCAAAAAAAAGGAAGTCATCGTGCTAAGCCCCAAAGAACCAGCGCACCGGAGCAGCAACCGTCGCTAATGATAACATACATAGACTGGAAGAGACTCGCCTGAAATTACACCAACTAACACGAAAAAGACAAGATCCTAGGAGATATGCCGGACACATGACTCCAAGCGCCCTCCGTCAGTGCTAAATGCACCAGCGGAGCGAGGATAGGGCGGGAAGGACCTTATTCTGACTTTAGGATGTAGCCATCGCCTCACAATCCTGAAAAGACAAGAAAAAGCAGACTAATCGAAGAACAAAAACCTCCTGCTAGCGAGGGCCATAGTCCACCACACCTCCAAGGCCCTAAGGCCACCGGAGGCGGAACGGACCGACGACGTCGCCAGCAGAGAGAAGGGAACCATAGATAGGTTTTCTTGAGCAGCCGCTGCCTCTAGCATATGTAGGTGTTAGCTATGAGCAGATAGTTTATCCTCATCTAAATTCCGAAAGCAAAAGAGTTAAATTCATCGTTAGTCATTGAACTTGTCCGACAAAACCATTACAATCATCGTACAACGGGAATATGAGTTTATGGTCATTAAAGACGTGACAAAGCGTCACTCGCAGTCACCGCTCACGTCGAAGAGATGTATTTAATGACGTAGCGAGACCCACTGCCAGCCTCCAGTCGTGTTTTGTTTGCAAAAACACCACAAATTCTACTTTCCTAACCCAGACAAGAGACTAAGCAGCGGTCAGACTGACCGGTGGAACCCATCTTCCAGTCTCACCCGCACACTCTCCTCCTCGTCCTTCTCTCATTTTTATCTCTTCCCCATCCTTTTCAACTTGACCCGTGCCTCCTTCCTTGCCTCAGCCGCAATCGTCTCCTCCATCCCCGTCCAAGCGGGGTTGTGGGATGCCCTCCCGACCACCGCATCCCGCTTGGCCTGCGGGGCTGCCCTCTAATCCAAGCTAGCACCTCACCAAAGAAAGCTAGCAAGGATGCGCACGTGCATTAGGAGCAAGTGTGGGCGTGTGGACGCATGGTTGTCTCCTCAAGATGGCGGCACAGCTCCTATGAGCAGCGCCAGCGACGGGTCCGAGCGGTGGCAGGCGGGACGCCACTACAGAGGGAGACAGGAGGTCCGGGTAGCAACTATAATTGGGAGAGAAAGGATTGGATGCAATAGCATATATAATTAAAGCTGAAGCCCATTAATTGTTAGACAGACTGATACTAGATGGTTAAAGTTTTTCTCACCCAATACAAATGAACGCAAAGAAGCAAGATGGGGTCAATCTGGGACGAACAGACGGCCCAAAGTCGATGGTCGCTGAGGAGGCCTGAGAGTCCTGGTAGTTCAGCAAAGTTTAAGGGAGAAATATGTTGAAGCATATCTTCTGCACGTGTATATCTGTACCGTTGTAACTTGTACAATATCTGTAACTACCAATATCTGTAACTACTCTAGTCGTTGGGATAGAATCAGGCTAGATTAGATCCGGTTTACGTGCCCACGTTCTCCACGTCGAGGACCCCCTCTGTACTATATATGTAACACAACAAGATCAATAGATGCGTGGTGAATTCTGTAATTCAGCTTGGTATCAGAGCCTCTACCTTCCCCCTCCGAATCTGCTTCCCTCATGGCCACCGAATCTGCTTCCCACTCCGAAGTTCTTCCCCTCTCTGAGCAGCTAGCCAACACCTCAATCCAACTCGTCCCCTCCCCACCTTCCACCGATGGCGTAGACATCACCAAGTACATCAAGTTCAAGCTCGACGCCGTAGCCGGGAACTTCCACAAGTGGCGCAACCTCATGCTTGCCGTCCTCTCCAAGTACAACGCCCGCGATCATGTCGAGGAGGAGACCTCGCCACATCTCGCCACCGAGGGGTGGCGCTCCACGGACGTCGACGTCGTCCTGTGGATCTACAACACCATCTCCGACGAGCTTCAAGACATCATCCTGGTCGAGGACTCCACCGCCTACACCGCTTGGCAGACTCTACTTCACTTCTTCACCGAGAACACGGAAGGACGCGAGATCCACCTCGACAAGGAGTTCAACAAGGCCACGCAGGGCGACCTGTCCATCGTCGCTTACTGTCGAAAACTCAAGGGCATCGCCGACCAGCTAGGCGACGTGGGGGCACCCGTCTCTGACAAGAAGCTCACGATGCGCCTCATCGACGGCCTCGACGAACGCTTCAAGGTACAACAAGAACTGCTCGAATCCTTGAAGCCCTTCCCCTCCTTCGCGCAGGCCCAGTCCCGTCTGCAACTGGCCGAGATCAAGCAGCACTCCAAGCCCAAGTCGAGCCCCCAAGTTCTCCACGTCAATGGCCCCGCCCCTCGTGGCGGCGGAAACTGCTACACTTGCGGCGAACTGGGCCACATCGCTCGGAACTACCCCAACGGCGGTGGGCACAACGGCTACGGCTACCAGCAGCAGCAGGGCCATGGTCGCGGCTTCCAGCAGGGCCCCTACAACGGGTACAACCGCGGAGGCTACAATGGTGGCGGCGATCGTGGTCACAACGGCCGCGGACGTGGCCGTGGGCGCGGTGACTATGGTGGCCGCGGCGGCGGCTACCACCAAGGCTACGGGCACCAGCCCCAGCCGCAGCAGTACCATGGCGGGTACAACCCCCAGCAGCAGGGGTACGGCGGTGCTCCAACCCAGCCACGCCCGTACTGGATTCCCCCGAACGCCTCCGGCGTGCTCGGTCCACGCCCGGGTAGCCAGACGCAGGCCTACCCGTTGATGTTCTCCACACCGATGATGCCGCAACCTCCTGTCTTCGCACCGCCGCTTCACCAGTCGTTCGACTACTCGACTATGTTCCAGAGTGCGCCTAGCTACAACGCCAACCCCGCTGGACCGGAGTGGATCATGGACTCCGGAGCAACCACACACGTCACCAACAACCCAGGTACCTTGACCTCATTTCAATCCCCTTCAGTCATTAAATCTGATAGCATTGTTGTGGGCAACGGATCTACTCTCCCCATTTCCTCTATCGGCTCAACCACCCTCACTCGCCATCCCTTTCACCTCAACCATGTTCTTGTCTCTCCTTCTGTTATTAAAAACTTGATATCTGTTCGCAAATTTACCAGAGATAACTCTTGTTCTATTGAATTTGATCAATTTGGCTTCACTGTGAAGGATTTGGCAACGCGACAAACTCTTCTGAGGTCCAGTAACCGCGACGAGCTCTACCCTTTCTTCGGCAACCTCACGACTTCTGTTGCCGCTCTCAACGTCTCCACCACTCGCGACATTTGGCATCGACGGCTCGGGCATCCTAGTGGAGACAACCTCGCCAAGATCTCTGCTTCTCTCTCCCCCTTTTGTAATAAATCTAGTGTGTCCTCCCCCATTTGTGAGACGTGTCAATTAGGCAAGCAACCTAGACTTCCCTTTTCTACCTCTTCTAGCTTTACAACCGCATCCTTTCAAATTGTGCACTGTGACCTCTGGACGTTACCCGTTTCTAGCTTTACTGGTTATGATTATTACCTTGTTGTCCTAGACGATTTCTCTCACTACTCATGGACGTTTCCACTCCGAAATAAATCCGACACATCCTCCACCCTGCAACGCTTCTTTGCCTACATTAAAACCCAATTCAACGTGGGCATTAAATGTGTCCAAAGTGACAATGGGGGGAATTCCTCAACCAAGATCTCCGCTCATTCTTCTCCACCAACGGGATCATTTTTCGTTTATCTTGCCCTCACACGTCCCCGCAAAATGGAAAGACCGAACGGGTGCTCCGAACTACAAACGACATCTTACGCACTCTCCTAGTTCAAGCCAACCTTCCTCCCTTTTGGGTTGAAGCACTCCATACTGCCACACACTTACTCAATATTCCTCCCTCCCGAGCTATCAGCCATGCCACACCTCACTTCCTTCTCTACGGCCAACATACCACCCACACCCATCTCCGAGTATTCGGTTGTCTGTGTTACCCAAATCAATATGCCACCACACACCACAAACTCCTCCCTAGATCCTCACGATGTGTGTTCATTGGCTACCCACGAGAACACAAGGGCTATCGTTGTTTTGATTTAACCACCCGCCGTGTTATCATATCTTGGCACGTTATTTTTGACGAGGCCACTTTTCCTTATGCTCCTAACCCTGCCACACAAACCACCACATCCACCCATGCCACAGCCGATCCGGGGGGACAGCCCCCTATCTACTCCGGGATCCGGATCTCCCGCACCAGCCTCTCAACGCCTCCCACGTCGCCCGAATCCCCCTCGGGATCTCCCCAGATCGGATCCTCCTCCAATTCCGTACCCCAATCATTGCCCACAGCAAACGCGTCCCCTGCGGTCCCCTCCACCGAATCCACTCCGTCCATCGTGCCAGAGCCTCACCTGAGCCCACCTCCCACCACTCCGCATGCGCCACCTAGCCATCCCCTGCCCCCACATGCCCAACCGGTAGAACCACCCCAGAATGCACACACTATGCGCACCTGATCCAAAACAGGCTTTTTCATGCCTTGGCGTCTCTTCAATCTCTCTGTCTCCAGCACCGCCATCTCGCCCATCCCCTCCACATATGAACAAGCGCTTCAAGATCCCAATTGGCATGCAGCGATGCTTGATGAATTTAATGCACTGTTACGGAATGACACTTGGTCTTTGGTGCCTTGTCCTGCAGGTGTCAATGTGGTCACGGGGACGTGGATTTTTCGGCACAAACTGAATCCGGATGGTTCCTTGGCGCGCTATAAGGCGAGGTGGGTGCTGCGTGGATTCACACAACAGGCCGGGGTGGACTATGGCGAAACATTTAGCCCTGTCGTCAAACCCGCAACAATTCGCGTGGTTCTTGCCCTTGCAACCTTCCAAGATTGGCCAATTCACCAAATGGATGTCAAAAATGCTTTCCTTCATGGAGATCTCCAGGAAACGGTATACTGCCACCAACCATCAGGTTTCTCTGATCCACAACTCCCTTCTCATGTTTGTCGCCTCAAAAAGTCTCTTTATGGACTTAAACAAGCACCTCGCACATGGTTCCTCAAATTCACTTCGTTTCTCCTAACCCTTGGTTTTGTGGCCTCTAAGTGTGACTCATCCTTGTTCATTCTTCGTCGTGGCACCCATACCGCATATCTACTCCTTTATGTAGATGACATAATCCTCACTGCCAATACCACCGCTCTCCTCAACTCCACTATTTCGTCCCTGGCCACCGAGTTCTCCATGATAGACTTAGGCGACTTACATCACTTCCTTGGGGTTAATGTACAACGCACGCACTCTGGTCTATTCCTGTCCCAACAACAGTATGTTCTTGAGCTCCTAGACCGAGCTAACATGTCCAATTGCAACCCAATTGCTACACCGGTTGACACTCGCTCCAAAAATTTTGCTACCAGCGGCACACCCTTTTCCGACCCATCCTTGTACCGCAGCCTTGCCGGAGCCCTTCAATACCTCACCCTTACACGACCGGATATATCCTATTCGGTGCAGCAAGTTTGCTTGTTCATGCATGCCCTCATGGCCACTCACTTCCAACTCATTAAACGCATCTTGCGTTATCTTCAGGGCACCTCCCACTTGGGGCTGCAGCTGTATCGCTCGTCCTCTCATCATCTGCTTGCCTATAGTGATGCCGATTGGGCAGGGTGCCCGGACACCCGCAAGTCCACCTCTGGATTTTGTGTATTCTTGGGCAGCAATCTCGTGTCGTGGTCATCTAAACGGCAACCCACAGTGTCCCGGTCGAGTGCCGAAGCAGAGTACAGAGATGTTGCAAACTGTGTTGCTAAGTCGTGTTGGCTGCGACAGTTGTTACAGGAACTGCATCATCTGCCCAGCCAAGCCACGGTGGTTTACTGCGACAACGTCAGCGCAATGTATTTGTCTTCAAATCCTGTGCAACATCAGCATACGAAACATGTGGAGATCGATCTCCATTTTGTCAGGGACAGAGTGGCACTTGGTGAAGCAAAGGTTCTGCATGTTCCCACCTCGTCACAATTTGCAGACATATTTACTAAGGGGTTGCCGTCCCAGGTCTTCGAAGAGTTTCATGCAGCCTGAACATCTTGCCACCCGATGTTCCGTCTGAGGGGGGGTGTTGAAGCATATCTTCTGCACGTGTATATCTGTACCGTTGTAACTTGTACAATATCTGTAACTACCAATATCTGTAACTACTCTAGTCGTTAGGATAGAATCAGGCTAGATTAGATCCGGTTTATGTGCCCACGTCCTCCACGTCGAGGACTCCCTCTGTACTACTCCCTCCGTTCAGAAATATAAGACTAGCTTTGTGAAACGAATGTATCTAGACACCTTTTAGTGTATAGGTTCACTCCGAACCTCTACGAACCTATACACTAAAAATTGTCTAGATACATTCGATTTACAAAACTAAAACGTCTTATATTTCCAAACGGAGGGAGTATATATGTAACACAACAAGATCAATAGATGCGTGGTGAATTCTGTAATTCAGCTAAATATAGGCCTTTGTAATTATATATGCTGGAATGATAAAGCTAACTAACTAGCTACACAGTGTTGCCAGAGTCCAAACACTATACTAATTGGTGCTACACATACATTATCACAACCATCTAAATATCTAATGTAGCCGAGTCAGTGACGTTTGAGGCCCCCAACAGAAGGCTCACATGTACTCCCTTCATTCCAAAATGTAAGGTGCCTAAGATTTAGTCAAAAATCAACATATTTTAAGTTTGACCATATTTATACATAAAAATATAAATATTTACAATACCAAATCAATATTAATAGATTTATCAGAAAGTATAGTTTCTCAAAATGTCCATTTAATATTATAGATATTCATATCTTTTCGTATAAACTTGGTCAAACTTAGAAAATATTGACTTTTGGCTACAGATTAGACGCCTTACATTTTGGAACGGAGGGAGTAGGTCGCTGTTAGTGACCCTGTTGCAGGCATGACCGCCGTCCGAGAATCTCTTCCCCACGTAATTATATCCTACTACTAAGAGTACACGCATGCCGCCAAATTACTCGTGCGACTTTGCGTGATCAATATGATAACTCCAACTCTTAATTTTGTCCCATCTGGCTGCAGACAACAACGGATCAGTTCCACACTCGCCAAAATATTCACTCTCGCACATACTACTGTCTCCAGGTTAATTCCAAGGATCGATCAAAAGCATCAGTAGCCGTGGATCGATCAATGGTGGCAATAATGGCAGTGTCATGGGCATGGTTGCTGGGCGCCGTTCCTCTCCTCTGCCTCGCCTTCTGGCACGCCGCCGACGCATGGTACCGCGCCGCCTTCTTCTTCAAGCACGGCGCCGGCCATGGTAAGAAGAAGAAGAGTCTGCCGCCGGGGCACATGGGCTTGCCGTTCCTCGGCGAGACGCTCTCCCTCATCTGGTACTTCAGGCTGGCGCGTCGCCCGGACGATTTCATCGGCGCCAAGAAGCGAGCGTACGGCGGCGGCGGCGACGAGGCGGTGGGGATGTACCGGACGCACCTGTTCGGGTCGCCCACCGTGGTGGCTTGCACGCCGGCGGCCACCAAGTTCGTGTTCCAGGCCGGCGCCGGCACCTTCGGCATGCAATGGCCGACGCCGGAGCTGGTGGGGATCTCCTCCCTAGTGAACGTCGAGGGCGGCGGCCATGCAAGGCTTAGGGGTGTCATCATCGCCGCCATCAACCGGCCAAGCTCGCTCCGGAGCATCGCCGCCGCCCTGCAGCCGCGCGTCGTCGCGGCTCTGAACTCGTGGGCCGACATGGGCACCATCGACGCCTCCAGGGAGATGAGAAAAGTAAGTAAACAATTTTATACATATATGCATGTGTAAATAATTGTATTTATCCGTACGTACGTGCAGGTGACATTCACGAACATCTGCATGATGTTTATAAGCATGGAGCCGTCGGCTCTGACGGTGAAGATCGACCAGTGGTTTGCTGGGCTGGTCGCCGGCGTTAGGGCGATTCCGTTAGATTTTCCGAGGACAGCGTTCCGCCATGCTCGCAGGTGCCGTCGGAAGCTAAATGGAGCGTTCCGAGATGAGCTGGAGGCGAGGAAGAAAACAACTAAAAATCATGATGACTTGATGAGCGGGTTTATGGACATGGAGGACGAGCAGGGGAAGAAGCTTAGTGACGACGAGGTGGTGGATAACATCGTGAATGCCATTGTCGCCGGATACACCTCCACCGCCACCGCCATCATGTGGGCCACATACCGCCTCGCCAAATCCCAAGCCGTCCTATCTAAGCTCCGAGTAAGACGCTCTAATTATTGGTCACCTCATATATACATGCCCTTCAAAAATTGGAAATGCAAAGGTGAACTTAAGATTATATACATGCTCTTCAAAAATTCTTAAAATTATACTTCTTCCGTTCCATTCTATAATGCCTACAGTTTTTTTTACACGGATATTAGCGCAAGTGTATTTTTTACACAATACCCTAGTTGAACAACTTGAGATTAGAGTAAAATTAGGTAAATTGATAGTTTCCTAACTTGAGTAAAATTATCCCAACACATCCAACAAATCTCTCTGGTTGACTCTCCCCCGCGATTGTTTCCTCAAAAAAAGCTGTTTCCTTTTTTTTATTGGTACGTACGCCAAGAAATCCTACAAATCCTGAGGCCATGCATTGGTACCTAGGCTTGGAGGAATCCCAAATAAGTGTTTCCTTTTTTTAGGCATTTTGTTCCTTGCATACCACGTGGTATCTGACAGGTGGATGGGGGTAATTGATAAAAGATCAACCTACCACCTTATATTTTAGAATAATTGCCAAAAGAAAACTACAGACACTATAGAAAGCAACGGAGGTAGTACATAACATCGGCGCAAGTTTAAGAATTCAAACTAGATAATCATGTTCGCATAACAATCCATATCTACTACTCCCTCCGATCCATAATAAGTGTCATTGAATTGGATGCATTTAGATATGTTTTAGTGCTAGATACATCTGATTCAGTGACACTTAATATGAATTGGAAATATCATATTTGTAGAAACTATATGCACAACGTAGATGCACATCATCACACAAAAACATGCATCGCCCACTGGAGACTATAGAAGGCGATTATAATCACATAACTTCAAAATTGCCAAAGTCAACAAAAGTGAAATCGTCTGCAATGCCATCTCATACTGCGAGAATATCCCGCTTTAATGAGATACATATAGACATTAAATCTAGAGTTAGATTTTGGTAGGATGTGGGTACAATCACCCTCCTAACCATCCAACATTGGTTTTATCTGGTCAATTTGTCTACACAATTACATGACTGCAACAATATATCGAAGCTCACTCCATTAAGTGGTTTATATGTAGTTGCTACGATATTTGATGTCAATGTGACTTTAATCCATCCTCAAGAAGATACTTCTGAGTCCAGCACCTGCAAGCTGCTCCTCTTCCGTTCTCATGACCCACCCCGATCCCTCTTCTTATAATCTCTCATGTCCCTACAATTGTGCAACTCCATAGATCCCTCATATGTCCTTGTCAGCCCTTTATCTCCCTCGGCATAGAGTGGTGGATGCGCCCTAGGCTCAGACCCAATAGGTGCAAAACCACTGAGACAATGATGGCGGTATCACAGGTCAAATGGTGCTTATTAACCACCGCAAAAGAATTTTCTTCCTCCACAATATCTTTCCGAATGAAATATATGTATTCCCTCCATTCCTAAATGAACTCCAAAAACGGCTTATATTTAGTAACAGAAATTGTATCTTTTAGACATAGGAGTCATCATATGGAAAGCCACATTAATACTGCGTGTTGAAAGAAAGACTAATTTAACACTTTATATTAGAAAAGGTAGTTTTTCCAACCAGTTATGTTGTTAAGATAATGTAAGTGGTTGGCCATATGTAATCTCTTGTGATCGCAGGAGGAGGATGTGGCAATGAGAGAAAGCAAAGGTCGTTCGTCATTTATCACACATAATGACATACGAAAGATGAAGTACACGGCAAAGGTGGTGGAAGAGACGATCCGTATGGCCAACATCGCGCCAATGGTGCACCGTGTGGCAAGAAGAGACATAGAGTATGGCGGCTACACCATACCAAAGGGGTGGAAGGTGCTCGTGTTTGTGAGGTCGTTCCACATCAACCCGAACTACTACCAGGATCCGCTCACCTTCAATCCCGACCGATGGGATGTAAGCAAAATATATATGGTTTCCCAATACTCTTATCTATCTAATCATTTCAATTCGCCATGACTGTGCTAATAAAGATGATTAAGAATTTCTAATAAACGATGCAGGAACCAGCCAAGCCAGGAACATACCATGCATTCGGTGGTGGGTACAGGACATGTCCCGGGAACATGCTCGCTAGGCTGCAGCTCACCATCATGCTCCATCACCTCTCCATTGGATACGAGTGAGTAGTATTATCTAGATATTACCAACTAACATATCTAACTATAAGAGCCAGACTAATCACCAATACGATTATAGTACATTATATGTTGTTTCTTTGCAAATAATTTATATGTAGTAGATTATTTGGTTCTTGTTTGCAAATAATTAGTTTTTCTTCATTGATATGAATTTCAGATGGGCATTGCTGAATCCTAATGCAGAGATCAATTATCTCCCACACCCAAAGCCAGTGGATGGCGCATCCATGTCCTTCCATAAGCTTGCTACAAAATGAGAAGAAAGAGTTAATCTTCTCAATTATCGGCACCAATCTATAGCTATACATATATGGCTAAATCATATATACATGGATGTTAAATTGGTAGTGATGGATGATCATACTGTTGAGATACGTGGGGCGCAACACTTGCATAAACTAAATGTTTCTACCGCACATCACCAGGATCTATGTTTAGGGTTTAAGTCAAAAGTTCACCGATAGATGCCCGGGTGTGGAAATTCGATGTAGAGAATCGAGGTCGTGCAGTCCGACTCGTCTATTCCCTCGAACCACTCATTCACTACAACAACCATGGACATATCGTGGTTGATATGAGGGGCATACATCACAAAGGTACCTCCAAAAGTACTTATCATGGCATGGCATGCATGGCAAGAACGACACATAGTCTAGTGCCTAAAAGATTGTATTGCCGCGCTAAAGTGTGTAATACGGTTAATTGGCAGCACTACTATACTCGCATATACCTTGGTATACAAACTAGGGCAGGAATTAGTATGCCACGTAAAAAATGTGATGTTGACTATAGAGCTGGTGTGGGAGACTGGTCTAAGTGTGTCCACTGACCGGTGAGCCCCACCGAAATCAAGTTGTTTCCCTCCCGAATAGTTAAATGGCCCTCCTCCCATGATCATCTTCTACTACGTCTATCAATTTGTACTTTTTTTTCAAGAAAGCTTTAGTGGACGAAGGAAACTGGAACCATCAAAGAATCTAGGACAGGTGCACGATCTTTCCTCGATTGTTGTGTCGGTATGTATATTTAGGGTTTTTATCTCATCCGCATTGGGATTTTCACATTTGGTTTTTTCACAGACACAACACATCCTTGCATGTTGTAGTACGCCACTCATTGATATGACACTCATAGAACATTGTTCTAGTAATATTACATACCTTAGAGTGTACAATAGAAAATTTGCACAAGCCAAAAGTATACAAAGACTTCACGATCCTCCTCAGTGCATTGAGAATTCTTTGGTAAATCATTAATAGCCTGAACTAGTTTAGGAAAAATTAAACTTACTATGATGTGAGCTTAGCAACTTGATAAATTGCATGTAAACTTATTGATGTAGAACTATTTTTTGTGAACCATAACATTCAAATACAGAATATATACGAGAAACACTCTTTTTTTTGTTTGAAGTAAAATGTTTTAATCATGAATGTTTTGCAAAAACATGGCATGAACAACATGTGCTCAAGGTCAACCAAAATTCTCCAGAGCTCGTCCTTCTCATTTACTTATCAAAAGTATAATAAAAACTCGTAATTTATTTATGTGCCAATAATAGGTGAACCTATTTACAAAATACCATGGTCCCGATGTGTACTCAATAAAAAAAGGATAAGAAAAAATTTGAAAAAGAGTAGAGCACACCACAAAGAATAGAAGAAGTAACAACAAATCATATACTATGCATTGAAATTATGATGGTTATATTTTATATAGAGTTTACCCAAAGATTTGTGGATGGTTTCACTTGGGCTTTGGCTTCTTTTCACCTCTTTAGTAATGAATATTTATCAAAAATAAAAAAACTTGTATTCTTGTATGATTTTCAGAACTATGCACTTTAGGAAGAATATGAAGCCATAATTGGGTGATTAAAGGGAAAATATGCAACTTTCTAATTCAGAAATTTGCCTTCCGACGAGACAAGAAACTTACCAATGCACGGTACGAGCAGGCGTGGTCGTACCATTCGCCATACCAGGCACCGCCATGTCTGCCTAATCACCATATTTATCTTTTTAAAATGGAGCGAATACAAGAGGAAGAGGATCTAGAGAAGGAGAACTTCACTTGGATCTGGAGTCCTCTGAAGCGAGATCCTCCATTCCCCAATCAAGTTCTTCACATTAGAGAGAGATATTTATACTTGTTAGACTAGGGTTGTAAACTCTATTCATAATCTAAATATGGTTGATATTTCATTTTATTGTGGTTTTCTATGGTAATACAATGGTCAAGCCTATTTGTTAGATCTTTGTATTCATTTGTTATTCCCCTCTCTTGTGCGAGCAAACCCCTCATAGATGTGGGATTGCAGAGATGTGTTTGAGCCTAACCCTCTTTCATATATTTGCGAGATTACTTCATTGATTAATTATGGGATTGAATATCCATGGATGCACATAGCGTAGGCTCCATCCAACGATAATAATATGTGATAAATTATTTAGCATGCTTTATATGGAAACCAATGTTGCTATAATAATCATGTTGCCCATAGAAACTGAAGGCGATAGGTGGCACAAGGCATGTACTCCATAATGTACGGCCTTTGTACCACTTCCATCCCACAACGAACTTGACGTCCATGATTAGGTTGCCCATGTCTAGAAGCTCTCAACCGAGCTAACATGTTGGACTACTAGAAGATCCCGGGACCAAACGTACATTGAGGGGAGATCTAAGATCAAATTAACGTGTAAGACAAGATAAAGACCTAACATGACACATGGAGACTTCTACACCACAGAATCCTATATACTAAAGGGCATTCACCTAAAGGGGCAGGAACCCTACACCGATGTCGAAGCCTTAGTCTACATAGTATAAACCCTACATTCATATATTCTTGTCAAGTGCATCAATAAACCTGATGAGACTCATCTTGTAATCCTTTTATGATCCCACGATCACACCATGAATAAATTCTGAGAAAACTTCATCATTGTCATTGCATATTTGATCCAACCTTCTAACCCAAGCCGATTGCCAAAAAAATTAACCTATCCCGATCACCAATTAAGTTCACATGTTCACGTATGGTCACTAATGCTTAAACTTGGACGCAAAATGTGGTAATATGGTTTCCCTCTGGCTATAGGATGTGAGCTATAGGATGTGAGAAACATACTAGGTAAAGGAAAGGATGTTGGAATGCCAAACGGAGTGTTGCCCGTATAGGTTCAACTCGTTGCAACACGGGCATATTTTGATGGGTCGTAGCATGGAAAACAAAAAAATTCTACCGCAAGAACGAACAAAACCCAGATCTAATCTAGATAAAAGCCAAGATCTAATCTATTAGACATGTGCAACGAGATAGATCTGTACTAACCCTTGTAGATCCGAAAGCCTTGTGCGAGATCGGATCTCGTGGTTGATGTAGACGATCACTTGCCGATCTCAAGATCGAGTAGACGATCCTTCCGGCGCCGCGTTCCCACAGCGCTTCCGCAGTCGGTCACACGTGCGGAGTCGATGCAGACCTTCCTCTCCCTGTTCCAGCGAACAGTGGAGGTAGTAGATCTCTCCACGGAATCCCAGCAGCACGGCGGCGTGGTGGTGGTGGTGGAGTAGAGAATTCTGCAGGGTTTCGCCTAAGCCTGAGCAGAAGGAAGGAGGAGGAGAGAGGCGGCTAGGGCAAGAGTGGAGGGGCAAGGGAGGGTGGCGCCTCCACCCCTATTTATATAGAGGGAGGGGTGCGGCATAGGGTTCCCACCCCTAGGCCCACCTCCTAGGGCCGGCGCACAAGGGGGGATTGGGGGGGTTTCCATCCCTCCCAAGTTTCCCCTTTTTCTTTCTTGGTTTTCAAGTAAACTCCATAGAAATTTCTAGAACCTTCCGGAACATTCCAAAACCTTCTAGAACCCCCATATAAACACTCCGGGACATTTCCGAACCTAGAAAATGATCTCCATTATATGAATCTTATTCTCCGGACAATTCCGGATCTCCTTGTGATGTCTCAGATCCAATCCGAGACTCCGAACAACATTCGGTCTCCAACGCACATTCCATATCTACCTAAACAGCATCGAACCTTAAGTGTGTCACCCTACGGTTCGTGAATATGCAGACATGATGGAGACACCTCTCTGATCAATAACCATCAGCGGGATCTAGAGATCCATAATGGCTCCCACATACTCAACGATGACTTCGTGATCGATAGAACCATTAACATATGAAACCAATTCCCTTTGTCACGCGATACTCTACTTATCCGAGGTTTGATCGTCGGTATCTCCATACCTAGTTCTACCTCGTTACTGATAAGTACTCTTTACTCGTTCCATGTTATGTCATCCCTTGTGACCCAGTCACATGGTTGCAAGATAACTAGATGACATTCCACCGAGAGGGCCCAGAGCATATCTATCTGTCATATGGATGGACAAATCCCAATCTTGGTCCATGCGCTTCAACACATACTTTCAGAATACCCAGTGACACCTTTATAACCACCCAGTTACGAAGCGGTGTTTGATGTCATCAAAGTACCCATCCGGTGATGGTGATTAACATAACCTCATGGTCGAAGGATTAGGTTACTATGCATTTGAAAGCTTGTAGCAATACGAACTAAATGACTTGATCTTATGCTACACTTACTATGGGTGTGTGTCCATCACATCATTCTCCTAATGATACAACCTTGTTATTAATGACATCCAATGTCCATGATCAGGAAACCATGATCATCTATTAATCAACAAGCTGGTTCAACAAGAGGCTTACTAGGGACTCTTTTACGTTTACAAAACACACATGTATTAGTGTTTCCTTATAATACAATTATAGCATGGGATGTAAACATTCATCATAAACACAAAGATATAATAATAACCACTTTTATTATTGCCTCTTGGGCATATCTCCAACAGTCTCCCACTTGCAGTAGAGTCAATAATCTAGATTACATGGTAATATACCTAACACCCATGGCGTTCTGGTGTTGGTCATGCTTTGCTCTAGGGAGAGGTTTAGTCAACGGATCTGCCACATTCAGATCCATGTGTACTTTGCAAATATTTATGTCACCATCTCGAACATACTCGCGAATAGCATGGAAACGTAGCTTGATGTGCTTCAGCTTGCTATGTGACCTTGGCTCCTGTGCATTAGCTATGGCACCTGTGTTGTCACAGTAGATGGCCATCGGGTCCAACGCACTAGGAACCACGCCAAGTTCAGTAATGAACTCCTTTATCCATATGGCTTCTTGTGCAGACTCCGAAGCAGCTATGTATTCCGATTTAGTTGAAGATTTCGCCACAACGCTTTGCTTGGCACTTCTCCAGCTCACTGCAGCACCATTCAAAATAAATACGTATCCAGACTGTGACTTCGAGTCATCTGGATCGGTGTTCCAACTAGCATCAGTGTAACTGTTTACAACAAGCCGTTTGTCACCTCCATAAGAAAGAACCATATCCTTAGTCCTATTCAGGTACTTTAGGATATTCTTGACCGCTGTCCAGTGCTCCATTCCAGGATCACTTTGATATCTGCTAGTCAAACTAACAGCATGTGCTATATCCGGTCTTGTACATAGCATGGCATACATGATAGAACCTATGGCCGAGGCATAGGGAATATTATTCATCTTCTCTCTATCTTCTGCCGTAGCTGGACTTTGAGTCTTACTCAAGGTCTTACCCGACAACATGGGCACAAACCCTTTCTTGCTCTCTTCCATTCTAAACTTCTTTAGAACTTTGTCCAAGTATGTACTTTGTGAAAGCGCTATTAGGCGTCTTGATCTATCTTTATAAATCTTGATGCCTAGAATATATGCCGCTTCGCCAAGATCCTTCATTGAAAAACTATTATTCAAATAGGCTTTAACGCTATTAAGAAGTTCTATATCATTCCCAATCAACAATATGTCATCTACATATAGTACTAGGAATGCTACAGAGCTCCCACTCACTTTCTTGTAAATACAAGCTTCTCCATAAGTTTGTATAAATCCAAAGTTTTTGATTACTTTATCAAAACGTTGATTCCAACTTCGGGATGCTTGCTTCAGTCCATAAATGGAGCGCTGAAGTTTGCATACCTTGTCAGCATCTTTAGGATCGACAAAACCCTTGGGTTGTACCATATACAAATCTTCCTCAATGTCACCATTAAGGAATGCCGTTTTGACATCCATTTGCCAAATCTCATAATCGAAATATGCAGCAATTGCTAACAAAATCCTCACAGACTTTAGCTTCGCTACTGGTGAGAATGTCTCATTGTAGTCAACTCCTTGAATTTGTCGGAACCCTTTCGCGACAAGTCGAGCTTTATAGATGGTAACATTACCATCAGCATCTGTTTTTCTTTTGAAAATCTATTTGTTCTCGACAGCCTTACGGCCATCCGGTAAGTCCACCAAAGTCCATACTTGGTTTTTGTACATGGATCCCATTTCGGATTTCATGGCTTCTAGCCATTTGTTGGAATCTGGGCTCACCATAGCTTCTTCATACGTTGCAGGGTCATCAGTGTCGTCCACCAACATGACGTTCAAGGCAGGGTCATACCAATCAGGAGTGGTACAAACCCTCGTTGACCTGCGAGGTTTAGTGGCAACTTTGTTCGAAGTTTCATGATCACCATCATTAGCTTCCTCTCCAATTGGTGCAAGCGGCACAAAAACATCTTCCGGTGCTGCGCTACTCTCAACTCCGAGAGAAGGTTCAATAACCTCGTCGAGTTCTACTTTCCTTCCAGTCACTTCCTTCGAGAGAAACTCCTTCTCAAGAAAGGATCCATTCTTGGCAACAAAAACTTTGCCTTCGGATCTATGATAGAAGGTATACCCAATTGTTTCTTTAGGGTATCCTATGAAGACACATTTCTCCGCTTTGGGTTCAAGCTTATCAGGTTGTAACTTCTTTACATACGCTTCGCAACCCCAAACTTTAAGGAACGACAACTTAGGTTTCTTTCCAAACCACAATTCATACGGTGTCGTTTCAACGGATTTAGATGGTGCCCTATTAAAGTGAATGCGGCTGTCTCTAATGCATAGCCCCAAAACAATAGCGGTAAATCTGTAAGAGACATCATAGACCGAACCATATCTAAGAGAGTTCGATTACGACGTTCGGACACACCATTACGCTGTGGTGTTCCCGGCGGTGTCAATTGCGAAAGTATTCCACATTTCTTTAAATGCATGCCAAACTCATAACTTAGATATTCACCTCCGCGGTCAGAACGCAGAAACTTAATCTTCTTTTTACGATGATTTTCCACTTCACTTTCAAATTCCTTAAACTTCTCGAAAGTTTCGGACTTATGTTTCATAAAGTAGACATACCCATATCTACTTAAGTCATCCGTGAAAGTGAGAACATAACAATATCCACCACGCGATGCTACACTCATTAGACCGCACACATCGGTATGTATTATTTCCAATAAGTCTGTAGATCGCTCCATTATTCCAGAGAATGGAGTCTTAGTCATTTTTCCCATTAGACATGCTTCGCATCTTTCAAGTGATTCAAGAAGTCCATCAGAATGGAGTTTCTTCATACGCTTCACTCCAATGTGACCAAGACGACAGTGCCACATGTATGTAGAATTATCATTCAATTTTGTTCGTTTAGCATCTATGTTGTGAACATGTGTACCACTACTATCGAGATTTAGTAAGAATAAACCATTCATCTCAGGTGCATTACCATAAAAGATATTACTCATATAAATCGAACAACCTTTATTCTCGGACTTAAAAGAGTAACCGTCTCGCAATAAACAAGATCCAGATATAATGTTCATGCTTAACGCAGGCACCAAATAACAATTATTCAAATTTAAAACTAATCCCGAAGGTAGATGTAGAGGGAGCGTGCCGACGGCGATCACATCAACCTTGGAGCCATTTCCAACGCGCATCGTCACCTCGTCTCTCGCCAGTCTTCGCTTATTCCGCAGCTCCTGTTTCGAGTTACAAATATGAGCAACCGAACCAGTATCAAATACCCAGGCACTACTATGATTACTAGTAAGATACACATCAATAACATGTATATCGAATATACCTTTCTTCTGTAGGGGGTTCGTAGCATGGAAAACAAAAATTTTCTATCGCATACAAACAAACAAGCCAAGATCTATCTACTAGATTGTAGCAACGAGTCGATGGAATAACTCACCCTCGAAGATTCCAAAGTGTTTAACGAGAGCAGATTCTCGTGGGTGATGTAGTCGTACTCTTTCCGATCTCAAGATCGCGTAGACGATCCTTCCGGCGCCGCGTTCCCGCAGCGCTCCCGCAGTCGGTCACACGTTCGGTACTCGACGAAGACCTTCCTCTCCCTTGTTCCAGCAGGCAGCGGAGGTTGTAGCACTCTCCTCGCGATTCCGGCAGCACAACGGCGTGGTACCGGAGGTAGAGGGGAGATCCCGCAGGGCTTCGCCTTAAGCCGGTGCGAGTATGGTGGAGCTTATGAGAGAGGCTATTAGTGGTCTAGTAATTAGACACACCAATTAGAGGGCTCTAAACCAATTAGAAGGCTCTAAACCGAAACAGCTCTAAACCGGGGTCTAGGTCTAGTTTCTAGTTTAGAGGATAGGAACTTGTGTGTCTTGTGTTGTGTTGGGAGGGGAGCCCTGCCCCTCCCTTTATAGGTGGGAGGGCTGGCGCGCTAGGGGAGGGAGGGAGTCCCTCCCCAACTCGGCCTAGGGCTGGCCGCCGGCTTGGGGAGGAGGACTCCTCCCCCAATTCGGTTTCCTCCTCTCCTCCCACTTCCCAAAAACTGCCGTTTGACTTTCAAACTAGCCGTTTGACTTTTTCAATTTAGGATTCAATTTAATCCTTTATTTGGGACAGCAAGAACACTTAGTACATGATGCAATCATTCCAACATGCAATGACACATTCATGTACCCCTTCCCCTCCGGAGTGCCGGACATTCCGGGAACTTCTAGAATGTTCCCGATGAAAACACCGGAACCATTCCCCAACTCCGAAATGGGACTTTCCTTATATGAATCTTATTCTCCGGACCATTCCGGATCACCTCGTGATATCCCGGATCCCATCCGAGACTCCGAACAACATTCGGTCTCTTTCTCATAATACCATAACTACTCAAACAACGTCGAATCCTTAAGTGTGTCTCCCTACGGTTCGTGAATTATGCGGACATGATCGAGACACTTCTCCGAACAATAACCAATAGAGGAATCTGGAAATTCATATGGCTCCCACATATTTCTACGATTACTTTGCGATCGAATGAACCACTTACATACGATACCAATTTCCCTTTGTCTCACGATATGTTACTTATCCGAGGTTATGATCGTCGGTATCTCTGCATACCTAGTTCAACCTCGTTACTGATAAGTACTCTTTTCTCGTTCCCGTGATATGTGATCCCTTGTGACCAAGTCACATGCTTGCAAGCTAATTGGATGACATTTCACCGAGAGGGCCCAGAGAATATCTATCCGTCATGTGGATGGACAAATCCCATTCTTGATCCATGTGTTTCAACCAATACTTTCTGAACACCCAATGCCACTTTTATAGCCACCCTGTTACGGTGTGGTGTTTGATGACATCAAAGCATCCATCCAGTAAAGGCAATATGCATGATCTCATGGTCGAAGGAATTAGGTTACTATGTATCAGAAAGCATATAGCAATTGAACTATTGAAATGACTTGATCTTTATGCTACGCTTATCTATAGGAGTATGTCCATCACATCATTCTCCTAATGATATGATCCTGTTGTTAATAACATCTCTATGTTCATGATCAGGAAACCATGATCATATATTAACCAACAAGCTAGTTTAACAAGAGGCTTTACTAGGGACTCTTATTTTAGTTTACAAATCACACAAGTATTAATGTTTCCGTTTAATACAATTATAGCATGGTATGTAAACATTTATCATAAGTGTGAAGACATGATAATAACCACTTTATTATTGCCTCTTGGGCATATCTCCAACAGTCTCCCACTTGCACTAGAGTCAATAATCTAGTTTCGAACCTTTGTGTATTCAACACCTATGGCTTTACGGTGTTGTATGTACACGATTGCTAGTGGTCAACTGATCTCCGGATCTGACACTTCCAGGTCCGTGTGTAATTGCATGTCTTTGCGTCTCTATGCATCACTCATTCTCTAATGAGATGGCTTTGTATAAATTTGGTATTTCGGTGTGACCTTTAGCTCTTTAGGGTTAAAACATGTTGATAATATTGTCGCACAATATATCTTCATAGTATTATCCCACTGAGAACTACACCTAGTTTGATAACAAACTTCTTGACACAAATGCCCTCTTTTGCTGCTATAATAGCAGTCATATACTTAGCCTTTTGTTGTAGTATCTGTCACAATGTCTTAACTTTGGAAATCATCCAAATCCATTATGGAACTCACTTTCCATTATATTGTGCCACCCTTAGTTTAGATTGAGATAAACTTAATTTGTACTTTGTGACAAAGCTAGTATCAATGTAGTACTTTTACAATGAACTAACCATCTATTTGTCACTTCTACAAATATTATACTCTTAGTTCTTTCAGAAGATCATAAGAATATCCTTACTATTGTCCAATGATCATCTTACGAATCATTCTGGTATATGCTCTCAACATTTAGAGCATAGGACATATCTGGATTTGTACATATCACAGTATGATTGATATAAATACTCTTTGTGATTTCATACATCAAGTATCAATCTATACTTGATTATTTGTTTCACTTTACCAAATGTCAATACACTTGAATATATCATCAACATTGAACTCATTCAATCCTTTCTGTGCGACAAGAACCTTCTCTTGTAGTTTCTATATTGAACTCATTCAATATCTTATCTATGTACTTCTGGCACAACCATATTAGCGTCTATTGATGCCAAATATTTGGGTTTTGCCTAAGTCTTTCATCGGGATGAAATTCTTAATATGTGTTAATAAAAGATACATTATTTCCAATCAACAATATGTCTTCCACATAATGTATTAGAAACATGTCTTAGCGCTCCCACTTAATTTCTTGCAAACGCAAGCATCTTCATTGTCTCTGATGAAATTAAACTCTCTTAACAGTTTCATCATAGTGAAGATTCCAACTCCGCTATGCTCACTCTAACCATTGAAGTTTGCATATGCTTTTAGCATCCTTTGAATTAACAAAACCCTATGGACCGTGTTATGCACATGTCCTAGGTAACGATTCTATTAGAAGAACTTGTTTTGTTTATTCAACTACCATATAACAAATTATATGTAGTGGTTGCTACATTAATCCGTCTAGACTAAATATCACTATGAAAGATCAAATCTTGTCATAGTCAACCTTTGAACATTGTTGTGAACTCTTTCCCAACATGTCGACTATTTCATAGATGTAAAACATCCATGTCTATTTCTTTATAGATCCAGACACAACTGTAAGGTCTTACACCTTTCTCGAGGGTCCTTCAAGTTCAAAACTTGATTTCTCGTGTATGGAACTATCACGGATTTTATGGCTTCAAGCCATTTTACGGAGTCAGGGCCCATCATCGCTTCTCTGCATGTAGTCGGTTCATTATTCTCAAATAATGATTCAACCCTCAAATCTTGGTATTTGATTGTTCATCCGACCTACTTGTTTCAATAGGAACTTGGATCTCCGTGACCACAACCTTTTTGAGGTACGTGAACCATGAGCATTGTTGCTGCCTCCGAAACACTTTTCGGCGCTGCGCAACTCTGCACATATAGCTAAGGTTCTTTTAACCTTATCAAAGTTTCTATTGTCCTCCCACTTAACTTTTCACGAAAAATTCCTTCTCAAAGAAACTTGACGTTTTAAGTGACAAACACTTTTGTCTCCAATGTTATGGAGGAGTACTTAACAGTTATTCGAAATAACATACAGAGACAGGTTCATCCGACTTTGGTTGCAAACATCTTTCTCATGCATAGCATACCAATGTTTAAGAAAGGACAACTTGGGTTTTATCCCAAACCATAACCTTATATGGTGTCATTTCAACGGATTATGATGGAGCTCTTTTCAGTGGAAAAACGGTAATCTCTAAAGCTTTTAATCTTTAAAATACAATGGCAGTTTTATGAATTACACCTTTCGATCTTACCATGTCAAACAAGGTTTAATTACATATCTCGAACGCTCCATACTCTTATGGTGTTTCGGGAAATGCAAATCCACGGAACGATTCCTTAAATCTTAGGTATTATGCTAAACTTGTAACTCAAATATCTTCCTTTATGATCTTTATCATAAACTGTTTATATTCTTGTTACAATGATTTTGCACTTCATCTTGAAAGTCTTTGAACTTTTCAAATGTTTCATACTTCATCCTTATTAAGTAAATATTCATATATTCACTCAAATTTTTTTTTTTTTTTTTTTTTTTTTTTTTTTTTTTTTTTTTGGAGAAAGCATATGAAGTTGAAATCCATCGCTCTTGACTACACATAACGGACTTCGTACAACAATATGTACAAGTTCCAATAAGCTAGTCATTCGTTCCCTTTTGGCCTATGAACGAAGTTTTAATTATCTCTAGGAAAGTTTCACAAGCGTCATTTGATCAAAAATCAGAAGACTCCAAAATTCCATCCACATGGAGTTTCTTCATGTTATCTTTCCAATATAATTCAAACAGCGATGTCACTTCCTAAGTGATCTTTCAATCAATTTGTCTTTCGACATTTTAGCACTAGTTTTATGGATGTGATTTCTCCAACGAGATTTGTGAATCATCCATCTTTTATGGATTACGGCAATTATTTGAACAACCCTTTTGTTCTCATAATACCTGATAAAACAAATCTTGAAGGCAAGCTTTGATGTTTTAACGAGCAACACAATAACCCTTTATTTGTTCTCGATGAACATCATCACATATTCTTTTGCTAGTTACTTAGGCCATTGTAGTTCATGAATTGTGTTGTTTCGTATGACGATTCATACCAACAAATTCAGTATCAAATACTTAAGAACCACATTGTTTAATAAGCAAAGAATATAGCCACAACATGTATATCATCTATATACTTAAACTGAACAATTCTAGTCTTTTCTTTTCTGCCATATATTTATGAGATTCTCTTTCAATATTTCCTTTTCTATTTGAAAGAATCTATCAATATCAATAGTGAAGTCATACATATGACATATAGTCCAAAGCGTGTATAATTAAATACCAATGTCTTTGGACTTGCACTTTGAAGTAGATCACCATCATCAAATGTTTGGTGTTCTTTCAAATTCCTTTCATTAGTAATCTCTTGGTGTAGTAAACATTTTACCTACATCAAATATTCACCCTTATCATGGAATCGTCCATGATCAAGCTACTTTTAGCTTATAACGATGAATTATGAGTATAATGTTGCTATCCAAAACCTTTTGGAGGATTAGGACAACAAGTGTCTCCAACCTTTTTGCAAATTCTCATCAAATATGAGAACATGACTTTTGCCATATTATACTCTATCATGTTGCAACCAAAACTTCGTTTCAGATATCACAATATCTTCCACACATCATGGTTTCTGAAACAACTCTTTCAGATCCTAGATAACCTTGATATTAAGGGAATCCTTTGAATATCAAGAATCATGGATACAAACATGATACTTATATACTAACACTTGGAATTGTTACTCTTGATTTAATACTAATTATTAAACTTCATGGAGTAACCGGAACTTACTGAAAGTTTGCAATAGGACTTTTAAACTTTTAGATTAACACTTAAAACAATACGATACCAGTTCGTAAAGTAACTAACCAGAATTCTATAGTTCTATTATCTCAATTATAACTAAGCGCAAGGTGGTAAACGGATGCCAATGACTACAACAACTATGCAAATTCACTTTGATTTAGTTTATGATAAATTGAGTTCTAATTAATAATTAAATTAATCTAGGTGAACTCCCACTCAAAACAATATCCCTCACATTGTTTTAGTGATCACACGAACCAAATCCACCACATCAAAACCGATCATCACGAGAGTTGATATAGTTTCAATGGCGAACAATCGACATGTTCATCATATCTACTATATGATTCATGCTTTACCTTTCGGCGATCCGTGTTCCTGAGGCCATGTCTGTACATGCTAGGCTCGTCAAGACAAACCTTAGCTTCCGCATAAGCAAATCTGGCTTGCTTACGTTGTAGTCACCCGCGGAATCAAAGACACCCGATCATCACGTGGTGTTTCGAAGCAGCAAGCTTTGGCAACGGTGCATACTAAGGGTGAACACTTTAGAACTTGAAATTTATGTGTATGAGGGATCATCTTATAATGCTACCGTTGTCTACTAAGCAATACAAGATGCATAAAGGATTAACATCACATGCAATTCATAATATGTGATATGATATGGCCTTTCTTCTTTGTGCTTCCGATCTCCATCTTCAAGCACGAACATGATCTCCATCATCACCGGCATAGCATCAAGGTCAATGACGCTTCTTCATGGTTGTCGTCCACCAGCTTCAACTATTACAACTATTTTGAATAGACACGCAGGTCTTAACAGAAATTAAAGACAACCATATGGCTCCTGCCGGTTGCCAACTTACAATAAGGAACATTGCATACATCAAATATAATCACAATCATGGCCATATCACATCACTGCACACCCCTGCAAAACAAAGTTAGACGCCTCTACTTTCTTTGCATATTTTACGTGGTTTGGGGCTTTCAATAAGTGTCGTTCTAACTTACGAACAAGAACCACAACATTGATACTAGCATTGTTGATCACCCGTTGTAAATTGGATCTTTACTATGCTAGGAGAAACAGGCACCCGCAAAGCCACTTATGCAATACAAGTTGCATGTTAAGCGTGGAGCAAGTCTCATGAACGATGTCATGTAAGGTTAGCCCGGGCCGCTTCATCCCAACATACCGCAAGATGCAAAGTACACAAAAAGCAATCGACAATAAAAGCATCAACGCCCACAATGACCATTGTGTTCTACTCGTGCAACAGATCTACATATAGACACGGCTCTGATACCACTGTAGGGGGTTCGTAGCATGGAAAACAAAAATTTTCTATCGCATACAAACAAACAAGCCAAGATCTATCTACTAGATTGTAGCAACGAGTCGATGGAATAACTCACCCTCGAAGATTCCAAAGTGTTTAACGAGAGCAGATTCTCGTGGGTGATGTAGTCGTACTCTTTCCGATCTCAAGATCGCGTAGACGATCCTTCCGGCGCCGCGTTCCCGCAGCGCTCCCGCAGTCGGTCACACGTTCGGTACTCGACGAAGACCTTCCTCTCCCTTGTTCCAGCAGGCAGCGGAGGTTGTAGCACTCTCCTCGCGATTCCGGCAGCACAACGGCGTGGTACCGGAGGTAGAGGGGAGATCCCGCAGGGCTTCGCCTTAAGCCGGTGCGAGTATGGTGGAGCTTATGAGAGAGGCTATTAGTGGTCTAGTAATTAGACACACCAATTAGAGGGCTCTAAACCAATTAGAAGGCTCTAAACCGAAACAGCTCTAAACCGGGGTCTAGGTCTAGTTTCTAGTTTAGAGGATAGGAACTTGTGTGTCTTGTGTTGTGTTGGGAGGGGAGCCCTGCCCCTCCCTTTATAGGTGGGAGGGCTGGCGCGCTAGGGGAGGGAGGGAGTCCCTCCCCAACTCGGCCTAGGGCTGGCCGCCGGCTTGGGGAGGAGGACTCCTCCCCCAATTCGGTTTCCTCCTCTCCTCCCACTTCCCAAAAACTGCCGTTTGACTTTCAAACTAGCCGTTTGACTTTTTCAATTTAGGATTCAATTTAATCCTTTATTTGGGACAGCAAGAACACTTAGTACATGATGCAATCATTCCAACATGCAATGACACATTCATGTACCCCTTCCCCTCCGGAGTGCCGGACATTCCGGGAACTTCTAGAATGTTCCCGATGAAAACACCGGAACCATTCCCCAACTCCGAAATGGGACTTTCCTTATATGAATCTTATTCTCCGGACCATTCCGGATCACCTCGTGATATCCCGGATCCCATCCGAGACTCCGAACAACATTCGGTCTCTTTCTCATAATACCATAACTACTCAAACAACGTCGAATCCTTAAGTGTGTCTCCCTACGGTTCGTGAATTATGCGGACATGATCGAGACACTTCTCCGAACAATAACCAATAGAGGAATCTGGAAATTCATATGGCTCCCACATATTTCTACGATTACTTTGCGATCGAATGAACCACTTACATACGATACCAATTTCCCTTTGTCTCACGATATGTTACTTATCCGAGGTTATGATCGTCGGTATCTCTGCATACCTAGTTCAACCTCGTTACTGATAAGTACTCTTTTCTCGTTCCCGTGATATGTGATCCCTTGTGACCAAGTCACATGCTTGCAAGCTAATTGGATGACATTTCACCGAGAGGGCCCAGAGAATATCTATCCGTCATGTGGATGGACAAATCCCATTCTTGATCCATGTGTTTCAACCAATACTTTCTGAACACCCAATGCCACTTTTATAGCCACCCTGTTACGGTGTGGTGTTTGATGACATCAAAGCATCCATCCAGTAAAGGCAATATGCATGATCTCATGGTCGAAGGAATTAGGTTACTATGTATCAGAAAGCATATAGCAATTGAACTATTGAAATGACTTGATCTTTATGCTACGCTTATCTATAGGAGTATGTCCATCACATCATTCTCCTAATGATATGATCCTGTTGTTAATAACATCTCTATGTTCATGATCAGGAAACCATGATCATATATTAACCAACAAGCTAGTTTAACAAGAGGCTTTACTAGGGACTCTTATTTTAGTTTACAAATCACACAAGTATTAATGTTTCCGTTTAATACAATTATAGCATGGTATGTAAACATTTATCATAAGTGTGAAGACATGATAATAACCACTTTATTATTGCCTCTTGGGCATATCTCCAACATCTTCTTGATGTTGCCGTTCTTCAGATCCGCCAGGTACTTGGGGCAGTTACGCTTCCAGTGACTAGCACCCTTGTAGTAGAAGCATTCAGTTTCAGGCTTAGGACCAGCCTTGGGCTTCTTAGCGGGTGCGGCAGCTTTCTTGCTATCCTTCTTGAAGTTGCCCTTGTTCTTAGGCTTGCCCTGTTTCTTGAAATTTGTGGTCTTATTGACCATCAACACTTGGTGCTCCTTTTTGATCTCCACTTCAGCAGTTTTCAACATGGACGATAGTTCATGCAACGTCTTGTTCATGCAGTGCATATTGTAGTTCATCACAAAGTTCTTATAACTCGGTGGCAGTGATTGGAGGACACGGTGAATCCCTAACTCATTAGGAATCGTTATCCCCAACTCTTAGAGCTTGTTTGCGTGCCCAGACATGGTGAGCACATGCTCGCTAACGGAGCTACCCTCTTCCATCTTACAGTTAAAGAACTTTTCGGAGGCCTCATAGCTCTCCACGGCTGCGTGAGTCTCAAAAATGAGCTTGAGCTCCTTAATGATCTTGAACGGGTCGTGGTGCTCAAAGCGCTTCTGAAGCTCCGTTTCTAAACCGTACAGGATGGCACACTGAACTGTGGAGTAATGATTTTTCCGAGTGGCGTAAACATTCTTTACGTCATCGGTGGCATCTTCTGCTGGTGGGTCACCTAGCGGTGCTTCGAGCACATAGGTCAACTGACCAGCCCTGAGGACAATCTTAAGTCCATGGAGCCAGTCCGTGAAGTTGCTTCCATTGTTCTTAAGCTTTTCTTTCTCTAGGAACGCATTGAAATTGATGGAGAGGTTCGTCATAATCTACAACAAATTTGCAAGTAGTTTAGAATAAGTTTATGATAAATTGAGTTCAATTTTAATTCTTAAATTAACTAGGTGAACTCCCACTCAAAACAACATCCCTCATATTGTCTTAATGATTACACAAACCAAGTCCACTACACCAAGTCCGATCTTTACGAGAGAAGATGTAGTTTCATCGGCGAACAATCTTCATGTTCATCATATCATTTATATGATTCATGCTCTACCTTTCGGTATTCCGTATTCAGAGACCATGTCTGTACATGTTAGGCTCGTCAAGATTAACCTTAGTTTCCGCATGTGCAAATCTGGCTTGCACCCGTTGTATGCACACGTAGAATCTATCACATCCGATCATCACGAGATGCTTCGAAAATGATGAGTCTTAGCAATGGTGCCAACTAAGGACGAACACTTTATTACTTGATATTTAGTGAGAGAGATCATCTTATAATGCTATCGTCGCGATCTAAGCAATACAAGATGCATAAAGAATTAACATCACAGGCAATTCATAATAGTGTGATATGATATGGCTATTTCTTCTTATGCCTTTGATCTCCATCTCCAAAGCACGGACATGATCTCCATCATCACCAGCATTGCGTCAAGGTCAGTGGCACCGCTTCATGGTTATCCATCATCACTAGCAACTATTACAACTACTTGGAATAAAGCTATTACAAGATGAATAGACACGTAGGTCTTAACAGAATTAAAGACAACCATTAGGCTCCTGCCGATTGCCATATTACAACAAGGATCGTTGCATACATCAAATATAATAACAATCACATGATGGCCATATCACATCACAAAACCCCTGCAAAAACAAGTTAGACGCCTCTAATTTTCTTTGCATGTTTTACGTGGTTTGGGGCTTTCAAATAAGAATGGATCTTACCTACGAAACTGAACCACAACGTTGATACAAGTGCTATCAAGTACAAAGTGTAATTTGGATCTATACTATGGTGGCAGAGACAGACACCCGCAAAGCCACTTGTGCAAAGCAAGTTACACGTCAAGCGTGGAGCAAGTCTCATGTGCGATGACATGTAAGGTTAGCCCGAGCCGCTTCATCCCACCATACCGCAAGATGCAAAGTACACAAAGCAAAAGACGGCACGAGCACCAATGCCCACAAAACCATTGTGTTCTACTCGTGCAACAGATCTACGCATAGACACGGCTCTGATACCACTGATGGGTTCGTAGCATAAAAACAAAAAAATTCTATCGCAAGAACGAACAAAACCCAGATCTAATCTAGATAAAAGCCAAGATCTAATCTATTAGACATGTGCAACAAGATAGATCTGTACTAACCCTTGTAGATCAGAAAGCCTTGTGCGAGATCGGATCTCGTGGTTGATGTAGACGATCACTTGCCGATCTCAAGATCGAGTAGACGATCCTTCCGGCGCCGCGTTCCGGCAGCGCTTCCGCAGTCGGTCACACGTGCGGAGTCGATGCAGACCTTCCTCTCCCCGTTCCAGCGAGCAACGGAGGTAGTAGATCTCTCCACGAAATCCCAGTAGCACGACGGCGTGGTGGTGGTGGTAGAGTAGAGAATTCTGCAGGGCTTTGCCTAAGCCTGAGCAGAAGGAAGGAGGAGGAGAGAGGCGGCTAGGGCTAGAGTGGAGGGGCAAGGGGGTGGCGCCTCCACCCCTCTTTATATAGAGGGAGGGGTGCGGCCTAGGGTTCCCACCCCTAGGCCCACCTCCTAGGGCCGGCGCACAAGGGGGGCTTGGGAGGGGGGGTTTCCTTCCCCCCCAACTTTCCCCTTTTTCTTTCTTGGTTTCCAAGTAAACTCCATAGAAATTTCTAGAACCTTCCGGAACATTCCGAAACCTTCTAGAACCCCCATATAAACACTCCGGGACATTTCCGAACCTAGAAAATGATCTCCATTATATGAATCTTATTCTCCGGACAATTCCGGATCTCCTCGTGATGTCTCAGATCCAATCCGAGACTCCGAACAACATTCGGTCTCCAACGCACATTCCATATCTACCTAAACAGCATCGAACCTTAAGTGTGTCACCCTACGGTTCGTGAATATGCAGACATGATGGAGACACCTCTCCGATCAATAACCATCAGCGGGATCTGGAGATCCATAAAGGCTCCCACATACTCAACGATGACTTCGTGATCGATAGAACCATTAACATATGAAACCAATTCCCTTTGTCACGCGATACTCTACTTATCCGAGGTTTGATCGTCGGTATCTCCATACCTAGTTCTACCTCGTTACTGATAAGTACTCTTTACTCGTTCCATGTTATGTCATCCCTTGTGACCCAGTCACATGCTTGCAAGCTAACTAGATGTTATTCCACCGAGAGGGCCCAGAGCATATCTATCCGTCATATGGATGGACAAATCCCAATCTTGGTCCATGCGCTTCAACACATACTTTCAGAATACCCAATGACACCTTTATAACCACCCAGTTACGAAGCGGTGTTTGATGTCATCAAAGTACCCATCCGGTGATGGTGATTAACATAACCTCATGGTCGAAGGATTAGGTTACTATGCATTTGAAAGCTTGTAGCAATACGAACTAAATGACTTGATCTTATGCTACACTTACTATGGATGTGTGTCCATCACATCATTCTCCTAATGATACAACCTTGTTATTAATGACATCCAATGTCTATGATTAGGAAACCATGATCATCTATTAATCAACAAGCTAGTTTAACAAGAGGCTTACTAGGGACTCTTTTACGTTTACAAAACACACATGTATTAGTGTTTCCTTATAATACAATTATAGCATGGGATGTGAACATTCATTATTAACACAAAGATATAATAATAACCACTTTTATTATTGCCTCTTGGGCATATCTCCAACATATTTCATATCTATACCTATTTTATTAACACTTTTCTGGACCATTTTGTCCTAGCCAAGTTCTGATAAATACACTATCTGCCACCGTGAAGTTAAACCCGAATCGTTTTCTATTCCCTGCTTCTTCGTTTCTATGTCCTCCTCCGGTCCACGGAGCCGTGCAGGCTGCTCCTCTTGATGTGGGCTAGCCCGGCTCCTCATGGCGATGCGACCATCTTCGGTGGAAGCGCAAGCGCCCGACTCCCCGTGGTGGCGCGGCAGCCAGGAACCAGTGCACAACCTCAAATCCATTAGCCGACATGAGGTAGTGTGCTTGGGGTGTCCTCACTGCTCTTGTTGGTTGCACAACAAGGTCGTTTTGGAGCCTCTTCCCACTTCTTAAAACTTTATCAGGGACGGCTAATTAAAGAGTCAAGACCCGAGCTTCTCCTTAACGGGCCAGGCAAGGGGATTGTAAACAATATATGCTCTCTGCGACCAACATATGTGTGTGGATCCGCCGCTTCCTCCTGTTTCTTTCTTTTTTTCTGAACTTTTTATTGTACGTGTTTCTGTATTTTCGGGTTGCACACAGTTGCAAACAAGAACAAACTGTGAGATTGATTCTGTGGTGATAGAGGACTAGAGGGGAGGGAGGAGATCGATTTGATAGGATGGCGTGTTGTGCCTTCGAAGCTGCGTGCGAGAGAAATAGAGAGGAGAGAGGAGATATAGGGGTATGTTTGGTTTATGTCCCTAGCTCACCCTACCAAAATTTTGGTCATGCCAAATGTTCTTCCACCTATTTGGTTTGTTGCCATTTATTTGGCTGTCTATGGATCACTTATTGTTTCCTTCACAGATTCTAGCCAAAATTTTGGCCAACCCACGGCGCGGCAGAATCTTGCGCCAAAAAATTGGCTAGCCAATTTTGGTAGGGCTGTTGTAGGCACAATCCAAACATACCCTAGATGTGGCTGCGTGTGTTGGGTTGTGCGTGTGTGGGTGGTGAGAAGAAGGAGAGATAGATATTAGATTATTACTTCCTCTAATCTAAATTAATATACTTGGATTTATCTAGATTCAAATGTATCTAGGCATGTTATAGTGCTAGATACATTCGAATCTAGCAAAATCCGAGGCCACTAATTGGGATCATAGGGAGTAAACAAAAGTATATTGTTTTTTAAACACATTCTAAGATACTTCTCTTCTTTTAAAACCATTTTCTATTTATTTTAGGTTTGTGTAGGGAAAAAGGGGTTAAAAAAAAGGCGTTAAACTTGATGTTCATCTGGGTAAAAATAATTCTTTAAAATAGGCTTTCGTCCCGCTTTATAAATAAAGCACATAGGTGAGACCGCTGCTGAGCCAGACAGCACAACGTCCAAAGGAAGACACGATACAAGATGATGGGGCAGCAGCACACACACGCCCGAACGAAAACTAAGAAAAAACAAAAGAAATAGAGACGGAGGCGGATCAACTACACGCCGGCAACCCGCACCCTTTACCCCCTTCGAAGAATGACCATCACGCTCCTTGCCGCAACTCGTCGAGCACCAATCAACAAACCACTGGGGCAACATTTGATTCATGCTGACTTTTTTGACAACGCACGGGCACGAGTCAAATGGCTTCCGTTGGAGTTTCGTCGGCTAGGGTTGCGATGGTCTATCGTTTTCGGGGCAAATTTTGGGTTACACCAGCTTTTCAATTCTCCCGGTGCAACCACAAGCATGTTTTCTAGCATAAGAAAATGGAAAATGATTCCCGTCACCCGGACGATCATCGTCCGGGTCGGGTGGGGTGAACCACGTGTTCTGAGAGAAGGCCCACCACGTGTGTCCTATCTTCTACCTGCCCTTCGCTTTTTATTTTTTTCCTAACCGTGTGAGCAGGTCGATCATGGAGGAGCGCTCGCGCCGCCATGACGTCGGCCTCCCAGCTCCGCACCTCGCCGGCCGCCAGCATTCCCCACGCTCCTCTTCTAGTCCTTCTTCCTTGTCGACCCCATCGTCATGCGCCTCCAATCGAGCCACCGCGCGGGGAACCTAGCAGCTTCTGTCGGCCGCCGTCGAGGACGTATCAGCCAGGCCACTGCGACGACAATGAGGGCGGCGCTGCTACGAGGAGACCACCATGGCTACGAGCCCATGTTCGGCGATGTTGACTGCCTCACTGCATGAAAATGGCTTACGGAAGTGCTGCATCTACGGACGGAGCTACCACGGTGGTGCTACATGTAGCCGGCGGGTCTGCTACGTACGACGCCCAGGCTTGCTACATGGGCCAATTTTTTTTTTCTACTGAAGCAAAAGCGAGCCTTTTTTTTTGCTACCACATGTTCAGCGAGTTCTCCAGCGAGGTCCCTGACAAAAGTTTTCGGGGAGGTAGTTTTTTTGCTACATTAGAAGAACTTTGTTGCTACAAACGTTTTGTGCTTTTGCTACAACAGTGTCAACTTTTTGCTACAAGGTCTCCGGCGAGAATCACCAGCGAGTTTTTTTCGGCGAGGTCGGTTTTGCTACATTAGCACAATTTTTTTGCTGCATGGTCTCCGACGAGGTCTCCAGCGTGGCCTCCCACGAGACGTTCTATTTTCTGAAACGAACCGTGTTTTTTTTGCTTCGGAAGCAAAAGCGGGGACATATGCAGCAAAAAAGTATGTTTTGCAGCAAAAGCGGGATTTGAACCGATTTTAGTAGACACGTGTCGTTCAGGGGACGCCTAGCAGTTTCCTAAGAAAATTGAATGATAAATAAGAAATGGTGGAGCCTTGAATTTCTATTTAACTGACCCTTGTATAGTACTTCAAGTGTTCAGAGGAATGATGATCATATTACATTGAATATTCTCAGATTCCTAATCGGTTGCTCCAAGATTCTATCAGTTCGATCAGAAATTTGATTACACTGAAGTAATCCAAATAAGGGAACGCATCTTCAATCGAACTCCATCTTATCGACAATTAATGTAGTCATCACTCCATTATTGCAATGACGAAGTTTCTTCAGAGTTCCGATCGTAAAGGAACACAATCAGATGGACTTCGATCAGCGTTATTCAGAGTTCAGAGCTGCACAGGACTGACGAGTGGCCTCCCGGAGAAGAAGGCGTCGAGGTTGGCGGTGATGACCTGGAGCACGCCGCGGATGGACTCCGGCGTGGTCACGGCCCTGTGGTCCGACAGCACGACGTTGTCCATGCCGAACAGCTCCGGGGGCACGGCCGGCTCGTTCTCGTACACGTCCAGCCCGGCGCCCCCGACGACGCCCTCCTGGAGGCACCTGACCAGCTCCGGCTCGTCGACGAGGCCGCCGCGGCCGACGTTGACCAGCACGCCGTCCTTCCCCAGCGCCTCCATCACCTCCCGGTTCACCATGTGCTTCGTCTCCTCCGTCAGCGCGCAGCAGAGCACCAGCACGTCGCTGCCGGCGGCGAGGTCCAGCAACGAGGGGACGAACTCGTACGGCGATGAAGGCTTGGGCGACCTCGAGTGGTAGGAGATGGCACACCCGAAGGCGGCGAGACGCCGCCCGACCCTGGAGCCGATGTTGCCGAGCCCCACGATCCCCACTCGCTTGCCGCTCACCTGACATTGCACAAGAGTCTGATTAAATTGAATTCTCCTCATGTTCGTGTTGTTCGAGATCTTGCAAGAGCGATACAAGATAATCAAGAAAGGATCATAGGTGCGTTGCAGCTGCATAATCGCAGCGATGGCGATGGACTAAATCCTAGCCGCCGCGATTAGTTGACCTTGGCGGTGAGAGGGTAGTCGCCGCTGGCCAGCCAGCTGCCGTGCCGGACGTACGCGTCTGCCGTGGAGCAGCGATAAGCAGTCCAACGGCGTAGTCGGCCGCGTAGGTAGAGAACGCGTTCCCGGCGTTGGTGACGACGATCCCACGGCGGCGGCATGCTGCAAGGTCAACGTGGTCAACGCCGACGGACGAGGCAACTACGAGTTCCAGTTTTGGGAGCGCGCCGACGAGCTCAGGCGTCACCGGCGGCAGGTCCACGGTAAGGAGCGCACGGGCAGAGGAGGCGGTGTCCACGTCAATCTCGATGGCCGGGAGGAGGTGGTAACGAGCGGAGAGGTCCGGCTCAAACTCTGGGATGATGGGATCGGCCAAGAGCACGAGCGGCTTGCAAGCGGCGGCAGTGTGCTATGTGCAGGGAAGACGTCCTCAAAACAGAGTCGTCCAACGCAGTGCGGCACTAACGGCCAAGAAGTACTAACCTTGGTGGCAAGAGGGTAGGCGCCGTCCGCCGCCCACCTGCCCCTCCGGACGTACGCGTCGGCGGCAGACACCCCGCGGAGCACGCCGACGACGAGCCCGACGGCGAAGTCGGCCGAGTCATCGGCGAACGCGGCGCCGGCATTGGCCACGGTGAGCCCGCGGCGCCGGCACACGTCGAGGTCCACGTGATCGACGCCCACCGACGATCCCAACACGAGCTCCAGCGCAGGGAGCCTGGCCAGGTGCTCGGCAGTGACCGGCCCGAGCCCTGGCACGAGCAGCGCCCTCGCGTCTGCCGCGGCCGCCGCGTCGGCGTCCGCGGCGAGAACGAACCGGTAGCGGCCGGCGAGCGCGGCGGCGAACTCCGGAAAGAGCGGCTGCGACAGGAGCACCAGCGGGCTCTCGTCGGCGGTCAACGACGGCGTGGTGTCCATCGGTGGATCGCAGCAATCGCTTGGCCGGCAGAGGGGATGGAATCAGCTGCTGCTTTGTAGTGAGACAGGAACGGTTGGTGGTGACTACTGACTAGTTCTACCAAGCCATTCTCCTTCTCTATTTTTGACAAATACTATGTTGAAAGAATCTTCCGACCATTTCAATGGAAAAAGAATATTGGTTGGAGTGGCTCTTTTAACAATTAATTTTAACAATGGAAAAAGAATCTTCTGACGATTTATTTTTTTAACGGATAAAATACGCGTTCTTTTAACAATAAATTTTAGATGCCGCCCTAGCACGTAGGAGTACACAAATCAATGAAGAAGGAACGGATGGAGCGAAGATTTGGTGCACGTAGTGTTCATAGGTCTTTTACTCCAAGAAAGAAACATGCGACGTGTCCGTGCCTCCCCTCGGCGGCGCGCCGCTGATATGCCACGCCTACCGAGGCCTTATGGCCATGGAGGGACGGTGGATCTCGGTCCCTGTCGGCTAGAGGTTCTGATTTTTTATGTTTTTTCTCTTTGGTTAGAATTTGTATCCTACTCAGTAAGAAGTGATGGTGGCGGTTCTCCGAAGATTCAATAAATTCCTTCCCGTCTAACCCCTACTTCGACGGTGTGTATGGAGTCGTCGAAGGACGTGTGGAGGTGTGCCTCCAACGGTTCTTGCTGGATTTAGTCGGTATTCTTTTGATCTAGGCTTCTCTTCATCGGTGAAGGTTGCTGCTCTCGTGCACCGGTCTTTTGAGGCCTTAGCAGTCAGCACGATGACTTTTCGTCTCTCTAGTGTAACAAGTTCTACTACGACAAGTTTTGCCCGGCTTCACTGAGAGAGAAGCGAGAACAACAACAACGCTTCTTCAGTTCGATTGAGTGCTTGTAGTCATCACTAGGTGGTCCAAGGACCTGTTCGTAAATTTTATTACTTTTACTATTCGTTATATACTGAGGTAAAAGATCATGAATAGATCCGCGGAATTTTTGGAAAGAAGATTTGGTACACATGGACACCAGTGATCCTGAAATCATATCTCTATGTTTCAAACAAACTAGAAGCATCGCGGATGTAACCAATGATGTATCGCACAAACATGGAAAATACCAGTTTTAAATAGTTTGTATTATGACCTACACAAAAATGAAAAAAATACATGGATTGAGTATGCATAGTTTTACATCTCCAAATTTATCAGATTTTTTTTTTGTGCGGCCCATGATATAAAGAATTTGGGGTTGAAATTTGCATGCTTATAGGACACAACATAGACTCTGTGTCCCGAATTTATTTTCAGATTTTTTCTAAAACATGTAAATATAATGTTTAAGTTTTTTTAAACAAGGAGAGTATTGGAGTTTCGGAGTATTGGAACGGATGTTTGTGCGGAAATAGTTAAGCTGTTCTCCCATATGACTTTATGTAATAAACTCTTCTGGAAATATTCTTTTCCTATATTTTGCTCATTCCGAGCATCTCCCTCATAATAACTTGCTATATCATATTCACTTACATTTTAATAATATAGAGCTCACTTGTCAGACCTTTAATAAGCACAACAAAGTTAGGGACATAGATAGGGGGCACTATTTGTAGCAAAACCAACCTCGATGGAGACTCTCGCTGGAGACATTGTAGCGAAAACTTTAAACTATTTATAGTAAAATCATAAAATAATTATGGCAAAAAATTATGACTTCGTAGCATCGTAGAAAAAAAATTCCATCAAGATCCCCGAAAGAGATTTATGATACAAAATCACAACCGGTTTCACCGGAGACCTTGTAGTAGCTGGTATCACTAGGTCTCCTGCTCCTCGTTTCAAAATGTGTTCCCCATGCTACTGCTGCTTTATCTTATCAAACAAAATTACAAGTAACGTTCTCAGATGAACTATTTTTCTGGTTCAGGTTGGACGTTGGACGTCATTGAACAAGTGTTAAGAAATGTCGTACAATAAATTAACTTACTTCCGCCAGCCGTGGCGGAGCTATGTGTAAGTGTGTGTGTGTGGGGGGGGGGGGGGGGGGGGGGGGAGCACCGCCCCCCAGGCTTGGCAAATCTTTGAAAAAAAAATTGATTTAGGGACTTGGACTTGGATGAGAAAAATCTGTGTCATCCCCCCCCCCCCCCACGCCACCAGCGATCCTGCGCTAGCTCTGGCATTGTCCTCTAGCATATTAATGGTCTCAACATTGTGTAGATTCGAAGTTAAGACCATTAATATAAACTGGAGCGAGTATATATAAATGCTTCTCGTTGACTTGACGTTAACTCTTTGCCATTCTCTGAGTTTTCTTCGTAAGAGCATCTCCAGCAGGCGCCCAAGTTTGCAGCGCTGGAAATCTCGTATCGAGCGCGCGCTATCGTGTTTGAGCGCTGCAAAATCGCGCGACCTCCGCCGGAGGCGCTAAAATGCAGCGCGCGCTGTTTCGGCGAGTTTTGTGTCTCCGCCAGGCGCTGCAAAATACAGCGCGCGCTACAAGCGCAAACCAAAAACACAATTGCAACCATCACAAAGAAGATCAAAATGGACCAAAAAATTCATGCATAAATGGCTCTAAAAATCCTCCAACCACCTAAATGACATAGTTCAAGCACAAATGACATAGTTCATCCATAAATGTCATGGTTCAAACACAAATGACATAGTTCAAACATAAATGTTAGACTCAACATACACACATCATCATCATCACTTGTGAACATCCTCCATACCGCCGCCACCTCCATGTTGGGCATCTTCATCGGAGTCTTGGACGATGGTGTTGCCGGTTGAATCTCCATATGCTTCATTGGTAGACGGAGATGGATCAACCAAGAAGGCTATGAATCCTCCTGGCGGTGCTCCCATGTGACCCATGGCGCCTTGCCCACTCATCCCACCCATGTTTCCAAGACCCATGCCTCCATAGCCTCCAAATCCTCCCGGCGGTGCTCCCATGCCTACTATTAGAGTTTGTTTTGTATTGGAGTAGGACTCTAGCCTAAGTCGGTTTAGGGCCCAACCCTAGGCCGGCCGACTCTCCCTCTCTTCTATATAAACGTTGTAATATTGTCTAAATCAATATAAGTCATTTCTCTCCCAAACTATCATGGTATCAGACGCCTAGGTTTTTCCGCACCTAGATGGCTCCGCCTACTCCACCGTCGCCGCCGAAAGGTCCTCTCTGGACCGCGGCGGAAGCTCGGGCCGCCGGCGTGAAACCCTCCTCCTCCACCTCCTCTATCTCCACCTCTACCCCTATTACCCAACAAAATCCTATCCAAATAGCCCCAATTTCTTTAGCCGATACAATCCCCGACGTCTCTCCGTTCATACCTATTACCCTAGATCTTGCACTCCACAACTACTACCATTGGCGCCACTTATTTCATGTTCATCTCGGCCGATGTGGTCTTCGTGATCACGTCGATCCGAACTCGGTGCCTCGTCCTACCGATCCTCGCTGGGTCCAAGATGATCTAACAATTATACAATGGATCTACACCCGCATATCCACCGAGATTTTCAATCTCGTCGCCAACGACGACGCCACCGCCGCGCATCTATGGGCCTCTCTTCAACAACTTTTCCAGGATAATAGCGATGCCCACATTAATGCCCTACATACCGAGCTCCGCACCATGTCTCAAGGAGACGCCTCTGTCACCGTTCTATGCCAGAAGATCAAGGCTATCGGCGACGAATTACGTGAGCTCGGCGACCCTGTTGAAGATCGCACACTCATCAATGCTATCCTCGTCAGCCTCGGTGAGCAATTCGACAAGCAGGTGGCTTTATTCCGATGATGCGCCCGCGTCCCACTTTCGCTGAAGTCCGATCTCTCCTCCAACTGGAGGCCACGACGCAAGCTCGCAAAGCTTCGCGCCCCACTCAAGCTCGGATGAGAAAAATCGGTGTCATCCCCCCCACACCCTCCCGCCACCATCGATCCTGCGCTAGCTCCGCCACTGTCCTCTAGCATATTAATGGTCTCAACATTGTGTAGATTCGTATATATCTAGTCAAAGCTAAGACCATTAATATAAACTGGAGCGAGTATATATAAATGCTTGTCGTTGACTTGACATTAACTCGTTGCCATTCTCTGAGTTTTCTTCATAAGAGCATCTCCAACAGGCGCCCAATTTTGCAGCGCTGGAAATCTCGTATCGAGCGCGCGCTATCGTGTTTGAGCGCTGCAAAATCGCGCGACCTCCGCCGGAGGCGCTAAAATGCAGCGCGCGCTGTTTCGGCGAGTTTTGTGTCTCCGCCAGGCGCTGCAAAATACAACGCGCGCTACAAGCGCAAACCAAAAACACAATTGCAACCATCACAAAGAAGATCAAAATGGACCAAAAAATTCATGCATAAATGGCTCTAAAAATCCTCCAACCACCTAAATGACATAGTTCAAGCACAAATGACATAGTTCATCCATAAATGTCATGGTTCAAACACAAATGACATAGTTCAAACATAAATGTTAGACTCAACATACACACATCATCATCATCACTTGTGAACATCCTCCATACCACCGCCACCTCCATGTTGGGCATCTTCATCAGAGTCTTGGACGATGGTGTTGCCGGTTGAATCTCCATATGCTTCATTGGTAGACGGAGATGGATCAACCAAGAAGGCCATGAATCCTCCTGGTGGTGCTCCCATGTGACCCATGGCGCCTTGCCCACTCATCCCACCCATGTTTCCAAGACCCATGCCTCCATAGCCTCCAAATCCTCCCGGCGGTGCTCCCATGCCTACTATTAGAGTTTGTTTTGTATTGGAGTAGGACTCTAGCCTAAGTCGGTTTAGGGCCCAACCCTAGGCCGGCCGACTTTCCCTCTCTTCTATATAAACGTTGTAATATTGTCTAAATCAATATAAGTTATTTCTCTCCCAAACTATCATGGTATCGGACGCCTAGGTTTTTCCGCACCTAGATGGCTCCGCCTACTCCACCGTCGCCGCCGAAAGGTCCTCTCTGGACCGCGGCGGAAGCTCGGGCCGCCGGCGTGAAACCCTCCTCCTCTACCTCCTCTATCTCCACCTCTACCCCTATTACCCAACAAAATCCTATCCAAATAGCCCCAATTTCTTTAGCCGATACAATCCCCGACGTCTCTCCGTTCATACCTATTACCCTAGATCTTGCACTCCACAACTACTACCATTGGCGCCACTTATTTCATGTTCATCTCGGCCGATGTGGTCTTCGTGATCATGTCGATCCGAACTCGGTGCCTCGTCCTGCCGATCCTCGCTGGGTCCAAGATGATCTAACAATTATACAATGGATCTACACCCGCATATCCACCAAGATTTTCAATCTCGTCGCCAACGACGACGCCACCGCCGCGCATCTATGGGCCTCTCTTCAACAGCTTTTCCAGGATAATAGCGATGCCCGCATCAATGCCCTACATACCGAGCTCCGCACCATGTCTCAAGGAGACGCCTCTGTCACCGTTCTATGCCAGAAGATCAAGGCTATCGGCGACGAATTACGTGAGCTCGGCGGCCCTGTTGAAGATCGCACACTCATCAATGCTATCCTCGTCAGCCTCGGCGAGCAATTCGACAAGCAGGTGGCCTTTATTCCGATGATGCGCCCGCGTCCCACTTTCGCTGAAGTCCGATCTCTCCTCCAACTGGAGGCCACGACGCAAGCTCGCAAAGCTTCGCGCCCCACTCAAGCTCAGATGAGAAAAATCGGTGTCATCCCCCCCACCCCCCCCCCCCCCCGCCACCATCGATCCTGCGCTAGCTCCGCCACTGTCCTCTAGCATATTAATGGTCTCAACATTGTGTAGATTCGTATATATCTAGTCAAAGTTAAGACCATTAATATAAACCGGAGCGAGTATATATAAATGCTTGTCGTTGACTTGACATTAACTCGTTGCCATTCTCTGAGTTTTCTTCGTAAGAGCATCTCCAGCAGGCGCCCAATTTTGCAGCGCTGGAAATCTTGTATCGAGCGCGCGCTATCGTGTTTGAGCGCTGCAAAATCGCGCGACCTCCGCCGGAGGCGCTAAAATGCAGCGCGCGCTGTTTCGGCGAGTTTTTGTCTCCGCCAGGTGCTGCAAAATACAGCGCGCGCTACAAGCGCAAACCAAAAACACAATTGCAACCATCACAAAGAAGATCAAAATGGACCAAAAAATTCATGCATAAATGGCTCTAAAAATCCTCCAACCACCTAAATGACATAGTTCAAGCACAAATGACATATTTCATCCATAAATGTCATGGTTCAAACACAAATGACATAGTTCAAACATAAATGTTAGACTCAACATACACACATCATCATCATCACTTGTGAACATCCTCCATACCACCGCCACCTCCATGTTGGGCATCTTCATCGGAGTCTTGGACGATGGTGTTGCCGGTTGAATCTCCATATGCTTCATTGGTAGACGGAGATGGATCAACCAAGAAGGCCATGAATCCTCCTGGTGGTGCTCCCATGTGACCCATGGCGCCTTGCCCACTCATCCCACCCATGTTTCCAAGACCTATGCCTCCATAGCCTCCAAATCCTCCCGGCGGTGCTCCCATGCCTACTATTAGAGTTTGTTTTGTATTGGAGTAGGACTCTAGCCTATGTCGGTTTAGGGCCCAACCCTAGGCCGGCCGACTCTCCCTCTCTTTTATATAAACGTTGTAATATTGTCTAAATCAATATAAGTTATTTCTCTCCCAAACTATCATGGTATCAGACGCCTAGGTTTTTCCGCACCTAGATGGCTCCGCCTACTCCACCGTCGCCGCCAAAAGGTCCTCTCTAGACCGCGGCGGAAGCTTGGTCCGCCGGCGTGAAACCCTCCTCCTCCACCTCCTCTATCTCAACCTCTACCCTTATTACCCAACAAAATCCTATCCAAATAGCCCCAATTTCTTTAGCCGATACAATCTCCGACGTCTCTCTGTTCATACCTATTACCCTAGATCTTGCACTCCGCAACAACTACCATTGGCGCCACTTATTTCATGTTCATCTCGGCCGATGTGGTCTTCGTGATCACGTCGATCCGAACTCGGTGCCTCGTCCTGCCGATCCTCGCTGGGTCCAAGATGATCTAACAATTATACAATGGATCTACACCCGCATATCCACCGAGCTTTTCAATCTTGTCTCCAACGACGACGCCACCACCGCGCATCTATGGGCCTCTCTTCAACAGCTTTTCCAGGATAATAGTGACGCCCACATCAATGCCCTACATACCGAGCTCCGCACCATGTCTCAAGGAGACGCCTTTGTCACCGTTCTATGCCAGAAGATCAAGGCTATCGGCGACGAATTACGTGAGCTCGACGACCCTGTTGAAGATCGCACACTCATCAATGCTCTCGTTGTCAGCCTTGGCGAGCAATTCGACAAGCAGGTGGCCTTTATTCCGATGATGCGCCCGCGTCCCGCTTTCGCTGAAGTCCGATCTCTCCTCCAACTAGAGGCCATGACGCAAGCTCGCAAAGCTTCGCGCCCCACTCAAGCTCGGAAAGCTTCGCGCCCCACTCAAGCTCAGTTATTTCACACGGCGGCTCGGCCTCCCCCTCCGACCCCCTCCGTCGGCCCTCCCCAAGCTGCCCCGCAGCCCCCACCTGGATGGCGTCCAAGTCCAAATTACCGCAGGCAGAATCCCACGTACAGACCGCGTCAACCTCGACCACCTGCTCCTGCTCCACCTACGGCGCCCCCGACAGCACCACCATTGGCTCCGACATGGCGACCTCCACACGACCCATGGACTGGACTGGTTCAGGCGTGGTCCATGCCTTGGTCCGCTCCGTCTCCCTACGGGGCCCCTCCCGCCTACACCGGAACCTGGAGTCCCGGGCTTCATCCTACAATCGGTTCCCCCGGGCTCCTTGGACGACCGCCTCAGCAAGTCTACACCGCGTAGGCGCCATCCCCTCCCTACATGCCCCAGATGGCGCCACCTCAATACGTGGCCTCGCCGACGTCGCTGCCCTACATGTACAATGCTACTTCAGCTCCTCAGTACATGCCTGTGTCTCCCGCTCCGTCAACCGCTCTACCAAGCTGGGACCAAGCCGCCTTCATCGCTGCCATGAACAATTTTACACTCAACAATTATGAAGGTACGGATTGGATTTTTGATTCTGGTGCTTCCTCGCATATGTCTTTAAATATGGATTTTCTATCAGCTTATTCTTCCTCTCCTTTTTCTTCTATCACCATTGGCGATGGATCTTCTATCCCCATCTCTTGCACCGGCCAATCTTACATCATTAATCCAAACACCAATTTTATTCTACGAAATATCCTAGTTGCTCCCTTATTAATTAAAAATCTAATATCTGTTCGACAATTTACTATTGATAATAATGTTTCCAAAGAATTTGATCCCTTTGGTTTGTCTGTGAAGGATCTGAAAACGGCGGCGGTCCTCACTCGTTACAATAGTTCGGGCGATCTCTATCCTCTCCATGGTGCACCCACCTCCACACCTCAAGCCATGATTGCCTCCGTCACCCTTTGGCACCGTCGTCTTGGTCACCCCAATAAACATACCATGTCATCCCTACTTCAAGAGTTTCGCATATCTAGTGATAGTTCTTCGCACGAGTCCTTAGTTTGTAATGCCTGTCAATATGGCAAACATATTAGATTACCTTTCGGCACTTCTTCAACCTATAGTTCTTTTCCGTTTAAATTGTTACATTGTGATCTATGGACCTCTCCAATACCAAGTGTTTCTGGTTTCAAATATTATCTCGTTATTTTGGATGATTATTCTCATTATGTTTGGACCTTTCCTCTTCGTGCTAAATCTGATGTTCATCAACTTTTTCTTAATTTTTGACAATATGTTCTAACACACTTTGGCCTCCCTATTCGTTCCATCCAATGTGACAACGGAAAAGAATTTGATAAGAACCAAAACAAAACTTTCTTTCTCTCCCAAGGCATACTATTTCGTTTTTCATGTCCTTACACTTCTCCTCAAAACGGCAAGGATGAACGCTCTCTTCGTTCTATCAACGACATCTTACGCACTCTCCTCATTCAAGCATCTCTTCCACCGCGTTTTGGGCTGAGGCTCTCCGGACCGCCACCTATCTTCTAAATATACGACCAACCAAAACATGTCCTCTTTATTCCCCCTTTCAATCTCTTTTTCTATCTCACCACGATTATTCTGATTTACGTGTTTTTGGCTGCCTTTGCTTTCCTAACACTTCATCTACTGCTGCCAATAAACTCGCTCCAAGATCATTGCCATGTATATATTTAGGTCCATCCGATGATCACAAAGGATCCCAATGTTTTGATCCCTCCTCCGGTCGTGTTCTTATATCCCGTCACGTCACTTTCGATGAAAATACTTTTCCCTTTTCGACCATTCAGTCACCGACGGTCCCTACCCCTCTATCCACATCTACTGCCCCTATATCATGTCATGTTTTTGTTCCCGTCGATCCCCCTGCCGCGGCAGCCAAAACCCCCGAAAACCCTGCCGCGGCAGCCAAAACCCCCGAAAACCCTGCCGCGGCAGCCAAAACACCCCAAAACCCTGTCGCGGCAGCTGAATCTGCCCAAACCCCTGCTGCGGCAGCCTCACCTCCTGCCGCGTCTCCTTCTCCTGCCGCGACAGAGTCTCCTGCCTCAAACACACCCCCTACTCAATCATCTCCTTCCCCAACTACTCACATTCCTTCTCATGTCGTTCCAATACCCATTCCTACAAATGATCATATTATGTGTACTCGTGGCAAACGGGGCTTCCATATTCCCCGACGTTTTCTCAATCTTTCGGATACTCCATCGATTTCTCCTATCCCAAGTTCCTACAAACGAGCCCTTCTCGATCCATTATGGCACTCTGCCATGCGAGATGAGTTCAAAGCTCTTATTCAAAATAATACATGGACTCTCGTTTCTAAACCATCTGGCGCCAATATTGTCTCGGGAAAGTGGATTTTTTGTCATAAGTATAACTCTGATGGGTCTTTGGCTTGGTACAAGTCTCGTTGGGTTTGCAGAGGTTTTTCTCAACAACAAGGAATTGACTTTGATGAAACTTTCTCCCCTGTTGTTAAGCCCAGCACTATTCGCATTATTCTCAGTCTTGCAGTCTCCTCTTCCTGGTCTATTCATCAACTTGATGTAAAAATGTTTTTCTTAATGGTACTCTTAATGAAACTGTATATTGCCAACAACCATCCGGTTTTGAAGATTCCTCTAATCCCAATCTTGTCTGTCTTATCAAAAAATCTTTGTATGGTCTCAAACAAGCTCCTCGTGCCTGGTTTCAATGTTTTGCTACATTTATTCAAACTATTGGCTTTCTTCCTTCCAAATCTGATACATCTCTTTTTATCTTTCATTCTTCCTCTCACACAGCATATCTTCTTCTATACGTAGACGACATTGTTCTTACAGCTTCTTCTAATTCTTTTCTTGAACATATCATTACTCTTCTCAACACATAATTTTCTATGACTTATTTAGGATCTCTTCATCATTTTCTCGGTGTTACCGCCACTAGAACATCTTCTACTCTATTTCTTTCTCAACGTCATATTGATCTCTTAAACCAAGCAGGCATGATAGACTGTCAACCTTGTCGTACACTAGCTGATGTTGGCTCCAAACTTTCAGCTGAAGGTGATTCTGTCCTCGATCCAACTCTATATCGTAGTCTTGTTGGTGCTTTGCAATATGCCACTCTCACCAGACCTGTCATTTCTTATTCTGTTCAGCAAGCATGTCTCTATATGCATGATCCTCGTTTACCCCATCTCGCTCATGTCAAAAAGATTCTTCGATACTTAAAAGGCACTCTTGATCATGGTCTACTTCTTAATTCATCCTCCCCAACAAGCTTGACAGTTTATTCTGATGCAGACTGGACAGGATGTCCAGATACTCGACGATCCACATCCGGCTTTTGTGTTTATTTGGGTGATAATCTTGTTTCTTGGTCATCGAAAAGGCAGGTTACGATCTCCCGGTCTTCGGCTGAAGCGGAATACAGGGCGGTTGCGCATGTTGTTGCTGAAGCAGTTTGGATTCGCCAACTACTTGTGGAACTTCAGCGTCCCGTCCAGCATGCCACTATTGTCTACTGTGAGATGTCTATATGGCCTCCAATCCCGTGCAATATCGTCGTACCAAGCACATCGAATCGACATTCATTTTGTTCGGGAAAAAGTTGCTCTTGGAGAAGTTCGTGTTCTACATGTTCTAACGAGTGCACAATTTGCAGATATTTTTACCAAAGGACTACATCCTTCGTCCTTCATCGATATCCGCTCCAGTCTCAACATCGTGGCACCCGATGTTGACACTGCGGGGGAGGGTATTAGAGTTTGTTTTGTATTGGAGTAGGACTCTAGCCTAAGTCGGTTTATGGCCCAACCCTAGGCCGGCCGACTCTCCCTCTCTTTTATATAAACGTTGTAATATTGTCTAAATCAATATAAGTTATTTCTCTCCCAAACTATCACCTACAAAGCCTCCCGCTTGTGCTCTAATGCCTCCATAGCCTCCTGGTTGTGCTCCCATTCCTCTATAGCCCGTCGGGGGTGCTCCATAGCCTCCCATGCCTCCGTAGCCGGTGGAGGCGGAGCGGAGGTGGGAGGCGCTTGCGGGACCGCTGCAGCCCGCGCGCGGCGAGCAGCGGCGCTGTTCCGCGGTGCCTTCGGTTTGGGAGCTGGAGCTGCCCCCGCCGCTGCCGCGCCGCGCTTCGTGGTGCTCTTTCCCCTCAGTGGAGGCGCGATGGGCGGCAGCGCTGCGTCGTTGCTTGTCCGCGGCGGCATGAAGAGGGCGCGAGTGGCGGCCGACCCCGCGGCGGCGCCACCGCTAGGGTTTGGCGCGGTTACTGGCGGGATTGCGTCGGCGCCGGCGCCGGCAGCGGGCGGGACGGAGTAGGGAGGGGTGGGAGGGGTGCCGGAGGAGCCATCCATCGCCGGAGTTGCGCCGGCGTCCGCACGAAGGGGAAGGCAAAGGGGAAAGGTCGCGCGCGCGGGGGATTTTTCCGAGCGGTTGGTTCTTCCCGCACGGCGCCAGCGATAGCTCGCGCTATAGCCGGAGCCGGATATATTGCGCTCCGAATAGCGCAAAATGCAACGCCGCGTTAAAAATTTGCAGCGCGCGGTATTTTAGCGCATCTGCTGGAGGAGGTTTGCAGCGCGCGCGGGGTAAAAAAGAAGTTATTTTAACGCTGCACTATTTTGACGCCTTTGCTGGAGATGCTCTAAGTACTTGAATGGACGTATAAGTCCTGACTAACTGAAGCTTTTCCTTAACAATGCCACTTTCTCGTTTTTATTTTTGGAACTTTTGATTCGCCCCATGTGTCTATGATTTGTCCTTTACTAAAATGGATTGTTCGGTTTTCCGTATTAGATTTGTTTTCTACTCCCTCCGTCTTGAAATAATAGACGTAAATATTTTTAAATTTAGATGTATCTAGACACAGGGTTGATCTGGAGTGACTGCCTAGTTTACCGCTCACAGTGGTTTTGAACTTTGGCGTTCTATCCTATTTTTCATGTTTTCAGTTTCAGCCCGTGTATACTTTGCGCTTTCTAGTTTACCTTTTCTTTTAATATATAACATGCAGTCCATCTGATCAGCATGGTTTGAAAAAAATGTCTATAAAATGCCAAAGTATGTCTAGAACATTGGTTTTGATCAAATTATGTTTGGCAAGTTACTGTGATAAATCTATTAAGTACGCGCCGTTTAATATTTAATCGTGAATATATGTGATGAACATTTTTTGAGCCTTTTTGAGTCTTAGTTCAAATTTGAACACTTTTATGATTTTTTGTGATTTATTATACCGGTGCATAAATTTGAGAAAGAATGGCGATAACGTACAGTAGTTCTCCTCCAGTCATGCTATGTGCTAACCTTTGTGGTGAGACGGTAATCTCTGTCGGCAGCCCACCTGCCTCCCCGGACGTACGCTTCGGCAGCGGCCACCCGGCGGAGCACGGCGACGACTAGCCCGGCGGTGTAGTCGGCCGAGTCGACCGCGAACGCGGCGCCGGCGTTGGTCACGCTGAGCCCGCGGCGCCGGCAGGCGGCAAGGTCGACGTGGTTGACGCCCACGGAGATGCCCGCCACCAGCTCGAGCGCCGGGAACCCGGCCAGGTGCTGGTCCTTGACCGGCGCGATCCCTATCAGGAGCACCCTCGCCTCGGCCGTGTCCGCCGCGTCGGCGTCCGCTGCCAGAGTGAGCCGGTAGCGGGCAGAGAGCGCGGCGGCCGGCGGCGAACTCCGGGAAGAGCGGTTGCGTCAGGACCACCAGCGGCCTGTCGTCCGTGGGCGGTGGCCGTGGCGTCAAGTACTCCATTGGGATGGCAATAATCGGTCAGTCCGTCCGTCCGTCGAGAAGCGAGGAAATAGAATCTTCCCCTGAATCTTTAGAGTGATAGAGACAGCAAAGCCACCAGCAGACAGGGTCTCAAAAATGAAGTGTAGCGTGCACGGTAGATAGCGTGCACAGCAAGACCACACGATGGTTTTGTGATTCTGATATAGAGCATCTTCTCTCATTATATTCTCTTGTACTCCCTCTATTTTAAAATATAAGATATTTTAGCTTTGTGAAGGAAGTGTATCTAAACCCCTTTTTATATATAGGTTCTTCCAAACCTATATAAACCTACACACTAAAAGTAGTCTAGATACACTCTCTTCATAAACCTAAAATATCTTATATTTTGAAATCGGAGGGAGTATATTATTTTAGCTTGATCACTTTATGTCACATCAATCATATCTCTTGACAATTCTTCATGCTTTTTTACAAGATTCAAAACTTGTTTATATCATATAATTTGAATCAGATTTTTGTTTTATGTTTTAATTGCATATTTGTGATCTAAATGACGAGGACTTCAAAACAAGACCAATTTTGAATATGTTCCAACATGTTCTAAAAACTAAATATTGAAACATGATGAAACTTAGTGAAACTAGATGTACACATGCATGCAAAATAAATTTATGTAATAAACTATAATAAATTTAAAATATATTCAGTATAACTAGTTTTATATTTATGTGACACACTGTTTTAGTAGTTTCCGTGGTTTCGTAAAGTTATATCAAGTTTTAGTATTTTAACCTAAAAATTTATCAAAAATACATTCAATATAGTAACAAAATTTATATAATTTTCTCATAAACAAAACAAAACTCATTTGATACAATTTTCCCATAAACGCAACAAAATATATTCAATATTCAATATAACAAGATTTATGAAAAAAATGATGAATTGAGATAAAATATTTTCAAACATTTGTAGTATACTATCAAGAATGATGCACATTATCACACAATGTAACATTATGACACACCATGGTACACAATGCTACTCTTTTCTGGAAGAAAAAAAACAGATGACCATGAAGTACAACATGTTTAAAAAAATCTTGTTTCATGAAGTATCATCAAGTGTCACATTTTGTAATTTAAGCTTTTTCAAAATATGTGCAATATTGGTCTTGTTTTGAAGCTCTCATGGTTAGGAACTTAAATGTTCAAACGGATTATAAGTCAGATTTTTTACTTAAAAGGTATGGAGATTTTAAGTTTAGAAATAGATTAATATGCATGCATATAGGAGATGAATGTGTACTACTATACTATAGACTCTGCATGCAATAGGAGAATGAGAGCATGTACAATGCAAGGTGCTTAGGAAAGTGTTTAGAAAAATAAACCGGTTTTTCTTTAAGGACTGGTGCTTATTTATACTAGGTGGATGTCTAACTAAGCACCTCTTGTATACAAATAAGCACCAATACTTAGTAGAGCATGTATAATGCAAGGTGCTTAGAAAAATAAACCGGTTTGTTTCTAAGCACCGGTGCTTATTTATAAGGTGGATGCCTAACTAGACACCTCTTCTATAGAAATAAGCATCAATGCTTAGCAAATTGGTTGGTTTATTTTTGTAAGCACTACTCTAAGCACCTCTCGTTACACATGCTCATAAAATTATTGGTTTATTTTTGTAAACACCACTCTAAGCATCTCTTATTATACATGCTTTGAGAGAGAAGGTGGACCATACACGGTATATCGAGTGCATGCTAGAAACGCTGCTCTGGACAGGGTCTGCCGTCTGCCGTGGAGTAAAACCACACTAGAAAACAACGACTAGAGATTAATGTCGATGATCCAAAACATTTTAACTCGCCGCTCGCCGGCAGGTCACACCGTACAAAGGCCCACACGCATCCAGTTCCAAGCCGTCTGACTCTTTCAACTCCAAGCTCCGCCAATTAAGTTGTGCTGTCGATCTCCTGGCGATCAGTCCGAGAAGACGACGGGCGTGAGCAGCGGTGCGCCGGCGAAGAATGCCTCGAGGTTGCCGACGACGAGGCGGTGGAGGTCGGCCATGGACTCCGGGGTGAACAAGGCCTGGTGATGCGTCAGCACCACGTTGTCCATGCCCAGCAGCTCCGCCGGCACGTTGGGCTCGTCCTCGAACACCTCCAGTCCTGCGCCGGCGATCCTGCCCTCCGCGAGCGCCCTCACCAGCTCTGCCTCGTCGACGTTCGCCCCGCGCGCCACGTTCACCACCACGCCGCCGCTCCCCAGCGCGTCCAGCACGGGCCTGTCCACGACGTGCCGTGTCTCGCCGGTCAGCGCGCACGCCACCACGAGCACGTCGGAGCTCGCGGCGAGATCGAGGACCGTGGGGTGGTAGCCGTAGGGTACGTCGTGTCTCTGCCGCCGGGAGTGGTAGGAGATGACGCATCCGAACGCCTCGAGCCGTCTCGCGACCGCTGAGCCTATGCTGCCGAGGCCGATGATCCCGACGCGCTTCCCGCCGAGCCTGGATCCGAGGGGGATGAGGGACTCTTCGCGGCGCCGGAGGATGCGGTCACAAGCGGAGACGCCGCGGAGCACGTCGATGAGGAGGCCGACGCCGTAGTCGGCTACGTCGGCGGAGTATATCCCGGCGGCGTTGGCGACCGCGACGCCGCGGCGCGCGCACTCGGGGAGGTCGACGTTGTTGGCCCAGACCCGACAGTACTTTCGTCGGGATGTTGCGATGAGATAAACTGCAACAAACTCGTAGTCCGTCGAGTACTTTCCCACGTTGACGACAAAGATCCGACGAGACCCGCACCATACCAGAACAATCGGCCGACGCTCACGTATAGCTGCTAGCCTAATCGGTACAATCGATTGGAGCTAGTACTACTTGCACTACAGGCATCCAAGCTAGCAGCTTGATCCGATTAGCATACACAATACGCACGTACGGAAGAAGATTTGGCCAGAGGCTCATATCGAGCCTTGCTCTTTTCTATTTCTCACAATCGCACAGTTTAATTACAGGGGTATCGGCGTGTATATGTAGTAGTCCTAGTGTAGCTATTCTAGTAGGATTAGGACTCCTAATTCCTACATCAACCGTGCTACACAAACCTACACGTACTCGTATACTACTTGTATACGACAGAGCGCACCGCGCCGTGCCGGCGTCGGTTTAGACGTGCTTATTCCTAACAGACGTGGTTGAGGCCCGCGCTGACGGAGACGACGAGCCGGAGCGACGGTACAGCGTCGAAGAACTCCACATCGACGCGGACGACGCCGGTGCCTGGGACGACGGCCACGCGTGGAGGGTCATCGGCGGCGGCCGCGGCAGCGAGGAAGGCGTCGACTGGGAGCGGCGAGGCGTGGAGGTCGAGGAGGCGGAAGCGGGCGGCGAGGACCTCCAGGGTGGATGGGTTTAGGCGGCAGAGCACGAGCACTGGGCGAGACGTCGGCATTTGTCGGCTGAGGGCGTGACGGCGAAGTTTCATGGAGTCCAAGTCTTCGGAAATTCGATTTGGCTCTCAGATCTAGATGATGCTCCAGTTTGCTGGGCCAAGCTGTTCTTTCCATGTGGTACCATGTGCCTATATCTGGTTAGTTACGGTATGGAGTATCAATTATTGAACAGTGCTCTGGCCAGGAGCCACCACATTGAATACCATCCATCCTTTTACGTCTTGCCGGCAGATATGGAGTCACAACGATCTGGACCAATGCACATGCCGGACACCACGCGATCGAGCACCACCAGAACCATCTATGGTTCCTCCCAAATCCAGATGCCCCGAGATCCATGGCGTGCTCATCGTCCTTCCATAGCTCCCAGGAGAATCACCCTCTCCTGTGAAGTCGCGTCGCCTCCCCTGCAACATTCCATGAGATTTCCCGCACCAAGTACATCTATGGTAGTAGTGGTGCCTGGTCGCCGCCGGCGCGGAGGAGACTCGTTGGGGGCGGCTATCTTGCCGACGAGTTAGACGTCATTGGAGAAGAGGTCGTGGAAGAAGGCCCGAGTCGCGTCGCAGAGGAAGCTGCGGACGGTGTGGACCATCCACGATAGGTGGTCGTGCACATAGCGTGCCGCTACCAATTGTTAGCATAGCCTCCTTGCCGCCGAGTACTTTCCGACGACTGGCGACGAAGACGATCCGGCGAGACACAATATGTACGTTCAGCAAGCAGAGCTGATGCTAGCTGATCTATACTTTTGATTAGCTAGTACTACTTCACACCCAAAAGACAGATTGATTGCCAAAGGCTCATATCAAGCCTTGGTTTTTCTCTCTATTGCTCAACTCACACGGTGTGGTGTTTACAAGGCTAGGTACGTACATATATATGCGAGGACTTCAGCTATACCGAGTCTAGCTCAACTCAACTCGGTGACCGACTCCTAATCCAATACATGCAAAGTAGTACACGACTTGAACACAAACACAACACACTTGTGTACTGCTAGGAAACCTGTACATGTACGAGTCGTACTCATATACGTCTGAGCGCACGGCATTCGACGTGCTTATTCCTAACAATCACCCCCTAAGCACGACATGCTCTCTTCTGCATCGACCTGGATCCCAAATGCGCCAGCTGCTCCTCGCGGGCGTCATCCACGGCATTGCTTTCGCCGCTTCCTTCCTTAGCACCCATATCACCGACTTTGCTTTTGTCGGCTTCTCCATGGCTTCACGCCGACAGTCCTTTTTGTCCGCGCCCTTCTCCATGCCTTCACGCCGACAGTCCTTTTTATCCGCGCCTTGAGACAATATACTTGATTCGATGAAGTACTTTCTCATCGATGCTTCGCATATTTGATCTTCTGCATGCCGGTACTCTTGGATGCAATAGAACAAATATGTAGGAGCTAGCTCACGTTGGTTAACTAGCAAAGCTAGCTCGTGACTAGCAATTCTGACTTCTACGTGCTCCTGACCAATGCCGCCTTCTGGCTCGTCCGGAGTAGCGATGCACAGGTTGCCTACCTGTAGCGATCCGTCTTTTCTTTTTGAATCTCTTTCTGGCATGTTTTCTTCTAGCTTCTCTATATCACGTGAAAATCCTCTTGATGGATCTGCACCCCCTATTGTTGGGTCTCCTCCATCTGTCTGGCCACCAGTCCACACTCTTGGACCATCGCCTTCTAGCCTTGATGGCATGTTTGCTAGGATCGCTTCAGCTCCCCCTCCTCTTATAATTGCTGGGCAAACAAGTGCAGATATCGCTGCACATGCATCTGCGTGCCCTTCTAGTTCCGTATCTTCTGGCCACGGACTAGCCTTTTCTCCAGACTCTTTTCCTTCTGGGAGAATCCCTAGTACTTCTGGCCTGGTGTCCACGCCTGGAGCACCCCCTAGGCCTTCAACGTCTTCTGGGCCCGAACTTGCCGATAAGGGTAAGCTTGGTTGATCCATATTTTCTTCATACTCAAGATCCCACGTGACGTGAAAAGTTGGATATCCTGGTTCGTTGGAGCCCCAATTCCATGACTCGCCTTCCTCAAAGATTACGTCGCCCCTGACAACCACCTTATTGGTACAAGGATTGCACAAGCGATATTCCTTTGAGCTTTCATAGCTCGTCATGATCATTGAAGTCCTCTGCTGCGCTAATTTACTCTTATGGTCGGACTCCGTGTTGACATGCGCCACGCACCCAAAAGTGCGAAGATGATCAACCGAGGGTTTCCATCTGTACCATGCTTCGTACGGTGTTATACCAACACCACTCTCAGTTGGCTCCATGTTCAGCAAATACACAGCCGTATTGACTGCCTCACACCAGAATTTTCCTGGCAAGCCTTTACTCTTCATCATGCTCCGTGACATGGTCAACACAGTTTGATGTAGCTCACCCCTTTGATCAATGCGTAGGGCTCTTATCTTCACCTCCACCTTGAACTCTTCGGCTTCCTTGATCTTCTCGAATGCTTGTTGATCTTGATCCTTACTTTTCAGCAACACAATCCACATGTATTTACTATGATCATCCACCACAAGCATGAAAAACTTATTGTCGGACAGAGTTGCGGGTGAAATTCCAACGCATAGATCACCATGAACTAGTCCCGAGGCTTCACTTGTCTCAAACGTGGCTTCACATGGTAACGGGGCACTCCGTTCCTCGTGATCCACACACAGTAGATCGTGATCCACTTGCACCACAATCTCCGTAGCCGGTGATGGAGGATCCTCCTCATCCTTCAGCTCAGTTACTTCGAGCATCAACATCATCGGTCCATCATCTCCTTCCTGGGCGATGAGAGCCCTCTCCTCCAGCGGTTTCTTGCAATCCTTCTTGAAGTGACCGAGCTCGCCGCAGTTATAACATCTTACTTTCTTAATGTCAAACTTCCTCCGCGGCGGAGCGTCGTCCTCGTCCTCCCCTGCGATATACTTTTTCGCTGGGCCAGAAGCTTCTTTATCACTCCTGCTTCCGGATCCTTGATCGCCCTTTTCTTTGGCGACCACCGCCTGCCACTGGGCACGGGTAAGCATCACGTGCTCTTCCGGTACCGCATCACCGTAGGTGATCTTCATCCGCTCGTCATGAGCCTTCAATCGTCCAACCAGATCATCCGTCGTGAGAGTCTTGAGATCAACGCACTGCTGGATCGCCGACACAACGGACAAGTAACGCGGCGGCGCCGCACGAAGGAAACGCCGAACGACTGAGATCTCTTCGAGCTTCTCGCCGAGCGCGCGAATCCCATTGACCAAAGTGGCTACCCTCGAGGCAAACGCGTCCAGCGTCTCGTCTCCTCCCATCTCCAGATTCTCGTACTTCTTCTGCAAGGTTTGTTGCCTCACGGACACGCTCGTGCCCAAGATTTAGCGTCTTGAGCGCCTCCCACGCCTCCTTTGCAGATTTCTTCGAGATCAGGTGCTGCATCACGTCCGCCGGCATCACCGAGCCGATGGCCGTGAGTGCCTGCCGGTCCTTGCGGTACTTCGACAGCCTCCCATAGATTGTTGGACTCTAGCGCCCACTCCATCTGGGTCGCCCACATCGTGTAGTTGTCGTGGTTGTACCGCGGGTACTGCGTCATCACCTGCGCAGCAAATCCTTTAGCCGTACCGGAATACTCGCCCACATCCATCGTTGCTGTGACCTCCCGTTACGAGGAGATCCTTTACAAGGCTCTGATACCAATTGTTAGCATAGCCCCTTGCCGCCGAGTACTTTCCGACGACTGACGACGAAGACGATCCGACGAGACACAATATGTACGTTCTGCAAGCAGAGCTGATGCTAGCTGATCTATACTTTTGATTAGCTAGTACTACTTCACACCCAAAAGACAGATTGATTGCCAAAGGCTCATATTAAGCCTTGGTTTTTCTCTCTATTGCTCAACTCACACGGTGTGGTGTTTACAAGGCTAGGTACGTATATATATATATATGCTAGGACTTTAGCTGTACCGGGTCTAGCTCAACTCAACTCGGTGACCGACCTAATCCAATACATGCAAAGTAGTACACGACTTGAACACAAACACAACACACCTGTGTACTGCTAGAAAACCTGTACGTGTACGAGTCGTACTTATATACGTCTGAGCGCACGGCATTCGACGTTCTTATTCCTAACATGCTCGTGCACTAGCAGCAGCGCGCGTCGGCGGGCTGTCGCCGACTCGCCGTGGAGTAGACTGAAGCCGACTACGCAGCCACACATGCATTTTTCCGGTGCGAGACCTCTGGAAGGAGCGACACCAAGTCGACGCCCGCCGGCACCACCATACAGTTCCTGTTGTGCCTGTGCGTTTACATTTTCTCTTTTGATTTTGGGTATCTCTCGACGTTCTACTCAATTGTAGTAATGGAGGAACGATTTGATACCTTGCGGCTACAATGTCAATTGATTTCGTGCTCATCGAATGGGAGCATCCATTCAGGTCATCATATTTAGATGTTTTAATTACCTTAGACTTCTAGCCAATATCCTAGAGGAGTCACCATCCTGTTCTCTGCCCTGAAGCGAGGATAGCAGTGCAGCACCACGGTCTAGGTATCAGCCCGCCATCCGTACCAACGGTCCACGACAGGCACACCAGTAGGTAACTGAATACCGACACTTATAAGCCAATTACTACGGTCCATGTCACACTCATTATTGCTGGCATAACATATCATGGAGCTCATTTGTGTGGTCCAGATAACAAGAGCATGTGCACTAGGGTGTCAAAACTGCATGCCCCCAAGTTTCATACTCCTTCGGTCTGAAAATGATATCGCAGATTTGTCTATAGATATATTCAAATTTAGATCAATTTCTGATATCTATTTGAGACGGAGGGACTACTACTTGTGGAGGACGCACCACTAGCCACTAGGTACGACAATAAATGAGATGGGGTGCAGAGTGGACTACAATGGCAACATATTTTTAGTTCTTGGGCTTGAATCTACTACTCCCTCCATACCGGATTATTGGACCAATATGCGTTTTTGAAGATATACCCAATTATTAGGCTAAATTATGTATTAATTACACTAATAAACTCCCATGCATGGCCACTTTCCTTCTAAAAACTCTCCCAACATATCCTTGTATTAATTACCCAATTGGCTGGCCTGCATGCTGCTTATTTCTCAGGGAAAATATGAGAGAAGGTCTTGCATGCCAATTAAGCGTAGACCATCGTGTCCTTTTCTTTTTTTCATCGCCAATTAGAAATCACCTAGGTTTCAGCGTTCCTTTAATTTAACCCAATAATCCGGTATGGAGCGAGTACTACTAGTGTAACGACTCTGCTAAGTACCACCCGTGCAGCCCAGCTATAGTGGGAGTGCGTACTAACTCTAGACATGATACTGCTCGTTTGTAGTTTTATTTGAAAGGCTTTTGATTGTAGGTGTTTGTTATCTACTTCCTTTGTATCAAATTAAGCAAAGTTCTAGGTTTGTACTAAGTCAAACTAGTGTAAGTTGTATTAATCATATAAAAAATATCAGCATACATGTCTAAAAAACATATACAATACACATTTTATTTCAATAGATTTATCATAGAAATATATCCGTGTACTATTTAGGCTTTACAATGTACTAGATACTAGCACATTTTTTTTTCATAAACTCGGCTAAACTTAGAAAAGTTTTACTAAAAACTAACCTAGAACTTCAATTAATTTGGAATTGATGACTACATAATCTTTATAGGATTTTGTTTTTTGTTATGTATCTATAGTGCTAGTTGGTCATTTCTAGAATTTTATTTCTTTTCGGCAACTGGGATTTTTCATGCAATCACACTTGTTTTACAAATGTAGTCACACTATCTTTTCCGTATAATTCTGGTCTTTCTTTTGCAATTGCACTTTCTCTTTTTGTGCAACTGCAGCTTTTAGAGACAATTGCAGTTCTTCGGTGCAAGTGTAATTTTTTTGTTTGAAACCCTACAATAGAAGTATGAACTTATGTATAATATCAGTTAACTTTACTTAGCTATTTTTAGCACATGAAGGAAATCTTACTGTGGAAGGAAGTACTACTGTGGAAGGAAGTACTACTGTGGAAGGAAGTACGGAGAAAATAACCGACTCGGCTTTGACAAATTTGCTATAGGTGGTCACACAATAAACAATTAACTAAATAATTCTCAAAACCAATCTTTTGCCGCCTCATTGAAAGTGGTTTTGCCAATACTATGAGGGGAGGAAGTTGTCTTCAAAGTTTGTAATTTTACAATTAAATCATAGAAAAATTATCAACAAAGTTTGTTGTTTAACAATTAACTAACTTCATGACAACTTGGTCTTTTCTGGTTTATTAGTCCTTCGTGTGTTTGTAGGTTGTTAATTTGACCCAGTTAATATGAGGTAGAAACGTCATATGTTATATTTTTAATAGAATATTTTTTGTGTTATATAGTTTGTATTATATAGATTAAGTTGATGATATAGGGATATGTGAAGGACTTATCAACCGGGATGGAGGGAGTATGTGAAAGAAACAAGGAAGAAACCATGTTAAAAAAATGTTGAATGTAATAATAAAATAAAATAAATGGTCATCTTGGAAAATTGAATTGATATAAATAAATATATGTAGTAAAGTTTTTGTAGCGCAAAAAGTATAGAAGGCCCCTACTATGCCTTCTAAATTTTATAGAGAACAAATATAATTCATATTTCAAGATAACTTATTAGTACGATATGTGTCTTTTTTTAGGGAAAGCCACCATAAACAACTTTATTGATTATTAAATTGGTTTACATGGTTTGCTAACCAAGAAGAAATAAAATCTGGTGGATACTCAAGTCGCACAATAGACCGAGGTCCCTCTGCCCTACTAGCCAAGCAGTGAGCTACACAGTTACTTTCCCTAGGACTATGACCGAAGAAAACATGGGAAAATCCAAGAGAGAGAAAAGAGCACTCCTCATAAATAACTCTAAGAAAATACTCCCTCTATCCAGAAAATAACTGACGCAGTGGCGTTTTTGCAAAAAGCACCTTGATCTTTTTCACCTGAAACCCGTAGTCCTTCCGTCCAGTACCTTGCCTCGCGTTCCCCACCGCGTTCCACTCCGCATTCTCCGTCACCGGCGTCCTCGGATGATTCGACTCCTCTGGCGACTCCCGACGCCGCGCGACCACCGCCCCTGAACCACCTCGTCTGTTATATGTTGATCCAAATTCTACAAAGTAAAGGCCAACTTCTGACGGAGCGGAGCGAGGCCCGGATCGTCGAAGACCTAGGTTTCCACCATTATATAAACCTCTTGTAAGCCGCCGGCTGGGATAAATTGCATCTGTGAAATCCCCGGACACTCCCCGTTATAGTGAAGTTTCGCTGGCTGGCACCTGTGGGTTTTTCCTCTCTTTGTTGGAGAGGTTTTTCCATGTTAAATCTATGTCCCCTTGTTGTGATTCCTTTATCATTCTTTGTTATTTTATTGTCGCAAAGCTAACATCGTCCTTCCTCTCTCTATCCCATGGGGTGGAGCGAATATCCGCAACCCCACCACAAACCCTAGCCCAGGTCCTACAAGGTACGTTTTTTGGGATCAATGGCGGCATCGGCGGTGTCGGGCTCTAGAGCTAGGCCCATGGGGCATCCATGGAGGCATCGGCTTCCTCGGGCTCTGGCAAGTTTCGATCTTTGCCCTAGGGCTCCCACCATCCATCAGGTTCACAACACGAGAGGGACCAAGAACCATCGGTGAGAGGGCACCCTCCTTCACCGCATCCTCCCCTGCCATAGAGCGCCTAGGCTCCATTCTAGCGGTCTCCTCGGACGGCCGGTGAGACATCCGCCTCTCCCCTAACCCTTAGTCTGCTGATTTGATTGGATCTTCCTTGCTATAGATAATCGCAGTAATATGATTGTAGATAATGTACTATACTGATTTGTAGCTATAGATGATATGGAAGATATGTGATCGTGTACAAGATAATGGCGGCTGGAGGCGGAGCTGTCTCCGATGATATCATGAACGTCACTCTCAACATCGCCGGACTTGTACTCTGCATCAAGCAGACGTAAGTAGCCTGCCTTTTTTTTTACATGTGAGCCAGTTGCCAATTTTTTACTCCTTATTAAATATGAATGCATATGTATATATGTTGAAGGTTCATCAATTCAGCATACAATGATGAAGGCGAGCTAGTCTTCGACAACTTCTCGCTGACAGTCAGATCTGTTAGCTTCTTCAAGCTGTTCATCGCTGGATATTATTCTGTTTATACCAACTGGTCCGAGATGTTTGGGTCCGTGTGCTTGTTGGGGTTCTTCCTTCTCTCACAAGCCATGGCAACTCATCTCGACATGAATCACAAGCGTTGGGCCAGGACCAGGGTAAGATATACTGAATCTATCTTCTATACTACTCGGTACATGTACGAGTGTCTTCTTTCAAAACGAAAGATGAGGACATAGTATCACAAGACCATAACGAAAGATGCTATTTTTTCTGTTTATACATTGGCATGCTTCCTTGTAGCTAGAGATCTTCCTTGCTATAGATAATCCTATCATTTCTAGCTATGACGAGCTGTAATTATCCAACATTGCACTTGATAATCAGACATCATTATCAGATTCATGTTTTACAGGAGGCTAAAATTTAAGATACGTGCAGGTTAATGTGCTTATACATCCATTTCTTATGCTCAGCATCAAACCTTGTAGCATAAGGCAACTGATATTTGTAGTTTCACCTGAAATGCAGAACATTTTAGTTAAGTTGTGTCTGAGAAATTCCTTTTTTTCTCTATCAAGAGGGACAAATTTAGTTAAGTCCAGTAATATCTGTCATTTGTTCCAAAAATCTTATTCATATTTATTTTATGTCCCTGTTAATATTTTAACATGTTGTTACTATACTTGCACAAATTTACAAGTGCTTTGCATATCAAGTACTCTACATATTTTAACCTTACACCTGTTGTTATTGTATTTTAGAGTACATGATCTGTTGTTGACTATGATAAGATTTGATCTTTCATAGCGATTAGTCTGAACGGATTAATATAGCAATCACTACATATGCCAATATAGTATACCATAGTTGAACAGAACAATACAACGTTTTTCTAAAAGGATGGTTACCTAGGATGTGTACATGACATGATCCATAGGGTTTTGTTAATTCAAAAAGGGATGCTAAAAGGCATGCAAATTTCAATGGTTGAAATAGGCATCGCGGAGTTAGAATCTTTATCGTGATGAAATTGATAAAAGGTTTATTTTTATCAGAGATAATGAATTGAAGATGCTTGCATTTGCAAAAAATTAAGTGGGAGCGCAAACATATTTTTAATACATTATGTAGTGTACATATTGATTGGAAATGATGTATCTTTTAATTGACACAAGTTAAGAATTTTATTGAAATTATATTTCAATGAAAGAATTAGGCAAAACCATAATATTGGACATCAATGTCTATATGGATAGATTGAAGTGCTAATATGGTTACGCCAAAAGTACATAGATAAAATATTGAATAAAGTTCAATATGGAAACAACGAGAAAGGTTCTTGTTGCATGGAAGAGGTTGGAGCAAGATTCAAGTGTTTTGACACTTGGTGAGTGACCACGTGAATGATTTGATAAATCATGTATACCATGGTATGTACATATCTAGATATGTCCTATACTCTAAGTGTTATGAGCATATATATCAGAATAATTCATAAAATGATCATTGGACAATAGTAAGGATATCCTAAGTGCTTTCAAAGGACTAAGGATATACATCATGTATAGAAAAGTAACAAATAGTTCATTGTAAAGTTTTACATTGACAGTAGCTTTGTCACAAGATACACATTAAGTTTATGTCAATTTAGGCTATATGTTAAGGCAGCACAATGAAATGGAAGAAAGTTTCATGATAGTTTTGGATGAGTTTTAAAAGTTAAGACATTGTAACCGATACTACAATGAAAGGCTAAGTATATATCTGCTCTAGGAGCAAGAGGACATTTGTGTCAAATAGTTTATTATCAAACTAGGTGCAGTTCCAAGTGGGCTGTACTATGAAGATCTATTGTACGGCAGTAGTGTCAACATGTGTTTAAGCTCAAAGGAATAATGTCTCACCAGAGGACTAAATTATACAATGTCATCTCATTTGCGAATGAGTGAGCGTAATGACGCAAAAACATGCAAATACATATAGACATGAAAGTGTTAGTTCTGGAGATTAGGTTTACCACAAGCGAAGCATCTGAGCACCACCAATTGCCAGAGGTGTTAAATGCGCAGAGTAAATAAACTAGATTATTGACTCTAGTGCAAGTGGGAGACTGTTGAAAATATGTCCTAGAGGCAAATAATAAAAATAGTTTATTGTCAATATTTCAAATGTTTATAATAAGTTTTATACCATGATATAACTATACTAAGAGGAAACATTAGTATATGTGTGGTATGTAAATAAACCAAGTCCCTAGTAGCCTCTATTCAACTAGTCCATTGGTCAAATGATGATCAAGATTTTCTGATCATGGACATTTATGTCAATTGAAAATAGGGTCATGTCATTAGATGAATGACATGATGGACACACACCCAACTAAAACTATTGCAATGAGATCAGTCACAAGGTTTAACATTGCGATGACTAGCAAAACATAGTAACCCACACCTTTGACCGTGAGATCATATATAATCACCATTACTGGAGGCAGCCTTGATGGTACCAAATGTCACACCGTAAAAAGGTGATCATAAAAGTATTGCTCAGGTTTTCCGAAAGGATGTGTAGAGGAGTATGTATCAAGATCGGGATTTGCTCGTCCGCGTGACAGATAGATACTTTGGGCCCACTCGGTGAGATTACATCTAAAAGTTTGCAAATGTGTGACTAGGTCATGATGATATGATATCATGGGAACGAGTAAATGTGTTTGTAGGTAACGAGGTCAAACTAGGTATGGTGATACTGATGATTGGATCTCGAAAAACTAAGTATCGCATAGAAAGGGGAATAAGACTCGACATTTAAGGTTCAAGCGACAAGTTAAATCATGGAAAGCATGGGGGCCATTATGGGTATCCAGATCCCGCTATTGGTCATTGATCGGAGAGATGTCTCAATCATGTATGTGTGTTCCCGAACCATAAGGGTGGCACACTTAAGGGTAGTGATGCTTAGGGATTGATTCAGGATTGACGGAGAAAAGACAAAGAACATCGGAATTGTTCCGAGGGTACAGGAAGTGTTTCGGTGAAATCCAATATTGATCGAAGGGGTCCGAAAGGTGTTTTGGAATGATAGGTATTAAATAATATGTATTTAATATTAATTATATGAATTAATATTAAAAATATATTTTTTATTGTATTTAATGGGGCAGCCCACCTAAATGGGCCTCCGGAGAGGCGCAAGAGGGGGGGTGCATGCCCTTGGAGGGGCCAAGGGGTGGCCGGAGGCCCTAATGGGCTTGTCCCCATGTGGGGCCCATGAGTGGGGCTGGCCGGTGTGCCTTCCCCACCTCCTCCCTTGATTAGTCCCACCCTAGGACTTTGAGGGAGGGAGTACCTTGAAGGGGTTCCGCGTATGAAAACAATAAATTTTACCCTACGCCCCTGAACCCCTGAAGCTTCCAGGACCTATCTATTAGTAATACAGTAACGGGAGGGGCTTTTCACGAACTTACCCTTGAAGACCGAAAAGCGTTGTCAACACTCAGGAGAGCGTGGTTGATGTAGACAAGCCGAAACTGACATCAAGGTCGTGATGAAGTCCTTGCGCTCCCGTGTCTCCAACGACTTGAGTGCCTCAAGTGCGACACCTCGTGGGGAGTTACACATGTTCGATGCCTGACGATGACTCCCGCTTCCCCGATCCAGCTGCAATTGCGGAAGTAGAGCTCCCGGATCCGAATCCCGCAGCGCGACGGCACTCCGCGGTGAAGATGTCTCTCGTTCGCGCAGTCCAGACTTGGGACCATGGTCACGAGAGAAGGGGAGGGATAAAATATCAATTTGAGGTCGTCCCCAAAGTGAGAAGACTTTTATTGATTATTGGTGTATTTTATTTGGCCAAATACCCCCACTATATATAGGGAGAGGGGAGGTACTACTTCCCTCAAAGTCCCGGGGTGGGACTAAAGGAGAGGAGGGGGAGGGGAGGCTGCCGGCCACCTAGTGGGCCCCGCGCGGGGGGGGGGGGGGCGGGATAGGCCCAGCCGGCCACCCCCTTGGCCCCCTTCTCCCTCTCTCCTTTCCCTAATGGGCCCTCTCCCCTCCGGGAATTGGAGCATTAAGCCTTTGACCATTTAAATTGATTTTTCTCTTTATTAAATAATTATGAATAAATGATTAAATCAATATTTAACATTCATTCACATATTATTCAACCTCTGTGGCCATGGAACACTTCCACATCCACTCCGGACATCCTCCGGACTTACCGAAACCCTTCCGGTTTTCTCTATACTATTCTTCGGCGATTCTACTGATCCTATAAACACTCTCTAAGCATCATCAAGCCCTTAAGCGTGATACCTCACGGTTTGGGAACACTCCAGACATGGTCAGGACACTCCCACACCAATGATCTACAGAGGGACCTGGATGGCCATGTGACCCCTGTGCGTTTCATGAAGATCTTTCGTTGTTTGAAGCGGGATAGTCGTGTCTTATTCCCTTTGTCTCTCGATACATGCATTGCCCGAGATCTGATCAATGACATCACCATGTTGTGTTTAATCTCGTTACCGAACAATGCTACTTGACTCGTTCTGACAAGCGATATCCCCGTGATCAAATCACACGCTGCGCAGCTATTGGGTATAACTTCTCCGAGTGGGCCCTTCGAGTATCTTCCCGTCACATGGATGGACAAATCCCGCTCTTGACATATATTGCCTCTACGGTTTCCTCTGAGTACCTAAACACACCTTTATAACCACGGTATTACCAAGTGGCGCTTGATGCTATCTAAGCACTCTCGGGAGACAGTGATTGATATATCCTCACGGTCTAAGGAATAGTCTACGAGGATCCATTTCTAATCATCGTAACTTGAACTTCGTGACATGATCGGGTCACGATGTTTAGGTTGGGTATTGGTTCATCATCTCATTCTCGGAATGAGATGACTCCATTTCCAACTGGCATAAATGCCACATGATCAGGAAACATGATCATCTGTTGACCAATGAACTAGTGACTATAGTTTCACTAGGAACCCCTGGTTGTTTGTATATCACACGTGATGTTTCCACTCAATATAGTTATAGCATGATACAAAACTTAATCATAAACTATATGAAATATGATAATAGTCCTTACTACTATTTGTCTCTAGGGCATATTTCCAACAGTCTCCCACTTGCACTAGAGTACAAATACACTACCTGCATTTGTTCTCAATCATTGGCACCATATATCCGGTACCCTGAACATGCTTGCTCATGGAAGAGGTTCAGTCTTGGGTTTGTACTTTACATCCCCAAATCCTTTGCAACTTACTAATGTCACCTTGATTGGCATTAATACTTTATCATCACATGATAGCATCTGTGTGTATGCATCGTTGCTATGGCAGCAGAATGAGGCCTGATTCTAGGAGCCTACAGTGACTTTAGATCAACCTCGAGGGCTTTCTCATGGGCACTATGCCCTGGGATACATCATTCTACGTTAAAAGCGAACTAGCCCCGCCATAACATTATACAACACTTTAGATGGTACCCTTATCTATTATTATAAATGTATTCATCGAAACACCAGTGCACTCTGTGCAACTTTCGATGTTTTTGTTCACCTTGCTTCCTACTTGACTTTAATCAGTATCTACAGGAGTTTCCAACATATTCCCTTATAACATAACCCTTTATGTTTTAAGATATGTCATCCTTTATGAATTTGAAAACATGTCTGCAGTTCTCTATTAGACACTGCGGACAAACTTAGCTCAATGTTCTGTGATTCGAACTTAATCACTTTTAAACGTTCCTTATTTGGATCATATATTATGCTAAGTTATCATCATGGTTTACTAAGACAGAACATATGTCTCAACATAGTGGATGACGATCATCCTTTTCTTTCTTTCAACCATTGATGTTAAACTTAATACTATTCCTAATTTGAGTTATTAAGGACCAGTTCCTTAATTAACTTCTATTCTGAAACCCCTTTCAGAATCCCATACGGAATACTACATAATATCATAATACACCTATTATCAACTTCTACATCTTATAAATCATTATTTATAAGTATTTGCGCTTTCATTCTTAACACACTTAAGAATTACTCCTATAAGCTCCCACTCAAAAATATGTCAATCACATATTGTTTTAGGAAGACTTTCATAGCTCCCACTCAATTTTATGCAAATTGCATATCCACTCACTATTCTGGATAACTTCAAAATCCTTTGATCAAATATCAAGCTTGGAGATTTACTTTATGAGATACTAGTACTATTACTAGTTTTAAATCCTCTAGACATGAAGCACACATTAATCAAATTCATTTGAATTTGTCTAGTACTTGACAAATTGTGCTTTTGTCATTCACCCCCTTTTCCAATATGGCTTTGCAGTCATTTGGGAAAATTCAAGCAACTCCTTTTACTTGTGAGATTCAGCAACGAATTGCTTTCTAATCTCAAGTGAATTTTGCTTTTAGGATTTCTCATAATTCTGGTTTACCATTATATCCTTAGTAGTTTGTAGGTATGTTATATTCCAAGAATCATGACAAATGATTCACAAATGTCTCCATACAAGATATGGATTTACATTTTGAATCTTACTTCATGTAGTGAAAACACTAGTGGGGAAAACACAATGTTCAATATCATTGATTCTTTCCTTTTGTGAAGAGAATCGTTCAGGAACGTTGTCCGTTTCCCTTCTCAACACTCTGATGCAGGGGTTTGAATCCTCATCATGTTTTACACTATTTTCCATTTGCTCCATAATTAAGAAATATCAGTAAAAGTGAGCTTTCTCAAGAATGCACAAAAATCCAAGCAATACGAATTTTGCTTTTCTTTTGGTTTCAACTATGGATTTCGTATTCAAAGTTTCCAATGAATACTCTACAAGGACTTATTCGCTATTGTTTTGGTTATATCGAATAACCCCAAAACTTTCACGAATTCAAATGGTTCACTACATTCTAATTGTGTGCTAACTATTTCTTAACTAATGGTCTCTACATCCACACTACAACGATTTGTTTGGTGCCTTCTATTCACCCACTTTGATATCTAATATCACATTGTGATGCTTTGTATTTTGACGTTTCAAAACGCTTTGCATTCCATAATTTCTTTTATGCCATTCTTATAAAGTTGAATTTCATTACTATTGATCAAACCATAGTAATTAGGTTCTCTTTTATCTTTATACCCATTGTTGATGAAACACTTTGATCAAATCAAATAGTTTCATATTCATGTTTCCTTTGGTAAACTACTTTACACATTTAAACAATCATATAATGATAATTATCATTTTCGTCAAAACACAATACATCGAATATGTATTTACTTTTAACAACACTTTGTATTCAAGTAATACATGATGTTCAAGTTATTTTTGCCGAACTTAGGCATGATTTATATGTGATAAAATTGAATGACTTTCACATATTATCAACATAACTTTGAATTTTAAACAATGGTTTTCATTCCGTAATGAAATATCATTTAAGTTGGGTATTTTAAGGGATTTCAATATTTTACAAATGTTTATGTATTATCAATTAGTTTCAAACAACAAGGATAATTCACACATAATCAAAGAAGATATGAACACGAATAGAAATCATTCATAAAAGTAGAACAACTGTTTGTTACAAACTCAGCATGAGGCAAAAATCCCTTTTCCTTTTATTATTTGTTTAGTCATTATTTTCTGGAAATATTATTAATCCCTATGGACCCTACCTATAAGATATTTAATCTTTTTCATAATGTTTTCTGAAATAATTAAATATATGATATGTGAGACCAAGTGGTTAAATAATTTAAATATATCCCGAAAATGTTTAATTATTTTAAAAATGATTTAAATTGAGAAAATCATAACTAATTTATTTTAAGTCAGAAAAATATGAATAATATATTAAAATGTTCAAAAAATAAGATCTACACAATAGCACCATAATTATGTATTGTTAAACAACTTCAACTAAGAAGTTTATTAGAAGAACATTAGCAACCCCGTAGGTGCATTTGGGGTTCCTCCGGAAATGCCACCTCTAGGGCGTTTCGACCCTAAATAAATTGATGACCATGTTTAGGGTTATATTTCAGCATCCTTTAATTTGTCATAGCATCCTACTTGTTTGAGCATTGCATCGATGCCACGTGTTGATTGCTGCTTTCCTCTTCGGTGTTTCTATTTTTTCTCGGTAGACCTCAGAGTTGATGTGAGCAACAAGATCAAGTACAAGATCAAATATCGAGATTAACACCATCGAAAGTTAATGACGAACAAGTCAAGCTGGTGAGCTTGAAGATCTATATCTGGGTATCAACAGGCAAAGGCAAGCATAGCCCCATATATGATATAATCCTATGCTTTCAAAGTATTTCAATTATTGCCATGTGCATACGATTCTAAAATCTTTTATCGATAGATAGAGTAATCCGATCTGATGTATGTTTCCTTTGTAACCTATATTCTCTGATTGATTGCTCCTAGCATAACCAGGGTTTGGCTTATGAGCTTCGCTAGAGCTATTTATATTTATTGTGCTTAGCCAAGCTTAGCTATTACTGATGGTCCATCTGGTTGATGAATCAAAACTACGAATGAACCTAGTTGGATAGGATGACATAGTGTGATCAGAGATGAACGTTAACATGCTAAGGTTTGTATGGGAGGGCACGGTGGGTTGTGGTTTTTGCAGTCCCATACCTGTCACCACTAGGATCCTAGTTCTTGTCTCTTGAACCAAGACGAGCGTACAATCACACGGGGGCCTACAAACCCCCTCGACCAACTAACTTGCCTAGTAAATTCCATGAGTTTAATAGTTTGGACTTTCCATTCGACATATGCATTCTGGTTGTTCTCGAAGGCGGTGAAGGAGGTGCATTCATAACAAGTAGGTAAGCATGGCCAGGAACAAGAGAGGCACGACCTCCGTAATCTTGAACCTTGCACATATATCTGGGGACCAGCTTTGGTACTTGACCCGTTACGCGGCATCTCCCTAGGGCGTGACTCATGGTCGACGAAAGTAATGTAAAGGTCATGTCCAACCACCCTCTGCCAGCCCTCCAAGGAAGATGGCTAATCTTAAGTGGCATTAAGAGAAGGTTAATACGTGTGGGTAAAGTTGTACACATCTGCAGGGTATTAATATTTTTAAAAAGCCGTATCCACGGTTATGAACGACTTGGGAACATACGTGATGATCATAGAGAATTATAACCTAATCGTAAAACTTGGCAAGTAAGTGAAGTATGTTTAAGGATGCTTCCTCAGGGATCGAGGGGGTGATCCTAGTTGGTAGATTTAGCTGATAAAGATTCGGTGGATATCAAAGATGATCAAGATATATATATATATATCGCTCTCTTACCCCCTTTTAAAATGATATGTTTAGTGGAGATTCTTTTCCTCCTTGTTTCATGAACAAAGATGGCTTTATGCAAAGTAACCCTACCAGCCATAAGTCTTGCGGACACCATGTACTCAGCCTTACTTTGTTGATACTTTTGCAGCAGAATAAGTGTTACCACAGAAGAGGAGTTCATTACGGCATCGACATTGACGAGTAGTTTGGGGTTACCGGTCGACAGCCAGGAATCTATAGATTGGGACGTCATCGTTATGCTTCAGGTCTCTTAGACCATTTGTTAAGGTTGCTATACTTAATAGCATAATTTTATCTTCCATTATTTGATGTTTGTTGTAAGTGATCTCTGCTTGTAATATTTTGATTTTTTGCTCAGTTATGAGTTTGCTATAATAATTTTTGTGTCGTGGGATGACTATAATATTACTGATTCTTTCTTTGTAGGCTTTGGAGATTTAGGTTAGGCTTAAGATCCGTCCGACTAAGGTCTGGGATTCTGAAAGTAGTTCGTTTTCACCTGATATTTCCCAGCAAAAGCCGTGGTTGGAGCGAAAAACTGTCTCTCCGAGGAAAAGAAAATAATGGAGATCCAAACCGACGAGCTCGACGCTGTGAGCCTGTGACATAGAGGACAGGGCCGGCCCTAAGGGGGGACTGGAGGGGCGGCCGCCCCAGCCCCCCAAATCCAAGGGCCCCCAACATGGTACGGCATATATAGTGGGGAAGAGATCCGATGCCAACGCCATTAGAGCCGGTCGAGAGCTATTTCTCTTACAGTTTAGGTAGAAGAGAAGGAAGTGTTAAATCTGCTACTTCCTAGCGGGCCTTTTCTTGTTAAGTTACTTAGGCCTTCTTTCGTTTGGTTAGCTATACGACAGAATCAAGTGGTGTGGGCCACTTGGGCAGAAGATTGATCCATTTAACGTGCACACCATTGATGCATTTCTCCATCGGGAGTGATTGGTCTACTCCCTTCGGTTCTAAATAAGTGAATTTCTATCTTGGGTTGAAGTTAAATATTTACAAATTTGTCTAATTTTATAGAAACAATTAGCTACATTTATGACATGAAATTAATAAATTATGAAACTAAATTCGAAGATGAATCTACTAATGTTAGTTCTATGTTGTAATATTATTACTCCCTCCGACTCGTATTAGTTTTTTTTTCGAAATGGGGAACGCTGCCCGGCCTCTGCATCAAGAGATGCACACAGCCCTTTTATTGCATCGTTCAAATGATTTTAAAGTTTTACAATTATGGATTAGAGAGGGTTGAGACATGTATCGACCATCGAAAAATAAATAGTGTAACAAAACTATCCATTTTGCAGTCTGCTAGCATGCTGCCACCCAGTAGCCTGGAAATAGAAATCCTGAGCAACCGTAAGCAAGAGGTTGCAACCAGCATCCATAGGCTCCCGCTGATCCTCCGGGAGCAGGTAGGCCCATTGTTGAATCCAGTTTGTTGCCATCCGAATAACCTGCAAAAAATTAGTACCGTTCTGTTTGTTAAAAATAATATTATTCCTGGACCTTCATATGGACCAACATAAAGCTGAAACGCCAATTCGTATTCTAGCTTTAGTCCTATTGTCAACCCCATTAAGCCAATTTCCAAACATATTGGTAATATTAGACGGTGGAGGTAATATTATATGCAAAGAAAATCATGCGCCAAATGATACGTGCAAAGGGACACGACAAAAACAAGTGTTCCACCGACTCCATTGAATCACAGAAACAACATTTTTGGCATCCCTTCCATTGTCTCTTTGCAAGGTTATCTTTTGTCAACAAAACTCTATTCTTTAAAAACCACATAAATTTTTTTATCTTCAGGGGGTATTTTCAACTTCCAAAGATACTTATGTAAAAATCTGGTATGACCATTCATTTCATCCATATACAAAGATTTAACAGTGAACAAACCATTGGTAGTCAAATTCCAAATGAATTTGTCCTGCTCATCGTTGAGATGTATTCTCATTAACCTCCTACAAAGATGTAACCAACATATCCATTTGTTGCCAGTTAAACTTCTCCTAAACGCAATATTAAGAGGCGTTTGACCAAGAACATCAGCCACTAAGACATTTTTATTTTGTGCAACGTTATATAGAGAGGGGTATTGGTGAGCCAGAGAATGTTTACCTAACCAAACGTCTTTCCAAAAGCGAACACTTTCGCCGTCTCCAATTTTGAAATGGCCATGTGAGAAGAACAAATTCTTAACACGCATTAGCCCTTTCCAAAAAGGAAAGTCGGTTGGTTTAGCTTCTACTTGAGATAGAGTCTTGTCTTTTAAATATTTGTTTTGAAGAATTTGTTGCCACATCCCTTCCTCATTAAGTAACTTAAAAAGCCACTTGCTAAGTAAGCACTTGTTTTTTTATCTCAAGGACCTCAATACCTAAACCTCCTTGATCTTTTGGGCGACACACAATATTCCATTTTGATAATCTATATTTCTTCTTGCTATCATCACTTTGCCAGAAGAATCTCGATCGATAAAAATCAAGTCGTTTTCTTACCCCTTTGGGTATCTCCATAAAAGAGAGCATAAACATCGGTAAACTAGTCAACACCGAATTAACTAAAACCAAGCGATCCCCATACGAGAGCAATTTTCCTTGCCAACATCCTAGCTTTGAAAGAAAACGACTTTCCACAGGGTTCCATTCAGAGTTTCGTAATTTTCTGTAATGAATAGGTACACCCAGGTACCAAAAAGGAAGTGAAGCCGACTCACAGCCCAAAATCTGCTTATAGTCATGCTCCATCTCCTTAGCCTTTCCAAAACAAAATATCTCACTTTTATGAAAATTAATCTTGCCCAAAATCTGCTTATAGTCATGCTCCATCTCCTTAGCCTTTCCAAAACAAAATATCTCACTTTTATGAAAATTAATCTTTAGACCCGATAGTTGCTCAAATATGCATAAAATAAGCTTCATATTGACGGCCTTTTCTAAATCATGCTCCATAAACAATATGGTGTCATCCGCATATTGTAAGATGGAGACCCCTCCCTCGACCAAATGAAGGACAAGACTACCAACTTGTCCATCCTCTTTTGCACGAGCAATAAGGATAGCAAGCATGTCCACAACAATGTTAAAAAGCATCGGAGATAAAGGATCACATTGTCTCAAACCTTTTCTAGTTTGGAACTAATGGCCAATATCATCATTGACCCGTATCTCCACACTTCCACCTTGCACAAATTGTTTGATCCAATCACACCAAATGCGATCAAAACCTTTCATGTGAAGCACTTGCTGTAAAAATGGCCATTTCACTTTATCATATGACTTTTCAAAATCAATTTTAAAAATCACTCCATCCATTTTCTTTCGATGAAGTTCGTGGATGGTTTCATGAAGAACGACAACACCCTCAAGGATATGGCGTCCTAGCATAAAGGCAGTTTGAGTAGTTCTAATCACCTTATTGGCAATAGCTGTAATGCGATTAGTAGCTACCTTGGTAAATATTTTGAAGCTAATATTAAGCAAACAAATCGGTCTATATTGCTGGATTTGAACTGCATTTTCTTTTTTGGGTAGTAAGGTAATTACTCCGAAGTTTAACTTAAACAAGGGTAATTCCCCAACTTGCCGTTGTCCAAATAGAGCCATCAAGTCATTCTTGATTACACTCCAAAAAGTTTGATAAAACTCAGCCGAAAACCCATCAGGACCAGGCGCTTTGTTATGTTCCATCTGCATAATAGATTCTAACACCTCCTTCTCATTGAACTTTGATGTTAAAATAACGTTTTCCTCACTAGACAATTGCGGGATATCATGTACCCGTTCCTCCATCAAAGAAAAATTATTATGATCAGGCTCGCCAAAGAGCTTTTTATAATACTCAGTGATATAAACCTTTAAATTGTTCTCACCCACAATGGTTCCCTCATCCTGTTCAAGTTGGAAGATTTTCTTTTTCCTGTGTTTTCCATTCGCAATCAAATGAAAATATTTAGTATTATTCCCTTCTTCTTGAATATGTTTAACCTTAGCACGTTGAGTCCATTTGGTCTCTTCATCACGTCTAAGTTTTTTAATACTCTCATTTGCTTTTTTTAAGCTATCCTTTTCTAAATCATTCAGAGGATACATTTCTGCTTTAATATCCAACTCGTCAATGATGGATAGAAGTTGTTCTTTTTTTTATATATTTTCCACTTAGATTCTTGGCCCATCCTTTCAAGAAACGTCGCAAGTGTCTAATTTTGTTCTGCCAAATCTGAATAGGCGTATCACCATTAGACACAGTATTCCATTCAGCTTCAATCATCTCAAAGAAACCATCATGCTTCAACCAAGATAATTCAAATGAGAAGCGTTTTTTTATTTCCTAAGTGTGCCTGATTGCCAGAGTCAATTAGTAGAGGTGTGTGGTCAGAACCCGAGCGAGTCAGAGCTCGTACTGATACTAGAGGAAATTTTTGTTCCCAATCTACACTTGCGAGTACACGATCCAACTTCTCATATGTTGGTTTTTCCCGCCGATTTGCCCATGTATACTGTCTACCTGAAAGAGCAATTTCTCTCAAGGCAAGACTTTCAATGGTGGCATTGAACATAAAAGGCCACCTAGGATTGAAGTTATCATTATTCTTTTCTTCTTTTTTTCTTAGCAAATTGAAATCCCCTCCCAACATCATAGGCATTGTTTCAGACTCACACATCCTCACAAGCTCGGATAGGAATTCAGATTTATGTGAATCTTGAGTAGCTCCATACACAGAAATGAAGACCCACTCAAAGCCATCATACTTAGACCTCATGTAGAGTTTAACACAATAATCACCGGTCATCACATTGTTGACCTGAAGTGAAAGATTATTTATGCCAACAAGAATCCCTCCTGACCGCCCATGTGGCGGTAGACAAAATCAAGTAAAGTCCATACCAGCAGCCAAATGTCTAAGAAAAGGCACCGTGAAATTAGACCTACCCGTCTCTAGGAGAGCAATAAAATCTAATCCATATTCACGAATTGATTCATTAACAAAAAGATGCTTTCCAGGATCACGGAATCCCTCATTATTCCAGATCATACCTTTTATTCCTAACATTTTAAGATTTAACTTTAGGAATCCTAATCCGAGTACTTCGACGAATGTTTGTCTTATCATAAGACTTACGTCGACGCGATCTCACCACTTTTTCTTCTTGAGCCACATACTCAGAAAAGTCCTCACTTGGACTATTTTCGTCAACCAAATCTTCACATAGATTGGAGGCATTAGAAACTAGCAAATGGTTTGAACCAAACGAGGCAGATTCCTTCTGGTCATCTTTTTGTTTTAACATAATTAAGGAACGGTTAATTTCAGTATCTAAAATTAACCTAGCAGCATCACATTCTTCTTTTCTAGTCATACTCATTTTAACTCCAATCGTACGTGCCCTACTAACAATTTCCTCTTTAGAAAAAGAAGCAACAGAGAATTTGAGAGAGAGGTTTGTACCTTGGCCTTGCATGCTATCACGACGTTGAGCTAGCAGCATTGCCTTCTCAAGCTGAGTAGCATCAGCCTGGGGCTGCGCCTCAATTCTCATACTTGATCGCGTGCCGGCGGGAGGCTGCACACCTCCAAAAGCAACGACCTCCTCCTCCATAGGCTCGATCATCTTCATGCTTTGGTAATTCTGCACCTCCTTCGGACCTCCAGCAGTTGTCCTCGGCGGGGTAATCATAACCCCTGCAGGACCATCCGACGGACAAGGCAAGTGTGCCACAGAGCTGCTAGGAAGAGGTACTGACACGGCAGTCTTCGATGGGATATTTGGCGCCGTAACAACCGGTGCTGAAACCCCCTCCACAGGCGCTGTTAACTCAGCGGATTTAGACAAAGAGATTGGCTCAACATGGCATCAAATAGAGGAAACAACAATATTAGAATGAGCCAAAAAGCTTCTATTAGACAAACCTTCCAATGCAATGGTATCTACACCTTTGGACAAGGTAGGTGCAGATTGAACAGGGCGATCAGACTCCATATTAGATGGCCTTGATCTTGGAATGGTTGACTTAAAATCACCGAAAGAAATTGTATATTCAATGTTTGCTTGCTGGTGTGGAACATCAGATGCATCATGAATCATTGACGGACTATTTCCATCTGTAGCACCACCACTAGCTCGGTTACCACCATGATCAGCTACAGTACCACCTTCCTTATTTGATGTATGAGCGCCAGTATCGTCACCATCATCATCTCTAGAAATATCAGCCATCACCACATCATCAAGAAGTGGTGGTAAAGGTGTACCCTCAACTTGAAACCTTAGCTTATAGAACCTGTCCTTGACTAAAATGTCCATTCTCTCCGGAACCAGGGTAGGGTCGAGGCAAGCCACATAAACACGCAGCACTCCATTCTCACGTGTATATGTCATATCAATATCAACAGTTTTCCCAAAAAGAGTTCCAATCGCCCACAAACATAAATAGTCGTCTAAAGCCTCTGAAGGTAGATCATGCACTCTAATCCATACCTTCTCAATTAGCCAAGCAGGCTGCACCTCTGGTTTCCAGAAATCAAAAGACATAGAACATGGGCTATTTGGTACTTTATAAGTACCGAAGTGCTGAGCAGTAACTAAATCCTTTTTACTTGGGAAAATCACCTGATAAACATTATTCTCCACTTGGCGCACATTCCACTGGTACTGGTCATCGGGCACGACCCACTGGAGCTGAGAAATAATCTCAGGTATCGTCATGGTGCCATCATGTATTGTTACCCTGCTCATCCGAGTATTCTCCACACGAGGCCGAATATTACCAGTCATGGGAGCTTCAAAAAACATCAGTTGCTCAAAAGCAAACACATACATTTGTATTGTTGGTTTAGGTGCTGAAAGAATCGGACACACATTGGATAAATGATCAGGAGACCGACATATGTCACACAGAACTGTTGTACAATCATTTAAATTATGACCTAGCCTATCGCACCGAAAACACTTCGGCCCCTTATATTTCTTTGCTTTCGTAGCTTGTCCTCCATCAGAATCAGCATCACCCGCTGCCTCCCTAAAAGCATAATTCCTTACATTGCCATTAGAGCGAGACACGCCATTTGTCGTCGCTGTCTGCCGTGTCGGCGCAGGAGGTTGGCGAGGTGCCGCGGCAGGCATCCCTTGCGCTACGGCAGGCTACCCAAGAGCCACGGCAGGCTGACCGAGAGCGCCGGTAGGGTGCCTATTCAGCGACACGGTAGATTGATCCACTTGATCAATAGATGCAGAATTTGTACCTTGAATATTTGCAGCTTGCTCCGCAAATTGTTTGGCAATCGCTGCCGTCGCAGTCCTCACGAACTGCTCCTGCAGCGTCGACAGCTCCGCCACTTGATTACCATGATTAACCGAACCACCCGCACGTGATTACCATGATTAACCGACCCGTATTAGTTAACATAGATTTGTCTAGATTCGAATGTATCTAATGCTAAAATGTGTCTAGATTTATTCGTAATGTAGACAAATCTAAGTCAATTAATATGGGTCGAAGGGAGTACATTTTTCTATGAATTTGGTCAAACATATCTTTTTAACTTAGGACAATCCTAGAAATACACTTATTTAACGAAAAAGGGAGTTAGCAAAAGGCAAAACAACCAAGATGCAAAGCGATGTAAATGTTCGGGTGCCCATCAATATCTTTAGATGTATTTGGCATCATAATATTTTATACTCCCTCCATCTTAAAATAGATGTCGCATATTTATCAAAATTTGAATAAATCTATATACTAAGTAGTTTCTAGATTCATCTAAATTTTGATAAATCCGAGACATGAAGTATATTAATTATTCTTCTACATTCCTATTAAAGGGCTCCAGATTCCTGTTTCGCCCCAGGCCCTCCAAACCTCAGGACCGGCCCTGATAGAGGATTCCGCTTGGCGTTGTAACGGAAACATGAAAGCGCCAGTATTAGCTCCGCCTCCGGTGCGCGGTGGTCCTCCGCATCGTCTCTACCGCCCATGTGAGTTGATTCCTTGGCGCACTCTTCAAGTTCAGATCTACCGCTACTCCAATTTAGTTAGTCCTAGAAGAAGAAAAATATGTGTATGTCACCTCGGATGCCAAATCTCTATTGGTTCAAGTTGCAGTGGGCAATTCAGACCGTTATGATCGAATAAGCCACCAACACTATAAAATCAGGCACCCTCTGCTGATGCCACTCGCAAGTACTGTCCACCCACAAATCAAATCAAATCAAATCAATTTCCTCTGTTGCAGGTCGGTTGAGGAGATGGCGGCAGCTGCCAGTTCGGCAGGCTTTCTCATCGGCAAGGTGCTGGGCAAGCTGTCTGATGACCTGTTGAAACGCTATGTGGCCAGCTCCGAGCTTGGCCTCAACTCCGAGCGCATCAAAACCAAGCTGATGTACACGCAGGAGCTTCTGCAGTTAGCCCAGGAGAAGGACCTGAGCAACCACACAGGCCTCAGGGGGCTGCTGGAGCAGCTTAGCAGAAGTGCTGATGAGGCTGAGGATGTCTTGGATGAGCTCCAATACTTCATGATCCAAGACCAGCTCGATGGCACCAACTATGCGGTGCCGGATCTGGGAGGCCTCAAGGGGAAAACTCAACATAGTCGCAATGCGGTACGCCACTCCATCGGTAACTTCCTTCCATGCTTTTCTTCTTGCTGCACAAAAAAGGATGATAGTGGTAGTAATGGTAGCCATGCTGATAAGTTGGTATTCGATAGAGTGGCCATGTCCATTAAAATCAAATCAGTTATGGAGGACATACACTCCAAATGCATTGATATCTCTGACTTGCTCAAAATCCCAGACCGTAGCAGAGCTGGCACACCGGTCTGTCTTGAACGGCCTCTTGTGGGATCAATGATAGTACAAGATAAAATGTATGGGAGGAATGATATCTTTGAGCAAACCATACATGATATCGTTGATGGCAAATATACCACAAAAGCCCTTTCCGTTCTTCCTATAGTTGGCCCAGGAGGTATCGGAAAGACAACTTTCACCCAACACTTGTATAACGATAAAATGACTGAAGAACACTTCTCCGTTAGGGTCTGGGTATGTGTATCAACTGATTTTGATGTGCTTAAGCTCACCAAGCAAATCCATAACTGCATACCTGCAATTGAAGAAGAAAAAATTGATACTACCAATTTAGACCAGCTTCAAATATCCATTGCAAAGCGACTCAAGTCCGAAAGGTTTTTAATTGTCTTGGATGATATATGGAAATGTGACAGTGAGGGCGAGTGGGAAACCACATTAGCTCCATTCACTAAGGGGGAAGCCAAAGGCAGCATGGTTCTTGTCACAACTCGATTCCCAAATATAGCAGAGAGGGTTATGAAAGCAACTAAGCCGATAAACCTACCTGGCTTGGAACCTGAGGAGTTCTGGGAGTTTTTCCTAACATGTGTATTTGGTGGAAACAAGCCTGACCAGCAATGCAATGAATTACTTGATATTGGAAGAGAAATTGCAAAGAAACTAAAGTGTTCTCCACTAGCAGCCAAAACGGTTGGTCGATTATTGAAGAAAGAGCTTTCTTGGGAACATTGGAGGAAAGTTCTAGAAAATAATGAGTGGACAAATCAAACAAGTAATGATGATATTATGACAGCCCTAAAAATTAGCTATGATCACCTTCCTTTCCACCTGAAACAATGTTTTTCATACTGTGCTCTTTTCCCTGAAGACTATAGATTTAATAGCTTAGAGATTGCTTGTTTCTGGACTGCATTAGGCATAATAGACTCTTGTTGTGAAAATAGAACGAACTACTTAGAAGAACTAGTGGATAATGGTTTCCTCATGAAAGGATGTGATAATTTTGAGAATCAGTATTATGTAATGCATGACTTAATGCATGAGCTATCTCGGAGTGTTTCATCACAAGAATGCCACAATATAAGTAGTTCAAGTTTTAGTGCTGATGACATCCAACAATCTATCAGGCACATATCCATCACCATGGAAAATAGATATGACGATATTATTGTTGAAGAAATGGAAAAACTGAAGAGTAGGATAGACATTGGGAATTTGCGCACTTTGATGATATTTAGAAATTATGGAGGAAAAACTGCTAGGATTTTAGAAGACACGTTCAAGGAAATAAAATGTGTGCGTGTCTTATTTATAAATATAAATGCCCTAGAATCTCTGCCACGCAACTTTTCAAAACTTATCCATCTCCAGTACCTAAAATTTGGATCACATCTTTGCTTAGGAATTGATTTAGCTAGCGCACTATCAAAATTGTATAACTTGAAATTCTTGGACTTACAAAATTGGTTTGATGGTTTTAAGTTGCCCAAAGACATTAACCGACTTGTGAATTTACGCCACTTCATTACTCACGGTGAACTTCACGCCAAAGTTCCTGAGGTTGGAAGGTTGAAGCATCTGCATGAGCTAAAAAAATTCTGTGTTAGGAGAAGGAGTGTAGGATTTGGACTGGAAGAATTGGGGAGGTTGACAAATCTTGGAGGAGAACTCGGTATACATAATCTTGAAATGGTGGCAACAAAGGAAGAAGCTATTGAAGCCAAACTGAGTATGAAAAGAAATCTGAGAGAATTAGCTTTAGTTTGGAGGGAAAATCAACCGTCTATAGATGTTGATATTCTCGATGATAGTCTTAAACCACATAATAATCTTAGGGGACTTACCATCAGAGGTCATGGTGGTGCAATTGGTCCTAGTTGGCTGTGCGGTGAAATATCCGTTACACATCTGGAGTTTCTGACTTTAGAGGGCGTGTCCTGGGTAACTCTGCCATCTTTTTCGCAACTAACTTATCTTAAAGTATTACGGTTAGACAATATTTCCGGAGTGCATGTTGTAGGACCTGACTTTGGTACAGATAGAGGCAAAAGTTTCATGCACTTGAAAGAAGTTGTGTTTTGTGATATGCCAGACTTTGAGAAGTGGGTTGTGGAACCTAATTGTCACTTGTTCCCAATGCTTGGAAGCATCATGTGCATAGGCTGTCCCAATTTCCATGCGTTGCCCTTTTTCTCGGAATGCTCTGGCCCTAGTACACAAGACATAGCCTATCCTAGTTTATGTCGTCTTTACATTAAGGATTTCCCTAAGTTGTCCCTGCCACCGATGCCTCACACTTCCACTCTCACAAGTGTTGATATGCATGATACTACTGGATATATGTCTTACAAGAAAACTAAATTGATTTTACGGAGCTACAGAGGTGCATTAGCCTTGCACAATCTGGCCAAAGTGGAGTCCATAACAATTTCGGGGGGAGCAACAATCGCATGGACAGACCTCCAAAAGCTAACCTCCCTGCTGAGACTAGAAGTCAAGGAATGTGATAGCATGCTCCCTAGTGAACTGGTTACCTTGACGGGTATTGCTCGAGGGTCAACCATGTCTCTCACCCGTTTAGATCTGGTGGATTGCAAGAATTTAAATGTGGATGGGTTCAGTCCTCTCATCACTGTCAACCTCAAAGAATTGATGGTCTGCAACAGGAAGAATAGTTCCCGCTCTATAGCAGAGGATCTTCTCTGGGAGGTGGCAAGGACCAAATCAATGCTGCCAGCAGGCTCCTTCCAGTTGGAAACACTCACGGTGGATTGCATCTCAGTGGTGCTTGTTGCTCCCATCTGCAGCCTCCTCGCATCTACACTTCAAAAGTTGGCCATTCGGTATGATCAGCGGGTGGAAAGCTTCACGGAAGAGGAAGAGAAAGCACTTCAGCTCTTCACCTCCCTCCAACGACTGCAATTTGATGATTGCCCTTGTCTTCCCTCCCTCCCTCAAGGGCTACATGGCCTTTCTTCTCTCAGGAAATTAAAAATCCGTGATTGTCCTGAAATCCGATCACTGCCCAAGCATGGCCTGCCCACTTCATTGGAAAAGCTAAATGTTGATTATTGCAGTGCTGAGCTACAAGATCAGGTCGAGGAATTGAAAAGAACAAATGGAAATCTACGGGTGTATGCTTAGAACAAGGTAAGACTTGAGGGTTCGCACTATTCTTCTCATTCTCTTTTTTTTTTTCTTGAAGGAAATCCTCCTATTCTTACCTTGTACTAACTTGAAATCTGATAGGCTAGCTGAAGCACGTCCACTATATGGAGTTGTTGCTGGAATCCTGCCATGGGAGTATCATAAATTATGATGTGCATTTTAGTTAGTTGTGTTGTTTCATGTTTTCTTTTGAGTTGATCTAACATTTTCTTTCTTCAATTGTCTAGGAGGAATCTCTTGATACAATCAAACTAACTGTGGATGAAGAAATGGATAAAGATTCATTCTGATACAAAGTTGACAGTGATGCCACATCAAGGTATTTTTCTAAACTCGTGTTCTTTAGTAGACATCTCAATTCTCGGGTACTGTGTTTTTTCGTTCTTTTCAGTAATGTAGTACTCCACGCTTGATATTTCGCCCTATTTAAACAGTATGCTCCAACTGATTGCAAACACAAAATGTGATTTTGACCATTTGAATCTACAGAGGAAGGAGCCTGAGAAAACACTTAGAGGTCATTATACCAGGTAAGCACTTCTCGGGAGTTGCTTGTAGTACTGATTGGTTTGGTATCTTTGTTCATAATCATCAATGTCATTTTTTCTTCATTCGGAAGGTCGCAGAATATAGGGTTGTCCTTGGGACACTAGGTGGGTCAAGCTACACGTATGTTTGCCTAACCAAAACCTGTCGCATACCCTCCTTTTATTCGTTTTTATATTTAACCACAAAGATGCCATATCACAGGCATGCTCGTTGTGCTCATTTTGCAGGTATGTGCATCGACCTAGGTGCATAAGATAAACAAGGTTATTGAATAGTAAGCGGTGGAGCTGTCCCTTTTTAGTCCCATTTGGAACCTTTTTCTGCTTACAAATCAGCAGCCCAACAAAGTGGATCCATGTCACCATACAACCTGTGGAACTGGAAGACATAGATCATGTCCTTGCAGTGATGTAAGATTGTTCCTTTAAAAGGCAAAATCGTGGTATTTAAGTATTTTACTCTATTGTTTTGTCGGAGAATGTAACTATCTGCTTCTCTTATAGGCTATAACAGGTATGAAGAAGGACAAGACAGAGAAGCTCCGGAACAAAAAGGGAGGATTTCAGTGAAATTCGCTATGACATGTACGTCATTTATAATGCTTTCTTATTATGTGGAATACGATAGTTATCTTAGCCTTCAGCCCTTAACTGCTATGGAAATATAGCAGGTCTTAGATCATAGAGATTCCTTGGAGCATGGGCAAATTCGTTTGTCCACACATTGTGCTGCTTCCTAGTGACCCGACAGCGCTTGTGTTTCTTGAGACTAGTATTCTGGATGGGGCACCATTTCATCTCTGGTATGTTTATCTAAGGAGTGCATGACAGATCTTTTCTCCTTCTTTCTTTAACACAACGATGTTGTAGGTCCTGTGGTGCCCAGGCCGTATCAGTTTCACAGACTGCATTCATTTGTGAGTTCTCCTTCTTTCAACACCACAATGTAATGATTGAACACATATATTTGTGAGTTCCCCTTTGCCGTGTTCATTTCCTGATCTTGTTAAGTTCATTACTGGTTTGTGCAGAACAATTATAGGTTGTCTTTGGCATCCAAGACAGAGCCATTGCATCCAAACAGTAACGTCATTGGAGGAAGGATGCTCTGGAAATGAATAGCTGGGGTCCCTAGGGGCCAGCCAAGTTAAAATCCTGTATTTGAGGGACGCACAGCACTGGCAAGTCTGCCTCCACGTTGACTGAGTATTTGATATTTGCACTCCAACGCCAAATGAGGTGATCAGGCTCGTCTGAAAGGGGTTGCTGGTTCTCGATGGCATTATGCAAGTTCAGAAACTCCAGAATCCTAAGGGGATTATTCAGAGTCCCTGCAATGTGGACTATCCAATGTGGCATTTTGAGTTCTGTTGGGCGCTGTCCACCGTTTTGCTCTGAACCGTCCTCTTTAGACAGCGGCAACCACTGGTGGGTGCTATGGTTTGGATGTATCGCCTGTCGATCCATCTCTCCGACCAGAAGAAAGCCGATCGACCGTCACCAACAACTGAATAAGTTCCCTTGATGAAGAGCTCCTGAACCTGCTTGAAAACCGAGATTTTGATGCTAGCCAGGTGTCTTGTTTGATCTACCTGTTGTAGCCACGGCCATCGGAGCCGTAGCCTTATTCACATACTGTAAGAGCATCTCCACTCTGTCCCCTATATGGACTCTAGCGACACCAAATTTTATTCCATACGGGAAGACGCCGGCAATTTTTAATTATTTTAGGTGGGTCGTTCAATTAATTTCAACTGTTTACATACGTATATGATATTGGGAGGACGATTCTGCATCCCAACTTCACGCCATCCTAATCAATTATATCGCTTTTACCGCCGTCTTCGCCATCAGCGTTGTCCACAGCATCGCCGTCCTCCTCCTCCGTGTCAGACTCGAGGTCAACAATCCTGGCGGCCTCTACCCTCCTCATGAATTCTTCATGGTGTGCCGCCTCAGCTTGATGGTGCGTCTCGTCGACAGCGGTGTAGACTGTATGCCCGCGCACCATAGACTGTAGACCGTACGCCCGCGCCTCGTCGATAACTAATATATGCTATTGGGCAACAATCTGAACAAAAGAATTACTCTATGCAAAAAAAAGAACACGCTGGGCTACTTTCCCGGCCTCTCTTCTTCTCAATTCGGGGTTGCAGCACATGGAGAATACAAGCTTCTATCCTCCCTTCCCTCCACTGCGGCTTCCCCACCAGCAACGTACACCCACCTACATGCCCATGAGTGCAGCCTCGATGTGGCTATGCCGACAAGGACAGTAACAGTGGAGACCGCCCTGGTTGAAGGCCTGTAGGGGAGGATGGCGCTATGGTTGGGGAAGCGTGGCGGCTATGCGTGTCGTGGACAGTCGAAATTGTTGGGTGTGGCGGCTGTGCACGGTCGGTCGGAATTGATGGGCGTGGTGGCACTGGTACTATGGTGGCGGTTGGGGGAAACGGAGATCGGAGGTTGAGGACAAGAGCTTCACGAGCAGGGCGAATAGAGCGCGGAGCGGTGGCGAGGGGAGCGGGGAGCAGCAGGGGGCGGGGCACAGCCGGTGGCCAGAGCACCATGGCGGCGGTGTGATGTACTTAGATTGGAAGTTGTGTCGGGAGAAATTAGTGGACGACAGGGTCGACTTTTTCCTGAACACGCGTCGCTCGGACCCGTGGTGCATCCGATATAACCGTTAAGCGTGCGCTCGAGACGTCGATTCAGCGACATGCGGTAGCGCGCCCAACGTGTCATTCTTGTGCTCGCGCACTCGTAAGAGTAAGTACAATAAGTTCTAGTCGGTTGACTATAAGACTTAAACTAGTACTATTGTTTTGCTTAGTTAGATGAGGGAGAAGAGGTGAGAGAAGAGAGATGTGCTCTCATGCAATAGTCAGCTCTTGTGCATGCTCCTAGGCACTTTCTGAGTATGTGAATGGGCCATTAACATATAAAATAGTAAATCTTTGGATCCAGTGAGATATATGTCTGGTGGTCGACGTTCGTCACTCTCGCGGGTGACGGTCGTGTGGATTGATGCAGTAGTGTTTGACGTCTTGCAGCTATGTGCGTGGAAGACGGCGGGCGACAACGTCTCTCTTCTTCGACTGCGTCAGATGAAGACGACGATGTTAGGATCTGGTGATCACGGAAAAGATCCCGGCCGACGTGCGACAAAGTCTCGGGCTCGTCGCCTGTGATGACTCGGTTTATCGGCTTGAAAAGCATCCTCGTATGCGATGGTGCTCTCCCAGATCTAGGTATGACGGTTGTTCGCCTTTTTTTCCAACGCTACCATGGTGGCGCGGTGGCGGCGGAGGTAGATGGATGACGGTGTGGCGAGGCACAAGCTTCTTCAAATATGGAATTGTAATTTTACTTGTGAAGTTTTTTATGTAAAGTTGCTTGAAATAAACATACTCCTATTTATCTTAGGTATTCCATATATGTATTCTCCGAATTGTCTATAGGACTAGTATTCACGTGAATCGACCGCAAGAGACAAACGCGACCGGGATGTCACACGATTGCTATCCAAGTTGCAGGCCACACGAATCAGTTCAGTACCTAGTTCTCCTCGCAAGAAATAATAAATAAATAAATTAGGTAACTTCAGTTCAGGAATCAGGATCAGCAAATTCTCCACGGAGCAACATCCGATGGCGTCGGCCATCGCCGCCACGACGGCTCCTCCCTCCGGCGTCAAGCACTCTGTCCTCCTCCTGCGCCGTGCCAACGACTGCCTCGCCGCCGCGCTGCGCGCGCGCTACCGGGTCCTCAACTTCTACGCCTCGGACGCTCCGCTCCCGGCATTCCTGGCCGCCTCCGCCGCCACGGAACCCGAGCCCCCGCGGGCCGCCCTCGTCGTCGGCGGCGGCGCCATCCGCGTCGACGGCGCCTTCCTCGATGCGGCGCCGTACCTCCGCTGCGTCGTGACCACCGCCGCCGGCCTGGACCACATCGACCTCGCGGAGTGCGCGCGCCGGGGAGTCCTCGTGGCAGGCGCCGGCGAGGTATTTTCCGCCGACGTGGCCGACCACGCCGTAGGCCTCCTCATCGACGTGCTCCGGCAAGTCTCGGCGGCTGACCGCTATGTCCGGCGCGGGCTCTGGTCGGTCCGAGGGGATTACCCGCTTGGCTCCAAGGTCTGTCGCTTCTTTCTCTACTGATGAAGAGTTTCTGAAGTTTTTCCTTTCTTTGGTCCGAAAGTAAGTGAGTAGTCAGTTGAAAATCGCTTTGATTCTGTTGATTGAACACTCTAAGATTTGAACCCACACCTTAGGGTATTTTATTCTTGACCATTTTCGAAAGAAATGTAGCATGGTTATGCAAATTGCTTTTGATGAATTTTCCAATGAGAACAAACAGTAGAGTACTACTCCATCCTTCCAAACTATAACTATAGGCCTAGTTTGGCAACAAAGTTTTTCTAAAACTGAAGTATGTCAATACCATAATATTTTAGTGTTTAGCAAAGTAATACTTTAGTTTTTCTCTTTTCTCAGTTTTAGAAAAATGAGGGTCAGACCTCTTTCTCAAATACTTCAAAAAAAACATAGTTTTGGAATACTTTAGTTTTGAAACTGCATTATTTGTTGGATCCAAACACCTCAAAGTATTTAATACTTCAGTTTTTTTAGAAACCAAAGTATTCCCTCAATACTTAAAAAATACTTTGATGCCAAACGGTAGCGTTTTTCTGAAACGTATGTATTTAGATTTTTTTTATTGGGTAGGTTTGGAGCAAAACGAGTAAATGTATATACTAAAAGACGTCTAGATACATATATTTCAGAAAGGCTAAAACATCATATAATTTGGAACGAATGGATTACTATAGTAGTAGAATTCAACTCAAGAGCGATCTTGTATATTCTTGTCTATTTTCGAACGAATTATACCTTGGTTATGGAAAGTGCTTCAGATGAATTTTTCAGTGAAAACAAACAGCAGAGTACTAGAATTCGGAGTATTTCCTGTTAGTAGAAATGGATATCCAGAATCTGCACACTATACCCTACTACTCCATTGTTAGTGTGTTCATCGTTTCAATTCGCTCACTGGTTGCAAGCCTTAACCAATTTAACATGTTCTATTCTTTGGATACATACATTCATTTAACCTGCAAATAATAACTCTGGTATATTACCAGCTCAGTGGAAAGCGTGTAGGCATCATCGGTTTGGGGAGCATCGGTGCGTTGATCGCTAAGCGTCTCAAAGCATTTGGCTGCGCCATCCAGTACCACTCCAGAAGACCCAAGGACACCGTCTCCTTCAAATATTTCCCCGATGTGATCAGCCTCGCCACGGAATCCGACGTGCTCATCATCGCGTGCGCACTCAATGAACAGACGAGGCACATCGTCAGCAAGGAAGTCCTGGAGGCGCTAGGAAAAGACGGCGTGGTTGTGAACATCGCCCGTGGAGGGAACATTGACGAGACGGCGCTGATCAGGGCGCTGCAAGGAGGGGAGATAGCGGGCACGGGGCTCGACGTCTTCGAGAAGGAGCCTGAGGTGCCGGTGGAGTTCTTGTCCATGGACAACGTGGTGCTGACGGCGCACGAGGCGGTCTTCACCACGGAATCTGTCTCCGACCTCTGCGATCTCATGATGGGAAACCTGGAGGCGTTCTTCGATGGTAAGCCGCTGCTCACGCCTGTGCTTCCGAAGTAAGTGTGGTAGATAACAGAACATGGGATCGTATCAGACTCAGGATAAATAACACGTTTGTCAGGGGTAACCCTGACAAGTACTCCGTAAATTTCAAAGCTAGCAACTGCTGTTGTGTGCTGAGCCTGACGACGGCGAGTAGTCGACTTAGTTGCCTAGTTTTTATAAGCTGTGTTTTTCTCTGTTTCCATATTCAGCAATTCTCTCTATCTTGTAACCTAAACTATTGCACGACTTCTTCTTCTTCCCGATTAATTGAATTGGCAGGACAACTGCCGTTTTTTCCCCTCAGAAAGAGACTGTTGCCTGTTGGAGAGCAGTAGCAGCTGCCAGCAACAATTGCTGTGGACTGTGGTGCTGATAACATGCCGTTGATGGACTGGTGGCCCATAATTAGTGTAGAGCCCATGAGAGCCATCTATGGGACAGTAGAGGAGGTCCAGCTGGGCTGATGGCGAGGCCTTAAAGGTCCAGTGACTGCTATGACTGCAACATCGCACGCCACGGCATACCATGCTCACAGGCCCTTCAGCATGAATGAATTGGGAATTCTTCTTCTCTCTCTCATCCCGGACAAGGAGCCCCGACCGCGGGCACAGAGTCACAGGGCGCCGCCAGCCAAGAAGCACGAATTGCACCGGCGGCAGGCATGCACGTTCCATACCTTGTTGGAACTAATCTTGTTAAATTAAACTCCAGTCATTGGCCAGAACCTGCGATGGTCTGCACACAAAAAACTCTGATCACGTGTGTAGATAAGCTAAGCTAACGGTCTAGCTTTAGTTACTAATTAGTCCAAGTATAGGCTAGCTATGTGCATGCTGTTTATCAGATAGTTATAGCTTAATCGTGCAAAAGTCTGAGAAAGTGAACGAGAAAAGTGAGTCCGCGGGCAGAGAAGATGCCTCTTGGCAAAGCCATGGACCATGGTGTGTTCTTCCTTATACGCGCGTGTGTGTGTTCTTGTCAGCTTGGTCATGTGTGAGTGTGAGTGTGCGTGTGTGTTTACAGGATTGATTGTGAGAGGTAGAAGAGAGAAGAAGAGGGGCTCGCGAGGTGCACATCCAACACTGGTACGTTCGTGGTCAATAATTCCTTGCATGAAAAAAAAATGTACTCCTTCCGTCCAAAAATAATTAACTTGAAATGTATCTATACACTAAAATGCGTTTAGATCCATTCGAAACTATATAAACTCACGTCAGTTATTTCTGAACGGAGGGAATACTCTCTTTGTTCAGAAATAACTGACTTGGGTTTGTCTAAATTCAAATATATCTATACACCAAAATATGTCTAGATACATTCGAATCTAGAAAAAAGTTAAGTCAGTTATTTCTGGACGAAGGGAAAATTAATTTAAGCAAGTGCACGACCGAAATGAATGCGCTGCTAGCTTCCGTTGGCCGCATGCACCCGGCCGGCCGGCCAGACTGCGGTGGTGCGCGGCTCACATTTAACTCGCGATCGAGCAATCCACGTACCCATGCCTGCCGCCGGCCGTAAGATCGAGTCTGGAACACGATCCTGTGAGTCACGGGGTCCATGGTTCTGCAGGGCGCCAGTATTTGAATTCGTATTCGGCATCAGGTGGAGTCACTACGGGAAAAATTGCCGGCTTTGCCGTGTGTCAAATAGACAGAAACACGGTAAAGTTTGTCTTTACGGTTTACAATCTAAAAAGCACACGGCAAAATACGCAAACACGGCAAATTTTTGAAAAAGAACACGGCAAAGAAATATACACAACAAAGACCTACAAAGGAACACGGCAAAGAAAAAACAACGCAAACACGGCAAATTTCTGAAAAAGAACACGGCAAAGAAATATACACAACAAAGACCTACAAAGGAACACGGCAAAGAAAAAACACTCGGCAAAGTTGACAGCGGCACACGGCATAGGTGTCATCACGGCAACAAGGTGGGACCCTTGACCCCACAGGTCCACTTGACGGGAATGAGCTAACGGCAGCAAACGGTGGCCTCTTTGCCGTGTGCCATCGCCAGCTCTTTGCCGTGTGTATTCCGCAATATATACGGCAAAGGGTCTTGCCGTGTGTATTCCGATATATACACGGCAAAGTTCTATTTTTTTCTTTTATCACATTACTTTTAGGAAAATCATTAAAAAATCATTCTAGTTCAGAAAAATAGAAAAAATATATCAAAATTTGTATAAACATAAGATCTATCTATCCACACTCAAATATTAGATATTTATGTTGAATATGAATCTCCATACTCGCTATTTTTACCATAGTTTAAAACAGTCATAAAAAATACAAAAATGAGCGAAACAATGTGAGACCTTCGCGTGGTGTCATATTTTGTGATATAGTTGGAAGGAAAATATCAAACTTGGTATATTGATTATGTCTCAAAAAACCCTTCATAAAATGACCTATCTCATTCGAGGATTCCTGACTTTCGGTAAATGACCAATGTTATGGCCAAAATCGCAATATAGTTTGTGATAATGTGCTCATATTGTGTATTCATGTACATCATGGGATGGAGAACAATGTTGTAGGAGGAAGTTTTCCTTTTCGTTGCACGGAAAAGCCATTTTCTATTTTCGGAGCGCAAAATTCGGGACGTTTTGTGAAGCAACACCAAATGTTCAATTCAAAAATGCTACCACCCCATTTTTCAAAAATAGTAGACCACCTTACATGAACAATGTCCCAACCGGAGATTTTAAAACCTTTTCGTCTATCCCTGGTAAAAAAGATAAATTTCTGTCGAATCGGTAGGAAGTGGGTAAGATATGAACTGCATGTACATGATCTAATGCTCATGATTTTTTACAAAAATCATTTTTAGGTTTAAAATATGATGTTTTTCATAGATCCTATGCAAGTTTAGCGAGGCTTAGCCTGGAGCTAAGAATTGTCATGCCCGCTTTTCGATTAGGGTTTGACGATAGTTTCAAATGATCATAACTAAATCAAAAAAAAGTGAGACCTTCGCGTGGTGTCATATTTTGTGATATAGTTAGAAGGAAAAATATCAAACTTGGTATATTGATTATGTCTCAAAAAACCTTCACAAAATGACCTATCTCATTCGAGGTTTCTTGGCTTTTGGTTCAAATGATCAATGTTATGGGCAGAATCACGACATAGTTTGTGATAACGTGTTCATATTGTGCATGCATGTGCATCATGAGATGGCGGACAATATTGCAGGAGGAAGTTTTCCTTTTCGTCGCACGGAAAAGCCATTTTCTATTTTCAGAGCAAAAAATCGGGGCGTTTTGTGAAGCAACACCAAATGTTTCATTCAAAAATGCTACCACCCCATTTTCAAAAATACTAGACCATCTTACATAAACAATGTCCCAACCGGGGATTTTAAAACCTCTCCATCCACCCCTGGTGAAAAAGACAATTTTTTTGCTGAATCGGTAGGAAGTGGGTCAGATATGAACTGCAGGTACACATGATATGATGCTCATGATTTTTTATAAAAATCATTTTTAGGTTCATAATATAATGTTTCTTTAGAGATCTAATGCAAGTTTAGCGAGGCTCAGCCCCGAGCTAATTATTGTCATGCCCGTTATTCGATTAGGGTTTGACGATAGTTTCAAATGACCATAACTAAATTAAAAAAATCAAAAAAATGCGAGACCTTCGCGTGGTGTCATATTTTGTGATATAGTTGGAAGGAAAAATATCAAACTTAGTATATTGATTATATCTCAAAAAAACCTTCACAAAATGACCTATCTCATTCGAGGTTTCTTGGCTTTTGGTTCAAATGATCAATGTTATGGGCAGAATCACGATATAGTTTGTGATAATGTGCCCATATTGTGCATGCATGTGCATCATGGGATGAAGAACAATATTGCAGGAGAAAGTTTTGCTTTTCGTCGCACAGAAAAGCCATTTTCTATTTTCAGAGCGCAAAAATCGGGGCTTTTTGTGAAGCAACACCAAATGTTAAATTCAAAAATGCTACCACCTCATTTTTCAAAAATACTAGACCATCTTACATGAACAATGTCTCAACCGGGGATTTTAAAACCTTTCCGTCCACCCTTGGTGAAAAAGATAAATTTCTACCGAATCGATAGGAAGTGGGTCAGATATGAACTGCAGGTACATGATATGATGCTCATGATTTTTTATAAAAATTATTTGTAGGTTCACAATATGATATGGATATCATATTTGGATTCCTCTCATTTTTCTGATCGATTTAGATATTTTATTTGTCGAATTCTTGTTTACGGATTTAAATATATGAATTATTCCATATTAAATAAAAAAGGTAAAAAATTAAAATCATTTTATTTTTTATTTGGATTCAAGATTATTATTACTTATTCATTGTTGTCTACTTAAATAATTGGTTGGAATCTAAAACTGAGATGTGTGACATCATGGTCCAATAGTTAATAGGATTGATATGAAAGTATTATCGACAAGGTATGATTTCTTTTCGGAAGCTCATTTGGAAGGAACGAAGAAGTTAATCGTGCTAGGGCTAGAGTAGTGTTAGGATGGGTGACCGTAGGAGAAGTTTGATTATGACTGCAATTTGACCTAATATTAAGCATACTTAGGATTAAAAGTATCCCATATGAGATTAACAAGTAAAAAATATTCACAAAAGTTTGAAAAAAAATTGATTTATTTTTCAATTTATTTTGTAAAGGCAGCCTCTTTGCCGTGTACGTGACACACGGCAAATGAGCATTTGCCGTGTAGGTTTTATGGGCGACACACGACAAATGCAACCTTTGCCGTGTAGGTTTTATGGATGACACACGGCAAATGTTGTCTTTGCCGTGTTAAATTTATGAATGACACACGGCAAAGAATAGACACGGTCATCTCTAAGGGAAACCGTCATCTTATTTTACTTTGTCATGTCTACGCGTAAGACACACGACAAAGTCTTATTTAGAAAACACACGGCAAAGGGCCTTTGCCGTGGCAAACGGTCCCGTGTGCCATTTGCCGTGTGTATACAAACGACAAAGGCTTTGCCGTGTTCCAGAAGGTCTTTGCCGTGTGGTTTTGCCACACGGCAAAGAAAGTTTTTCCCGTAGTGTGGATCTGCGGCGGATCAGGGTGCCCGTGTTTCTCCTCCGTCGTTTTCGATCGCCTACTTGTCCCCGGGGTCAATCCAGTGGCGGAGCCAGGAATTGTATATTAGGTATTCAAAGTCATAAAAAATCGGCAAAACCATACAATATATGAAAATTCAAAATAAAAAAAAAAAGTTACAACTCACTTGAGGGAGGATCGCTCATGCTTCAATCTTAATTTTGACTTTCAACCTCATATTTGCATTGGTGTTGGCCTTGAGGACGAAGTTATCTTCATTTTTTTTCTTTGAAGCTCTTTCCCACATCCCTTTGAAGTCCTTATGCTCGCCCCTCTTGTGTGTCTTCTTGATTTTCCCGAAGCAGAATAAAAAACTAGTACAATAAACTAATTAATGATCATCCTCCAACATCAATTAGGGAAAATCAAAAAATCAAAATAAAAATTGAGGCAACTTCTTACTGCGGGTGATGAACGAGCTGTGCTGCTATGGTGCCGCATCGCTATTCTTGCCGGAATGTACATGCGCTGCCAAGATTATTCCCAAGACTGTCGATCTTGGAGGTTGGAGCTCGGCCGTGTGGCGTGGCTTCGCCATCGAGGCATCAGGCGTGTGGCGTCGAGGGTGGGCTGGCAGGACCGCAGGAATCAAACCCTCCAACGGCAGGAGGTATGGCAGAGTACCGGCGAGCTGGCGGTGGCGGCACAGCACACCGACGGCTGTGGTCGGAACGAGGAATCCAGGAGGAGGAGCAATTAGTGGGGCTGAACTGATGCGTCTTGGTCGCTCGCAGGTGAGGTGGACCACCGGTGGTCCAAACTCAAGATACATGGTCCGGTGGAAGCCCAGTCGTGTATTTCAGCCCATGTTCGATTGGCTTAACACGGGCTCTGGAGATCGCGTTTCTGCGATTTTTTTGAGTTCAACATGTAAAAAGACACTACTATGTATATCCTTGCATACAGGAGCTTATATACTGAAAATCTTTTGAAAAAATATTAGGTATTTATTGCATACCCATGAATAAGTCTAGCTCCGCCCCTGGATCCATGGAGTGACGATGGATGATTCGGTGATGTTGGCTGTCAGATCGATATATACAGGTAAATAGACATGCGCTCCAGTGCGACGACTTGTGTGGCTACGTCTACGTCGCGAATTGATGCATGCATGGATGGATTAGTAGATCCAAGCTTCATCGGTCCTGCGGTGGAGCAGTAGCCGCCATAAGAGGATGCACCGGCGGAGGAGAAGTCGACAATGGAGGAGGAGGAGGAGGCTACGGAGGAGGAGGACGACGGCGCCTGCGAGGACGGCCCGCTCGTAGCCTTCACTTCGGCCCAGGCCGAGGCGGATGCAGCAGAGGCAACGATAGAGGCGGGCGCGCGCTGGAACGCCGAGAAGGAGCGAGAGCTCGCGCAGCACCGCCGGAGGGAGGAGGCGGAGATGAGGAGACGGTCGCCGCGCGTCGTTTCATCGCGCAGCTGCGAGAGGAGCCGGCGCAGCGCAACCATCAAGCGGGCGGCCTTCCAGGCCTGGATTGACGCGTTTGACGCGGTGGAGGCTATCATACGGAGGGCGCACTGCGAAGTGCGAAGGCCCGTAGTTTTTATTAGAATCTAGCCCATAGTTTTCGGGTTGCAAATATTTCACAGCATGCCAAAAATTTGGATATATCGCTGAACTTTGGAACCCAGCTACTCCTCCGTTCATAGTTATCTTCGGCGGCATGTTGTGCTCGCAGACGTGTGACGAGCTCCGGGAAGAGGTGCAGGATAATCCCGACGACGTGTACCTGCGTGCCCGTCTCGCCCAAGCTTAAGAGGAGTTGCGGGTCAGGAGGCGATCTACTTCTCTCTCAACGAAGAATGGGGTCTCACCGACCCGCCTACCTAGCGTCGTAGGCGGCACATAGTTACAATGTTGTTCTAGGCCTAGTTTGCTTGTAAAATATTTGAATGAGAACTTGTCATTGCAAATGGCCAATGCTCACGTTGCAAAGTTTATTCCAAACACGATGCATGACGAGTACACATCCTAGTCTAGTGAAATCTATTCATCGGAGTCGGAGTCAAAGTGGTAGTAGCGACGACACATGGTGTCGTCGAAGACGCTGACGGTGAGCATGGCTTCGCCATCGTACTTGAAGACGACGTAGTTGCCAACTTCGATCTGGTGCCGGCGGGCGAACCCCTCCCATCAGTTGGCGAGGAACATCTGGACGAGGCGGTCAAACAACACCTCCACCGGGCACGCGCGGGTAGTGACACCGGCCGCCTGCAGCATGACCTGCTGAGGCTCGGGGCCGTTGACCAGCAACACGAATTTGCGGGGGAGGATCCTGTCCCGCGCCATGCCCGAGTGGATGGTCACGACGAACTCGAACCCGTGGAGGCTAATGTCGATGGGTTCGAGCTTAGGCAACGACGGCGGTGAGGGAGAGCGTGCTGGCGCGCTGCTTTTGCCTTGTCCTCTACGTCCTCCGCGTGTGTCTCTACGGCCATGGCCAGGACCCGGTGGTCATTCGAGACGCCCTCCCCTCGATCCAATGCCGCCGGCCATGGCTAGCTACTAGTAGCGTTGTGGTGTGGTGTGGAAGAAAGAAGGCCGCAGGTGGCCAGTTAAAAAAGTCCCGACATTGGATGCCGGCGCGAAGGCCGAACCGGCGGTATTGAAGTGTGGCGGTAGGAGGGCAGGCATCGGGCGACGCCAACAGCGGCACGGCCAGACTTTGGAGCAGTCTTCCTCTCTCTATTGATGGTCAGTGGAAGAAACCCTTTGGGTCGCTGGCAAGCGGACCCTCTACTCTCGCGGGAGGACACGAGAGGACACGCGTGCTGTCCTGGCCAACGCAACCGTTGCCTAAATTTGATACACGGATGGGTCGAGCCAGATACGTCGGTCTGGTTAGATCATGCCGCTGGGAAGTCGCAAGCGTCCCGCACTTCCGCTTGGACATTTTCGAACACGCTCCGACGGGTTGGGTCGGCTGGTGAAGATGCCTCACATACCACCAAGTACAGCTAGTACTATCTCCGTCGCTCTCCGAATTTTCTCGCACTACCCTACCATGCATGCTGCTCTCGTGCTCAAAAATCAGTTTCCCCTCCCGTCACACACATATCACATACATGTGTGTACTCCATGGATGCCTTGATAGTTAATCTCGATAGCCATGTACGAGACCCGTTACATCGGTAGTGGAAAACGATCCTATAGTCCCAGTTTGTAAGAGTCTTTAACCTAGTTTTTCAATCGGGACTATGAAATTGGAATTAAAAGGTCCCTATTTAGTCCCGGTCAAACTTTCCGATCGATCATTCATCCTAGCACTACTTTATCCCAGCACGCTTAACTTGTCTATTTCATCTCTCTCACATAGCAAGAAGGACCTTATAGTTTGTTGTCAAGAATAGTATATCAATCCTATTAACTCATGTCAAATATGTCACATGTATTTATTTTTTGAAATTACAAACAACTACTCCCTCTGTTTCATATTACTCTGCGCGTTACTGTTCATCACGCAAAATAAGGCGGCTTATTTCTCTCTCATTTTTTATCAAAAAAATTCTATGATTTTTGGAATGGGTAGAGTAAATACGGAGCTACACGTCCCAAAAAACCGAGGAGCAAAAAAGTGAAAAATGAAAGAGAAATTAGTCGCCTCGTTTTGTGTGCACTGTAGCACCGCGCAAGGTAATATGAAACAGAGGGAGTATTTAAGTAAACGACAATAAATAAGTAATAATAATATTTTATTTCAATGAAAAAAAAACTAATTTAAATAATATTTTATTCATATTTTTTACCATTTAATCATTTAATATGACATAAATAATATCTTTGAATCTGTAAATCGAAATTCGACATATAATATATGCATTATTATCAGAAAAGTGTAATCCAAATATGGCATAAAAATGTACTAAAAAAGTTAATTTTTGAAATAACTTTTTTTCCTTTTCGGATTTTGAAAATCTAAAAGAATCCAAAATAGCCTAAGGCTGTTGAAATCGAACTCGAAATTTTTTCTGCATGTTTTTATAAGTTGTACATTTTGTTCCGACATTGTACGCAAAAGTTATGGCCATTTAAAATTTTCATGACATTTTTTTCGTAAATTCTGTCAAAATTTATGTTTGTTAATTCTATTAATAATTAAATCATTTAAGATAACTACAGTTCAAAGAAAAAAAATTGGAATTTTTTGTAATCAGCCATTCTCCTACCGCGGCAGAACCCGCGAATTTTTTTTTGTCCGTTTTCTTTAGTCCCAGTTTGTATTATAAACTAGGACTAGTGATTGACATGTAGTCCCGGGTTGTGATAGCAACCGGGACTAAAGGCTCCCGCACGTGGGGCTGGCTGACGCGAGCCCTCTAGTCTCGGACCGTATCACGAACCGGGACTAGAACTTCACCGGCCTCCTAGCCGTTGGAGCCGGACTACAGCTCACACTAGTCCTGGCCCCAACCCAAACGGGACTAGAGGCAAAAGCAGCTGGGAATGAAAGCCCTATTTTCCACTAGTGCATATCCATCATGATGATGTGCACGTGTGCTGTATTTTTTTTGGAAAAGAATATATATTAATATCGCGGAGATACCAATTACACCCAGCATCTGCAATAACGCATGCCGTAGCGGCCTTACGGATGCACACAGCCCAGGAAGAAGAATTACAAAAAAGAAAACTCCCGCTACAGAGAACTATTCCTCAAAGCAACAACACTAACACCACCAGAACAACACCAGTAGTCCAACCACTCCAATAGCAACGCTTTCAAAAAGGAAACAGTGCACAAGTGCCATCGTTACCCGATCAAAGATCATAGGTTTTCACCCTGGAGAAAGTCGTCGCTCGCAAAACAATGCCTTCAACAAGGTCATTGCCAGGCACAACCAATTAAGGCCAGACCATGGATTTTCACCCTGCAAGGTAAGACTGGGAACTGCTCATGTATTGTCGCCCCCACAAACAGTCGCTGCCGTGAGTTACAGATCACGCAGCCAGTTCCTTGTCGCCTCAAAGACCCAAATCACCATTGATGCCCTCATGTTCCGGCTTTCCTGACATTCTCCGCATCTGAATTCACAATGGATCGTCGAAGACATGAAACATAATGGTAACAAACAGCGGAGCTTCGCAAAAACATGGGTACGCACGACCAAATACCTTCCGATCCAGCAATCTCCAGGCATAATGCGTCCATGGGAGTTCGTCGGCGGAGCCTTCCGGAACCCGCCTCTCCAGGCTAGATCAACGAGAGCAAGCAACACGCAGATGTTTATCTTCACGCTAAAGGAACCCTAGGACCGCCCACCATTATTGGACAGAGCAACAGGCCCCCACGCCGCCGTCCACCGCCCGCCCCCTCCGGCGGAAGAGGAGACAAGCCTGCAATAACCACGTGCCCCTGCTGGTCTGTCGGCCCGAGCAAGAAGCATCGTGCCGCCTCCCCACGCACCTTCAGGCAACCAAAAGGCCACGCCGATGGCGGATATATGCGGAAGCCTAGACCTACGACCACAGCCACCACACCTTGCGCTGAAACCCGATGGGAAAGCCGCCGTTGCAACAAGATCTGGGCATCGGCCCAGCCGCCGGAAGCAGCCGATCTCCATGATCAGATCTCACGTCCGGGGGCAGCCACCGCCGCCGTGCGCAGCCGAAGAACCAGCGCCGACCCTAGCCGCCACCGGCGAAATAGCCACCGCGATCTATACTCTCCCCGGCCCCTTGGACGCCAGACCCGCCGCCACCGCGGTCGGCGCCGGCGGCAGCAGCGAAGGGGGTGGTAGACCAAGGAGGGGGAGGGGCTGGCGACGGGTGGGGAGCCCCCGGCGGCGCCCTGGGGTGCGCCGCAGGAGGGGAGGGGGATTTGGTGTTTTGTTGTGTGCTCGCGGGTGTGCTGCATGCATGTAAGACAACGTGAAGAATGAATCGAAGCTTAATCCGATTATATCCCATGCAGTGCTAGGGCCGTTGGGCGCACCATATTCGAATTTGAATTCGACATCAAGCACACGTGGTGGACAGACCGGTCGACCGATCGGACGCTCCTCCTGCCTCGCTCATGAGCGAGCACAATCGATCGAAGATCGGACCGTCCGTACGTACATGTGTCGTCGACGTGTTTCGCCTCCGTCGTTTTCGCCAAGCACGGCCGAGAAATGCATGGGAGCATGTCGCCGTTGCTAGAGGGACGTACTGGCCTACTTATTACATGGCCGACCGGGACCAGTACTGCGTGCATGCTGCAGTTCACCTCTCCGATCTATGTGATCTTCTATCGGCAGCATGCACTCTGATCCTTCCTTAATGCGCCACTTGTTCCTGTAGTACAATTGCTTCAAATCAATGACTTTGTTTTTTGCGGGGAGCTTCAAATCAATGACTGATGTACCAGGCCCACTGAACCACCGTCCTCTCTACCTCTCTCCATTGTTCAACAAACCATACAAACTACGTACCCTCTGTAGCTGCATGAGTTAACATGTCGTCCACTATCGTAATTTTTCTGTTTCTCACTCCCTCTACTCTGTAAGTAGCTTTGGTGTCATGTGCATGCATGCATGCATACCACGGAATGGGAAGGAGGCCAGAGACGGTACTTATTATTACAAAAAAGGAAGAGAGGAAGTTAGCTCAGAACGGAAGAGACGGTACTTACAAAAGTCTGGCAAAAGCCTCAGGCTAGACAGCTCTCTTTAATGTTCGATCATCTCGTCCACTATCACGAGTCGAGGTCAGTCCATGTTTGTTTGGCCGGCCGAGAGTTCCATCTGTCCCGTCCACGATTCGTGTACGTCCTAGACCTTGAAACGGTCTAGGTGTACCGTGTAAAAGTACATACATCAAATGCTATCATGTATACATATGGCTGCGACTACGCGTAAAAAAGACTACGCGTATAAATAAAAGTACGTACAAAGCGTACGCCACACTTCGAACCTTTCGCGCGTAAAAATTGGGTCTTGACTCTTGATTGACTGACCGCTTGTGGGCCGGCGGGGCACGGATGGTGAGACTGGGCGTCCGGAGTTATGGCCCTATGCACACCCTACACACATGCAATGCAACTACTACTTGTACAAGGGATTAGTACTCCCCTTTTTTTTTTAGTACAAAGCCTCGTACTCATATTTCAGGTGCTACTACCAACAAACACAGTCAACCAATAAATAAGAGCAAGTATAATAAGTCCTAGTCAGCTGGCTATAGGGATTAAAATACTATTTCATTGCCTAGTTGGAAGAGAAAGAAGATGAGAGAGAAGAAGAGTTGACTCTTATGCAAGAGCTAGCTCTAGCACGTGCTCCTAGACACTTTGAGAGAGTGAAAGATGGGCCATATAGTGCTAGAGTTTTTGTAGCTCATTATTGTACATGCTAGCTCTAAGTTGACTATATATGCCATGGCCTTTGGCTTATAGCCAGCAGCTGGCTATACTATTGTCCTTGCTCTAACACGATTATTCATGAATGTGGCGCGTCTTTATCGATGGTTCCATGCAACATTCGCATTAACGAGCACCAATATACGAGGTAGAAATGTAATTGATGGTTCTCGACTAGTGTTGGCAAAATTTATTTTTGATAATGGTTTTGTATACAAAAACATAGGGAGTACCATTCCTACCTCTAGCTACTCCCTACATCCCGGTTTATAAGTTCTTCGCGTATACACAAAGTATTATACCATTAGAAAATATAAGGTTTGAAGTTTCTAATGACATATTTTTTGTAATATATACCTCGTATTAAGTGGGTCAAATTAACAACCTAGGGATACACAAAGGACTTATAGACTGGGAAAGAGGCAATAGTACAAGCGCATATTTTGAATGCACCTTGATTTGCTATCACGGCCATCTCGGATCATAATTGGTGAAAATCATCACCTAGACACCTATGCCTTTCTAGGGTAGGGATAAATGGATTATGAGTGTCGATGAAATCCTTATATACTCCCTCTCTTCCAATGAATAAGGCCTATTTGTCGAAAAGTTATACTATGTAAAGTTTGACAAAACTTTAAGAAATAACTATTAATAACTTCAATAGTATGTAGATATCATATAAGAATATATTTTATGATGTATCTAACGATACTGATTTTGTATTTTACATGTTAAAAATTTATTCCAAAAACTTGGTCAAATTTTACATAGTTTGCTTTTTCAAAAAAAAAATAGGCCTTATTCGTTGGAACTGATGTAGTATATATCTTTTGTCTTTTTCCCACAATATCATCGAACCACCTTTTTTTTCTCCTCTAAGCAAGCTACCGAAGCATCATAGAAAATGACTAGGTTGGGAACATGAATTGATTTAACATACCATACCTACTTTGTGAAATTTCCAGTTGAAATGACAATTCCAATTCCATGACAGCCAAACACGTTGTACATGGAATATCGATTGAATTCCACCTACCAACTGCCTGAAAGTTCCAGTTGAAATGACAGTTCCAATTCCGTAACAGCTAAATGTGATTATATGGGATTGAATTTCACGATTCTGGCAGGAATGGCTTCCAAACGGCCCTTACTTTTAATGCATGTTGACCTGATTTAAATTCACTTTGCTAGACAGAAATTTCTAAGCTTACAAATATAGTACCGCCCGCTAAATTGCTGAGATTTAGCTGAAGTTTATAAACCCTATGATGTAATTAAGTATATCATCATAGCTTGAACAAATTAAGTATACATTCAATGTAACTACATACTGTTGTCTCACCACCTGCAAAATTAATTAATCAGCCCGTGGATTCACCCAAACCCGGAGGCTTGTGCGGATGGAACCAGTGGTCGCTTGCATATTTCAATTTTCAAACTATGCACGTCAATTCAAATCCATAACGTATAGCTGACACAAAACAAACCTATCTCTTGGGCTACACTGACGGATAGATCACCAAATTGATCAATCTATCGCATGTAGAGTACAAAACTATTTCGATTGGTTAATATAATGACACTGAGTTTGCACACGTCATTCTTTTCAAACAAATAAAGAAACAACACCCATTGTGATTTCCGACAAGAAGATTTATCTCGTAAAAGGGTAAGTATGTATATTTACTGTGGGTAAGGATAAGATGGAGAGTGCAAGCGGCAGTGTACAAGCCACTTGGTGCATGATGTCAGGAAGATTCGGACAGTGCATCAATTTGGGTGCTGCCAATGGGGCCTCAGAACGTCACCATCATGTTTCTCAATTCGCTAATCCGCCTCGGTAAGTGTACTCCGAGCAGTGCTCGTATCGCATAGGGATTAATTACCGCAATAACTGTTACCCAACAGTTTTGACTTGTGAGTTTAATCTTTGTAATAAAAGAGATGCATCACGAGTGGACAGCATGCATGCATGGGTAGTGTACATGTGAGACCCATTTGTTTCTGGCTTGCTCTCTGCTATCGTCCGTCCGTTGTGCCGTCATCTTCCTTTCCGGCTCCCAAAGCTTTCCTTATGGTGGTGTCCGAAAGGGCCCAGATAAAGGAACAAGTTTAGACTGTCATCATAGCCCTTTCCTTGTCTCCAACCACATGCCTGGCAGATTTTCAGTAATATCCATTCACATGCATGGACAAACATATAGAGGTGTGGTGGTATGTTCTCTTTCGATGGAGTATTTCCTTCAGATGCTACGGAGTAGTTAATGAAAGGTAGCGCATGATGCTTGAAATCCACTATTGGTCAAGACAAAGAATTTGAATACGGATGCATGCACAAGCTGAGAAAGATATTTAATTCTAAAATGTGGGCCCACTAACGGTTAGGAACTTGGGATAGGAGGATCTTGTTGAAAATAAATGGTCTACTAAGGCCTGGGGTGTTTCTTAGCACGTTTTCATAGAAGTAATTAAAACCTAAGAAACAAGCATTGTTTTTTAGATGGTGTTTCTTAGCGGTGTTGTATTTAATGATTTTAGTCTCATGCATATGTGTGATTGGTCTAGCCAAGTTTTTTGCCTATGATACCGTGCAAGGGGTGTAGCTTAGCTAAGATACAACAACACAATCTTTCTTCATTAAATGACATGCCACATAGGCAAAGAACCTAGGATACTGCGCTAAGAAACACCCATTGTGAAAGGCCTAATGGACTGCAGCCGATGGAGAGCGACAGTCCAGTTCAGCGTGCTAGGTGCATGAGTGCATGGGGGTTTGCCCTATCTAGTCCCGGTCAGCTTGCATGATAACAACTTTCCCCTCTTACATTGTCTCCATCAATGAGCGAACAGTTCCCCAGCTCGATCCGTCCACTTCACTCTCTCTCACTCTTCGGTGTTTCTCGCTGCTGTTCTCCAGCTCTGAAATCGATTTCCCTGGCAGTGTTTATTCTAGCAGAACGGGTGAGGATCAGGATTTCTCGGTCTCTCTCCTGCTACTAACTCGAGTACAAGAGTAATATTGCTGCCTGTTCCAGGATCCATCAAGCATCAGCAATTGCAAAGATAACTAAATTCACACAAAATGAAAGGATTAATTGAGACTAAAAAATCAGATATACTGACAGCTATGCTGTCGGCGGAGGTTCCTGGAAGCTATGCCAATGGCTGGCGTTAGGGCCGTTGGCTTAGCTTCCATGGCGCCAGGCGTCCATCAAACCAGGCTCGCCAGCGCCATGTGACCGCGTCCCTAAGCTGATAGCTCCTTTATGCCAATGGGTCAGCTTAGCCAGAGATATGCCGATGGCCGGATGAGGCCGACGGTGGTTGTCGGCATATCTCTAGCCGACGGGTTTTCCCCATATTTGAATTCATATTCAAGTACGTGTAGACCGATCGATCCATACCTCCTGCCTGCCTCGTGAGCCAGCCAGCACAATCGGTGTATCCGTCCGTACCGAACGTGTACGTACTACATGCACGTCGCTAATGCATTTCTCGCCTCCGTCGTTCTGCCAACTTGTCGCCAAGCAGGCCCAGACATGCATGGGGGGCATAGGGTGCGCTCTGCGCTGGTCTATTTAATTTGGACGAGCACGAGCCCACGTTGGGCGGCCGGGCTCGCTCGTTTCCGTTTCGTCGACACAGGGTATACGCATACGTAGACGTAGGTGTGCACGTACAAAGCTTATGCCAAACTTTCAGCTTTTTTCTTCCGTAACTAGAAATTACTAATTGATTGCTGGTGGGCCGGCGGGGCACGCACGCACAGCCCGTGACCGTGAGTTATATCGCCGTATGCACACCCTAGGTAGTAGGTACACACATGACACATGCAAGAGACCCCTTCCTATCTCTAGCTACAACCTTGATTTGCTACCTTCCTAGTCACCAGATCATTGGTGACAATCAATCATCACCTAGACGCCTATGCTGGAGTAATTGCATAGTCTCTCTTGGTTCAAAGTACTCCCTCCGTTTCAAAATATAAGATCTTTTAGCTTTGTGAAAAAAAGTATCTAAACCCATTTTAGTGTGTAGGTTGACTCCAAACCTAGATGAACCTACATGCTAAAAGGGTCTAGATACACTCTTTTCACAAAACTAAAACATCTTATATCTTGAAACGGAGGGAGTAGATGTCTTTCTATGGTCGGGTTAATGAATTAGGAGTGTAGGTGAAATCCTTTCATATCCACATATGTTTCCTCACAATGTCATTGAACTACCATTTTTCCCCTCCTCTAAGAAAGCTATCCAAGCACCGGAGAAGCTGATTAGCTCTTTTATTAACATTGATTAATAAAGGTAAAAGGGTAGAAATATAATAACTGAAGTTGCTAGAAATGTATACAACCAACTACTATGAGAAAATATGGAGAGGCTAAAAGGAACTTTATTCTGAAATGGGCGAAGAAACATTTATAAATACATACTACTCGAAGGGGTGTTAAATGCTACTCCCTCCGACCCAAATTAGTTGACTTGGTTTTGTCTAGATTCAGATGTATCTAACAGAAAAACAAGTCTAGATATATTTGAATCTAGACAAATCTAAGTCAACTAATTTGGGTCAGAGGAAGTACTATAACGCTCACATAGATGATATTCTACGTGTTAACAAGCTGGACTATTTGTTCTGCTTTGCTAACGTTATCCCTCTCCAGTCATGCCCCTTTTCTATGGTGCCTATCGTCCAGACCTGGCCATCCAACCTCGTTTCTAGCGGTTCCCTCCGACACACTTGTCAATAGTCCAATTTCTATCACCCCACGGCAACCCTATTATTGACATATTTGTATCTACTGACTAGAAGCCAGAGACAAATTCACCTCAACTGGATTTGCCACACTTCTGCTAGCCAATACTAGTACACAATGACATGTTGTTGACCGTCCCTTAAACCTCACGCATCACTTGTTTTGAGCCCGACATTTTTTGAAGGATCAAAATGACACCTGGGGTTGGGGGGTTGAATAGCCGACTACGAATTTTAGCTAATTTGTTATTTTCGGGGATATTTGTGGATAAATAAAGTGGACCTAAAAAAACTAATTTAACGATCCTATATATGCTACGATACAACAAGTAAAGGCAAGGATAGAAATAATAGATAGTAGAGGAGATGAAGACACGATGATGTATCCCGAACTTCAAGTCCTTTAAGGGAGTATACTCTCTGTTGGAGAGGGTGTGTCAAACGAAGCCCACATGATCCCACAACCGGATCAAGCCTTGTTCTCCATGAGCTCTCCAAACCAAGTGATCTGATCCTTGAGTTCCTCACACTTAGCAGGATATCTTTCTACTAACAGGATATTGAGATGATAATCACACTTTTATAAAGTCCTTGATGGCAATCCACACACCGGATGCTCACAAGGCAATACCAACCGTTTAGGGTTCCCCCAAAACCCAAGGTTAACAAGACCAAGCTTAATTGAAGGTGGGGATTGAAATTTTTGTTAGAATGGAAGTGTAGATCTAAGGTTCCTTTTGTTTTCACTAATTTTTTTGGAAAGGATTGAGTGGAGTGAATGTGAGGAATCGAAGTTTGAAGCTTTGGAACAATAGAGCTTGATGGGATTTCTATTTCTTACCTTTCTCAAACTAGGAGAAAGGTATATATATATAGGCTCCATTAAATTGGCTGTTGGGAATAGGAGCTCTGGTCGCTTTGGAACAATGGAGCTTGATGGGATCTCAATTTATTACCTTTCCCGGGCTAGGAGAAAGGTATTTTATATCCTTCCACGAAAATGGTCGTCGGAAAGAAGAACTCTTAGCTCGGTCAGCAGAAAACCCGAATTGAAACCTGGAATTTGGACAATTCTGACCTTCCATCCAGGTACCAAACTAACGAGGCAATATGACTCAAGAAAACCTAGATTTAGGTCCAATATGGCATACATTTTGGGTTTGCAGATTCAGCACATTTGCAAGGATAGTTTCGCTCTTTTTAGGACGGTTTTCAGGGAAACCTTTGGAGCTTTTTGTTGGCTGACAAAATATTTGGAAATCAACAGCCAACTTAAAATAAGCTTGAACCCTTCTTAATAGTACGTCATCCTAGGACTCAAGAATCAAGAAGTGCAAAATAAACGATTTAAAATAAGACGTCATCTTCTCAAATTTCATTTCTATGTAGGGGTAAACCTTCATATTGCTTCCACCATGATTGGAATTATTTCCTGAATATAAACTTGTAAATACATTAGTTTCCTAATTCTATAGTCACTAACACCACATACTAACGTTTCTGACATGCACTTAACAGATAACCGTCAGTGGCAAATGTCAGTCAAAGATGGTTTGCTCGAGGGGTGCATGGTGGGAACCTATTGACCGCCATTGCTAGTACTACCCGTCTACAAAGTCGAATACTACTGGCAGGCGTTCATTATTATTACTGGGAGGACTACTGAGTACTGACATGACATGTCAGTTGTGCGATTTCTAAACTCCAGTTATAAAGCCATATGTATCCGAGTAAAGCCACTATGAGAGTTAGTGGCATGCTATTCTATACTTAGTCCATTATTTCTCCGGAAATATCATCTCACATCGATCAATATACACCAGTAATGCATACTTTTTAAATTTTGGTACTCCCTTCTCAAAAAGGATGTCGCAGATTTGTATGGATTCATATGTATGACATCCTTCTCTGAACGGAGGAAGTAATACAAATATTTCATGGATCTCGTTGATTTCTTAGAATCTTTCGAAATTCATTCAGAATTTGATCTTGAAATTTGTGTCAGATTAATGAATTTTGAATTAATTCAAATTTTGTTTGAATATGGCCCGGAGTTCTATGGTTACAAATGTTTTGCTACCTACCGAAATTTCGGATATATCCCTGAAATTCGGAACCGACCGAATAACATAGCAGTATGACTAGAGCAATACGGACATCAATCATCAAGTTGTCTCACCACCACCTGCGCGCTAGTTTAGCTAATCGGCCGATGGATTGTCCGAAATCCGGACGCATGTGTGGACGGAACAAATGGTCGCATGCCATTTCAATTTTCAAACCATGCGCGCCAATTCAAATCCCTAAACGTATACCTGACACAAACAAATCTATTATCTCCAGCTACACGGACGGGTAGATTTAATCTACCGCCACATTCATTAATCTACCGCCGGTACAGTACTAGTAGTACTATTTCGATTATTTAATTCACTGCCACTGAGTTTGCACGCAGCCTAGCTATTGTGGAAAACTGCACGCAGCGTCTTTTTTTGCCCTCAAGTGATGCGAACACTGGTTGTGATTTGCGACAAGAATGTACATACCCCCCGTACAATGAGGGAAAAAAAGGAAAATACATATATTTACTTGAGGGAAAGGATAAAGGAAGAAGAGCAGGGCAGGGCGAGAGCGTAGAGCCTGTGGGTGCATGTCAGGAAGATTCGGACAGTGCATCAATGTCAGTGCAGCCAATGGAGCCTCGAAATGTCGTCATCACGATTCTCTATCCACTAGTAATAATCCCCTCGGTAATGCGGAGTAGTTAAGCATCTGTCGGCCTGCATATGCTGCTCATACTATCGCATAGGGATTCATTACCGCAGTAACAATGGTCCACAAGGGAAGAGAAGAGGCAATAAATTACTGTAATTTACTTTTCTCTTTGAATAGGTTTAATCTTTGTAGTTTAACGACAGATGCATGACGAGTGGACCTGCATGGGGAGGTGTACATGTGAGACCCATTTGTTTCGGCTTGTTCTCTGGTATCGTCGTGGTCGTGCCGTCATCCTCCTGTCTTTAAATGTTACTCCCTCCGATCCAAATTAATTGACTTAAGATTATCTAGATTCGGATGTATCTAGTACTAAAACTTGTCTAGATACATCCGAATCTAGACAAATCTAAGTCAATTAATTTAGATCGGAGAGAGTATAAAAAGGTTAGAATGCCTTCGAGAAAGAAAAAAAAAGGTAATGGAGATGCAAATGCATTACGCATATGTAGATACCCTCCTTTCCGACTCCCAAAGCTCTTTATGGGGGTGTCCAAAAGGCCCCAAATAAAGGACCTAATTTGGACTATCATCATACCCTTTTCCTTGGAGTAATTAGCATAAAACCACCAAATTTATGCGAAATGTTCGAATAACCACCACTATTTGAAAAAATCGTAAAATATGACAACTATTTTGCAAATTTGTTGACATTCGTACTAAGACCGAATTGAGTGCCAATTGACACCGTTTCCAACAAATTGGACCCACCTGTCAGTGCCATTTTGCTGAGTTGGACCGAGTCCGACTTTACGCGCAAAATAACAAACCCGAACAAGGATGCATGCACAAGATGGAAGAGTATTAAATTTAGAAATCTGGACCATCGAGATCGAGGAGCATGCCAGGGTTAGCCATAGGAGGAATCGGGTTTTTTTTAAAAAAAAAATGGTATAGTAGTGCAGAGCAGCTGATGGAGTGCGACGGTCCAGTCCAGCCCAGGATGCTAGTAGGTGCGCTGTGTGAGGTGCCGCTGGGTTGCGAAGCGGCAACCCGCGAAAGTAAAATTTAGTTCAAGCTAGAAAAAATTTGATGGAATAATTTGAACTAGACTAACAAATTTTGCTTACGAAGCGGGCGGATCGGGTGCCGCTTCGCAACCCTAGGTGCCGGTATCCCTCTGAATCCCAATGAGTCTGCTCCCATGATACTCCAACTTTCCCCTGTTGCATGATAACAACATTCCCCAGCTGGATTCGTCCACTTCACTCCTATGCATGCACCATCCCCCGATGCATCACATAGCGCCAGCGGCTGCTGCTACAATCTCTCTCTCGCTCTCACTCTGTTCCCTCCACACCCCGGTGTGCGAGTCAGTACAAAGACACGTGTGATGTGAGCTCCAGCTCCATGGATGAGCAGCACTGCGTTCACGCGTCTCATGCCTATTCTGTGTATACTCCATGGATGTCTCATGCACGCGTGGGCGAACGGTAGAGATCTCGTCTAATTCTGTTCGATGGATCGGAGTGACGATCGAGGTGGACGATTCGGCCGGCACAGTCTTGTCAGTTCGGCTTCGGCCGAATGATCGACGCATCGTCGCGCCGTGCGTGCACGTGTGTGCTCCTGCATGCATGACTACGTCAAGAATGGACGTCGTCCCTAGAGACAAAGCATCGAAGCCTAATTTGATTCTCTGTACCCCGCGTGGCTGCACATTCAAATTCGTAATCCAAGTAGTACTTGGATCGATCGATCGATCGGTCGGTCGGTACCTCGACGCTCCAGCACAATCTATCCATCGCACGTGTTTCGCCTCCGTCGTTTTCGCCAGCTTGTTGCCAAGCAGGCCGACATGGGAGCAACCGAGCCACAGATACTGGCCTGCTTAGACGGGACCAGCTAGTACATACTCCAATCTATCCGCCGCATGCAATCTCATTCCCCCTTTTAATGCCTCACACAAATCATGCATGATTTACCGTCACTTACTGACTGCTGGCTGTGTCAGGCCCATTCAATCACCTCGATGTGCCTCTACCCTCTCTATCTAGTTCAACATACACAATACAAGCTGCGTATACATCCCTATACCTATAGTATTTTCTTAGTCCAAAAAATGGTAGAAAACAGGACATTAGTTCCGGTTCGTTTGGGCCTTTAGTCTCGGTTTCGCAACCGGACTAGAGCCCCCCTTAGTCCCGGTTCTGTTACGAACCAGGAATAAAGGCGCTCCATGTGGCCGTCGAGAGCGGGGGTGGAGGACCTTTAGTCCCAGTTCACACCACGAACCGGGACTAAAGGAGCTCTATCGTGGCAGAAAAACGCTCCAAAACTCTCCCGCGGCAACAGGTGGCTGTGGGGCAGAGTTTTGGGCGTTTTTCTGCCGCGACAGAGTTTTGGGTTGTTGTCTGCTACAGCAGGAGGGAGAGGTTTGGCGTAAGTGACATGCCGAGAGATAATATATACAACTACATAAATAAAGGAACCATTACAGAACATCGTCATGAATATAGAGATTGAAGTGACCTCTTTCTTTATCCTTGGTCGTACATATTATATACAGAACACCTTAATGCATATATACAATATAATTTATCCTAGGATTCCTAATGCATAAATATAAATTCCTGATGGTATTCTCTGGATGGATCTACGCCCTCCTTATTTAAGAATCCCGCCAATTCTTTTTGAATTGCTCGTACACGATTCTTTGGTATGAGACCGTTCCGCATCCGTTCGATCTAATTTAAAGAAAGGATCTTCAATATATATGAATGAAACTCAACACAATTGATGGTAATAAAAAAAGATTGTGAGCATTGTTTACGCACTGCAAGTTGTTGTGGAATTCTGCCCAGCTCACAGGCCGTCTGGCGAAATTACTCGCAAACGTAGTATTCACAAAAATTATTCCCGGCTTCCTTCCTCAAACACTTCACGAGAATAGAGTTTAATTAAAATAATAATCAAGCATGCTAAACAAGAATCAAAGAGATGTGCGATCCTAGCTATAGTACTACTTATTTCGATTTGTCGAAATATAAGCTCCTCTTTCCATTCACCCCTAGCAGTCTTGGTGAACTGTTTCCAAACTCTGCCCGCAAAGAAAATGAGTAAAGGAGTTATTAATTTTTTGATAGTAGGAAATGAACGAAAAATGCCGATATAGTGCGATAATGATTGAAAATATCTCTGGAGCATTTCAACCAGGTCTGCCCATATCTCAGGGTTTTTACGTTTCAAGTCCATGACCAGTATTATTCCTTTGGCAAGTTGAATGACTAGCAGAATAAAGTGGAACCTGCAGACGAATAACTCATCAGTTACACTTAACATCGAGTAAATCAAATCGAATATGTACAAGACAGTAACACTCACTCAGAATTGTAAGGAAATAATATTTTCATTTTGTTTTGTTGTTTCGGTAGAAACCTTATCAACTAATCCTCTATTTTATTGGCATTCTTCTTTATCGTATATTCATGAATGTTATTTGAATCAATGAACCCAAGGTCATAGATTCGTCCTATTTTGTATTCGAGAATCTTTATTCTGCATAATATCGTACCGAAGAATATAGTAAGAATAATTATACATGTAACAAACAAGCTGAGTTAGAGACTTAATTATATAAATAAATCACTTATCGACAATGACAACTGATGAGAGATTTATCGAGGTCATCTTGATTGAATTGTTGAAATAATTCCGTGAAGTCAACTGTTGCATGCATGACTACGTAAAGAATGGACGTCCCTAGAGACAGCATCGAAGCCTAATTTGATTCTATATCCCCTGGGTGCATTGTAGGGCGCTGCATATTCAAATTCGTAATCCAAGTACTTGGATCGATCGGTACCTCGACGCTCTAGCACGATCCATATCCATCGCATGTGTCGTTGTTGATGTCTTTCGCCTCCGGCGTTTTCGCCAACTTGTTGCTAAGCAGGCCGACATGGGAGCAACCGAGCGACGTACGGGCCTACTTGGACGGGACCAGCTACTAGTGCATGCTGCAGCTTACCACTCCAATCTATCCACGGCATGCACTCTGATTCTCCCTTTTAATGCGTCCTACACACAAATCATGCATGATTTACCGTCGCTTACTGACTGCCGGTTGTGTCAGGCCCATTCAATCACCTCGCTGTGCCTCTGTCCTCTGTATTTCACCATAAAGATTCCTACGAAACCGAATACAACCCAAACCTTAAGTAAAAACGATCATCCTTGTCTTACCCCGGAGCTTCCTCGCCAGGGCGCCGGAGCTCATCTCTCCAAGGACCCGATTGCGTTGTTCAGTAACCCGATTGCTTTTTATTTTGTATAGAAGGAGCTGCTTGATTTTTATTTTGTATAGAAGACCCGATTGCTTTTCATTTTTGTACTCAAGGATCTTTGTGTAAATTTTGGACATACTCACCATCTCTCACCACGTACAAGCTACCAAACAACTGACGCACTCAGAAATATCTCAACCACTACGAGCTACCAAACACGGCAAAAATCTAAGGCCAACTTAGCTAGGGTCAGCTTGTATGAAGCAAATAGCTATTCTCCGCGACCCGCGCTACCAAACATACCCTTAGTCAACAAGAACATAAAAAACGAAATGGTTTTGTTCTCTCTATTGGCTGTCATCATTTTCAATACAGCTTGGATTGGTTATTCACATGCTTAAGTAGTACTAATAAATGCAATACTAATTTGTCTGATTTTTTTAAAACTGTAGACTAAAACAGACGGAAAGAGTATATAATATTCAATTGTTTTTAAAAATTCTTGGTGGGCCATAACCCACCCGGCCCACCCCTAGGTACGCCACGTGTAGGCAAACGGTAGAAATCTCGTCTGATTCTGTTCGATCGAGTGACGAGGTTGGCGATTCGGCCGGCGCTGGCTGTTAGTTCGACCGAACCGAATGATGGACGCATCATCATGCCGTGCGTGCACGTGTGTGCTGCATGCATGAGCATGACTATACGTCAAGAACGGACGCCCCTAGCAGAGAGAAAGCATCGATTTAGCCTAATTTGATTCTCTGTCCCCTGCGTACATGCATTGTAGGGCGCTACATATTCAAATTCGTAATCCAAGTACTTGGATCGACCGCTCGACCGATACCTCCACGCTCCAGCACAATCCATCGCATGTGTCGTTGTCTCGTTGATGTGTTTCGCCTCCGTCGTTTTCGCCAACTTGTTGCTAAGCAGGCCGACATGGGAGCAACCGAGCCACATAGTATATACTGGCCTACTTGGACGGGACCAGCTACGTACTACTGCATGCTGTAGCTTACCGCTCCAATCTATCCATGGCATGCACTCTGATTCTGCCTTCTAATGCGTCCTACACACAAAGCTGACCAGTCCCCTTTCTGTTTTTGAAAAGCTGACTAGTCTCATATTCTTCACACTGCCCCTATAACCTGTCGGTTTTAAAAAGCAGACATGATTGGTCGGCTATTCAAAAGCCGATAAAGATTGATCAGCTATTCAATTGCCGACACCGTGCTAGAACTACAAAGTCTTTTAATTCGTGTATTATTCGTGAAAATTATTTAAAAAAAATTAGCTCTGTGTCAGGCCCATTCAAATCACCTCGCTGTGCCTCCGCCCTCTCTATCTCTCAACATATTACACAATACTACCTCTGTTTCAAAGCTTAAAACTTTTTTTTATCCAAAAGTTTACAATATAAAATTAGTATATCAATTGATACATCATGAAACATATTTTCACATAATATCTATATAACATCACAGTTCTTGATATTTTTTTAAAAGTTTGATCAAACCTTTCATAGTTTGACTTTTCAAACAATAAGCCTTAAGGTTTAAAAACGGATGTAGTACAAGCTGCATATACATCCCTATGCTATTTTTTTAAAATAATACGATTGATTTAATAAATTTCACGAATAATACACGAATTTGAGGTATTGCGAATCTAGCGCGGCGTCGGTCAGTACCTATCGGTATTTGAAATACCGACTAGACCTACCGGCATTTGAACTACGAACTGGGCTCATGATGACATGTGTGATTGGTATTTCAATTGCTGTTAGGTTGTGGTTGGCATTTCAAACACCGATAGGGTGTGGTCGGCATTTCAAATGCTGATAGGTTGTGGTCGGCATTTCAAACACCGACGCCGCGCTAGATTCGCAATTCCTCAAAATCGTGTATTATTTATGAAATTTGTTAAATAAATCGTATTTTTTAAAAAAAAAATAGCCATCCCTATAGTACCCTCTCTAGCTGCATATACTACATTTTATTCAAATCAAGGGAAAATCCCCCAGCTTTCAACAAACAAAGTCGCACAACAGTCGACTTTGTGAGTTTTACACAAACACATGTGGGAGCGAACACCTACCGCAGGATTCTAAAACGAAAAACCAACCTACTCCATCTCAAATTGAAGTTTAAACACACTAGAAAACATAAAGCAGAGTTCGCACCTAATATGTAAACTCACTAACAGGTAACGAGAAACCAAGATGGTGGAAACACTGGCCAGGGCTTTGAGGTTTGGACAACCGAGAAAGCATGAGTCTTCAATGTGTCTTCGCAGTCCCTTCATGTTGTTTATTTCCAAGTTCGACCATTTGTAAACGTGCCCATAAACGTGAAGTGTTTGAAATACGAGAAACAACATGAATCATATATGCATGAATAACATTCTTAAAACACGTCCCATTCCTAACCTTCCATAAAATCCACATAACACATGCTACCCGTATGCTATTAGAGCTTGCATACTTTTCTGTTTAAAAGATAATACCCAAGCACAAACATTCACCATACAATCAGGTACATTTTATAAATCAAAAGCACAAGCTATCACATCCCAAATGTACTCCCTCCATTCACAATTACCTCGCATCCTGTGCTTAGTCAAAGTCAAATTTTGTAAACTTTGACTATATATTTAGAAAAAATATCAACATTAACAATGTAAAAACTATTATATTAGAATTGTAATAAACCATATTTTCATATTATATGCATTTGGAATCATGGATGTTGATCTTTTTTCTTATATTGTTGGTCAAGCTTTGCAAAATTTGACTTTGACTAAACCCAGAACGCGAGGTAATTGTGAACGGAGGGAGTAGCTAGCAATAGAACAGTCAAAAAAATTCATAGTTTCTTTGCAATGAAAAAATTCACAATTCTCATCCCCAGTCCAACCCCTCTTAATTAAATTATGCTTACAAGAATATTGTCCTTAATTACTCTAAGGGGGACCTTAGCTAGCCAGAATTTTTGAAAGGAACATTTGCTTGATGTGTTTTCAGAGCCAAGTACATAGATTTAACAGAAAAATGTCCATTTTTTTCTCAAGATTTGCTGAGAATTTTTGAAAGGAACATTTGCTGCAGTTTCACCATAAAGATTCCTACAAAACCGAATACAACCCCAACCTTCAGTAAAAACATGAGAGACGGTAATATTCACACTAAATTTCAACAAATAAAATCTAGCAAAATGTTCCTTGAGAAGTTTATCTCCTATCTAGATATCTTCCTAAAAGAGAGTGCGTTCACCATTTCCAATAAGTTTCCTACAGAAACGATAAAACACTAGAAACATTCATCAGGCCCTGCCAAGAATGAGATTGATTATTCTTTTAAACACACTAAGAAAGAGAACAACCTTGCAAATACTTAGCTCTAACAAGATTTGCCAAATTCCTTCCGAGTTCTCTATTTTCCGCAACCATTTACGAAGTAGCAAGATCTACCACTCCCAAACCACCCATACTCTCAGGTTGTTGACAAAGAGAAGCCCAATTCACTAGGTGAATATACATGTGGTCCACTCGTTCTTTTATTTTTGTCTCTCACTCTCTACTCTCTAGGTAGCTTTACTGTCATGTGCATGCATGCCACACACGGAATGGGAAGGAGGCCAGAGGGAGTAGAAAAGGAAGAGAGGTAGTTATCTCAGAACGGAAGACCTACTTTTGCCTGGCCGATCGTGTCGTCTATCACGAGTCACGAGTCGCGCACGCGGTCAATCCACCCAAACTTTGAATATTTCGCGCGTAAAAATTGGGTCTCAGATTAATTGACTGATGGTGTGGGCCGGCGGGGCAGGCACGCACGGCCCGTGAGTAATGCCGTCATGAGTTATGGCCCTATCTATGCACCCTACGCACACATGCAAGACACACTTCCTATCTCAAGTACCTTGCAAGTCATCCTAGATCATAATTGGTGACAATCATCACCTACACGCCTAATTTAGCTGGAGTAATTGTTTACTCTCTGTTGGTTCAAAGTAGATGTCTTTCTAATTCTAGGGTCGAGGTAAATGGATTAGGCTAGTCATAGTGGAGAGTATCTTAGAGTAGTAACATGCATACGTTACTACTCTAAGTTTACTACTCCCTCCGTCCCGGTTTAAAGGACACAATTTGAAAACCATGCAATTCCAAAATATTTAGGAACAAAAGCATTTAGTTTCTATAATTAATCCGGCGGTGCTCTCCTCACCTCCCTCATACTCCTTTCCTCTCCCGTAACTGCTAGCTCTTCTCCTCATGCATGTCCTTCTCCACCAGTGCCAGGGGCGGAGCCAAGGGGGGCTAGCAGGGCTCAGACCCCCTAATGTTTGGCCCCCCTCAATACTTCTTTGTATGCGGTACTCTACTAAATGACATAGATCAGTCAATTGGGATTAGCACTAGGTCATTAGGCAAAGAAAAAAAGAAGCAAATTCATGTACTATGCGTAGAACAAACCCATCGGGCCAAGACCAGCCCATGCGATTAGTATTCCAATGTCAGACAACTGAGTTAGCTATTGTCTAGAGGCCTGTGATGAATGCAGTACGACTGAAGCTTGTAAGTCAACCATTCATCGATTTCTTGTTCGACTAATCCAACATCCACCAAACCTAGGGTATAGCGAACAACCGTCGTCCAGAATGGCTCAGACACGTCCTCGAACGTCGGCCACCGCGATGCGTGCGACGGCAGCGGCTGAGCCTCACATCCGCATGTGATTTTCGCCGCAGGCAATAGCAGTTGTAGATTGCCTCGTCTCCTTGTGGAATTTCATGACGCAAAGTTCAAACGATAGTCGAATTTATCTCATTTAGAAAAGGATCTAGAATATGAATTGATAGTATACAATAGTATATAGTGCTGCAAATAATTCAACGTTGTTGAGATTTTCTACTTGCTAGGAGGTAGCTTCTTGTTAACTCGATTTTTTTTAAATTGCGTGATTATTTCTTCGCCCCCCCTATACTAAAATCCTGGCTCCGCCCCTAACCAATCCATGCAATGGAAATATAGCACATATTTTAACTCTGCAATTAACTCGGGCTATTAATTAGGCACGTTTCTACAACAACCTTAATTAACATCCTCCTTTACACTCAAATCTAGCGCTGGTGGAGAGCCAAATTAGCCAATTAGAGGACACCTAGGGTCCAGAGAATTGCAAATTGTGTCCTTTAAACTGGGATGGAGGGAGTACCTTTATAGTGGAAAATAACATAGGTGTGGTATCATTCAAAGTCTCATTTATTGCAATGTAGAGTCATTTTGTCTTGAAATATGTGATGTTATGGTAACATAGCTAGTTACCACAAGACTCTCTCTCATCATTTAATTGCATTCCATGTCATCTAAATGCTTAGTTGGCAATACATGTAGGATTATGTTACTACCCAAGTTACTCCCACTATGACTAGTCTTAGGAGTGTTGCTAAAATCCTTACGTATATCCTATCTTGTCCTTAGAATTACCCTTTTCCCCTCTAAGAAAGTTATGCAAGCATTGGAGGAGGTAATTAGCTCTGTTTAGAACATTGATCCATGCAAAGCCTAAATAAAATAACTGAAGTTGGATTAGGAATGCGTTGAGAATATTTGGAGAGGCTAAAGGAAGTTTATTATGAAACTAAGAGAGGATATTTTTATATATACTACTCAGTGAGGTGTTAAATACTACACAACCAAGCTCACCAGGTGTTAAAACAAGGTCTCCGTCGAGCTTCCCCACCGTGGTGTTAGATTACATATGGAATTTAGGGGCATACGGACATTTCACAACTCAACACATCAAAAAATCCAATATCCAGAAGCCAAATAGAATGGAAGGTTCCAGATTCCATGTGCTTCTCCCCATCGCAGCTTCTCCCCACTGTTTTTCAAAAGCTAGGTACTCTAGAAGTAGAATCCCAAAAGAAGTCGGCCAATAGTATCTAATAGTTGGATGACACACCCAAATCCACCTCCAATAGGAACTCGTCCACCGGCCCTATGGGACTAACTCTTGCCGGTTAATAATGACTATAGTAACCAATGCTTCGAATTTTGAGAACAGGAAATTCTTGTACCTCACTAAAATATTGGAAGTTTGAAAACTCTTTCAGAATTCGATCTCAAATTACCCAACTTTTAATGCATGTTTCACCTAATTTAAATTTGGTTTGAAATTATTTTGAACCCGGTGCAGAAATTTAAGTTTGAAATATTCCAGCATCTGGTTAAATTGCAAAAAATTCGTTGAAATTTTAGAACCTGGTGTAGTAATTAAGTACATCATGTTGTCTCACCACCTGCAAGATGGATTCAAAGAAATCCTGGCGCATGTGCTGATGGAGAACCGGTGGTCGCATGCGTTTCAATTTTCAAACATTGCACGGCAATTCAAATCCCTAACGTATACCTGACACAAACAAATCTAGTATCATCTCGAGCTACACGGACGGGTAGATCTACCACATTGATTAATCTACCGCCGGTTCAGTACCAGTACTACTTCGATTACTTAATTCAGTGATATTGTCTGCATGCAGCCTATAGTTGGTGTAGTATTTCACAAATCAGCACGCACGTATTTTCTGTTGCTATGCAAACAGAAAGGACACAAGGCTCGTCGTGAATTGCAACTATATTTACTGTGGGAAAGGATAAGGAAGAAGAGCAGGGATGGGGTGTCTAGAGAAGTGGTCACGGCGGCAGTGTACAGCCAATGGGTGCATGTCAGGAAGATTCGTACAGAGCATCAATTTCAGTGCAGCCAATAGTTCCTCAAAACATCATCATCAGATTAATTGACTGATGGTGGGCCAGCGGGGAGTAATGCCGTCATGAGTTATGGCCCTATCTATGCACCCTACGCACACATGCAAGACACCCACTTCCTATCTCAAGTACTACACATTTCGAAATACACCTTGATTTGCTACCTTGCATGTCATCCTAGATCATAATTGGTGACAATCATCACCTACACGCCTAATTTAGCTTGAGTAATTGTTTACTCTCTCTTGGTTCAAAGAAGATGTCTTTCTAATTATAGGGTCGAGGTAAATGGGTTAGGAGTGTCGCTAAAATCCTTACATAGTATATCCTATCTTGTCCTTAGAATTACCCTTTTTTTCCTCTAAGAAAGTTATGCAAGCGTTGGAGGAGCTAATTAGCTCTATTTAGAACATTGATCCATGCAAAGCCTTAATAAAATAACTGAAGTTGGATTAGGAATGATTTCAGAATATTTGGAGAGGCTAAAGGAAGTTTATTATGGAACTAAGAGAGGGTATTTTTATATATAGTACTCGGCGAGGTGTTAAATACTACACAACCAAGCTCACCAGGTGTTAAAACAGGGTAGAGGAATTGTTATGTTTTGCTAACGCTCTCCTTCTCCAGCCAAGCCCCATTTATATGGAGCCTATTGTCAAGCCAACACCATGGGACCTCATTTCTGATGCTTGCCACCGGCAGATAAAATAGCCCTATTTTAGGCATGCCCATGTGGTACCCCCACTCTAGACATCTATATGGGGACTTCTTTTGGGCTTCCGGCTAGCTTCGCGGTCCACCACAACACAAGCCCAAAAGAAGGGTCCAGCTCCTGGTTTGCTTATTGCCATAGCAAATCTCAAATAACAAGTAAATTCAGAATCGGCCGGCGACCTGCTTCTGAGGAGATTCCCGAGCTTTTCCCGTTTGGGCCAAAATGCTATCCACAACTTCCACTATTGTTGCTTGGATTTACATCACATTGCCACCGCATTGAACATGGGAGAAGTAAAAAAGGCAAACTGTTATGACACTAGAGCCGCTCGCTCCCGTCTAGAGTACGAGACACACTCAGCTCGCTTGTGTTCAAATGGTTCAGTTACTGCTAGTGCTACTGTCCAAATAGTAGTACTGCAAATACGTGTGTTCAAATGGTAGTACTAATAACACTCTTTAGTTACTGCTATTATTAGTGTCATGTTTACCTACTGATACTACTTGTATTCAAATGGTTCAGTGTTTGGTAATTTGATTGCTACTGCTAATACTTATGTTCAAATGGGTGTGATGCGACAGAGAATTGCTGAAAGTATAGTTGCACGAGGAGTTATTGTTATGGTAACTAGCATACACATGGTATTATCATTTACTTGGATTACATATAGAATTTAGGGGCATTACAGACATTTCACAACTCAACACATCAAAAAAGCCAAATATCCAGAAGCCAAATAGAATGGAAGGTTCTAGATTCTATGTGCTTCTCCTCACCGTAGCTTCTCCCCGACGTTTTTCAAAACCTAGCTTCTCTAGAAGTAGAATCCCAATAGAAGTCGGCCTATAGTATCTAATAGTTGGATGACACACCCAAATTCACCTCCAATAGATTTTGCCACAGTTCTGCTCGTCCACCGGCCCTATGGGACCAACTCATGCCGGTCAATAATTACTATAGTAACCAATGCTTAGAATTTTGAGAACAGGAAATTCTTGTACCTCACTAAAATATTGGAAGTTCGAAAACTCTTTCAGAAATCGATCTCAAATTACCCAACCTTTAATGCATGTTTCACCTAATTTAAATTTGGTTTGAACCCTGTGCAGAAATTTAAGCTTGCAAATATTCCAGCATCTGGTTAATTAAATTGCAAAATTTTCGTTGAAATTTTAAAACCTTGTGTAGTAATTAAGTAGTACATCCTGTTGTCTCACCACCTGCAATATGGATTCACAGAAATCCTGGCGCATGTGCTGATGGAACCAGTTGTCGCATGCGTTTCAATTTTCAAACATTGCACGGCAATTCAAATCCCTAACGTATACCTGACACAAACAAATCTATCATCTGCAGCTACACGGACGGGTAGATCTACCACATTGATTAATCTACCGCCGGTTCAGTACCAGTACTACTTCGATTAGTTAATGCAGTGATACTGTACTGTTTGCATGCAGCCTAGCTAGTAGTAGTAGTAGTATTTCACAGATCAGCAGGCAAAAAAAAAAAAAAAAAAAGCTCGTTGTGATTTGCCGTTTGCGGCAAGAATATTTATTTCGTACAAGTAGAAAAAATGGTAAATATCTATATTTACTGTGGGAAAGGATAAGGAAGAAGAGCAGGGATGGGAGTGTCTAGAGAAGTGGTCACGGCGGCAGCATACAGCCAATGGGTGCATGCAAGGAAGATTCGTACAGTGCATCAATTTCAGTGCAGCCAATGGGGCATGAAAACGTCATCGTGATTCTCTATCCACTAATAATCCCCTCGGTAATGTGGAGTAGTTAAGCAACTGTCGGCCTGCAAATGCTGCTCGATCGTATCGCATAGGGAGTAATTACCACAAGGAAAGAGGCAATAAATTACTGTACTCGACATTAGGGTATAGTTTACTTTTCTGTTTGAATAAGATGGAGTACAACTGTAATCTGTAATGAGAGATGCATGACGAGTGGACAGCATGTATGCATGGAAGTGCATGGGGAAGTGTACATGTGAGACCCATTTGTTCTCTGGTATCGTCGTGCCGTCATCTTCGTCTGTCCTCAAAATAAAAGTTTTAAAAGTTAGAAATTTAAAATGCCTTCAAGAAAGAAAAAAGTGATGGAAGTGCAAAATGCATTACGCGTACGTACATAGATACCCTCCTTTCCGACTCCCAAAGCTCTCGACATAGGGGTGTGTCCAAAAGGCCCCAGATAAAGGACCAAATTTGGACTATCATAATACCCCTTTCCTTGTCTCCAAGTGCAAGCTGAATGCCATCTTTATTCCCTCATTCTCGGTTTATTAGACTTAGTAGAAATGACACTGTGATTTACATGATTAAAGATTGGGTGCATGTCAATCTCTAGAATTGGTGGGAGCGTTTTAGGAGACTAGCTATTGGTTGCATAATGTAGTCGGTATTAATTAGTGCGCGTTCTCGACGCCTCCGCCACCATCCGCGCACGCCTCTCCGCCGCCGACCCCCGCCGCCGAGGCGGCCTCCTGGGATGTGAGGTCTGTGGCCCGAGTCTCGCCACCATACACGCCTTACACACTAACCAGACACCGCTCGACAATGATGCTAACTCCAACGCCAGCCATTGCTAATGCAGTTGCCACAAATGCAAGCCTACTATTGGGAAGGGAGAAGTCATGCAGGCATTGCAGCAGATCTCCACATCGTAGCTCTGCTCGCCTGTAGGTTGTCGTCGAGCTTCCCGACCGTGGTCAAGCTGTCGCCGCTGCTAGGGAGACTAATACTAGGGTTTACTGGTTGCGCCAGATGGAAGTTAGGGAGACTATGTGTGGTTTTTGTCGCCGACTGTCGTCAGATTGATGACAAGTACGCCATGAGGGGGTCCTCGAGGCGTGCGGAATAGAGGGGTGTGAGACGTACGGTGTTCCGGGACGGTGAGCACACAAGTTTACCCAGGTTCGAATCCGCCGGCTTTGGACGGATCCTACTCCTGCTAGCAATCCAGTAATACGGCAGAGCCGGAATATGGGTTACAAGGGTTTCACCTGTGCGAGTTAAGATTGTAGACTATTGAGGTGTGCCCTAAAGGCTCTTCCTAGGACGGCTTATATAGATATCCGGCCTAGGGTTTACACGAGAGATCTATCCGGCTAGGACTAAGAGTTGGTTACAGAGTACATCTTGAACTACAAGTAACATTATGGGCCTAAGTCGGTAAGTCTTCTGGGCCTTCCCGTAGCCAGATTGGACTCCGTCTTTCTCCCTGACTGGGCCGCCCGTGAAGCAAAGCTCTAACCCGAAGTGGGCCATCCTGATCAGTGAGGAACTGTGAGGATACCCGGAAAGTATATCCCCAACAGCAGCCCCCGGAGGCCTCCAAGATCCAAAGTCGGATTTATCATCGTCTAGCTTGATCTTCGGCTTGCAGAATTTTGAAGGGTTCCTGAAACTTCACAACAAAAAATATGATCCAGGTCTTCAAAATAAGTCGGACCTATCAACAGGTTACTCGGATTTCCCAGCTTGATGTCAAACTAAGCCGGAACTTGGTTCCCAACGCCACCTGACACAAGTCATGGTCAAGTCACGTCATATGACAGGCATTCCGTCAGCACGACCGTTGGTGGGTCCGCGGTTCGCGGAACCGAGGCGCCGTTTCAATGCGTGCGTGGAGATCGAGGCGACATAATCATCGCGTGGGTCCTTCCCAATTCTTTCCACGACGCGTGGCGGTTACACTGTAGCATTTGCACGAATCTTGGCGCAGTTAGGTGGATATAAGGGGTTAGGATTTTCTCCTTCTCCTTCCACCAGTCCTTTGCCTTTTCCTCTCCTCCCCATCTCCCTGCGCGCACAGAGCTCCCCCGTTCCTCCCCCACAGAACTCCCAGCGCCGCCCCTTTTAGGGCAACTGCTCGTCGGAGAAATGGCTTCATCTTCTTCCTCCGGCTTGGCGGCAGCGGCGGCGGTGGCGGAGAAAGAGAGCTTTCGCGGGCTCTAGATTCCCTGTGCGCTCAACAAGGAGGGCCTCAAGAACGTGGAGAAGGAGGGGCTTCTTGCCGCCGGCGACTGGCGGAGCGGCTTTGAGGAAACCGTCCCCAACCCGCGCGACGGCGAGCGGGTCCACTTCGGCACCCACCTCGACAGAGATTCCTCGTTTCCTCCCTCGGAGTTCTTCTCCGAGGTGATTGATCATTACGGAGTTCAACTCCATCATCTTCCTCCCAACTCTCTCTTAGAGATGAGCGTGTACGCTTCGTTGTGTGAGGGCTTTCTCGGCATTAGGCCGAGTTTGACTCTTTTCCGGTACTATTTTCATGTCCAGAGAAACTCCATTACCGCCGGTGTTCCTTATATCACCGACACTATTAGTTTTTCGCTTAGAGCGAGCGCGCGTATCCCAAAATTCTAGCTAATGACTCGGTCAAACAATGGCCAGCCACGTTTTTCTATCATAGGGATATTCCGGCTCCCGGCAAAGCCACTGCTTTGCCGGATTTTGTTGACGGAGCTGCCACGGCCCAACCTTCTTGGGACGAGGCTGCTCCGGCTCTCACCGATGATCTGATCCTCGCTAAGAGGCGGATCGAATACTTGATTAAACACAAAGGACTGAAGGGATCCGACTTGGTGCTAGGTCTCATGTCGGATCCAGCCCCTTTAGTACCATGGGACCCGACTAATGCACTCCATCACGTCGTCCAAAAAAGACACCCTCCGCATCAGCCCCAAAGCCTACACCACACAGGGCTACATAAGCCAAGTCAAGTGGCTGATTAGGAAGCGAATCGAAAGGAGAATCCCGGAGGTTTCTCTGGATATGCACACTGCGGACAACCCCGTAGTGCTGGTAACCTTCCATCAGTACACCTTTTTATGTGTTTCAATATTTGAGCTATAATGCAATGCTGATATGTTTCCTTCTTTTCAGCTTGCTGACCTCCCCGAGTCGAAACTTGCTCCGCTCGAAGGATATCCTCTGGAGTCCTCTCAGGAGGTAGAAGTGGTCCCATTGCCAGATCTTGCGCTCAAGAAGCGCAAAGCTCCGATAGTGGCTGTTGGCACAAAGGAGGTGCATGTCGTGAAGAGGTAACTTTCAGTCACAACTTCCGCCTTTGTACTTTACTCAAATTTCTTTCCAAGATGTAACGTTTTCGACTTTACTACATTCTCAGAGCAAAACCGCTCATCAAGGGCAAGGGGAAGGGAACTTCTTCGAAGCCCTTGCGACAGACGAAGCTCACCATAGCTTCCTCCGCCGTGGCTCCTCCGAATCCTGTCCCTCAACCTTTTGCAACGCCAGCGACCATTCCTTCCCCGGTCGTTGCAGAAGATCCGGCTCCTTCAACAGAGCCCGCGATCCTTGAATCGCAACTGACGTCACCATGGGTGAGTCAGATATAGATAAGGGTGAACCATCTTTGGGTAATGATCCCTCGGCAGAAACCTTCGCCGAAAACCTTATCAGCAATCCGAGACTTGCCAAGTTTGGCCTGTCTCGGAAATCTGCTGAAGAAATCCAGCGGCTCACCAGGCAATGCCTGGAGAAAAGTACTTTATCTGCCGAAGAAGAAGCACAAGAAGCAGAGGACGTCAAGTTCTCCGACCTTCTCGCCCAAGTGCGCCTTCACGACGAGAAGATTAGGACTGGTGAGCTCCCAACAGCCCCAGTGATTCCTCTGACTCTCGCCGAAAAGGTGGCCGCTGAAGTGAACGCGGGTTTGGATAAACTCACCCGCGAACAATATGTAAGTCGGAATTCCAACTCCTGTTTTTCTATTGTTTTTTATCATATCCTCTAGCCCCCAAGCATGATGTAGGATATATAATCCGGGTTTATGCTTCATTAGGCTCGTGCTGATATTAGCAAAAAATATTAGCCCGAGTCTTAAGTAGCTTTCTGACTTTGGGTATTCTGACTTACAGAAAGTATGTTCCTATAACCAGGATTTATTGAGAAATGTCTGCGATAAGCGGAGAGAGATCAAAGCTCTCCGTCTTAAAAATGCTGAACTTAAAGTTGCCAAGGATGAGGCCGAAGGTGAACATTCTGAGACTCAAACCTTGTCTTTGTTATTTTCAATGTCGAATTTTTCTGAACTGTTGTTCTTTTTAACTTACAGCGCTGGTGAAACAATCATGCGCCATGATCGAAGAGGCCGAGAACCTTAAGACCTTGGTGGTGGAGAACAAGGAGCTTCGCCAAGAGCTGGACCAGCTCAAGGCAAACCATGAAAAGAGCATAGCTCAAGTCCTTGAATCCTCCTCCATGGCTACTGAAGAGCGTGATCGCAAGATCGCTGCTCAAGATAAAATAATCTCGGACGTCAAGAATGAGCTTAGCAGAGAGAGGGATCTTTCCCAGGCGCTCCGGGCTGAACTCCAGAGTCTCCGGGAGGAGAAGACCAAAATTGACGACATCATTTTCGGTACGTTCCATCTGTCTGACTTATCTTTTTCTTCAACTTTCTTCAATGTCGGATTTTTCTAAACTTGTTTTGTATATAGGTCCTCTGAGCTTGACGAACTCTCTTTCCTCCGAGCCCCGCACCCACCGGCTTACCCAGGTCGGTGACCTGCTTCATGACTTCCGCCAATCCCTTGAGGACATCGGCGAAGCTCTCAAGATTCCGGACATGCACAGCATGTCGGATTTTCAGGTGCGGGACAAGGCAAAGGAGATGCCGCAACTTGTTCGGGACTGGAACATGTCCTACGCGCGGACTGCGGCGCAGAACGCTCTCACCATGGTCATGAGCCACCATGGAAACATGGAGATATGGCAAGTGACCAGAGGGTACTGCAAAGTAGATGAGGACGTCCAGGAGCAGGGCCTTCAAGCCGTCATGCACTCCTCCGCCGGATATGGGTGTCACGTGGCTGATCTGACCAGCTACGAGACCCCTTTTTTCACCCGCGTGGATACTCCGCCTCCTCCTCCAGAAGAATCCGCAGAAGTTTCCGAAGATGAACGCACCACCTCGGATGCGGACATCTCGGAACGATACCAAGGTGGCGTAACCAGCGAGCCGACAGCTCCTTCATCTCCTCCTGCATCATAGATCAGAAATTTTTGTATTATTCCGGAAAAACATGATGCGTCTGTAAATATGCAGTACTTTTAACTTTGCTAGTGCTAAGCTTTTGATCTATTTAGCACTTTTTGGCTTTGAGTTTTTTTTTATGTGCCTGAAATGTTTGCACAAGCACTTGTATTTTTTCGTCTACACTTATCGTTTATCTGGCTTTCCGCCTCGTCCCTTTCGTGAGCCGGGCTAACCTTCCGTCGGAAACTTTGCCGAGCAACGGAGCTCAATTGCTAAACCAGTTTAAACTCGGAAACAAAGCCGGCTTCCAGTACCAACAATTCACTACTCGGAAAATGCCTGCATCCAGCAATCAGACAAATAACCAAAGTAAAGACTAGAAAAAAATTTAGAGTTATACCCGAGGGTAGCAGTTTTTAGCATCGGAAATCTGAACCAGAACGAACATGAGCATAAAGTACTTTCAAGCATTCTGAGATTTTCGATTATGACATGATCATTCGGAAATAAGATGGTAAAAACTTCTCAGAAAAACTTGAGGCAACCAAAAAAATTATTTCTCAGAGAATATGTACATATGTATAATTACAAAGAAGGATAAACTAAGATTAAAAGGGACGTAGCTGAGCAATATTCCACGGTCTGTCTAACTCATCCGGATTTGTACTGCCTCCATCTCCCTTTCTCTTCTGAGTAGAAGGTCTTTCTTTGACTGGCCTCATGTCAGTTAAGTAGTACGATCCATTGTGCAATAACTAACTAAAAAAGGCACTTCCCATACTGGGAAAAGTTTGTGTTTTCTTTATTGCACAAGCCAGAGAACCAAATCACCTTTATTGAAAGACCTATTTCGGACTCTCTGGCTATGATAATTGCGTAACTTCTGCTGATAGGCTATAGATCTCATTTCAGCAACGACGGGAACTTCTTCGACTAAGTCGAGATCATTTTGTCGAGAAATATCGGCATCCTCTTCGATATACGCGGCTACTCTAGGAGAAGTATGAATCAAATCACTAGGAAAAACTGCTTCTGCGCCATAGACCAAGAAGAAAGGTGTGTATCCTGTCGACCTGTTTGGAGTTGTTCGTAAACTCCAAATTACAGAGGGTAATTCCTCTGCCCAAGCCCCCGCAACACGTCGTAGTGGTGCTCCGAGTCTCGGTTTTAGGCCTTGTAGAATTAAACCATTTGCTCTTTCGACTTGTCCGTTAGCCTGTGGATGTGCGACTGACGCAATGTCAAGCCGGATATTTTGCTCGTTGCAGAATTCAGCCAATTCTCCCATAGAAAAGTTACTCCCGTTGTCCATGATAATGCTATGCGGATAACCATACCGGATTATAACATCCTCGACAAATCTTTTGGCTGTTGCTCCATCACAACTAGTGACAGGTTTAGCCTCAATCCATTTAGTGAATTTATCCACCATCACTAAGAGGTGAGTAAATCCACTTGGAGCTCGTTTCAATGGTCCTACCATATCAAGCCTCTAGACCGCAAAGGGCCATGTTGTAGGTATTGTTCGCAGCTGATCAGCCGGAACATGAGCTTGCTTGGCGTACTTTTAGTAGCCTTTGCACGTCTTGACTAATCGTTCGGCATCTGCCTGAGCTGTAAGCCAGAAAAATCCGTGCCTAAAAGCTTTTGTCACTAAAGATTTGGCTGCAGCGTGGTGACCGCACTCGTCTTCGTGGACTTCTCTTAAGATTTCCACTCCTTCTTCCGGAGATACACAACGCTGAAAACCCCCAGAAACACTCCGTTTATGGAGCTCACCTTTAACAATAATATAGGATTTTGCTCGTCGGATAATCTGCCGGCTCAGCACCTCGTCTTCGGGTAATTTGCCATCTACCAAATAATCGAGGTAGGGTTGAGTCCAGCTGGGAATTACAGCCAGGACTGCTATCAAAGATGAGTCGGATTTGGTCGGATATTCCTCATCTACTCCCTTTATTGAGGAAACTTTGAGGTGCTCTAAAAAAGCGCCATCCGGGACCTCTTTCCGCGCAGAACCTATCCGAGATAGTGCGTCTGCTTCCTCATTTTCTGCTCGAGGGATGTGTTGAACTTCAAACCCTTCGAACGATCTAGATAGATCATCCACAACAGCTTTATATGTTGCCATGTGTTTATTTGCGTTACAAATAACCGACACTTGCTGAGCAACAAGATCCGAATCTCCGTAACACATCAAACGTTGGATGCCAATATCCTTAGCAATCCGAATTCCATGCAGGAGTGCTTCATACTCGGCAATATTGTTTGTCGCTGTGAAGTGTATCTGTAACACGTAGAAAAGTTTATCTCCTTGGGGTGATTTGAGCACCACGCCAGCCCCCGAGCCCCCTCGAGCCTTAGACCCATCGAAAAAGAGGGTCCAATATTCTGACTCAGGAAGGATCATGTTCTCCTTCATCTCTGTCCAATCAGCGACAAAGTCAGCAAGGATCTGGGATTTGATTGCTGTCCGAGGTTTGTACTCAATATCGAAAGTTGAAAGCTCTATGCCCCATTTGGCGACGCGTCCTATGGCGTCACTGTTGTTGATTATATCTCTCATGGGAGCTGTGCTCACCATGGTAATTGGATGCTCCTGAAAATAGTGTCGTAACTTACGAGATGCTAGAAAAACACCGTAAGCCAACTTTTGATAGTGCGGATACCGCTGTTTTGATTCTCTCGGGACCTTGCTGACAAAGTAAGTCGGACGCTGCACCGGGTGTTCCTGATTTTCCTCTGGTCTCTCCACCACCATGACGATACTAACGACCTTATTTGTCGCAGCAAGATAGAGCAACATCGGTTCCTTAGGTTCCGGTGCTGCAAGGATAGGAGCAGATGAGAGTACTTTCTTCAGATCTTGTAGTGCAGCTTCAGCTTCGCAGTCCAAACAAAATCCTTGGTCTTTTTCAGGAGTTTGTATAATGGTGCGGCTCTTTCACCAAGCGGGCTTACAAATCGACTGACCGCAGCGATGCAACCAGTTAGTCTTTGTACGTCTTTCAGGCGAGTTGGCCTGGAAATATTGAGTATAGCCTTGATTTTGTCTCGGTTCACCTCTATGCCTCTTTGAGACACGATAAAATCTAACAATTTTCCGACTGGTATTCCAACGAAGCATTTCTTTGGGTTAAGCATGATGTTATATTTTCGTAGATTGGCAAATGTTTCCTCTAAGTCGGAAATCAGCGTTTCCTTCTTTTTGGACATTACCGCGATATCATCCACGTATGCATGTACATTGCGTCTGAGTTGGTCATGGAGGCAACGCTGCATCGTGTGCTGGTACGTAGCTCCTGCGTTCTTCAGCCCAAAAGGCATCGTAACAAAACAGAAGGTTCCGAAAGGGGTTATGAATGAAGTTTTGACTTTGTCAGATTCCTTCATCTGAATTTCGTGATAACCAGAATATGCATCGAGAAAACAGAGGAGTTCCGAGCCTGCTGTAGAATCGATAACTTGATCAATTCTAGGCAGAGCAAACGGATCTTTTGGACAAGCCTTGTTCAAGGCAGTATAATCAACACACATCCTTAAATTAGTGGTGTCCTTTTTAGAGACCATTACAGGATTGGCCGACCACTCAGTGTGGATGACCTCTTCTATGAATCCGGCTAACTCGAGCCGCGCTAGTTCCTTAGCTATTGCCTTACGCTTTTCGTCGCCAAACCGTCGTAAGGACTGTTTGACGGGTTTAGCGTTCGGGTTTACATTTAGAGAGTGCTCGGCAAGTTCCCTAGGTACTCCGGTCATGTCAGATGGCTGCCATGCGAAGATATCTTGATTTGCTTGGAGGAACTTGATGAGCGCGCTTTCCTATGCGCTACCTAGGCCTACGCCTATCTGGGTCACCTTGGAGGGGTTATCATCCTTCAACGGTGCTTTCTTCGTCTCTTCTGATGCCTTGAACTCCGGATTTGGCTTTGTCACCTCCTTCTTCATTGCGGGCATCTCGGACGGATCTATGCTCTTCTTGATCTCCTGGTACTCCTGGGTGTGCAGCACGGCTTCGGCAAAGGCGGTATTTCCATCCTCGCACTTTCGCGCTTTCTTCGGTTCTCCCCTGATGGTGATCACGCAGTTGAGACCTAGAATTTTCATCATATTGTAAATGTAACACGGACGAGCCATAAAAGCCCAGTAAGCCGGACGTCCGAATATAGCGTGGTATGCGCTCTTGAACGGGACCACTTCGAAGGAAAGTGCTTCCGTCCGATAGTTCTTTGGAGTTCCAAAGGTAACATCTAAAGTAATCTCTCCCAGGGAATTAGCTTGTCTTCCTGGGACAACTCCGTGAAATATCACAGAGCTATGGTTCAGCTGGGTTTCCGAGATCTTCATCCGGCGTAGCGTTTCGACATAGAGAATATTGATGCTGCTACCACCGTCCATGAGAGTCTTGGAGAAACCATAACCACCAATAAGTGGGTTAACGATTAAGGTGTATTTTCCTCGCCTGTGTAACTTAGGCGGATGATCAACGCGGTCAAATGTGATTGCCACTTCTGACCAGTCCAGATATTAGGGGACAGCCGGAACTGTTGCATTGAGCTCGTGGAGAACTACTTTCTTGACCTTCGCTAGTTGAGATCCGAGGAAAGTGACGTAAGTGTCCTTTTTGGTGAGAAAAGTCTTCTTCCCTTCCGGCTTGGGATTTGAAGCATCAGCTTTCTCCATGTCGGAATCTTCCTTGGTCTTCTTGTCCTTTTCGGGATTTTTCTTTCCCTTCTTCCGCTTAGCTTTGTAGCCCACGGTGTCATCTCTTTTGATGTCGTCATTGAAACGACATTCAGCATTGGTGTGGGACGAGCCCCCATTGGCGTCTAGGGGATGCACACATGGGTTATTGGCAATATCGGCCCAAGAGTGGGTTTTGCCTGGTTGCTGTTCTCCTCTACCTTGGACCCTTGAAGTCCCACGGCCATGCCCGCGGCCTCCGCCACGTCCTCCTCGTCCTCCAGACCCAGAAACAGTAGTAACTACCGCCATTTCCGTGTTGGGTTTTTCTTCCGAGGTATTTTTGCGCTTCTGAGCTTGTTGCTTTGGTTGTCTTGCCGACTGAGGCACAGCTAGGACGTTGAGCAATCCCTCTGCATCGTCGTCAGCATCTGCATACTTGCTCGCTGTTTCTATCATCTCTCCCAAATCAGTGACCTTGTCACACTTCAAGTGGTGACGTAGTAGACCAATTGGGAGCCCTGCGATGAAAGCTTCAATCACGGTTTGATCGTTTACTCCTTCACAAGAGTTCTTGGTGTCGATCCATTGTCCGAGGTAATCCCGGCAAGTTTCTTCGGCTTTCTGGGTGCAACGCTGTAGGTCTCTGACCGAACAGGGCCTCCGATATGTGCCTTCGAAATTCCGAAAGAACGCACTTTGCATGTCATACCAGTTATGGATGGTGTTCTCTGGAAGTTCATTGAGCCATGATCGCGTCGTCTTCCGCAACATAAGTGGGAGATATCGGGTTGCGACCAGGCTGTTTCCGCCTTTGGCGATGCAACAAGCTTGGAAAAAATCCTGAAGCTAAGTATCTGGCCGAGCGATGCCATCGTAGGCTTGGATGTGCCTTGAGATAGCAAATCCTTCCGAGAATCTTGTAGCTCTGATGCGTGGTCCGAAGCACTTCGGGCCCATGTAGATATCATCGTTTTCATAGCGTCGCACTTCTATGTTGCAATTGATCCTGTGCCTTGCGTCGTTCGGGGATAGAGATCGTCCCGAATGCCGGCTGTGGCTGCGGTGCCTTGGAGCCGGACTTCCGCTTCTGCCGCCACCTCCTCCACCTCGTCGTCCTCCTTGCCCTCCTTGGGAGCCGTTGTGATGACTGCTTGGTGGAGAGGGTGGGGCAGCTGAATTGTTTTCGGCTGATCGCCGGCCTCCGTCCGGAGCATCATTATTCCGGTTCCGGGGAGGATCTTGACTACGACGAGCCCCCTGCCGGCTTGTCCCAGCATGGTTTCCGTCGTTCCGTCGTCCGTCGTTCCCACCATGGTGAGGCTCAGCCGGACGGCTTGCATGTCTAGGAGGTGGTATTCTTTGGCGATCCTCCTCCCGATGTTTCTCTTTATCTTCTCCCCTTCGATGGTTAGACTCTTGTCGGGGAGGGTTCCTCGGATTCAGTGCAGCAATGGCATCTTTTTCGGCCGCTGGAGCGACGTTGCTCCAGTTACGCGTAGTTCTATAATGTTGTCCTGACGATTGGGTTCTTGAATAATTGTCTTCCCGGCGTTCGGGGCGATGATACTGCTCCCGGACGTGATGGGGTCATACGTCAGCCCATGCCGGATCTGTGCGACATTGGTCGGAATCCGAGACCAGTTTTTGACTTCCGGACAAGGCGACCTTTTGCTGCTCCAGTCCCTTGTTGAGTAGTTTGATACCCAAACGGATCTCCTCCGGTCCTGGATTAGCCGATAGAATTTCTCGGGCCGCCACGGTATTCTGTACTGGGGTTGGGTATACCCAATCTCCTTTGCTCTCTTTTCGTGGCTTCCCCATCTCATCTCCAAAAAGGACGGCACGGACATGTGGGAATTGGTCGTCATCGGTGTGACGCTTCCATGTCTTCTGATGCAACCGAGACATGTAGTCCTTAGTTGCCATGCGTTTCTTCTCCACCTCGATGTTTTTGGCTTCATCGAGGAGTTGTTGACGACGCGCTTCTAGGGCTTGGGCCCTTTCGTCCAGCTCTTGAGTAGTAAGTTCTGCAGCTGTAGGGATAGTGTGGTTAATGCAGCATCGATGAGTTTATGCGCACCTTCGGTGATCACGTGTCCATCCACCGATTCTTATTTTTTCAGCTCTTCTGGGATAAGTGCTCCATCCGAGTCTTCTTCGTATTCCTCGGCAATCACCTCCTCTGTCAGAGGGTCTTTTGCCGGGGTTTTGTTCTTCTTCTTCGCAGCGCCGGTAGCAAAGACGACTTTGGGTCTGTTTCCCGAAGTCAAGCTCTGATCGGTACTTTCGGACATCTGGACCTCAGGATTATCTCCGACGTCCATGTCATCCTGCACTTTGGGAGAGTGTTCCCCGGATCCTTCATCCATGGCTTCTCCTTCCTCTCCAGCTTTGGAGTTATACTCCTCTTCATATTCCGCGGAGAACTTTCGGAAATCCGCTGACGTCATCGATTCATCCGAGGATGCGGGTACGTCGGTGTTTGTTCCAATTGCCTCTAGCACAGAGTCGGTGTTTTCTCCAGCATCGGCAGAGCCAGATCCGGATCCCACGTATCCGATGAAGTGCGACGCGTGCTTCCTGAGGTACCTGCGGCCTTCGCGATTAGCCATGTCGAAACTCTTAATGGTCTCGAGGATTGCATCCGCGCTTTTGCCTTGCAGTATCATGCGTCTGAGTGTATACCTCAGGAAAGGCCTGTCTCTCATGGCGTCATCGGAGCCGGAATCAGTGTCGTTGTTATGCTCCTCCTGGATTTCGACTTCCACAGGTGGATCGATCTGGGATCCGGCTTCTCCAGGGAGATCCACTCTAGATTCGACTTGGACTGCTAGGTCTTCTTCAGGCTCAGATTTCTCCACTATCTCCGCAACTGGTGAGGGCTGGGTGGGTTTAGGGTTTGCTGAGTTCTGGAACTCTGCCGCCTCCGCGGACAAATGGGACCCAGAAGATTCTTCTGCCTCTATCATCACCGCCGGGGTGGGTTGGGCAGGTTCAGCGAAACCGATGTAAACATCGATCTCGCCAAAAGACATGATTGTGTAGGCAGTCACAGCCTCCTTAGCCGGAATCCAGGTATCGTCGAGAACGATGAGAGGGACGTCGCTGGCGTAGAGGATGCGACCGACGGCGATAGTCTCGCCGATTCTGATTCTTGCAGATTTCGCTCGGAACGCAGATCCGAAGCTCACTTGCCCCACGGTGGGCGCCAACTGTCGTCGGATTGATGACAAGTACGCCATGAGGGGGTCCTCGAGGCGTGCGGAAGAGAGGGGTGTGAGACGTACGGTGTTCTGGGACGGTGAGCACACAAGTTTACCTAGGTTCGAATCCGCCGGCTTCGGACGGATCCTACTCCTGCTAGCAATCGAGTAATACGGCAGAGCCGGAATATGGGTTACAAGGGTTTCGCCTGTGCGAGTTGAGATTGTGGACTATTGAGGTGTGCCCTAAAGGCTCTCCCTAGGACGGCTTATATAGATATCCGGCCTAGGGTTTACAGGAGAGATCTATCCGGCTACGACTAAGAGTTGGTTACAGAGTACATCTTGAACTACAAGTAACATTATGGGCCTAAGTCGGTAAGTCTTCTGGGCCTTCCCGTAGCCGGATTGGACTCCGTCTTTCTCCCTGTCTGGGCCGCCCGTGAAGCAAAGCTCTAACCCCGAAATGGGCCACCCTGGTCAGTGAGGAACTGTGAGGATACCCGGAAAGTATATCCCCAACACCGACTGCCTTATACAACGTTTCAGGGGGCTTTGTGGGGGGGGCTGGAAATGCTCTTAGATGGCCCTTAGCAATCAAACACATGGATTTAGGATTAATGCGAGAGAGTAGAGAAAGATGGAATGAAAGCATTGGACTTCTCAAAGGAAAGTAAATCGGGTTTGATGTAATGTTGAGATTCATATGAAATAGTAGGGTTTTGGCGCATGGTGGGGTGGGGGTCATAGAAATGGATTCCATATGAATCAGGAAGGCCCAGTCCTATGACTCAAGGGGATTTCTTATGAAAAATTCATTAGGATTCAAATCCTCCCAAAATCCCTCGAAAATTCTACAATCCAAAGAGGCCAAACATGGAGTATTGTCGTAGCTGGAGTAGTATTCCATTGAAATTGCAATTAATGAAGGAAGCTGGCGTGTTCAAGGCTTCAAGCCAAAGATTTGAATAAGGCTGGTTATAGTGGAGAGTAATTTAGAGTAGTAACATGCATATGTTTCTAGTCAAAGTTATTACCTCCATAAATTACATAGGTGTGGTATCATGCAAAGACTTATTTATTACATTGTAGACTTATTTTTGTCTTAAAATGTGTGATGTTATGATAACATAGCTAGTTACCTCTCTTACCATTTTATTGTATATCATATCATATAAATGCTTAGTTGGCAATACATGTAGAACTATATTACTTCTCAAGTTACTCTCGGTGTGACTAGCCTAAGAAGCCGGAAGCGAATTAAATTTAGAAATGTGGGCCCATCAAGGAGCAGGCCAGCGTAGCCGTAGGTGGATCCGGTTTTTGAAAACAAACTGTATAGTAGTAATGCCCATGGAGAGCGACAGTCCAGCCCCTCCAGCATGCTACTAGGCGCGCTGAGTGCATGGGGTGTGCCTCTGAAGAAAGACGTGCTCAAGCAAGCAGGAATCCCAATCAGCCTGCATGATAACAACTTTCCCCTGTTACATTGTGTCCAGCAGCAACGAACGAACGGACAATTCCGCAGCTCTCGATTCCTCCACTTCACTCCTCCCCGGATGCATGACGTACCGCCAGCGGCTGCTGCTACAATCTCTCTCTCGCTCTAGCCTGCTACTACGCTCTAGCCTGCTGCTACAATCTCTCTCTCGCACATCCAGATTCCTCGGTCTCTCTCCTACTCCTCGAGTATACAGGAGTAGTAATGCTGCCTGCTCTCTTTTCCAGCATCACTCCCCGCCCACAACCTAAGCTTAATGTACTAGTAGTACTACTCCCACCTGACAGGCACTTGCTCAAACTTTAAGCTCACTTGCTCAGAACGTACAACTCCCGCCCACCAGCAGCAGCTCGCTGCTCTGCACTCTCTGGTGAGCGAGTCGCACACAGATGTGAGTTCCATAGATAACTAGTGCGTTCACGCGTCCCATGCATAAAGCTGCAGCTTCGACAACGCAACATATCTGTGTGCTCCATGGACGCCTTGCTTGATAGTGCGTGCGCGAAGGGTGGAGATCTCATCTGATTCGGCTCGATGGAGTGACGATCGAGGTGGACGATTCGGTACTAGAATGGACGCCCGTAGATAGTACTAGAATGGATCCTAGCCTAGTTTACTCTGCCCCGTGCGTGCTGCATGGCAAGGTCGGCAGCTCTGTATGTAATGCTACACATACGGACAGTAAGCAGCGGTGCATCCTGATTAGCTGGAAAAACCAACCCCAATCTTTCTCCAACGACATCAGGCCACCTTTAGTCCGTAGGTCAATCCTATGTTTAGTTCGTAGGTTTAGGATTATTGATTCAATTCTTAGCTTAAGTCTTTAGGGTTAACATCATTGGGATCATAATCTCATATTAGAACACAGTCAGAGTATAGGATTGATAACTAACCAGAATAAGTGTCGCCGCCAGGGGATATAGCCTATATCATCCCTAGAGGTAGATGTGCTCCTTGTCGAGGTAGATGATAAGGGGCAGCAGCTCGGTGAGGTGGTGGCGCGGGGACGCCGCCGGCACAGCCCTCCTACCAACTCGCGCTAGAAGATCGTCTTCTAATCTCTTGACCGTCCTTTTAAAATCGGTAGTTAAGGAAATCGGAGTGAAAGGCAGTGGGCCTTATTCCACCGCTCTGCTCTCCTTCTCCCTTTTCCTTTGAGAGTCCACCTTCATCTCCCAGGCCGATCCCGATGCCTCTCTGCCAGCGCCGCCGGTTGAAGATGGCGGAGGACAGGCGTTGACGTAGGTTTTAGGCTTAGTTGTAGGTTGTCTGGCGCTATGCCGGTAGATTGGAGTAGGGCGTTGGTACTTTTGGCCCCGTACTGGCGCAACGGAGAATGGGTGGTGGCGGCGTGGTGCTCCGGGGGTTGGAGCAGACGAGGAGCTTTTCCATAGCCGGGATCTCCGCAATAAAGGCCCTGGTGTGCGGCTCTTTTCTGATATGCTGCCTCCTTATCCTTAATTCGCTCGATCTGGCCGGCCGTGGTGGAGGGGGGACGCGATGGGAGGAGGTGTTTCTCCGGATCTCAGAGAGGAGCGGAGGTGTTCTGGTTGGTCAAGTCGGCACGATGTTGACTAGTTGCGCTTTTGTCGGGAGGATTTGCTGGGCGTCCGTGGTGGAGGGCGGAGGATTCCTCCCAGATGGTGAGCCTCCTCCATAATAAGCGTTGGCGTCTTCTACCTTGCGACCATTTTGTTCCGCATCCCCATTTGGTCGGCCTCGGTGGCATGGGAGCGGTGGATGTTGGAGCGGAGGCGGTGGTGGGTCGAAGATGCAGTTGGTGGTTTCTGCTGCATGCTGATGTTCTCTCGCAGCGGTCTGATGGTGGCGTAAGGCCACCGGACTTCTGCCTTTTCTGGTCGAATGGCGACCCTGGATCTTCTCCACGGTGGTGGAGCTTCCCTTGCGCCGGAGCTCGGCGTTTCGTCGACAACAAGTGGTTCGTCCCCGTTGGCTTCGAGATGACCGGAGACAGGGTTTCTTCGCCGGCAGCGAGGCTTCGGGCTTCTTCCTCCGTCCTCGGTGTGTTTCACACCTTGAGGACGCCGGCGATCTTCGGCGGTGGTACCCAAGGACTTGATGGCTTTTCTCCTTTTTGGTTTAGGGTGTTCTTTGTAAAATGCAGGGCCCTTATCTTTGAATTCAGGTCCTTAGTGCGAGAGTTGCTAGGGGCCCCGTGAAAATTTGTTCCTGCCGAGTGTGGTTAATTGCAGCTCACTAGGTCTTTCGAGACATTTTCCCGTTAAAAAAAATCGGTGGTTAGTATTCCCGGTGGGGTCTAACCTCCTCTTTCATACTTGGTGATAAGGGCATGTACAATGCGGTGATGTCAGCCTTCCCTTATGGTTGCCACATTGGATTTTTGCTTAGTTGGAGGTGAGAGAAATAAGAAAGAGAAGATTGTCTTCCCTTAGCTAAGGGATGATCTCTTAGAAATAAGAGAAGGCTATTTTCTCCACTGTACCACATGTTTTCCCTTAAAAAACAATTTCTTACTAAAAATAGTTAGTTCTCATTAATTGTTAGAGATAACAATAAGAGAGAATGCATTGTACAACTTATATATAGTGTCTTCTCTAGATGATGTGGAGGGCTAAGGGAAGACATGCCTTCTCTAGTAGTGTTGGTGAAATCCTCACATAATATCTTAGAAATTACCCTTTTTTTCTCCTCTGAGTAAGCATTGGAGGAGGTAATTATCTCTGATAACATTAACCTATGCAAAGACGAAATTGAATTACTACAATTGCATTAGAACGCTTTGAGAAAAATTGGAGAGGCTAAAAGGAAGTGTATGTATGAAACTAAGAGTGGATGTTCCGTTTACTACTCGGCGAGGTATTAAATACTCACCAGGTGTTAAAACAAGCTAGAGGAGTTGTTATGTTTCGCTAACGCTTTGCTTCTCCAGACAAGCCCCATTTATATGGAGCCTACGGTCAAGCCCACGCCATGAGACCTCATTTTCGATGCTTGCCACCGGCAGATAAATATGGCCCAATTTTAGGCATGCCCATGACTACCCCAACTCTAGACATATCTATATATACTAGCTAGATGACACACCCAAATTCACCTCCAATAGATTTTGCAACAGTTCTGCTGGTCTACCCGCCCTATGGCACCAACTCAATACCGGATAATAGTTACTATAGCAAGCAAGATTCAGAATTTTGAGAACAGGAAAATTTTGTACCTCACTACAATATCGAAAGTTCGAAAAGTCTTTCAGAATTTGATCTCAAATTACCCACCTATTTTTTTTGGTATGAAATTAGTTTTAAGATGGCACAGAAATTTAAGCTTTCAAATATTTCAAATCTGGTCAAATTGCAGAAATTTCGTTGAAATTTTAAAACCTGGTGTATTAATTAAGTACATCCTGTTGTCCCGCCACGTTCAAGGTTAATTTACGGGCCGATGGATTCATAGTAATCCTGGCTGGCGCATGTGCTGATGGAACCGGTGCATGGTCGCATGCGTTTCAATTTTCAAACATTGCACCGGCAATTCAAATCCCTAACGTATACCTGACACAAACAAATCTATCATCTCCAGCTACACGGACGGGTAGATCTATTCTAGTACGTACTAGATACCTTCATTGATTAATCTACCGCCGGTACAGTACTCCAGTACTATTTCGATTAGTTAATTCGGTGATAATGCATGCAGCCAAGCTCTTCCACAAATCAGCACGCACGTCTTCTCTGTTGCTCTGCAAACAAAAGAAGAAACAAGGCTCGTTGCGGCAAAATATTATCTCGTACGAGTAGGGAAATACTATTTACTGAGGAAAGGATAAGGATTAAGGAAGAAGTGGTCACGGCGGCAGCGTACAGCCACTTTGGTGCATGTCAGGAAGATTCGTACAGATCGAGCATCAATTTCAGTGCAGTCAATGGGGCCTCAAAACGTCATCATCATCATACTCTATCCACTAGTAATAATCCCCTCGGTAATGCGGAGTAGTTAAGCATCTGTCGGCCTGCATATGCTGCTCGTATCGCATAGGGATTAATTACCACAAGGGAAGAGGCAATAAATTTAGTTTACTTTTCTGTTTGAATAAGATGGGTTTAAGTTACTAGTACGAGTATGCATGGAACAGCATTGGGAGGTGTACATATGCTGCCCGCGTGCCGTCATCTTCCTCTCTCTTTAAAAGTTAAAGGAAGCTAGAAATGTAAAATACCTTCAAGAAAGAAAAAAAGTGACGGATGCATTACGCGTACGTATGCAGATACCCTCCTTTCCGACTCCCAAAGCTCTCGTTACGGGGGTGTACGAAAGGCCCGACATAAAGAACCATATTATCATCATACCACTTTCCTGGTCGCCAACTGCATCCGTGCCAACTTTCAGTAATATTCATTCCCATGTAGGATTCTCAAACGTAGAACCAGGAAAAAGCAGGGTTTGTAGGCGTCATATGTAGCCCCGTGTTGCTCCGCCGCGGGAGCCGCCACGAACTACTCCTCCCCACCGCTGGGCAAAGCCTGTGCGGTATCGGTGGGCCAAGCAGGGCAGCTCTGCCTTTGTGGTGACGTGGGGTGTCGCATCGCGACACGTGGCATGGCGCGACCTAGAGGCAGTGCGCAAGCGCGTGGAGAGCCAGCGAGGTGCGCAAGAACGCGCGTGCGCCGTTGGCGCAAGGAGCTGCGGTGGCGATGGGATCTGGCTAGCGGGCTGAACTAGGCTTCGTCGGGCTCTGGCGGGTCAGCCCCATGGCGGCGGTTTGTAGGTGGGGGAATGGATCCTAACGGTGGCAGGTTGTTGGCCCTAGATCCTGACGATGGCGGCGGCTGGTCCTAGGATGGCTTGCGGCTGTTTGGTCAGGAGGCCCAGAGTAAGCGCGGATGAGGCTTCTCCGTCTAGCTAGGAAGCAAGTGGTCGGTGGTCGGCAACAAGGCTCCTATGCCCAGGTTGTTTCGCTATTGCCTTCCTTGTGGAGGAGTCAGCAAGATGCTACTCCAGCGAAAGCTTTGCGTCGACTCTGGTCGGCCCTCATGATGACAGTGCATCGTGAGTCGTGTTCCTTCTTGAAGGTGCCATCGAGGAGCTTCATCTACCGACGATGCGAGTGTTTTTGCGATCTCTGGGTGAAAACTTGAGCTTCTTTGAAGCGGGCGACAATGACAGCTATGTCGCTACCTTCTTTAGGGCGCCCCTTGGAGTCCTTTACCTTGCGGTTGCAGGTTCGCAATAGTTGTGCAGGGTGTTTTGTTGTGAAGGTTAGTGGATCTCGGGGCAGCGGCTCCGGACAGTGGTGGTGCGCCGAGGCTCCGATGTTTGTGTAGTTTTTTGATCCAGTTTTCCTTATAAACTTGACCGCTCTGTACGGTTTTTAGGCCCGGTTTTCCTTATAAATTGGGTCAATGGTCGTCTTAACCTTCTCGTCATACGCGATGAATATACATGTTCTCCTATTGTTATTCAAAAAAAAAAGTATGTGTCATATGTGTATTTACATGGTGCTTAGACAATTTCCAGCCACGTGCCTGAAACAACATCCGACAATAGTGCTCGTTCGGTTGTTTGGGGAGCGCCCAACAGCAGCTCTCTAGGGCAAACTTCTTCCCAGCTGCGAGCCTAACAACGGCTCCCTGTTCGATTTTTAAATATTTTTTGGTAAATTTTAATGAAAACACAAGTAATTCCCGACCATTCAAAATCCCGGTCACCAAAACGCCGCCAAGTTGGGACACATATTACAACACCCAAATGCACAGTACAATACTACTCGACGATGGATGGCGGCTCTTCTGCCGCCAAGTACATTGAGGTTTGTGTCGCCGTGTCTCCCGGTGGTCGCATCACCATTCTTAATGGTGGTCTTAGCGGTGGCCTTGTCCTGATGCCCATTTCTAGTAGAATGGTCTTGCATATATTGTCATGTGCTGCCCTCTCCTCGTCGTCATACATCGATGTGTCGGCCGCCAAGAGAGATAAATCACCCCTCCTCTTCTTCATCGTCACTATTCCTGTCTTGCTTCTACATGATATAGGGCCCACCTTGAGCCCGCTTCTTGGCGTCGCAGGGGCAATCTCGATGAGACCTCAACGAGGCACTTGTCAGTCGACAATTGCACAATGTCTGACGCTACAGCCCTTTGCACTAGCCGCCTTGGCCTTCCTGTTACTGGTGGGGCACGTCGAGAGACCGCCGCGACGTGTCCACATCAATTACATTGCCATATTGACACCCTTCTTGTATTGTTGGTACACGAGAATTCTCACTTTGAATAGTATGAGCGCCTTCACCAATTGATCGACCAAGTTCGATCCGTTGTCGGGCCTTGAGTGAACGTTCCAAAGGAATCCAAAAAAAATCATCCACAATGTGCATAATAAAACTCCACCAGTTCGCTATCACCTTTTGGCTTCTCTTCATGTGCATGACGGCGTACTTGGAGTTGAGAACCCTGAGTTCATTATACTCGTCATTCATTTTTTTCAAGTAGGCACCGCAAGTTTGATTGTTGTGGGCAGTGTTGGCATCAAAAGATACGGCAACCCATGCATCACACAAACACTTGTGCTCGAGGATTTTCCACACGGGTCCTCGGTTCCTAGTCCCCGGCATGCCTTGTTCCTCCACTGCACCGTTGTCACTATCCTCCTCTTCCTCTTCCTCTTCCTCTTCCTCATATTGTTCTTTCTCATCATGAAATACATGTTGTGTGCCGCTTGCATTGTCATTGATCATGACATTCATGACGACGCTATGATTGGCCTATGCACACAAACACAAGACGTCTATACTAAGCACTGATAACACAAAGGCGTTGATCAATCAGGGGAGAACGCAGGAAACATAGGCACTGGTCGCATACCTGCATTCCGTCAAAAACCTGGTCAGTGTCTGTGCTAGGAGCACCGAACAAGCTACGGTTAGCAAAATCACCAGGAGCAGTGTGACATCGTGCCTGATAAGCCATCAGCGAATTAGTGTAGGTATTATTGAGGTCGGTACGGTTGATTATCCTCGGGGAAACAACGTCGAAGGGGTTCAAGTCGAAACCGCCCTGGTAGAGCCTTCATGGAAGTATCCTAGCGACGATGTTGACTCTGTCTTGCGAGGTGGAGTTCGAGTCAAATGGAATGTCGGCGTGGTGTTCCATTGACTATCGCTGCCCTGCGTTGAACCCCTGACTTATCACATGGTTAACCACAACAATGGTCACCTTGTTCTTCTCCTTGTGGCGTCGTTTGTTGCCCTTGTCGGAGAACTTCTGCCGCATGCAAGAATCTTGGCATTCCAACTCTAACATCTGCTCCACTTGACCTTCAGCACAGGCTTCTTGCGAGGCCTTTTGAAAGACCCATCTGACCACTTGTTTAGCCCCATCACCTTCAGTGGCATGGTGGCGGACGAGTTGCTTCGCAAACAGGGTGTGTGGCAGTGATGTCTCTATGGAAGAGGGGCGGGAACCTGGAGTGGGGGATGGGAGAAATGAATTGGAGTGAGGGAAAGGAATTGGAAATTGGTGCACAACGACGACAATCTATCATTTCTAGGGCCAGATAGAATGTGCATGCCACATGGACCATCCTGGCAGCAACTAATGGCTGCAAGTGTACAGATCAATTGTAGCTAGTTTCGAAATAAGAGTATCGTACCCACAGAGAGCTATTTGGTTAAGGTCTTTATCTCCCTCGTCACTTTCTACCAAATGATACTTATAAGCTTCCTTTGATCTCAAGTAAAGGGTATTTGAAAGGTTTTTTTGGTTGAATGCAGAAAAGTAATTAAAACAAATAAAATAAAGCAAGTAACAAGGTGGTGTGAAAACATGGTTGAACTCAATAGGGCTAAAACATCCTTGAGGGTGTACAATACACCACTAGCATGATATTATTATTCATAATTAATATAACATACTTCTTGTGCCATAGCATGTGTGGAGAGAGATCCATAATAAGATGTTCACTACAAGGCTCGTAGGAAGCAACTTTGTTGATCCAAGAATGAGGCCACCTCTAAATAACCACAGTGATGTCTGAGAGAAATCACCCATACATACCACCACAATTAAGCCCCCCCCCCCCCCCGTGGATATCGTAATTAGCTTAGAGAGTCTCACTTTATCCTGCTTTGACCGTGTAGGTTGCTCGCCGGCACCAATTGTCACGAAGCTCTCCGGGCACACTTCCAAAAACGTCCAAAGGATTTATCCCTCTCCTTAGTCTAGAAGTCAAATGATATATGGACGACTACACACATACCATCTAAAGAGAGATCAAACAGAAATCATAAATCTATCATAGACTGCAAGTCATATGGACACAAGAATAGATCATCTTTATTGCAACTTCATAATAGTGCTAGGGTTTCTCCATCTCCCCAAGAACGAGGGAAAACTAATCACACGTGGAAGCAATCAACGACATTATCATAATCAAATGGATGGATAAAAGTACGGGGATAAATATAGTGCAAACCACAATTGAATCTGGAATTACAATAAGATCTATTAGATGAGAGATGGGGGTAGTAATGGTGATGGAGATGCAGCGGTTGATGATGAAGGGGATGATGCGATGTCCTCCAATGATCCATGAAGAAGCAGGGATTTGCCCTTCTCCAAGTTCCTCATTCGGATCCCTTTCTGGTGTGGTTTTTCGTGGTTCTAGGTTGCTGTGAATGTCATATCTCTTTGTTGTCTTCGCTAGGAGGAAGTATTTGACGAGGCGGATGCGCTGCCGCGTGGTACGGGCGGACAGTATGGGTGTGCTCTGCCCGTACCAATGGTCGTTATCACGGCAGATGCTTTTCCCATGTTTGGTATTCTCCTAGGTGCAAAGATAAATCAATAAAATAATTTTTATTACTTAAAAATATCATATTACAATATAATATGACAGTTTCAATTGATATATTCATTAGAGACTTAGTAATTCGGGATCCTGTTGAAACAAGGACAAAAAGGTGCGTGCAAACGCAGTGAAATACCAAAATCCCCATTCTCTTTATGCAAAAACAAAAGGCTCATCAACTCCCCCAAGCTAGAATCTTTGGACAAGATCATCATATTCATGAGGCACGAGTCGTTATAATAAATGAGGCAGAAATTCAAATAGGAATACAATATCAGATGTAAAGTTACTTTGGGGGTATTATCATACCCTTACACATCACATTCCTTAGAGGCTTCCACACCTTTTGAGTATCAATGAAGTTATAAGAAGCTTTTAGTGATTCAACATATTATACAATCATACAGTTAAACTAATTGAGCACTTGATTTCAGTAATGAAGATTCATGATCATTCTTTTTCTTGTATATTTCTTTTGCCTTGGGCTGATGTGGCTTGGTGCGGGTATTAGTGTTGTGGTGCTCCTTGTGCTATCGTGTTGTAGTGGCTCGCCATCTATGTCGTCCTCGGGCTTGCGTCTTTGTGGCTGCGCATCCACTGCTTACTCTTAATCAAGCAAACACGCTCGACATTGAGTATGTATCCCTCTTCCTCACTGCTTCCTCTTTCCCACTGTATTCTCCTCTCTAGCTCACAATAGCCACATTGGCTACCATGTGAAGCATGAACTGCTTGAGTATGTAGGGTTTCCAGCCGTTTCTGATGATAATGATGAATTCATGGTACTATTAGTGATGTTGATTTAGGATTTAGTAAACTCAGTCTTTTGGTATGCCTCACTGTTACTTTTTGTGGGTCAAGATTCACTCATATGCACTATCATGATTTATTGCTAGATCTTCATGGTGCTAATCATGATAGAAATGGTTCTATCTGGCACTATGCTTCTATTAATTCTCCTCTTCGTGTTTGTTCTACTTGCTTCTGGATCCAAACATGAACTCTAAACTTTTGAGTTCAGTGGTTCTCTACCTATACAAAATCTAGTTAGATGAATCTTATACCGTCACTTTGGTTAGTAACTTAAGATTTTGGGTCCTTGTTAGGGATTTAGCATTCAACAATTATCTTAGATATATATTGGACAGTAAATTAAATGATTCCTAGATATAGTTGTTTTAGGAAGATGATTTAAATGAAGTGGTGGTGATTTACAACTATATGGATTCTTGCTGAATTTATACTGTCCATGTGATAGTTAGATCTGGGATGATTCCTAGCTCTTTAAGTTAGGGAAATGAATGCAATTTTATGTGTGCTCAACTAGGCAGCCTCACTATTGTGATTTGGCTATTGTGGCACCTCCCTGGAGTGTGCATAGTAGCCAGGTCACAGTGGTTTGAGTTAATGATGTATTAGTTGATCTAGTGCTTTTACTATGCTAGATATTTCCTTATGCCCATGATGCAAAGTTCGAGGCTCCCATCTTCCATAAGAACGGATGATAAAGATGTATTCTTTCTCTATGATGAACCTAGTGTGGCACTTCTACACTAACATGAGAGTTTTACTTTACTTTTTCCTATTTGGGATCTACTCCTATTCATGTGAAAGCTAAAACTGATAAGAATGGATGCTATGTGATGGTTTTAGCTATCAACCTGCAGTTGACGATATTGTTGATGTTGCTGGCTACTCCTGATGTTGATATTGCTCAGCTCCTTCCTATACTATTGGCTTGTTCCTACTATTACCTGGTGGCCTTCTTCTCCTCTTAACCTGTTACCTGCTCCTCCTAGAGCTTCTATTGGCCTTCTTCTTGTAGGCATGCTCCTTCTCTTAAGCTAGCTTGACCTATTTCCGTAGATACTCTAAGTGATCATGGTGGCTATGTCATTTTTATGGATGAAGTGTGGATGAAATGGTGTGGTGTTTGTGCCGTGGAGGAAGAAGCAATGAGCTAGAAGCTCTGCTGCTGAAATGGATCGTATGGGCACCTAGAGGGGGGTGAATAGGTGCTACTTCAAATTTTAATGCTTTTTCAATTTTAGGCTTGACACAAAAGGTAAATTCTCTAGATATACTACTATATAGAATTTCCCTATATGTAAACCTAACTACTAGCGAGTAAAGGCGAGTAAAGTGAGGAACTTGGAAACCGTGATGAAGCACGCGGAGACACAGGATTTGTTTTACCGCAATTCCTTCCTTGTTAAGGGATGTACATCTGCATTGGAGGGGTGGGCGGTACTAAGACCACCATGCCACAATAGGCCTCACCCTGTTCTCTGATAGATCCCGCCACCAAAGGCCTGATCCACCTTTCCACTATAGGAACCCTTCGAGGCGGGAACCGACGCCTTTACACACTTGCGGGGCACAACTCCACAACCGAATTGGAGGCTCCCGTAATGACAACAAGCTGCCACAAGAACAATTATTATCAATAATAAAGCACAAGATCTACATAGTAATGAGAAAACTAGATCGGGGATTCTCCAAGTGAATGGAGAGGAGTTGAAGCGCTTGATTTGAGATGACAATGAGTGATGTCTCCTCCTTCAATTCCCCCAAAGATCAAAGCCTTCGGGTGGTTAAAGTGGGAGATCTAGGGATAGAGCTTTTGCACCAGGTCTGATCTTTTTCGAATGAGCCAAGAGATCTGATGTAACATCCCAAAACTTTAATCCAAGCTTATCAAGATCCAAATCATCAAAAATAGGGTTAACAAAAACTTTTCCAATTTGAAAATGAAAGCATTCATGTGTATGTGCATTTAGTTTAGGATTTGATTTGAATTGCCATGGTTCTATGATCCATTGCTTGTAAAATGTTTCTTAGGTGAAATAAACATCATCTAAGTCATTCCTAAACTTTTCCCAAAGAAAAATAACTCAAAATGAATATTTGAAGTGAATGGTCATTTTGGCCAAACTAACTCTCATGCCTACTTTGGCTATTCCTAGTTTTCAAAACTTAACAGAAACATGTGTGGATCCTTACACCCCTTGCTAGTACACATAATGAGGTACCAAGGCCCACTTTGTGATCTGCAAAAATCTTTCAAATGCTAATTTTAAATGACAGTTCAAAATTGAATATGTTTCATATGGGAAGATCCCACTATTTCAAAAACCATTCAAACAAGCTCAATTTTCAAAACCCAAGCACCCACAGAGTCCCAAGCTTCTATCTAGCAAACCCACCAAAAATCTTTTCAAAATTCAAAAATTTAGTTCATGCGGCCATTTCATCAAACACTTGGCAGGCATGAATTACACCATAATCATAGCTCACTGTTTTGAACAGGGTTTTGCCCCCATTTAATCCCTCTGTCCCCTCTTGATCTAACCAGGCCCTTAGCACCCCTCTCCCTTGTCCCTAGCAACCATGCCATGCCAACCTGAGCACCTAGTCACCGGCCAAACCTTGCCCCGCTGTAGCATACCACTTCCCCTCTCTTGCCATGTCTAGGAGGTAGCCAGGAGCTCACCGCCACCCTCTGTCCCCTGCCCGAGCCAATCCCCGTCGTGGACCACCGAGGAGAGCCCGCGCCCAGTGCCACCACACCATGCCGAGCTCGCGCCAGAGCACCGCGCCCGCCACGCGTGCACAGACCGCCCCTCGACCGCAGCCCATGCCCACCGCTCTGCCTTGACCCAGGGAACACGATGGACACGCACGTTCACCGCCCAACGCACCACAGCCACCGCTCGCCGTGGACATTGCCGCTTCTGCCGCTTAGAGCGCCAGCTCGCCCCGACCGCATACCACCGCCCCTAAGCCCGCATTCACTTCCTAGAGCACCGCCAGGAGACCGCCTGTCGATCGCCACCCTCAGCCATGCCTCTAGCCGGCTGTAGCCATGTCGCCACCGTCGCCTGCCCATCCCGCTCGGTCTCACCATCGGGCCTAAAAAAGGAGGCCACCGCTAGCCGTTTGAAGCACACCTCTCCACTCCCCTCACCTCACTAACCGTCCCACACCTCTAGCCGGAGCAAGGGGAGCAGCAGCTCGCAGGAATTTCACCGGAGCAGGCCGCCTCTGGAGGAGAAGGGTGCCTGCGATTTAGGGCACCCCAAGCTTCGCCGCAATCGTGCCTCGCCTCACCGTCGACCACCAGTTCGTTTGCCCGCCTCGCCGACCTTGCTGGAGCCCTGGTACGTCCCCGATAGACCCCCACCGAGCCGCTAGGGTTCGAGCTCGTCGGCGACCTGTTCGTTGACGACGACGATCCCCAGCCGTAGATCCCAGTTCTAATCCTACGGCCCACAGCGCGCGAATCGTTTCGCGTGTTAAGAGCCACTGACAAGCGGGACCCCCCTGTCAGCTGAGCCCCGCGCCGCGGAGCGCCACTGGGCCAGCCCATGTTCGTTCCCGCGCTAGCCCAGCCATTCAAATTTGGATTTTTCTTTTAGTTTAAATCTTAGTTATGTCCCCTAGTTTAAAAATCAATTCAGAGAGATTCATAAATCCAAATTGCATGAAACCAATTTTGTCTGAAAGGTATTGAGATGATCTATCCAAGACCGTTGGATTTAATTCAATTAGAGTTATAGATCTCTCCTAATAAAAATAACAAAACAAGAGTATTTGCAACTTGCATCATTTTTATAAAATCAACCAAGTTAGCTTTTGAGTTGATTCCAACTCTCACAAATCACATTTCATCATATCTATCTAAATATGTAATAATATTAAGGTTTACATGCAGTGACTTTGGACTAGTACCAAAATAATGCTATATAGACATTTCTAGTCACTTTAAATCATTAAATATTGAACTTAAACCAAAGTAATTTTGATCCAACCTTTAAATCTCATTCCCACATGTTAGAATATGTGGTGATGACATGTGTCAACATGATCCCATATTTTAAGGGGTGAATATTAAATCTTAGTTAATTTTTCAATGAGTAGAAATTACTTTCCTAAAATAAAAAAATAGAATGAAACTAGTGAATTAAACTTGTGATGCTTGTGATGATATCACAAGCATGATGTTGTATTTTCGTAGATTGGCAAACGTTTCCTCCAAGTTGGAAATGAGTGTTTCCTTCTTTTTGGACATCACCGCGATATCATCCACGTATGCATGTACATTGCGTCCGAGTTGGTCGTGGAGGCAATGCCGCATCGTGCGCTGGTACGTAGCTCCTGCGTTCTTCAGCCCAAAGGGCATCGTAACAAAACAGAAGGTTCTGAAGGGGGTTATGAATGAAGTTTTGATTTTGTCAGATTCCTTCATCCGGATTTGGTGATAACCGGAATATGCTTCGAGAAAACAGAGGAGTTCCGAGCCTGCCGTAGAATCGATAACTTGATCAATTCTAGGCAGAGCGAACGGATCTTTTGGACAAGCCTTGTTCAAGGCAGTATAATCAACACACATCCTTAAATCAGTGATGTCCTTTTTAGGGACCATTACAGGATTGGCCAGCCACTCAGTGTGGATGACCTCTTCTATGAATCCGGCTAACTCGAGCCGGGTTAGTTCCTTAGCTATTGCCTTACGCTTTCCGTCGCCAAACCGTCGTAGGGACTGTTTGACGGGTTTAGCGTTCGGGTTTACATTTAGAGAGTGCTCGGCAAGTTCCCTAGGTACTCCGGTCAAGTCAGATGACTGTCATGCGAAGATATCTTGATTTGCTTGGAGGAACTTGACGAGCGCGCTTTCTTATGCGCTATTTAGGCCTATGCCTATCTGGGTCACCTTGGAGGGGTCATCATCCTTCAGCGGCGCCTTCTTCGTCTCTTCCAATGCCTTGAACTCCGGATTTGGCTTTGTCACCTCCTTCTTCGTTGCGGGCATCTTGGACGGATCTATGCTCTTCTTGATCTCCTCGTACTCTTGGGTGTGCAACACGGCTTCGGTAAAGGCGGCGTTTCGATCCTCGCACTCTCGTGCCTTCTTCGGGTCTCCCCTGATGGTGATCACGCCGTTGGGACCTGGAATTTTCATCATATTGTAAATGTAACATGGACGAGCCATAAAAGCCCAGTAAGCCGGACGTCCGAATATAGCATGGTATGCGCTCTTGAACGGGACCACTTAGAAGGAAAGTGCCTCCGTCTGATAGTTCTTTGGAGTTCCAAAGGTAACATCCAAAGTGATCTCTCCCAGGGAATTAGCTTGTCTTCCTGGGACAGCTCCGTGAAAAATCACAGAGCTATGGTTCAGCTGGGTCTCCGAGATCTTCATCCGGCGTAGCGTTTCGACGTAGAGAATATTGATGCTGCTACCACCGTCCATGAGGGTCTTGGAGAAACCATAACCGTCAATAAGTGGGTTGACGATTAAGGCATATTTTCCTCGCCTGTGCAACTTAGGCGGATGATCAGCGCGGTCAAATATGATTGCCACTTCTGACCAGTCCAGATATTGAGGGACAGCCGGAACTGTTGCATTGAGTTCGTGGAGAACTTCTTTCTTGACCTTTGCTGGTTGAGATCCGAGGAAGGTGACATAAGTGTCCTTCTTGGTGGGAAAGGTCTTCTTCCCTTCCGACTTGGGATTTGAAGCATCAGCTTCCTCCATGTCGGAATCTTCCTTGGTCTCTTTGTCTTTTTCGAGATTTTTCTTTCCCTTCTTCCGCTGAGCTTTGTAGCCCGCGGTATCATCTCTTTTGATGTCGTCATTGAAACGACATTCAGCGTTGGTGTGGGACGAGCCCCCATTGGCGTCTAAGTGATGCACACATGGGTTATTGGCAATGTCGGCCCAAGAGTAGGTTTTGCCTGGTTGATGTTCCCCTCTACCTTGGACCCTTGATGTCCCACGGCCACGCCTGCGGCCTCCGCCAAGTCCTCCTCGTCCTCCAGACTCGGAAACAGTAGTAACCACTGCTGTTTCCGCGTTAGGTTTTTCTTCCGAGGTATTTTTGCACTTCTGAGCTTGTTGCTTTGTTTTTGCTGACTGAGGCACAGCCAGGACATTGCGTAGTCCCTCTGCATCATCATCAGCATCTGCATACTTGCTCGCTGTTTCTATCATCTTTCCCAAATCAGTGACCTTGTCGCACTTTAAGCGGTGACGTAGTAGACCAATTGGGAGCCCTGCGATGAAAGCTTCAATCGCGGTTTGATCGTTTACTCCTTCACAAGAGTTCTTGGTGTTGATCCATCGTCCGAGATAATCTCGGCAAGTTTCTCCGGCTTTCTGGGTGCAACGCTCTAGGTCTCCGACCGAACAGGGCCTCTGATATGTGCCTTCGAAATTACGAAAGAACGCACTTTGCATGTCATACCAGTTGTGGATGGTGTTCTCCGGAAGTTCATTGAGCCATGATCGCGCCGTCTTTCGCAACATAAGTGGGAGATATCGGGTTGCGACCAGGCTGTTTCCGCCTTTGGCGATGCAGCAAGCTTTGAAAAAATCCTATAGCCAAGTGTCTGGCCGAGCAATGCCGTCGTAGGCTTGGATGTGTCTTGAGATAGCAAATCCTTCCGGGAATCTTGTAGCTCTGATGCGTGGTCCAAAGCACTTTGGGCCCACGTACATGTCATCGTTTTCATAGCGCCGCGCCTCTATGTTGGAATTGATCCTATGCCTTGCGTCGTTCGGGGATAGAGATCGTCCCGAATGTCGGTTGTGGCTACGGTGCCGTGGAGCCGGACTTTGGCTTCTGCCGCCACCTCCTCCGCCATGTCATCCTCCTTTCCCTCCATGGGGGCCGTTGTGATGACTATGTGGTGGAGAGGGTGGTGCAGCTGGATAGTATCCGGCTGATCGCCGGCCTCCGTCCGGAGCGTCATTATTCCGGTTCCGGGGAGGATCTTGACTACGACGAGCCCCCTGCCAGCTTGTACTAGCATGGTTTCTGTCGTTTCTTCGTCCGTCGTTCCCACCATGGTGAGGATCAGCCGGACGACTTGTATACTTAGGAGGTGGCATTTTTTGACGATCGTCCTCCCGTCGTTTTTCTTTATCTTCTCCCCTTCGATCCTTAGATTCTCGTTGGGGAGGGTTTGTCGGATTCAGGGCAGCAATGGCGTCTTTCTCGGCCGCTGGGGCGACGTTGCTCCAGTTACGCGAAGTTTTGTGATGCTGTCCTAAAGATCCGGTTCTTGAATAGTTGTCTTCCCGGCGTTCGGGGTGATGATACTGCGCCCGGACATAATGGGATCTTACGCCAGCCCATGCCGGATCCGTGCGACATTGGTCAGAATCTGAGACCAGTTTTTGACTTCCGGACAGGGCGACCTTTTGCTGCTCCAGTCCCTAGTTGAGTAGTTTGATACCCAAGCGGATCTCCTCTAGTCCTGGATTAGCCTATAGAATTTCTCGGGCTGCCACGGTATTTTGCATTGGTCTTGGGTATACCCAATCTCCATTGCTATCTTTCCATGGCTTCCCCATCTCATCTCCAAAAAGGACGGCACGGACACGTGGGAATTGGTTGTCATCTATGTGACGCTTCCGTGTCTTCTGATGCAAATGAGACATGTATTCCTTGTTTGACATGCGTTTCTTCTCCACCTCGATGTTTTTGGCTTCATCGAGGAGTTGTTGATGACGCGCTTCTAAGTCCTGCGCCCTTTCGTCTAGCTCGTCCGCAGTAAGTTATGCGGCTGTAGGGATAGGTGTGGTTAATGCGGCATCGATGAGTTTACATGCACCTTCGGTAATCACATGTCCATCCACCGATGCTTCCTTTTTCGGCTCTTCTAGGATAAGCGCTCCATCCGAGTCTTCTTCGTATTCCTCGGCAATCACCTCCTCTGTCAGAGTGTCTTTTGCCGGGGTCTTGTTTTTCTTGTTCTTCTTCTTTGCCTTCTTGGCAGCGCCGGTAGCAAAGATGGCTTTGGGTCCGTTTCCCGGAGTCAAGCTCTGATCGGTACTTTCGAACATCTGGATCTCGGGATTATCTCCGACGTCCATGTCATCCTGTGCTTTGGGAGAGTGTTCCCCGGATCCTTCATCCATGGCTTCTCCTTCTTCTACAGCTTTGGAGTTGTACTCCTCTTCATATTCCACGGAGAACTTTCGGAAATCTGCTGACGTCATCGATTCATCCGAGGATGCGGGTACGTCGGTGTTTGTTCCAATTGCCTCCAGCACAGAGTCGGTGTTTTCTCCAACATCAGCAGAGTCGGATCTGGATCCCATGTATCCGACAAAGTGCGACGCGTGCTTCCTGAGGTACCTCCGGCTTTCGCGATTAGCCATATCGAAACTTTTGATGGTCTCGAGGATTGCATCTGCGCTTTCGCCTTGCAGTATCATACGTTTTAGTGTGTACCTTAGGAAAGGTCTATCTGTCCCGGCATCATCAGAGCCGGAATCAGTGTCGTTGATATGCTCCTCCTGGATTTCGACTTCCACGGGTGGGTCGATCTGGGATCTGGCTTCTCCAGGGAGATCCACTCCAGATTCGACTTGGACCGTAAGATCTTCTTCAGGCTCAGATTTCTCCACTATCTCCGCCACTAGTGCAGGCTGGGTGGGATTAGGGTTTTCTAAGATCCGGAACTCTACCGCCTCCGCAGACAAAGGGGATCCAGAATATTCTTCTGCCTCTATCATCACCGCTGGGGTGGGTTGGGCAGGTTCAGCGAAACCGATGTAAACATCGATCTCGCCAAAAGACATGATTGTGTAGGCAGTCACGGCCTCCCTGGCCGGAATCCAAGTCTCGTCGAGAACGATGAGAGGGACGTCGTTGGCATAGAGGATGCGATCGACGGCGATAGTCTCGCCGATTCCGATTCTTGCAGATTCCACTCGGAACGCAGATCCGAAGCTCACTTGCCCCATGGTGGGCGCCAACTGTCGTCGGATTAATGACAAGTACGCCATGAGGGGGTCCTTGAGGCGTGCGGAAGAGAGGGGTGTGAGACGTATGGTGTTCCGGGATGGTGAGCACACAAGTTTACCCAGGTTCGAATCCGCCGGCTTTGGACGGATCCTACCCCTGCTAGCAATCCAGTAATACGGCAGAGCCAGAATATGGGTTACAAGGGTTTCGCATGTGCGAGTTGAGGGTCTAAAGTATTGGGTGCCCTAAAGGCTCTCCCTAGGATGGCTTATATAGATATCCGACCTAGGGTTTACAGGAGAGATCTATCCGGCTACGTCTAAGAGTCGGTTACAGAGTACATCTTGAACTACCGGTAACGTTATGGGCCTAAGTCGGTAAGTCTTATGGGCCTTCCCGTAGCCAGATTGGACTCCATCTTTCTCTCTGACGGGGTCGCCCGTGAAGCAAAGCTCTAACCCGAAGTGGGCCACCCTGGTTAGTGAGGAACTGTGAGGATACCCGGAAAGTATATCCCCAACAATGAGGGCTCTACTTGAGTAGAGCATTGTCCTTCCCGATCCGCCACAAGGGGTTCCTCAATAGGGCGGAAAAATCCCACGCCCATTCTTCTTATGGCATCTTGGGGTATTTCAACATCTGCATCACAAACATCAACTTGCCCTGGACGGGAGCCATCATTTTCCTCGAACACCACACTACAAGATTCTACAACAGTTCCGGAGAGCTTATTGTAGACTCTATAAGTGTGGGATTCGGCACCATAACCAACAAAAATGACTTCTAAAGCCTTAGACTCAAATTTAGATAAACGAACTCCTTTAATGAGAAAGAAACACTTACAACCAAATACCCAGAAGTAGGAGATGTTTGGCTTGTTACCAGTAAGTTTTCTTATGGATTCTTGTCCAAGATTTTATAGAGGTAGAGCCGGTTGGATGAATGGCAAGCGGTAGAGATTGCTTCAGCCCAGAAGTTATAAGGAGACTTAAATTCAGCTAGCATAGATCTGGCCATATCCATTAAGGTCTAGTTCTTCCTCTCGGCAACACCATTTTGTTGAGGGGTGTATGCAGCGGAATATTGATGTCTTATCGCCTCTTCACTTAGAAATTCATTTAAGGTGTAGTTCTTGAACTCGGAGCCATTATCACTTCTAATTGCCAATATAGGGACATTGTGTTGACGTTGAACCTCGTTGGCAAAGTCAATGACCGTTTGTTGAGTCTCGCTCTTCAACTTGAAGAAATAGACCCAAGTGTATCTTGATTAATCATCAACAATCACGAGGCAATACTTCTTTCCACCGAGGCTTGCATGAGATGGAGGACCCAATAGATCCACATGAAGGAGCTCCAAAATCCTATTTGATGAAATAATGGTCTTCCTTCGATGAGGAGAGTCATGCATTTTTCCTTCAACACAAGCCCTGGAGACACGATCTTTGGCAAAAGAAACATTTTCTTTTAGTCCAAGGATGTGGCCACCCTTGTGGAGACTTTGCAAAGTTCTCATATTGATGTGGGTTAGTCGGCGATGCCATAGCCAGCCCGTGTCGGCCTTTCCGAAAAGACACATCGGGCCTGTAGTGGTTTTCCCGAAAAGTCCACCACATACAGGTCATTTTCGACATATCCAACGAAAGCGACCTTTAGAGACTTGCTCCACAAGAGTACCACAAAATCACCATCAATAAAAACTGCAAAGCCCATCTTACCAAGGGAACGAACAGAAAGTAAATTATAACCGAGGGTCTCAACAAGCATGACGTCCACGGGAGAGATATCATGAGCAACCACAACTTTGCCGAGACCCAATACCTCAGATTTTGACTTGTCACCATAGGAGACGGTTATGTGATCATGATTTGGCCGCATCTCCGAGATGATCTCCTTGCTTCCGGTCATATGACTAGTGCACCCACTATCGAGCACCATTTGGACCCACCGGAAGCATAGCCCTGCAAGAAAGTTACTTCTTGGTTTTAGGTATCCATTTCTCAATGGGTCCTCTCATGTTAGTAACAAGGGTCTTTGGAACCCAAATAGACCAAGATATGTAACTATCAAATGGACCTACATAGCTAGCATATACATCATCATAATAATCACAAAATAATTCATAGTTTGGATTATTAACCCCTGCAAAACCAACATAGTTAGCCTTGTCATTAGTTGTGGTGCTTGTCTTTGGTTGAGCAGTTTTGCTCTTCTTCTTCTTCTTCTTCTTTGTCTTGGGAACATAACCAAGACCTTCCTTTCCATTGTTTAACCTTTGCTTGCTAAGAATCTCATCTAGGACTTCTTTATGTTTAGATTGAGACTCCTTTACAAGTTCTTCCTTTAACCTTGCATTTTCTTCAATAATTCCTTCATGTCCACATGTTGGTGTGGATGTGCTAGGCATATCATACTTGTCCAATTGAGTTTGGAGCTGATCACGAGACTCATGTAGAGTAGAATGATCACTCTCCAAAGCCTTGTGAGCAATGTCAAGTTTCTCAAACTTCTCTAAGAGTTTAGCATGAGCAGCCCCAAATTCAATCTTTTCCTGTTTGAGTTTCTTTACCTTAGAAAGAGCATTGTCGCGTTCTTTAATGAGCTGGGCAACATCCTCTTCATGGGACTCCTCAATTGACTCAAGTTTCTCCTCCAAGAATACTCAAGCTTCCTCTTCTTCCTCTAAGGCATTCTTCAAGGAGGCAATTTCCAAGGCATCTTCTCTTTCGATTCTACCCTTTTCTTCGAGAAGAGCTTCGGAATGAGCAAGTTGACTCATAAGAGCATCAAAGTGAAGTTTGTGCTCACCTTGCAGGTTAGTGAAAAAATTGTCCAAAGCAATAACTTCTTATTTTATCTTAAGACTAGTATGATCATCCATATCCATATTTATGTTAGTCTTAGGAAATGAAGAAATAGAAGATGATACCTCGGACCCTCTTGCCATAAGGCAAGTGACATTGTTGTTGATGACATTTTCATTTGGAGAGTTGAAGAGTGATGATGGGGTAGATGTGGTGGCTATAGTAGCCACCTAACGAGAACTATCTTCATCCTCTTCATCTTCACTTGCAGAGGAATATTCTTCTTGTGCCACCAAGACAATCTTGGGTTACTTCTTGTAAGTACCATTCTTTTTGATAAATGGTTTCTTTCGAGGTGCCTTGGACTTTTCTTTAAGCATGAGCCTACCACCATTGTGTTCTCTACTTTGATATGGACATTCAGCCACAAAGTGTAACCTATCTCCACAATTATAGCATGTTCTCAGTTTTGGGCCATTCTCTCTTCTTCCACTCGACCCGTTCTTCTGCTCGAGTTCAGACTTGGCCTTGGCAGGATCCTTCCAAAAATTCCTTGCATAGAACGCCATGTGCTCACCATGAGAATGCTTGACTTCCTCAGGACAGCCCATGGAGACCATATCGTATCCTCTTTCATCCTCATCTTTCTCAACAACATTTTCCTATAGAGCCACATTAACTCCTTTTTGCATTCCAATGGCTCGAGCACGGGCATCTTCGGCGTTCTTGGCGGCAACTTTGATGGCCGCCATTTCTTCCATGACTTCATTGGAAGTCATTTGGTGGTAGTTGTGTCTACCTTGCAAACTCTTCAAGTCCGTTGGCTCAAATGGCATGAGGGCAGTCACATATTTCCTTTTGATCCAAGCATCGTCAATGTGAGTGGCTCCATGCTTTCTAAATGTTGTTGCAATGCTCTTCAGCCTTCTATACATGTCTGCATGGTCCTCACCATCCAACATATAGAATCCTTCAGCTTCATTATTGAGAGCATTGTACCTATTCCTTCTCATGCTTTCATTTCCAATGAATAGGTCGGTGAGAGCATCCCAAGCTTCTTTGGCGGTGTTGAAGTGCTCAATGTGGGGCATGTCCTTGGGACCCACTCCGAGATGAATCATGTGAAGAGCCGTTGCATTCAATTGACTATCCACAACTTCTCTTCTAGTCAAGTTGTTGGGGTATCCAATATGAAGACCATCTTCGATAATCCTCCAAAGTTCAATTGACGAACTGCATATATGAGATTTCATTAAGAATTGCCATTGATTAAATGTATATGCAGTAAGCTTGGGTGGATCACCCCTATTGTTTATATGAGGATGAGGGATAGGTGGGTCGGGAGAATATAGATGAGGAACCTCACTATAGTCCTCCTTACCACTTCCCTTCTTGGAGGCGGAACCATTATGTTTTTAACCTACCACTTCATCTTCCTTAGATCCGGTGTGAGCCTTATCCTTTGATAGAGGACAGGTGGCCTCAGAGGAAGATGGAGATGGGGTTGTAGATGATGTGAGGCGAGGAATCATTTGATGCATCTCCTCCATCTTGGTCTCAAAGTATTTCAACAAGGTTGTTTCCAATGTCTTGAGGTCATCCATTGTGACCTTGTCCACAGCCTTATTCCCATTTTCCTTAGTACCAATACTTCTCTTAGGCGGTTAAGCCCGAATAAAGAGCTGGGGCTCTGATACCAATTGAAATGGATCGTATGGGCACCTAGAGGGGGGGTGAATAGGTGTTACTTCAAATTTTAATGCTTTTTCAATTTTAGGCTTGACATAAAAAGGTAAATTCTCTAGATATACTACTATATAGAATTTCCTATATGCAAACCAAACTACTAGCGAGTAAAAGCGAGTAAAGTGAGGAACGAGGAAACCGTGATGAAGCACACGGAGACACAGGATTTGTTTTACCGCAGTTCCTTCCTTGTTAAGGGAAGTACATCTGTGTTGGAGGGGTGGGCGGTACTAAGACCAGCATGCCACAATAGGCCTCACCCTGTTCTCCGATGGATCCCGCCACCAAAGGCCTGATCCACCTTTCCACTATAGGAACCCTTCGAGGCGGGAACCTGCGCCTTTACACAACTAACGGGGCACAACTCCACAACCGAATTGGACGCTCCCGTAATGACAATAAGATGCCACGAGAACAATTCTTATCAATAATAAAGCACAAGATCTAGATATCAACGAGAATACTAGATCAGGGATTCTCCTAGTGAATGGAGAGGAGTTGAACCACTTGATTCGAGATGACGATGAATGATGTCTCCTCCTTCAATTCCCCCAAAGATCGAAGCCTTCGGGTGGTTGAAGTGGGAGATCTAGGGAGAGAGCTTTTGCACCAGGTCTAATCTTTTTCGAATTAACCAAGAGATCTGACAGGAGGGGTTGATGGGGCTTTTATACCCCATGTCCAAACGGAGCCGTTGGGGCCATTTGGGGCCGGATTATCCGGCCCAAGTAAGGGCTGGATTATCCGGCCTGGGGAATACTCCGTCCCAGACTCGGATTATCCGGCAAAAAATCCGCCCTTGAACAGAGGCTCGCGCATGGCGGTCCTTGGCATCTTCTCCTGAGGACCGAATTATCCGACCCTAGAGGAGGGCCGGATTATCCGGCTGGGGGAAAATCCGCCCCAGCCACGGATTGTCCGGGGCAAAGACCACCCGCAGACAGAAGCTCGTGTAGACGCTCCCTTGGGAAATTTCCCATCCGGCCCTAGAGGAAAGCCGGATTAACCGGTCCGGGGAGAAAATCCGCCCCAACGCCGGACTGTCCGGGGGAAATCCGCCCCCAGACAGAAGCTCACGCGCGACCAACCTTTGCCAAGAAGGCCAGGCCGGATTATCCGGCCCTTGATGGGAGCGGATAATCTGGCCCGCAAACACCCAAAGCTCTTTCCTACAACACTTAGTGCATATTAGAAACTCCACGGTATTGTTATCTAACACACAAAACACAGGGAACCATGAAATGTTCTTTCAGCTGCGGCTGCTGCTTTCTTCTCCTTATCACCTCCCTAATGTTGCTTGTGTTGACACATGTCAGTGTGCTTGTATGTGTATGCTGCTATCCTGTGGCCCCTCTGCGGTTCAAGTTTCCACAGTGGAGATCTTTCTCCATGTGGATGAGGTTGAGTTAAAAGATAGTTTTCTGAATTTGACTATTTCTTTTTTACTGTCCACTGTAATTTGTGCCCTATCCTATGATGACAAGTCTAAGGCAAAACTTTATAAGAACCGATTCTAGATTTGGTCCCTTTTTAAAATACTCGGTGATGAGTTTAGGCAATGCATTTCATTGCCCAAAGCCTAAGAGAAAAACTAACCCCCTAAATCCTCTTCTATTTTTTTCTTTGTCTTTTTATTTTGTAGGAACAAGAACAAGAAAAGGATCAAGAAGACAAAGAAATAGTTTTATTGTTTTTCTTTTATCATTTTTGTAATTTTATTTTATTCTTTAATTTTAAAGACCTTGTAATATTATCATTGCAATAATAATTTTCATTTTAATTTTCCTAATTCTTTGTAATATGCCCTTATTGTAATATCTTCATTTAAAAAAATTGTAATAGAAGGATTTATTGAATTATAATAAAGAATATACTTTTTTCGTTATTATTTACTTTATATTTGAATTTCAAATATCTTTTAGTTTGAATTCAAATATCATATCTTAAGTATTCAAATTCAAATTGTTTCACTCAAAAACAAAGGAATTCACAAAGGCCATGTAAGATTTAGAGAACTCTAGTTTGGAAATCTAAACCGTAAATCTTGAAACAAAGAGAAACTATGATCTCTCTTGGTTTTAAACTTAAGCGTGAATTGTGTTCCCGCTTCTTCGGATGCAATGCATGCGGATATGCAAACCCTACTTCTACCCCTTGTTTGGTCCTAAATGCTACTCCAAGAGGGTTTCCTATATAATAGGATGTTATAGGAAAATTCATTAGGATTCAAAGTCGTCTAAAATTCTTTTGAAAATTCTAGTACAATTCAAAGAGGCCCAACATGGAGTATTGTACTAGCTGGAGTCCAATGGTAATTAGTTGAGGAAGCTGGCGTGTCCAGGCCAACGAGTTGAATAATAAAAATCCATGCACAATCTGGAACGGTGGGTACAGTAGTAGTATTAAATTTGGAAGTGTGGGCCCATGAAGCAGCAGGCCAGGGGTAGCCGTAGGAGGATCCAGTTTTTTGAAAATACTAATGGTATAGTAATGGCGATGGAGAGCGACAGTCCAGTCCAGTGCGCTGAGTCTGAGTGCATGGGGTGTGCCTCCGAAGAAAGACGTGCTCTACCAGAAGCAGGAGAAATCCCAATCAGCCTGCCTGCATGATAACAACTTTCCCCTGTTACACTGTCTCCAGCAACGAACGAACGAACGAACGAACGGACAATTCCCCAGATCGCTCGATCCGTCCACCTCACTCCCCGATGCAGCGTCTCGCTCCCCCTTCGAATTCCCTCGCTGCAGCTGCTCTTGTCCTGCTCTGAAATCGGCTGCGGAATCCGGATTTCCCGGCCTCTATCCTACTACTACAGTACTGCCCTGCTCTGCTCCAGCCATCACTCCCCGCCCAGTAGCTAAGCTAAGCTGAACTACTCCCTCCCACCTGCTGACAGCCGCTTGCCCAAACTTCAAACTCTCCCACTCTCACTCACTCTGTTCCCTCCCAGCAGCAACGCGGCAACAGCTCCTTTCCATCAGCCTAGCTGCTGGCTGCTAGCTACAGGAGTGGAGGGTCAGCTCGTTAGCACTTAGCAGGATCAGGTCATCATCCAGGGAAGGGAAGGGAAGGGAAGGGAAGATGAAGAAGCAGCACTGGTACTCGCGGAGCCGGTCCGTGCCGGCCACGCCCAGGGGCCTCCCGGCCGACGCCATCGCCACCAGCCCCGGATGCATGTCCATGGTGCACCTCATCTTCGCCCCCGGCGCCGGCTGCGTCGGACGCCCTCCCTCCTCCGACCACCACCACGCCGCCACCTCCGTCGTGTCCAGTTCCTCCCACCATCTCAATTCTAGCACGCCTCCTTCCAACAAGAAAGGTAATTGATTGATTGATTGATTGAGAACTCTAATTGCAATTTGCATGGTGCTGGAACGGTCGGCTGCCATGCCGTGGCAGAGGTCGTCCATGTACGGAGTTTTGAAGTGGGATATGTGATTGTTGCAATGGGACAGGGGGCCTGGAGGCGCCGAGGAACAGCCTGGAGCTGGAGGGCGAGGAGCTCCGGGACATCCAGATCGGAGTGCAGGTGGAGCCGGCGTTCGACAAGCTGGCGGTGTCCGGGAGGAGGAGCACGGGCAGCCAGGCCACGGCGCCGTCGTCGGAGGCCGGGACGCCGCGCACGCCCAGCCTCGTCGCGCGCCTCATGGGCATCGACGGCCTCCCCGAGTCCTCGCCGTCGCCGTCGGGCCTCAAGAAGAGCAATCCCAGAACAGCCGCGGCGGCGGCCGTCGTCAAGGAGAAGAAGAAGCGCGTCATCCCGGAGTCCATGAACCGCCAGCCGCTAAGGAGCCTCAGCTGCAACGTCGGCGCCGGCGAGGCGCGGTCCCTGCCCGACACGCCCCGGGCGTCCGCGTCGTCGGCAAGGTCGGCGTCCGCGTGGGACGTCGTGGACCGCCCGAGGCTGTCGCTGCAGGTGCTCAAGGAGAACGTGCTCGACCGGGCCGCGCAGTACATGTCCATGCCCACCTCGCCCACGTCCTCGTCCAGGAAGAAGGACGGGCACCGGCGGCGGGACGCCAGGGAGCACGCGCGCGAGATCGTCAGGCAGGCCAAGGAGACCGTCACCAACCGCAACAAGTCCGGTGGCGGCAAGAAGACGCCGCCCACGGCGAACGCGGGAAGCAACAAGGAGAACGCGAGCCCGTTCCTAGTGGAAGACAAGAAGATGGTGATCCATGTCCAGGCCGCAGCCTCCGTCAAGCCGACCGCGCCCCTAGCGGCTAAAGTGCAAGCCGATCAGCAGCAGCAGCCACACGCCCCGAGGCTTCCTCCGCCTCCGCCACCAATGCGCGCGAAGCCGTCGCGGCCGCCGCCTCCGCCGCCACCACCGGATCATCCAGCACCGACCAGACCGGCGCCGCTGTCCCCACAGGCCGTCAAGTGCAAGAGACCGCCGGACGGGTGCGAGCGCTTCGCGACGCGGATCAAGAAGCCCGGTGGAGGTGCTGGTGCAGCAACAATACAACAGGCCGCACCAGCGGCACCGCACCAACAGGCCGCCGCGTCGGCGAGTTTCTTCCCGCGCGTCGACCAGCAGCACCGCCACCGCAAATTACACCCTGCCGTGGCGTCTACATCGTCGTCGCCGCTGGAGGACGACCCCGAGTACAGCTACCTGCGGTCCGTGCTGGAGCGCGGCGGGTTCATGCGCACAGCGCCGCCGCTGTCCCACCGGCAGTTCAAGGGCCACTCCGTGTCGTCCCCGGTGGACCCGATCGTGTTCCACCTCCTGGAGCTGGACCTCCCGACGGACGACAGCCCCCGGCTCGGCCCGATCAGGCACCGGTGGAACCGGAAGCTCCTCTTCCACCTCACGCAAGAAATCCTCGCCGACCTCCTCCCCGACGGCGTGGTTTCCTCCGGCACATCAGCCGGATCACTGCACGGGCCGGCGCTGCTGGGGAAGGTGTGGAGCAGGGTGAAGGCGTTCCCGGCGGCGGACTGCAGGGTGGTGGGCGACATCGACGAGCTGGTGGCGGCTGACCTGGGGAGCGTGCGCGGGCTCGTACGCCACCCGGCGGTGGCGGAAGAGGCCAACGACGTGGCGGACGACGTGGCCGAGTGGGTCCTGGACGCGCTCGTCCGGGAATCTCTCCCGTCCTGGTCGCGGTCGCCGTCACGTGCATCGAGGTAGCCGTTGCGGAGGGTGACGCCCGGTGACGTCGCCTGATCCCAACGGAAACAGCGGGGGCGCTGACACCCATGCGGCAGCGGCCAGTGCGCAGTGTGGTACCAACCGACCGCCGCCTGTGGCTCCTCTGATCGCTGTTCAACGGCCTTGATGACGACGGGTGTCAGGCGCCGTGCTTTCAAATGCCTGTGCTGTGGCCTGTGGGTTGTTACTACTCCTGGTAGTACATGCATGAGCACAGTTTCTCTTCTCCCACCTTTTATTTCTCCTTTTTATTTGGGATTTTGGGTGTATATACCGATCATGCGATCTCAGCTTGTAATTTTATCAGTTTTACAATATAATGATTTTTTTACTTCCATCCGAGCTTTTCATTTATCTCGGTCACCCTAAATGACATTTAACAACATTCGCAGGAGAACCTATTCACTCAAAACGTATATTATACTCCCTCTGTCTCAAAATAGATGTCGAGAATTTGTCAAAATTTGGATCTTGACATCTATTTTGAGGGGGTACATTTTTTAAAACACGTGTTCTTTACTAGTCCTGCATAAATGGTTGGATAAAGGTCAATGGTATTGTCTTTCATTTGTTTGCACGGTTTGCTAGTACTAAATCATGTAAAATCTTTCAATAGCATCTAAGTTGATTTTTCATAAATTGCAAGTTCACCCGCAACTCTAGAAAGCTCAACTTGGATCTACAGAAAAAGATTAACGCAACATGATAAAAAATACATTAAGGTGTTTTTTTCAGTAGTTGGACTTTGCTAAGATGAAGTCGCCGAAAATTGACTTAAAAATTAACAATATATGCGGATTTAGATGTAGGTGAACCTTTGTATCAAATGTTTTTCTCATTTTCCTTTCAAACAGAATAATTTCTTGACAAAATTAATGAGTTGCTAATTTGGAGCAATCGTAAGCAAAGAAAATACTTCGAAGCAGAGAGAAAACAGTGTGTACGCCATTCACAATCTGAAACGTAGAAATATGCAAGTTTGAGCTCAGTTGTAATAAATACTTAAATGTCTTATATTTTGATCCGGAAAAACAATTTGTTTTTTTAGAGATTATTTTGTTGTTGTTATATGGTAAGTTCCCATCGGGAAGGATGTGGACATAATAATTTTCACCGAAGCATATGCTTCTGCGATCCCTGCAAGCATGCAATTGGATCGTTTTGAATGAATGTAGATCTCAACGGCCAGCATTGGACAACATAATGCGCGGCAGTGGTACTACCTTGTGGTAGGGACAAATGAGGCAGATGGGAGATACTCTCAACATTAGTACTGCTGCTGCTACTAAATTAACCTGCCCCCCTTTTGAACCTCTCATCAGGAGTGATCCGCACCAGTATATTAACTATCCCATCTTTGTCACCAGTAGTGCATTTGTTTTGGCGATTCAAGAAAGGAGATCTAGTCTAGAGAGAGAGGGAGAGATATGCAAGTGGCAGCAGTAGCATCTTTGTGGGGAAATGGTATTAGCCTTGGTTAACTAATTTCATTTCAGCAAATTCAAGGACTGTCTGAAAAGCAGAGATGATAAGGGAGTATTGTTTCTTGTTTAGTTTGCTGGTGCTGAATCATTTGTACTTTTCCTTGGAATGTCTTTTTCCCTGATCTGGGGGTGTTCTGTTTAGCTGGGGACTTGTGGTAATCCGTACTGCGTCGCGTCAAATTGTTTGTTCCTGTCCCACATCGTACGCTCCCAAATTTGTTGTTTTGCATCTCTTTGGCGTTTGCCTCGACCGGTTCACAATGTACATCCACGTGGGGTTAACATTGTTTTCCCGAGAGGAGAGAAGGCCAATGCAGACGTGGTTAACATTCAGTTTCAAGAATACTGCAGAACTGAGGGCACAAATGCATCTCACTTTATTTGAAAAAGCTACTACCTTCGTCCCAAAATAAGTGACTTGAGTTTGTCTAGATTCGCATGTACCTATGTATTAAAACGTGTCTAGATACATCCGAATCTAAAAAAACACACGTCACTTATTTTGGGACGGAGGGAGTATATATTCTTTAACCCAAAAAGGTAGTCTATCGGACTATCCCTTCGAGGGTCCACGAAGGGAGTGCCAAGCAAAAGGAAAACTGAAGGAAAAACATATTTGATACTCATGACCAAACTTTGAAGTTCCACCTCCATGCAGGAAGCTACTGTCGTTGACTCCAGAACTCAAGTGCTCCTTTCACTTTAAAAAAAATCAGAAATCATATTTCCAAGTTTCAAAAAAAGAAAAAGTATGCACACTCAGATTGACACAATTGTCATTTTTGTGCATAGTCAATGTTTATATTCTACAAGCATCCAAAATCGCAACCAAAACCTCTATATATTGTGGGTACACAAATATGATAAAATATGGCTCCCATGTGCAAATGAACCCAGTATGAAAAATACATTAAAAATAAACTTTAAATTGTCAAAAAAATATGAAGAAATTTTTTGCATGTACATCCGGATATTATATATCCATACACAAGTTTTCAGCAAAAATGAATATTTTACGTGGCTTGTGTAAAAAAGACAAAAAACATGTTTGTGAATAGACACGGTGGAGCACTGAAATTTACCTTTTCTACATGGGACACCTAAAATATTGTTTTTCTATAAAAACGTGTGTACCAACATATAATGTGCACATGTACATGAAAAAAAATTGGAAATTTTTCACATTTTAAAATATGTTTCACATATTGGGTTCATTTGCACCCGTGAATCCTATTGGATTTTCCGAAAATTTAGTGATTTGAAACCAAGCATACACAAGTCCACACTTTTGTCATTTTTGTGTAGTTCATAATACAAAGTATTTTAAATTGATACTTTGCACGTTTGTGGGGTACATCATTGGATACATCCATATTTATTTTGAAACTCGGAAATGTAATTTTCTATTTAAAAAAAGGAATCGCTCGTGCACATTTGCATCAAATCTTCACTCCACCTCAATGAGTTTATTTAACACACAAGTTAATTTGGAATAAAAGCATCTTCATCGGCACCCCCAAAGAATGCCCGTCAACTGCGTGGACAAGCGCTTTGGGGAAGCCCACCTAATCTACTAGTAGTCCGGGGGTGCCTTCCCACACCGGTGTCCTATAATGATCAATTCCCCAAATCATTTAGTCAAAATTTGAAGTCTTCCAACGCAGACAAAAATAAGATCGAATTCACGGTCACAACGGCCCAAAACGCCATAAAAGTGTGGTGATCTCATTTTACAAAGCGAGAGCCCAAATGGACGCATCGTTCACCGCTTGTGTTGGCTCCACTGATGTTGATGCCGGTGCCGATGCAGGATCCTCCGTCGCCCATGCCGGTCCCCACGGTTGTGCAGTTGGCAGTGCCCATACCTATGTTGTTGTTGCCCTTATTTCGTCCAGGATGTTGTGCGTGAGGGGGTTACGTGGCAGAAAATTAAAAAATCCTACATTGGAACGTATAGACACCCAGGATCTATTTATGTTTTTTTTGAAATGGGAGCATAGCTCCGGCCTCTGTATCCTAGGATGCACACAGCCTTTTATTAAAAAACCACATAGTATCATCACATTGTTACAATTCAAGGATCAGATAAGGTTGATACAAACACCAACCATCTGAAAAGCGCTAAAGGCTCCCAAGAGCATAAAAACAGCAGCTAGACATGAGTCAATCTACTAGAATGATGCCACGAAGCCTGGCTGAAAAATCCAAAGTAACCGCCACAAGACGGTTGCACCCAGAAACCATGGGTGGGCGCAGGTGCTCTGGTAAAAGGAACGCCCAGAGTTGGATCCAATACGCTGCCATATGAATAACCTGCAAAAAATATGGAACCCCAGTCTTATTAAAGATACTGTCGTTGTATTGGGAACGGCAGTACCTAAGCAGGTTAGAAAGAGGTGTGGGGACTAGCAGGGAAGCTATCGACGGTGTCCGCAGGCGGGATTGGATACAAGCAAGCGTAGCTGGACGCAAGAAGTACCCAGGTTCGGAGCCCTCGTGATGAGATAAAACTCCTACTCCTGCCGATCTGACTATGTGCGATATACGGGCTACAAGTGCTCCTCGAGATGTATTCTCTAGCTACTGCCTTAAATGCACACAGACCAACCCTTTCTACTGAGGTCTTGCCTCTCCTTATATAGGCAGAGAGGCAACGATCTCATTGGCCAGTCCGACTGGCGGGCCCCACAGGTGGGTCCCAGCCGGCTGGTCATCTACAGTATCGGGTACAACTATGTCCCATCAGAGTACGCGCGGTATGGTCGTCGTGGGCACAGTGAACGCCGTGCGAGTCTGTCGTCAGCACCGGGCCACTGTTCCCGCGTCACCCCGCAAAGTCTTCCGTATGACCTAGTAGTTGTCAGTCTTGTCGTCGTACCAGGGCGTACCGCGCAGTGTGCTGCACGTCGCCCTGTCCTCCTGATTGGTTCTGGCTACGCTGCTGTAGCCGGCTGCTTCTCGCCGTTCCGGCTACCGTGAGGTAGCCGGCTTGACTTGCCTTGTCCGGCTGCGCTCAGCCAGCCGGGCGTGATCCGACTGCCATAGTTCTTGTCCGGTTGGGGTATCCGGAGGTCATCCCCCCGACAGATACAGTTGTTTCGATATTTCCAAATGGACCAACAAATGCCCGAAATGCCAATTCGAATTATGCTCTTATTCATTTTATCTATACCATTCAACCAATTTCCAAACATATTAGTTATATTAGTTGGGGGAGAAAGATTATAGGTGCAGAAAATCATACGCCAAATAATTTTGCAAAAGGGCATGAGAGGAATAAATGTTCAATTGTTTCGTCCTCATCACAAAAGTAACACTCGTTGCTCCCAACCCATTTTCTCTTAGTTAAGTAATCTTTTGTGAGCAACACCTTATTTTTGAGAAACCACATGATTTTTTTTATTTTTAAGAGTATTTTAATCTTTCAAAGATATCTTGTGAGAAATCTTGGATGCTCGTTCATGATATCTTCATACATAGATTTAACGGAGAATATCCCCCCCTTTCAGCTAGCTTCCATATAAAGGTATCACACACATCCGTCATGGATATTTCCATCAATCTCTCACATAAATGTAACCATGCTTCCCATTTGTTCCCATTTATCACTCGCCTAAAACTAATGTTCAATGGGTTATGAGATAAGACGTTATGAACCAAAGTATTTTTCCTATGTACTATGTTATAGAGGGATGGATATTGTTGGGCAAGCGATCTAACTCCTAGTCAAACATCCTCCCAAAATCTTGTCACTTTCCCATTGCTGATTTTAAAAGTGCCATGGGAAAAGAACTCATCTTTCACCCCCCCCCCCCATTAGTCCTTTCCAAAATGGCGAATCCGTCGGTTTCACTTCAGCTTGTGCCAGAGTTTTATTAGCCAGATACTTGTTGTGTAGCAACTGATGCCACACCCCTTATTCCATCAATAACTTATACAACCATTTACTAAGTAAACATTTGTTTTTAAGTTCTAGTACCGCAATACCTAATCATCCTTAATCTTTGGGTCTACAAATGATATTCCATCTAGATAGCCTATATTTCTTCTTGTGTTCATCACTTTGCCAGAAGAACCGTGAACGATAGAAGTCTAGTCGTTTCCTTACCCCCTTTGGAATTTCTAGGAAAGACAACATAAACATAGGCATACTAGACAACACCGAATTAATGAGGACCAATCTGTCCCCATAAGATAACAGTTTTCCTTGCCAGCACCCCAACTTACCCTCAAATCTATCTTCTACCGGGTTCCATTCAGAGTTGCGTAGATGCCAATGATGTATAGGTACCCCAAGGTATCTAAACGGTAAAGACCCCAATTCACAACCAAAGATCTTCCTATAAGTTTGTTCTTGTTCGGCAGCTTTGCCAAAACAGAAAATCTCACTCTTATGAAAGTTAATTTTTAGACCCGATAGCTGCTCGAAGATACAAAGAATGAGCTTCATATTAACCGCTTTATGAAAATCATGTTCCATGAACAGAATAGTATCATCAGCATATTATAAAATGGACACTCCCCCGTCGACTAGATGAGGTATTAGTCCAGCCACCTGATCATTCTCCTTTGCTCTCGCAATTAGGATGGCTAGCATATCCGCCACCACATTAAATAACATAGGGGACAAGGGATCTCCTTGACGAATACCTTTCTTAGTCTGAAAATAATGGCCAATGTCATCGTTGACGCGAATGGCAACACTTCCATCTCGTACGAAACTATCAATCCACTTTCACCATAATGGATCGAAACCTTTCATACGAAGAACTTGTTGCAAGAAAGTCCACTTAACCTTGTCATAAGACTTTTCAAAATCAATCTTAAATAAGACCCCATCCAGCTTCTTTATGTGAATCTCATGAATAGTCTTGTGTAAAACCACCATCCCTTCAAGAATATGTCAACCAGGCATGAAGGTTGTTTGCGTGGGTTTGACAATTTTGTGAGCAATCACCGTAATTCGGTTTGCACGACCTTAGTGAAATTTTTAAAGCTTACATTAAGTAAGCAAATGGGTCTATATTGTTGTATTTGGACAGTGTTTTCTTTTTTGGGTAGCAAAATAACTATACTAAAGTTTAGCTTAAACAGAGAAAGATTGTCTTCATGCAACTGTGCAAACAGTTCCAATAAATCTTTTTTAATCACAGACCAGAAGGTTTGATAGAATTCCGCCGGGAATCGAGCAGGCCATGGCACCTTATTGTGTTCCATAGATGATATCGCCTCATACACCTCATGCTCAGAAAAAATGTTCGTTAGAATCTCATTTTCCTCAGATGGGACATGTTGAATATCCTGAGTCATATCCTCTATAAGACTGAAACTATTGGAAACCGATTCACCAAATAGACGCTTATAGTATTCAGATATGAAAGTTTTCAAGATCTCTTGTCCAACTATTGTGCCTTCCCCTGTTCTAACTGAAAGATTTTCTTTTTTCTGTGTTTTCTGTTTTCAATAAGATGAAAGTATTTAGTATTATCTCCACCTTCCTGAATACTAGACCATCAAAGCGCGCTTTGCCGTGCCCGTCCATATTGAGAAAATAATAATAGTAATATACACAAAAATATAAAAACAAATGTACCTAGAAAATATGTATGGCACACGAAATCTCAGTCCTCTAGAATTTGATGCAAAATGATAAATAAATTCTATATTAGTTCTAACCGGAAGAGTTCAAACAGACCACACTGATATCGTGTTTACAACACTATTGTTAAAAAAAGAGCATACGGTGATGCTAATGTCATATGAAGCTGAATCGTAGCTATCACTTTTCTAATTTCAACAGCTCCTCTTTTGCATGCCCACAACTTCAGGGTGTGTTGAACAACTTCATTGTTCTGACAAAGGGCAATACCTACTCAAAGCTCAGAGCACATATTTTATGTCCTTCCAATCTCCACGGCCTTTTCAACTGGCTTAATTGCTTTGTCAAGCGATAAAGTAAAACTGTTCCAAAAAAAGGAGAGCAATTCCAGAACATGCATGTTGTTTCAAGTGCAGAAGCACAAGTCAAGAGATAAATATGATGACTACCTGAAAAATAGATATATAAGATGAATAGCAGATAGTTTGAACAACAAAATATCAACTATAGCAAATACAATATAAAATATACACATAAGTATTATGAAATCTAGCTGGCAGCAAATTCATCATTTACCAATGCAATTGTATACATATTTACGCTGTCATCATATATAAACTGCGTTGTCTTAAGAAACCAAGAACTATAATAGAAACCTAGAGCAACAAATATCTTTCCAAAGCAAGGTGGTGTAGGCTAGATATGAAACCAAACAATGCATAGAATAAACACAAACTGCAATAAACAGTCTGAATATGGAAAGGGATACTTGTAACTGGATGTGCTTTAGCAAAAGGCTACTAATTAATTTGAGGGCACCTCGTACTTTATTCTCTCACCAAAATAGCAGTTTCTAAGAAAATTAGCTGGCTTATCCTTACTCACATGAAATATATCAACTTGATGTTATTAAGAATTTATGTCAGCTGAAAGGTCGAACACTTCTTCTCAGTAGATGGCGGATATCATTCCAGTGTAAGAAAAGTAGCAATATATATAGATCGATAAGGAAACAGAGCTGACGGGTTTGCAACTTCTCGAGCTACTAAAACTAGTCCAAAAAATAGCTCCATCCCCTCAAATCACAAGCATGAAGTATCATATTCTCTAATCTTTTGAATATGCTAATCCATGGTTCATTTACGAAAGGACGACATCTTATGTTCTCACTGGCTTTCTTTTCAATACAATTATCTAAAAAATGCTAATGATAACTTAACAAGACATGAAAAACACTATTTACTTAAATGGGAATTATTAGATATAACGAATTACTTGTACTTATGCCCAAGATATAAATTGTCAAACGAAAGAAAGGAATGGCTCTTTAATGCGCCAAGTCCACTTAGAGGCTCATTTCATCAAAACTCCCCATAAGGAGTTAAAAACTACGTAGTGTCACCTAGGTTCCTACATATTGCAATTATGATATGAAGTACTGAGTATGAAATCTACAGAAAAGGACAGAGAATTCCATATAGCCTCCAAAGGAAAAAAATAAGAATTGACATAGAGATGACTTACAACAAATCAGTCATCTTGTCATAAACTCATAATGCATAGCATCAAACTGGGAGCCCACTTTGTGCCATCCAATCAGGGTTGTACTAATAGAAACAAGAGCATGTTAACAAGAAAAAAATGTTAAGGATACTGAAAGATGTAATCAATATCATTTAGGAAAACTAATCGGCGATTAAGAAACACATCCTACAAGGATGGTTATATGATAATGAGTAAAACTAAAACATGAGTTGCATCACCAATATATGGCAAAGCTATTGCACCAAAAGTAACACATCATCTGATGTAAAAAAACATATATCCTGCAAGGCTACATCATACCGAAGGGGATTGAATGAATATTTACTCAGGTATTTTCAGATAACAAAGGTTCTACCTCAATTGATGCAACCTGTTCAACCTTGATAGCACACTCCTTTAGTTCAACAATCATGTGTAGTGGAGATCTCCGTGTAGTGCCACATAACTCTCAACACTGATATTGAAATAATGGAGTAATCACATTCGAAATCTTTTCATGTAGAACATGAATTAATTCATGAATCCTTTTGATGCAACCTGTTCAACCTTGATTGATGCAACCTGTTCAACCTTGATTGATGCAACCTGTGAATTAATTCATGAATCCGTGCGAAAGAAATCTTACCTTGTGATGTGCGGAATGGAATACCTCGATTGATGCAACCTGTTCAACCTTGATAGCACACTCCTTTAGTTCAGCGGTCATGTGTAGTGGAGATCTCTGTGTAGTGCCACATACTCATAGCATTGATATTGAAATAATGGAGTAATCACATTCGAAATCTTTCCTGTAGAACATTAATTAATTCATTAATCCTTTCCCACCATGTGTTTTTATTTTATCACTGTTAGTTCGAAAACATCAATGAATGTCAAAATTCGCACATCGAACAAACATAGAAATAGGGAAAGAAATCTTACCTTGTGATGTGCAGAATGGGGAAATGGTCTATCAATAGGCAAAACGAGTCCTAAGAATACGGGAAATATGGTCCTTGATCTTATATCTAGGGCAGCCAAGGATGCCTGCAGAAGGATCAGAGTAGTGAGTATCTTTTCTCCAAGACATGCTAAATGATCATCTATTGAGCTACGATGTTGTACAATTTATTTCAATCAAAAAACAGCAACAAGGAATCATTCAACTTAATGAGAGAAGACAAATAATGAGCTACACATTGGCCGAGGAACCCAAGAAAATGAATAAGCAGTCCTAGAGATCACGATATTTTCTCATAGTTGTGCGGTTTGGTAACCACATGCAGCCTGCCATCCGAGAGCCGTCGCCACCGAGAGCGTAAGGGATCTGCCTGCACTGGTCTTGGACGGACTCAATCAGCCGATCTCGACCACCTCTGTGTCCCTCTCGTCGACCACAACCATGGATGCTGACCGCTCGCTGACACGTCGCTAGGAGGAAAAGCAAGGAGATGCTAGCCAGAGAGCAGTCGTCGCTGTCCCCAGCGGAAGCTCCTCGTCTTGTCCTCCCCTCTTAGATGATACTGTCATATAGAAGTCTGAACCACTAACCAACAAGCACGACAACCCTGAAACAATTACATATCGCAACAAAACTAACCCTAGGCAAGAAACTTGGTTGCCGGAGGAAGGGGGCAAACGGACAGAGACGGTATAGCTTCTCACCATTATCGCGTCGCCACCACCAGTTTTAGGAGGCGCTGGGTACAGCAATGCGAACGAGGAGAATCGGAGAAGGCTGTATCATCTGAGAGACTATAGAAGGGAAAGAGGAACTCAATGGCCCGCCCACAGCGTGTTGGCATAGTTCACGAGAAAACACTAAGGTGGGTTCGCAGAGTAGCAGCCCTGTTACGTTGCGGCATCCTATCAACCCACGGAAGCTCGCCGACACCATTGCCGGAGAAGAAAGGCAAGAAGATCTGTTCTGGCAACAAGTAGGCGAGAGGGATCGAATACCCGATTTAATGGATGGGCTCCTCTGACTGTCCTCACGTGAGGTTTAATTCAGCGGCGACGGCGGAGGAGGAGGAGCACTGGAGACTGGCGGAGGGGCATTGGAGAAGGGCATGCCGGCGGAGGAGCACTGGAGACGGGCGGTCTCATACACGCGCCGAGATGCGCTAGCCGCTGTCCTGCCTTTTTTTTGCTAATGAGCCGTGCATGGTGCGTCGGGCCGTGGAGAAGGAACCAACCACTGATTTGTTAGGCCCATTAGGACCTGCCTTCGGCCCAAGGCAGGATGCGAGGCCGGACTAAACTTGCAGAGCAGCAGCCCAGCAACGGGAGGGAGCGCTGCAAGGGGTTAGCGATCAGGAATCGATCGATGCTTCGGAGCCAAAGCGATTGAGGCCTTTGGATTTCTTGATCGGACGGTCCAGGTTTCCTAATCGCTGTGGAGGCCTCTAGGTGGCTCAGTTTTACTGTTTCTTAATGCTTAACCTTGGCCCGCTGTGCCCACTTAGACTCCTCATCACGTCTCAATCTATTAACTTGTTTATTTGCACTCTTCAAATTATTTCTTTAATTTTCTGACCGTGATTGTTTTTCAGCTTTTATATCCAACTCATCAATGATTGATAAAAGCCTCTTCTTCTCCTTTTTATATTTGCCACTTTGTTTTTTAGCCCACCCGCGAAGGAATCTACGTAGATGCCTTATTTTTTGCTACCAAAGTTTAATAGGCGTGTCACCATGTGTCACCGATGCTCATTCAGTTGACACCAAATCAAAAAACCCGTCCCGGCGCAACCACGATAGTTCAAAAGAGAACCTCGGACAATTATCCAAATGAGCCTGAACTCTTGAGTCGATCAAAAGAGGTGTGTGATCCGACCCTGCTCTTGTTAGCGCCCTCACAGTAACAATAGGAAATTTATGTTCCCACTCAATGGTAGAAAGAAAACGACCGAGCTTTTCATATGTGGGTGTGGCTCTGCGGCTTCCCACGTGAACTATCTACCTGAGAGAGCAATATCTCGTAGGTTTAGACTCTCAATAATCACATTAAACATAAAAGGCCATCGAGTATTAAAATTCTTATTATTTTTATCCTCCTTTCGACGCAAAATATTAAAATCTCCCCCAACTAACAAAGGTAGGGCTTCATTTTCACAAACGCGAACTAGTTCAGCAAGAAACTCATGTTTCAAGATGTCCTGTGCTGCACCATATATAGGGACCAAAATCCATTGGAAACCATCATGTCGGCATCGCAAGTGAACTTTCACATAAAAATCCCCCGAGTCAACATTGTTAACTTGAAGTGTTTCCGTCTTTATCCCCACCAAAATTCCACCAGATCGATCATGGGGTGGTAGGCAGAACCATGCAAACTCCCTCCCCGGTGTCAAATGTTTAAGAAGAGGAATAGTAAAATTAGATCTCCCTGTCTCCAACAAGGCGACAAAGTCTAATCTCTGTTCTCTAATAGTTTCAGAAACAAAATGATGCTTAGCTGTATCCCGGAATCCTTCACTATTCCAAATCATTTTTTTAACCCTTGCATCTCAATATTTTTTCTTTCTCATGATTCTAGTTCCTCTTCGAACAGTGGTAGGGTCATACAATTTCTTCTTGCGCCCATGCACAGGCTTCGGTTCATCGGGTAGATTCTCGACAAGATGCTCTATTTCCGGAACCTCCTCTTCAACCAAATCATCACATAAGTTAGATAGTGTGGAAACAACCAAACTAGATTCCCTAAAGTCATTTGTATCTTTTCTCGCAAGATTACTATCTAAACGGGTTAAAGTTCTATGAAGTTCGGTATCTTTAATTAGCTTGGCTGCAGCATTTTTTTGTAAACATGTTTCCCCCAAAGACACTCCTATTGATTTAGCTTTTTCAATAATATCTATATTCTAAAATGACAAAATAGAAAACGTGGAGTTCAGATTTGTACCTTTATACTCGTCACGACCCTGCGCCAAACCCATAGCTCGCTCCAACTGTGTAGCATCGGCGTTGGGTTGAGTCCGCACACGGTCACTCGAACTGATCTCTGTTGCCGCCATCTTCGGAATGCCTCCAAAGGCAATAACCTCAGCGAACGTCGGCTTTATCCTTGCGAGAATACCCCCAGTGGACTTAGAGCCAGACCCTAGATTCTTCATGTGAGTCAAGGGGTGAATGGTGTGCCATCTTCATAGTGAAAGCATCACGTCCCCTTGCCTAGCCATGTTCGCAGAAGACCCCGTCGCAGGCTGACCCAGCCCGCCAATAGGCGTATCTATGTAGTAATGCAGTAACGACCGAGGTTTAGAAACATACCCTTATAGTTCAAAAGCGGTTAATGTTTCGAGAGGAACGTGGTTGAAGTAGTCGTACTTGTAGCCGACCTCAAGGTCGCGAAACTCCTCGCAGGTCACCCCTTGCTCCATCTTCATCGTGCAGCAGCTCAAGCTCACGACATCCAAGATCCACAAATGGCAGACCCTCAAGGTTTCGTACACATACGGTGTATGACGACGACCTTCGGTTGAGTATGGAAGTAGATCCCCTGGTTGGTATCCCTACAGCACAACGGCGTTCTGCAGGTGCGTCATCTCTTGCAGGCGCCATCCTTCCTAGGATGGAACCATCGCGAGAGGACAACGCGCGCGCGAGAGAGAGTTTTCTCTGAGGAAAGTGTCTTGGAGAATACTTAAATTGGTTGTATTTAATCCCAGCCATGGGCACCGCTTTATATAGGTGGAGGAGGGGTACTCCCTCCATTGGGTTGTCCATGTGGGACTAAATAAAAAAGGCAAAAAGGAAATAAAAGGGAAGGGGCAGCCGGCCGAGCCTCCGCCCAGCCCAATAGCCGGCCACAACACAGCGGGTGCAACAGCTGGACGCCAGTGGGCCAGCTTGCTCATAGAGAGGCCCCCGGGTGGGCCGGCACCTCACCCGGCCCAGCCGAGCGAGCAGCTGCGGAGTGCTAGGCCCGGGCGGGCCAACCTCCAGTTTGCGAGTGTACGACCCAGCGGCGGGGCGACGCTGCGGCTCTAGCCCGGGTGGGACAAAAGGCGACAGCGGCCCGGCTGTGCGCGGTTTGGCGGCCAGCGTCTTGCCTTCTTGGGTGGCACCTAGTGCCTGTCGCACGCCTGTCTTCCTAGATCGGTTAGAAACAGCCCAGCTGTTGCTGTGTTGTTGTTTTCTTTCCCTTTTTTAGGGTGGCTTCCTTCTGGACCAAGTCCCTCTAGGATTTTGTCTAATTAGGAAGTTGCCCTATAAATTTTTAATTAAATATTTATTTAGTATATATTAATTCACAATTAACATATAATAAATGCATATTTACCTGAAACATTTTTCGGTGTCTTTTCCTTTCTCTTCCTCCCAACAACTTTGAATTTTTCTTCTCTTCGGAACAATTCTGGTTTATCTCTTTCTCTATGACTCCTTATTATAGAAGATCTCTAGCTCATCGTACCCTAAAGTGTATTTCCCCAACGGCGCGAGGAACGTCACAAACATGATCGAGACGCCTCTCATATCAATGATCATTAGCGGGATCGGGATGCCCATAATAACCCATGTGCATTCCACGAAGACGACGTCATTTGAACCGTAAACGTCGAGTCCAATTTCCTTTGTTTCTTCGATACGAATTTCCCGAGATCTAATCATCAGTACCATATACGTTGTTCAATCTTGTTACCAACAAGTTCTGTTTCACTTGTTCTCGTGATATTCCATCCCCATGACTGAGTCACATGTTGCAGCATTATAGATGTAATCTCACCAAGTCGTCTGTGTGTATCTTCCCATCACGAGGGTGAACAAAAAAATACCGGTCTTGATAACATAGGCCTCAATTATTCCTATGAAATATTTGTCGCACACCTTTATGGTCACCTAGTTACGTTCATGACGGTTGATGTGATCAAAGCAGCCACGGGAGATAGTGATTAATATGATCTCACGGTCTATGAAGAAGGAAACTACGATTCTAACTATTGGAACGATGAACCTTGTAACTTGATCGTGCTGCAATAACTATCTTGGGAAATGTCCATCATATCATATATAACTCCGTTGTCAACTGGCATAAATGCTCCATGATCAGAAAACCTTGATCCCAATGAACTAGTATAAATAGAGGCTACTAGGGACTTGTTCTGTTTCATACCACACATGTCTCAATGTTTCCGCTTGATACAGTGATAGCACAACATAAAACTATTACGAACTAATAGAGATATGATAATAAAACCCATTTAGTATTTGCCTTTAGGGCATATCTCCTTCAGTGCGATCATCCGAGTACCAAGCCTTGGCATCCTCATTCATGTTGGAAGTATCAGCTGTCAAGATCCTCGACTCCTCGGCCATTTTGGCGATGGCAGCTTGCGATGCCACATTCATCGCCTAAATCATGTCGGCCTAGGACACAACCTTGGCAACTTCAACATTTGCCTCCCCGAGTTTGATCTTAGCGTCGGCCTTGGCCAACAGTTCCTTCCACCTTGCATCGTTCTTGACATCGTAGCCTTGGTTATTAGATGTCACTTCATTGATCATGTTCTCGAAGGAGGCATCCACTGAGGCCATCGACGTCGCTCCATTCCTCTTGGCCTTTGCCTTCTTGTTGCCAATGGGGCGGTCGGTGAGGAAGTCGTCGGTACGTCCACATCAAAGGGGTTGTCATGTACCGAACTTTCTCCCATTTCTTGCAAGTCTCGGTTTTGGTGAAGACATGCATAAAAGGAAGCTCCTTTTCCCTGTTGTTGGCCTTGTGCCAATTACATGTACCTGTCAACTAGCAACACAAACAAACATCAAGCAAATGTACGTATCCTATGCATACTACATTGACAAAATAGAACATGTATGGGTTTGGGTTTTACTTGATCAACCAAGTTTGTTCCACTTGATCTCCTTCTCTAAGTGGTCTCCAAACATCCATGAAATGTGTTGCACGTCTTTTATATGATGCTCCATCTATGAGACAATGCATTTTGGTTGTGGATCATATGCATTTTCGTGTATTCTCCAAAGTGGTTGTGTTCTTCGAATTGTTCAAAGATCCTCCACCAATATGCACGCCGATTTGTTCCCGCCGGTGATAGGACGGAGGCTCACAACCCTCCAAGAATCAGGCAAGCACTTGTCCTCTTCCACCTTCCACCGAATTCTCTTGCCGCCATTGACGCGCTTCCTCTTGGGGTTTCCCTTGCCATCAAGCTCCACCACTTCTTTCTCCTCCCCCTGCCCTCATCATCTTCCTTGTCTTCCGCATCCTCCTCCTCCCCACTATCTGTGACGGCACTATCAGTGGCGTATTATCTGCCCTCAGCATAGATTATTCCATACAAGGCGCTTGTGCCCTCGGCCTTGGCCATTCCGTCCACCACCTGGCGAGCGTCAGGTTCCTCGGCGCCGAATAGGTTACAGCCTACTTGGGAGGTGCCTATGCCCGTGGTGCCAAACGAGGTTAGTTCTTGCGTGACGCGACATCTACCCAAAGTTCTCCTTGAAGAAATGTTGTGACGACGGCGAGGTGCTCTGGCGGGACTGGATGGCGTTGCCCTTGTGTCCCGTTGTTGGCTTGACTTTGCATGTACGCCATCCTTTAAGCATCCTCCTAAGCCTTCTTCTTCTCCTCTGCACGATCACGTCGGTTATTGTGATCATCTGTGTGGAGCTTCCGTCGCGCCAGATCCTCCGCCCATTCCTCCGCCTACATGTTGTCCGGCTTGGTGGTCACGCGCTCCTTGCGTGGCTTTGGGAGCTGCGGCATTGGACAGTGTTTAAAGGTTGGGCATTGGTAGGGGCGGCGGCATGAACTGGATGGGAACCAGAGCAACAAGAGATAGCAGGCAGGAGAAATGATCGGTGAATTTTCGCCAGAGACTGAGATGGGGGTATAGGGTTCCATTGAGTCGCTGACAAAGAGCATGACCAATCTGACGTGGTGTGAGTGCTGTTGGAGGGTGACGATGCGGGTCCCCCCTCCCACACACACACCAAAGCCTATTGGGGGCTGGGTTGGGGGTGTGAGTAGAGATGCTCTAAGATTCAAAGTTTAAGAATAACAAATGATCGATGAGTTAAAAGTTAAGGGACCAAAGGAAACCTTAGCAGCTAACGTGTAGGGTCAATTTATCTATTCTTCCTCCGCCGAATAACAAGTACTCCCTCCGTTTATAAATATAAAACGTTTTAGCTTTATGAACCGAATGTATATAGACGTCTTTTAGTGTATAGGTTCGTAGAGTTTCGGAGTGAACATATACACTAAAAGCGTCTAGGTACATTCCTTTCACAAAACTAAAATGTCTTATACTTCCTCTGTCTAGAAATAACTAACTTGAGTTTAAATAGATTTGAATGTATCTAGACGTATTTTATTGTATAGATATATTCGAATATAGACAAATACAAGTCAGTTATTTTTGGACAGGGAGTTTTTCTGAATGGAGGGAGTACGTAGAAAAACTTGATTATTGTTGTATTCAGTTCCGCGACTACGAAACTAGCTGTTAACAGTAGGCAGGATATAATAATCAATGTGGCGTTGCCACTGGTTGGTAAAAAAGGCTTTAAAAAAATCTGGTGTTGCTAGATTCAGTAAGTAAATTTAGCTACTGTTGGACAAGATAGCTAGCTCCAGGTTTTTCCCGTGAGGTTTTGTCGCTCTCAACTACTCCTTTTATTGGTTCTAGCTTCTTGATTGCCCAAGACAACAAGTTTTACTAGTGTAGTGGGCCTCTCCTGGGCTAGCTGCTACAAATAATCTATCTCCAAAAATCTGGTTCACTTCCATGGATCTAGTAGTTCTGAAAGTTAACTGCAAGCTTGTATAACAGTAATCATATATCTGTATTATTTGGTTCATTTGCTTAGGTTTAGATATCTGCAAGTGAACATGACTGGAACCATGATAATGCTATATACGCATATTATTGCAAAATTCTCTCAGGAAGAGAACAAGAATGCAACGTGGTAGCAACAACATTACAAATCCAGGCCAAGTTTCAACAGATAAGATTCGAGTGAACTGATTTGCATTCACTGCACTAGAGAATCAGCGTGCATGGGAGAAACCAACGGCTGACCGGAGAAGAAGGCTTCGAGATTGCCGATGGTGTGCACGCGCAAATCCGACCTCGATTCCTCCGTGAAGACCGCCACATGGGGTGACAGAACCACGTTGTCCATGGAGAACAGCTCCGACTGCGTCTTTGGTTCGTGCTCGAAGACGTCAAGGCCCGCGCCGGCGATCTTTCCCTCCTTGAGGGCCATAACCAGTTCTGCCTCGTCGATGTTTGCTCCCCGGCCTATGTTGATGATCACGCCGCCCTTTCCGAGGGCCTCGAGCACATCCTTATTCACGATGCGTTGTGTCGCCTTGGTCAGCGCACACGCGACAACGAGAACGTCGGATTCAGCAGCAAGACTTTGAACATTTGGGAAGAACTTGTAAGAGACTGAATCCTTTGGGTTTCTCGAGTTGTAGTGGATGACGCAACCGAAAGCTTCAAGCCTCTTTGCAATTCGTGAGCCAATGTTCCCCAAGCCGATGATGCCAACACGCTTGCCACCAAGCTGAAACCGTCAAAAAAACACAGCCAGTTAATTTAATTTATAGTCCAAAGGAAGAAGAGAAATGTCTTAGTACCATAACCAAATACGGTGTAAATCATTGAACGACGAGTATAAAGAAGTGACAAACTAGGGATGCAATCACTCATACATATGCGTCATGGGGTAGCACTGAAAATAGGTATAGACTACAAGAGGAAACTAAATAAGATCAACCGAACCTCCAACTATAAAACAGAGGATTTCTCACATTGAGAGGAATGCAACCTTCAATTCATACCAGGATCGAACTGTCGGTTAATCCCAGACCTGCATATATGACGAAGAGTTTGTGTATTTCATACTCCAATCGATAGACTTGTGTGGCACTTTGAAGCATTACATTTGGTAATTAAACCTGGACAGATATTCCCTCTTCCCCGAACCTTCCTCTGTATGCAGGTAATTTCCCCCAAGTGCCATCCTGAGTTACTTAAATGGAAGAATGATAGAAGATGTTAACCAGAAACGATGCTGCTGCCACTGCCTTCTGAAATAGTTCTACTCAGAGTCTTCAACAAATGCATTTGCAAAGAGTAAATTTTGATAGAAGTTGTTCACTCTACAAAATTACACCTCCATTGTTGACATGTTGGTTTACGGACTGACGATGATTTGTTACAGATCTATCTAACTGTATGAAGCAATTGATTTTGAATTGATAGGTCGTGCTGGAAATATAAGGATGTCAACAGGACAGCTAACTGTTGGGTTTGAGATATTACGTTAACCTTCAGAAAGTGGCAAAGTAGAACTTCATCTGAGAGGAATACCCATAGATAGACATCCTCAACCCAGAATTTAATTTATAAATGGTCAGTTCAAGCTGAAAGCAATGCTTGTTTTAGTCTCTACTGGTGTAATACATACTGAAAATAAAAAACGTTGAACCCGGGGAATGATCCCTCGCGGGTTGTACGTTGTTAGATAGATGAGACCTCTCCAGCAGCGGATTATACGCGCTTGGATAACACCCTGTTTAATTTGGTCCCCATAGAGACTCGAACCCGGGTGAGCTAGCTACGCACTGGCAAGCCTTGCCACCAAGCCAACGCTTGGTTCTCACATACTGGAAATATAATGAGCGCAAGCAAAGGGAGGGAATATTGTAGTAGAATTATGAACAGCACATTTGAACTCCACGAAGAAAAAGCTTCATTGATACTTCAGAAATTGATTGTAATTTTATGAGATGACCTGGATACAGTTGCACTTATTACAGTGTTTTGTATCCCCAACACATGGAGAAGGAGAAGGCAAATGTCACAGTTGATTTTGTGGAAGTAGCAAATCATTAGGTGAATGTTACTAAATCAGGCAAATTATTTTGATGTAGGAACCTAGTACAGTACTACTAATAGTATGGGATTTATATATAGTAGCAGGCAAAACAACAAAACAAGCCACGAAGTCAACAACCGTACTACCTTGGATCCGAGAGGATAGTCGCCCTGCACCGGCCAGGCCCCGCGCCGGACGTACCGCCCCGCCGCCGAAACCTGCCGGAGCACGTCGAGCAGCAAGCCGACGGCGTAGTCGGCGACGTCGGCGGAGTAGACCTCCCCGGAGTTGGCGACGGCGACGCCGCGGCGCGCGCACTCGGCGAGGTCGATGTGGTCGACGCCGGCGCCCGTGCTGAGAACGCAGAGGAGGGACGGCACCGCGTCGAGGAACGAGGCGTCGACGCGCACGGCGCCGCCGCCCACGACGACCGCGGCGCGTGGGGGCTCCGGCGCGGCCGCGGCCGCGGCGAGGAAAGCCTGGAGGGGCTCCCCGGACGCGAAGAAGTCGAGGACGCGGAAGCGCTCGCGCAACTCGGCGGAGAAGGCCGCGTCCACCTTGCGGAAGAGGAGAATGGCCGGCTTGCCGGAGCCGCCGGTGGATGACATGGTCGAGAGGTGGAAAAGACTTCACTTTTTTTTTTCGAATGTGGAAGACTTCACTCAGTGTGCTCTGCTTCTGCACTGTTTCTTTCTCTTCGTCTTCTCTGTAAGAACAAATCCGTCCCATAAATTTCTAACTTTAAATGCCGAGCAGCACCCGTGACACCATAATCGACAGGAAAGATGAAGTACTCCGTAGTAGTAGTAGCAGCAGCATATTTGTGGGGAGATGGTATTAGCCTTAATTGATTGATTACAATCCAGCAAATTCAAGGACTGTGTCAAAAGCAGAGACAGTTTTGTTTCTTGTTTAGTTTGCTGGTGCTGAAACATTTGTACTTTTCCTTGGAAAATATCTTTTCCCTGATCTCGGTGTTTTGTTTAGCTGGGGACTTGTGGTAAATCTGTACTGCGTCGCGTCAGATTGTTTGTTCATGTCCCAGTCCCACATAGTACACTCCCAGTTTGTAGTTTTGTGTCTGTTTGACGTTTGCATCGATCGGGTTCACAATCTACATCCAGGTGGTTAAAGTTCGGTATCACATTTTATTACTTCCTCCGATCCAAATTAATTGACTCAAGTTTATCTAGATTCGGATGTATCTAGTACTAAAACATGTCTAGATACATCCGAATCTAGACAAATCTAAGTCAATTAATTTGGATCGGAGGGAGTACTAGCAAAACCTAGGGGAAGAAATACCATGTATTTTTATGCCGAAAATGGGGGAATATTAGCAAAAACTGGGGGAAGAAATGCATCACATTTTATGAAATACCATGTATTTTTATGGTGAAAATGGAAAATAATTGATAAAATAAAACTGAATACTACAAAATATGTCGATAAAATAGAACGAGCTACAAAGTTCCACCTCAGCCATTTTACTCGACACACTTGTTGATTTGGACCGAAGTAGTACAAAAGTTCCAGAACAACAAAGGATCTATGGTCTAAAAGTTAAGGGATCAAAGTGAGCCTAAGTAGAAATTTGTAGGGACAAATTGTCTGTTTTTTTCCTTTGCACAATAGTAACAAGCACATACAAAAAATTTGATTATTGCTGTGTTCAGTTCGGCGACTAGAAAACTAGCTGTTGCTAGTTTCAGTTAGTGAATTTAGCTGGCTCCAGGTTTTTCCCATGAGGTTTCGTCAGTCTCTCAACAGCTCTCTTTACTGGTTCTAGATTCTTAATTGCTCAAGACTAGCTGTACTACTAGTGTAATAATGGGTCTTTCCTGGGCTAGTTGCTACAAATTAATAATATTTCTATAAGAACCTGGTTCACTTCCATAGATCTAATTCTGGAAATTTTGGAATGTAATGGTAATCATATTTGTTTGTATTGTTTTGTTGCTTGCTCTTCTTTTGCAGAACATGACCAGAACCATGCTAATGATGATGTCTCAGCTTTTTCAAAATTTCGATGAATCTAGACATTGTTTAGTATATAGATTCATCCAATTTTTAACAAATCTAAGACATCTATTTTGAGACGGAGGGAGTACAATTGTTGTAATGTTCTCTCGAGAGTACAGGAATTCAATGTGGCAGCAACAACATTAGAAATGCTACGTAGCTAACTTTCAGCAGATCTTATTCAAGTAACCTACAGAATCAGCACGCACTGGAGAGAGCAACGGCTGACCGGAGAAGAAGGCTTTGAGATTGCCGATGGTGTGCGCCCACAGGTCCGACCTGGACTCCTCCGTGAACACCGCCGCGTGGGCCGACAGGACCACATTGTCCATGGAGAACAGCTCCGCCGGCATCTTGGGTTCGTGCTCGAAGACGTCAAGACCGGCTCCTGCGATCTTTCCCTCCCTGAGCGCCACGACCAGCTCCGCCTCATCGATGACCGCTCCTCGCCCAACGTTGATGATCACGCCGTCCTTTCCGAGGGCCTCCAGCACATCCTTGTTCACGATGTGCCGCGTCGTCTTGTTCAGCGCGCAAGCCACGATGAGCACGTCGGATGCAGCAGCAAGATTGTGAATGTCTGGGAAGTACTTGTAAGAGACTAAATCCTTTGGTTTTCTCGAGTTGTAGTGGATGATGCATCCGAAAGCTTCAAGCCTCTTTGCGATCCGTGAGCCAATGTTCCCCAAGCCGATGATGCCAATACGCTTGCCACCTAGCTGAGATCATCAAAAATAACACCAGCAGTTCATTTCCATTTTAAGTGGCTAAGAAGAAGAAGAAGAAGAAGAAGAAGAAGAAAAAAAGTCATTTTGCTGTCAATGCTATAACCAAATATGGTGCTAATTATCCAATGACTACAGTTTAAAGATGTGCACAAATTCCTGATGCAATTACTCGAACATATGATATTATGGAGTAGCAGTAGCAAGTATGGCACATCAATGGGTACAGAATATACAAATAAAACCTCCAATAATAAAACATACAAGGGTTTCTGACATACGGAATAATTCAACCTTCAATTCATGCCAGGAAAGATGGGCTGGTTAATTCCACACCTTCATAGAGGAGTTTGTGTATTTCATACTCCAATCGGTAGAGTTGTACTATGGCATTTGCAGCATTACAGTTGCTATTTAAACCTGGACAGTCATTCCTTGTTCCCTGATTCTTCCTATATCTGCAGGTAATGGCCCTCAATTTCCACCCCGAGTTCCTTTGGTTAACCAGCAATGGTGCTGCTGCCACTGCCTTCTGAAACCATTCTACTCCCTCCAACCCATATTAGTTGATTTGGATTTATCTAGATTCGTATGTATCTAGTACTAAAACATGTCTACATATATCCGAATCTAGACAAATTCGAGTCAACTAATATGGATCGGAGGGAGTATTAAGAAGTTGCAACAAGTTCATTTGCAAACAGTAAATTTGGATAGAAGCTGTTCATTTTATAGAACTGTATTTCCTTGGGTGACATATTGGTTTATGGACTCACCGATGATGATATGTTACAGATCTATGCAGTTGCATGAACAAGTGGATTTGGGTTGATAGGTAACGGAAAGCAGGCCTGCTAACTGTTGGGTTTCTCATACTAGTTGCTTGTTTTGTTCCCTACAGACCGAAATACATTTTCAGATATGATGAGTACAAGCAAGGGAGGGGAATATTATTGTAGATGTGTGACTAGCCTCATGGTTAAGTTGATACATTTGAGAATCTTGTAAAAGTAGGTTCCCTTCACAGTTTTTTTTAAATGAGATGACCTGGATAGATACAATTGCACATCATTCCATTGCTTTGTGTTGAGAAGGTCAAAGTCTCAGTTGATTTTGTCAAATTAAAAAAATCATAAGGCAAATGTTACTAAATTAGGACCCCTTCCAATTATAGTTGTGCTGCCCCTAGATAATTATCAACCGGAAAATGGAGCAAATTCTGTTTTTTTTTTCTACTACTCCCTCCTATCCTATTTAATTTTCGTGGGTTTCAATTAAATCGGATTGGGATTGTGCCATAGTGTCTCCCTAAGAGCACATCACATAATATGTTCTTTTCATAGCGATGATCAAATAATCGGATTTACTTGGACAGTCAGAAAACTTGAACTGAAGGAAATCAACTAAGGAAGCAAGCGCACACCAATCCAGGAAATCAGGAATCGCCGGACCTTGGATCCGAGAGGATAGTCGCCCTGCACCGGCCAGGACCCGCGCCGGACGTACCGCTCCGCCGCCGACACCTGCCGGAGCACGTCGAGCAGCAAGCCGACTGCGTAGTCTGCAACGTCGGTGGAGTATACCTCCCCGGAGTTGGCGACGGCGACGCCGCGGCGCGCGCACTCGGCGAGGTCGATGTGGTCGACGCCGGCGCCCGTGCTGACGACGCAGCGGAGGGAGGGGACCGCGTCAAGGAACGAGGCGTCGACGACCACGGAGCCACCGCCCACGACGATCGCGGCGCGCGGGGGGTCCGGCTCCGCCGCGGCTGCCGCGAGGAAGGCCGGGAGGGGCTCACCGGACGCGCGGAAGTCGAGGACGACGAAGCGTTCGCTCAGCGTGGCGGAGACGGCCCCGTCCGGCCGGCGGAAGAGGAGGACGGCCGGGAGGGTGGCCGGATCGCCGCCGGCCGACCCCATATTTGTTCTGCTCTCTCAACTGCTTTCTGTTGTTCTTTCCTTCTGCCGGAAACCAGCAGAAAATCTGCTCTTGAAAGAGACCAATACGTAACCTTCGCTACGCCATTCTACCAACAAGAACAGTGACAGCACTGAGCGCCAAATCAAGGCAAGTTCAGCAACATTTTGCAGCAAGTCTTATATCATTATTTATAAAAGTTATTATCAAGTCACATAGCAAAAATGTGGCACGGCTGATACGTAGTATATATACTCCGTACGAAACAAGATCAACGACCAAGGAAGGAGCCTGGAAATTCTATTGCTGCCCGGAAGGGGCTCACTTGGCGATCTTGGCGCTGAGCTCCCGGACAAGCTTCGCGGCGACCATAGCCGTCATCCCATCCACCGTGTCGCGCTGCGGGTTGAACTCCACCACGTCTCCCGCCACAACATCGCCTTGCAGATTCTGGAGGATGTTGAGCACGTCGCGGAACGAGAGGCCTCCTGGCTCAATGTGGGAGACACCAGGAGCGAATGCGGGGTCGAGGCAGTCCACGTCGACAGAGACGTACACGCCCTTTACACCTTCCCCAAGTTTCTGCCAAAAAATAATTAGAGTAAACATTGTTAGATGCAAGTTTTGATTATTTTGGTTATAAAGCAGTCGGCGTAATAAAGGAGTTCGAGGAGAAAAAACAGGGTTAAATAAGAGGGGTGAATCACAAATTTTCATTTATGAACGTCAAGTGAATTAGCAATACAAAGTTAGAGGCAAAAGACATGATGAGCGGAATAGCACCATAGGATACATCAACTGTCCTCCTGCTAAAATGAACAACCGATGAAGTAAAAGAAATATGTAACGCTGTGGTTTACAAGTTACCAGATTCTCAAGCTTCTCTCGATCTCTGGAGAAAGTACGCATCTCATACTGCTCCACGCCAAATCTCTTTCCTTGTTCGCGTCCTTCTTTGGTAATTGATCGAAGTCCAACCTGAAATCAATCAGAATCAAGGTTAAGGTAAAGACACAGAAGCCAGATAAAACCAGATTTGCCCACTCGGCAATTGTGAACAACAAGAGGTTCTTTTCACAGTCCCAATGCGGTACAAGCTTATCTTGTAGCAAATACTTTAACATTCATTCAGTCGATAGATGCTAAATCCTCATAATTTGTTTATACAAAGGATGGATTACAACCCTTATACTTAAACTCAAATACCTTATTTCAGTAGTAACCCAATGGCTCATTTGAAATGCAGAACTCATAAAAATTTGCAAAATTAGGATTACCTGTAGAAGTCTCCTAGCATAACCTCCTTCCATTATTCTTGCAAATGAGGAAGCATGTGAGTAAGTGTTCCCTTCAAAACAATCATAGATATCTGGATGTGCGTCAAGATGAAGAATGTCAACAGGTCCACCAAGCATTTCAGACACAGCCCTAACAACTGGATAAGATATTGAGTGGTCGCCTCCTAATACCAACGGCCGGAGAGGATCCTATACAACAGTGTGTCATTGTTATTAAATATGTGAAAATAATCTTCAAACATTGATCTGCTTAAATAGCTTTCAGCCTGCTTGCTGTAGCAAATCTCTGACTAGTATACATAGACAATTATTACAAACTTGACTGGATTCAGAAATAAGATCTTTAAGCTGTACTAACTACAGTAAATAAATTTCTTGGAGTTTCCGGAATAAGTTTCTGAATCAATCATTGTGGGATAATATACTTACTTCCTCCATCACTGTTTTGACAGACTCGCTGATGACATGCATTAATCTTTCATCTTCAACACCACAGTCACGAATCTCTTGTATAGGGACATCACCAACATCTGTTAGCACTCTTGGATCATTTAATTCCTTACCTGCATAGCACAAAACGCATGATTTCTAAAAACGTTCTTACATCCAACATAGTTACTAAGCATTTGGATGATGTAAAGTATACCTTCTTCGGTGCTAGAGTTGGTGCTTCCACACCAAATGGCCTCCCTTATGCGGGGAGGAGCAAATGCAGGCCCCTGGAGGAAGGATGAGTTGTGCCCGAGTGGTACTCCTAAGAGAGATGCAGAAGCTTTGACGCCGCCCATAGCACGCAGAAGCTCTCCCTGAATCCAAGTATAAGTAAAATCAGGACTGGTATAATTGCCATAGGTGTTATAAAACTGAAAGTAATGTCACATCCTAACATGCAGAACCTGGTCACAAATTAAGCATTCCTAAACCAAGAGAAAAGCTGATCTGTGCATATGACTTTTGCCAACTCGCTTCCTTCACATGGAGCATGGTAAATAACATATACTAATTTATTAACCGTTTTAAAGAAGGAACACCAGTGTAAACTATCAAGGTGTCAGATTCCAGCTTAAGAAAAAGGCATGATCAAGCCAGTGTGCAGGTGATTAGCTCTGACCATATCTTACCACTAGTCCTAGGCTCAATAAACCAATTTTATTTGGTCTCGCAAATGACTACATCGTGACATAAGTAACAAACAGTTCCTGACAAGGTAGTAGACTGTATCTTCTAATGCTGAAACCAGGTATTCATGATGAACAGAAATGTCATGTGGGAACTGTATGAATGTGTGTCTTTCACCTATTTCAGAACAGATGATATAAGTGTTCTCCCCTGTTTCTTTCTACGCTACTATTGGGAGTACCCCGTGTTCACAATTCGTTGCTGTGGGAGGGAGGGGGGATCAGTCCTTTTTTTATTGAATTCTCAAATTGGTAGTTCTGGATGATTCAAAGGATGATTCTTCCCTGGGTATTTCCCAGGTACCATTATGGAAATTGGAGCTTTTCAATTCCATTTTGGAGATTTAGGTTTAAGACCGCGATTTTATTTTCTTTTATGGCTGGGTGGGCTAGAAAAGGATTTGGCTCTTGAAGATATCAACTCGTACACCTGGGGAGGTACTACTGATCACATGCTGCGAGAGAGTAAGGGCTGGTAACCTCATCAGCTGACGTCAAAATAATAATTAAAGAAAAACTATTAAATATGACACGAGGCGATTCGATCTGGGCTGACACCGACGTTAATTCTCCACCCAAAAAAAGACACTTTCTCGTTGTGTCTCGTCAGTCAGTGGCACGCGTGGAATTCTAATCGGATCCCGTGGAACGGAATGGAATATACAGATAGAATGGATTTAACGACCCAGTGGTGGCGGCAGCAGATAGAGAGGGGATGAAATGGAAAATAAAGGAGAGGGGAGGGGAGGGAGACCTTGAGCTTGGCGCGCTCACGGATGAGGGTGAGGGAGGCGTCGATGACGCGGCTCTGGCCGCGCTGCAGCGCTTCCGTCGAGATCCTGGCCGCACTCAGCCGCTGGATCCACCTGGAGGCGCCCGCCGCCGCTGCGCCGCCCATCGCTGGCGACGCTGAGGAATCGAGGGATGGGAGGGGGGGCGACAAGGAAAGCAAGCGAGCGAAATGGCGCCTCTGCGCTCTGGCCTGTGGGGAAGGAGGAAGAGACGTAACGCAATATAAAGTTCTGCTACAAAAAGAATTCCACGGATAGGCGGAAAGTGTCTTTTTTGCTCCTAAATTCCAGTGCCCTCTTTATTTAAAAAGATACTATTTATAATTTAAAATTTTATGGAAATAAATTATGGGCATAGTTAATGGTGTATCCTACCCGCATGTAGAAAATCTCAACCAGAAATTCCACACTTTTGTTATTTTTGTGTAACTCATGATACAAAGTATATTTGAAATTGATATTTTGCATATTTATGGGATACATAATTGAAGACATCGGGATATTTTCATATTTTTATAAACTCATAAAAATGATTATAATTTTTTAAAGAAAAATAGACAACTAAAATTCACCTAACCGGAGTCTGCTGGTGTGGCAGCGACGCGAAGGCGAGCACAACCCACTCGGAGTGATGGCGATGATCTCCTGCTTCATGTTGCGCATCGCTATCTCTTTTTCCATGGCTTCGTGCGCTGCCACTGTCATGATGTCTTCCCGCTTCTCCTTGGCTTCACGCTGGAGCTCCTCCTCGCGTATGAGCTCGGAGGCGTGGAACATGATGTCTATGGCGGCACGCTCGGCGTCATCGTTATCGATGTGGTCCACCGGTACCACCACGCCCTTGCGCTCCTCCTCATCGTCGTCCCCGTCAAGGAAGTCGGAAGAGAAGGAGGAGATGAATCGGAGTCCGAGGACGGTGGGGGAGTTGGAGCACGTCGCATCACGCGGCTCGAGCTCCCCGCCTCCATGTCAGTTTTGATCAACCAGCGCAGTGACTGTAGCGAAAGCTTGTCGCGGTTGGTCCACTGATACGTTGCAAACGTATCTATAATTTTTAATGTTTCATGCTTGTTTTATATCTACTTTCTTATGTTTTGTCTACACTTTGGAATACTTTTACACATTTTCTATAACTAACCTATTAACAAGATGCCACAGTGCTAGTTGTCTGTTTTCTTCTGTTTTTGGTTCTAGAAAAGCCAGAAAATGAATATTCTCGGAATTGGACCGGACAAAAGCCAAAGTTGATATTTTATCGAAGACTCACGGAGCCAGAAGACGAGACGGAGAGGGACCAGGGGCTGGCCACACCATGTGGTGGCGCGGGTCCCCCTGGCCGCGCCACCAGGTGGTGTGGGCCCCTGTACACCCTCTAACATCGCCCCTTCGCCTATAAGAAGCCTCCCGATGAGAAAACCCTAAATAATCCAGCCTCCAGCCACGAAAAGTTCCGTAGCGCCGCCGCCACCGAAGGGGTGATTCGGGGGATAGAAAGTCCCTGTTCCAGCACCCTGCCGGGATGGGGAAGTGCCCCCGGAGCCATCTCCATCGATCTCCACCACCATCTCCATCGCCGTTGCTGATTCCCATGATGATGAGGTAGTAGTTCTTCCTCGAGGCTAAGGGTTCTACCGGTAGCTATGAGTTCATTTCTCTCTATGCATGATCATATTATGATCATGAGCTTTGTAATCAAGTAGATCTACCTTGCTACTCAAGTGCTTTAATAGATCTCTGGCTCTCTCCACGTGTGTGAAAGTGACAGCGTGCACACCATGGTGGCACTTAGGCTAGAGATTACAAATACTTGTTATGAGTTATATTTGGAGTTGGATGTCTCTATGAAATTGTGGTGTTTGTTAGAACCATCTAGCGCTCAAGGTGATAGTGTGGGGTTACCTAGATGGGGAAAGCGAACTTTGAGCAGTGTTGTTATAGCCGTACCGTGGATTAGAGTGTCCAACCGAAGAGTAGTTCAGAGTAGTATCATGAAGAGAAGATATTTATATGAGAGTGTTCAATAGTGAAAGTATGATCCCTAGGCCTTGTTTCTAAACATTGAAACACCGTTTGCAACTAGATCTGTTACATGTTTGCTTGCTTCCATCTTTATTTCAGGTTGCATTTAGTATCTTCCACGCCATCAAGCTATTTTCTGGCACTGTTGTCTTTTATCCATACCACTTGTATTTCACTATCTCTTCGCCGAACTAGTGCACCTATACACCTAACAAGTGTATTGGGTGTGTTGGGGACACAAGAGACTTCTTGTATCTTGATTGCAGGGTTGCTTGAGAGGGAATGCATTTGACCACTTCCTCCCTGAGTTCGATAAACCTTGGGTAATCCACTTAAGGGAAAACTTGTTGTTGTTCTACAAACCTCTGCACTTGGAGGCCCAACAACTGTCTATAAGAATAGAAGTGCGTAGACATCAGTGACTCCGGAAATTTTTATTAAATGCCAAGTTCAGAGACCTACAGAGTCTGTTTTCGAATAGGTAATAGTTCTAGTAAGGAAAGGTCCGCGAAAAATCTGTCAAGTTATATTTTTTGTAGTTTTTATCTAACATAGAAAGAAATGAGTAGAAAGAGGGATAGAAACGGAGCCCGGGTGACTCACACCACCCCGTGGTGCAGGCCCGCCTGGCCTTGCCACCAGGGGGTGTGGCCACCCCAGGGTCCGTCTCCGACCCATTTTCTCTTAGTACTTTCCTTTTGTTGTAAAACTTCGTAATATATAATCCCCCAGATCCCCCGAGGTTCGTATATCGTGTTGTTGTCGTGTTTTTGTTTCGATATGTTTCTGTCAGGAACTATTCTTAAAAGTTTAGAGGCACAATGGTCTCCGCCAACGATAAGGGCAAGGGGCCTGCGGAAGATGATCTCCAAGACCTTGAGCAGGAGGAGGAGATCAAGAGTGAAGTTGAAGAGGAGGCAAAGGAAGACCAGCATCCACACATCAGCACCACCATTGCAAGTATTGGAGTGGTGGCAAATCCCGCCAAGTTCAAAAGGACTGCTCGGATGTCCACTAGAGGGAAGGTTCCGCATCATTGCTTGGCTTCACGGTCACCTCCTCCACGCACCAAGAATCCCTTCCATACCCTTATCCATGAGCAACAATTCTAGAATATGCCCAAGGAAAAATTACCCTCCAATTGGGATATGCCTCGTTCTAACCATGTAGGAAAAGAATACTTCAAGGAGGAAGAGTGGGGAAAGAATCGCAAGAGTTGGGATTCACAGCCCGACATGATCATGAACTGCATTGAGCACAATTCGGAGTTGATTCATACTCTCACCTTCGAGATTGAGGACTTGAGGGAATTGATTGAAAAGCTCATCGAAATAACACCACCACCGAAGGATTAATTCGTCATTAGGTTTTGGCATCCCCTTGGTTTGTTCCAAGCTTGGGGCAGTGCCTCGGTATCACATCTTTTATCTTTTATATTTTATATTTTTACCTTTTCAGTAGAGTCATATCATGATTAGAGAAGTTATCATATAGGATGGTTTGCATTGTGGAAGTATACCCCTCTCGTTAGATATCTATGTATCCCTTGGTGTGAGTTGCTGTTATGGAATATTAAATGAGAAAGTTCTATCATTTACTTTTTTGTATATCTTTATTTTAGTTTGCAATTTCTGTTATATGATTGATCTTGTTGTTAGTATTGGTATCACTTTGGGATAATTAAGTAAATTTAGTTGGTTTTGGCAAACCTGGCTCGGTCAGTAGCAACACTATTATGAGAATTGAATAAAAAGGATAAAAGTACTCTTAATAAATAAAATTTCATCATCTTTCTTTCTTGATTGGCTCATAAGCTTAGTATTCTCTAGTTAAGATCGTTTGTGCTTCCAAGGAAGATTGCATGTTTGTTTTTCATCACTTGTATGTTTGTTTGTTTCCTTCAACTCTTATGCTTGTTACCCATCCTTGCTAGCCAAAAACCTGTACTGAGAGGGAATGCTTCTCGTGCATCCAATCCTTAAACCAAAACCTATGCCATTTGTGTCCACCATACCTACCTATTAGCATTATTGCTATTCCAAGTAAATTCATGTTTTTATCTACCTTCCGAATTAAACTTGTTATGTGAAAATTAGTGATTAAAGCTCTCACGAACTTAATGGCACACTTTACTTTTCTTGCACTTAATAAACTTGAACCATTGTGCCCATCTATGTTGCGTATATGCTTGCGCTTTGTAAGTTGTGAATTAGCAGAACCATGTTATCATGGGGAACGCTTTCAACATTGCACTTTATTTAGTTGATATCATGTTCTTTTGCTTATGGATCCTAGCGGTGTGAAATGAAAGGGGAGCTTGTAAGGCTCATGGAGTTCATATATGTGTTAGAGAAACACCTGGTCAGCTGGTCTAAGCCATGCCTAATCATGGTGGAAACCTGCAGCATAACCATAGTGAGCAATCTATGAAGCATCCTCTATAAAAAAACCTACGCAAATAGGAAAGAAAGAAGAGAGAGAGAAAAAGGAAAAAAAGAGCCTATGCAAATAGGAAATAGAAGGATCGATGAGATGCTCATTGTCTGCTTGCCTTGTCATTTTGATATGGGGAATCTTCCGTATCATCGGGCAAGGGGTACCCCGTTGGCGGTTCTCTATGATACACATGTACTTACAATGACAAGAACTTACCTGTGACTAAAGTTGAGTAGCATGAGGAACGGTACTCGTAAGCAAGGGGCATGAGATTTTCAGCTTATAACTTGTCAAGCATATCCTCATATTTGTTCACTTTAACCTTAATCACCTAAAGATGCTTATGATAGGGGCAATGAGAGCTGAAAGCTAATAAGTACCATAATTTTTGGAAGCTCTTTATGAAACTTGAAATCCTTGCTTCCCTCTGCGAAGGGAATATCTTTTACTTTTTAGTTGAGTCAGTAAACCTATTCCTTTCTATCTCAGCAAGTATCTGAGTTGTTGTGTTTCATTCATTCATATGATGATTTATTCAATCATGTTTCTTATGTTCCTTGTTTTGCATGCTGCTCTTATCTTAGTGAATATTACTTTGATAGCTATCATTGAAAACCCCATTATGTTTGAACTTCTGCAAATTGTTAACTATACTTTGACCAAGAACAAAGTTTGCCATTACCAATTATGATTTACTTTGTGTATCTTTATTGTGTTTCCTTTACTCATTGCAAGTTAAGTTATATAAGAGTGAGTTGTCTTCTATTATGATTTATGTATTGCAGAATGTGATGCTTCTTGTCCGTATTCTTTTATCGACAATTCACTCCATAAACCTGAGGTCATGTTTATTGAGCTCAGTTTTCGCTTGGGGACAAGCAAAGTCTAAGCTTAGGGGGAGTTGATACGTCCATTTTGCATCACCATTCTATATCATAATTTACTATTATTAATTGATATATTTCATATTAAGAGATGATACTTATGTTATTTCATATGTTTTTGCATGGTTGATGACTTTTGGAGGATGGACCGCTGAAGTCAGGATTCTAATGGAAAAGGCACTGTTTGGAGGCAAAATTCATGAAGATCAGAAAATCCTAGAAAATATATGGAAAATCCTATTTTTCCAGAAGACGAAGGATGCCAGAAGGGGGAGCGGAGATAGGCCACAGGGGGCCCACACCACCCCCTGGCGCGGGCCACCCTAGGCCGCGCCACCAGGTGGTGTGGCCACCCTCGCCCACCTCTGGCTCTGCTCTTTGGCGTATATAATCATCCTGAAACCCTAAGACTCGGCGGGGGGCGACCACAGAAAGATTCCGCCGCCTCTACGGGGCAGAAAACTGTAGAGAGAGAAAGAGCTCTCCGACAGGTAGAAATCTACCGGGGAATTCCTTCCTGGAGAGGGGAGATCATCGCCATCAACACCACCGTCAAGCTGGACTTCATCGAGATCATCATCATCATCATCTCCATCATCATCTCCACCAGCACCATCATCACCACTCCATACCGCTGTAACAATTGGGTTGAATCTTGCATAGTTCTTAGGGGAACCTTTCCCGGTATTGATTACTCATTGTAGTTGATGATATTGAGTGGAACCATTGAATTATCGTTCATGTTCATATTGTTACTTATCATTATTTCATCTCCAATCTTGATCCATATGATGTCTTGTGAGTAGTTCGTTTAGTTCTTGAGTACATGGGAGAAGTCATGTTGTTGGTAGTGGAATTGTGTTGAGAAAGATTCAATAGTTTGATATTTAAGTTGTGGTGTTATTCTTCTAGTGGTGTCATTGAACATCGACTACATGACACTTAACCTTTATGGGCCTAGGGGAATGCATTGTGTATTTGGCTACTAATCATAGGGGTTGCCGGAGTGACAGAAACCTGAACCCCCGTTAGGAAACCTTTGCACAAGGGAGTGTAGGATCTCAAAGTTTAAGGCCGTGGTTAGGTTTTTATCTTAATTACTTTCTTATAGTTGCGAATGCTTGCAAGGGGTATAATCACAAGTATGTATTAGTCCTAGGAAGTTCAGTACATTAGCACAGGTTCACCCACACAACACTTATCAAACTAACGAAGGTTAATCAACTATATGAAGCGAAAGCACTTGACAGTATTCCCATGTGTCCTCGAGAACGTTTGGTCATCTTAAGTAATACAACCGGCTTGTCCTTTGCTAAAGAAAGGATTGGTCCACTTGCTGCATCTATTATCATTGTCTTTTATTTAGTCGCACTTTATTTATCAACATTATCAAAAAAAACTAAAAATCCGTTTCCTAAGTATTTACAGAGAATTCCTGCTCCAAGCCACTCGTCAACACCTTCTGCTCCTCGTTGGGTTCTCCACTCTTACTTATTGAAAATACTATGATACACCCCCTATACTTGTGGGTCATCATCGATTCCGTCGAAGTTCGGTACGGGTGCACGGTATGAGCGTACCCCGGTCGTATCGTTGGTCGTTACCGACACTGTTCCTCTTGCTAGTTTCATCGAGACTCGGTACGGGCACGTGGTACGGTCATACCGTGGCCGTACCACTGCTCATTATCTGTGTTGAACCCTTTTTCTTTTCTTCATTTTTACTTTGCTTCTCAACTTCGCTAAGGTAAATTATCTAAATAAACTCAAAACTCGAAATAAATTTATTAGAGCATACAAACAATAAAGTAGTAATCATAAATAAAATTTAAACTTAATTTATTAAGAATGGGTTAACTCCCATTAATTATTTTATTCTAGAGTTTTGACTAATCAAACTCCATGTCATCGACGTTCATCTCAAGCTGCTCTTTTACTTTAGTTCTTGCTGCTTGATCACGCTTAGGTGGTGGAACATATTTTCCATTGTGTTCCTATTGCTTTGGAAAGTATCAAACAATCTAATCATCATATATATTGAAGACTACCACTAGGGCAATCTACGTTAGCTCTAGTTGTGCTAAGAAAAGGTCTTCCAAGGATGATAGATAGTTTTTCATCCTCATGAACATCAAGAATTATAAAATCAGTGGATATAACATGTTGATCTATTCCAAGTAAAACATCTTCGATCATACTGACAGTTTGTTTAGTTGTCTTATACACCACTAAAGTTATTGATGTAGGAGAATGATGGCTCTGAAATATAGCCATCTACGTCCATATTTAAAGTGGATATTATTCATATTTTTTATGAAATATCTCTCTAAACCCTGCCACTAATGCCTAATAATCAAAGGGATATGCAATCATTTCCTTCTATTTTTTCCTGCGCGGATAATGACGTTTTATGATGGGAATCACTACATTAAAGTCCAAGATACGAGATTTCCAACAACCAGAAGAAACCAGGAGTCGTGGGTCAGAGGCAGACGCTTTAACGACCAACTATACGATTGGAATAAAATTCCGGCTGTATAGTTCCGCCTGTATAGCTGCCAATGACACCGCTAGGTCAAACAGAACAACTTTCATGAAGGGATCCCTATATAAAGAAGCCTCGGGCGACGAGAAAAGAGCCTCGAGAGTCCCTGCCCTAGATCATCAGCCGCCTCCAGATCTCCATCCACCACACCAAAGAGCCGCCGGAAGAATAGACTTAGATCTAATCTCCAAATCCCTTCTCCATCTCCATAGCCATATTCCACCACTTGTAATAGTAGATATCATCTTTGATTGGCTACATTGTAAGACTATTTGCTATCACTCTTATGATTTCCATTACAATGTTTTTGATTGTTGATCTCATCTCTGTGTGTGAGTAATTATCCTTGGGCTAAGGGCTTTGGCCTAGCCATGTAGATTTTTGTGCATGTTATTTATCATAGATGGGATCATGTATTAGTTTGTATGACATGATGATTATTGTATCCTCTCTTGCCTCAATCTAAGGACTTGTCAAGTACCCATGACCCCGAGAATTGAGCTAGGTATAGGGAGTATGAGTAATGACCAATCTGCAGGTTGGGAACCCTAGTGACAGAAGGGGTAGTACGGTTGTATGTGAGGGATTTACTTGGGATTAACGGTGACATCACTATGCATATCATTAGTTCTCTTTCTCCAATGAATGAGACTAGTAGGTTATTGCTATAAGTGGTTGCGGAGCCAATAGAAATTATGGATGCTGTGCCCACATATAATTTATCTTGCTCTAACAATTACATGCATACTTTATTTCTATCTTTTATTCCCATCAGATGTTTTGCTCAGCTACCGGTGAAACCGAATGCCCTAGGCCCTCTCTCTCTCTCCATCATCGACAAGAACAAAAATATTCAAACTATTGGTCCGGTAAAAACATAAAAGGAATTCTAAAACTCCCGAAGATCCATTAAAGTAACTTCACTATGCATCTGCTTCCCGAGGATTCGATAAACCTAGGTCTACTAGGGAAAAGGAAGCTATACTACATCCATAATCCGGATCGAAGGTATCAGAGAACTGATATGTCCCTTTTGCATCACTATTCTATATCTTAATTCACTATTATTCATTGATATATTTCGTATTGAGAGGTGATACTTATGTTATTTCATCTACTTTTGCATGGTTGGTGACTTTTGGAGCATGGACCGGTCAGGATTCTGATGGAAAAGGTGCTGTTTGGAGGCAAAATTCGCGAAGATCAGAAAATCCGGTAAAATATACGGAAAATCCTATTTTTCCAGAAGACTAAGGATGCCAGAAGATGGAGTGGAGGTAGGCCACAGGGGGCCCACACCACCCCATGGCGCGGGCAGGCCTAGGCCATCCTGGCCCACTCCAGCCTCTCCCCTCTGGCGTATATCATCCTCCTGAAACCCTAAGACTCGGGGAGCGACCACAGAAAGATTCCGCCGCCTCTGCGGGGCAGAAAACACCGAGAGAGAAAGATCTCTCTGGCAGACAGATTTCTGCCGGGGGAATTCCTTCCCGGAGAGGGGAGATCGTCGCCATCAACACCACCATCAAGCTAGACTTCATCGGGATCATCATCATCATCACCACCATCATCACCATCAGCACCCTCATCACCATCTCCATATTGCTGTAACAATTGCGTTGAATCTTGCATTAGTTCATAGGGGAAACTTTCCCGGTGTTGATTACTCTTTGTAGTTGATGCTATTGAGTGAACCGTTGAATTATTGTTTGTGTTCAGATTGTTATACATCATTATTCCATCTCTGATCATGATCCATATGATGTCTTGTGAGTAGTTCGTTTTGTTCTTGAGGACATGGGAGAAGTCTTGTTGTTAGTAGTGGAGTTGCGTTGAGAAAGATTCAACAGATTGTTATTTAAGTTGTGGTGTACTTCTTCTAGTGGTGTCATGTGAACGTCGACTACATGACACTTCACCTATATGGGCCTAGGGGAATGCATTGTGTATTTGGCTACTAATCGTAGGGGTTGCCGGAGTGACAGAAACCTGAACCCCCGTTAGGAAACCATTGCACAAGGGACGTAAGGGTCTTAGAGTTTAAAGTTGTGGTTAGGTTTCTACCTTAATTACTTTCTTGTACTTACGAATGTTTGCAAGGGGTATAATCACAAGTATGTATTAGTCTTGGATGGGGCGGTACATTAGCACAGGTTCACCCACACAACACTGGGCAAGCTAGAGAAGTTTAATCAGCTATATGAAGCGAAAGCACTTGACAGTCTTCCCATGTGTCCTCGAGAACGTTTGGTCATCTATAGAAATACAACCGGCTTGTCCTTTGCTGCATAAAGGATTGGGCCACTTGCTGCATTTATTCCTACTGTCTTTTATTTACTCGTACTTTGTTTACTTGCTTTATCGAAAACCCCTAAAAATCCGTTTGCTAAGTATTTGCAGAGAATTCCTGATCCATACCACTAGCCAGCACCTTCTTCTCCTCGTTGGGTTCGACACTCTTACTTATCAAAAATACTGCGATACACCCCCTATACTTGTGGGTCATCAAGACTATTTTCCGGCGTCGTTGCCAGGGAGTGAAGCGCTATTGGAGAGTGGAACTGGTAAAGGAAACTTCTACTATGAGTATTGTTTACTTCTGTTAGTTGCTTTATTTTTGTTATGGATAATACGCTGAGTTTCTTATTTGGTAATGCTACTACCACTGCTAAGGTAGTAGATAAGCCACCACCTGCTAAGAGTGATGTTTTCAAAATACCTACAAGAATTATTGATCGTGTTACGGATAACTATTATGTTAGGGATGGAACTGTCCATCCCGATGATCATTTACTCTTTATACACGAATTATGCGGGTTTTTCAAGTGTGCAGGTATTACTATAGATCAAGTTAAGAATAAGTTATTATCATTATCACTGAAAGGAAGAGCTGAGGAATGGTATAAGCTGCTGAAGAATGGTCAAGCTCTGGAATGGGAGGAAATAGTGCCTCTCTTTTATTCAAAGTTTTATCCTCCTAGTGAGATTCATAAAGATCGGAATCAAATATACAACTTTTGGCCTCTTGATGGAGAGAGTACAGCTCAAGCTTAGGGGAGATTGAAGTTACTAATGCTCAAATGTCCCATTCATGAGCTCCCCAACAATATTATTATCGATAACTTTTATGCAAGGCTCCCTCTACATGATAAAGATTTATTGGATGCTTCTTGTGCTGGATCATTCACTCGTATGGAAGAAGAAGCTAAATGGGACCTTCTAGATCGTATTCAAGACAATGCTGAAGCTTGGGAGAATGACAAAGGTAGAAAGTCAGGTATAAATTATGATTATGAATGCATTGAATCTTTTATGGGAACTGATGACTTTCAAAATATTAAAAATGCTTATGGTCTAGACTCTCAAGCTATTGCTTCTTATTTAAGGCTTTTATTTCCTACATTGAAGTGCCTAAAAAGAAGTAGAATAAGTATCATGAACCTTATAAAGATGTTGCTAAGAGTGTTCCTGCAAGAAATACTGAAGTTTATACTGCTAATCATGTCTTACCCAAACCTTACATTGAGAAAATGCCTTTCCCAGTTAAGGTAAAGGAACATTCTATGATAGCTAGTATGGTTAATAAAAGTACAAATAAAGCTGTTGAACCTGATAAACAAATGGTTGATGAACCTATTATAGCAAATGTGAAAGACTTTGTTACTAAATATGAAAAAGAGGGACACCCTATCCTTTGTAAGGATACCTCTAATATTTTTCACAAAGTAGTGTTATGAGAGCTAGTATTCCTGTGTTTTCTGTTAGAATAAGTGATCATTGCTATGATGGCCCTTGTGATAGCTATATTGTTAAGTTTATGCATGATACTGAGAATTATTATGAGAGAGGGAAAAGTGTTCTTATGTATCTCAATAATATCAAGTTTCCTCGTTTTATGCTGAAAGTTTTTATGTTGCACTTCTTTTGCCTTCTTATGCAAGTTGCCTCTGGTTTCAATAACTTGTTTGTTTACAAAATTCCCTTGCTTAGGAAGTGGGTTAGACTTAAATGTGTGTGTTTTTGCTTCTTAATGCTCTCTTTCACTTCAATTCATATCCCTATGAGAGCTTCTTCAAAATTATCATGCCCATCTTAATGGCTATAAAGAAAGAGCTTTATAGGAGACAACCCAATTTGTTTTTGCTTTTAGTTTGTTTTTGTTTCTTCGAGTCTTGGAAGTTATTACTTCGGTAATAACCGCTCCTTATCCGTTTTGTTTGGTTTTTGTGTCAAGATCAACCTCTAATGAGAGAGAAGTAAGATTTGGGGAAGTTGCTGTCCCGAAACAGATTTTTGTGCTTCACCATAAAAATTCGTGAGAGACCTCTATATGTCGGACTGAGCTGTAATTTTTTTTGCTTCTGCCCCAGGTTGTTATTTAACTTTCGTTAGTTTTGCACTTTTTGATTTGAGCAACAGAAGATTTTCGAAAAAATTGATCTTTACCTGCTGGTCTGTTTTGACAGATTTTGCCAATTTTGCATTTGCTTCTTTATTCGATTTCCTTTTTGAATTCTTTTTATGCTTTCGGAAGGAATTGCTACAGTAGCTTTTGTTTTGATGGTTTTCAGTTGAAAGTTGAACTCAAAAGGTTTTGTCACTTCACTTATACTAATGTTGCTATTGAGAACTGTGTGAAGTTTTGTGTGAAAGAAATTTCCAGGAAGTGGAGATAATGGTGCAATAAGGAAGAGAAAGGTTTTATGCCTCAAGTAATAAGTGTATGAAGATGAAGATATTGATTTTATTCAAGTGGCGACTCTAGAAGGATCCACTAAATACCTAATTCAGAGACCTGCAGAGTCTGTTTCCAACTAGGTAACAGTTCTGGTAAGAAAAGTTCCGCGAAAATACAATCCAACTATATTTTTTGCAGTTTTTAGTCGATAAGGAAAGTTTCGAAGCGAAAAAGGGACGGAACCGGAGCCGGGGTGGCCCACACCACCCCATGGCGCGGGCCCACTCCTGGTCGCGCCACCAGGTGGTGAGGCCACCTAGGACTCCGCCTCCGACCCATTTTCTCCCAGTACCTTCCTTTTGATATGAAACTTCGTAATATATAACCCCCAGGATCCCCCGAGGTCCGTATATCGTGTTTTCGTCGTGTTTTTGTTTCGATCTGTTTCTGCCAGGACATACTCTTTGAAAGTTTAGAAGCACAATGGTGTTTGCCAAGGATAAAGGGAAGGAGCCCATGGAGGAAGACCTCCAAGACCCCGGGAAGGAGAAGGAGATCAAGAGTGAAGGTGAAGAGGAGCAAAGCCAACACCCGCACACCGGCACTACCATTGCAAGCATTGGAGTGGTGGCAAATCCAGCCATTGGAGGGAAGCCTCCTCATCACCGTTCAGATCCCTGGTCACTTCCTCCACGCACCAAGAATCCTTTCCATACCCTTATCCATGAGCATCAATACCAGAATATGCCCAAGGGGAAATTACCCTCCAATTGGGATTTGCCTCGTTCTAGCCATGCAGGAAAAGAAGACTTCAAGGAGGAAGAGTGGGGAAAGAATAGCAAGAGCTGGAATTCTCAACACGACATGATCATGAGCCGCATTGAGCAAAACTCACAGCTGATTCGTAATCCCACCTTCGAGATTGAGGACTTGGGGAAACTGATCAAAGAGCTCAACAAGAGGATACCACCACCACCTAAGGAGTAATTCGTCATCAGGTTTGGCATCCCCTTGGTTTGTTCCAAGCTTGGGGGAGTGCCGCGGTATCACATCACTGTCTTCTATCTTTTTACCTTTTTAGTAGAGTCATATCATGAATAGAGGAGTTATTTTGTAGTATGGTTTGCATTATGGAAGTGTCCCCTCTCTCGTTAGATATGTATCCCTTGGTGTGAGTTACCGTTATGGTTTATTAATGAGAAGTTCTATCATTCACTCTTTTGCATAGCTTATTTTAGTTTTCAATTTGTGGTTATATGATTGATCTTGTTGTTACTATTGGTAGCACTTTGGGATCATTGAGTTAATTTAGTTGGTTTTGGCACCTGGCTCGGTCAGTAGCAACACCTTTTTGAGAGTTGAAAAGAAAAAGATAGAAGTACTCTAGAGAAAAATAATTTCATCATCTTTCTTTCTTGATCTGCTCATAAGTCTAGTATTCTCTAGTTAAGATCTTTTGTGCTTCCAAGGAATATTGCATGTTTGTCTTTATCATTTGTATGTTTGGTTGTTTCCTTCAACTCTTGTACTTGCTACCCCGCCTTGCTAGCCAAAACCCTGTACTGAGAGGGAATTCTTCTCGTGCATCCACCTCCTTTAAACCAAAACCCATGCCATTTGTGTCCACCATACCTACCTAGTAGCATTATTGCTATTCCAAGTAAATTCTTGTTTTATCTACCTCCCAAATTAAACTTGTTATGTGAAAATTAGTGATTAAAGCTCTCACGAACTTGATGGCACACTTTACTTTCTTGCATTTAATAAACTTGAACCATTGTGCTCACCTATGTTACGTATATGCTTGCGCTTTGTAAGTTGTGAATTAGCAGAACCATGCTGTCATGGGGAACGCTTTCAACATTGCACTGGTACTTTGTACCAAGTTGATATCATGTTCTTTTGTCTATGGATGTCGTCGGTGTGAAATGAAAGGGGAGCTTGTAAGTCCATGGAGTTATGCATGTGTGTTAGAGAAACGCCTGAGCCGCTGGTCTAATCCATGCTGACATGGTGGAAACCTGCAGCGTAACCATAACGAGTATCTATGAAGCATTCTTCTTATAAAAAAGAGATAGAGATTGAGAAAAAAAGAGATATTATGAAAAGAGGAAAGAGAGAAAAAAGCACCATATTCCCATGGTAAATAAGAAGATTGCTGAGATACTTGTTGTCTGCTTGCCTTGTCATTTTGATATGGGGATTCTTCCGTATCATCGGGCAAGGGGTACCCCGTTGGCGGTTCTCAATGATACACATATGCTTACGATGACAAGAACTTACCGGTGACTAAACTTGAGTAGCATGAGGAGCGGCCCTCGTATTCAAGGGACATGAGATTCTCAACTTACAACTTGTCAACGCATATCCTCATTTTTGATCACTTTAACCTTAATAACCTAGAGATGCCTATGATAGGGGCAATGAGAGCTGAAAGCTAGTAAGTATCATAATTTTTGGGAGCTCTTTATGAGACTTGCAATCCCTGCTTTCCTCTGCGAAGGGCCTTTCTTTTACTTTGTAGTTGAGTCAGTAAACCTATTCCCTTCTATCTCAGCAAGTATTTTGAGTTGATGTGTTTCATTCATTCATATGATGATTTATGCAATCATGTTTCTTATGTTCCTTGTTTTGCACATTGCTCTTATCTAGATGTTTACTACTTTGAAAGCTATCATTGAAAAGCCAGCTATTTGTGAACTCCAGCAAATTATCAACTATTCTTCGACCAAGAGCTAAGTTTGCCATTACAGATTCTGATTCACTTTATGAATCTTTATTGTGTTTCATTTACTCATTGCAAGTTGAGTTATATAATAGTGAGTTGTCTTCTATTATGATCTATGTATTTGATGAATGTGATGCTTCTTGTCCGTATTCTTTTATCGACTCTTCACTCCATAAACCTGAGGCCATGTTTATTGAGCTCAGTTTCGCTTGGGGACAAGCGAAGTCTAAGCTTGGGGGGAGTTGATACGTCCATTTTGCATCACTATTCTATGTCTTAATTCACTATTATTCATTGATATATTTCGTATTGAGAGGTGATACTTATGTTATTTCATCTACTTTTGCATGGTTGATGACTTTTGGAGCATGGACCGCTGCAGTCAGGATTCTGATGGAAAAGGTGATGTTTGGAGGCAAAATTCGCGAAGATCAGAAAATCCGGGAAAATATACGGAAAATCCTATTTTTCCAGAAGACTAAGGATGCCAGAAGATGGAGTGGAGGTGGGCCACAGGGGCCCACACCACCCCATGGCGCGGGCAGGCCTAGGCCGCGCCTGGAGGTGGTGTGGCCGCCCTGGCCCACTCCAGCCTCTCCCCTCTGGCGTATATCATCCTCCCGAAACCCTAAGACTCGGGGAGTGACCATAGAAAGATTTCGCCGCCTCTGCGGGGCAGAAAACACCGAGAGAGAAAGATCTCTCCGGTAGACAGATTTCTGCCGGGGGAATTCCTTCCCGGAGAGGGGAGATCATCGCCATCAACACCACCATCAAGCTGGACTTCATAGGGATCATCATCATCATCACCACCATCATCACCATCAGCACCCTCATCACCATCTCCATATTGCTATAACAATTGCGTTGAATCTTGCATTAGTTCATAGGGGAAACTTTCTCGGTGTTGATTACTCTTTATAGTTGATGCTATTGAGTGAACCGTTGAATTATTTTTTATGTTCAGATTGTTATACATCATTATTCCATATCTGATCATGATCCATATGATGTCTTGTGATTAGTTCGTTTTGTTCTTGAGGACATGGGAGAAGTCTTGTTGTTAGTAGTGGAGTTGCGTTGAGAAAGATTCAATAGATTGTTATTTAAGTTGTGTGTACTTCTTCTAGTGGTGTCATGTGAACGTCGACTACATGACACTTCACCTATATGGGCCTAGGGTAATGCATTGTGTATTTGGCTACTAATCGTAGGGGTTGCCGGAGTGACAGAAACTTGAACCCCCCGTTAGGAAACCATTGCACAAGGGACATAAGGGTCTTAGAGTTTAAAGTTGTGGTTAGGTTTCTACCTTAATTACTTTCTTGTACTTACGGATGTTTGCAAGGGGTATAATCACAAGTATGTATTAGTCTTGGATGGGGCGGTACATTAGGACAGGTTCACCCACACAACACTTAGCAAGCTAGAGAAGATTAATCAGCTGTATGAAGCGAAAGCACTTGACAGTCTTCCCATGTGTCCTCGAGAACGTTTGGTCATCTATAGAAATACAACCGGCTTGTCCTTTGCTGCATAAAGGATTGGGCCACTTGCTGCATTTATTCCTACTATCTTTTATTTACTCGTACTTTGTTTACTTGCTTTATCAAAAAACCCTAAAAATCCGTTTGCTAAGTATTTACAGAGTATTCCTGATCCATACCACTAGCCAGCACCTTCTGCTCCTCGTTGGGTTCGACACTCTTACTTATCGAAAATACTGCGATACACCCCCTATACTTGTGGGTCATCAAGAACATTCTCCAAGATTCATTTTCTTAAATAAGGAATAAGGCATAACACTAACTCCTGCTCCTAAATCACAAAGAGCATTGAATATATTAGTTTTCCCTATTGCAAAGGAGATGGTTGGTATCCCTGGGTCCCCAAGCTTAGCAGTCATCTTATCACCAAAGCTTGTCATTATTGTTACGGTCTTAGTTGCCTTCTTCTTTCTATTAAGGATGTCTCGCATAACCTTTCTATAAGTAGGAACTTGAATAACATCAGTTAAAGGAAGTTCTAGACGCAAGCAGGCTAGCGCCTTAACAAAAGAGACATAAATAGCTTTATCTGGTTCGTATTGAACTTGGTTAGGGTAAGGAATTTTCTTTTTAGTAGGTATTACCTTCTCTTTTACCTTTGTCACCGGTTCAACATTTGTTTTATTTTTCCTTACAGCTAATTTTTGCTTATCGGCGTGTTCTTCACGCGGGATGATAACTTGCTCTTCTTGTTCCTTTCTGAGATCATCTTCTTCCCTCGAATCGATTGTCTCAGCGTATGAATCATTTGGTTTATGCTTATCCCCTACTTCATCTTCTTCTCTAGTTTTGAAAGCTTCATTCTCCCTTTTCTAGGCCTCATAATCAATGTCATCCTAGGGATCGACTAAATCCTCTTCTTATCAACTCATCTCCTGAGTCTCTCTTGCTTTTCGAGCTTATTCTTCTTGATACCAAGGTGGTCCTTGTGGTTCTTTAGTTTCAGTACCACGCCTAGTAACAATGTTAGTAGAAACAGTACTAAAATTTCCTTGGTTCAAAATCAAAGTTTGAGTTTCATTTATTTGCTCACACTAAGTTTTAACCATACTTATATATCTATCTAAATGTTTTGTGGCTTGACCCAAGTCATCAAAGACTTCTGTTAGATCTCTTATATTCTTTTCTTGTGTCATAAGATGTTTATAGTTTTTCTCATGGAATTGATTATGTTGATATTTAAACATTTGTATTACAAGATTTATATCATATTTTATTACATAAGTTTGGAGAATGTCAACTTTATTCTCTTTCACAAGTTTCGAGGCTATACCTTTTTCTTCCATGGACGTTTTGACTTCGGGTATAAGATCTAGTGGTATGTGAATCATACCTTTTTGTGGTTCAATATCCACAACTGGATTGTATTGTTCATCATTAAAGGATCTTACCTCGAAAAGCTTTACACATTCTGGTAGTGTCAAGTTGCATATGGCTCCTCCTATAGATAGATCAATCATTTCTTTTGTCTCGTCATTAAGCCCATTATAAAAATATTGAATAACTAAGTTCTCATGAAAACCATGATTTGGGACTTTCATAATCATTGCATAAAATCTATTACATTCTTGATAAAAGGTTTCTCCAATTGTTTGAAGAAAGTTTGTTATACTTCGTTTGATCTGCATGATTTTAGTAAATGAACAATATTTATGCATGAATTCTAGGATGCAATCTTCCCAGCTTTTTATAGTATGATTGGGTAATGATTGTAACCAAGCAATAACATTATCTTTCAAAGACCGGCAAAAGAGTTTAAGAAGTACAAACTCTATTGGTAAACTTGTCGGTTTAAGAGTAGCGCAAAGGTCATAGACCCTTGTCAAGTGGTCACTAGGGTCTTCCACTTCTTTTCCTACGAAAGCAATTTCTTTCATCATATATATTAGCTCAAGATATATTTCAAATTTCTGGCCTTCAAGTTCAGGATAAAGAATAGGCATTTTCCTCAAGTGCCTAGATGGATTCCCATATTCTCCCAAAGGTAGCTCAGGTGCGGCCCCTAGGGTGATGGTCAAATCTGCCATCAATGGAATCAAGTTGTTCACGTCTACAGTACGCGAATTAGTAAATCTTTCAATAAATTTTAATCGTCTCTCGATCGGAACACGATCAATATATGGAGGTAAATAAGTTTTTCCTGATCGAGTGGTACCTCTATCTTCAACGGAGATCATGAATGGTGTCAACAATTGCTGTTGTCAAGAAACAACACTTAGTGCTTAGCTCCCCGGCAACGGCGCCAGAAAATATCTTGATGGCCTGCAAGTGCATAGGTTCATCAGAGAATGTTTTTGCGGAAGTATTAATTCTAGTTTTTATACCGATCCCAACAAGGAGCCTAGGAAAGTGTTCTTATGCGGTTTTTCTGTCGCACACAAGGTGTCATGGGTCTTGAGTGAATTGATTGCAAAGGTGGATGGTAGAAGTGGTGAGTAAAATATAGAAAAAACTTGCTTAGGAAATAAGTAAATTACATAAAAGTAAAGATGCGAAAGATGTGTAAAGGTCCTGTAGATGAGAACTTAGGCACGAAGAGAAATAGTTCATGGTGATAGTGAAAGTGCCAAATGGAATAAGTGGAATAAGTGATAGTGATATTTATTATTTATAAGAGAGTAGGCAAGCAACCCATATACCGACTAGGAGTCCTCATGGCCAATTCTTCCTAGTCCTAATGATCCATCTGCCTGTTACCACGACCATGGTCAGCACATTAATTAAGGTCTTGCGCGGATGAAGGCTTTAATCTTGATGGTTTTTTGTTGTCCTCGAGTAGTACTATCTCTTCATTGATATCGGCTGTGTCACTCGAAGGTCGCTGAATTACTAGCATACAAGTTCATACCTATGAGATCTTTGGATCATGTTACCTGGGCCCTTAAATTAGATAACAAGCATTAGGCAAACATATATAATCATTCTCACTATTTAAATAAAACACTACAACGATCACAAATGGATGGATTTAAAGGAGGCACAACACATCTCACCAATCCCCTACATCTCCCACGCGTATGGGGATTTACTCAGACATGAGAGGAAGACAATTTAAAAGCATAATTGTATTGCAAGTAAAAATAATCTCAAAGTTATTATAGCAAACCACAATAGTGATTAAAGATCAAATCAAATACAAACCGACGGTAGATCAAAGTATCAAACCCTAATCTTACAAGTGCCAATCTCTCTTTCTAAGTAATGATGGGAATGATGGTGGAGTGTGTGGTTTAGAGGTTGGAGATCGTCGAGCAATGAGGTGAAGTTCTTCTCCTCTTCCAGATCTGATCTTTCCCTCTAGATGGCTTGCGGCAGCCGTATCTTCTACTCTATGGTTCTTCTCGTCTCTCTCTCTCTCTTCACGAAAGTTGCTTGTATTGATAAAAGGAAGGCGTCAGCGTGTAGTACGGGCGGGCGGTACGGGCGCGCCCCGACCGTACCAGTGGTCGTTATGCATACATGACGCCTCCAATGAAAGTGGCTCCAATTGGGGATTAACTTATTTTGGTGCATTTAGCCCATAAATGCTATTATATTTCCAATAAATGGTCATTACCTGAAAACTATCACAAGAAACCAAGGATTCTCTAATTGCGATGTTAACATTAGTAGAGGGTTATTGATGATTCACAAGTATAGGGGGTGTATCGCAGTATTTTCGAGAGAAGTGAAACCCAATTTATTGATTCGACACAAGGGGAGCCAAAGAATATTTATAAGCCTTAACAACTAAGTTGTCAATTCAGCTGCACCTGGAAACAATCTTGCTCACAGCAGTTTATCAGTAGCAACAGTTTTTTAGTAGGAATAGCAAAGTAACAGCAGTAGTAAAGCAAAGAATGTAGTAACAAAAGCAGTAAACAGTGAGATTCGAGTGCGGTAGGTATAGGGATGGATGGACGGGCGTTGCATGGACAAGACAATTCACATAGCAATCAGAACATAGGGCAATTGCAGATAAATAAGATAAAGCATCCAAGTACTAGACAATCCTAGGCATGTGTTCCATATATAGTCATACGTGCTCGCAATGAGAACTTGCACAACATCTTTTGTCCTGCCAGCCCGTTTGCAGCGGGGCCTCTAGGGAACTACTGGCAATTAAGGTGCTCCTTTTAATAGAGCACCGGAGCAAAGCATTAACACTCCATGAACACATGTGATCCTCACATCAAAGCCTTTCCCTTCCGGTTATCCCGATTTCTGTTACTTCGGGGCCATAGGTTCCAGACAACGACGTGTGTATACAACTTGTAGATAAGACCAAAAACAATACTATCATAATGAATCAATAATACGTTCAGATCTGAAATCATGGCACTCGGGCCCTAGTGACAAGCATTAAGCACAACAAGTCGCAACAAAGTCATAAAGCACTAATAAAAGATACTAGGCACCATGCCCTAACAATCTGATGCCATTACATGAACGATCTCATCCAATCCCTACCATCCCCATAGCCTACAGCGGGGGTTACTCACTCATAGATGGGGGAAACATGGATGGTTGATGGAGAAGTGATGGTGATGATGATGGCGATGATCTCCTCCAATTCCCCGTCCCGGCAGGGTGCCAGAACGGAGTTTCTAGTGCTGTTTCGTGGAATCTCGTGGTGGCGGTGGAGCAGAACTCCTTCTGGAAAAACGTCGAACCCCCTGAAGTTTTTAGGTCAGAAGGCTCCTTATAGGCGAAGAGAGAGACCAAGGGGGTGCCTGGGGGGGCCACACCACCCCCTGGCTGTTGGGTCCGCAGCATAGAAAACAAAAAATTTCCTACGGTGTGAACTACACGCCAAGATCTATCTACTAGGTACAAAGCAACGGGTGGACATACATCCAACGAGAACTTACCCTCGTAGACAACGAGCTTTGTTAACGAGTAGGAACTCGTGGTTGATGTAGTCGTACACTTGCCGATCTCAAGATCGTGATGAAGTCCAGCAGGTCCGGCTCCAGCACGTCCATCAGATCCAGCTCCAGCACCACCAAGTCCAGCACCGCAAAGCAGCGGTGCATCCGTGATCGCACACACGTCCGGTACCCCGACAGCCTCCGTCCCTCGCTCCAGCAAAGCAGCGGAAGCAGCAACTCCTTTCCAGATAAAGCCACCGGGAACATGTATCTCGCTAATCCGAGACCATGGGGGAATAATACTAGAGGGGGAGAGAGATCCTTCACAAGGAGGTGTGAGTGAGAAGTGAGGAGGGGGGCCTTTTATAGGAGGAGGGGGGTGCCCCTCCTTCATGGCCGGCGCATGGAGGGGGTGACCCTTCACCTCCTCCATTCATGTGGTGGTAACCCCTCCATATTAAAATGCCCCTTCACATTCTCTTTTAAAGTCTCCACTTTAAATGCATTAAATTTCTCCAAATTTAATGCTCTCTCATTTAATAAAACTCTTTTATTATTTTTATTCAGAATTTTGTTAATTACTTTAATTAACAAACATTCACATAAAACCCCCTGCAACATTTCAATATTACATGCAGAACCAATTTCAGCAATTTCACCCGAAACAGTTTTGGTGTCTATTGAAATAATTCCAGCGCTTTCTTAAATCTTTATCTGAAACATATTTGCTCCAAATGGTGTCGGTATCCCTTAAGTGTGTCACTCTATGGTTCGCGAATAATGCAGACATGATCGAGACCCCTCTCCGATCAATAATCAGCAGCGGGACCTGGAGATCCATACTGACTTCTACACATTCAACGATGACTTCTGTGATCGTGAGAACTTTTAACGCTAGTAACTAAATCCCTTTGTCCCTATTACATGTCCGAGATTTGATCATCGGTATCTCTATACCTAGTTTGATCTTGTTATCGACATGCACTCTTTTCTTGTTCCCGTGATATAACATTCTAGTGATCACATCACTTGCTTGCAAGCTATTTCAATGTGATATCACCGAGAGGGCCCAGAGTATATCTATCTGTCATCGGGATGGACAAATCCCACTCTTGATCCATGAGCCTCAACATAACACCTTCGTAGCACTGAACCCACCTTTATAGTCACCCTGTTACGGTGTGACGTTTGATGTTATCAAGATACTCTTCCGGTGTTAGCAATTAACATGATCTCATGGTCTAAGGATAAAGATTACTTCGTATGATGTTATAGAAATATAAACATAATGACTTTGATCGTAATGCTATACTTCGGATGAATGTTCATCACATCATTCCACCAATGGCGTGACCTTGTTATTAACAACATCCAATGTCCATGATCAGGAAACCTTGATCATCTTGTTAACCAACAAGCTAGTCTATAAGAGAGGCATAACTAGGAACCCTTTTTGTTTATTAAGCACACATGTATTGATGTTTCCGATCAATACAATTCTAGCATGTAAAATAAACATTTATCATAAACATGGAATAAGATAATAACCACTTTATTATTGCCTCTCGGGCATATTCCCTTCAGTCTCCCACTTGCACTAGAGTCAATAGTCTAGTTTGAAAAACTTTGCGTATTGAACACCTATGGCTTTCTGGTGTTGCATATACGCTATTGCTAGTGGTTAACATAATCTCTGGATCTGACAGTTTCAGGTCTGTGTGTATTTGCATGTCTCTGCATCTCTACGCATCACTCATTCTCAAATGAGATGGCATTGTATAGATTTGGTCCTTTGGTGAGACCTTTAGTTCGTTCGGCTCAAAATATGTTGATATTATTGTCACACAATATATATTCATAGTATTAGCCCACTTTGAACCACACCTAGTTTGATAACAAACTACTTAACACAAATGCCCTCCTTTGCTGCTACTATAGCAGTCATAACTTAGCCTTTTGTTGTAGTATCCGTCACAATGTCTCAACTTTGGAACTCATCCAAATCCATCATGGAACATCCTTTCCATTACATTGTGCCACCCATAGTCTAAATTGAGATAAATTTAATTTGTATCTTGTGACAAAACTAGTATCAATGTAACACTTTACAATGAACTACCTTTAACTATTTGTCACTTATACATTATATATTCTTAGTTCTTCCAAAGCTCATAAGAATATCTTTACTATTGTCCAATGATCATCTTATGAATCATTCTGGTATATGATCATAACATTTAGAGCATAGGACATTCTGGATATATACATATCATGGTATAATCGATCAAAATCTTCATGTGATTTTACTCACCAAGTGTTGAAACACTTGAATTTTGATACAATCCTTTCCATGTAGCAAGAACCTTTCTTGTTGTTTCCATATTGAACCCTTTCAATATCTCATATATGTATGTCTGGCACAACCATATTAGCGCCTTAATCTATCCATATAGATATTGATGCCTAATATTCCGGGTTTGCCCAAGTCTTTCATCGAAATCTCATTTTAATGAAATTCTTAACTTGTGTCAATACAAGATACATCATTTCCAATCAACAATATGTCCTCTACATAATGTATTAGAAATATGTCTCAGCGCTCCCACTTAATTTCTTGCAAATGCAAGCATCTTCATCATCTCCGATGAATTTAAACTCTTTTAACAGTTTCATCATGGTGAAGATTCCAACTCCACTATGCTTACTTCAACTATTGAAGTTTACATGCCCTTTTAGCACCCTTTGAATTAACAAAACCCTTCGGACCATGTCATGTACATGTCCTAGGTTACCGTTCTATTAGAAGAACCTTGTTTTGTTTATTCAACTACCATATACCAAATTATATGTAGTGGTTGCTACATTAATCCGTCAAGACTATATATCGCTATGAAAGATCAAATCTTGTCATAGTCAACTCCTTGAACATTGTCGTAAACTTCTTTCCGACATGTCGACAATTTCATAGATGTTAAACATCCATGTCTTATTTCTTTATAGATCCAAACATGACCGATAGGCTTCACGCCTTTCCGGAGGGTCTTCCAAGTCCAGAAACTTGTTTTCTCGGTTATGGATACTATCACGGATTCTATGACTTCTAGTCATTTTATGGAGTCAGGGCCCATCATCGCTTCTTTGCATGTAGTCGGTTCATCATTGTCAAAACAATAACGACTTGCTTATCAAATCTTACTATTGATTCTTACCGACCCACACGGTTCTATAGGAACTCTAATCTCCGAGATCACACCTTTTGTAATCACGAGAGCCATGAGCATTGTGGCCACCACCGGGACACTTTTCCGGTGCTGCGCTACTTAGCACATATAGCTAAGGTTCAACAACCTTATCAAAGTTCTATTGTCCTCCCACTTAACTTTTCACGAAAATTCCTTCTCAAGAAACTTGACGTTCCAAGTAACAAACTCTTTTGTCCTCGGTGTTATGGAGAAATTCCCAACAAATTCTTTGGGAGAACCTACAAAGATGTGCTTATCCGACTTTGGTTGTAAACATTTTACTTATGCATAGCATACCAAAATTTAAGAAAAGACAATTCGGGTTTTATCCCAAACCATAACTCATATGGTGTCATTTCAATGGATCACGATGGTGCTCTTTTCAGTGTAAAAGCGGTAGTCTCTAAAGCTTCAATCCTTAAAACATAATGGCTGTTTTATAAATGACACCCTTGATCTTACCATGTCAAACATGGTTTGATTTTATCTCTCGAATATGCCATACTCCTATGGTTTATCGGGAAACACAAATCATGGAACAATTCCTCAAGTCTTAGGTGTTTTTGCTAAACATGTAACTCAAATATCTTCCTTTATGATCGAATCATAAACTCTTTATTTTCTTGTTACAATGATTTTCCACTTCATCTTGAAAGTCTTTGAACAATTTTCAAATGTTTCATACTTCTTCCTTATTAAGTAAATATACAGATATATTCACTCAAATTTTCGGAGAAAGCATATGAAGAAAAAAGATCCATCACATATGGCTACACATAATGGACTATGCACATCAGCATGCACAATTTCCAATAAGCTAGTCATCCGTTCCTCTCTGGCCTATGGACAGAGTTTCAATTATCTCGAGGAAAGTCTCACATGCGTCAATTGATCAAAATCAAAGACTCCAAAAATCCATCAACATGGAGTTTCTTGATGTTTTCTTTCAAATATAATTTAAACAGCGATGTCACTTCATAAGTGATCTTTCAATCATTTGTCTTGCGACATTTTAGCAATAGTGTTTATGGATGTGATTTCTCCAACTAGACTTGTAAAAGTTCATCCATCCTTTATGGAATACGGTAATTATTTGAACAGCCATTGTTCTCATGATACCGGAACAAAATAACAATTATTTAAACAAATTTTGAAGGCTTGGTTTGATGACAACAAAAAACACAATAACACTTTATTTATTTTCGATGAACATCATCACTCATTCTCTTGCTGGTTACTTAGGCCATTGTAGTTCATGAATTGCGTTGTCCTGTATGATACTTCATACCAACCAATTCGGTATCCAATACCGGTATCCAATACCTAAGAACCACATTGTTTAACAAGCAAGGAATATAGCCATAACATGTATATCTTCTATATACCTAAGTTGGACATCTCCAACCTTTTATTTTCTGCCAAATATTTTATAGATTCTCTTTTAGCAATTCCTTTTCTTTTAAAAGAATCTATCAACATCAATAGTGGTGTCATCAACATGACACATGGTACAAAGCGTATATAGTCAAATACTAATACCTTTGGACTTGCACTTTGAAGTGGATCACCATCATCAAATGTTTGGTGTTCTTTCAAAAATCCATTCTTTATTAATCTATTAGTGTAGTAAACATTTTACTTACATCTTCTATTCATCCTTATCATGACAACTTTCATGATCAAGCTACTATAGCCTATAAGGAAGAATCGTGAGTATAATATCAGTTCCCAAAACCTTTTTGGTAGATTTGGATGCCTAGCATCTCCATCCTTCACAAATTCTCATACAATATGAGAACATGTATTTTGCTAAATTACACTCTATCAAAATGCAACCAAAAAACATTGTTTCAGATATCACAATATCTTTCACACATGATGGTTTATGAAACAATTTTCAGCTCCAATATAATCTTGATATTAAAACAACTTTTTGAATATCAATAATCATGGAGGCAAACATGATACTTTATATACTAACATTGGAATTCTTACTCTTGATTTAATACTACTTATTAAACTTCATGGAGTAAATAGAGTTTGCTGAAAGTTTGCAATAGGACTTATAAACTTTAAAATTGACATTCGAAACAATACGATACCAGTTCATAAAGTAAATATCAACAATTCTATAGTTCTATTATCTCAAATAAAAACTAAGCATAAGGTAGAAAACGAATCCCAATGACTACAACAAACTATGCAAATTCACTTTGATTTAATTTATGACAAATTTGGTTCGACTAATCCAAATTAGAAATGAACTCCCACTCAAAAACGACATCCCTCGTGCCTTTTTGGTGATTACATGAACCAAATCCACTACACCAAGTCCGATCATCATGTGAGTTGATGTAGCTTCAAAGGCGAGCATCTATATGGGCATCATATCAACTATATGACTCATGCTTAACCTTTCGGTCCGTGTTCCGAGGCCATGTCTGTACATGCTAGGCTCGCCAAGTAAGAACCTTAGTACTCGCATGTGTAAAACTGTCTTACACCCGTTTGTATGAAAGCGTAGAGTCGAGTACACCCGATCATCACGTGATGTCTCGAAATACGATCCACAAAATGGTGCATACTTAAGGAAGAACACATTTTTATTTTGATATCTAAAAGCAGGATCATCTTACAATGCTACAGAAAGCTCCAAACTAGCAGTATAAGATGCTAACATCTAATGTGTAAAGTGAGATGATATGGTCCATGCATTTGATCTCTATCACTTGCATCGTGGTATGATCTCTATCATTCCTTTGTGTGTAACGCCAAGGTCTATGGAACTTACATGTTGAGTGTGTTGTAAGAGTATCTATCATACATCTACTTACAACAATACCATATCAATACACTAGCCCAGCAACGATCTAAACTAGACGCCTCTAATTTATCAATTGCAAGTTTTACGTGGCTTAGGGCTTTCGGAGATAGAACTGTTCTTACCTACGAACATGAACCACAACGAGGATAACTAAGTTATTAGCAACTCGTTGTAAATCAGATATTGACTATAGTAGGAGAGACAGACACCTGCCAGCCACTTATGCAAAACAAGTTGCATGTCAGTCGCGGAACCGGTCTCATGTACGATGACATGTAAGGTTGGTCCGGGCCGCTTCATCCCACTATGCCACCAATATCCAAAATACATAGAAGATGCAATAACATGATCATCATCGCCCACATATCAACATATGTGTACTACCCGTGCTAAGCACCTACGCATAGATCAGGCTCTGATACCACTGTTGGGTCCGCAGCATAGAAAACAAAAAATTTCCTACGGTGTGAACTACACGCCAAGATCTATCTACTAGGTACAAAGCAACGGGTAGACATACATCCAACGAGAACTTACCCTCGTAGACAACGAGCTTTGTTAACGAGTAGAAACTCGTGGTTGATGTAGTCGTACACTTGCCGATCTCAAGATCCTGATGAAGTCCAGCAGGTCCGGCTCCAGCACGTCCATCAGATCCAGCTCCAGCACCACCAAGTCCAGCACCGCAAAGCAGCGGTGCATCCGTGATCGCACACACGTCTGGTACCCCGACAACCTTCGTCCCTCGCTCCAGCAAAGCAGTGGAAGCAGCAACTCCTTTGCAGATAAAGCCACCGGGAACATGTATCTCGCTAATCCGAGACCATGGGGGAATAATACTAGAGGGGGAGAGAGATCCTTCACAAGGAGGTGTGAGTGAGAAGTGAGGAGGGGGTGGCCTTTCATAGGAGGAGGGGGGTGCCCCTCCTTCATGGCCGGTGCATGGAGGGGGTGACCCTTCACCTCCTCCATTCATGTGGTGGTAACCCCCTCAACATTAAAATGCCCCTTCACATTCTCTTTTAAAGTCTCCACTTTAAATGCATTAAATTTCTTCAAATTTAATGCTCTCTCATTTAATAAAACTCTTTTATTATTTTTATTCAGAATTTTGTTAATTACTTTAATTAACAAACATTCACATAAAACCCCTGCAACATTTCAATATTACATGCAGAACCAATTTCAGCAATTTCACCCGAAACAGTTTCGGTGTCTATTGAAATAATTCCAGCGCTTTCTTAAATCTTTATCTGAAACATATTTGCTCCAAATGGTGTCGATATCCCTTAAGTGTGTCACCCTACGGTTCACGAATAATGCAGACATGATCGAGACCCCCTCTCCGATCAATAATCAGCAGCGGGACCTGGAGATCCATACTGACTCCTACACATTCAACGATGACTTCTGTGATCATGAGAACCTTTAACGCTAGTAACTAAATCCCTTTGTCCCACGATATATTACATGTCCGAGATTTGATCATCGGTATCTCCATACCTAGTTTGATCTCGTTACCGACATGCACTCTTTTCTCGTTCCCGTGATATAACATTCTAGTGATCACATCACTTGCTTGCAAGCTATTTCAATGTGATATCACCGAGAGGGCCCAGAGTATATCTATCCGTCATCGGGATGGACAAATACCACTCTTGATCCATGAGCCTCAACATAACACCTTCGTAGCACTGAACCCACCTTTATAGTCACCCTGTTACGGTGTGACGTTTGATGTTATCAAGATACTCTTCCGGTGTTAGCAATTAACATGATCTCATGGTCTAAGGATAAAGATTAATTTGTATGATGTTATAGCAATATAAACATAATGACTTTGATCGTAATGCTATACTTCGGATGAATGTTCATCACATCATTCCACCAATGGTGTGACCTTCTTATTAACAACATCCAATGTCCATGATCAGGAAACCTTGATCATCTTGTTAACCAACAAGCTAGTCTATAAGAGAGGCATAACTAGGAACCCTTTTTGTTTATTAAACATACATGTATTGATGTTTCTGATCAATACAATTCTAGCATGTAAAATAAACATTTATCATAAACATGGAATAAGATAATAACCACTTTATTATTGCCTCTCGGGCATATTTCCTTCACTAGCGCGGCTTGGCCTGACCCGCGCCACCAGGTGGTGTGGCCACCCCAGGGCTCTTCTCCGTCTCGTATTCTAGCTCCTGGAGTCTTCGGGTGAAATAGGATTTTTGGCATATTTTCTGGGATTTTTCCTGATAGTTCATTTTCTGCACAAAAAGTAGACACCAAGGCAATTCTGCTGAAAACAGCATCAGTTCGCATTAGTTGCATCCAAATCACACAAGTATAGAGGAGAAACAATAGCAAAAGTGTTCAGCAAAGTAGATACGTTTTGGACGTATCAGTTATCTTGGGTGAAATCTGGCAATAAAGAAGAGGAAAAACAACAGTTAAAAGTGATGAGATTTGGAGCTATCAAGCACGATGGAGATCAAGTCATGGCGCATGATGGAGATCAAGGCGCGATGCATGATGATGATCAATGCACAGAACATGAAAGACCATATCATATCACACATTATGAATTGCATATGATGTTAATCCTTTATGCATCTTATTTTCTTGCTTATATTAGATATGTGATGGTAGCAATTGTAAGGTGGTCCCTTAATTAATACCAACATTAGTGTTCTCCCTAAGTGTGCACCACCAAGAAAGACCATCGTTATGGAAGCACGCCATGACGATCAGGTGTTAAACATATCGACGTTTGCAAAAGGTGGGTGTAAGCCATGTATGCACATCAAAATACATTTAGGTTAAATTAGCAAGCTTGGCTTGTACAGACATAGCCTCGGAACACGAGAAAATCGAAAGATCGATCATGAGTCATATGAATGATGTGATTGACACAATGTTGTCCACGATTGCAGCTATATCACCAGTCGTGATGATCGGGGGTGGTATAGTAAATTTGGGTCGTGTAATCACAAAATACATCTTAGGGATGATAGTTTTAGTGGGAGCTCATGTAATAATTTGATTATAAAACTTGAACTTGTATTATGAACTTAGTCTTATGTTTTTGCAGATGTCCTTGTAGATCATGGCATACAAACTGGTGTGCTTCAACCACAGGTCCTTCTTGCGTGATGAGATGCTTAGCTTAGATGGGTTAAACTTCATAGACAGGTATCAATGCTTAAAGGATGTCATCAACATAAATGACGTGCTCTACACTATACAAGAACCACTAGAAGATGCTCCCAATGTTGCTGCAAGTTAGGCAGATTATGATGAGTTCCACGGATGTCGTGGCATGTACTTTTGTGTCAAATGCGCAATTCAGTTCAGTATGGTGCCTTAATTGCACGGGCATTTTGAGCACACTCAATCATATGAGATAATCATTGAGTTGAGAGTAATGTTCATAAAACGAGTTAGGATTTTGAAGTTTGAGCTACTTGACAATTTTCTTTCACAAAAGATGGAACAAAACATGTGCTTGTACAGTCACATGGAGATCATGCATGACTTGCATTGGTGCCTCATGTATGATGTGGACTACTAGATGGATGACCAATATGGTATAAATGGGATGTTACATTCTCTTCCTCCCAGCTACAAAGAGGTCGTCAGAGGCTACGTCATGAGAGAGGAACTGTTTACCTTTCATGAGTTCCTGATACAGTTGAGAACTGTCAAGGTAGAACCCATCACCAGGGAGATCATTGACTGAGTAGGTATATATGATATACAGTTTATAAATGTGTTCCTCACAAAACACTTATTGCAATTTCACCACGTATACTCATTCTTGTTCTGTTTTGTAAAAACATGACTGTCTGCTTGAGTGTTGCATGGAGGAGACAAGGAGACATGGTGTGTTGATGGCATGTAGGATGTTGATGGCCGACGACACTTCTCCTTCTACACTTATCATCTAGATTTGTTTAGAACTTGAATAAATTTTGTAATCTATTTGAGTGTGTGAACTTATTAGTGTGTCTTTAATCTTACGAGATGATCATTGACAAATCAGTTGTTATACTATTATGAATGATTTGTATTATGGTCACATTTTTCGGTTATGAATATGTTATTCTTATTATGATCTTGATGATAGTGGTTTGTGCATTTATGAAACACTGAAATCTAAAAGATATACAGACTTAACAATGAAATGACGATATAACTTAAGTCATAATTGTGTTATATGCATTCATGTTGATGAAAACATGAAGTCGTTAGATATTTGATCTTTTGACACATGCAAAGTCATGCCTCGTTGGGCAAAGATGACTAAAACTACACGTTCTAGTAAAACAGAATATGTTCTAAGTCATTGGAATTCAACATAGTGATGTATTGTAATTAATCGAAATAGTAGATATCATTCTTTTGTAAACATGACTGTGAATTTAAGTGAATATAAGTATCTACTAAATGGATCATGAGTCTGAAATTATTTGAAATGTTCAAAGACTTTTAGAACGAAGCTGGATATAAAATTAATAAGAAAACATGAGTGTATGTGATTTCATCGAAGTAACTTGTATTTCGAGTTAAACTAAAGCATAAAAGAAAGACTTGTGAAAGTTGTTCAACAAATTATGATGATTGGATATTTCAAAACGTATTGATATATCTTAAACATCACAATCATATTGTATTAGATACATATGGTCTATGGAAAATCTCTTAATGGGTTATCATAGAAAATTAGATCTACAAGTCAAAGAGTATGCAAACACTTATAAAATAAAGGGAATCATTCAGATTCATGGAAACAACACCATAAAAGTTATGGCATGTTCGAGTTTCTAGAGATTTTGATAAAGTTGTTACTAATTATACAAATCTTTGAAGAACATTCATAGGAAACTGTGAATACATTTTCCACAACTGAAAGACAAACTTGTTATTGTCTAGTGTTATCAAGAAAGAGTTTCCCGATAGAAGTGTTAATGGAAGAAAGTGAAAGTTCAAAATCAAGATATTCGATATTACCTCCAAATGTTGAGTAGCGCAATGAAATGTGTTCTGTGGAACGAGACTTTACAAGAAGAGGTGAAACTAATGATAGTGATCATAACATTTTGATTAAATATTTTTACTTAAGATGGTAGGATTTAAGAATACATTTCCCACCTTGTGGAATTATATTGTTGATTCACTTGTCATGTTAATTGAGCAAGACAAACCTACGAACTACAAAGAAGCGATGATAGACCTAAGTAGGAGAAATGACTAAGAGTCATAAAATCATAAAGAAAGTCACATTTAAGATTGCAACGGAATGTGTTACTTGATCTTATTAAGTAAGATAGTTACTTAATATTTCTCGAATAACTTCAAAGTTATAAGGAAGAAATGAAACTTTGAAAGGCCATCAAGCTCGATTTGTCACAAAGATTATTTTGACAAATTCAAGGATTGACTACAATATGTAGCGGTGCTTGAGTCTTTGGATTTACACTTAACAATTACTACAATTTGATAACCGATAGATGATTAGCAAAACTATGTGTTCTCCAATGACAAGATTGAAGAAAGGTTGTAGTTGGTATAACAAGCAGGTTTTTGTTAGATCGTATGGATGTTAATGTCTTGTAGTGGGAAATTCTCAGTTTGATAAAAGATCAAAGGATTTTGGAATTGCCAAAATAACAAGAAGACCTACACTTGTGATGTATTTAAGTGGGAGCTAGATAGTTTCTTGATCAAATATGTGGGAGCTGAGACGATATCACAAATGCCTCATATATTATATCATATTTTACTGGGAGCGTGAAAACATTCCAGTATATGTGTATGACATATAGTGAATGGTGTGATTGGTATTGGTGATATTTTATTTAGTAAATATTCTATGAATGAAGTTGAATAAAATATTAAACATTGAAATCTATCGAGATAGATTGATATGTTTAATGGACATTAGAGTCAAAATGTTTCCATTTAAACTTTGAAGAAAGTTTAGAATGTCCTAGGTTGGATTCTAAAGTAGTTCAGAATAGAACAAACAAAGGGATATGCTCTTACTTTTAAACTAGGAGAGAAACATTGGGTATAAACAACGATGGTTGAAAGGAAGAAAAGGGATGATGTTCATCCCATATGTCTCTATCATAGGTTCTTCCATATATAACCATGTTCCATATTTGGCAAAAATGTGACCCATGTTCTTAACTAGAAGAACATGTTCTAAGGCAATTCATGAATAAATCGCCGAACCAGGATTGAGCATATCATCAGACGCTTAGAGAAAGGAAGAATCTACATTGATATTGAAGTAGGTGACTACTTCAGAAATGACAAGTATGGAAAGTTTGGCTAATGAAGTTCGACTTCGACTGTGTATGTTTCAGTATGCATGACAACATTGAAAGTTCAGTTTACTGATTGACCGTCATTGTAAACACTAGGAAACAAAGTCTCACTCTGTCGCCAAATGAATACTTCAACACATTATGTGGTAATGGTGTAAAATTTCAAATTAGGAGACATTAACGATTTGCAAAGGACATAAGGATCTGGTAATACATATCAATGATAGGACATTTCCCATAAGCAAGCATGATCAGAAGCACACTATCTAATAACTTGTATTATTAGTAACAAATGCAACTAGATTATTTGTACTCTAGTGCAAGTGGGAGACTGAAGGAGATATGCCCCTAAGGCAAATAATAAATGGGTTTATTATCATATCTCAATTAGTTTGTGATAGTTTTATATTGTGTTATAGATGTACCGGGGAAACATTGATACATGTGTGGCATGTAAACAAACCAAGGTCCCTAGTAGCCTCTATACAAAACTGATGATCAAAGTTTCCTGATCATGGGGCATTTATGCATGCCAGTTGACAATGAGGTCATGGCATTAGTGAATGACATGGTGGACATGCTTGCCCAAATAAGTATTGTGATATTATTAATTCACATGGTTTATCATTGCAATAGTTAGAAATGAAGTGACCTTCTCCTTAGACCATGAGATCATATCTAATCATTGCCACCTGAGGCTGCTTAGACTGCATCAACCGTCACACTGAAAAAGGGTGATCATAAAGGTGTATGTTGGGTATTCTAGAGGGACATGTTGAGGTGTATGCATAAAGATCGGAATATGTTCTCCCGTGTGATGGGAAGATACACTGGGCCCACTCGGTGAGATTGTATGCAAGAAGCTACATCGAATAACTAGGTCATGAGGATACAATATCACGACACAAGTTAAGTATACTTGTCGCTAACGATATTAGTATGTTGATACTGATGATCAAATGTCAGACGACTTATGTATCAAAGTAACAAAAGAAATCAGTCTCGGAGTTTATGGTTCAAACGACATTATATCGTGGAATGCACAGGGGTCATTATGGGCATCTCGGTCCTGCTAATGGTCATTGATATGAGAGGATTCTCGATCATGTCTGTGATGTTCTCGAACTTTATGGTAGCACACTTAAGAGTTCTACGACGCTTGGACATCATTATGAAATCGTTGGGTTCACCGTTGGAAAGAAGAGAGAAAGCCAGAAGTGTTTCGGGTAAAGTCCGAAGTTGTTCGGAATGATTGAAAAGAGTTTTTGATCATGAGGAAATAGTAAATATGTTAATTATATTAATTAAAAATATTAATAAATAAAAATCTAATTTAAAAATGATTTTTGGGATAACTTCCCTATTGGGCTAATTCCCTAGAGGGAAAAGGCCCATGGGGGAGGCAACCCGCCTAGGGCACCCACCGCCGGCCATGGGCTGCCACGCGGGGTGGGTAGGGTCCACCCAGCCGGTCCCTTCTACCTTGGTGTGTGCCTCCTCCCCTTCTCCTCCTTTAGTCCCACATTGTGAGCTGGCAAGGTGGGGTTCCTCCCCTTCGCTTATATAAAGAGGGGTCCAAGGAGAGAGAAATATGCAATTAAAAGTGGGAAATTCCTAAGGCAATATTCCTTAGGGATTTTCCCTTATCTCTCTCTCTCTGATTGAATCTTGTGTGTGTAGTTCCAATAAGAACTGCTTGCGTGGGAGACGACACAACCCCGACATGCCATCGCACTACTGGATCCTAGTTCTAGAAGGTCTAATTCCGCATCCTAGCTGGATCAGGGAGAACGAGAGTCATCATTAGACACCAGACGTGTGCGAGACCATGGAGGTTGTGCCAGTTGTGGCACTGGAGCTGTCGTGCAAGGATCAGGAGGTGATGGTTGAGGATCAACGCGTCCTTGGGGTCACCTATGAGTACGAAAACATCACCAACATTCCCTTGAATGTAAATGCTTTCGGTCTACAAGGGTATGTCGCCGAAACCTCCTCTCCCATTACTGCATTAACTCATAGATAGATCTTGGCACTGGAGTTGCGCTAGCTAGGAATTTTTTGATTTTCTCGTGTGAACCCCTTCACTAATGATGTTCGTCAAACGTGCTTGGATGAAACGGTCCTTTTGCAATCGCTCTGTTATTGTTGGTGACCCACAATACCCCTTTGTTTGATCAAACCCCACGTTAGGCAATAAAACCTATGTGTAAGGCCATATCCAATGGCACAACGCAAAATAGACAGATGCGGCCTAGTTGGGGCATCACAAATAGCTAGATACACATACCATTGGGGCAACCCAAATGACACGAGGCCCAGACCGATGCATTTCTGGCCAAATATTGGCTCGAGTTTGTGGTCTATCGGGGTTTGCGTGTATCCTCCTATTGTCCCCATCTGCCCCTCCCATTAGTGGCACTGACTTTCACTCTTTCCTCTCGCTACCCCTCCCACAACTGCCCAAGCCCTAGCAAGTAGCAACCCCATAGAGGATGTGGTGCTTTCCACATCCACCACCACTGTAGATGTTGTGGCCCTTCTCAAGCCAAACAAAGAGCTGATGCTGGAGCATAGGGACTAGGAGACCAGGAAGCAGGTCGGCCAGAGGGACGTAGCCAAGCAGCGGACGGTGAAAGCCAAAGCCAACACCGTAGCTAGGTCCACATCAGAGCATTCACCACAATCCAGGCCCAATCCACCAACGAGGCCATCTTTGCCTAGGAAAAAGCCCATGATCATGGAGGGGCAATGAACATGGCCATATACAACACCAGCCTCAGCAACCTAGCTATGACGGTGAGTTCGGAGATGCCTGGCAACCGACGACCACCTCTTCTCGCATCGGACATCCTCTCAGTGGCACCCACATGTGGGTACCTGGTCGGGCATGCCCCACTAACATCATGTGTCTCCACCTTGCCTGGCACCTCGCTGGAGGTGCGGAAATCAGTGTCGCCCATCCGTCGCCTGGTGGACTTGACCTCAACAGGAAACCGATGATCAGCAAATCGACGGTGTTGCTCATCAAGGCCTCGGAGGACTTATCCTCCCGCAGTGTCCCTACCCCCAATAACATGTTTGGTGATATGCGTTCCCCGCTACAACACAGAACTTGGGCGCTCGCGCTTATAGAGACCGAGGCACAACATTAGTCGCCACGCTCAAGCTAGCGCGGCAAAAAAATCCACCAGGGATAAATACGTCTGGAATTGTGCAACGACGGTAGTTTTTTGGTGCGGCACATGATCCACCGAGATAGCGCTTTCGCGGCTCATCAAGTGATGCGACTCGTTACATTACTAAAGACGGCGCAACTTTAGTGCCATTGTAACTGCGAATTATTTGCCGTGTTACACCTCTCAACATTAGTAAAAATTAATTACCTTATTAACAATAAATGATTAAGATTGCTAATGCATTGCAATTCGACAAATCGAAAATTATCATAACAATATGATATAATTACATTTCCATTACAAAATTTCTTGGGCCTCTGTAAAAAAAGAAAAAAAAAGAAATACTAATAGGAAAGAGGGGAAAAACTAAAAAATCTAAAATCGAGATCCTCCCTATTATGCACGAGATTCTACACGGTGGTGGATCTGGTCGACGGTGGATCTGGACGGCGCTGGATCTACACGAAGGTGGATCTAGACGATAGTGGATCTAGACGGTGCCATCAACTTCCCGATGATTTGAGCACCATGTTCGACGCGGTGGATCAGCATGACATAGACTACCTCACCGCTGGATGTCGGCGCCTTCCACGTGGTGGATCAACACATCGCACAGGACGCTGTCGCGTGGTGGATCAGTATGACGATGACCTATACACCGTAGGACATAGTGGAGATAGATGGTTCTGGGATCTTTTGTTACTCGTGGAGAGAGAGTGGAGGTAGATCTAGGGTTAGCAGAGAGTTGAATGCGGCATCATGGATAGAAGTTAGTGTTCCCTGTATTATATAGATGTAGGACTTGTATCATGGACCTGACTTTCTTAAAAGCCCATTGGCCATAGTGGCCTAGTTAGGTGGTTAATGAGTCCGACTCTCTCGCGATTGACAACATAAACAATAAAGTGAACAAACAGCAAAATTTGATGAACATAGTGATCAAATATATTTATTAAACACTATAATAGAAAATCACATATCAGTACACCGATAGAATTTCCTCCGCGCCACCAGGCGATTCGATTTTGCCCTATGTTCACCGGATTTTTACTCGATTTTGGCCTGGGACGGAAGTTGTATCTTGTCGTTGTTGTCATCGTCGTTGTCACCGCCACTGACAGCGCCATCGGATTGGGTGTTCGGAGGATCGATTCAATTAATGTACTCGCACCTTGGCGGTGTGTAGTTGCACCATAGGAACCTGTGACCAGTGTTCTCACCAGCGACTACGTGGCACTACTGAGGGCTCTGGCCGCAATAGCAAATATAATAGAGATAAATATCTCCAAATTGTCTCCTGATCAATAAAGGATAGAGTATCAATAAAGATCGATAAAAACTACCAATAAATTACACAATGCTCCAGTGGCTTGGATCTCACCGCCGCCAACCACTGCCGATTACCAGAGGGAGAATTGGGGAGAGTATTGCGGTAGGGAGTACATGAGGCTAGATCAAGATCGGGAGCCGAAGCTGAAGAAGGCAATATAAAGGCCTCGCCAGTAGTGGGCTACACCAGTCAGCGAGATAAATCTGACCAGTAAACACAGGGCTCTTGACCAGTCAACAGCATGGGACACGCTGTAAATGTCACCTGAAAAGCTCGATGCACTAGTATATGCCTACATCCATCTATTGCGGCATTAAATCCACCGGCTTCCCTGATCACGTATGATGGTGCCAAAAAATTACCGACGTTGCGTCGGCCACCGCGTATAAGTGGCTGCCGCGACAAAATAGTGTTGTGATCGCTCATCCGCCATGTATCCAACATTTGGAGGTACTTTTCGCTTGTGCCACCCTAAAAATCTGCCGGGTATGGAGGGTATTGGTGTAGCGCCTGGCACCATCCAATCCGGTATGGTCTAGAACCCTTGTCTCTCCATTGATTAGTTTTGTCGCAAATTATTTGACATATCTGCAATTATGCATAGGGATACTATGAGGATGTGATGGAGGACATGATCAATGGGACCGAGACTCAACAAGCTACTCAATAAGACACTCAATATGATAGAGTCCCAATTGAGCAAGAGCCACTATTCGAAGATGAGCTCCCCCGACTAGACCTAGAGTGAGTACGAGGACCGGAGCATTCATGACCAACGAGGACAAGGTTCTTTGCGAAGCTTGGATGGAAATTTGGCAAGACACAATACATGGTGCTCAACAAAATGGAGGGGTATTTTGGAGGAGGGTTTTACAATACTTACAGGAGCATATATGCTTGCACCCCTACAACTCTTGGAGTGACTAGAGTGAGATCTGTCTTCAAAAGAGGTGGGCATTCATCCAAGCGGAATGCAACAAGTTTTGTGGCGCCTACGTGCATGTCACGAACCGACCCGTGAGTGGTGTTGGCATCGAAGACATGGTGCTACAGGCTTTGGACTATTTCAAGGAGCAACATGACAACAAGGACTTCACACTGACACCTTGTTGGAGAGCAATCAAAAGGTGTCCCAAGTGAGAATCAAACTACGAGGCCCACCAAAAGGAGAACCCCCAAGGAAAAGAAGCGTGGTAATGATTCATCGGTCATCGGCCTTCAAGAGGATGCCTCAGACGAGGGCAAGCCGAGAGGCCACAAAATTAGCAAGCAAGATACAAAGCGTGAGGCCAATGCCCCCGCTGGCATGACTATGATTTATCGGGTTCCTATAATTAGTATACATGGTACATACTAAAGATACGACCCAAGATCCACAAAGAAATAAAGAGTCCTAGAAAGCATCCGAAGCACATGAATCGGACGTGTTAATCAAGATAGAGATACAAACTGACATAGTCGGGTAGCTATAATCAAACTTGTAACAATTTGTATTGGACTCTGAGACCCAGCCTCTCATATAAGGGTTAGGAGAAGCCAACGGAAAGACCACCGTAGTTTGAAATAGACACAACTCGCCATGAGTTAGGTTGCATCTAGCGAATCAGTGACTTTGTAATCATCTCTTTGCAATAAATCTCAGATAGGATTCGACTCCCTTGTTTGTCTGATAGGACGATGAAATCACCAGCGCTCTCGTTTCCATCAAACCCAAGTTCATAACCATGAACATTCTCGAGGTTACCCCTCGTCACCCGCATTGCAAGCCATCCTGAAGGAGTTTATGGCCGACAAGTAGGTGTCAAGCGACAGGAAGCGCAAGGAAAAAAGAGAACCAACCGAAGAGCTTCATGGACTACCACAATAGGAAGCTAGAACTTGATGAGTCCAAAATCTGGTCAAAAGTCTTTGAGGCCGAACTAAAATTCCAAGCAAGCGACGGGAATTTGACATCAAACAAAAAAGGTTGAGCTAGATGCCCTTGCAAGGGCCAAAGGAGTAGAGATCAAGCAAAGGGAAGTTGAGCTCGAAGCCCAACAAATGGCCGAGGACAACCGGATTATGATGTCCAACTTGACCAACATGAATCCAACTCAAATGGCTTGGTCTGTGAGGAAGAGGACGACGACGTACGAACGAGACGCGTGATCGCTCGATGTTTATCTCATTTTGTGTGTTGAACTATGTTGATCCTACCGACGGACGAAGGGTGTGCCTTTTTTATTGTGTGCTGAATTATGTATCCTATCGACTATGATGGCTGTTGTGGCCTTCTAATTTTGTGGTGAACTATGATGACCAAAGAGCTTTGTTTGTTCTCTGTTTTGATGGTAGGTGTTGTCTTTTGTTTGATTGAAATGATGGAATTTGGCAAAATGGCCGAAATGGCCGGACAAAATGCACCCGTGTTGGGTTTTTTTTTTTTTTAGGGACTGCACCCGTGTTGGGTGCACGCGTGGAAGCGAGACGGTGTCCATCCGTTCGTGTAAAACTGATGGCGTAACAAACTTTTGACGAACCCAACATGGCCTAACAAACTCTGCCGAACCGTCTCTTCACTTTTGTGTGAATCAATCCATTCACGCAGCCCGAGTGAACAAAAAGGCCGCCGCTGCATCTGCAAAGTGACCGCACGGCTGGCTGGGTCACTTGCCACTCGACGGCTCTGGCATTCGCCATTGGCAGGCTGCCTAACAATTATTTCCTATTTTGCCCTTCCCACTCCGCTCCGGCGTTAATTGGCCGGCGGCCGCCGACGAACGACTCTGACTCTGACCGCACCACCACGTCACCCCTTTTCTTCCCGTCTCTAGCTCCCAACCCGAAAGCTGACACCTCCACATCCGAACAAGGAAACCCCCGAGGCTGAGTAGAGAAACCTCTCAAAGCCAAGATGAGGAGACGCGACCTCGTCCTGCCCTGCCTCTTCCTCATCCTGGCCGCCGCGTCAGCGTCGGCGTCGGAGCCGAAGAAGCCCATGGCCGCGCCCGTGAACCCGGCCGCCGCGGCGGAGTTCGTGCGGCGGTCCTGCCGCGCCACGAGCTTCCCGCGCGCCTGCGAGCGGAGCCTCATGCCGCGGGCGCCCGCCGTGGGCCGCAGCCCGCGCCGGCTCGCGCACGCCGCGCTGGCCGTCGCCGCGGACGCCGCCGGCAACTGCTCCGCCTACATCGGCCATCCCTCCTCCTCCACTTCACCCTCCTCCTCCTCCAAGGGCCGCGGCGCCATGGGGGACTGCGCGGAGACGGTGCGCGACGCGGCGGACCTGCTGCGGCAGTCGGCGGCGGAGCTGGCCGGCCGGATGGGCCGCGCGTCCAGCCCGCGCTTCGCGTGGCGGCTCAGCAACGTGCAGACCTGGGCCAGCGCCGCGCTCACCGACGCCGACACCTGCCTCGACTCCCTCGCCACCTACACCGGCGGCGCGCCGCGCGACGACGTCAAGAGGAGGGTCGTCGCCGTGGAGCAGGCCACCAGCAACGCCCTCGCCCTCGTCAACCGCCTCCAGCCGCCCCGCCGCCGCGTCCCCCTCCACCTGTAGCCAAGCCAATTTTCTTAGTACATCGCCAGCAGCTAGTTTGCCGATTCCCCATCGCCATTGCTGCTGCTGCTATCAACGTACGGACCGACCTTCTCGGATTAAATTACTACTGTACCACCGCCTGTAAAACAGTTTCATCATCGCGTGATTTCTGCTGCTCGTATAATTGTGACTGGCAACCTCAACAACAACAATCGTCGATTTCGTCGGTGCATGCATGGGCACGACAGGGCAGCCACACTGTCTTTAATGCCATTTGCTAGCTCTGTCCATGACCACAATGGGCCAGCGATCTTTCGCGAGCATGGCCGGGACGTGGGGCACCGTCGTCGACCAGTGGTGGTTGGCTCCTGTCACTTCGTGCAGGTAGATCTGTAGACGACGAACTGGGTAAACTCAGTCGACATGGCGTGCGTCCAATCCGTCGGCATCGGCGTGTCTATGCTGCTGATACTGATCGATAGCGATATGTCCCCGTAGCGTACCACCTCCCTCGCCGGTCTGATTGGCTGATCGTGCACGCGTGGCGGCATGGCCTCCCGTCACGCATGCAATTCACCATCAGAAATGACCACCTACTCCGTAGCTGGTTCTTGGAAGACGAGAAAACGTGCGTGTAAATCGTTCGATCAGTGGTGTTTCGTGACATCCGTAACTCCTGTTTTTAACAAGTATAACAGTCCCGAAAGACCGGGAAGGTGCTACTTTAATTCCAAGTGGTGGTACAAGTTACAATAAGAACCCCACGAAGAAGTAAATTACAAACTGGTCCAGCAAACATACAGAGAGGACCTCATAAAAAATTGGGAACACAGTCAAGTCCTGCTGCCTTACCGCCGAGGAGAAGGATTGAAATCGTCGACATCCACCGAGTTTATCACTAGAGACACTACCACTTGGAATGAAGAAGGTGGGAAGAATCGTCGTCGCACCATCGGATAAGGGCCTCCTCGGGTGGAGGTTGAACATATGCTTCCATGGCATCATCTGGTGCCTTCCCTTGGCACCAAAGATCGCTGACCTACAACGAGCCACCATAGAACAACAATGATGATTATCCACGATGGCTTTACGTCTAGAGAAAGAGAGCCACCATCGAGCCACGGTTGGGGAGGGTCGCCTTTTGACCAGAACAAGCAAGGGAAATACGGAGCTCGCCGTCGCGAGTCCCCTGCAAAGTAACACCTAGAAACACCTGCAACACAAGTTTCCCACAACCTAGATCGATGATCAGGCCAAAAGCCATCCATATAAACAACCCCATCACCTCGATGGCCATGCGTTAGAAGAAGACCGACCAAATCCTCCAAATCTGAACCGCTACAGAGCTTTGTCCTAAGGGGGAGAAGCAGCACCACCACTCATCTCCAGCTCCTTCCACATGGGAACCACAAGGAGCAACATCACCACCACCCGCCACCGCCGACCACCGCTTACAAGCTCCAGCGAAACAAAAACCTTTGGGATGACGTGAGTCGCCACATGGGACAAGACTAACCTAAGATGAAACCTACCTCTACTACTGGAACTATGCACATGAGGGGGCGGCCTCCTCTTCCCCGGCGTCTCTGGTCGCGAAGCCGCCAGAGAGATGGGGAAGGGGAGGAGCCGGGGAGAGGAAGGAGACTCTCAAAGTGGCAGAGGTGAGAGAGGGTAAGGAAGCAAATGAGAGTAGTATACAGGTGCATTCACATGACATTGGTAATTCCGGTTCAAGAAAAAACTGACACCAGTTTTAGAGAAACAGAGTTGTGCCGCAAAAGAAAATCTTCTTCTTTTGGCTCGTGGTTGGGAAGTGTGTCCTGTTGCACTACAAAATCGGCTGTCGGTAAGCGCACATCATGGATAAAGGAAAACATCACGCAAATGACTGTAGTTGTTATAAAAAAATGATCATCTACATTCAAATAAAATTTGCAAAAAAAAGTAGCACCACATTAGTTGTGCAAGCATAACGTGCCAAGGATCTTGTTTTTTCTTTTCCTAAAACATATGTTGTACACCACCCAATTTTGTTTCCTCCCCGAGACATGACAAAAGGAGGCGTTTAGGGTTTCACTCTAGTTGTCGCATCCATTGTCATCCGCCCCGTCCCTGCCGTCTTTGACGGGTCCCCGCCTCCTATGTTTGTGGCTCTAGCGTCAGGAGGGGTGGGGACCTCGGATATGTGCTCGGCGTGGTACTAAGGTCCCTAAAATGGAAGTTTAGTCAACCGGTTATGTCGTTATGGTGGCTATGGAAGAACTATCCGGACAATAAGAATAAGATATACACGTCTCCTTGTCCACCCCATTGCCCGCGATCTCGCTGGTGGCGTTTGAAGGGAATATGCCTGAGAGGCAATAATAAAATGGTTATTATATTATTCCAAATTTATGATAAATGTTTATTTCTCATGCTAGATTTGTATTAATCAAAAATATTAATACATGTGTGAAACCTGAGTTTCTAGTTATGCCTCTCATTTAACTAGCTTGTTGTTTAATAGATAATCAAGGTTTCCTAGTCATAAACATTGGATGTTGTTAATAACAAGATCATATCATTAGAAGAATGATATGATGAACATACACCCAAAGTAGGTATAGCAATAACGATCTAGTCATTAAGTTTACAATGCTATATCAAACAAATACGAAGTAACCCCAATTCTTAGACCATGAGATTATGTCAATCACTAATTCTGAAGGAGTGCTTTGATGATATCAAATGTCACACCATAACATGGTGACTATAAAGGTATCGTTGGGTACTCTGAAAGTATTAGTTGAGGCTCATGAATCAAGAATGGGATCTATCCATCCTGATGACGAAGATATATACTTTGGCACCTCTCAATGATATCACATAAACACCGCTTTCAAGCATGTGACTAGGTCACAAGAATGTTGTATCACGGAATTAGTAAAGAGTACTTGTCGGTAACGAGATCGAACTAGGGTATGGTTGATACCTATGATCAGATCTCGGACAAGTAAAAAATCGCGAGGCAAAAAGAATTGGGTACGACGTTAATGGTTCACATGATCACAAGAGTCATCCTTGAATGTGTGGGAGTCAGTATGAATCTCCAGGTCACGCTACTGATTATTAATCAGAGAGATGTCTCGATTATGTCTGCATTATTCACAAACCATAGGGTGACACACTTAAGATAATACGACACTAATGGGAAGATATATATTATATCACATAAAGGTTTGGAATGCGCTGAAATTATTTCGAGGAGCGCTAGAATTATTTTGGGGCAAATCGCTGAAATTTGTTTATGATGTAATATCAGCATTATGCATGGGGGTTTATGTAAATATTTGTTAATAAAAGTAATTGAAAATATTAATATAAAGAAATAAAAATGGTTTTTATTTAATTAGAGTTTGTATTTAATTTAATGAAATTTAATGGCAAAGTGAGTGGAGTTAAAATTGATGTGAGTGGAATGGGTGGAATCTTCACTCACATAAATAAAGGCAGAGGTGAGGGGCACTTCATGGCCATGCTCCATGACCCTACCTATAAAAGGAGGTGGAGACCTCCTCTCCTCTCACACCATCATTGTGAAGCATTTCTCTCTCCCTCTAATAGTTCTCATATTCTTCGGATTAGCGATAAACATGTTCTGGTAGTTTCTCTGGTGTGATATGCTACTTTCGTTGCTGTGCTGGAGTGAGGGCTTGGAGGTTATCAGCGAGATGGACATGTGCCCGAGCACGGATGGGCTGCTAGTTTGCGGTGCTCTACAACTTGATCTTGAGATCGGCAAGAGATCGACTACATCAACAATGAAATCAGATTTTGTAAAAAGCTTTGGTCTTCGAGGGTGAGTTTTATGAATAACCCCTTACTCATTACTAAAATCTACTAGATTATATCTTGCCATGATTAGGCATTCATATTGAATTTTTTTTGTTTTATATGTTGTGATCCCTTCAACGTTAAGGAGGGCGGTGAAGAGTGTGATCGCTTGTCAACACCCAGATTTTTAATCTCAGATGCCTGTTATGCCATACATCGCAATCCCATGATTACCATTTTTGCGAGACATAACAGATTGGATATCATAGTACATCATCCATTACAAGCCATAATAAGGTCTTACACAAATAAAGCATCTCATGATCTAGTCTTAATACAAACAAACAGCAAAATAATAAGCGTAGCGGTGGGCTCCATCTTTAATGTCACAGGCAATGCTGACGATGGGAGATGATCCTAGTTGCCATAGCCGTCATGCTGTCCATCTTCCTGATAGTCCTCCTCATAGTCTAGCCATGGGAATAGCCAGGGACAAAGCCATGAGTACTCTTTAAGTACTCGCAAACTATCACTAACAAGTAAGGTAGTTCTAGTAGGAATGCTAAGCTCTAAGTTTATTTGCAAAAGCTAAATTTAACCTAAGCTGAGTTCAGAAACAAAGAAAGCTAAAATAATGTTCTAAATCACCTAAGTGGGAACTTAGTTTTCATAGTCACAACCCTGTTGTGGTCAAGTCAAAATCATAGTTCACTTCACAAGTCATTTTGAAAACATCTGACGATGGAACAGTATGGCCACTCCAACTGTCCATGACCGCGGACGCGGCTATTCGAATAGTTTGACACTCTGTAGAGGTGGTACACTTTCACCACAAAATTCAATACATCCCTCAGGGATAACCCTGAATCATCATACTTAGTATGCGGATAATCAATCATAACCTTTCCTTTATACACTCTAGTATAAGAACCTCTCCTATGAGCTTGGCCTCCCAGCCATGGCCATCTGCCATCATGGGCACTACATAGGTAGACATCATCAAGAGGTAGCCTCAGCTCAAACCTCTTCCGAGAGGGAACCCATACTAATGCATATAAACTTTCGGCTAAGCCTTATCCAATTCAGGTATTGTGGTTGTACAGTAAAATTGGAATTGTATCGCATCCGAACCCAACCATCAGTTTTTATAAAGGTCTAAGGCTCATGCCTTAACATTTTCATCATCATAAACCATTTGTGTTTCTCAACACATGTCAAAACCTTTAAATAGAATGACTCGTCATTCCAAGGTTTTCATAAGCATTTTCACCAAGTATTCCCATCTAAAGTGATCAAGTTTTATGCTTAGCACTAGCCACTAAGGTTAAGAGTGTTCACTAATGAGGAGTGCAAATCTCAATCTCATGCCATAGAATGACATCTAGTATAGGCCTAGTTTTATACTCTTTATGCTATCTATACTACTTTCCAAAATCTCACAAAGCATTACTAAAAGTAAAGAACTTTGGTAAAGTAAAAGAGTAAAGCTTGCAAGTAAAACTTGGAATAGGTATAAATCAAAATGTATAACCAAGCATGCCTAATGCATCTTGCTTAGGTTAACTTGCATCTAGTGATGGCTTGCAAGTATTAGCTTGCCAATAATAGCTTGCCTTGATTGGTGCAGTGATTGAAATTCTCTTCGTCTTCCTCGAGGTAGAACTCCTCCTCCTTGTAGACTAGGTCGGTACTATCGTCTATAAATGAATACGGGATACACAATCACCAAACAATACTTAACTAGTCTGTTTAGCACACTAAGGCACACAGTTGATGATCTAGTATCATCACAATCATCACATGAATTAAAGAACTAGTTTTCTTTAGTTTATTTGAGAAAAGTAATTTCTGCTCATTGAATTAATTAAGATTTAATATTCTCCAATTAAAATATGGGATCATGTGGACACATGTCACCACCACATATTCTAATACATGGGAATGTGATTTAAAGGGTTGATCACATTTTATAAAGTTTAAGATTATCATTGAAATGATTTAAAGTGACTAGAAATACCTACATAGCATTATTTTGGTACTAGTCCAAAGTCACTACATGTAAACCTAAATATTATTACATATTCAGATAGGTATTGTCAAATGTGATTTTTGAGAGTTGGAATCAACTGAAAAGTTATTATAGTTGATTTTTGAAAAATATTTAAAGTTGCAAAAGTCTATGTTTTGTTATTTTTGCTATATGTGATATCTAACTCGAATTGATTTAAATCCAACGGGCTTGGATAGACATTTTAATTGCCTTTCTAGAAAAATTTGAATCATGTCATTTGGTTAAGTGAAACTCTCTGAATGGATTTTTGAATCTACTGATAGAATAGGATTTCCATTTAAAAGGAAAAATACTAATTTAAATATGTGGGCTAGCGCGGGAAAGGAAATGGGCCGGCCCAGCTGCACTGCGTGGGCGCAGCGAGCTGCTGACAGGGGGGTCCTACGCGTCAGTGACACATATAACACGAAGCGGTACCGAACAATCTGAGTGCTTCGATTAGAATCTAATCTAACGGGTGAGGCTCGACGTTGAAAGAGCATTTCATGTTTTCCTATGTTTTGCGTGTTAGATAACAATACTATGGAAACTTTTCATGTGTGCTAAGTGTGCAGGAAGTTTTGAGGGGGGCTGGATAATCCGCCCCTCCAAGGGCCGGATAATCCGGCCTACCTCATCTCTCAAGGAAGCCAAGGCGCGTCGCTCAGTGTCCAGGCGGATTTTCTCCTGGAAAATCCGAACTGGGGCGGTTTTTCCTCCCCAGGCCGGATATTCCGGGTTTCGCAAGGGCCGGATAATCCGTCCCCCAGTTTTCGAGCAAAAGGAGCCAAGGCGCGTCGCTCAGTATCCGATCGGAGTTTCTACCGGAAAATCCGAACTGGGGCGGTTTTTCTTCCCCAGGCCGGATAATCCAGCCTTCGCATAGGGCCGGATAATCTGGCCCCCAGAAGTTGATCAAGGGCAAGCTCGGCGCGACACTCAGAGAGGGGGTATATTTTCTACCGGATATTCCGAGTCTGGGGCGGAGTTTCCCCAGACCGGATAATCCGACCCTCACTTGGGCCGGATAATCCGGCCCCCAAAGTGTGCAACGGCTGTTTTTTGGAAGGGGTTATAAGTACCCCTTCTTCCCCAACGTCCAGTCTTCTTGATTCATTCGAATTTGACCAGACCCTGTGCAAGAGCTCTAAATCTCGATCTCCCACTTCAACCACCCTAAGGTCTTGATCTTTGGTGGAATTGAAGGAGGAGAAGTTCATCATCAACATCAAGAATCAAGCGCTTCAACTCCTCTCCATTCACTTGGAGAAATCCCTGATCTAGTATTCTCGTTAATACCTAGATCGTGTTATTGTATTTGACAACTTTGTTCTTGTGGCAGCTTGTTGTCATTTCGGGAGCCTTCAAGTTGTTGTAGAGTTGTTGCCCCGCTAGTTGTGTAAAGGCGCCGGTGCCCGCCTCGAAGGGTACCTATAGTGGAAGGTGGATCAGGCCTGTTGTGGCGAGATCCATCGGAGAACAGGGTGAGGCCTTTTGTGGCGCGGTGGTCTTAGTACCGCCCACCCCTCCAACGCAGACGTACTTCCCTTAACAAGGAAGGAACTGCGTGAAGGGTTCGCAGCATGGAAAACAAAAAAATTCTACCGCAAGAACGAACAAAACCTAGATCTAATCTAGATAAAATCCAAGATCTAATCTATTAGACATGTGCAACGAGATAGATCTGTATTAACCCTTGTAGACCCGAAAGCGTTACGAGATCGGATCCCGTGGTTGATGTAGTCGATCACTTGCCGATCTCAAGATCGTGTGGATGATCCTTCCGGCACCGCGTTCCGACAGCGCTTCCATAGTCGGTCACACGTGCGGAGTCGAAGCAGACCTTCCTCTCCCTGTTCCAGCAAGCAGCGGAGGTAGTAGATCTTCCCCACAGAATCCCAACAGCACGACGGTGTGGTGGTGGTGGTGGAGTAGAGATTTCTGCAGGGCTTTGCCTAAGCCGGAGCAGAGCGAAGGAGGAGGAGAGAGGCAGCGGCTAGGGTTTGTTATGGGAGAGGTCTAGGGGTTGGCGCCCCCTCCCCTCTATTTAAAGGAGGGAGGCGCCATGGGAGGGGGGGTCCTAGTAGGACTCCCCTCTCTCCTTGGCCGGCGGATTGGGAGGGGGGAAGGAGTCCTCCTCCCCCACGAATCCATGTCTTGCCCCACAAAGACTCCTTGATCCTTTCTTGGTTTTCAAGCAAACTCCAAGAAATCTTCCAGAACCTTCCAGAACATTCTGAAACCTTCTAGAATCTCCATACAAACACTCTGGAACATTTCCTAACTTAGAAAATGATCCCCAATATATGAATCTTATTCCCCGGACAATTCCGGATCTCCTCATGATGTCCCGGATCCAATCCGAGACTCCGAACAACATTCGGTCTCCAACACACATTCCATATCTACTTAAAACAACTTCAAACCTTAAGTGTGTCACCCTACGGTTTGTGAACATGTAGACATGATGGAGACACATATCCGATCAATAACCATTAGCGGGATCTGGAGATCCATAACAGCTCCCACATACTCAGCGATGACTTTGTGATCGATAGAACCATTTAACATACGAAACCAATTCCCTTTGTCACGCGATACTCTACTTATCCGAGGTTTGATCATCGGTATCTCCATACCTAGTTCTACCTCGTTACTGATAAGTACTCTTTACTCGTTCCGTGATATGTCATCCCTTGTGACCTAGTCACATTCTTGCAAGCTAACTTGATGACATTCCACCGAGAGGGCCCAGAGCATATCTATCCGTCATATGGATGGACAAATCCCAATCTTGGTCCATGCGCTTCAACACATACTTTCAGAATACCCAATGACACCTTTATAACCACCTAGTTACGAAGCGATGTTTGATGTCATCAAAGTACCCATCCGGTGATGGTGATTAACATAACCTCATGGTCGAAGGATTAGGTTACTATGCATTTGAAAGCTTGTAGCAAAACGAACTTAATGACTTGATCTTATGCTATGCTTACTATGGGTGTGTGTCCATTACATCATTCTCCTAATGATATGATCTTGTTACTAACGACATCCAATGTCCATGATCAGGAAACCATGATCATCCATTAATCAACAAGCTAGTTTAACAAGAGGCTTACTAGGGACTCTTTTATGTTTACAAAACACACAAGTATCAATGTTTCCGGTTAATACAATTATAGCATGGGATGTAAACATTTATCATAAACATAAAGATATAATAATAACCACTTTATTATTGCCTCTTGGGCATATCTCCAACAGTCTCCCACTTGCACTAGAGTTAATAATCTAGTTAAAAACTTGTGCATTCAACACCTATGGCTTTCTGGTGTTGTATAGACACTATTGCTAGTGGTAAACATAATCTTCGGATCTGACACTTCCAGGTCCGTGTGTATTTGTATTTCCTTGCGTCTCTACGCATTACTCATTCTCCAATGAGATGTCATTGTATAAATTTGGTCCTTTGGTGAGACCTTTAGTTCCCTGGGATTAAATCATGTTGATACAATTCTCGTACAATGTATCTTCATAGTATTATCCCGCTATGAACCACACCTAGTTTGATAACAAACTACTTGACGCAAATGCCCTCATTTGCTGCTACAATAGTAGTCATATACTTAGCCTTTTGTTGTAGTATCTGTCACAATGTTTTAATTTTGGTACTCAACCAAATCCGTTATGGAACTTCCTTTCCATTACATTGTGCCACCCATAGTTTAAATTGAGATAAACTTAATTTGTGACAAAACTAGTATCAATGCAACAATTTACAATGAACTATTTGTCACCACTATATAAATAATATATTCTTAGTTCTTCCAAATATCATAGGAATATCCCTACTATTGTCCAATGATCATCTTATGAGTCATTCTGGTATATGCTCATAACATTTAGAGCATAGGACATATCTGGATGTGTACATCTCAAAGAATGATTGATCAAAATATTCTTGTGATTTCACCAAGTGTCAAAACACTTGAATCTTGATTCAGTCCTTTCCATGCGTCAAGAACCTTTCTTGTTGTTTCCATATTGAACTCATTCAACATCTTATCTATGTACATTTGGCAAAACCATATTAGCGCCTCAATCTATCCATATAGACATTGATGCCTAATTCTTGGGTCATGCCTAAGTCTTTCATCGAAATGAAATTCTTAACTTGTGTCAATAAAACATACATCATTTGTAATCAACAATATGTCTTTCACATAATGTATTAGAAATATGTCTTAGCGCTCCCACTTAATTTTTTGCAAAATGCAAACATCTTCATCGTCTCTGATGAAATTAAACCTTTTAACGGTTTCATCACGGTGAAGATTCCAACTCCGTGATGCTCACTTCAACCATTGAAGTTTTGCATACTCTTTTAGCATCCTTTGAATTAACAAAACCCTTTGGATCGTGTCATGGACACATCCTAGGTAATCATTCTATTAGAAGAACTTGTTTTGTTTGTTCAACTACCATATACCAAAATATATGTAGTGGTTGCTACATTAATCCGTACAGACTAAATATCGCTATGAAAGATCAAATCTTATCATAGTCAATTCCTTGAACATTGTCATAAACTCTTTCCGACATGTCGACTATTTCATAGATGTGAAACATCCATGTCTATTTCTTTATAGATCCATATACGACTGTAAGGTCTTGCACCTTTCTAGAGGGTCTTTCAAATTCAAAGCTTGATTTCTCGTGTATGGAATTATCACGGATTTTATGGCTTCAAGCCACTTAACGAAGTCAGGGCCCATCATTGATTATTTGCATGTAGTCGGTTCATCATTGTCAAACAACAATGATTTAACTCTCAAATCTTGGCATTTGATTACTTACCCGACCTACTTGGTTCAATAGGAACTTAGATCTCCGTGACCACAACCTTTGAGGCACGTGAGCCATGAGCATTGTTGCTACCTCTGGGACACTTACCGATGCTGCGCAACTCAGCACATATTAGCCAAGGTTCAACAACCTTGTCAAAGTTCTATTGTCCTCCCACTTAACTTTTCACCAAAAATTCCTTCTCAAGAAACTCGACATTCTAAGTGACAAACACTTTTGTCTTCGGTGTTATGGAGGAATACCCAATTGTTATTCGAAATAACTTACAAAGACATGCTCATCCGACTTTGGTTGTAAACATTTTACTTATGCCTAGCATACCAAAAATTTAAGAAAGGACAACCTGGGTTTTATCCCAAACCATGACTTATATGGTGTCATTTCAACGGATCACGATGGAGCTCTTTTCAGTGTAAAAATGGTAGTCACTAAAGCTTTAATCTTTAAAATATAATGGCAGTTTTATAAATGACACCTTTGATCTTACCATGTCAAACAAGGTTTCATTACATATCTTGAACACTCCATACTCCTATGGTGTTTTGGGAAATGCAAATCCATGGAACGATTCCTCAAATCTTAGGTGTTTTGCTAAACTTGTAACTCAAACATCTTTCTTGTTACAATAATTTTTCACTTTATCTTGAAAGTCTTTGAACATTTTCAAATGTTTCATACTTCTTCCTTATTGAGTAAGTATATACATATACTCACTCAAATCTTCGGAGAAAGCATATGAAGTTGAAATCCATCGCCCACGACTACACATAATGGACTATATACATCAATATGTACAAATTCCAATCAGTTAGTCGTCCGTTCCTCTTTTGGCCTACGAACGGAGTTTTAATTATCTCTAGGAAAGTATCACAAGCGTCATTTGATCAAAATCAAAAACTCCAAAAATCCATCAACATGGAGTTTCTTCATGTATCCTTAATATAATTTAAACGGTGATGTCACTTCGCAAGTGATCTTTCAATTATTTGTCTTGCGACATTTTAGCATTAGTTTTATGGTCGTTATTTCTCCAACCATACTTGTATATCATCCATCTATTATGGAATAAGGTAATTATTTGAACAACCTTTTGTCGTCATAATACCTGATCAAAATAACAATTATTGAAACAAATCTTGAAGGCAAGCTTTGATGTTAACGAGCAACACAACAACCCTTTGTTTGTTTTCGATGAACATCATCACATATTCCCTTGCTAGTTACTTAGGCCATTGCAGTTCATGAATTGTGTTGTCCTGTATGATACTTCATACCAACCAATTCGGTATCCAATACCGCAGAACCACATTGTTTGACAACCAAGGAATACAGCCATAACATGTATCTTCTATATACCTAAGTTGGATATCTCCAATCTTTTCTTTTCTGCCAAATATTTTATAGATTCTCTTTCAACAATTCCTTTTCTTTTAAAAGAATCTATCAACATCAATAGTGGTGTCATTCACATGACACATAGTACAAAGTGTGTATAGTCAAATACTAATACCTTTGGACTTGCACTTTGAAGTGGATCACCTTCATCAAATGTTTGGCATTCTTTCAAAATTCCATTCTTTAGTAATCTTTTAGTGTAGTAAACATTTTACTTACATCTTCTATTCATCCTTATCATGACAATTTTCATGATCAAGCTGCTATAGCTTATAAAGGTGAATTGCGAGTATAATGTTTCTTTTCCAAAACCTTTTGGAGGATTAGGACGACTGGCATCTCTAACCTTCACAAATTCTCATCAAATATGAGGACGTATACTCTATCATGTTGTAACCAACACATTGTTTTAGATATCATAATACCTTTCACATATGATGGTTTCTGAAACATTGCTTTCAGCTCTTAGATAAACTTGATATTAAAAACAATCTTTTGAGTATCAAGAATCATGGAGGCAAACATGATACATTAGATACTAACACTGGAATTGTTACTCTTGATTTAATACTGTTTATTAAACTTCACAGAGTAAACGGAGTTTGCTGAAAGTTTGCAACAGGACTTTTAAACTTTAGATTGACACTCAAAACAATACGATACAGTTCATAAAGCAAATATCCAGAATTTCTATAGTTCCACTATCTCAACTATAACTAAGCGTAAGGTGGTGAACGGATGCCAATGACTACAACAAACTATGCAAATTCACTTTGATTGTGTTTATGATAAATTGAGTTTGACTAATCCAAATTACAAATGAACTCCCACTCAAAACAACAATCCTCCAGTTGTTTTAGTGATTACATGAACCAAATCCACTACACCAAGTCCGATCATCATGTGAGATGATGTAGCTTTAATGGCGAAAAATCAACATGTTCATCATATCATCCATATGACTCATGCTTTACCTTTCGATATTCCGTGTTCCGAGACCATGTCTGTACATGCTAGGCTCGTCAAGGTTAACCTTAGTATCCGCATGTGCAAATCTGGCTTGCACCCGTCATATGCACATGTAGAATCTATCACACCCGATCATCACGAGATGCTTCGAAACGACGAGTTTTAGCAACGGTGCCTACTAAGGACGAACACTTTATTACTTGATATTTAGTGAGAGGGATCATCTTATAATGCTACCGTCGCGATCTAAGCAATACAAGATACATAAAGGATTAACATCACAGGCAATTCATAATTAGTGTGATATGATATGGCCCTTTCTTCTTATGCCTTTGATCTCCATCTCCAAAGCACGGACATGATCTCCATCATCACCAGCATTGCGTCAAGGTCAGTGGCGCCGCTTCATGGTTGTCCATCATCACTAGCAACTATTACAACTACTTGGAATAAAGCTATTACAAGATGAATAGACACGCAGGTCTTAACAGAATTAAAGACAACCATTAGGCTCCTGCCGGTTGCCATATTACAATAAGGATCATTGCATACATCAAATATAATCACAATCACATGATGGCCATATCACATCACAAAACCCCTGCAAAAACAAGTTAGACGCCTCTAATTTTCTTTGCATGTTTTACGTGGTTTGGGGCTTTCGAATAAGAACGGATCTTACCTACGAAACTGAACCACAATGTTGATACAAGTGCTATCAAGTACAAAGTGTAAATTGGATCTATACTATGATGGGAGAGACAGACACCCGCAAAGCCACTTGTGCAAAGCAAGTTACACGTCAAGCGTGGAGCAATTCTCATGTGCGATGACATGTAAGGTTAGCCCGAGCCGCTTCATCCCACCATACCGCAAGATGCAAAGTACACAAAGCAAAAGACGGCACGAGCACCAACGCCCACAAAACCATTGTGTTCTACTCGTGCAACAGATCTACGCATAGACACGACTCTAATACCACTGAAGGGTTCGTAGCATGGAAAACAAAAAATTCTACCGCAAGAACGAACAAAACCCAGATCTAATCTAGATAAAAGCCAAGATCTAATCTATTAGACATGTGCAACGAGATAGATCTGTACTAACCCTTGTAGACCTGAAAGCGTTACGAGATCGGATCTCGTGGTTGATGTAGTCGATCACTTGCCGATCTCAAGATCGTGTGGATGATCCTTCCGGCGCCGCGTTCCGGCAGCGCTTCCGTAGTCGGTCACACGTGCGGAGTCGAAGCAGACCTTCCTCTCCCCGTTCCAGCGAGCAGCGGAGGTAGTAGATCTTCTCCACGGAATCCCAGCAGCACGACGATGTGGTGGTGGTGGTGGAGTAGAGATTTCTGCAGGGCTTCGCCTAAGCCGGAGCAGAGCGAAGGAGGAGGAGAGAGGCAGCGGCTAGGGTTTGTTATGGGAGAGGTCTAGGGGTTGGCGCCCCCTCCCCTCTATTTAAAGGAGGGACGCGCCATGGGAGGGGGAGTCCTAGTAGGACTCCCCTCTCTCCTTGGCCGGCGGATTGGGAGGGGGGGAAGGAGTCCTCCTTCCCCACGAATCCGTGTCTTGCCCCACAAAGACTCCTTGATCCTTTCTTGGTTTTCAAGCAAACTCCAAGAAATCTTCCAGAACCTTCCAGAACATTCTGAAACCTTCTAGAATCTCCATACAAACACTCTGGAACATTTCGTAACTTAGAAAATGATCCCCAATATATGAATCTTATTCCTCGGACAATTCCGGATCTCCTCGTGATGTCCCGGATCCAATCCGAGACTCCGAACAACATTCGGTCTCCAACGCACATTCCATATCTACTTAAAACAACTTCGAACCTTAAGTGTGTCACCCTACGGTTCGTGAACATGTAGACATGATGGAGACACATCTCCGATCAATAACCATTAGCGGGATCTGGAGATCCATAACAGCTCCCACATACTCAGCGATGACTTTGTGATCGATAGAACCATTTAACATACGAAACCAATTCCCTTTGTCACGCGATACTCTACTTATCCGAGGTTTGATCGTCGGTATCTCCATACCTAGTTCTACCTCGTTACTGATAAGTACTCTTTACTCGTTCCGTGATATGTCATCCCTTGTGACCTAGTCACATGCTTGCAAGCTAACTTGATGACATTCCACCGAGAGGGCCCAGAGCATATCTATCCGTCATATGGATGGACAAATCCCAATCTTGGTCCATGCGCTTCAACACATACTTTTAGAATACCCAATGACACCTTTATAACCACCCAGTTACGAAGCGATGTTTGATGTCATCAAAGTACCCATCCGGTGATGGTGATTAACATAACCTCATGGTCGAAGGATTAGGTTACTATGCATTTGAAAGCTTGTAGCAAAACGAACTTAATGACTTGATCTTATGCTATGCTTACTATATGTGTGTGTCCATTACATCATTCTCCTAATGATATGATCTTGTTATTAACGACATCCAATGTCCATGATCAGGAAACCATGATCATCCATTAATCAACAAGCTAGTTTAACAAGAGGCTTACTAGGGACTCTTTTATGTTTACAAAAGACACAAGTCTTAATGTTTCCGGTTAATACAATTATAGCATGGGATGTAAACATTTATCATAAACATAAAGATATAATAATAACCACTTTATTATTGCCTCTTGGGCATATCTCCAACACTGCGGTCAAACAAATCATGTGTCTCCGCGTGCTTCACTTCGGTTCACTCGTTCCTCTTCCACTCGCTCCTTACTCGCTAGTAGATAGGCTTGCATACAGGGAAATTCCACACATTAGTTTATCTAGAGAATTTACCTTTGTGCTAAGCCTAAAATTGAAAAAGAATTAAAAAATTGGTGTAGCACCTATTCACCCCCCCTCTAGGTGCCCATACGATCCATTTCAGTCGTCCCCGGTGAACAGGTCGCCGGCGAGAACGAAACCTAGCGACACGGTGGGGGTGCTTTGTGGCTCACCTGGGCTCGAGCTAAGGTCGGCGATGGGGGCGTTTGGGCTGGTAGACGACGGTGGTTCGAGGCACTATTGACGCAGGTCTTGGGGTGGCTCCAATCGACGACGCCTCTTCTCCTCTGCAGCGGCGAACTCCGGTGAAATTCCGGCGGACTGAGGCTCGCCTTGCTCTGGGGAGAGTGTGGAAGGATCAGTGGTGAGAGGGGAGTTGAGTGGTGTGCATAATTGAGGCGGAGGGGGCCTCCTTTTATAGTTCGACGAGGGGACCGAGCGGCGTGGGCACGGCTCGTCGGTGGTGACGCTACAGGTAGCTAGCAGCGCGGCTGGAGGTAGGGGATGGTGCATGGTCTCCTGGCGGTCCTCTCTGGCTTAAAGGCGAGGCATGGGCGGTCGCATTTGGTCGGGAGCGGGCGGTGCTCTGCGCGGCAGAAGCGGTGTTCGATGTGGCACACGGTGGCTACGGGTCAAGCGGCGGCGAACGGGGATGTCTGGGTGGCTGCTGGGGTCATGGCGGAGCAGTGCGCACGGGGTGAGGTCGAGGCGCGGCGTGTGCGGGCTAGTCAGGCGCGACGCTCTGGCGCGTGCTCGGCATGGCGCAAACGCTCTGGGCGCGGCTTTGCTGCGGTGGTCCACGGCTTGGCATCGCTCGGAGAGTGGACAGGGGCGGGGGTGTGGTCTCGCCTACCTCATAGACATGGTGGGAGAGAGCGGGGCGGTCCGGGGTAAGCGGTCCATGGTCGACCGGCATGGGGGTGCTCAGGGTGGCTCGACACTCGCGCAAACAACACAGGGGAGTTGTTCTATGGTTCTGGTTGGGACTGGGGGAGACCAGGGACAAGTTTTGGTGACAAATGGTAGACAAAGCATTGATCAGAAACAGTAAAAGTTTGGCAGCTATTTCTGTGCTCACCAAGTGTTCGACACAATGCCCGCATGAGATTTAAATTTGAATTTTTGGCTGAGATTTGGTTGGTGTGTTGGTCACAAGCTTGGGCATCTATGGTTGCTAGGGATTTGCAAGGGGAACTGGTTTGGTTGGTTTTGAGAAATGTCCATCTATACATATGAACTTAATTCCATTTCCAAATGTCTCTCATTTGAATTTGAAAATAGTTTCTGCAAGTTTGTAAGTGGGCTTGGGTTCACTTTTACTTGGTCTAGCAAGAGATGAAAAGAATTAGAAATGTTTCTGTTTAAAATCTTCTTCTAGGAACACTCAAAGTGGCCTACTGGTTAACTTTGGTCAAAATGACCATTTTCCTTATTTAATCTTATTTGATTTCTTTTTTTTGGATTTTGTTTGTAAATGGTCTAGATGATGTGGCATTCACCTTTAAACCATTTCACAACATTTAGAACAATCAAGCATGGCATGTTCAAACAATTCTACACTAATGCAAACACACATGCATTCATATGCCTTTTTTTTAATAAAAGTTTTTGTTAACCCTAAATTGGGTGATTATAAGTTGATAACCTTGATTAAAGTTTTGGGATGTTACATCGTTGCTCCTATGGAATGGTGGATCTCGTTCAGCCTACGTGGTTTGCAAGTTTGGTGTCAGAAGATTCCGATCAGTTCAAGAGTTTAATGGCAAATGATTTCCGCTTTGGGGCGCTAATCCTTAGGCGCACGCACATGTAAACTTCTCGAGAGTTATCAGTAACGCGTCGTAGATTCTCTAACTTGCTTAGGGACAAGTCAGAGGCTGCCTCTTGCTTCTCTAATGCCCTCTATTCCAAATCCCATAGTTGTTGCTTCCCTCTCCTCATGCAACCCATGTAGCATGCTCAATTCGGAAGAGAGGAAGGAAAACAATCATTTTGGCGGGGCTACAACGCGTGCGAGATATTTTGGCTGGGCTACGATGTATGGACGCGATTTTGGCGGGGGATTCGTGCGTCTACTAGCCATCGAGGGGCGGTTGTCGGAAGGGTGGATCATCTTTTGATTTCTATCGCTTCGTTTGTTTAGGATGCTTCCAATCAGCATGTAGTCCACAATCTCTTTCAGTTATGTTGTTCACTAGACTGAAAATTTTCTTGTATTTATCTATGATTTGTGTAGTATTTACTGAGGTCTTTCCTCCCAATTAAGATTTGACACAACACAACAAGTAAGTTGGGCTAAGATTCAAAAAAAAATTGTTGTGTTTACATCTAGATTTGTAGCAATAATTATATATGTATTTTGATGTAGGGAGAATGTGATTCCTATTTGCTCACCTCACATTGGTCAGAAATTTCGAAACTTGGACGATGCTTGGTTGTTTTGAGTAAACTATGGAGGTCGTGCGGGTTTTGAGATAAGGAAAAGGTCTAGCTGGAAAAGTAACTTCATGTAGATATGTGTGTGCGAAGGAGGGTCATCGAGCACAATACAAGAGGGACCATATCACGAAGAACCCTCGAGCCGAAACAAGAACATGTTGTGATGTCCATATGTGTCTTTCATTAGATCGAGCGGCATGACATTATAAAGTTGTGGAGGTAATGCCTGATCATAATCACGGTGTTTACTTGCGACAAATACTCCATTTGATGTTATCACAAAGGAGGATTTCAGAATTGAAAACTTTTGAAATTGAGGCTGCAGATAAAATCCAGGATTAGGCCAAAAGAAGCACACGAGTTGGCTAGTCACCAAGTTGGAGGACACTTCTCGTGATCAAAAAAGCACATGTAGAGCAGGCGTTTAATCAAAGGGAGTTGGCATATGATCAGGCAGTGAGCATGTTGAAATATTTTCAAGACAAGGTTTGTGAGAACCCTTCTTTCCAGCATACTTTGCAATTGGATTGTGAAGAATAAATAACTAATGTATTCCGAGATGATGCTAAGATGTGCATTTATTGTGCACACTTTGGAGATGTTGTCACCTTTGACACTACTTTGGGCACAAATAAAAAATATATGCCTTTTGGTATTTTTGTCGGATTCAATCAGTTTAGAGAGATCGTCGTTTTTGGTGTTGCTCTTATGTTTGATGAAACATGTGCCTCATCCATATGGCTATTTGTGGCTTTTCTAGCTATACACAACAGAAACCAATTGGGAACTATATTTACCTGATCAAGGCGTAAAAATGGAAAGGCTATTGAGAAGGTATTCACAAAAGCATGGATTGTGTACCTATCACATAATGCAAAATGTCGTCAAACACTTGTGCAATAGTAAATAAGAAGACTCAAATTCCCAAAAAATGAGGAAGATGAAGAACCTCACAACCCTTGGATTCTAGTGCTTGTATGTATAACATTGAGGATAAGGAAGCCTTTGAATAAGCATTCGACATCACGAGGAATAAGGTGGAGACGAAAAGGCATCATGGTTAGATAGTATCTATAAGCATAAGGAAAATGGCTCGTATGTTACACGAGGGATGTTTTCTCATTGGGAATGAGACACACACAATTAAGTGAGAGTTTCAATAGTGACTTGAAAAAAATCTCAAATCAGATTTCAACATCATTTGGTTCTTAGAACATTTTGAAAGGGTGGTGCCAGGAAAAAGGTATAAGGAACTAGGTGCAGAATTTGAAGCTAGGAAAAAACTACCAAGAGTAAGAATGAAGACACCTATGTCGTTGCAAAAAGTGAACTTTACACAACCACCATATTTGCAACACTCCAAACTGAATATGAATGGCCGAATGTACTAGTGCATTGGATGGAAACAATACCTATTATGTTGCAACTGTGAGGGTTGATGATAATTTAACTTCTGAAATTGAGCGCATAGTTGTTGGTGATCCTTTGGATAGAAAGGCTTCTTGTACTTGTTTTCAGTTTAAAAGGACTGGAGTATTGTGTGGGCATGCTTTGAAAGTTTTTGACTTGATGAATATCAAGTTATTGTCGAACCATTATCTTCTAAAGCGATGGACAAAGGAAGCAAAATATGAAACTATACAAGACAACAAAGGAAGGAACATCCTTGAAAATCCAAAATTGGATGCTACGTTGCGTTACAAGTTTCATTCTCACAAATTTCATGATTTTGCATACAAAGCCGCAATCGATCCGGAATGTAGCTTGTTGATGGATAATGCATTGGACTGCATTGCTAAGCAAGTAGAAGAAAATATGAGTTCATGTACAAGGTTTTTGAGTGATTCATCTAATGTCCAACCTAATGTTCAACAAGATGAGGGTTTGCTTACTTCTGCCCGCTTAAAGAAAAAGAAGGTTTAACCAAAAAAGTTTAAAGGGACATAGAAGTTAGTTCGATAAGACACGCAAGTTCAAAAAGAAAGTGCCAAATAAATCTAGCGTATGTTGTTGTACACCCTTTGCAATTTAGTATTCTTGTGCAGGACTTGTCCTAAATGGCCTCTACTACGTGGTTACTAACATCATTGGCGCCTTTATGAAGCAATAAGAGAATGATGGTGCTTTACAAAGCCAAGTACCAACAACAATGGCTAATATACATGGAGTACAACACTACCTTCACTAATTTCACAGATTTGATGATGGTAGTTTGAATATTGGTCTATTTGAACATCTCTTAACTAATTTCAGTATTGCCATATTTGAACTTTTCCTCTGTCTTTGCAGGGCCGAATGGAATTGATTATATGCCGTTCACGATCTGCTGTAATTCCTATTTTAGTAGCTGACGCCACATGATAGGCTATTTTATTTTGCTAACTGATGCATTTTGGTGTTGCTCCAGCAGCCCTGAGAATCATGTGCTAAATGCACAAAATCGAACTGATGTAATATTGCCTGTTGTTGAAATTTACTTTGGTTATTTGGTGCATAACACTGTTCAATATATATGGATGTGTACTGGAGCTAAATCCTTGTTTAATTCTGCTCTAAAACTGAGTGTTTCTGTACGTTTCTGAACTGAATCAGCGCTGCTGGCAGTATATTTTTTCCTGTCTTTTTTCCCTCCCGAACTGGACTGTTCCCACTCCCGAGTTGGGCCTTACTCAGCCTTATTTGGGTCAACATCTGCACCTGGGCTATCTGCACTGCATTGAGAAAGAGGAGGGAAGCAGTTGGATTTGGAACAAAGGGCATCAGGATAGCACGAGGCAGCCTCTGACTTCTTTTTTTTCGGGAGGCAGGCTCTGACTTGTCTATACAAATGCCTCCACAACCATACCCAGAACCATCGTTAATACTCCCTCCGTTGCTTAATCAGGGCCGGTCATGAGATTTTGACGGCCCGGGGTGAGACCACGACCAAGGGCCCTTATGTTTTTCGAGAAGGGGAACGGAACCCCAACAGGGCCTTAGTATAAATATTAAAATAGTGCTCAATATATGTATGAATGAAATATTATGATGCATCCAAAATCCCTATTCATGTAGTATAAAACAATTTGTACATATTAACTTAAATAATACCTTATCATACCACAACTCATCTAAGTATTCTTGGTAAAAAGAACAATTCCATTAGGAAAATATATTATAAGTTTATTTCCTGTAAAACACTAGACTGGAAAAAAAATATCTTTTACCTGAGCAACCTCGCTTTCATAAATGATCACAACAATTAGGGCGACTCCCGTCCCAAACCCCTTTAACATAAGTAAAAATTCCCAATTTGTTTGGTTGTAAGGCTAAACTTTGTACTATTTCTGTACACATTTCCTATCTTAAAAAGCCGGACATGTCCTAGTAAAAACTAGTAAATAAAATTTAGTCGATGTAATCCTGGTCAGTTGACACTGTAGACTAAAACATGGTTAATTAACTTAGTACTTGGGACAAGTACTAGGATAACCTCCAACTCCTTGAAAAGAAGGGTTAGTGCACGGGTACTCTGAACTCTGAAGGCAAGGGAACTATACAATAGCAGGTAATCCTAACTCTGAAGATTCCCTGGCAGCTTCAGATGAACTCCAGGAGACATCTAACATCCTTGCCGTAAGCAGAGCTCCCAGCATCGTGCTGCTTCATCTAGGCGAGACGGCGACTCAGCCTCTTCTCTCCTCATGGCCGCATGGGGACAAGATATGAAGCAACTCCGGCGAATCTTGTCCAGTGACTGCAGAACGACGCCGCATCCAGCGCACATACTATAGGAGATGGGACATTGGCGACCCAATACTCGTATTATTTTGTTATTATTAGGGTATCAATCGTCACACGATTATTACGAAAACCAAACGTCCTGCGCTAATTAAGCAAGCGAGATGGGGTCGGGAGAAACCGGCGATCTTTTTTTCCTTCCGACTGCGCATTGGGTTGGCGATCATGTGGCCGTGGATGTGTGCTACTGCTATGGGTTACGAGGGGCCCCTTGGGTTTTGGGGCCGGGGCGGCCGTCCCTCTAGTCCTGCCCCAGGGCTGGGAGATGTGCTTAATATAAGGCGTATAGTTTTTTGCATGAATATTAGCGCATATTTTAGGAGGGCAAATTTCGTTGCTTTCAGATGTAAATACCCTAGGTGATTGACGTGATATAGAGGGAACATACGAAATCTGGTTATCCTCTCTCTCCTGATCGAATTAACTGCCTTCTAAATAAGAGGAACAAATCTCAGAATTCTTTATACATCTTATATTATGGAAATTTTCAAAAAAACTATACGCCTTATATTAAGGAACAGATGGAGTAATAAGGAGCAAAAAAGACGCTATCGTCCATGACGAGCCACAGTATCCCTGAGACGAGATAGAACACCTCACGGTAGAACACAACCGGGGCACGCCTCATGCCCCCACGCTTCTTTTATCTCCAAATTCGAGTCCACGGGCAAACGTCACCGAGGAAGAGACCCGGATCGCTAGCCGCATACGTGAAATCGCCACAACCACCTTAGAGCAACTCCAACAGACGGTGGCACTGTAAAATGCGTACGCAGCGCGCGTGAACCGGGTTTCGCGCACCGTGCGCGAATCTTCTCCGACAGAGGCGTGAAAACACGCGCTCTAAATTTACAGCCCAAGCTCCAACATGCGTGCTAAATTAGAGCACGCGCAAACAAGATTTTACAACCAATATGATAGAATAAAGATCTAGAAATTAAAGTGAAAATATATTGCATAGAACATTAAAAAATCATATATTGTGCTAGAAATTACTCCTAATAGTAGAATCTACTACTACGAGAAATTACTAGCAACTAGTATTACCATCTAGTCTGAAGAGGAGATTGAGATGTAGTCGTCGCCGGACCAGGCCGGTGTCATGTCGGACACCGGCGTGGATGACAACTCGTCCAACCACCGGGGATCGTCGTCGTCGATGTTCCGCGAGCCGGTCCGCTGTGCTCCGATGAACGCCCACCTCGCCGCCTTGTCCGCCCGGCGCTCGAGACGGTCCTCGTGCTTCGCCGCCCTCAGCGCCGTCCTGTTCGCCGCCTGCTCGGCGTCGTGCTTGCGCTGCGCCTCAACGTCACCGGGGAAGCGGCGGCACCACTCCTGCCGCAGGTGCTCGTCGCGCTCGATGATGAGGAGGCGGCGCTCTGTGTCGCGCTGGCGGCGGCGCTCCTCCTCCATGAGCGCATCGGCCTGCTCGCGCGTCCACACGTCGTGGAAGGTCATGCTGGCGCGCGGATGGCCGAGCCGCCACGCCACGGCGTCGTAGGCACGCGTGGCTTCATGTGCCGTCTTGAAAGTCCCGAGGCCGATGCGCTCGTCGCCGAACCGTATCTCGGAGTAGAAAGGCCCGTTCGGGCGCGCGCGGACACCGCGGTAGCCGGAGCTTCCACGGCGTGGTGGCATACCGGCGGCGGGCTAGGTGATGGGCCGCGGTGGCGGCGTGAGCGCTGCGCGGAAGAGAGCGGAAGAGAAGGAGAAAGGAAAGTGGCACGCTGAAAGCGGTGGCGGTTGGCTTTGCGTGCGGCGCACGTTTTATCTCGTGCGTGCTCAGCTGCGCGGCAAAGAAAGGGCGCGGAGAAAGGAGGAAATTATTTGGCGCGCGTGGAAACATGGAGCGTCTGGTGAAGGCGCGCGGGGGGTTTTGGCGCTGTAAATGAACGGTTATTTTAACGGCCCGTTTACACCGTCTGTTGGAGTTGCTCTTACTACTCCGTATATGAAGCACCGCCGACCACTGCAGTGCACAGAGTCGAAGCATCAGCCCTGAACAATCCACCAAAATCTGATGAAGGACCGGCGTACTGAACTGTCCATGAGCTCCCCGTCCATACTGAAACCCAACATGGAGGACTCCCCCGGTGGTTAAGGTTTGTGGAGGAGGAGGAGGAGGAGGAGAAGATTAATTTGTTTTCGATGGAGGATGGTTCTTGGTACTCATGTCCGGTAATAGTAGTGTTTTGGAGCATGGTTCGATGGAGTATTTTGGAGCAGTGCTAAATCTATACTTTTTGTAAAGCAAAATCCCACAATTAGACAATCAAATGTCCATATTATCCCCACTCATATCCGGTAATAATAGTGTTTATTTAAGGACTGGCCTTGCGCGCGTGCCACCGCTGTCTCGGGCGCGACGCACGCTCTGGCCACTCGATTTCCTTCTAACAACGCAGCCAAAAACCTAAAGAAACCTAGAAAAATAAAAAATACCATAGAAAAAATGGAAAATACTGGTAACTTATATTTGTGTGTGCTCCGAGAGATTAGGGAGGGCACATTTTCACCTTAGATTTTTGGTTATTTAAATGTAAGTTATCCACGTCACCTCATATATTTGTCCATGTCACTAATTTATATCTATCTAATATACTCTCCGTTTCCAAATAAGTGACTTTCATCTGTCTAGATTCGTATGTATCCAGACACTGTGTATAGATACATGCGAATATAGACACAAAATCACTTATTTTCGGAAGGAGATACTACAAACATTTCATGTCAATTAAATTTCGCATCTCGATTATTTTTATAAAATGAATCTTGTATATTTTTATAGAAAACTCCATATTTAATGCATACTATACCATTCTATTTGTACAATACAGTTTCTTAAAAGATAACCGCTGCAAGCGCGAGGGTTATCCTTAGTTTGTATAGAAAATTGATGGTTATTTCGGAACAAACTGAAAAACAAAAGGCAACATTGTACAAGGGAGAAGAAAGGGTGGTTGTACGTGCAGGATCGGCATTTCCGTGCGTGAGAACTGGTAAAGAAAATCCTTCTGAACTTTGTGTAGTACGAAAAACACACCAACCCGCTACACGATTGTTTTCCACGCGATTGGCCGTCGTATCTCGTATGGAGTTTCAGACTAGAGTTCAGACGGCAGCTTTGTTTAACCGTGTGGCAGGGTGATAACCGGCCGCTGCAGCGCAAAATTTGGAGTCGAGGTGTTGGATCTCGAGATGGATTCTACATCTGGAGTGCGCACTCGGCTTTGAGTCCAGTTTGCATCGGCATCCACGCTACGACAAAAGCCATCACGTGCCCTCGCCTCGGTCCAAGTTCAAGTCAGGTCCAATGCATGCCTCTACTCGTGCAACACGCGCCTTTGCTCGCCCCTGTTGCAATTTGGTGCAGTCTAGGGTTGGGTTTTGGTCCACAAACAATATAAATTCTGAAAAAAAAAATTGTCCATTATTTGTGGCAGCTCTTGTGTATACTTATATAGAGCTAAAGTTTAGTTTCATATTGTTGTTTAGATAGAGTTGCACCACCTTATATATCAGACTGTTTTAGCACTACTAAGTAGTGAGAAAAGAAGCAGTTCTCCTCCGACGCCACGTCGCGACGCGCCTTCGGAAAATTAATCATGGATTAATTACGAGCCATTGACGAACGCATTAATCAATTGGCCGTTTCCGGATTTTCTGGATCGTAGGATCTTATCAACTCGGATGTGGGTTGTGACCCATGACCTATCCGACCAGTGCTATATAAATCGAGACGCAAACCTTGCGTGACTGCAACTCATCACATGTACCTCCTTCCAGTACATTGTGTCATCGTCTCCATATTCATTATACAACCTCTTGTATACAACTTATTCTCGGATAAGTTGCGTACTTGTTTCTAATATTCATTATACAAACCCTCTTGTTGTGATTGTCATCAATTACCAAAATGGGGGAGATTGAAAGGGTAATTGTCCCTATGTGTGGTTTTGGTGATTAATGACAATCCCTATGGACTAATGTTTTCATTGAGTTTTATATGAAGGAATATTCCATAGGTCATGTTTGTAGTCCATATGTTGGATTCAAGTATGGATGCCATGAAGATAAAGATAACCTTGAGTTTTGGCATCAAGATCATCGAATTGAAGATAAGAATATGATATGTTCAAGATCTTGAGAGTGTGATCTCAATAGAAGAATTCAAGATATGGCTCTAAGTCGGTATCATGATAGCCTCATTAGTTGAGCTATGGTTGACTAAGATTTAGAGCATGTAATTAAATGAAGAGTTTCTTATGTATCTCAAGATATTGAGATGGAGCATGAGAAGACACTTGGTTGACCAATGCAAAGAGTGAAGAGTGATTTCAAGTTGGTCAACACATGAAGCATAAAGAATGTACCCCATGGATCTTGTGGTGTGGTAAGCCTTGTCATTTATGCATCATGAACTAACCCATTATATATGTTCCTTTGTGTTTTATATATGGGATAGGTATCTTTCCATGGGCATGCTTCAAAAGTGAAGATCTCATATAGCCCATGAGAAGATGGCATCAAGTGGTGACCGTCATCAAGGTTGAGAAGGGAAAGTTCAAGATAAGCATCTCGAGAAGATCATTTGCTTGAAGCTTGTCGTCCATATTAGTGATAATGGACATGTGAAGACGTGTCTTAATGAAGCTATCCCATAGTGGTGTATGGGGGAGCAAATTATGAGTCTTCACGAAGCAACAATGATCAAGTGGTGCATTCCGGCTTAGATGGAGCTTGAAGCGTTGTCATCAAGATCAAGCGGGATGCGCAAGGCAAAGGTATGTCCTTGCTAGGTTTTCCTTTTACCGGTCTCAAGGTGGTTGTTGGGAGACCGGGTTATAGGATAGATAGCCACACTATCAAGAGGGGCTTTCGGTTGGGTAACTTGATCACATCATCGTAGGGAGCTCAATCCTTTGCATACTTTGCATCTTCCTATTTTGTTGCTTCTTGGTGTTTCTCCATGTGAGGTTCTTTAGCTTGTTGCTAGCTCTTCAACAAGCCCAAATTCATCGAAAACGGAATTCGTATGCATCTTCTATGGCGTTTTCGAGTTTGAAGGTTTTACCGGTTCTTCTTATAGGGAGGCTTCATACCTTTCCTAATTTGGTTCTATCCTCCTTTATTGGACTATGATGTTTTCATGCACCATATTGTAGAGCTTGTTGTCCTCGTCAAAACAAGCCCAAGATCATCGAAATCAGAGTCCGGATGCAAAACTTATTGCATTTTTCGTGAAGTCTGTTTCATCCCGGTTGTGGATCCGGTTCAACCGAGTCCCACACCAGACGGTCCGGTTCCAGCCCCGGTAGACCGGATTTTCCGGTTTTCGCGGTCGAGTCTATTCTGGGTTGGCAAACAGAGGTATTTTGGTTTGTAGGTCGGTCCTCCGGCCTAGGGACCGAGTTTCCCGGTTCTGGGGCTGGTCCAACCGACTTTGGAACCGAGTTTTCGTTGTTTTCTCTACAATGGCCATATTTGCTTTTCCCTATAAAAGGGGGTTCTTCCCCCAATGTTTTTGGGTGTTCTTGAGCCCAAAATTGACCTCCATTGTTGACACTCTTGAGCTTGCTTCCTCTCTCTTCCCTGCTATGATTCTTGCATCTTTTTGAGGGCTTTGGAAGAGGAGATCTAGATCTACAATCCCCACCAATCAATTCCTCCTCTAAGTGAGGGGAGCCCTTTGTATCTAGATCTTGAAGTCATTGGTTGACTTCCACCATTGTTCTTCCTCTCTAATTCCTCCATAGCACTTATTGCTTTGGTGGGATTTGAGAGTGAGGGATTTGAATGCCCTTGGTGTTCTTGCTTTGCATTCTTGCATAAGTGTTGAGCTCTCCACTATGATTTGTTCGAGTGAGAGACCATGAGCTTTTTTCTCTTGGAGGGTGACCTCCTAGTTGGCTTAGCGGTTGGTGTCGCGGTGTCCTCTTCGTGGAAGATTGTGAAGAGACACGGGCTTCTTCTTCGTGGAGCTTGTGAAGTGGTTTTGGAGCTTGCCATCTCTAGAGTGGAGGAAAAGCTAGCCATAAGGAAAGGGCCTATTCCTTCACGGGATAGACTCGGAGAAGAAGGTGAGCCTTCGTGGCGTTAGGAAATCCTTCGTGGAATCCACACCTCTCTAACGTGACGTACCTACTTGTAAGGGAACACGGGAATACATATTCGTCTCCACATGCCTCGGTTATCTCTATACTAGAGCTTACTTTCCTTGTGATAGCCATCGAGCTTGAAGTACTTATATCTTGCCTATCACTTATGGTATATTTATCTTGTGCTATCTTGCTTAGCTTAACTTGTTGTTGGTGCACTTAGTTGAGCCTAGTCTATTTAGGTTTTGTGCTTATAAAATAAACGTTAGTTTACCGCATTCTATCAAGCCAAATCCGTAACAGTTTTGAAATTGCCTATTCACCTCCCTCTAGGTGACATCTCTATCCTTTCACTTATATTTCAACGGCTCCAAAGATAAAAAGGTATGGTCATCCTCGAACATGTTGTTTCCTCTTAAATCACTTTACATGTCCCTCTTAAATCACTTTATATGTCTTAGGATATGTATATGTCTTATTTATATTCATGTCTATGGGCAAAGCCTAGATGAAGTCTCGATCATCAACCAACATTTAAGGTTAGCCCATGTTATGGATATTTCCTGTTGGATATCCGTTATCCCCTATTGATTCATGACATTTGAGAGCAACGTAATATCTCACTTAACGCCACCAACATCAGCCATACACATACGACAACCTCATCTCCTCTTGGAGGAACAAATACTATGCAATCGATGTTTGCATAATATCAATAGAGAAGTTTGAATACACACTAATACAATTAGAGGCACAAACAATTTTATTTCAGTTCAGGATGTTTCTACGGTTTCTCCATGTCCCCCAAAATAAAATAGCTACTCATTCATGGAAGTAATCAACATCATCGCAGTAATATCAATGGAGAATAAAGGTATCAATGAATACACATGCATATCCACACTAGAGTTTGGAATCACAACGAGATGAATTGAGAGAATTGGTGATGGAGACATTGTTGATGATGATGGTGATGAAGATGCAACGGTTGATGATAAAGATCAATGCCCAAGCCTCCAAGATTTGAGCAACAATGGAGATGGATGTCCTTCTGTGAGTCCCCCTCCAGATGCATTCTGAAGGTGAGGTTTCAGTGGTTTGTGGCTTCTCTGTAGGTTTGATCTCCGACCCGACCGCAAGGGGTGAAAGTATTTAATGAGGCGATCTTCTGGATTGTAAAGTATTTGATGAGGCGATCTTCTGGATTGTAACTCTTTATTTTTCTCCAATATTCTTTCAGAAAATGCCAAATACACGCCCTGACGCCACTCGCCTACGTCTCTCTCGCTCCATAGAGTCGGATGCACACATAATTCGTCCTCGCCCTCTTCAGTTGAACCATCGTCCACCGAAGCCCGATCTAGCCCCGTGAGGTGAGATCTCCTTGCCTCTTGTCGAGTAAAATTCACTCATGATACTTAAACTTGACACCTAAAATCGATATGGTCACCCACCTTTAGAATAGTAAATATGATTTAGTCTTCATCTAAGTCATGGGCTCACCTTTCAGATTCGTATTTGGTAACATGGAACATCGTTGACTGGTGAAACCATCAATGTAAAGCTCCAGCTATGCGTTTTTTCTCAAAAAACCCAAATTCTTCTTCCGTTCACACTAGCTCCTTAGCATATGAATCAGATCTGCACATCACTCATGGCTCTGTACTACATAAAATCTGCACATCACTCATGACTCTGTACTGCATAAAATATGCACTTCCCTCGTGGCTTTGTACAAAAAGAACTGTTATATACAATCAGATCGAAGCAGCTAGGGTAGTCAAGTAGAAAGTCGAGGAGCAACAGCTAGAAATCTGCACATCGTGTAGCATCGAAACCCGCCGGGGAGTGGCAACACCAGCGTTAGGCGCAACTTCAGCGGGGTCGGCCTCTTTCAATCGCCATGGCGAGGTCAACAGGCCGTACCTATAGAGAGGAAAGGGCAACGGTCTATGAAAGAGATCCTGAGGGAGGGAGTCGAGACGCGGGGGGAGGGGGGTGATGCCTTGGCTCGCTGGAGGAGGGGTCGATGGCAGGAGTCGATATGCTCGGGCACCTAGATGCGATGATACCTAGAACTTGGGAGCCTGCGAGGAGGAGACAATTTGGGGACTAACAGGGGTATGGACGAGATGCGTCGCGAGGACATGGGCGACGATGGCCGGTTACGACTAGCCAGTGTTGGAGGGAAAGGAGAAGGCGTGTGACTATGGTTAGGGACTTAGGGCGCCGCCGCCTTCCAGTGGTCGAGCACGAAGAAATGAGAGGGGGGAGGGGTGCGAGCAAGGTCTGACCGGTTACCAAAAGGGTGCCTCGGGATATCCGATGGCACTTTGGAGGTAATTTTCGTGTAAGTGGCATGGGCATACGACTGTAGATGGGATCCACACATAGATGATAACTAAGTCGTATTTAGATACTGTATGGTTAGTATTTATTCTCTGTTTCAAAATATAAGACGTTTAGTTTTGTGAACCACGAAAACATCTTATATTTTAAACGGAGGGAGTAGAAGACAGGTGACCCTAAGTAAGTCTAAGTTCTGTGGGTGGGTGTATTTAACTTGCTCTGGTCCTATGCTGACACCCTTCATGGCTGCGCAGCGACCAACAAAAGTTTTTTTTTTCACGCACTGACCGCAGCCCCTCTTGCACACTGACTCTGACTCCCCGAGCCCCGTCATTATAACCAGCAGTCCAGCACACAGACCAAACCAATCCCAAGCACGAGCAGTCAGCAGCCAGCAGCTAACGTCCCGACCGATCTCGGCTGCTGCGATCCCTACGCCTCGTGCACTCCGCCGCCGCCGCGCGTCAGATCTAACCCCAGGCATGCCCTCTCTCTCCCTCTCCGCATTCTAAGTTCGTTATTATGATAACAGTGGACTGTTTCTTGCCGCCGCCGCCGCGGTGGCGCCGCCTGTTGTTCCCTGGGATTTACGCGCCGAGTAGGGTGAGACTGAACCGGAGGTTGTTGTTCGTCTGATTTTGCAGGTCGGAGCCGGGGCCGCCATGGGTTCAGACAACATCGGCGCGAGAGGTACTGCTTTGTCTCGTATCCTATCGCCCCGCAGTTTGTGTTCTCTGACTGAACCGTGGGTGGGGGTCTGGATTCGAGCTTGCGCACGATAATATTGGCAATGAGCTTGCTGTTACTAGTTCAGACTCCATAATAATAATAGTACTACTACTAGCTCCGTTCTAAAATCCCCACTCAGTTTTGTCCAGAGATACGGATGTATAGATACCTCTGTATCTTGGATGTATCTAGACATATTTTAATGTGCAGATACCTCCGTATCTAAAAAAATAAAAGTTACACTTATTTTGGAACAGAGGGAATAGTAAAAAAGTAAAGTAAAAGACTAACGACATATGCGTCGAGAGCCAAGGTTGTGAATTGGAAGCAAGAATTCTATCTAATGAGATCTTGGCCAAGTACAACTATACTAGGAGAGTTAGTCTAGATGCTGTGGGATATGCTGCAATCAGTAACTTCATCTTCCTCACTTGACAGATGTCTGTGTTGTTGGGGTTGCACGCACCCCTATGGGTGGTTTCCTTGGTGCCCTGTCTTCACTGCCTGCCACTAAACTTGGCTCCGTAGCTATCGAAGGTGAGATCAGTATCTCCTCTCCATTCCCCTGAAGATCTAATTTGTCGGATTTGTTTAATCCAAGAGTAATAACATGATGACTCGGGTGATCAGCTGCTCTCAAAAGGGCAAATGTGGATCCATCCCTTGTGCAGGAGGTCTACTTCGGCAATGTCTTGAGTGCTAACTTGGGGCAAGCTCCTGCCAGACAGGCTGCTTTAGGTGCTGGGATACCAAACACGGTTGTTTGCACCACAGTCAACAAAGTTTGTGCATCTGGCATGAAAGGTTTGGGTTCATGTGACAATTTTTTGTACTAGTATAAATCTTTTTTCACAGCTTCTAGAAGTGAGACATATTTCCTGACCATGATCTTGTTTTATTCCCCTTTCTGCAGCAACGATGTTCGCTGCACAGTCAATTCAACTGGGCACCAATGATATTGTGGTGGCTGGTGGCATGGAAAGCATGTCGAATGCTCCGAAATACATTGCTGAGGCTAGGTCAGTAAAGTGTTCTTCTGGTTGTATCCAGATGTAGTGCACAACTGAAGAACAATCTTGTTTTGCTTGGTGAATAAACCTAGCATATGAGGATGAATATGATGCTAAAGTATCCATCGAAGTAGTTTATGTGACATCTTGTGCGTATATTGTGTTCTTTGTTGGAATTGATTTGAAATGTGTTAGTTAAGGCTATTTTACGTCTTGGTGGTAACTTCGTGATCTGTGTATTCAAATGCAGAAAAGGTTCTCGTTTCGGACATGACAGCCTCATTGATGGTATGCTTAAGGATGGACTTTGGGATGTATACGGTGACTATGCCATGGGAGTGTGTGCAGAGCTTTGTGCTGACAATCATGCCCTGACAAGGGAAGACCAGGTAACTAGCGACAAATTGTCGTGACCACCTTCTAATGTAGCTATAGTTCTTATATTTGTCTAGCACAGAAGCGCATGTATTTTCTCAGTTACTTCTAGAGATTCAATAGAGGTGAATATTGAATACTGAAGCAAACTAACATTTCGTCTTTTGAGTGCACTGAGTTCTTCAGTACAGAACAAATATGCTTTTGCACCTTAACCGCTTTCCCAAGTTTTTATTTTTCTGTCACCTTTTTTTGTTGAAGAATAGGACACAGCAGAGTTAAGCTTGTTAGATATCTTTAAAACTTTCTAGGATTTGATGTAATGTTCTTCTACATCACGACCCATATATAAAATATTTATACTTCTGTCATATCTGAATCTATATGTTCTTATGTAGGATGCCTTTGCTATTCAAAGTAATGAGCGTGGAATTGCTGCTCGTGACAGTGGTGCTTTTGCATGGGAGATTGTTCCGGTGATTTTCTATCTCTGCCAGAGTTAGTAATGGTTCCTTTATTTGTTTTCCTAATGCTCCCTGTCCTATCAACCAGATTGAAGTTCCTGTTGGCAGAGGGAAACCACCAGTACTTGTTGAGAAAGACGAGAGCCTAGATAAGGTAAATTCTTTCCAAAGAATATTTCGTAAAATAAACTATATGTCATAGTCATACCCCATGTTCTAGTTAGCAGTAGCTTTAAATTTCCTTCTAAAACAACCAAACTGGTTAAGGAAAGTTGTCTATGCTGTTTTTTATTTGGTGCTTTCACACATCCTGCAGCAAAATATTATATGCACTAAGCTAAAAAGTATTAATTAGGCTGTACATACTATTTTCTGGTAGTTTGTCTCATGGTTAATTAAAACATGGATAATATGTCATTTGTAGAGGCCGGGGGTCGCATCCTCCGTTTCGAAAAAGCAATAAAGGCCGTATGCATCTTTTCGATGCAGAGGCCGGGGGTCGCATCCTCCGTTACGAAAAAAAATGTCATTTGTATTTTTGTGGGATACTACTACCGTGTAATATGAGAATTGTGTTTTTTAGTTTGACCCAGCGAAACTGAGGAAGCTCCGCCCAAGTTTCAAGGATAAAGACGGCACTGTTACTGCTGGGAATGCTTCTAGTATAAGGTGCTTGCTTGTCATTTATTTTATTTCCAATCCTTGTGGAGTACTTCTGTTTGTTCATGCACTGAATACGTGATGCTTACCTCTTTGGTTTACATGGAGCAGTGATGGTGCTGCCGCGTTAGTATTGGTGAGTGGGCAGAAGGCTCAAGAACTTGGTCTGCAAGTCCTTGCAAGGATCAAAGGATTCGCTGATGCAGCTCAAGTAAACCACAATACCAAATCTTGTCTTACCTGGGAAAAAGTTAACCTCTTTTGAGCAAGTGTAATGATTTAGGCTCTGGACGGATATAGGAATGATCTAGGTTCAGAACAGATATAGGAATTCATCTTCTCTGGAATAATTCTACGTAACTACAATTACTGAAGGTTATATGCTATAAAAACATGTTATTCTCTATCAAAATTTGCATCTATTCTCTGGAATAGTTATATGTAAGTAAATAACTGAAGGTTATTATTAGTTATCAAAATTTGTACTGTATGAAAAAAACTGTCAATGTTTGTAATCTGTAATGATATTTTTAACTAACATCTCATTATGCAGGCTCCTGAGCTATTCACCACTACCCCAGCACTTGCCATACCGAAGGCTCTCAAGCATGCTGGCTTAGAGTCTTCTTCTGTTGATTTTTACGAAATTAATGAAGCTTTTGCGGTATGGTCTTGATAATTTGTTTTACTACTCCCTCCGTTCCAGTTAATTGACGCAGCTTTGGTCAGATTTGGCCTAAATATGCACGTATCTAGACACATTTCAGTGTGTAGATTCGCTCATTTTAGAAAAAAACTGCGACAATTAATATATGGAACGGATGGAATACTTACTAATAGCATTTCTTTGTTAATCATATTTCTTTCCACTTTTTAATACAGGCTGTTGCACTTGCAAATCAAAAGATTCTCGGGATTCCTTCAGTAAGTCCTGCCTTGGTTTAACTAAATATTTCTTGTCCTAAAAAATAAGTTGATGTTGCTGTCAGAAAATGCATCTGGATCTGTTACTATTTCTTATTCACCAGCAATATTTGTTAGCGTAAACTTCAGATTGTAGTTACTACGTCATTGCTCACAACCACTGTGCTTGCAGGTAAAGGTTAATGTACATGGAGGAGCCGTGTCTTTGGGACACCCTCTTGGATGCAGCGGTGCTCGCATTCTGGTCACTCTTCTTGGTGTAAGTTCTCTCCTGGTGTTTTTTTCCTGTTCTGATCACGTGTCAGCGTCTGTTGTTTGAGGATGGATCTTGTTTTCTAGTAGAAGCTGTTCCTTTAGTACAAAATAATGAAATCTAGTTATACTTAAAAGTAGTATTGGGCATCTTATCTATGTTCAGATCTAGTATTGTTCATGAAGGAGAAGGGTAAGCCATCGTTACTACTGTGAACTGAGTATCTCTTTTAAAAGTAGTGTTGGGCATCTTATCTATGTTCAGATTTTTTCAATTGTGATAATTTACGACATATAATTTGCATTGATTAAACTAAGTGACCATGTGGCTTCTCAACAGGTTCTCAGGGAGAAGGGCGGCAAAATCGGGGTCGCTGGCGTATGCAACGGCGGAGGGGGAGCATCGGCACTTGTTCTGGAGCTCGCGTAGAAGAGTCTAGCCAGATCCTGTAACACCACGAGATATTAGTTGGGCGCGCTCATCGGGCATACGGAATAAAGTTGGCAGTCGCCGTATTTCAGGTTCTACGGTGTCAACATGTAAAATTGTTTCGAAATAGACAGATAGTACTAGTAGGTGTATCTGATACAGTACGTAATTCACGGTTGAAATATTTGGGCCAGTTTTCCGAGACAGGCCTTGTACTCTAGATTACATTCTGTTTTCTGCTGTAGTTGTGCGGCCGTCATAATAAGCTTAAATAATAATAATCGTGGTAATAAAGCATGCCTGAAGCTGTACTGCTTGTGAATTTCTTCCTCCAGATCAGTAGGCTAATTCATAATTAAAAAATTGAGAATTGTAGGCTGAATCAAATCATTGCGATGCCAGCATAGGCCAGTTCGTTCTTGCGGCCCAGCCCAATAGCAGCCTCTTCACTACAAAAGTTTCTGGCCTCGGGCCCTCGCGGACAGGGACAGAGCAAAGATTGGCAGAGTCACATTGTTGTTTTAGTCCCACCTCGGGTACTCGATGGCGCGCGGTCCTCCTCATAAGTAGCCTGGTCCGCCAGCTGTACGTGCCAATATCAAGGCACACCCAACGCACGAGTACCGCGAGGTACCACGTGCGGCGTGTACGTGTAGCAATACAAAAAATCAAGTGCCAGTGATTACAGCCACCGCGTAGCAAATCTAGCACATGACATGTGTGCTTGGCAATCCTAACTTTTGGATGAAACTGATTAGCGTAGGGCTGCAAACATATGTTTTGTGGAAATCTGCTGGGCAAACTTACAATTATTCTATTACTGTAGCAAAAACGATAAAAAAAATTAGGCACGGAAATTTCCGGACTTTCCAAGCAAACCTCGCGTACATAGTGTGTCGTTCGCACTCTCCTTTCTCTCGTGTCGCTCTCATTTCCCTTCATCATCGTTGCTGCCCCTGCCTTCCCTCTCTCCGCTGCCCTTCCATGGCCCCGCGTCATCACCGCCCATCTATAAAAGTTAACATTTTTATGTGCTCGATTTGGGGGGAAAGACCGACGTGTCGGGGTGGGGAGGGACTAGAGGAGCCTCTTCATTGACCTGCTCGTGCTGGATGCCATCACCGCTATACTGGAGGTCGTGTCTATAGTGCCGATGCTCGATCTATCGATCCAAGGACATGGCCGAGCCCTAATCATGGTGGTGGGCGGCGGGGAGTACCAAGATGGCGCGACGATGACATCCATGACATAGAGACTCAGATGAGCTCCCACCCGAGCTGCTCCCGACCACACCGACAAACAAGCTCCTCCTCCACGACAAGCTTATGCCGGTGAGTACCTTTAAGCTTCCGTTGCTCCTCCACATCGCCATTAGCTATGATTAGGAGTAGAGTGATTAAGAGGATGTAGAGGAATTAGGGATTGCTGAATTGTTATCCGTATATGGATTATGGATTGCAAGTAGAGGGGATAGGGATTAGCTTTGGTTGCTCTGCCGCTGGTTACAAGTACTCCTACTACTGTTTTTTTTTTGCATAGTTAGGGGACAGTATTAGTGCAGATCCAAGTGGCACTCTTACTACTGATTTTTTTTAGTATAGTTCAATTTTCACTCAAAAGAATGAGTACTCAATTAGCAAAACAATTGAGTACAAATGAGAAATATTGGAGCACATACTAATTATTCCTTAGTGCACAGTGGAGCACATGGAGTAGCTGGTAATAGTGGAGCACGTGGAGTAGCTGGTTATTTCACACAAGATTCTGCTTATTTCCTACTTGCCTTGAATTGAATTCAATGCTTCACCAAATTTTCTTTGGTTTGTAAAATTCCTCGTGACATTTGATTACCAAACTTTTTATGGTTAAAAATATCTGTATACACCATTTATTTAGTCTGTTTGTGAATACGTAGGGTGTGTTTGGAGAGCTCCACTTCACTCCGATTATAAACTCCACTCCACTTGACATGCTCTAGAGCAGTACAAAACGTTTGGGAGAGAAATTTTGCTCCAGATTCAGATTAGCGAGAGGGTGCTGTAAAATGTCTAGAGCACCCTCTTCTATTCTTATTTTTCATTTTAATCTATCGATGTGCTGGTAACGATTGTTACTACTTTTTTCCTAGCGTTAGGACGATATACTATATAAGTTAAGAAAAACAGTACAATCTGTTGCTCAAGCAATGAGGAGAACATACGTTTTATCACTGCAAATTTGTATACCATATACGGATCATGTATATCAGAAATAGCAAAAGAAAACAACATATATATGAGCATACAATAAAAATCAAAGAAGAATATGTGGGGGGAAAGCTACCCAGTACAAGCATGTATGGTCCTTGGTGAGCTCCTACCAAGATTACTGGCGGTGTTCTGGAGATGAGCTGCTATTGAAGTTCAGAGGCAAGTTCCTGGTACAGGGCAAATTAGTGAGGCGATGTCTCTCCTGCAGGCACACGATGAGCTGGTAGAGAGATTTTCCGGGACAAGACGGCAGTGACCTTCTGGTGGACAACTACCCAGTTCAGGTAGGCGGGCGATGGCGGCGTTCCTTCCGGCAGCAAGGCAAGTTCTTCTTCCGGCTGGATTCGGGGATGGAGAAGCGGGCTGGGGCAGAGGGGAGAAGGGTCCACGCAGTGGCATACATGGAGGGGGTCACCGAAGTTGTTCTATACGGGAGCATTCACGACGGAGACGGTGGCGGCGACAGTTTCCTCGTGGGAGAGAAGAGAACGAACGGGTAGAAAGGAGAAAAATGATTCAATCCGGGCTGAGGTTTGGGTGTAATCCAGTGGCACTGGTGGGTAAATACACCTCAGATCTGGGGTTAGATGGATACTAGGAGGATGTGGGACGTGAAGTGAAGCACGTCTTTCCTTGCTCTGGTAAGAGCATCTCTAGCGAGAGATCATCCAAGCAGATGGATAGGTTCAAGGAAGCGCTGTAGGTTTGTGAGGATCTCCAGAAGAGAGAGGACCCCGATGTCTTATGTCTATCTGAAACAAAGATGAGAAGGGAGAAGATTGAGGGGTTGAGGTGGAAGTTGGGAATGTCGAAGATGATGGTGAAAGAATGTGATGGCCTAAGTGGTGGATTAGCCATTTTTTTGGAAGAACACAATAAATCTGAGAGTTCTTCCTTTCATGTCCAAGTACCACATTGATGGTGAAAGGTGGTGATCCCAACACCAATTTTTTTCACTCCCTTGCGTCGGAAAGGAAGAGGCAGAATCGGTTGAAGAAGTTGAAGAGGCATTATGGGGTGGTGGTGGAGGAGGAGGAGGCCATGAAAAAGATGACTACTAACTACTTTACATCACATTTTACCTATGTTGCATGATCAATGATGAATGAACTCTTGGAACATATTGAACCAAGAGTTACTGATTAGATGAACGACATGTTATGTAATGAGTTTAGTTCGAAGGAAGTGATGGATGCGCTGGACAACATTGTGGACTTGATAGCGCCTGAACTTGATGGCATGCATGCCGTGTTTTATAAGAAGCACGAGAGCACACCGCATGCCATCCTTCCACGATCTCGCTGCACCCGATTTGCCCAGCTGATGCACTGCGGCCCTATCATGCCGCTCCTACACGTAACCCAAAGATGAGGCGACCATATAGCATTTTTTTTTGAAACATGAGAGCATTGTCGCACGAAAAAAGTGCAGGATTGGGAATGGAGATCCAGTTCAGTCGGCCTACCTAGCCAATCAACTAAAAAGAGGAAAAACATTGTGTCGTATGAGTTAATGATTAAAAGAACTTTTATGGTATGAGTCCATCCCGTAAGTAAAACTAAGAGTTGATAAATCAATCATATGAAACATTTACCTCACACACGCTTAAACGGAAGATAACTTATCATGTTATACTACTGAAAATTGTTGACCCAACTAACGGGTGTAACGACACGAGAATTGTGGTCAGTGGATTTTAGAGGAACACTATGGACGCAAAAATCATGCTAAGACAACACGCTACGTGGAGAATGTTTCTTTCTTGATACATCTTTGCCTCTCTGATGGTGACATGTCCCCGTTCAGGTCCAAGAGAAATCAGTTCCTGATCAGGCTCAACGTTCCCACGCCAATCAACGAGGCGAAAAGGTAGACCAATATTCTCTTATAGTTAGCCCTACGATTTTATTGTCTGGAGCCACCATAAAGAGCAACATAAAGATCATCACGCAAAAGACAAGGAAAATGACCAAACCAAAAAATTCAGCGACGTAAAAGGTCCGAGTTCTTAACAACAACCATGCAGTACTCTACAAGGAGGTGCTTAGCACTAGCTGGACCAAATATTAGCAGCTTCCTTTATGATCATCATCATATACCTCTCATTAGTAGTGTCTTTCAACGCTTAATGGTCGCGTAATGGTCAAGAACAAATTTGAACTTTTTATTATATTGTGTGTCTGCCTTTTCTATATAGATTAACATTTATGTGCATTTTATGTTAAAAAATAAGACATGTGTGATGAGAAAAACATACTCCATTCTTAAAAAATCTAAGCAAATTACAACAACAAAAAAAGACAAAGATGAATCAGATGAGAAAAGATGAATCAGAACATCAGATCTGAAAGACCTTCTCGGGTGTTTCCTTTTTAAATTAAAAAACACTGCAACCCACGTGGCGTTTCTCTCTAGAGGCGGATATGGAAAAGGAAAGGAAAAGCAACAAACTCACCTGAGCGTGGCCCTGTTCTCCGGCGACTTCACCCAGCGTCGTGGCCGCCCGCCGGCCACCGCGCCCATCCCGCCCGCCGCTTCCCTTCCCGATCTCCTTCACTCAGTCCCTCTTACAGGTGAAGCGACGTGTGTGCCTCTCTTGCTACCCTGCCCTGTACAGCAAACAAGACGAGAGCGATCGGCGTTGGGATGTGGAGGCGGCGGCTGAGCGCCCTTCTTCCCCGATCCCCATGCTCCTCCTCCGCCCCTTCCTCCTACCAGCAGCAGCACCGCCACATCCTCCTCCCCACCCCCAATGAGGTAACCACGCGGTTCCCCTTTCTTTCTCTCCTGCCCATTTCGTCGAACGCATCGTACGCACCCCGCTGGCCGGACTGAATCTGATGTATTTTCATTGGGACGAGTACTCCTGCGTTCTATGATGCTAACGTACTCGCTAATTATTTTCTTGCAGAAACCACTTGCTCCGAGTCTGCTCAGGCTGTTCACATCCCAAGCTGTATGTTTGTTCCAAAACCTGCAATTGTATTTTGTTTCAACTGCCTCTCTGCATATTGCATGTGAATAACTGGCCTTGTGCCCTTCGTTTATCCTCTAGGGAAGTGATGGTGGCAGGCCGTTCATTGCTTTCATCTTAGGTAAATTTCCTACTTCTACTCCAAGATGTTGCAGCGGTGGTTTTACGTTTACAAAATCAATGCATATCCTGTAGTATAAGTTAAAATTCCTCTTCCAGTGATAATCAGTCTTATCTCACGTTGGGTTTAGTTGTGGCCCTCAAACTTCAAATGTTCGCATGACTAATTAAGATCCCGTGTATAGGGGGGCCTGGGAGTGGGAAAGGAACACAATGTACTAGGATTGCTTCAGATTTTGGATTTGCTCATGTGAGTGCTGGCGATCTTCTGCGGAATGAAATATCTTCTGGTACTGATCAAGGGTAATATTTTCTTCATTCAATCCCCACATAGCCTTACGATGACGCACACAGATTATCCAGTCAATTGATTTGTTCCTTTGCGTGGCACTTGTCAGGGAGTTGATCCTGGAGATAATAAGGGAGGGGAGGATTGTTCCTTCAGAGATAACCGTTGAACTGGTCAGAAAAGCAATTGAATCAACAACTGCTAAAAGGGTTCTTATTGATGGTTTCCCAAGGTGTGAAGAGAACAGAATTGCATTCGAAAAATTAGTAAGTCCTCTGTTTTGCTTGCATTACTAGTCCAGGTTTTTCTATTCATTACTAGTCCAGGTCTGATAATGGGTGAATGTTGCAGTTCTGTAGCACTGGTTGTTGTAGCCATTTGTTTATACATACATGTCTTTACTTTTTATATCAATATGCAGGCCCAAAACTGACAGTGTTAGTATCAGCCGTTTCTTATGCATGTACTTTTAGTAATTAATCAGTAAATATGTCCTTCTCTAGAGTGATGCACTTTTAGTTTTATGCCATAGTCCCCAGTTAATGTTACTGCCACTATGGTGGATGTAGGGTTGCATCTTGTCAACTACTAATAGTACTGTATTAATATCAAAGGTGATGTTTATGATATGGTCTGGTAATAAGAGGACACTAACATGCCAGATGTGTGCTCATTGTTGTCCATCATTAATTGCTAATAAGATAAATGTACGTAGCATGGTTCCTGTTCTGACACATTAACGAATAAATTTCAGACCGGAACTGAACCAGACCTTGTGGTTTTCTTTGATTGTCCAGAGGATTTGATGGTTAAACGCCTCCTAGGCCGTAACCAGGTTGGTCGTTGTACTATCTTCGTGTGTAAATTGCTGTACTTTCCCCCTCTCTCTTTACTAGTAACATGAAAGATGGCATTCCTAAAGGATAGTGTAAGACTTCGCTTATTTCCTTGTTTGTTGCCACAGATAACTTCCTTTGTATGTCATTTATATTGAAGAGAACAAACATTAACTTCAATTGCTTATTATGTACATATAACCAAAATGGGAGGTTGATTACTGCAAAATTATCACTAGATGATTACTGTAGTGAAGTTTTAGTTCTAAATTATATCACATTAGGATTAAATTAATCCCTCTGTTTATTTCTATTATTTTGATTCTTTCATGTATGCATATTAGGGACGAGTTGATGATAACATTGAGACAATCAAGAAGCGTCTAAAAGTGTTCGAGAGTTTGAACATGCCAGTTGTTAACTACTACTCTTCAAAGGGAAAGGCTCACAAGGTAATTAATTGATTTATTTTGCACAGAGCGTCCCAGATAGGAAAACTTCTTGTATCTTTACTTTTTTACCTTTTTACCTTTTTACCTTTTGTTTTTCATTTTCTTTCTAGAAAAAGTAACATAGTTTATTAACCTTTTTTATTACCTTGCCTTCTGCCTTGTGTTCTAGAAGTCGATCCAAAGGCTTCCTAATATAGGATTGAACTATAGCCGCCTCATTCTCTTGACTTTTTATGGAAGCCGATATGTATTTCAGAAACAAATGGGTTACCAATATAAATATCAAAGATATATGTCAAAATTTACTGGAGAGAAAGAGATAGGATGCAATTCCCATATTCTGATTTTTTTAAAGATTATCTTGGTTTTTTGCCTAGCCGATTCCAAAAAAAATATGGAGGAGATTTGAGGTATGTTTGGTTTGTGCCATATCTTTGCTGCAGTAAGTCTATGTTGTGGGAGGGGAACTTAGATGCCTTTCGATTTGATATTAGATGTCATGAGTGACTGTACTACATTCGCTTGGGGGACATTGCTAATCTCTTCAAAAGGGGTACAAAGCAGGGATACATCCTTGTAAAAGTGCCAGTTAATAATATTAATAACCTATAGAATCGGAAATACACAACTGAACTCGAGCTCATGTACTCGTGGTCCAACAAAAAATCCAAAATATATTATTTATTCTTTAGAATGTATTATTATTTTTAGAATATGAGCAGGAGCTCATATGCTCCTGCTCCAATAATACAGAATAGAATGTACTCCCTCCGTCTCAAAATTTAGACAAACTTCCAAATTTATGTATATAGATACATCCAAATTTAGACAAACTTCTGACATCTATTTTGACTTTGAGACGGAGGGAGTATTATTTATTTTTTAGACTGAAATTTGGGATGTCTAAGAGTACTTGTTGAACTCCATGCAGATAAATGCAACGGGAACTGCAGATGAAATCTTTGAATCGGTCCGCAAGCTGTTTTCCTCCTTAAGGTAAATCCTAATGTTTGAGACATGAAAATTTTCTCATAGGTCAACGGGAAATATTGTCCTGTGTTTCTTCCCAAAGAAAAGGGTACCATGTATTTGGTGGGTCCAATTGTATGAGTGAGCAAATTATGCCGGCTCTCCTGAAAGTGGTGCAGTCTTGCATTATCTGATTGATTACTGAGCATTCTCTCTAGTACCAAATTAGTTGCGAAAGCTTTTCAAGTGTCACATACTCACATATTTAGCATATCCTAATCCTTTGAATTGAATGCCACCCAGTATGCAGTGCCCACACTTTAAATACAATAGGCAGTGACAGCGTTGCAGCTAGGGCGGGGCCATGGCTAAGCAAATGGCTATTGCTTGTAACCAGCAAAAACGTGATCTTCTGATCCTATGCCATTTGTGTTCATTGTGCACAATAAAGAAGAGGCAAACTCGCAAGCAAAATGAACCGAGTAGGAGGTTTCTCTTATTGATGGATAAGGAAGAAAAGGTCCAAGAGGATGCTAAGTTGCTAACTTTGTCTTCTTGTTGACCCATTGCACTCTTGCTTGTAGCTATAGTCCTTTTGCCTGTTTAACTAAGCAATAGCGCTTTCAGGCTCCAACTCTTAGTAAAGACGTGGTTTGTCAGTACTCGTGCAAAAGGAACCTGTAATCACTTGACCAGTATTCCGTGCAAAAAAAAAAAGAATGACGTGAGAAATTTTTGAAAGATGTGAACCTTATCTACCTGGATCGAAACCTGGAACATCGTCTGAAATTTCACCCTGTTTGCAGGCTATGAGGAGGCTGTCATGTCTTCCGCGGGTGCCAGGGGGATGATTACGCCTGGCGGGAATTCTCCATTTCTTTTGACAGCTTTTAGCTTAAATTATCGTGCATATTCTGATGCTCATTTCTTGAGGGCTTGTGAAACCCAAGCTGTTATACTATTGTAAATTTCTAACCTCGCGCCCTTCTTGTCGCGCCGACGGTACGAAGCACGGTACGTTTCTTGTGGTGATACCCTTTACGATAAAAGTCTGCCCAACACTCTGCAGACTGTCACCAGAACAAAGTTTTATGATAATAAGGTGTATTGCATGCCGTGCTCGGCTGGTCACGGTCTGCTGTGTATATTTGTTTTATCCAGAGACGATGGACTGCAGGCGCATGATAACAAACTATTTGTTGTTCTGGAATTAAAATACAGTATTGGGTAGTATTGCTGCAGCCGGCGTGTTTTGTCAGTTCTTGGACCGGCCGACGGCCGTTTATTGTACTGTAATGTGAATCCTCGGCGCTCGCCACGGCAACGCAGTCCGTGGCAGGCCGGCAGTCATCACTCACGCCGCAAGTCTAGTCTGAAAAATTCTCCATCTCAAGCAGTACATGTCAAGTATTTTCTCTATCCATTCATGGGAGGAGGAAGGGAGAGAAAATGACGGCGATGATGGCGTGTTTCTTATTGACTTATGCAGGCTTACAAACCATGGAGTATATGGACAGCAGGCAACTTAACAATCAGCACAACATCATTGCTTCAAAAAATAAATAAAAATCAGCACATCATCATCATCATTTTTACTGACAGGTGAACTCCTCCAAGAGCCTCTCTTGATTCTAGTAGTAACAAAAGTACAAAACACATGAATTTGATATGAACGCCTAGGCCAGGCAGATGATGATTGCAAGACCGAGGTAGCCGATCGATCTGTACAGGACAGGACAGGACACATGGAAACGTACTGTCTCGATCCTATCCTAGGGGAATAATAATCAGGACAGCAGAGTGCTTGGAGCAGCAGAGGATTATGCGTCACAGGCAACGTCGGCTTCGACTGGACCTAGCTAGCTATCACGACTCAAGGGCTTGTGTTGTGAGGTCATCTTATGACTTTGCAGCAAAGCTCCAACCGGTCCTGCATCGGAACAACATCATATCGTGTGTGCTGTTGGAGAACACAAGCCAACCCGGATTTTTCCATGTATATATAGATAAGCCTAAAGAAGTATGTGCATGATTGAATTGCAATGCTACATATCTTCCCAAATTGTTGTGCTTTGTGTTCTAAACTTCCAATTTGACGTCTGGAACCTTTCTTAATTACCCCTATTTTCTCGTAGAATTTTTTTTATTGTGGTATCGGTTGAAATCAATGATTTTGTACTACTAGTTCTAGTATTTGTCAAATTAACTCTTTGAAGTGCAAACATGTGTGAGACGGAGGTTGTTAAACCGTAGAATCATCTATTTTAGACTCGAGGAGTATCTTATGTGTTAACCCACACGTTTAAAATAAGCAACTAGCTTACAGTAACGGTGAGAACTAGGATTGTGACCACCTGTATAATAATTAGCTGCATATCGTCTGATCGATGCTCCAAACAAGATACCAAGGTGATTCACTAGGTAGGGAGGACAGGGATGCAGTGCAGCTGCGAGTAGATCCAAGATCCAAAATTCCAAGGTGTACTAGAATCTCAGCCTTGTGTCCTTGTGGTTAACCAACCAAGGAATATTGGAACGTCCTTCAGAAAGGGAAAAAAATGGCGCATGGGAGTACGGCAGGCTCCTGCTGGTGGGCCCACTGCCAAGCCAGCTTGTAACTGAGATGCTCCAAATGTCAGGAGATGTCCTCGTGTCTCTCGTCTCGTTACAGAACCAACACGGGTCGTTGGATCTGAGCGAGGCAGGGGGGAAAAGGAGCTGAAAACGGCGCTGCCCATGCATTCCGCACACACCTCCCATTTCGTTCATTTTGTTGTGCCAACATATATATACTATGTGGACATACGCGTTTCGTAGCGTCGTCTATAGTCTATTTGGCAGTGTGTGATAGGTGTGTTGTACTCACTCACAGCTACTTAAATATATTACCATAAATTAATTGATAGACAAATGTGTCATTTACGTGTTAGATATATCTGAAACTGAGAGATCTGACCTTAGACGCAATAAGCTGGTCCTTATTTCATATTGAACCTCATAAGCAACATAGGGGTATCGGTGTTTCTTCAAGTAAACAGAAAGGTACATCGAGCAAAGCGTGACGGTGGACGGGTGCGCGAGATCGGGGCGATGTTAAATCGGTACTGGGAAGGTTCGACGCGGGAAAGCAGAGGCGACCGACGCTGGATGCGGGAGATAGACGGGAGGCGGCGGCCTCATGAGTGGAGGGGCGGAGGGAGCGGAGGCGGCCGCTCAGGTTGTTGGGAAGACGGAGGAGTGGCTGGGATGTGCGGAAGCTCAGGTTGAGGAGAACGGGATCAATATAGGGGTGGGGGCGGGGATGGGAGGGACCAGCTCGTACGATTTCGGTTAGCACCTGAAACTGCAGGGCTAAGATGACTCAGAGTAAAAATCAAATGGCCAAAAAACGAACGCACGGGTAGATAGCCTCAGATGGCTCGCTTTTGCTTAGGCTTAAGCTATAGTATAATAGTTTGAGTGTTGGTAGGTACTCTCGGACAAATTGCTTGTTGCCTAAAATCTACCTAGACTAAGTGAATCCGATAAATAATTTGGATTAGAGGAAGTACCATTATTTGTAAACTCGTTGATAATGTTTGGGTAGCTGATCCGTTGAGCTTTTTAGTTTTTCTTAACGATGTATCCATTATTTGATTTGATTAGTAAAAATACTACGTTCTCTGTTTCAAATTAATGTACTCTCTCTGATCTAAATTAATTGATTTGGATTTGCCTACATTCATTGTATCTAGCACTAAAACATGTCTAAATACATCCGAATCTAGACAAATCAAAGTCAATTAATTTGGGTCGGAGGGAGTACTCGGATTTATTTGTATTCTCCCTATAATACTCAGATTTGTCAAGATTCTCTCTCTGGTCCAAATTAATGTAGTACACTGATTTGTGTATCTGATACATCGGAATCTAGAAAAAATCTAAATACTCATACATTAATTTGCATCAGTAGTAGTATATATTTATTTATTTTTTAAAAATTCAAGTGAGTAGAAAGTTGAGTGAGCCTCTTCCAAGGTGAATCAAGACACTCTTTAGCCAGGGTTAAGTAATAAGTACTCCCTCCGTTCGGAAATATAAGACGTTTTAAATTTGTGAAAGGAGTGTATCTAGACTCATTTTAGTGCGTAGGTTCATAGAGGTTCGAAGTGAACCTATACACTAAAAAGGGTCTAAATACACTTTTTTCACAAGGCTAGAATGTCTTATATTTCCCAACGGAGGGGAGTACTATGAACGGGTAGTATCTAAATTTCAAATTTCGGTTGAGTGTGTAATCATCAGTTACTGATGGTGCTCCAAATGTCAGCCTCCCCTGCTTCGGAATGTCAGTCGTACATCTGACCAATCTTCTTCCTTCTCCCCTCCAACCCAACAAACAAAACATCCAAGAAACCACGGAGATCCCATCTATAAATACCGCCACCTCCGATCAGTCGTCCTCCACACCTCGCCTTCGTCCCCGGCTGCCGTCCTCACTTTAATTTGCCGTCCAGTACAAGGAGCGAGTAGGGACGAAATGGCCGTGTCGGAGCTGCCGGAGGCGGGGTCCGCGCTGGAGACGGAGTCCCAGTCCCAGGCGGCGGCGGCGGCGCCTCGCCGCGGGCTGCGGTTCAACTCGCCGCTGGTCCAGGTGTCCCTCATCGGGCTGGTCTGCTTCTGCTGCCCGGGGATGTTCAACGCGCTCTCCGGCCTGGGCGGCGGCGGGCAGTTCGACCACAGCACCGCCGACAACGCCAACACGGCGCTCTACGCCTGCTTCGCGGTCTTCGGCATCCTGGGGGGCGCCGCGCACAACCTGCTCGGCCCGCGCATCACGCTGCTCCTCGGCTCGCTCACCTACCCGCTCTACGCCGGCTCCTTCCTCTACTACAACCACCACAAGTCCCAGGTGTTCCCGGTCACCGCGGGCGCGCTCCTGGGCGCGGGCGCCGGGCTGCTCTGGGCGGCGCAGGGCGCCATCATGACCTCCTACCCTCCCCCCAACCGCCGGGGCAGCTACATCTCCCTCTTCTGGTGCCTCTTCAACCTCGGCGGCGTCCTGGGCGGCCTCCTCCCCTTCTCCTTCAACTACAGCCGCACCGACGCCGGCAGCGTCAACGACGCCACCTACATCGCCTTCATGATCTTCATGCTCGTCGGGGCCGGGCTCACCTTCCTCGTCCTGCCCCCCGCCAAGATCGTCCGCGACGACGGCACCCGCGCCACCAGGGTCACCTACTCCTCCGTCTCCACCGAGGGGTGGGAGATCCTCAAGCTCTTCACCAACTGGAAGATGCTGCTCATCCTCCCCGCCGCATGGGCCAGCAACTTCTTCTACACGTACCAGTTCAACAACGTCAACGGCCTCCTCTTCACCCTCAGGACCAAGGGACTCAACAACGTCTTCTACTGGGGCGCCCAGATGGTCGGCTCCGCCGGAATCGGCTACTTCCTCGACTTCGGGTTCTCCAGCCGCAGGAAGCGGGGCCTCATCGGGGTCGCCGCCGTCGCCGTGCTCGGCACAGCCATCTGGGCAGGCGGACTCGCCAACCAGCTCAAGTATCTGGACGGTACCTTCGATGACAAGATCGATTTCAAGGAGAGCCGGAGGTATTCCGGCCCCTTCCTGCTCTACTTCAGCTACGGATTGCTCGACGCCATGTTCCAGAGCCTCATCTACTGGATCATCGGCGCCCTCGCCAACGACTCCCAGATCCTCAGCAGGTAGACAGTAGTACTATGTACTCTGACAGTTTTCGTCTTGGCAACAATTTTATCATGATGATGCGCTCAATTACTCATATTAGAGACCAGTGTTCTTTTCCAAAAAAAATTAGAGACCAGTGACTAATATCTTAACCTTGTTTAGGAACTGGCTAATTGGCAACTTAGTACTATTTCAAATTACTAGTACCATTTGGGTATAGCTTAGAATATACATAACACTGCTATAACTAGCAAAAAGCCACTGTTTGATAGAAGAACATACAGTATGTTGTTCTTATGACACTCACTCTGTTTTGAGTTTCATGATCTTAAGTTGACTAGCAGACTGTTCCCAGGAAAGTTTAACAATGGATAAGATACTCCATAAACGCAGGAGATTCCACTGACTTTACACGGTTAGATTCAATATTAAATTACTTGTAATATGCCATCCGAATCGCCATTGTAGAAAGGTAGCGATCTTTTCATGTAAAGTGCGTAACTGTCTGATGACCTGGGGAGTTGAATTCTTTGGCCCCCGAGTCATGGGACATGACCAACACGGCAAGTAGTTCACACTTCACAGTCCACATTATCCCTAGAGTCCACAAGGGGAACATCATCTGTTTGATGCCTAAAACATGATGTTATTCAGCTTCAGAATTCTTATCCAAGTTAATTAATACTGTACATGGGAAAAGTTGCTGATGTTGATAGAGATGTGCTATAGCAATAAATTTGATACTTGTTAGGTTGTGATAGATAAAGATTCTTATCCCTCTAACCTTTTCCTTCAAAATAACTTTCAGAATATGCTCTCCCAACTCCAAAGGCTGTTCTTAAAAAAACTGTGTGCACAATTTTGTGAACAATCTCAGACATCATTCTTAATGTATCATGCATTTGTTAATTCGTTGAAGTACAAGACAAAGTGTCACACATGCACATGCAGATAAGATGACCAAAGAGGGCTGAGGAGGGAAGAAAACCCAAAACACATACATAGGCCTAGGATGGCAGCGATTTTCTTTTCTAAAACCGAAGTATCCTAAAACTGCAGTATTTACACGCCTGGTCGACAAATACTTACAGTTTAGCTAAACCACAGTTTGTGTTTCTCTGTTTTTTAAAAAGGCCTGTAACTTTTTTATTTACTGTAAAAAAACTCTGTTTAAAATAAGTCTCAGCTTCTGCACAATACAACTCACACATCCTTAATTTTTTTTTCATAAGAAACCAAATGCATCAAGATCTAACCGATTGGCTCATAAAACACATAATTTCTAGAAAAAATATAAAGGAAGATACAGGGTTGCACTTGGTGCTTTTCAATCAAAACGCTTTGCCTGAATAACATTTCAACTTTGCTGCAGATATGTGGGTTTCTACAAGGGAGTGCAGAGTGCAGGAGCAGCCGTGGCATGGCAAATTGACACCCACAAGACATCCCTGCTATCGCAGCTGATCGTGAACTGGGGGCTGATGACTATCAGCTACCCGCTGCTCGCGGTCTTGGTGTTCTTGGCCGTGAAGGATGAGGACTACTCGGTCTCCTCCGTCGAAGATGGCAAAGAGAAAGTTATGAAAATGGCCGCGCCATCAAGCTTGCACTGAGGAGATGATATGTTTTCGATTATCCGGTGTGTTCTCTCATCAAGTACACAACATCTCCCGAGTACAGTGGTTTAGGCCGTGGCGCGGCCGGAGTTGGTACTCATGCTACAATCTTGTGTTGTGTTCAATTAATTGTTACCAATGTGTAGCTCATGGCGGCTGTAGTGTTTATTGGCAGTATCATGTGATTTTGTGCTCTGCTTGAAATGTCTTCAGTTCACTTCAGTCACATTACGGTTTTAATTCTTGTTCGGACCGCTATGTGAATCAAGAAACCGTAACAAAGTCACTACACCATGGGCAAAAACCTAGGTAATCCATTTTGTGTGATCGATTACTCACAGTTTTTTGTTTGGCAAACAATTCATCACGATCCACTCATATTTGATACACTAATCCTATAGCCTTGTTTAAGATATATTATTGGACTGCTTATAAATGGTAATTTAGTACTATTTGAAATGAATATGCTTGTTTGGCAAGAACGTACTACACATAGTGCTGAAGTTAACTACTGTGGCAAAGCAATAAGCCACTGCTCCTCTGTTTTATGGAGTAGTAGAAGAACATATGTTGTTTGATGGTTCTCACTCTGTTTGAGTTCCATGATCTAGAGTTGACTAGCAGGCTGTGCCCAGGAAAGTTTCACAATTGGATAGTAAGATATCCACTGACTTTACACGGCTTGATTTAATTTTAAATTGCTTGTAACATGGCATCTGATCCTCATCGTAGAAAGGGGGTGATCTTTCCATGTAAAGTACGTAACTGTTTTTGATGGCCTGGGGAGTTGAATTCTTTGGCTCGTGACCAGACCAATACGGCAAGTACTAGTTTACATAAAGGATGTTTTCGCGACCACATATTCAGTATGTGCTACACATGCTTAGAGTTTGGGTGTTGTCCCCCTTTCAAAATCTAATTATACACAGGGAACATCATTTCGGTCTCACTCTTTTTTCCTCCATTGGGATATATATACATGGGTCCTGTTTGCTGTGTGAAACCTGATGGATTCTTATCCTAGCTAATGCAAGAGAAAAGTTGCCCTTGTTGACAGAGATATGCTCGATCAATGAACTTGATACTTGATAGGTTCTGATGGATAAAGATTCTTATCCAACAACCTTTTCCTTCGAAATAGCTACACAATATGCTCTCCAAAGGTTGGTCTTAAAAAACCCAATATGGAGTGTCGGAAGAAGCTTTGGTGTATTTTCTGAAGAGCCTCATACATCATTATTAGTGTGGTATGTCCTGGATTTGTTAATTCTGTGAAGTACAAGGCATAGTGCCTTCTAGGAATATGCACATGCAGATCGGATGACCAAAGATGGCTGGGGTGGGAAGAAAACCCGTAACACATACTCACTCCGTCCCAAAATAAGTGACTTGGGTTTGTCTAGATTTGGATGTATCTAGATACATGTGAATCTAGATAAACTCAAGTCACTTATTTTATAACGGAGGGAGTAGTTTTTATTTCCTTGATGATGGAGAAGGGAAAGTCTCTAAGCTTCTGCACAATAAAAAACACTATTTTTCTCTCTAAAACATGTCAGATAAATCAAGACCAAACAAATCGGCTTAGGAAACACATAGTTTTGCAAATTGGAAATGGGAGATTCACCTATTAGGATTGCATTTGGTGGTGTTGGTCAATCAAAACGCTTTGTCTGAATAAGATTTCAACTCTTTTGCAGATATGTTGGTTTCTACAAGGGAGTGCAGAGCGCAGGAGCAGCCGTGGCATGGTAAGTTGACACCCACAAGACATCCTTGCTGTCGCTGCTAATTGTGAACCGGGGGCTGACCACTATCAGCTACCCGTTGCTCGCCGTCTTGGTGTTCTTGGCCGTGAAGGACGAGGACTACTCAGTGTGGTCGGTCGAAGATGGCAAAGAGAAAGATACGAAAATGGCTGCCCCATCAAGCTTGCACCGAGGAGAAGATATATGTTTCAGTTATTCAGTGTGTTCGTGTCACCAAGTACGCAACATCATCACAAGTACAGTGGTTTAGGCCCAATCTCGTGCTGTGTTAATTTTTACCAATGTGTAGCTCATGGCGGTGGTAGTGTTCATTGTCAGTATCATGTGATGTTTTAATCTGTCTTATATGTCTCCAGTTCACTTCAGCTGCATTATTACGGTTTTATTTCTTGTTCAAACTTGTATGTCAATCGAGGAAAGTTAACAAGTTAGGGCTTCATTATTCATTTGTGTTGGCCTATGCGCTTCCTCATTTCTGAATCTACCAGAAATCAAGAAAAACAATTAGTGCTTGTGAACTTTGTAGGCGTCTGAAATGCAGAGTGGAAACATCATCTGCATAGTATGTTGTCGTGGCATCTTCCATCTCTACGAGGATAGTTGCCTTAGTTATGCATCCTTTAATTTTAGCTTTGTTTCCACATGTGTTTCGAATATACTTAAAACTCTATCTCAATACAAAATTGTCAACGATACTGCACTAGTCCACCCAAGAGTGCTTCATTCACGAGATACACAATGAGACGTGCCATCAGAGTAAAGAAGCTGGCAAAAAGATCATCTCTAACTTGCATAGCAACTCCGACACTAGATCATGCAGCTTCTCAATCACTAGAGGACATATCTTCTTAGCGCAGAGCGTGCGGAAGAAATGGCTCAACTCCGCAAGCACTCGCCAGACATGCTCAGAGAGATACCCTCGAACCATCACCGGCATCAACCGCTCAATCCATATATGATAGTCGTGACTCTTGAGCTCGTGGACTTTTCCTGTTAAAAGATTGACTCCATTACTCATATTCGAATAATAATCAAGAAACATCACAACTTTGACCACTTGAATGACTCCTTTTGGAGACTATCAAATCAGAAGTTGGCATGCGGCTTGAACCAATTTTTTCGATTGTGATCAGGAGGCTACATGTGTAGTCTCTTCCTATCACATAACGTCTCAACATCGATTCTAGTCTTGACATTATGCTTTGACTTCTCAGAAATATCCAGAACTATGTGAAAGAGGGACTCTGCATACATTATTTCTGGTGTGCATCACATCGATGTTTTGGGAAAGTTCGAGGTCTTTGTAATACTCGAGCTTCGTTAAGCCTGCCACATGAGTCTAGTTGTGTGTTACACCATATCCCGCAAATCGTGGGTCATCTGCCTCAAACGCAGGAGGAGGTCCTAAGACTCCTTCCTCTGGAAGCGGTGCTTTGAAAAGTCCGAATGCAGTTAAGGTCATACTCCCACACCTTCCGTCCAAGAAAGCCGTTGGCCAACCGCAGCCACGGCCCGCTACCCTCACTGGTCCTTAGACTCCACATGTTTAATGTTCAATTCCACGATTAACAAAAAAATCTATATGTGTGCATGAATATATACTAAAACAGAAATAAATGGGCATTGGCTCTAAACAGGAAAATGTCTCTTATACACAGGGTGCACCCAGATCAAGTTCACATCGAAGCACCACGCTCACATCATCAAACTTATTGATATTGTTAGATCCGTAGATCTAGGCAACGGCGACGACGCTCTAGCGAATCGGTAGCAGTGATGGCAGGTGGGCGGCTGGTGAGCTCTGACGGCAGCGGTCCCTGGGCGGCGGGTGGTGGCGAGATCTAGGGTTCCTAGATCGATCGTCTTCGCCTCCTCGACGTCGGCCGGTGTCATCCGGAGGTCTTCTGCGGCCTAATTTGCATCATGAGGGCACATGGGACGGAGGCCCTGGGTTTGGTGGAGGTGGCCATCTTCTCCGTCGAAGATGGCTGGATTGGCAGATCTCGCGATCCGCCTTCCAGTCCCAGCAGCGAGGCGGGTAGACATAGGTGCCTATGAAAACCGAGCCATTGGTAGGCGATGGCGGCGTTACCACGTCGTTACCTTGATGAAGGCATCGTCGTGCACCTTGTGTCGACCTCACTCGTGTTACCCCGGGGGAAATCCTAAGATCTTCGGGTCGGGCGATGGCGATGTCACGATGTCGGTATCACGTTCTCTCCTAGGAGCATCGCATGTAGAGCAGCGTTGGATGAAAGCGGCATGAGGTGTGGAGCGGCTAGCGCACCGAGGGTGGTGATGCTTGACACCGAGGTGGTGTCGGTGGCTGGTGTGACGAGAGTCTGCGCATCGATCTACATGCTGACGACGGGTTGACAGAAGATTTTGAAGGCGGCGACATCCGGAGCGTGTTCGTGGGCGCATCTCCGTGGATATGCTGTGCGGTTCTAGAGCTCCTTTTGCTTGAGTTCGTGTCACTGTGCCAAGACACTCCGGCTTCTCTTGGAGAGTGGCAACATTGTGGGTGACCATGAGACGGGGTCGAAACAGGTTGATAGGGGTTTGATAGATCTCATTGGGGAGCTGGCGACACAGTTATTGTTTTTGCTCAGTATTTTTCTTTGGCGGTTCCAGTTTGTATGATCTTTGTAATGACATTTCAAACAACATGGTTCTAATAATAAACAAAAACTATGTGCATTGTTTGATGTAGAGGCCGGGACTCCGCTCCCCATTTCGAAAAAAATCTGTAATTTATGGTTTAGATGAAACTAGAGAATTAATAGAAGCTTCCGCTACACAACAATTGCATCGATAGAATCCATGCTAAGAACGTACTAAGCTGGAAGGCAACACCAAAAATGGTCAATTTAGAGTTGAAGTTATCGGGGGCAGGTGTCAATGTCAGCACGAGTATATGTCCGAGACAACTACACCAGAAATGGTATGTCCGGGATGCCAACATGATGCTGGCCTATTTCTCCTAGTGTGTATCTGCTTGATTCAAACTATGTACTTGACAAAAATAATTAGGTCGATTGTATTATCTACTGCTAAAAGGCTTATATTGTGAAACGGATGTAGTGGCAATTGATAGGAGATGCAACAAGTTTATGGTTCTGAATTCTGGAACTGTTCATGTGGCCAGTTTATGTTTCCTGAGATATACCAGCTATATTTGCCACACTACTTTTGTTTTGGTGTTGCCTTCCAGCCTAGTACGTGCTCTGCATGGATCATATCGATGCAAATCTTGTCTAGGGAAAGCTTATTTTCTCTAGTCAAATCTAAACCATAAATTACCCCGATCGGGTTTGGTGTTTTACTACTTACTTAAGATCCACATTGAAATTCGCGACCGTGCTCTGGCTTAGCGTGTTTTGTAATCGACACGAGACTTACTTAATTAGGCCGGTCTGTCGCTAAAATATTTTTTTTAGACGGTACCGGTAAAATGTTTATGTTGTTTGATTACACCGTCAAGGCTTTGGGTCACAGAGGATCGGTCTACCAGTAGGCAGTAGTTGCTTCTATAAATTACCGAGGCCTTGCGCAGCGAATGAAGCACTTGCTTGGAGGAGTCTGGTCCCCGTGGAGGACTTGAAGTTCGCTTTGAGGCTGGTATGAGTGCCCTGTTATTGCTTGTACAATTTCAGTGGCTTCCTTCAGCTTTATTATATATAGCGGCACAGTAAACCCCAAGTAAAATTGTCAGTGAATTGTGCTGTAAGTATCTGTATGAATAGTGATGTGCTACGCTGTAGAGTTTGTTAATTTCTCGTTGGAGTACAATTAGTACGTATTTCTAACTAGATGGACTGCACCCCTAAATCCGAGGAACTTAATTACTCCCTCGGTTTCAAATTACTCCGCGCGCACGCTTACCTAGGTGGACTAGTACTCTCTTATTTTTTATCCAAAAAAAATTCTGGATTTTTGGTACATGTAGTACACATTTCATACTATCTATTTCAAAAATCTCAGGATTTTTTTGAATGAAAAATGAGGGAGTAATAGCCCATCTACATAAGCGTGCCGGCGGAGTAATTTGAAACAGAGGGAGTATCACCTATGCTAGCAGTATCGTCGTCATGTTTTCCAACCAGGTGACTATCCATGCAGTACGAGTGCATGTTCTAACATGGAATTTTGTTCATTCTTTCTAATCCGGTCCTCATATTTCCACTTCATATGATGATCAAAAGCAGAATCCTTAATGTATTTGTTTCGACACAAGTGTTCACTAGTACTCCCTCCGTTCCATAATGTTGAAATAAATTGTCTAGCCTAGCCCTTTCCATCAGCTCGGACTTTTGGTTATGTTGGCTAGTGCATGCAATTCAATATGGTATCAGAGCAGGAGGTCTTATGATCAAATCCTGGCCAACGCAAGAATTAAAAACAAATATTGCGTCTTCCCATACAAACGTCACAATAGGCCAAAGGGCAAAGACATAGGGTGAGTGTTGAAATAAATTGTCTAGCCCTTTCCATCAGTTCGGACTGTTGGTCTAGTTGGCTAGCGTATCAATTCAATACATAATATAAGATGTTTTAGCTTTGTGAAGAAAGTTTATCTAGACCCTTTTACTGTGTAGGTAATTTAGATTTGAAGTGAACCTACACACTAAAGTGGTCTAGATACACTCCTTTCACAAAGCTAAAACATCTTATATTATAGAAAGGAGGGAGTACGTACAGAACACTGTTGTTTCTTCTTTACCAGAGAGATGGTTGTGAAACAAACATCAGTGGTTGTTTTCGCAGATATTGAAAACAAAGTACTCCATAGCATGAATGGCTAGGCCCTTTCCCACACAGATCCGCGGGCAGCCTTGGATAGATCTATTTGCAATGGCTGGTAACATGAAACCGCCACAGATAGTCCTATGTGCAACTGACACCTGCCATGATGGCCATCTGATTTATTGGTTTCCTTGACGATCGCCAGTATGAAGCTGCCTCAGTTTCATGGAATTTTTTTGTTAGCCACACCCCCTCAAACAGATAAACACAGAAAATTTCATAATATCCAGAGCGAACAACATTGTTCTTAGTAAAGATTCACAGCCTAACCTGATTGTTGTATTGACGGAAATGAAAAACAAATAGACAGCCAATTTTTTTGGGGCATCTCAATATTTGTTTATTCCAGGTCCACGTGTTTTAGTTCATTACAGTAAATGTAGGGATGTGTGTGAAACCCAATTGGAATTTACCTAAGATGTATGATAACATAAGCTCCATTACATGATTTGTTATTGAAAACTATTTAGTTTATCATTGTTGATATAATATAAGAACGAATAACCTAAATTTTATCTAGGCCTTATGTTTAAATTGTGTTATACATCCATGCATGTTATCTTTAAATCTGTTAGTTTAGGTCTATGCCCATTTTTTCTCATGGAATTCAGATCTTTATGTGGATTCATGTGCCCATATGCACGACTGCATTCATATAATATTGCCTCAATAATATGGTTTGCCCTTTGGAAGAAACCCCTATTGCCTTGCATACAAGGAATCTGATATATAAAACCCTGGTTGTCTTTTGTAGGTTTACTAGTAAAGGTACACTAGTGTAGTTTATATACAATCAATAAGTTCAACTTCAAAACTCATGTTTTTTGTCTTCTTGTAGTGTGAATCATGGACTTGACAGTTAGCTCTCTGTGTATGGTCCTAGCTCTTTTTTTCATCACCACGGTATTCAAAAAGATTACAAATGGAAGAGTTACATGTGATCCTTTGTGTACAATACCACCTCCACCTGAGCTGAAGGGCATTGCTCTTTTGAGACTCTTACCAACTCTGTGTACACAGGGCCCTGAGGCCACAATGCATTATCTGTATAACAAGTTTGGCAGTGTGTTCACATTAAGTTTTTTAAGGAAAAGAATTACAATTTTTGGTTGGACGAGAGGCATCAGTTGTTTTCTTTCAAGGTTTGGAGTCAGAAGTTACCCAAGGAGATATAAACGAGTTCACCGTGCCCATGTTTGGCCAAGAGATTGGCTTCGGTGTGGACTACAGTACTCGAACGGAGCAAACTCGCTTCTTCGTTGAGTCTCTGAGGCCGGCGCATCTAAGAAGCTATGTTGATCCCATGCTTCAAGAAGTGGAGGTAAATAATAAAGCCAGTGTGGCTATTCTTAATTCCTTGACCACTAAAAGTCATTTATCTGCACACAAGCTTCAACTAATTTATTCATTTTCTTACAGTATATCGTGGAGAACATAGCCTTTCGGTACACATTAATTAGTCTACTTATAATCCTGCGTGAATATCTATATTGATTGAAATTGTACTCTAGGTTAGTCAATTTATTGCCATGTCAACGATCTGCAGGCAAAACCTCTATCAAAACAAGGGCAATGTCCTATTGGTCATCTTGCTCCTTGGTTTATTGCCACACATCTTTTCCTTACATTTTATATAAAGGGGTAATATATATATATATATATATATATATATATATATATTTATTGCACCAGTTATTTTACCTATATAGGACACCCATATAGGACACCATGGTGCCTAGGCACCATACCTGTATTTTGTACATATCCAGGGTGTACGTACCTAAATTTTACATACCTAAGATATACCTATCCAAGTAATATATACCTAAGATATCATATACCTAATGTCTACATACCTAAGTTACATATATATACACGTATGCTGCGTACGTACACCTATATCAAAAAAGCCTCTAGTTCCTCCTAGCACTATTTTATTTTTTATTAGTCGTTTGATACAATATGAAGCATTTGATTTAGTGACATTGTATGAATGCGTGAATATTCCACAGAACTACTTCGGAAAATGGGGAGAAGATGGGGTAGTTGATCTGAAACATGAATTTGAGGAGCTACTCATGTTGATTTCAAGTCGATGCCTTGTCGGTAAAGAGGTTCGAGAGAAGATGTTTGGCCAGTTCTATACATTGTTTCATGAAATTGAGGAAGGTGTTAATTTTGCCAGTTTCATGTTCCCATACATCCCTATTCCAGTAAATCGTCGGCGTGACAGAGCAAGAATCAAGCTTACGAGAGTTCTTTCTAAGGTTGTGAGGTCGCGCAAGAGCTCCAACCTTGTCTATAAAGATGTGCTCCAAATGTTTATTGATTCAACATACAAAAACGGGCGTGCCACAACCGTAGAAGAGGTCAGCGGGATGATCCTAGGCTTGATCTTTGCTGGAAAGCACACAAGTGCAATGACTAGCACGTGGACTGGAGCTTGCCTTTTGAGCAACGAAAAGTTCTTACATACTGCTTTAGAGGAGCAAAAGCGTATAATTAGCAAACACAACGACAAGATAGACTATGCTATATTGTCAGAAATGGTCATTCTACATAGTTGCATCAAAGAGGCGGCTCGTATGCACCCAGCACTCCCGACTTTAGTCCGCCAGGTAAAAAAGGATATCACCGTATGTGGAAAAGAGGGAAGTGAATACAGCATCCCCAAAGGTAACATCTTAGTAAACCTTGTAATGGTAAACGGTATGTTGACAGACATATACAAGGATCCGGAGGTGTTTGATCCAGATCGTTTTTGCCCCGAAAGGGATGAGGACAAAGTTGGTGGTAAATTCTCTTACACATCTTTTGGTGGTGGAAGGCATGCTTGCGGTGGCGAGGCTTATGCTTACATGCAGATTAAAATTATATTTAGCCATTTGTTGAGAAATTTCAGTTTCGAACTGGTATCTCCTTTTCCAAAGCCAAACTGGAGCAAGTTTATGCCAGAGCCTAAAGGCAAGGTGATTGTAAATTATAAGCGATTGCATTTGCCTAGAATCTAAAGATGTGTAATCTTCCTAGCATGTATTTATATGGATAGCCCTTTGCGTGTACGTTGTATATATGCTTGGTAATTGCATATGGGCTTTGGCATAACATAACGAAGTATATATGCTTGGCATTTTTTTTAGAAAAATAAAATGTTCCCGTGCCATCCCCCGAGGCGGCACCGGGGCGAAACCCTAGCCGCCGAAAAACCTAAAACCGGTGGCCTCCCCTGCCGCCACTGCCGCCGGCGAGGTCCACGGTGGCGGCGGGCCCCGGTGCCGAAGGTGCTGGGGGTTGGGGGTGGCGTGGCGGCAAATCTCCGATGGCGGTTGGGGACGACGTTGGTGATCTTCTGCGTGCGGGATCTGGAGCGGCGACCCCGATCATGTGACGGCGATGGTCTTCCCTCGGGTGTGGCATCGCGCATGGTGGATTTCTTCTGCTCACGGCCATGGGGCGGCGCCCCAGTCTTGGCGATTGGAGACTTTCTTCGGGCATCCACGCTTGAGATGGGCGCGACAGCCGTAGGCCTAGGCTCCCGCCTAGACCTGCCATCGGTGCAGGCCTTGGTCACTCGGAGGTGCGTGGGGAGGCGACACGATGCTCGCGGTCGACATCGCTGGCTTCCAGTGGGACGACATGTGCGCGTGGTTTGATAGCAGGCTGGCCTCCTCTTCCGCCAGAGGGGGTTGGCCGGCGGGCGGCGGCGTTGGGGCCTGCCGATCTGCCCAATAAAGGGGGCGATCCTTCAGGGCTTATCGCGCCTAGAAGATGGTCTTCTTGATGCCAACTCTCATTTTTTGGCCGGTGACGAGTTCCGGAAGGCTTCGGCGGCGATCTCCTTTGTGCACAAGTTGCCTGCAGATCGCTGGATCGGGTGGGATTCGGTCGTGTGTTCCTGTTTCAAAGGAGCGACACGAAGCTGCATTGATTGTTGCGAACATGGGACATGTCGGTCTTCGATTTCCATGGAGGACATAGTGGCGGAGAATGTAGGTCGGCTGAGATATGAGGCTAGTGATGGTGGGCTATGTCTTGGTTGCGATGAGGACCTTGCTTGTTGATCCTTGACTTGTAGCAGCGACAGTGAAAAGCGGGGGCGACAACACAGGAAGAGTATAGGGTCTTATCCTTCAGGGTAAAAATTCAAGGTCTGGTCTTAACTGGTTGTGCCTGGCAATGGTCTTGAAGACATTGTTTTGAGTGAAGCGGACTTGCTCCAGGATGAAAATCCAAGGTCTGGCTTAATTGGTTGTGCATGGTAATGTCCTTATTGAAGGTATTGTTTTGTGAGCACGGACTCTGGGTGCTATCTTGGTGGTGTTTGGTGTTGCAGCTACAATGTCTTGATCACCGTAGAGGGGTCTTTTAGTTTTTTATGTTCTTCTTGTTATTTTGCAATAGGGTTATGTGCATCCGTAATGTCTTTCGGACATTGCATTATTGCAGAGCCTGGGTGAAATTAGTATCTTTCGTCTTATTAATATATGCTCCTTTCAAAAAAAAACTTGGCATTTAGGCTTGCTGAATGAAGGCAGGCAACCCGCCCCCCTCTTCTTTTAAGGGCATCTCCACCGGGCTGACCCAACCTGCCCGGGCAAGTCCCAACGCGTCCACGCAGACGTGCGTGGCGCGTGCGGTCTCCCAGCGGCTCGACCCATCCGGCTCGACACGTCCGTCTCGACCCATCGGCGCACCTAATTTGCGTGACCGATGCGTCGTCCCAGACAGCACAAGCACCACGTGGGTGTCCGGATGTCGGTCGCTCGGGGCCCATATGTATGTAGGGTTCCATAACAGAAAACAAAAAAATTCTATCTACTCGAACACTAATACCAGGATCTATACTATGTAGACATAAGTAACGGAGAAGGGATACGATATTCATACCTTTGAAGATCGAGGCACGCCTTACGCAGGAAGGCGTATATTGATGAAGACGAGCAGTACCCCAAGTGTGGTGCCTCCGAAGTTCGTCACACGTATGGTGTAGGAGACGTCAACCGGACTCCGATCCAGCCGAGTAGCGGAAGAAGTAGATGCCAGATCGCATATCACACGACGGTGATGTGAAGGTGGAGAACTCACCCACGAGGTCCTCCCCAATATTACGGAGAAGTCCTCAATGGATGAGAGAGAGAATGAGAGGGAATGGGGTGATTCCAAAGAGGGAGGGGAGACCCCTATATATAGTGGGAGGGGGGCACACCACCCTAGGGCCAGGCGGTGTGGGACTAATCCCCATACCCGCCGACCACCTAGGGGCAGCCGCCGGCCCTAGGTGGGCCCCATTGGGGCAGCCCACTAAGCCTAGGCCGGCTGCCCCCTCTCCCCAGGCGCCATGCCCTATTGGGCCTCCCTTCGGGTGAGGCCCATTAGCATTATGATGCCTTTAATAATAAAATAAAATATATTTTTAATATTAATTCTCCAATTAATATTCAAATACACATATTGTATTATTCCTTCACTCTAGAACATCTTCCGGACCCCTTTCGATCTCCATCGGATGTTACCCGGAACTATTCCGGTTTCTCTTTATCTATTTCTCCTACGATACCTCATCTACCCTAAGCATCCCTACCCTTAAGCGTGAAATCCTTCGGTTCGGAAACACTCTGGACATGATCGAGACTACTCTCACATCAATGATCAATAGAGGGATCTGGATGGCCATGTGACCCCTGTGTGTTTCATGAATACAATCGCTCGAACCGTGAGATAGTCGTTCCCCGTTCCCTTTGTCATATGATACCTGATGACCCACAAGTATAGGGGGTGTATCGCAATATTTTCGATAAGTAAGAGTGTCGAACCCAACGAGGAGCAGAAGGTGTTGGCTAGTGGTATGGATCAGGAATTCTCTGCAAATACTTAGCAAACGGATTTTTAGGGGTTTTCGATAAAGCAAATAAATAAAGTACGAGTAACTAAAAGACAGTAGGAATAAATGCAGCAAGTGGCCCAATCCTTTATGCAGCAAAGGACAAGCCGGTTGTATTACTTAAGATGACCAAACATTCTCGAGGACACATGGGAAGACTGTCAAGTGTGTTCGCTTCATATAGTTGATTAATCTTATTTAGCTTGCTAAGTGTTGTGTGGGTGAACCTGTGCTAATGTACCGACCTTCCTAGGACTAATACAAACTTGTGATTATACCCCTTGCAAACATCCGTAAGTACAAGAAAGTAATTAAGGTAGAAACCTAACCACAACTCTAAACTCTAAGACCCTTACGTTCCTTGTGCAATGGTTTCCTAACGGGGGTTCAGGTTTCTGTCACTCCGGCAACCCCTACGATTAGTAGCCAAATACACAATGCATTCCCCTAGGCCCATATAGGTGAAGTGTCATGTACTCGACGTTCACATGACACCACTAGAAGAAGTACACCACAACTTAAATATCAAACTATTAAATCTTTCTCAACACAACTCCACTACTAACAACATGACTTCTCCCATGTCCTCAAGAACAAAACACACTACTCATAAGACATCATATGGATCATGATCAGAGATGGAATAATGATGTATAACAATCTGAACATAAATAATAATTCAATGGTTTAGTCAATAACATCAACTACAAAGAGTAATCAACACCGGGAAAGTTTTCCCTATGAACTATGCAAGATTCAACCCAATTGTTACAGCAATATGGAGATGGTGGTGAGGGTGTGATGGCTCAATGCACGGCGCCCAGAAAAATGCTTGATGGCGGTGTTGATGTAGAGCTCGTTGGGAACCCCAAGAGGAAGGTATGATGAGCACATCAGCAAGTTTCCCTCAGTTATGAAACCAAGGTTTAATCGAACCAGTAGGAGCAAGGAAACACCCCAAAGGTGTTACTAGCTGAGCTTTGGCAGGGTGCACTACCGATGCTAGTAGCAACGTGGAGACCTACACAACACAACCACAGAACTTTGTCCCCAACTTGCGATGAGGTTGTCAATCTCACCGTGTTTTGCAGAAAACAAAGGATTAAACGTATCGAATGGAAAGAAGTAATAGTTTGCAGAAAGTAAACACAAAGCAGCAAACAATTTATAGATTGTATGTAAAAGAAAAGGACCGGGATCCATAGTTCACTAGAGGTGGCTCTCCTTAAGATAGATAACATGCTAGGTGAACAAATTACAACAGGGCAATTGACAAACATCGAGAAAGCAATACATGCATATACTAATCATCTTGACTCCTTTGAGACTTGATTGGGAATTACAACATTATACATAGACCGCCATCCAACTGCATCTATGACTAATAATCCACCTTCAGGTTATCATCCGAACCCCCTCCAGTATTAAGTTGCAAGCAACAGATTATTGCTTTACGAACTGCATGTAAAGTAAACAATACGATTGTTCTATGAACAAAGGATTGTTGTTTTCTCCCTAGTAGAAATAGCACATCTAGTACCTTAGAGATTTCTGTCACTTCCCCAGATTACCAGAGGCATGAACCCACTATTGAGCATAAATACTAACTCTTGGAGTTGCTAGCATCTACTTGGCCAAGATAGCTACTAACAACGGAAAGCATGCAAGATCACAAATAAGAAAGACATGATAGAATCAATAATCAATCTGAAATAGCATCTCAATATCCATCGGATCCCTGCAAACACAACATGCAGAATTACAAATAGATGATCTTGATCATGAACAGAGCTCACAAGATCTAGACATGAAAGCACAAAGGAGGAGAACCAGCCATCTAGCTACTACATGGATCCGTAGTCCAAGGATGAACTACTCACACATCACACCAGAGGCTTGCATGGTGATGAAGAAGGCCTCCAGGGTGAATTGCCCTCTCCGACAGGGTGCCGGGAAGAGCTTCAGATCCCTCCCGATCTAGGGATGGAGATGACGGCGGCTACAGACTCTTTCATGGATTTTTGATCGGGTGTTGGGGATATAACCCCAAGTACCCCAGAGTTGAGGGATTAAGTGATACAGTAGAGTAAAAAGTGTTGTGATAAGAGATGCAAGTAGAGAAAGATAATTATCAATGAAGATACGAGGTAAAATAGAAAGGAATAAATAGAAGAATGGCACTGTGCCGACGTATGATTGATTCGGCCCAGTCCCTAGATTCCCAGGCTAGAATTGCCTTTGGTAGACCGAATTATCAGTCAAAGAGGCTGGGCCGAGGTATCTTCACCCGGGTGGGCCGACCTATGGATGGTTCAGCCCACCACGGGGCACCAGCTCAACACTGCTCCGTCGCCAGCACTCCCAGGTCGCCACCACCTCCTCGCCAAGTCGCTTCACCGAAATCCCCCGCCAGCCTCGTCCCCCGGGTGGGCCGGATTCAGCTTACCTCGGCCCACCGCGGGGCTACCTCCTCATCGCCACCTTCTCGCGCATCCGGACTCCCGCCGAGTCTCCCGCGCCTTTCACCGAGCGCATCGCCAGTTCCCGCCGAACCACGATCGACCTGGCTGGGCCGGATCACCCAGCCGGCCCGTCACGATCGACCTCAGGCGCCACCACGTCGCCCCGGCAAGATCCCCTCGCGACCGCGTCTCCCTCGACCCCCGGTTGGGCCGGCACGAGCCAGACTCGGCCCACCGCGGGCTACACCACTTCACCTCCTGGCCACTGCCCCGGACCGCAGCCTCTTGGGACGAGGTGAGCAAAGCCCCGGCTGGGCTGCCCCAGGCCGGGTTATCTCCAACCCCGGCTGGGCCCTCAAAGCCCCTCCGCCCAGGCCAAATTAATTGGTAATCCGTATGGGCACTGTTCATCGTCCAGTTTGGGCCCCGTTTTATCCCCAGGCCGGATTATCTCTACTCATGGCCAAATTTCACTTCCCCGGGCCGAATTACTTCGTCCCGGAAGTCATTTCTCTCATACCTGGACCCACCAGCAACCTCTACATCGACATGCTACCGAGTCAAGTCAAGCCTACGCCAGGTGCCAGTCTTGGGACGCCCCTGGCTTAGACTGGCCCTTTTGGTCCAAGATGCTAAGGAATATGCTAGGCATCTTGGGATATGCTGGGGAATATGCCAAGCATCTCCTAAAGATGCTAAGGAATATGCCGAAGGGATAAGACCAATGACTCAACAAAGGACAAGCTGACTAGGCAAGCCCCACAAGACAGCTCATAGGAGTACTTTAGATGACATACCTTGTCCCCTGGGCTCCCCTATATAAGGAGCACCAGGGGTAACGTTACACGGGAGGCCCCCTGAAGGGCTCCTCTCCCTCTGCTCAATAGGAGCATGGTTTCTTCTTCCTCTGCTCTCTCCATGAGAGGCATAAAAGTATAGCTCAAGGAGCACCATTGTAGCCACAAGCATGGCAAGATATATGAGATTAGATGCAGGAGTAGAGGTGTTATCTCACTAGGAGAGCCTCGAACCTGGGTATATCGTGTCTCTCTGAGTTCTTCCGTATGAGTTCTTCACTTCATCATCCCTCCCCGGATTCCTCCATCGTCCATTAGGCCCCAACTTTAGCCTATACGAGGCATCTGCCGTGACACCACCACGACAGTTGGCGCCCACCGTGGGGCTAATAAGCGGCGCTGGTTGGGTTACCATCCGGACGGGAACGTCTTCATCAAGCTCTGCCTCACCATCGATCAACGGTCTCTACGTCCACTTCCTCAACATACAGAGAGCAGGGGAGTTGGCTATCAAGCCTCCCTTGTGGCAGTGTCTCAACCTCTTCCTCAACATCTTCACCAACAATACAGTAAGTTGTAGCTGACCCTTTGGGCATGACTCAACTAGATAACTCAACCAACATGCACATGAGATACCCTGGATGTCACTCGGGGACTATCACCTAGTTGTTCATCCCTGGGGTGAGATAACTCAACCCGAGGACTAGAACGCGTGCATTTTGAGGCACCTAAGGGTAGAAAAAGTGGCTCGGGGACTTGGTGTCTCCGAGCATAGAACAATAACTCGGAAAAGACTTAAGATATGCCATGATCTCGTATATATCCACTGCTTTGTGTCTTTAAGCTGCCTTGGATAAAAAAGTAGCTCACCAAGTCATTTTATAACTCGGATTTAACTTTACTTACCAAATTACCTAATAACTAGGATTATACTTCGCCTTGCCGGGTTATTTGGTAACTCGGATTTGACTCAGTCAGCCAGATTACCTGGTAACTCAGATTTAACTCGGATTGCTGTTTTTAGCTTACCAGGTCATCCGTAACTCGGATCGGTGTGTGCATCACCATTCCAGGTTACATGGTTTCCAGGTTACATGGTAACTCAGATTTAACCTCGGTTATCCTGGTTACATGGTAACTCGGATTTTACTTCAGTTTGCCTAAATTACAGGTTTCCAAGTTACATGGTAACTCAGATTTTACTTCAATTTGCCTAATTACAGGTTTCCAGGTTACATGGTAACTCGGATTTAACCTCGGTTTCCTGGTTACATGGTAACTCGGATTTTGCTTCAAGTTCCTAGTTACATGGTAACTCGGATTTTACTTCAGTTTGCCTAACTGCAGGGGTAGTTCGGATTTGCTTCAATTTCCTAGTTACAGGATAACTCGAATTTTAACCCAGCTTACCAGGTTATCTTATACCTTAAATCAGTTTGTTCCATATCTTGGATGGCATGTGCTAGCATATCATCATATCAAATCTCGGATCTATATCTCGGATCCATATCTATGGAAATATGTCACGATATCATGAAGTCATGTCATAACTCCAAAATCATATCTCGGATCCAAATCTTTGGTAGTTTGCCAGCCAATCGTAAGGCCATATCATATCTCAACCAAATAACTCGGATCTAAGACTTATGTCAGATTCAAGTCAAGCAACTCAAACTCCCATCAGGTAACTCGGATTTGAGTCATGTAACTCAGATTTGAGTCATGTAACTCGGATTTGAGTCAAGTAACTCGGATTTAAGTCAAGCAACTCAAAATAGAGAGTCATGTCAATTTTGAGACATATAGCTCAGCAATTATAGCTCGGATGAGATAACTCGGATTACAATTCATAAGGCCAGAGCCGAATCAGGCCAGAAGCCAAGAGACTTACCCGAAAGGGTTAAGGCTAGAGCCGAATCAGGCCAGAAGCCAAATGACTTACCCAAAAAGGGTTAAGGCCAGAGCCAAATCAGGCCAAAAGCCAAGAGACTTACCCGAAAGGGTTAAGGCCAGAGCCGAATCAGGCCAGAAGCCAAACGACTTACCCAAAAGGGTTCAGGCTAGAGCCGAATCAGGCCAGAAGCCAAAGGACTTACCCAAAAGGGTTAAGGCCAGAGCCGAATCAGGCCAGAAGCCAAACGACTTACCCAAAAGGGTTAAGGCCAGAGCCGAATCAGTCCGGAAGCCAAATGACTTACCCAAAAAGGGTTAAGGCCAGAGCCGAATCAGGCCAGAAGCCAAGAGACTTACCCGAAAGGGTTAAGGCCAGAGCCGAATCAGGCCAGAAGCCAAACGACTTACCCAAAAGGGTTCAAGCCAGAGCCGAATCAGGCCAGAAGCCAAAGGACTTACCCAAAAGGGTTAAGGCCAGAGCCAAATCAGGCCAGAAGCCAAACGACTTACCCAAAAGGGTTCAGGCCAGAGCCGAATCAGGCCAGAAGCCAAATGACTTACCCAAAAGGGTTAAGGCCAGAGCCGAATCAGGCCAGAAGCCAAATGACTTACCCAAAAGGGTTAAGGCCAGAGCCGAATCAGGCCAGAAGCCAAACGACCTACCCAAAAGGGTTCAGGCTAGAGCCGAATCAGGCCAGAAGCCAAACGACTTACCCAAAAGGGTTCAGGCCAGAGCCGAATCAGGCCAGAAGCCAAAGGACTTACCCAAAAGGGTTAAGGCCAGAGCCGAATCAGGCCAGAAGCCAAACGACTTACCCAAAAGGGTTAAGGCCAGAGCCGTATCAGGCCGGAAGCCAAATGACTTACCCAAAAAGGGTTAAGGCCAGAGCCGAATCAGGCCAGAAGCCAAACGACTTACCCAAAAGGGTTAAGGCCAGAGCCGAATCAGTCCGGAAGCCAAACGACTTACCCAAAAAGGGTTAAGGCCAGAGCCGAATCAGGCCAGAAGCCAAGAGACTTACCCGAAAGGGTTAAGGCCAGAGCCGAATCAGGCCAAAAGCCAAACGACTTACCCAAAAGGGTTAAGGCCAGAGCCGAATCAGGCCAGAAGCCAAATGACTTACCCAAAAGGGTTAAGGCCAGAGTCGAATCAGGCCAGAAGCCAAATGACTTACCCAAAAGGGTTAAGGCTAGAGCCGAATCAGGCCAGAAGCCAAACGACCTACCCAAAAGGGTTCAGGCTAGAGCCGAATCTGGCCAGAAGCCAAACGACTTACCCAAAAGGGTTCAGGCCAGAGCCGAATCAGGCCAGAAGCCAAAAGACTTACCCAAAGGGGGTCATATGACAAACGCCCCAAAAGGCTATAAATCAATTTGGACTAATTCTTGCCAATGATATATTAAAATGGAGAAAAAGGACTAAATGTCAGCAAACAACTCGGGAGATATTTTATTGGAAGCCTATGCACGATTTTGCGAATCCCACATAGCCTCGGGGACTAATGTTGGGGATATAACCCCAGGTACCCCAGAGTTGAGGGATTAAGTGATACAGTAGAGTAAAAATTGTTGTGATAAGAGATGCAAGTAGAGAAAGATAATTATCAATGAAGATATGAGGTAAAATAGAAAGGAATAAATAGAAGAATGGCACTGGGCCGACGTATGATTGATTCGGCCCAGTCCCTAGATTCCCAGGCCAAAATTGCCTTTGCTAGACCGAATTATCAGTCAAAGAGGCTGGGCCGAGGTATCTTCACCCGGGTGGGCCGGCCTATGGATGGTTCGGCCCACCACGGGGCACCAGCTCAACACTGCCCCGTCGCCAGCGCTCCCAGGTCGCCACCACCTCCTCGCCAAGTCGCTTCACCGAAATCCCCCGCCAGCCTCGTCCCCCGGGTGGGCCGGATTCAGCTTACCCCGGCCCACCGCGGGGCTACCTCCTCATCGCCACCTTCCCACGCATCCGGACTCCCGCCGAGTCTCCCGCGCCTGTCACCGAGCGCATCGCCAGTTCCCGCCGAACCACCTCGCTACCCCGGCTGGGCCGGATCACCCAGCCGGCCCGCCACGATCGACCTCAGGCGCCACCACGTCGCCCCGGCAAGATCCCCTCGCGACCGCATCTCCCTCGACCCCCGGGTGGGCCGGCACGAGCCAGACTCGGCCCACCACGGGGCTACACCACTTCACCTCCTGGCCACTGCCCCGGACCGCAGCCTCCTGGGCCGAGGTGAGCAAAGCCCCGGCTGGGCTGCCCCAGGCCGGGTTATCTCCAACCCCGGCTGGGCCCTCAAAGCCCCTCCGCCCAGGCTGAATTAAGTGGTAATCCGACTGGGCACTGTTCATCGTCCAGTTTGGGCCCCGTTTTATCCCCAGGCCGGATTATCTCTACTCATGGCCAAATTTCACTTCCCCGGGCCAAATTACTTCGTCCCGGAAGTCATTTCTCTCATACCTGGACCCACCAGCAACCTCTACATTGACACGCTACCAAGTCAAGTCAAGCCTACGTCAGGTGTCAGTCTTGGGACGCCCCTGGCTCAGACTGGCCTTTTTGGTCCAAGATGCTAAGGAATATGCTAGACATCTTGGGAGATGCTGGGGAATATGCTAAGCATCTCCTAAAGATGCTAAGGAATATGCCGAAGGGATAAGACCAATGACTCAACAAAGGACAAGCTGACTAGGCAAGCCCCACAAGAGAGCTCATAGGAGTACTTTAGATGATATACCTTGTCCCCTGGGCTCCCCCATATAAGGAGCACCAGGGGTAACGTTACACGGGAGGCCCCCTGAAGGGCTCCTCTCCCTCTGCTCAATAGGAGCATGGTTTCTTCTTCCTCTGCTCTCTCCATGAGAGGCATAAAAGTACAGCTCAAGGAGCACCATTGTAGCCACAAGCATGGCAAGATATATGAGATTAGATGCAGGAGTAGAGGTGTTATCTCACTAGGAGAGACTCGAACCTGGGTATATCGTTCTCTCTGAGTTTTTCCGTATGAGGTCTTCACTTCATCATCCCTCCCCGGATTCCTCCATCGTCCATTCGGCCCCAACTTTAGCCTGTACCAGGCATCTGCCGTGACACCACCACGACATCGGGCACTTAGGGTTTTTGTCCCGAGGGCATCTTATAGGCGGAAGGAGAGGCCGAGGGGGTGCCGGGAGCGGCCACACCACCCCCTGGCGTGGGCTAGGCCTGGCCGCGTTGCCAGGTGGTGTGGTGGCCCCCTGGCCCCTCTCCGTCTCGTATTCTGGCACTTGATGTCTTCCAGAAAAATAGGCACTTTGGCTTTTGTCCCGTCCAATTCCGAGAATATTCATTTTCTGACTTTCCTAGAACCAAAAACAGCAGAAAACAGGCAGCTGGCACTGTGGCTCTTGTTAATAGGTTAGTCCAAGAAATCATATAAAAAGTACTCCAAAGTTGGAACAAAACACAAGAAAGTGGATAAAACCAAGCATGGAACATCAAAAATTATAGATACATTTGCAATGTATCAGGGTGCTGATGGTGATGATGGTGGTGATGATGATAATGATGATGCCGATGAAGTCCAGCTTGATGGTGGTGTTGATGGCGACGATCTCCCCTCTCCTGGAAGGAATTCCCCCGATAGAAATCTGTCTGCCAGAGAGATCTTTCTCTCTTGGTGTTTTCCGCCCTGCAGAGGCAGCATAATCTTTCTATGGTCGCCCCCGAGTCTTAGGGTTTCGGGAGGATAATATATGCTAGAGGGGAGTGCCAGGGGTGGACTAGGGTGGCCACACCACCTGGTGGCGCGACCCAGGGTGGCCCGCGCCAGGGGGTGGTGTGGGCCCCCTGTGGCCCATCTCCAGCCCCCCTTCTAGCATCCTTTGTCTTCTGGAAAAATAGGATTTTCCATGTATTTTCCCGGATTTTCTGATCTTCGCGAATTTTGCCTCCAAACAGCACCTTTTCCATCAGAATCCTGACTGCAGCGGTCCATGCTCCAAAAGTCATCAACCATGCAAAATAGATGAAATAACATAAGTATCACCTCTTAATATGAAATATATCAATGAATAACAGTGAATTATGACATAGAATAGTGATGCAAAATGGACGTATCAACTCCCCCAAGCTTAGTCTTCTCTTGTCCCCAAGCGAAACTGAGCTCAATAAACATGGCCTCAGGTTTATGGAGTGAAGAGTCGATGAAAGAATACGGATAAGAAGCATCACATTCATCAATACATAGATCATAATAGGAGACAACTCACTATTATATAACTTAACTTGCAATAAGTAAAGGAAACACAATAAAGATACATGAAGTGAATCATAATTGGTAATGGCAAACTTAGCTCTTGGTCGAAGAATAGTTGATAATTTGCTGGAGTTCACAAATAACTGTTTTTTCAATGATAGCTTTCAAAGTAGTAGACACCAAGATAAGAGCAATGTGCAAAACAAGGAACATAAGAAACATGATTGAATAAATCATCATATGAATGAATGAAACACAACAACTCAAAATACTTGCTGAGATAGAAGGGAATTGGTTTACTGACTCAACTAAAAAGTAAATGAAAGGCCCTTCACAGAGGGAAGCAGGGATTGCAAGTCTCATAAAGAGCTCCCAAAAATTATGATACTTATTAGCTTTCAGCTCTCATTGCCCCTATCATAGGCATCTTTTGGTGATTAAGGTTAAAGTGACACAACTAAGAGGATATGCTTGACAAGTTATAAATTGAAATCTCATGCCCCATACTTATGAGTACTGAACCTCATGCTACTCAACTTCAGTCACGAGTAAGCTCTTGTCATTGTAAATACATGTGTATCATTGAGAACCGCCAATGGGGTACCCCTTGCACATGACACAGGAGCTATCCCATAATCAAAATGACAAGGCAAGCAGACAGTGAGCATCTCGGCAATCTTTTTATTTGCTATTTGCATTGGTTTTTATTGAGGATGCTTCATAGAATGCTCACTATAGTTATGCTGCAAGTTTCCACCATGATTAGGCATGGCTTAGGCTAGCAGCCCAGGCGTTTCTCTAACACACATATAAACTCCATGATCTTACAAGTTCCACTTTTATTTCACACCACCGGGATCCATAAGCAAAAGGACATCATATCAACTAGGTACAAAGTACCAATGCAGTGTTGAAAGCGTTCCCCATGATACATGGTTCTGCTAACTTCAACTCATAAAGTGCAAGCATATACGCAACAAAGAAGGACCCAATGGTTCAGGTTATTAAAATGCATGAAAATTAAAGTGTGCCATCAAGTTCGTGAGAGCTTTAATCACTAATTTTCACATAACAAGTTTAATTTGGAAGGTAGATAAACACAGGAATTTACTTGGAATAGCAATAGTGCTAATAGGTAGGTATGGTGGACACAAATGGCATGGTTTTTGGTTTAAGGAGGTGGATGCACGAGAAGAATTCCCTCTCAGTACAGGTTTTTGGCTAGCAAGGCTGGGTAGCAAGTACAAGAGTTGAAGGAAACAACCAAACATACAAGTGATAAAGACAAACATGCAATCTTCCTTGGAAGCACAAAAGATCTTAATTAGAGAATACTAAACTTATGAGCAAATCAAGAAAGAAAGATGATGAAATTATTTTTCTTTAGAGTACTTCTATCTTTTTATTCAACTCTCAAAAATAGTGTTGCTACTGACCGAGCGAGGTTTGCCAAAACCAACTAAATTAACTCAATGATCCCAAAGTGATACCAATACTAACAACAAGATCAATCATATAACCACGAGTTGAAAACTAATATAAGCTATGCAAAATAGTAAATGATAGAACTTCTCATTAATATTCCATAACGGCAACTCACACCAAGGGATACATATCTAATGAGAGAGGGGACACTTCCATAATGCAAACCATCGTACATGATAACTTCTCTATTCATGATATGACTCTACTAAAAAGGGTAAAAAGATAGAAGATAGTGATGTGATACCGCGGCACTCCCCCAAGCTTGGAACAAACCAAGGGGATGCCAAACCTGATGACGAATTACTCCTTTGGTGGTGGTGGTAATATTTTATTAGTTGACGTGAGGAAATCTTCTAGCATCTTGCGAAGCCTATTATTCTCCCATTGAAGCATGTCCACCTTCCTCCTCAAGTCTCGGTACTTATCACAGAACTCCTTAGTGACTCGTAGGGCTTCCGTTGATGCAGGGCAAGTGACTAAAGGTACCAGCCCTTGCTTGGGGTCTTGGAGATCTTCCTCCATAGGCTCCTTTCCTTTATCCTTGGCAGACACCATTGTGTTTCAAAGCTTTCAAAGAGTAGTTCCTGGCAGAAACAGATCAAAGTTAAAACACGACGAAAACACGATATACGAACCTCGGGGGATCCGGGGGGTTATATATTACGAAGTTTCATAACAAAAGGAAGGTACTGGGCGAAAACGAGTCGGAAGCGGAGTCTGGGGTGGCCACACCACCTGGTGGCGCGCCCAGGGGTGGGCCCGTGCCATAGGGTGGTGTGAGCCACCCTGGCTCCATTTCCATCCCTCTTTCACTTCGTAGCTTTCCTTATTGACTGAAAACTGCAAAAATATAGTTGGATAGTATTTTCGCGGAACTTTTCTTACCAGAACTGTTACCTATTTGGAAGCGGACTCTGTAGGTCTCTGAATTGGGTATCTAGTAGATTCTTCTGGAGTCACCACTTGAATGATATCAATATCTCCATCTTCATACACTTAATACTTGAGTCATAAAACCTTTTACTTTCTTATTACACCATTTTCTCCACTACCTAGAAATTTCTTTCACACAAAACTTCACACAGTTCTCATTTGCAACATTAGTATAAGTGAAGTGATAAAACCTCTTAGGTCCAATTTCAACTCAAAACCATCAAAACATAATCTGCTGTAGCAACTCCTTCCGAAAACCCAAAAAGAATTCAAAAAGGAAATCGAATAAAGAAGCAAATGCAAGAGTGGCAAAATCTGTCAAAACAGACCGGCAGGTAAAGATCAATTTTTTAGAAAATCTTCTGTTGCTCAAATAAAAAAGTGCAGAACTAACGAAAGTTAAATAACAACCTGGGGCAGAAGCACAAAAAATTACAGCTCAATCCAACATACGGAGATCTCTCACGATATTTTACGGTGAAGCACAAAAATCTGTTTCGGGACAGTAACTTCCCCAAATATTACTTCTCTCTCATTAGAGGTTGATCTTGACACAAAAATCAAACAAAACGGATAAGGAAAGGTTATTACCGAAGTAATAACTTCCAAGACTCAAAGAAACACAAACAAACTGAAAGCAAAAACAAATTGGATTGTCTCCCAAAAAGCTCTTTCTTTATAGCCATTAAGATGGGCAAGATAATATTGAAGATGCTCACGTAGGAATATGAATTGAAGTGAAAGAGAGCATTAAGAAGAAAAAATACGCGTATTTAAGTCTAACCCACTTCCTATGCAAGGGAATTTTGTAAACAAACAAGTTGTTGAAACCAGGGGCTACAAGCATAGGAACACAAAAGAAGTGCAACATAAGAACTTTCAGCATAAAACAAGGAAACTTGATATTATTGAGATGCATAAGAACACTTTTCCCTCTCTCATAGTAACTTTCAGTATCATACATAAACTTAACAATATAACTATCACAAGGACCGTCATAGCAATGATCACTTATTCTAACAGAAAACAAGGGAATACTAGCTCTCATAACACTACTTTGTGAAACAATATTAGAGGTATCCTTACAAAGGATAGGGTGTCCCTCTTTTTCATATTTAGTAACAAGGTCTTTCATATTTGCTATTATAGGTTCATCAACCATTTGTTTATCAGGTTCAACAGCTTTGTTCATACTTTCATTAACCATACTAGCTATCATAGAATGTTCCTTTACCTTAACTGGGAAAGGCATTTTCTCAATGTAAGGTTTAGGTAAAACATGATTAGCAGTATAAACTTCAGTATTTCTTGCAGGAACACACTTAGCAATATCTTTATAAGGTTCATGGTACTTATTCCACTTCTTTTTAGGCACTTCAATATAAGAAGCAAAAGCCTTAAAATAAGAAGCAATAGCTTGAGAGTCTAGACCATAAGCATTTTTAATATTTTGAAAGTCATCAGTTCTCATAAAAGATTCAATGCATTCATAATCATAATTTATACCTGACTTTCTACCTTTGTCATTCTCCCAAGCTTCAGCATTGTCTTGAATACAATCCAGAAGATCCCATTTAGCTTCTTCTTCCATACGAGTGAATGATCCAGCACAAGAAGCATCCAATAAATCATTGTCATGTAAAGGGAGCCTTGCATAAAAGTTATTGATAATAATATTGTTGGGGAGCTCATGAATGGGACATTTGAGCATTACTAACTTCAATCTCCCCCAAGCTTGAGCTGTACTCTCTCCATCAAGAGGCCAAAAGTTGTATATTTGATTCCTATCTTTATGAATCTCACTAGGAGGATAAAACTTTGAATAAAAGAGAGGTACTATTTCCTCCCATTCCAGAGCTTGACCATTCTTCAGCAGCTTATACCATTCCTCAGCTCTTCCTTTCAGTGATAATGAGAATAACTTCTTCTTAACTTGATCTGTAGTAATACCTGCACACTTGAACAACCCACATAATTCGTGTATAAAGAGTAAATGATCACCAGGATGGACAGTTCCATCCCCAACATAGTAGTTATCCATAACACGATCAATAATTCTTGTAGGTATTTTGAAAACATCATTCTCAGCAGGTAGTGGCTTATCTACTACCTTAGCAGTGGTGGTAGCATTACCAAATAAGAAACTCAGCTAATTATCCATAAAGAAAATAAAGCAAATAACAGAAGTAAACAATACTCACAGTAGAAGGTTCCCTTACCAGTTCCACTCTCCAATAGCGCTTCACTCCCCGGCAACGGCGCCAGAAAATAGTCTTGATGACCCACAAGTATAGGGGGTGTATCGCAGTATTTTCGATAAGTAAGAGTGTCGAACCCAACGAGGAGCAGAAGGTGCTGGCTAGTGGTATGGATCAGGAATTCTCTGCAAATACTTAGCAAACGGATTTTTAGGGGTTTTCGATAAAGCAAATAAATAAAGTACGAGTAACTAAAAGACAGTACGAATAAATGAAGCAAGTGGCCCAATCCTTTATGTAGCAAAGGACAAGCCGGTTGTATTACTTAAGATGACCAAACGTTCTCGAGGACAAATGGGAAGACTGTCAAGTGCTTTCGCTTCATATAGTTGATTAATCTTCTTTAGCTTGCTAAGTGTTGTGTGGGTGAACCTGTGCTAATGTACCGACCTTTCTAGGACTAATACAAACTTGTGATTATACCCCTTGCAAACATCTGTAAGTACAAGAAAGTAATTAAGGTAGAAACCTAACCACAGCTTTAAACTCTAAGACCCTTACGTCCCTTGTGCAATGGTTTTCCAACGGGGGTTCAGGTTTCAGTCACTCCGGCAACCCCTACAATTAGTAGCCAAATACACAATGCATTCCCCTAGGCCCATATAGGTGAAGTGTCATGTAGTCAACGTTCACATGACACCACTAGAAGAAGTCCACCACAACTTCAATATCAAACTATTGAATCTTTCTCAACACAACTCCACTACTAACAACATGACTTCTCCCATGTCCTCAAGAACAAAAATAACTACTCACAAGACATCATATGGATCATGATCAGAGATGGAATAATGATGTATAACAATCTGAACATAAACAATAATTCAATGGTTCAGTCAATAGCATCAACTACAAAGAGTAATCAACACCGGGAAAGTTTCCCCTATGAACTATGCAAGATTCAACCCAATTGTTACAGCAATATGGAGATGGTGATGAGGGTGCTGATGGTGATGACGGTGGTGATGATGATAATGATGATCCCAATGAAGTCCAGCTTGATGGTGGTGTTGATGGCGACGATCTCCCCTCTCCGGGAAGGAATTCCCCTGGCAGAAATATGTCTGTCGGAGAGATCTTTCTCTCCCAGTGTTTTCCGCCTCACAGAGGCGGCAGAATCTTTCTGTGGTCGCCCCCCCGAGTCTTAGGATTTCGGGAGGATAATATACGCCAGAGGGGAGTGCCAGGGGTGGACCAGGGTGGCCACACCACCTAGTGGCGCGACCCAGGGTGGCCCGCGCCAGGGGTGGTGTGGGCCCCCTATGGCCCATCTCCAGCCCCCCTTCTGGCTTCCTTCGTCTTCTGGAAAAATAGGATTTTCCATGTATTTTCCCGTATTTTCTGATCTTCGCGAATTTTGCCTCCAAACAGCACCTTTTCCATCAGAATCCTGACTGCAGCGGTCCATGCTCCAAAAGTCATCAACCATGCAAAAACCGATGAAATAACATAAGTATCACCTCTTAATATGAAATATATCAATGAATAACAGTGAATTATGACATAGAATAGTGATGCAAAATGGAAGTATCAATACCTAATTCATTTGAGACTTGATCTTCGATATCCCCATACCTTAGTTCGGCCTCATTACCAATGAACTTTTTTACTTGTTCTTGTGTCGCTGCATTCCATGACCAAGTCACATGCTTGCAAGCTTCATTAATGCAATGTCACCGAGATGGCCACATGTATCTGTCCGTTACATGGACTAGACAAATCCTAGTCTTGATATGTACTCCTCTACGCATCCCTTCGGAAAACCTGAGTGGCACCTTTTTGATCACCCTGTTATGAGATGATTCTTAATAACCATCTAAGCTTCTTCCGGAATGGTGATTTGCATTACCTCATAGTCAAAGGATCAGGTTGCGAGGTTCTCTGTGTTTTATCATCAATGGTGAACTTTGTAACTAGATCTCATTTAAGATATAACGATCGGATGTTTGTCTATCATGTTATTCAACCAATAACATGACCCCATTGTCAATTGGCATAAATGCCCATGATCTTGAAACCCAGACCATCCTCATGACTAATGAACTAGTTCGCTAGAGGTAACTAGAGACACGGTTTGTTTACATACCACACGTGTATTAACGTTTCGCACTAACACAGTTATAGCACAACATGAAACGTATTATGAACATATAGGAGATATATCAAATAATACACTTTATTGTTTGCCTCTAGGGCATAACTCCTTCAGTCTCCCACTTGCACTAGACTATAAACAAAAACTAGTTTACAATTGGCAGGAGCCTAACACCAATGGAATCTCGGTGTTGTTTGTGCTTTTCCTGATGGAGAGCTTTAGTCAAAGGATCTGCCATATTCAGTTCCGTATCTACTTTGCAAATCTTGACTTCACCTTCGTCAATGTTCTGTCGGATGACATGAAATCTAAGCTTGATGTGTTTGGCTGTGGAACGAGTTCTTGGTTCCCTTGCATTTGCAATAGCACCCGTGTTATCACAATAGATCATCATGGGGTCTTGTGCATTTGGAAAAACTCCCAGTTCGATGACGAAATTCCTTAGCCAAACAGCTTCGTTTGCTGCATCAGCCACAACAATGTATTCAGACTCCATTGAAGATTGTGCCACCACGGGCTGCTTCTTACTCTTCTAGCTTACCGCCCACCATTTACTAGGAACACAAATCCTGTCTAAGACTTTGAGTCATCATGATCTGAGTTCCAGCTCGCATCCACGTAACCCATTATGTTTAGAGCTTCATCACTTCCTCCATAGATTAGGAACATATCCTTTGTTCTTCTCAGATACTTTAGGATATTCTTTACAACTGTCCAGTGATCTGGTCCTGGATTACTTAGGTATCGGCTCGTCAAACTAAGAGCCAATGCCACATCAGGTCGCGTACTTAACATTGCATACATGATAGATCCTATGGCTGAGTCATAGGGGATGTAAGACATCTTTTCTCTATCACCATCCATTGCAGAACATTGAGTCATACTCATTTTGCAATTCTTCATCATGGGTGTGAAACCCCTTTTGGTGTTTTCCATTTTGAATCTCTTCAAAATCTTTTTGATGTAAGTACTCTGACTTAATGCAATTAGGTGCCTTGATCTATCTCTATAGATCTTGATTCCCAATATGTATGCAGCTTCACCTAGATATTTCATGGATAATTGGTTACTCAAATATGTTTTCACGCTTTTCATAAGATCCACATCATTTCCCATGAGTAATATGTCATCCACATATACTACTAAGAGAACGACTGAGCTCCCACTCGTTTTCTTGTAAACACAGAACTCTTGTTGATTTTGGACAAATCCAAAACTCTTGATCACTTGATCAAAACGTTGGTTCCAGCTCCGAGATGCTTGCTTCAATCCATAAATGGACCGTTGAAGCTTGCATACCTTTCCAGCATCCTTAGGATCAACAAAACCTTCTGGTTGCATCATATACAACTCTTCATCATGTGACCACTAAGAAATGCGGTCTTGACATCCATCTGCCAAATTTCATAGTCGAAATGTGCAGTAATTGCTATTAAAATCCGGACAACCTTAAGCATCACTATGGGAGAGTAAGTCTCGTTGTAGTCAATTCCTTGAATTTGTCGAAAACCCTTTGCGACAAGTTGAGCTTTGTGCACGGTCACATTACCATTCACATCTGTCTTTTTCTTAAAGATCCATTTATTTTCCACGACCTTGCGGTCTTCTGGAAGATCCACCAAGGTCCAAACTTGGTTCTCATGCATAGATCCTATTTTGGATTTCATGGCTTCTAGCCATTTCTCTGAGTCAGCACTATCCATAGCCTCTTTGTAGTTTGCAGGTTCTTCCTGTTCATCTAGGATGACAGACATTACAAGGCTACTATACCAATCAGGAGTGGCACGAACTCTTGTAGACCTGCGAACCTCAGGAGTCTTGATGTCGTTGTTTTGATCATCATAAATGGGCTCTTCCTCCATGTTGGAGAGCGGTTTCGGAAGGGCTTCCGTTGTGCTACTCGGAATTTGGAGAGAAGGGTCAACAATTTCATCTAACTCAATTTTTCTTCCACTCACTCCTTTTGCAAGAAACTCTTTCTCGAGAAAGGTGTCGGTTTTTGCGACAAGCGTCTTGCCTTCGGCTTGATTGTAGAAAGTGTACCCAATGGTTTCCCTTGGATATCCAACAAAGATACATTTTTTCGATTTGGGTTCGAGTTTGTTAGGCTGTAGTTTCTTAACGTACACCTCACAACCCCAAACTTTCAGAAATGACAACTTTGGCTTCTACCCATACCATATCTCATATGGGGTTGCCTCCACGGATTTGGATGGCACTCGGTTCAAAATAAAAGCGGCGGTTTCTAACACGTATCTCCAAAAAGACACAGACAAATCAGTTAAAGACATCATGGACCGCACACTATCTAATAGGGTTGGGTTACGACGTTTTGACACACCATTACGCTGTGGTGTTCCGGCTGGCGTAAGCTGTGGGATAATCCCACAGTCCTTCAAGTGTATGTTAAACTCATAACTCAAATACTCTCCTCCTTGATCCGATCGAAGATGCTTGATTCTCTTGCTAAGTTGATTCTCTACTCTCTGAAATTCCTTAAACTTTTCAAAGGTTTCAGACTTGTGCTTCATTAAGTAGATATATCCATATCTTCTTAAGTTGTCGGTAAAGGTAACAAAGTAATGATAACCATTGCGTGTTGAGACGCTCATTGGTCCACATACATCTGTATGTATGATTCCCAGTAGGTCTACAACTCTCTCCACTATCCCGGAGAATGGTGTCCTAGTCATCTTGCCCATGAGGCACGGCTCACATGTATCAATGGATTCGAAATCCAATGATCCAAGAAGCCCTTCTGAATGAAGCTTCTTCATGCGTTTTATGCCAATGTGACCAAGACGGCAATGCCACATAAACATGGAATTATCATCACTATGCTTACAACGTTTAGCATCAACACTATGGATGTGTGTATTACAATCAAGATCAAGTAAGAATAAACCATCACACACAGGAGCATGAACATAGAAAACATCATTCATATAAATTGAACAACCATTTGTTCTTGATTTAAACGAATAACCGTCTTGCAACAAGCAAGACCCACTCACAATGTTCATACTCAATGTGGGTACATAGTAGCATTTATTTAAAACCAATAATAATCCTGACGGTAGACGGAGATGCAGGGTGCCCACGACCATCACTTCGACTCTCGAACCATTGCTGACGCACATTGTCACCTCGTCCTTCCTCAGGCGCCTTCTACTCTGCAGATCCTGCTGAGAGTTACAAATGCGAGCAACAGATCTGGTATCAAATACCCAGGTGTTACTCCTAGCGCTTGTAAGGAATACATCAATAACATGTATATCATATATACCTTTGTCCTTGGCGGCTATTGTAGCACCCCGGTAAAACCACTACTAGAAAATTGCTTGGTGATTCTGTGTGCATCATTATGAGCGCATGCTCATGTCATCATGCCACATTGCATTTGAGCATCATCTTGTCATCATGCATGGTTTGCCTAAAACTATTTTCTAAAAGCCTATCTTTATTTTCTAAATATCCTCCATCTTTATTTTAAATCTAAACCACGGTCTTTTTCAGATCTTTGGTTTGTCTAAAAACTATTTGCAAAAATCTTTTAAAAATAAAATAAAACTATTTTATGTGCACCGGGGGAGGCAGCCCAGCCCGTAGGCCAGGCCACCTACAACCTCGGTTGGCCCAGCCCGTTTCACCCATCTTATATCTGTCCCCAAACCCTAACCCCCAGATCCTACCCTAACCCCTACTCCCTCCACCCCGCCGCCGCCACACGTCAAACACGCCCAGCGTGTAGTGCAGCACGCACGCAAACCACATGCCGCACTCACCCGCTCCATTCGTCCGCACTACCTGTCCCCTTGCCCCACCCCGCGAACGTGCGTGTCACGCATGCAAGGCATCGCTCCCCTGGCCCCGAACCCGACCCTACATGCCCCGCTCCTCTCGCTCTCGGCCCCACCTCACCAGAACCTCGGCCACCGTCGCTCGGACCCCATCAAGCTCCCCGTCGCCGCCTCCTCGGACCACCGCGGATGGTCTCCTCCTCTGCTTCGACCCCGGCTTCAGCCTCGTCCGCCGTCGCCCTCCTCTCTGGCCGCATGGTGCCGCCACCGTCCGCACGGGACCACATGTCCTCCTTGCCGTGACCTCTGCTCCACGCGACGCCCTCGGCCACATCTCCTGCGAGCCACAGCCGCCGCCTCTCCGCCGCACGGTTCCCCTCCTTTCTCTGGCCCTCAACCGCCACGGCCGCGCCTGGGCGTCGCCGAGCCCGTCCTCCCTGTGACCCCCACGTCATCATCGACCACCACCGCGTGCCTCTCTGCCGCAGCTACGAGCGCTGTGTCCGCCGCCCGTGGCCATTGCCACCCCGTCCTCGCCGCCCTTCCGCGAGTGCGCGACCCTGCCTTCGACCGCCCCATGCCAAGCTCACCGCAGTGACCCCGCGTTCGACTACGACCCTAGGCGTACTCATCCTCGCCGGTTCCTGTTGATGAGGTCCTTGGAGTACCACCACGTGTATATGGTGTAGTGGTGATATGCGGTTGGTGATTCGAAGGTTTGGGAATGTCGTTAATGCGTCCCTTGTGCTAAGGAGATGGGTGTAGTACTCTGCGGGCTACTAGACTCTGATGCGAGCGTTTGCTCAAGGCGATAAGTTGCACATGAAGGCCCTCTGCTGAGAAGGTTGTCGTCCGAGTTCCAAATCCAAGATCACCGCCAAAGGGAAAAGGACCGACAAGATCTTCTTCCAGGGCCCCAAGACCTGAGCTCTACATCATGGATTCTATGGCCAAGACCCCGGATCCGAAGATCCGAAGACCAAACCCTGAAGCCCCGACCCCGAAGAACTGATGCCGCTGAACCCAAACCCCTCCGACCCCCAAGATCTCCGAACCCCCAATGTGTGACCCTTTTTCCGAGACCCTTATTTTATAAATGACATCTATCTTGTTGCATAATTAAACTGTTCATGCATGCATACATATTTTGTGGGTGCGGGTTATTTTGTCGATTCACCTCATAATTAAATATGGAGCGCATATGCGGGCTATTCTTGTATTATACCGCCTCCATTTAAATTTGTGTAGCGAACCGATGCCATGTTTTGCCTTGTTAATGCAACATTTAAATTGCAGGGTATCTACATAACTTGAACCATTTAATTAATTGTCGGACCCCGGTTCCGCTTAATATTGCCTAATTGCATCGCATATTTGCCATGTCATGCATCATCTCATAAACATGCCCGATCTTCTGCCGTAGTATTAAATAGTGCATCCGGTGTTTCTTCTAGTGCTTTGCTTCTTCACGGATTAGGCCGTTGAGTGGATGCGAGTATCGACGAGTTCTTAGGATATGTATCTCCGACAGTGTTTCCCAGGCGAGCATTCTCCCCCTTTCTACCTATTTTGCATTTATTGTCTTTATTTCCTCCTGTTGATCTATTGCTATCCGTGTCGCGATGCTTTAGTGTTCCGTACGAGATATATTCCGTGCAGCCTTATATTGCCTTGGACACCTCCTATTACCTGTTGTTTGGTCGATAGATGGTCTTGTGAGTCGTAGTCGCTTGCTCAGGTGCGATCTCGTGTCGTGAAGTACCACACAGTTGTTGGAATGTTGTCATATGCTTTACGGTGGAGAGGATCATGACTTTAAATATAACTATTAAATTGCTGAGATAACTAATGAAAGAGGCACCGGTGGGCAATATCTGTTATTTGGTTTTTCATGTCCACTTGTGTCCCGTAGGCCCCGAGTACTTGATACCTGTTCCTTGACTATTCGCACTATCCACATCCGGGAGACCCTATGGATCCCCCTTAGCCAGAGCTTGATTCATTTCTTATTTCTTGGGACCACAAACTAGTTTGGGGCTTTATTACTATCCTGTACTTATGCCATGCTTTACTGCTTTATTTATGATTGTGCGTGGAGCACCTGTACTGTTTTGGATGTGGAGTGTTTTCGCGGTATCGACAAGCCTAGTCACACTTTCGGGTTCCCAGTCGTTTACAGCCATTGACACAAACCTTGGGTCCGTCTCGGAGCCGGCCAACTTCGTTGCGGGTAGCTTAATGGGGTGGCCCCCTAAAATATTTTATGAATCCTGTCATTTCTTTGTCGTGAAAGCCTCGTTGGGTTTTGATTTGGTTTTTCCGAGGTTGATCGTGTGTGTGTTGCTATTTGTGCACCCCTGCAGGGTAAATCTTTCTGAAAGCCGTGTCCGCGGTTATGGACGACTTGGAGCATAGTATCTCGATCATAGACAAGCATAACTAAAGTAGTGCTATAAATTTGACTTAATATGTGACTAGTAATCAGCTTCACTACAATGGAATGAATAATAAAAATGCCAACAACTGGTGGAACTGGGATGTATCGTGTCATGTTATACCTGCCTAGTAAGTATCGCAACTCCAATGGAATGAAATAAAAGTGCCAACAACTGCTGGGTTTGGGATGTCACATGCTAATTGTATCTGACTAGTAAGTGCCACAACTATAATGGAATGAATAAAACTGCCAACTGTGTGAGTTCCTCGTTTGACTTCCTCGTTTGGTTTCGAGGGGGAAATGCTAGGATGAGTATGATTGGTGTTAGTATTAGGTTGGTCCCGAATAGGTATCTCTTATCCCTCTCTAATAGCTGACAGTTGCATCGAGTCTCTATAGGTTGTTTATGCATGCTGCGCTGCCACTTCAGTCCACCATACCTATGTAGGTGAGAGTCACCGAATTCTAGCCTCGCCATGTACTGGCCTCAGTACTGACCGCTTCCTTTTTCCTTTTCCCTTTGTCGGCACCCCTTTTTGTTTAACATGTATACGTTCGACGTCGTTAGCAGGGTTACCCTTCTAGCTTGGCCTGGGCAGGGTTATGGACGTCATTGGTTATTCTTCAGGGCTCTTAGCTCCATTTGCTTCTTATCCATACTCGGATGCTTTACCGTTTCAAGGTGATTTGGATCTTTGTATTGTATATTTGTATTTTTGATTCTTGGAGTCGTTTTTGTATATATATGTTTCTGTGGGTCCATCGTGGACTATTGTGTAATGATAATACTTCATTTTCCACCCGCACGCAAGTGCTTGGTGGGCATCTTTGAATCATTTCTATGCGGGTTTGGCGGGAATCGCTGAAACTTGCATAGGCCCGATTCGAGGGTGTTACAGCTATCTTGCCGGCTCGCTTGTCTTTAAGGTACTTGGGGCAGTTGCGTTTCAAGTGCCCATCCCCTTTGCAGTAGTAGCATGTTGTACCGGGCTTAGGGCCAGGCTTGGCAGTCTTTGAGGTGCTGGCAACAATCTTGCCATCCCTCTTAGACTTCTTACCCTTGCCTTTTCCCTTTTCCCTGGCTTCTTGAAGTTGGTGGTCTTGTTTACCATCAACACCGTGTGCTCCTTTTTGATTTCAACCTCAGTAGTTTTGAGCATGGCGAACACTTCAGCAAGGGTCTTAGTCATCCCTTTCATGTTGTAGTTCATCACAAAGCTCTTATAGCTAGGGGGCAGCGAGTGCAACACCCTATCAATCGTGAGCTCCTCCAAGATTTTGCAATCCAGGGCATTCAAGCGCTTAACGTAGCCAGACATTTTGACCACGTGCTCGCTAATACTGTTGTGCTCTTCCATTTTAGTAGAGAATAAGAGCTCGAAAGCATCATACCTCTCTGCACGAGCCTGTGGAGCAAAGATGCCTTGAGATCCTCAATGATCTCAAAAGCATTCATCTTCTCAAAACGCTTTTGAAGCTCCGTCTCCATGGCATAGAGCATTCCACTCTGGATGAGGGAGAAATCGTCCGCCTTGGACTGCCAGACATTCTTTTCGTCCTAGGAGGCGGAATCTGCAGGCTTGATACATTGCAAATGTATCTATAATTTTTGATGTTCCATGCTTGGTTTTATCCACTTTCTTGTGTTTTGTCCACACTTTGGAGTACTTTTCATATGATTTCTTGGACTAACCTATTAACAAGAGCCACAGTGCCAGCTGCCTGTTTTCTGCTGTTTTTGGTTCTAGGAAAGTCAGAAAATGAATATTCTCAGAATTGGACGGGACAAAAGACAAAGTGCCTATTTTTCCGGAAGTCATCAGATGCCAGAATACGAGACGGATAGGGGCCATGGGGCCACCACACCACCTGGCCGCGCGGCTAGGCCTAGCCCGCGCCAGGGGGTGGTGTGGCCGCTCCCGGCACCCCCTCGGCCTCCCCTTCTGACTATAAGATGCCCTCGGGACGTAAACCCTAAGTGCCCGATCAAAAATCCACGAAACAGTCTGTAGCCACCGTCATCTCCATCCCTAGACCGGGAGGAATCTGAAGCTCTTCCCGGCACCCTGCCGGAGAGGGGAATTCACCCTGGAGGCCTTCTTCATCACCATGCAAGCCTCCGGTGTGATGCGTGAGTAGTTCATCCTTGGACTACGGATCCATGTAGTAGCTAGATGGCTGGTTCTCCTCCTTTGTGCTTTCATGTCTAGATCTTGTGAGCTCCGTTCATGATCAAGATCAACTATTTGTAATTCTACATGTTGTGTTTGCGGGGATCCGATGGATATTAAGATGCTATTTCAGATTGATTATTAATTCTATCATGTCTTTGTTATTTGTGATCTTGCATGCTTTCCGTTGTTAGTAGCTATCTTGGCCAAGTAGATGCTAGCAACTCCAAGAGTTAGTATTTATGCTTGATAGTGGGTTCATGCCTCTGGTAATCTGGGGAAGTGACAGAAATCTCTAAGGTACTAGATGTGCTGTTGCTACTAGGGAGAAAACAACAATCCTTTGTTCATAGAACAATGGTATTGTTTACTTTACACGCAGTTCGTAAAGCAATAATTTGTTGCTTGCAACTTAATACTAGAGGGGGTTCAGATGATAACCTGAAGGTGGATTATTAGTCATAGATGCAGTTTGATGGCGGTCTATGTATAATGTTGTAATGCCCAATCAAGTTCCAAAGGAGTCAAGATGATTAGTATATGCATGTATTGATTTCTCGATGTTTGTCAATTGCCCCGTTGTAATTTGTTCACCCAGCATGTTATCTATCTTAAGGAGATCCACCTCTAGTGAACTATGGATCCCGGTCCTTGTCTTTTACATTCAATCTATAAACTGTTTACTGCTTTGTGTTTACTTTCTGCAAACTTTTACTTCTTTCCATTCGATACGTTTAATTCTTTGTTTTCCACAAAACACGGTGAGATTGACAACCTCATCGCAAGTTGGGGACAAAGTTCTATGGTTGTGTTGTGCAGGTCTCCACGTTGCTACTAGCACCGGTAGTGCGCCCTGCCAAGGCTCAGCTAGCAACACCTTTGGGGTGTTTCCTTGCTCCTACTGGTTCGATTAAACCTTGGTTTCATAACTGAGGGAAACTTGCTGCTATGCTCATCATACCTTCCTCTTGGGGTTCCCAACGAGCTCTACATCAACATCGCACCAACACTTTTCTGGCGCCGACACTGAGCCATCAAGCATTTTTCTAGCGCCGTTTCCGGGGAGTCAAGGACATCTTCACAAGGGGAGTCCCTCATAACCAAACTCTTTACTTTGTTATTTTTGTTTTGCTTAGTTTCTTTTTGCTTTGTTTGCTTGTTTTGTAATCCAAAAACACAAAAAAAATAGTTTTACTAGTTTGCTTTCTTATTTGAAAACCCAAAAAAAATGACTACTCTTGAAAACACTAAGTTGTGTGACTTCACTAGCACCAACAACAATGATTTTATGAGCACACCCATTGCTCCACCTATGCCTGAAGATACTTTCTTTGAGGTAAAACCTGCTTTGCTCAATCTTGTTATGAGAGAACAATTTTCTGGTATTGGTAATGAAGATGCTGCTTCCCATCTAAATAACTTTGTTGAACTTTGTGAGATGCAAAAGCATAGGGATATAGATGGTGATATTATTAAGCTGAAATTGTTTCCTTTCTCTTTGAGAGGAAAAGCTAAAGAATGGTTGAATTCCTTAACTAGGAATACTATTGATTCTTGGACTAAATGCAAAGATGCTTTCATTGGAAAATATTATCCTCCTGTTAAGATTATATCTATGAGAAGTGAAATAATGAAGTTTAAACAACTTGATAATGAACATGTTGCTCAAGCTTGGGAAAGAATGAAATCTTTGGTAAAGAATTGTCCCACTCATGGACTGACTGCTTGGATGATCATCCAAACTTTTTATGCAGAATTGAACTACTCTTCAAGGAACCTATTGGATTCTGCTACTAGAGGTAGCTTTATGACCATCACTTTGGGTGCTACAACAAAACTTCTGGACAATATGATGGTTAATTATTCTGAATGGCATACCGAGAGAGCTCCACAAGGTAGGAAGGTAAATTCTATTGAGGAAGAAACCTCCTCCTTGAGTGATAAGATTGATATTATTATGTCTATGCTTGTTAATGGGAAAACCCATATTGATCCAAATAATGTTCCTTTAGCTTCTTTGGTTGCTCAAGAAGAGCAAGTTGATGTGAACTTCATAAGAAATAATAATTTTGGCAACAATGCTTATGGTAATAACAATTATAGGCCCTACCCTCCTAATAATACTTATGTCTATAATGGTAAACCTGGATTACCTAGTGAAGGAAGAATTTTAGAAGTTGAAAGAGCCACTAAAAACTTCATGCAAATGCAATTGAGCAAAATAAACTATTTACTAAAACTATGGAGGAATAATCTACCATCTTAAAGAACATTAGCCATCAACTTGAGAGTCTAAATAGGGAAATTCCTAGTTTACAATTGAAACTCTCTAATGCTGAAAGAAATATATCATCTTTGTCTAAAGCTCAATCCTTTTTGATCAATAAAATGGCTGCTAAACCTGAAACTAATGATAATCCCTTTGCAGCTACTAATGCTATATAAGTAAGAATTGATGAAAATGTTAGACTATTAGCTCAATTACATGCTAAGTGGGAAAGAGAAGATGAAATTGCAAGAAACATTAGTGTTTCTACTATTACCACCACTAGTGTTGAGGCTAGTAATAGTTCTACTACTCTAGATGATAAATTTGATTTTGGTCTTGATGGTTGCAATATCTCTGAAGTTATTAAGTTCCTACAAAAGCTTGCTAAAAGTCCTAATGCTAGTGCTATGAACATGGCCTTTACAAAACACATTACTGATGCTTTCATAAAGATTAAAGAAGAAAAGGTGAAACATAAAGCTTCTATTCCTATAAAACAAGAAGATGGTTGGGAACCCATCATTAATATGAAAGTGAATGACTTTGATTTCAAAGATTTATGTGATCTTGATAGTAGTGTTTCTATTATGCCTAGAAGGATTTATGATATGCTTGATTTGCCTCCACTTGAAGATTGTTATTTGAATGTCCCACTTGATGATAATGCTAAAAATAAAATCATGAGGAGTCTTAATGATGTTCTTATTATGGTTAACAATGCCTATGTCCCCGTTGATTTCTATGTTTAGGATGTTGAATGTAATGCTTCTTGTCCTTTTACTTTGGGAAGACCTTTTCTTAGAACTGTTGGTGCCATTATTGATATGAAAGAAGGCACCATTAAATATCAACTCCCACTCAAGAAAGGTATAGAACACTTCCCTAAGAAGAGAGAGAAGATTTCTTTTGCTTCTCCTATTAAAACAAAATTTGGTCTTAATGTTTCTTCATTTGAGAACACTTGATTCTTTTTCTTGCTTCTTATGCCTAACTTAAAGGCGTTAAAGAAAAGTACTTATTGGGAAATAACCCAAAAGTTTTAGATGAGTCTTGGAAGTCATTACCTCTTTAATAACCGCTCCTTATCCTTTTTATTTGCTTTTTGTGCCAATAGTAACCTCTAATGAGAGAGAAGTAATGATTGGGAAAGTTGCTGTCCCGAAACAGATTTATGTGCTTCACCGTAAAAATTCGTGTAAAATATCTGAACGTATTTTTGAGGCGTGAGTTTTTTTGCTTCTTCCCCAGGTTGTTATCTAACTTTCGTTAGTTCAAGACTTTTTGATTTGAACAACATAAGGTCTTCGAAAAAAATCGTCTTTACCTGCTGGTCTGTTTTGACAGATTTCTGCCATTTTCTGCATTTGCTTCTTGTTGGTTCCTTTTTGAGTTCTTTTGGGGAATTGAGATTTTTTAGGGAAGTGATACAGTAGCTAGTGTTCTAATGTAAGTTTATTTGATGTTAGAACTAAACCTTAAGACTTATTTATCTTGAGTGCACTAATGTTGCTAATAAAGATTGTGTGAAGTTTTGTATGAAGGAAAAATTTCAGGTGTATGAAAGGAATGAGTAATGAGATGAAGGATGGAGTAAAGCTCAAGCTTGGGGATGCCACGCGTGTCACCCCAAGAAATATCCAAGAAGTACAAGCGTCAACGCTTGGGGATGCCAAATGCATCCCCTTCTTCATCAATAAAAATACCAGGTTTCATCCAAACGCTTCATTTTTATTGTTTCATGCACAGTTGTGTTGTTCTTGGAGCGTCTTCTTTTTTGTTTTCGTTTTGGTTTTTCATTTGCTTTTGTTTGCTTAGTTTTCTGAATAAATTGGTTTGACCCCCTCTTTCATACATTGGTTTGCAAATAGTTTGGTTTGGTTTGGAAAAGTGTAGGAAGATTCATGCTTATGTGGTAAAAAGAGCTTGTTTTTGACCGTGGCCTATGCTTTGTCATGCCATGCTTGATATTGTTTTGGCTTTATGCTTAGTATTCTTTGCTGTATCATGACTTGTTATAAACAATTGAGATTGCTTAATGTGCCTTGGATGAATCATGCGTTGTTTTAGCATATTAAAGCATAGTATAGTGGTATTCTCCTTTGATGCTTTATTTGGGTTGACTTGGCGCATGCTCACACCATGTTATGACTATCTCAAGTCACCATAGCCTTTATGATCCTTTAGTTTTCAACTTGTAGTATCACTTTATGCTTTGATCAATGATGTTTTGTCGCTCTGCATGATTATGGCCATTATTGCTCTCTTAGTTTGTCGCTCCCAGTCTTTTGCTAGCCTCCACAACCAACTATGAGTTCCACTCATGCATCCAACTCCTAAAACCAAGTTATTCCAAAGAGTCCACCATACCTACCTACTAGCTTATGCTATTCCAAGTATATTCATGCATTTGTTTACCTTCCAAATTAAACTTGTTATGAGAAAACTAGTGATTAAAGCTCTCACGAACTTGATGGCACACTTTACTTTTCTTGCCCTTAATAAACTTGAACCATTGTGTCTTCTATGTGTTATATGCTTGCACTTATTTGTTGGGAATTAGCAGAACCATGCTTTCATGGGGAACGCTTTCAACATTGCACTTGGTACTTGTACCTAGTTGATATCATGCTCTTTTGTATATGGATGTCGTTGGTGTGAAATGAAAGGGGAGCTTGTAAGTCCATGGAGTTATGTATATGTGTTAGAGAAACGCCTGGGCCGCTAGTCTAATCCATGCTGACATGGTGGAAACCTGCAGTGTAACCATAATGAGCTGTCTATGAAGCATTCTTCTTATAAAAAAAGAGTCCTATATTGAGAAAAAAGAGAAAAGAGAAAAAAAGAGATATTATGAAAAGAGGAAAGAGAGAAAAAAGCAACATATTCCCATGGTAAATAAGAAGATTGCTGAGGTGCTCGTTGTCTGCTTGCCTTGTCATTTTGATACGGGGATTCTTCCGTATCATCGGGCAAGGGGTACCCCATTTGCGGTTCTCTATGATACACATGTACTTACAATGACAAGAACTTACCGGTGACTAAACTTGAGTAGCATGAGGAGCGGCCCTCGTATACAAGGGACATGAGATTTCTAACTTATACTTTGTCAAGCATGTACACCATAGTTTGTTCACTTTAACCTTAATCACTTCAAGATGCTTATGATAGGGGCAATGAGAGCTGAAAGCTATAAGTACCATAATTTTTGGAAGCTCTTTATGAGACTTGAATCCCTACTTCCTTTTATAAAAAGGCATTTCTTCCACCATTACATTGAGTCTCCACCTTCTACCTTTATGCACCTACTTTGAGAGCATAGTGTCCATTCTTAGTTCTATGTGCATTGTCCCAAGACTAGTTGATTGATGCATACTTTGATATTGCTTGTTTTAAACTATTGTATCTAGTCACTCTTATGAACTTTGAAGGTGTCCTATGCATTTATATTTGCTACTTTATTGAGGGACAAGCTGAATACTATTATGCCATGTTTTCTTTATGTGAAACAAACAAACGTCTTGCAAAGCATTGTTATTCATGAATCTTTTGTTTGTGTCTTTTTATGTTGCATCATAGTTTCTTTGTCTTATTGCTAGAACTTTGTCTTTCATGTTATGATTGAAGTACTATGATCCCAGCTTTGAATGTTTTACAAATACTTTGATCAAGTCTTTGATGGTGCATGTCACCTCAAAAATTATTCTTTCTTTTTATCACTTACCTACTCGAGGACGAGCAGGAGTTAAGCTTCGGGGTGTTGATACATTGCAAATGTATCTATAATTTTTGATGTTCCATCTTGGTTTTATCCACTTTCTTGTGTATTGTTCCAACTTTGGAGTACTTTTCATATGATTTCTTGGACTAACCTATTAACAAGAGCCACAGTGCCAGCTGCCTGTTTTCTGCTGTTTTTGGTTCCAGGAAAGTCAGAAAATGAATATTCTCGGAATTGGACGGGACAAAAGCCAAAGTGCCTATTTTTTCGGAAGACATCAAGTGCCAGAATACGAGACGGAGAGGGGCCAGGGGGCCACCACACCACCTGTCCACGCGGCCAGGCCTGGCCCGCGCTAGGGGGTGGTGTGGCCGCTCCCAGCACCCCCTCGGCCTCTCCTTCCGCCTATATATTGCCCTCGGGACGAAAACCCTAAGTGCCCGATCAAAAATGCATGAAAGAGTCTGTAGCCGCCGTCATCTCCATCCCTAGATCGGGAGGGATCTAAAGCTCTTCCCGGCACCCTGCCGGAGAGGGGAATTCACCCTGGAGGCCTTCTTCATCACCATGCAAGCCTCCGGTGTGATGCATGAGTAATTCATCCTTGGACTACGGATCCATGTAGTAGCTAGATGGCTGGTTCTCCTCCTTTGTGCTTTCATGTTTAGATCTTGTGAGCTTCGTTCCTGATCAAGATCATCTATTTGTAATTCTGCATGTTGTGTTTGCGGGGATCCGATGGATATTGAGATGCTATTTCAGATTGATTATTGATTCTATCATGTCTTTATTATTTGTGATCTTGCATGCTTTCCGTTGTTAGTAGCTATCTTGGCCAAGTAGATGCTAGCAACTCTAAGAGTTAGTATTTATGCTCGATAGTGGGTTCATGCCTCTGGTAATCTGGGGAAGTGATAGAAATCTCTAAGGTACTAGATGTGTTGTTGCTACTAGAGAGAAAACAACAATCCTTTATTCATAGAACAATCGTATTGTTTACTTTACACGCAGTTCGTAAAGCAATAATCTGTTGCTTGCAACTTAATACTGGAGAGGGTTCGGATGATAACCTGAAGGTGGATTATTAGTCATATATGCAGGTAGATGGCGGTCTATGTATAATGTTGTAATGCCCAATCAAGTTTTAAAGGAGTCAAGATGATTAGTATATGCATGTATTGCTTTCTCGGTGTTTGTCAATTGCCCCGCTGTAATTTGTTCACCCAGCATGTTATCTATCTAAGGAGAGCCACCTCTAGTGAACTATGGATCCCGGTCCTTTTCTTTACATACAATCTATAAACTGTTTACTGCTTTGTGTTTACTTTCTACAAATTTTTAATTCTTTCTATTCGATACGTTTAATCCTTTATTTTCCGCAAAACGCGGTGAGATTGACAACCTCATCGCAAGTTGGGGACAAAGTTCTGTGGTTGTGTTGTGCAGGTCTCCACGTTGCTACTAGCACCGGTAGTGCGCCCTGCCAATGCTGAGCTAGTAACACCTTTGGGGTGTTTCCTTGCTCCTACTAGTTCGATTAAACCTTGGTTTCATAACTGAGGGAAACTTGCTGCTGTGCTCATCATACCTTCCTCTTGGGGCTCCCAATGAGCTCTACATCAACAGAGCCATCAAGCATTTTTCTGGGCGCCGTGCATTGAGCCATCAGCGTGCTCGAGGACGTGCTTGGCATAGATGAGCATGGAATCGGTTGATCAGACCGACAATGCGCCGTATGCGCCATGGCATGGACGACGCGTAGACCGGAGTCGATGGCGGCGTTGTCGGTGAAGTCCCGGACGATGACGACATAGACGATCCGCAAGGGACAGCCGCGACAGCCTCCCGAGGAAGGCGTAGCAGCCGGTCGCGGTGTGCGGCAGCCTGCCTTGAGGGACGAAGGTGGCAGGCGCACGAGCGCGGTGTAGATCGTCGGTGTCGATGGTTGGAGTAGGGGCGCAAAAATGACGACGGCGGTGGAGGGCGACTCAATCCGATCTATTATCGGTAAACCAAAAAAGAAAATATTAGTCGAACGACCGATGGAGAGAAAAATCGATCAAGAGGTCAAAAAAGACTCACCAGGGCAGCCGATCACGGATCGGCGGACAAACCCTGCGACGGATCACGCGGCCCCCAACGGTGATCATGGAGATCGATCCCACCGGGGGCGGCGCGGCGGAAGTGTGTCGACGGTGGCTCGAATTTAGGCTGATACCATGTAAGAGTATGATATTAGTGTAATATGTTGGATGTATTATTGAGCCTCGTGGGCGAGTATATATAGGAGTACAAGGATCATCTTGGAGTACAAGTCAAGTTAGGCTAGAATCCTAACTTTTCTAAACTACAATACTAGACCTATACGTATTCTACTCTAACAACATGAAAACAAATCCTAGCACTAGCAATTGTCAGTTGTTGGAGGGGTCAACGACGTGGCCAATGAATAGGATCACACCGGACACCTCCTCGTGACAAAGAAAGGACGACGCTACGCGTCCTCAGGGATAACTAGCCCCGATCACCCGGGTCGTCCAGCTGCCACGTGGCCCACAAAAATAGTCCTGAATCCTGCTTTTGCTACAAACGATCCTTTTTTTGTTATAAATTGTCCGGTTTGGTGTTGAGGATTCTACTCTGTAACGTAGTATTGTTGGAGGGATTTAGTACTTGATCTTACTCGCCTAGATTTGTCATTTGTTGTCAACAAGGTTTGTCAGTTTTTAACACAGCCGACTGATGAGCATTGGAAAGCTGTCAAGCGTATTCTACGATATGTCAAAGGAACTTTGAACATGGGACTGAGGATACATAAGTCCCCTTCCACTGGTGTCAGTATATTTACAGATGCTGATTGGGCAGGATGTATTGATGACCATAGTTCCACCAGTGGGTTTGTTGTGTTTGTTGGCTCAAATCTTATTTCATGGAGTGCCAAGAAACCAGGTCTAGCACGGAGGCAGCGTATAAAGCATTAGCTAATGGAGTTGTTGAAGCCATCTGGGTAGAGTCACTTCTCAAGGAGCTAGGCGTGTCAAAACAGCGAACCACCATCTTGTGTTGTGATAATCTTGGGGTTACATACTTGATGGCGAACCCGGTATTCCACGCGCGGACCAAGCACACTGAGGTTTTGTGCGAGAGCATGTTGCCTCCGGAGATTTAGATGTCAGGTTTATCTCGACGGACGACCAACTGACTGATGTATTTACTAAACCAGCCACACGATAGATGTTAGATTGTTTTCGTTCCAATCTGAATCTTGTATGTAGTAGTGATAGTTTAGATTGAGGCGGTGTGTTGGAAACGGACACATATACGTGTTGTATACGGGTACCTGTCATGTTGTAATTGTAACTCTGTATGTTGGTCAGATATTTATACACGAGATATATGGAGGCTTTGCCCCACGCAACCCTAAATCAAACTATCTCGCAGTTTATATAACGGGTAACTAGCGAGGGCCAGTTGACTTGGGTCATAAGTCATTCATTACTCAGCAAGTGAGGTGTTGTTCCCTTTGCGATCAGGAGTTTGAGACCGTGGCACACCTTGGCCCTGGCGTTGCATTGCTCATTCGCGAAGGTGGCGTGGGCGATGTTTTAGACTTCCTACCCGTAGGCCGTCAGCATCGCCACTACCTTTACCTCCATCAGGGGATGGTAGAAGAAAACTCGTAGAGGAAAATCGGATAAATCGAAGAAAAGAAGCATTGCTTCCTGGGTCTACATCATCTGGCACATCTGGAAGGAAAGAGGCCGCCGCATCTTTCAGCACGAAACAATGACGGCTGAAGCTGTGGCGTGTTTGATCAGGGCTGACTTGGAGGTGCTCCTGGTAGCAAAGGGCGGCCTGCCAAGTGTTTAGATAGAATGTAAAGTTGTGATAACCTCAAGGGGGCTTTAGGGCCAACGTAATGTGTGTAATCTGAACTTTGTTCCCTCTTCTATAATGCAAAAGCAGAGCTCTGTTCTCGTCAAAAGAAAAAAAAAACTCAGCAAGTCAACAGTTGGGCCGTACATGGCTGGGGCTGTAGGCTGTACAAATTAGGTTGGGGAGAGACGTTCCAGTTTTCTTGCACGTTCATGCATATGCTGCCCTGTTTTCTCAACACTGTACTCCCGCCGTTGACCCTGTTTTTTAGCACATATAATCAGATGAGAACGTTGCACCATGGCGAGTGTTAATGCTAGTAAATTACATTCTAGCAGTGCATCATGGCGAGTGTCAATGTCAAATCCTATCCTTAACAGGCCCTAGCAAATAGCTGAAAAACTACTTGAAAACCTGACAGCTAACTGAACTCTGTCGCTAACTGAATTTATTCGACACCTCAGAACTAGATTAACCAACACTAAAAGCCCACCAAGAGCCCACCAAGAGCCCAAGCGAGAACTAGACACCTCAGAACTAGACACCTCAGCTAACTGTACTCCGGCTTGATAACAGTAAAAGCCCACCAAGAGCCCAAGCGAGAAACCCTCCGTCTATTGCAAAGAAAAACCATACACCTACACGGTGCTGCCCAGAGTACATACGGATGTGAAGTTAATTGGATAAAACTATTACAATTAGGGTTGTTTGTACGAGTTAGTACCATTTTCGGTAATTTTGGCGAGTCAGTACCACTTCTGAGCCACAACGTTGTGAATTGCACTAATTTCCATCTAACAGCGTATTAACGTTGCGACTGGGCGGAGGAGGAGCTCGCTGACGCGCGGGACAGCAAGCGCGGCGGCGCCGAGCATGGAGGCCGGCATGTGCCGCCGAGGTGCTGCACGTTGCGGGGCAGCGAGCGCGCAGCGACGAGCACGAAGTCCGGCGAGCTGCTGCACATGTGGGGCAGCAAGCGTGGCAGCGGCGAGCACGGAGTCCGGCGAGCTGCTGCACATGCGGGGCAGCAAGCGTGGCGTCCGGCGAGCTGCTGCACATGCACAGTGAACCCAATCTGTTGAGGTCACGGTACAGGAAGCCCAGCACGCGGCGGAGGTCGACGACCTTGATACGTCCATTTTGCATCACTATTCTATGTCATAATTCATTGTTATTTATTGATATATTTCATATTAAGAGATGATACTTATGTAATTTTATCTGTTTTTGCATGGTTGATGACTTTTGGAGCATGGACCGTTGCAGTCAGGATCCTAATGGAAAAGGTGCTGTTTGAAGGCAAAATTCGCGAAGATCAGAAAATCCGGGAAAATATACGAAAAATCTTATTTTTTTAGAAGACGAAGGAAGCCAGAAGGAGGAGCGGAGATGGGCCACAAGGGGTCCACACCACCCCCTGGCGCGGGCCAGCCTAGGCCGCGCCACTAGGTGGTGTGGCCGCCTTGGCCCACCTCCAGCTCTCTCCTCTGGCGTATATAATCCTTTCGAAACCCTAATACTTGGGGAGCGACCACAGAAAGATTCCGCCGCCTCTACGGGCGAAAAACACCGAGAAAGAAAGATCTCTCCGGCAGACAGATTTCTGCCGGGGAAATTCCTTCCCGGAGAGGGAAGATCATCGCCATCAACACCACCATCAAGTTGGACTTCATCGGGATCATCATCGTCATCACCATCATCACCATCTCCATATTGCTATAATGAATCTTGCATAGTTCTTAGGGGAAACTTTTCCGGTGTTGATTACTCTTTGTAGTTGATGCTATTGAGTGAACCATTGAATTATTATTTATGTTCAGATTGTTATACATCATTATTCCATCTCTGATCATGATCCATATGATGTCTTGTGAGTAGTTCGTTTTGTCCTTGAGGACATGGGAGAAGTCATGTTGTTAGTAGTGGAGTTGCGTTGAGAAAGATTCAATAGTTTGATATTTAAGTTGTGGTATACTTCTTCTAGTGGTGTCATGTGAACGTCGATTATATGAACCTTCACCTATGTGGGCCTAGGGGAATGTATTGTGTATTTGGCTACTAATCGTAGGGGTTGCCGGAGTGACAGAAACCTGAACCCTGTTAGGAAACCATTGCACAAGGGACGTCAGGGACTTAGAGTTTAAAGCTGTGGTTAGGTTTCTACCTTAATTACTTTCTTGTACTTACGCATGTTTGCAAGGGGTATAATCACAAGTATGTATTAGTCCTAGGAAGGTCGGTACAATAGCACAAGTTCACCCACATAACACTTAGCAAGCTAAAGAAGATTAATCAACTATATGAAGCGAAAGCACTTGACAGCCTTCCCATGTGTTCTCGAGAACGTTTGGTCATCTTAAGTAATATAACCGGCTTGTCCTTTGCTGAATAAAGGATTGGGCCACTTGCTGCATTTATTCCTATTGTTTCTTATTTACTCGTACTTTATTTACTTGTATTATCAAAAAACCCTAAATATCCGTTTGCTAAGTATTTGCAGAGAATTCCTGATCCATACCACTAGCCAGCACCTTCTGCTCCTTGTTGGGTTCGACACTCTTACTTATCGAAAATACTGCGATACACCCCTGATACATTGCAAATGTATCTATAATTTTTGATGTTTCATGCTTGGTTTTATCTACTTTCTTGTGTTTTGCCCACACTTTGGAGTACTTTTCATATGATTTCTTGGACTAACCTATTAACAAGAGCCACAGTGACAGCTGCCTGTTTTCTGCTGTTTTTGGTTCCAGAAAAGTCAGAAAATGAATATTCTCGGAATTGGACGGGACAAAAGCCAAAGTGCCTATTTTTCCGGAAGACATCTGATGCCAGAATACGAGACAGAGAAGAGCTGGGGGCCGGCCACACCACCTGGTCGCGCGGCCAGGCCTGGCCCGCGCCAGGGGGTGGTCTGGCCGACCCCAGCACCCCCTCGGCCTCTCCTTCCGCCTATATATTGCCCTCGGGACCAAAACCCTAAGTACCCGATCAAAAATCCACGAAAGAATCTGTAGCCGCCGTCATCTCCATCCCTAGATCGGGAGGGATATGAAGCTCTTCCCAGCACCCTGCCGGAGAGGGGAATTCACCCTGGAGGCCTTCTTCATCATCATGCAAGCCTCCGGTGTGATGCGTGAGTAGTTCATCTCTGGACTACGGGTCTATGTAGTAGCTAGATGGCTGGTTCTCCTCGTTTGTGCTTTCATGTCTAGATCTTGTGAGCTCCGTTCATGAACAAGATCATCTATTTGTAATTTTGCATGTTGTGTTTGCGGGGATCCGATGGATATTGAGATGCTATTTCAGATTGATTATTGATTCTATCATGTCTTTGTTATTTGTGATTTTGCATGCTTTCCGTTGTTAGTAGCTATCTTGGCCAAGTAGATGCTAGCAACTCCAACAGTTAGTATTTATGCTCGATAGTGGGTTCATGCCTCTGGTAATCTCGGGAAGTGACAGAAATCTCTAAGGTACTAGATGTGCTATTTCTACTAGGGAGAAAACAACAATCCTTTGTTCATAAAACAATCGTATTGTTTACATTACACGCAATTCGTAAAGGAATAATCTGTTGCTTGCAGCTTAATACTTGAGGGGGTTCGGATGATAACCTGAAGGTGGATTATTAGTCATAGATGCAGTTGGATGGCGGTCTATGTATAATGTTGTAATCCCAATCAAGTTCCAAAGGAGTCAAGATGATTAGTATATGCATGTATTGCTTTCTCGATGTTTGTCAATTGCCCCGCTGTAATTTGTTCACCCAGCATGTTATCTATCTAAGGAGAGCCACCTCTAGTGAACTATGGATCCTGGTCCTTTCTTTTACATACAATCTACAAACTGTTTACTGCTTTGTGTTTACTTTCTGCAAACTATTACTTCCTTCCATTCGATACGTTTAATCCTTTGTTTTCAGCAAAACCGGTGAGATTGACAACCTCATCGCAAGTTGGGGGCAAAGTTCTGTGGTTGTGTTGTCCAGGTCTCCACGTTGCTACTAGCACCGGTAGTGCGCCCTGCCAAGGCTCAGCTAGCAACACCTTTGGGGTGTTTCCTTGCTCCTACTGGTTCGATTAAACCTTGGTTTCATAACTGAGGGAAACTTGCTGTTGTGCTCATCGTACCTTCCTCTTGGGGTTCCCCAACGAGCTCCACATCAACACCGAGCCATCAACCCCCTATACTTGTGGGTCATCAAGACTATTTTCTGGCGCCGTTGCCGGGGAGTGAAGCGCTATTGGAGAGTGGAACTGGTAAATGAAACTTCTACTTTGAGTATTGTCTACATCTGTTAGTTGATTTATTTTTGTTATGGATAATTCGCTGAGTTTCTTGTTTCATAATGCTACTACCACTTCTAAGGTAGCAGATGAGACACCACCTGCTGAGAATGATGCTTTTAAAATACCTACAAGAATTATTGATCATGTTATGGATAACTACTATGTTGGGGATGGAACTGTCCATCCCGGTGATCATTTGCTCTTTATACACGAATTATGCGGGTTATTCAAGTGTGCAGGTATTAGTACAGATCAAGTCAAGAAGAAGTTATTCTCATTATCACTTAAAGGAAGAGCTGAGGAATGGTATAAGCTGCTGAAGAATGGTCAAGCTCTTGAATGGGAGGAAATAGTAACCTCTCTTTTATTCAGAGTTTTATCCTCCTAGTGAGATTCATAAAGATCGGAATCAAATATACAACTTTTGTCCTCTTGATGAAGAGAGTACAGCTCAAGCTTGGGGGAGATTGAAGTTACTAATGCTCAAATGTCCCATTCATGAGCTTCCCAACAATATTATTATCAATAACTTTTATGCAAGGCTTTCTCTTCATGATAAGGATTTATTGGATGCTTCTTGTGCTGGATCATTCACTCGCATGGAAGAAGAAGTTAAATGGGATCTTCTGGACCGTATTCAAGATAATGCTGAAGCTTGGGAGAATGTCAAAGGTAGAAAGTCAGGTATAAATTATGATTATGAATGCGTTGAATCTTTTATGGGAACCGATGAATTTCAAAATATTAAAAATGCTTATGGTCTAGACTCTCAAGCTATTGCAACTTATTTTAAGGCTTTTGCTTCCTACATTGAAGTGCCTAAAAAGAAGCGAAATAAGTATCATGAACCTTATAAAGATGTTGCTAAGAGTGTTCCTGCAAGAAATACCGAAGTTTATACTGCTAATCATGTCTTACATGAACCTTACATTGAGAAAATGCCTTTCCCAGTTAAGGTAAAGGAACATTCTATGATAGCTAGTATGGTTAATGAAAGTACACATAAAGCTGTTGAACCTGTGGTAGCAATTGTGAAAGACCTTGTGACTAAAAGCATAGAAGATGGACACATAGTCTTTTGTGAGGATGCTTCTAATGTTGTTTCACATCCTAATAGAACTAAAAAAGCTAGTGTTCCTGTGCTTTCTGTTAGAATAAGTGATCGTTGCTATGATGGCCTTTTTAATAGCTATATTGTTAAGTTTATGCATGATACTGAAAGTTACTATGAAAGAGGGAAAGTGTTCTTATGTATCTCAATAATATCAAGTTTCCTCGTTTTATGCTGAAAGTTTTTACGTTGCACTTCTTTTGCCTTCTTATGCAAGTAGCCTCTGGTTTCAACAACTTGTTTGTTTATAAAATTCCCTTGCATAGGAAGTGGGTTAGACTTAAATGTGTGTGTGTTTTTTCTTCTTAATGCTCTCTTTCACTTCAATTCATATTCCTGAGTGAGCATCTTCAAAATTATCATGCCCATCTTAATGGCTATAAAGAAAGAGCTTTTTGGGAGACAACCCAATTTATTTTTGCTTTCAGTTTGTTTTTTGTTTCTTTGAGTCTTGGAAGTTATTACTTCGGTAATAACCGCTCCTTATCCGTTTTGTTTGGTTTTTGTGTCAATATTCAACCTCTAATGAGAGAGAAGTAATATTTGGGGAAGTTGATGTCCCGAAACAGATTTTTGTGCTTCACCGTAAAAATTCGTGAGAGATCTGTGTATGTCGGATTGGGCTGTAATTTTTTGTGATTCTGCCCCAGGTTGTTATTTAACTTTCGTTACTTTTGCACTTTTTGATTTGAGCAACAGAAGATTTTTGAAAAAATTGATCTTTACCTGCTGGTCTGTTTTGACAGATTTAGCCACTCTTGCATTTGCTTCTTTATTCTATTTCCTTTTTGAACTCTTTTTGGGTTTTCGGAAGGAGTTGCTACAGCAGCTTACGTTTGGATGGTTTTCAGTTGAAGTTGGACTCAAAATGTTTTATCACTTCACTTATACTAATGTTGCTAATGAGAATTGTGTGAAGTTTTGTGTGAAAGAAATTTCCAAGAAGTGGAGATAATGGTGTATTAAGGAAGAGAAGGGTTTTATGACTCGAGTAATAAGTGTATGAAGATGAAGATATCGATGATATTCAAGTGGTGACCTCCAAGACCCTAGGAAGAAGAAGAAGATCAAGAGTAAAGGTGAAGAGGAGCAAGGCCAACATCCGCACACCGGCACTACCATTGCGAGCATTGGAGTGGTGGAAAACCCTGCCAGAACCATGTCAATTGGAGGGAAGCCTCCTCATCACCGTTCAGATCCCTGGTCACTTCCTCCACGCACCAAGAATCCCTTCCACACCTTTATCCATAACCATGCAGGAAAAGAAGACTCCAAGAGGGAAGAACAGAAAAAGAACCACAAGAGCTGGGATCCACAAACTGAAATGATCATGAGCCGTATTGAGCACAACTCGGAGTTGATTCATAATCTCACCTTCGAGATTGAGGACTTTGGGAAATTGATCAGAGAGCTCATCGAGAGGATACCACCACCAAAGGAGTAATTCGTCATTAGGTGTTGGGGGGATACCCCCGGGTAGGGTCACTCCGGGGTATAAGGGCCGAATTAGCCGAGGTTCGGCAGGGTCAAAGCGTATGCTGGCCGGGTCACCTCAAGGCAGGCCGGATCACAGAGTAACCCGGACCAGGGGGGTCGCATAACGTCGGAAGTGCTTGTCTAACTTGTATGCAGGAACAGGTGTGGCCGGATCTACTATGATCCGGGTCCTCGCTTAGCTTCTAGGAGAAGGAAGGAATCTCTCTAGTCAAAAAGAAGGTTCGGTACGCACTGCATGAGCGAAGAAAGCAAGGGCAGGACCACTGGGTCATGGCCGACAAGGGTGACGCCACCCATGTCGGCTGACGCAGGCGCCACAGAGGATTACGTAGCTAAAGCATGTATGGCGCAGGGGAAAAGCACCCCGGTCCGGTTACCACTTTGGGAGGAGGCATATTCTTATAAAGATGTGGAATAAGTATCATGAACCTTATAAAGATGTTGCTAAGAGTGTTCCTGCAAAAAATACTGAAGTTTATACTGCTAATCATGTTTTACCTGATCCTTATATTGAGAAAATGCCTTTTCCAGTTAAGGTAAAGGAACATTCTATGATAGCTAGTATGGTTAATGAAAGTACAAATAAAGCTATTGAACCTGATAAACAAATGGATGATGAACCTATAATAGCAAATGTGAAAGACTTTGTCACTAAATATGTAGAAGAGGGACACACTATCCTTTGTAAGGATATCCCAAATATTGTTTCACAAAGTAGTGTTATGAGAACTAGTATTCCTGTGTTTTCTGTTAGAATAAGTGATCATTGTTACGATGGCCCTTGTGATAGTTATATTGTTAAGTTTATGCATGATAGTGAAAGTTACTATGAGAGAGGGAAAAATGTTCTTATGTATCTCAATAATATCAAGTTTCCCCGTTTTATGCTGAAAGTTTTTATGTTGCACTTCTTTTGCCTTCGTATGCTAGCAGTCTCTGGTGTCAACAACTTGTTTGTTTACAAAATTACTTTGAATAGGAAGTGGGTTAGACTTAAATGTGTGTATTTTTGCTTCTTAATGCTCTATTTCACTTCAATTCATATTCCTAAGTGAGCTTCATCAAAATTATCATGACCATCTTAATGGCTATAAAGAAAGAGCTTTTTGGGAGACAACCCAATTTATTTTTATTTTCAGTTTGTTTTTGTTTCTTTGAGTCTTGGAAGTTATTACTTCAGTAATAACCTCTCCTTATCCTTTTTTGTTTGGTTTTTGTGTCGAGATCAACCTCTAATGAGAGAGGAGTAATATTTGGGGAAGTTGCTGTCCCGAAATAGATTTTTGTGCTTCATCGTAAAAATTTCTGAGAGATCTCTGTATGTCGGATTGAGCTATAATTTTTTGTGCTTCTGCCCCAGGTTGTTATTTAACTTTCATTAGTCAACATAAGATTTTCGGAAAAAATATCTTTACGTGCTGGTCTGTTTGGACAGATTTTGCCACTCGTGCATTTGCTTTTTTAATCGATTTCCTTTTGAATTCTTTTTGGGTTTTCGGAAGGAGTTGCTATAGTAGCTCTTGTTTTGATGGTTTTCGGTTGAAATTGGACTCAAAAGTTTTTATCACTTCACTTGTACTAATGTTGCTAATGAGAACTGTGTGAAGTTTTGTGTGAAAGAAATTTCCAGGTTATTGGAAAAAAATGGTGTAATAAGGAAGAGAAAGGTTTCATGACTCGAGCAATAAGTGTATGAAGATGAATATATTGAAGTTATTCAAGTGGTGACTCTGGAAGAATCTATCAAAGACCAAATTCAGACACCTGTAGAGTCCGTTTTCGAATAGGTAACAGTTCTGGTAAGAAAAGTTCCGCAAAAGATCTATTCAGTTATATTTTTGCAGTTTTTAGCTAACAAAGAAATCTACGAAGCAAAAGAGAGAGGGAAACGGAGCCAGGGTGGCTCACACCACCCTGTGGCGCGGGCCCACCTCTGGCCGCACCACCAGGTGGTGTGGCCACCTCGGACTCCGTCTCCGACCCGTTTTCTCCCAGTGCCTTCCTTTTGTTGTGAAACTTCGTAATATATAATCCCACGGATCCCCCGAGGTTCGTATATCGTGTTATCGTCGTGTTTTTGTTTCGATCTGTTTCTGCCAGGAACTATTCTTGAAAGTTTAGAAGCACAATGGTGTCTACCAAGGATAAAGGAAAGGAGCCTATGGAGGAAGATCTCCAAGACCCTAGGCAGGAGAAGGAGGTCAAGAGTGAAGGTGAAGAGGAGACAAAGCAAGGCCAACATCCTCACACCGGCACTACCATTGCAAGCATTGGAGTGTTGGCAAGATCTGTCAGGGTCAGGAGAACTGCACGGATGTCAACTGGATGGAAAACTCCGCGTTACCGTTTAGCTCCGCGGTCACTTCCTCCACGCACCAAGAATCCTTTCCATACCCTTATCCATAAGCAGCAACACCAGAATATGCCTGATGACCCACAAGTATAGGGGGTGTATCGCAGTATTTTCGAGGGAAGTGAAACCCAATTTATTGATTCGACGCAAGGGGAGCCAAAGAATACTTATAAGCCTTAACAACTGAGTTGTCAATTCAGCTGCACCTGGAAACAATCTTGCTCACAGTAGTTTATCAGTAGCAACAGTTTTGTAGTAGGAATAGCAAAGTAGCAGCAGTAGTAAAGTAAAGACAGCAGTAACAATAGCAGTAAACAGTGGGATTCGAGTGCGGTAGACATAGGGATGGATGGACGGGTGTTGCATTGACAAGACAATTCACATAGCAATCAGAACATAGGGCAATTGCAGATAAATAAGATAAAGCATCCAAGTACTAGATAATCCTAGGCATGTGTTCCATATATAGTCATACGTGCTCGCAATGAGAACTTGCACAACATCTTTCGTCCTGCCAGCCCGTTTGCAGCGGGGCCTCAAGGGAACTACTGACAATTAAGGTGCTCCTCTTAATAGAGCACCGGAGCAAAGCATTAACACTCCGTGAACACATGTGATCCTCACATCAAAGCCATTCCCTCCGGCTATCCCGATTTCTGTCACTTCGGGGCCATTGGTTCCGGACAACAACATGTGTATACAACTTGCAGGTAAGACCATAAACAATACTATCATAATGAATTAATAACATGTTCAGATCTGAAATCATGGCACTTGGGCCCTAGTGACAAGCATTAAGCATAACAAGTCGCAACAAAGTCATAAAGCACTAATAGAAGATACTAGGCACCATGCCCTAACAATCTGATGCCATTACATGAACGATCTCATCCAATCCCTACCATCCCCATAGCCTACAGCGGGGGATTACTCACTCATAGATGGGGGAAACATGGATGGTCGATGGAGAAGCGATGGTGATGATCATGGCGATGATCTCCTCCAATTCCCCGTCCCGGCAGGGTGCCAGAATGGAGTTTCTGGTGCTGTTTCGTGGAATATGGTGGTGGCGGTGGAGCCCCCCCGGAGTTTTTAGGTTAGAAGGCTTCTTATAGGCGAAGAGGGAGACCGAGGGGGTGCTTGGGGGCCCACACCATGCCCTGGTGCGGCCTAGGGGCACCCGCGCCTGGGGTGTGTGGCCAGCCCCTGGCCCTCCTCCGTCTCGTATTCTGGCTCCGTGAGTCTTCTGGAAAAATAGGCACTTTGGCTTTTGTCCTGTCCAATTCCGAGAATATTCATTTTCTGACTTTCCTGGAACCAAAAACAGCAGAAAACAGGCAGCTGGCACTGTGGCTCTTGTTAATAGGTTAGTCTAAGAAATCATATGAAAAGTACTCCAAAGTGTGGACAAAAGCTTAACTCCTGCTCGTCCTCGAGTAGGTAAGTGATAAAAAGAAAGAATAATTTTTGAGGTGACATGCACCATCAAAGACTTGATCAAAGTATTTCTAAAACATTCAAAGCTGGGATCATAGTACTTCAATCATAACATGAAAGACAAAGTCCTAGCAATAGGACAAAGAAACTATGATGCAACATGAAAAGGCACAAACAAAAGATTCATGAATAACAATGCTTTGCAAGACGTTTGTTTGTTTCACATAAAGAAAACATGGCATAATGGCATTCAGCTTGTCCCTCATAGAGTAGCAAATATAAATGCATAGGACACCTTCAAAGTTCATAAGAGTGACTAGATACAAATAGTTTAAAACAAGCAATATCAAGTTATGCATCAATCAACCAGTCTTAGGACAATGCACATAGAACTAAGAATGGCCACTATGCTCTCAAAGTAGGTGCATAAAGATAGAAGGTGGAGACTCAATATATAAGTGGAAGAAAGGCCTTCATAGAAGGAAGTAGGGATTCAAGTCTCATAAAGAGCTTCCAAAAATTATGGTACTTATAGCTTTCAGCTCTCATTGCCCATATCATAAGCTTCTTGAAGTGATTAAGGTTAAAGTGAATAAACTATGGTGTACATGCTTGACGAAGTATAAGCTAGAAATCTCATGTCCCTTGAATATGAGGGCCGCTCCTCATGCTACTCAAGTTTAGTCACCGGTAAGTTCTTGTTATTGTAAGTACATGTGTATCATAGAGAACCGCCAACGGGGTACCCCTTGCCCGATGATACGGAAGAATCCCCATATCAAAATGACAAGGCAAGCAGACAACGAGCATATCAACAATCTTCTTATTTACCATGGGAATATGGTGCTTTTTTTCTCTCTTTCCTCTTTTCATAATATCTCTTTTTTTCTCTTTTCTCTTTTTTCTCAATATAGGACTCTTTTTTATAAGAAGAATGCTTCATAGACAGCTCATTATGGTTACGCTGCAGGTTTCCACCATGTCAGCATGGATTAGACCAGCGGCCCAGGCATTTCTCTAACACATATACATAACTCCATGGACTTACAAGCTCCCCTTTCATTTCACACCGACGACATCCATATACAAAAGATCATGATATCAACTAGGTACAAGTACCAAGTGCAATGTTGAAAGCGTTCCCCATGAAAGCATGGTTCTGCTAATCCCCAACAAATAAGTGCAAGCATATACAACATAGACAACACAATGGTTCAAGTTTATTAAGGGCAAGAAAAGTAAAGTGTGCCATCAAGTTCGTGAGAGCTTTAATCACTAGTTTTCTCATAACAAGTTTAATTTGGAAGGTAAACAAAAGCATGAATATACTTGGAATAGCATAAGCTAGTAGGTAGGTATGGTGGACTCTTTGGAATAACTTGGTTTAGGGAGTTGGATGCATGAGTGGAACTCATACTTGGTTGCGGAGGCTAGCAAAAGACTGGGAGCGACAAACTAAGAGAGCAATAATGGCCATAATCATGTAGAGCGACAAAACATCATTGATCAAAGAATAAAGTGATACTACAAGTTAAAAACTAAAGTATCATAAAGGCTTATGATGACTTGAGATAGTCATAACATCGTGTGAGCATGCGCCAAGTCAACCCAAATAAAGCATCAAAGGAGAATACCACTATACTATGCTTTAATATGCTAAAACAACGCATGATTCATCCAAGGCACATTAAGCAATCTCAATTGTTTATAACAAGTCATGCTACAGCAAAGAATACTAAGCATAAAGCCAAAACAATATCAAGCATGCCATGACAAAGCATAGGACACAGTCAAAAACAAGCTCTCTTTACCACTTAAGCATGAGCTTTCCTACTCTTTTCCAAACCAAACCAAACTATTTGAACACCAATGTATGAAAGAGGGGGTCTAACCAATTTATTCAACCAACTAAGCAAACAAAAAACCAAAACGAAAACAAAAAAGAAGACGCTCCAAGAACAACACAACTATGCATGAAACAATAAAAATGAAGCGTTTGGAAGAAACCTGGATTTTTATTGATGAAGAGGGGGATGCCTTGGGCATCCCCAAGATTTGATGCTTGTACTTCTTGGATATTTCTTGGGGTGACACGCGTGGCATCCCCAAGCTTGAGCTTTAGTCCATCCTTCATCTCATTACTCATTCCTTCCATACACCTAAAATTTTTCCTTCATACAAAACTTCACACAATCTTTATTAGCAATATTAGTGCACTCAAGATAATAGGTATTAAGGTTCAGTTCTAACACCAAATAAACTTCCATTAGAACACTAGCTACTGAAGCACTTCCCTCAAAAATCTCAATTGCCCAAAAGAACTCAAAAAGGAACCAACAAGAAGCAAATGCAAATAATGGCAGAAATCTGTCAAAACAGACCAGCAGGTAAAGACGAATTTTTTCGAAGACCTTCTGTTGCTCAAATCAAAAAGTGTTGAACTAACAAAAGTTAGATAACAACCTGGGGCAGAAGCACAAACATTCACGCCTCAAAAAGACTTTCAGAGATTTTACACGAATTTTTACGGTGAAGCACAAAAATCTGTTTCGGAACAGCAACTTTCCCAATCATTACTTCTCTCTCATTAGAGGTTACTCTTGGCACAAAAAGCAAATAAAAAGGATAAGGAGCGGTTATTACAGAAGTAATAACTTCCAAGACTCATCTAAAACTTTTGGGTTATCTCCCAATAAGTACTTTTCTTTAACGCCTTTAAGTTAGGCATAAGCAAAAACTAAAATGGATAGAATAGAAGTAAGTGGAGATAATCATGGTGAAAACATTGTTTTGTTCAATGAAACCCTTTTGTTAACAAGGTTGATCAGGTCTTGTTACCAAAATAATTTCATATGAGACAAAACTTTGTGTTCCACTAATGATTATGTTACCTCAACCTTGATAGCAATGGTCCCAATCATAATAGTTTCAAATTTTTCTATTGGTATGGGACAATATATTTCTCCAACTTGAATGCCCTCAACATGTTCAATCGAATTCAAATCATAAGTCCTATCAATCTTCTTGGGGAAATAGACAGTATGTTCCTTGTCATTAACATTGAAGGTCACCTTCCCTTGATTACAATTAATAACAGCTCCTGCAGTATTAAGAAAAGGTCTCCCAAGAATAATAGACGTATTATCATCTTTAGGCATTTCAAGCACAACAAAATCAGTTAATATCAAGCAATTATGAGCCACTTGAACACGTACATCCTCACATATACCAACAGGAATAGTGGTAGATTTATCATCCATTTGCAAAGATATATCAGTTGGTATCAGCTTTTCTAGTTGTAGCCTCTTATAGAGAGAAAAAGGCATAACACTAACTCCAGCTCCCAAATCACACAAAGCAGTTCTAACATAACTATTCTTAATTGAGCAAGGGATAGTTGGAATCCCCGGGTCTCCAAGTTTCTTTGGAACCTTACCATTAAAGGAATAATTAGCAAGCAAGGTAGAGATTTCTTCATTAGAGATCTTCCTTTTATTCGACACAATATCCTTCATATACTTTGAATAAGGAGGCAATTTAATAGCATCAGTCAAAGGAATTTGCAAGAATAAAGGTTTCATCCACTCACAAAACTTATTATAGTGTTCATCCTCCTTTGACTTGTGTTTCTTATCAGGGAATGGCATAGGTTTTTGGACCCAAGGTTCTCTTTCACTACCATGTTTCTTAGCAATAAAATCTTCTTTAGTGTATTTAGTATTCTTAGTGTGTTTTTCAGGTTCTTCTTCAACTTTTTCTTCATTAGGAACTTCATTTTCTTCATTACCACTTTCAGTTTCAGCATCAGAGATGGATATACTATTAGGATCTATAGCAGGTTCGAGGGTTCTACAACAGTTTTATTTTTCTATTTCCTCTTCTTACGAGTAGAGCCACTATTTTCAGCTTGTTGAGAATCCTGCTCAATTCTTTTGGGATGCCCCTCAGGATATAGAGGATCCTGGGTAGGAGCACCACTTCTACTTCTAATTTCATAAGCATGTTTTTCTTTAGCAGCATTAACTAGCAAGTTTTTTTGCACTTTAATGAGTTGATCTATTTGAGTTTGAACCATTTGAAAGTGTTTACAATCATTTTAACATCATTAGAGGTTCTTTCCACAATATCTTTCAACTCAACAATATCTCTAGTGTTTTCCATTAGATGATTTTGCACCCTTTTATTAAAATTATCTTGCTTAACAATAAAGATATCAAATTCTTCTAAGAATTGATGAGGAGGTTTAGAGTAAGGGATATCACCTTCATCAAAGTGTTGGAGAGAGTGTACCTCAATAGTGGATGAGTAGGGAATAGGCTTACATAATTCTTCTATAGGAGGTAAATTCTTGACATCAGCAACTTTAATTCCCTTCTCCTTAAGACATTTCTTAGCTTCCTTCATCACTTCATCATTTAATTCAATAACTCCCCTCTTCTTTGATGTTGGAATAGGCACCGGAATAGTAGGTTCAAGTACAATTACTTCAGGTATAGCTTGTTTAGGAGGAGTCCAATTGACGAGGGTTTAACTCATCAATGCCCATTGTTATGGACTTGGGTTTTGGAGAAGGAGGGAGCGCTGGAGACATCTATCGGCTAATAGACAAGCACACAGGGGACAAAGATTTACCCAGGTTCAAGCCTCGTAGAGGTCCCTACTCCTGCTTGTCTACTCGTGGAATTATCGAAGGAACCGAAGGTTACAATGGTGCGCAGATGCAATCTGGCGAGGGTTATGGAAACTAAGGGTTGCGTGTGTCCTCCTCGCCGCCCCCTCCCAACCTTTATATAGATAGGCTAGGTCCCGGGTAGCAGGTCGAGTCGGTTACAATTTAGGGTTTTCCCCTTTGAACTTTCTATCTTTAGCTTCTTCTTGTTCTTCAAGCAATCGAGAGTCCGTAGGTTACTCGAATCCTTTGTTTGGGCCTTGGCGACACCGTGGGCCTGTACGTACTTAGACCGTATATACCAAGCTCGAGTACCTGTAGGGTATACCCATGTCACCAATCTTCATAATTCTTACTTATTTTAGCCATTAATTCCTCAACTTCCTTTGGAGTCCTATTCCTGAAAACACAATCAGCACAACTATCTAGGTATGTCCTAGATTCCTCGGTTAGTCCATTATAAAATATATCAAGAAGCTCATTCTTAGGTAATGGAATTCCAGCCTGTGCATGAATCAAAGCACAAAACCTTGCCCAAGATTCAGGCAATACCTCCTTTTCTCCCTGTTTAAAATCAAAAAGTTCCTGCAAAATAGCATGTCTAGCACTAGGAGGAAAATATTTCTGCAGGAAATACTAATCAAGCACTCAGGGCTATCAATATATCCAGGAGGTAAATTACTAAACCAAGTTTTAGCTTCCCCTTTCAGTGAAAAGGGGAAAATCTTAGCAACAAAGTAAGTATGCATCTTAATATCATCAGAAAACAAGCCACTCATGGTAGAGAGTTCATTCATATGTGCTACCGCACTTTCATTCTTAGTCCCACAAAAAGGTTCTTTATCAACAATAGCTATGTAAGATAGATCGAGAGAGAAATCATAATCTTCATCTATAATGTTTATGGGAGAAGCAGCAAACTTAGCAATAGGAGACAATTTGGGTCTAATAGTACGCCTCTCAAGGAGACTCTTAGCAGCGCTCCTATCATGGGTGTTTTTACATTCTTTAATAAATTCATCGGTCATCTCAACATAACCATCTTCAATATCATAACTTTCACTAGACTTAGGAGAACTAACAGGTGTGGTAGTGTCTTCATTAGGAGTTTCAGTATTTCCAGCTATAGTTCTAGCAATCGTAGCATCTAGGAAAGGACCTAATGAACCACTCTTATCAAGCACAATAGAAGCAACATCATAAGCATCAGAAGTATCAGATTCAGCAGTAGTAGCAGTGTGTGTAGCATGTGTATGTGGTGGTGTAAGGAACTTACCCATAACAGACGGTGAATCAAGAGCAACAGAGGTGTTCAGAACCATACCTCTTCTTGTAGTGGATGGTAAAATAGGGACCTTGCCATCATGAGACTTACCCATGATGGATGGATAGAAGCGAACAATAGAGAATCCAAGTGAACTTGATAAATAAAGCTATGCTCCCCGGCAACGGCACCAGAAAATAGTCTTGATGACCCACAAGTATAGGGGGTGTATCGCAGTATTTTCGAGGGAAGTGAAACCCAATTTATTGATTTGACACAAGGGGAGCCAAAGAATACTTATAAGCCTTAACAACTGAGTTGTCAATTCAGCTGCACCTGGAAACAATCTTGCTCATAGTAGTTTATCAGTAGCAACAGTTTGGTAGTAGCAGCAGTAGTAAAGTAAAGTGATACATTGCAAATGTATCTATAATTTTTGATGTTCCATGCTTGGTTTTATCTACTTTCTTGTGTTTTGTTCCAACTTTGGAGTACTTTTCATAGACTTTCTTGGCCTAAGCTATTAACAAGATGCCACAGTACCAGTTGCCTGTTTTCTGCTGTTTTTGGTTCCAGGAAGTCAGAAAATGAATATTCTCGGAATTGGACGAGACAAAAGCCAAAGTTACTATTTTCCCGGAAGACTCACGGAGCCAGAAGGAGAGTCGGAGAGGGGCCAACCCCTAGGCGCGGGTACCCCCAGGCCACGCCAGGGCATGGTGTGGGCCCCCTGGCTGGCCACCAACAATGCGTCCTTCGCCTATATATTCCTCCCGAGGCAAAAACCCTAAATCATCAATCAGAAATCCACAAAAAGTTTCGCAGCTCCGCCGCCACCGAAGGGGAGATTCGGGGGACAGAAAGTCTCTGTTACGGCACCCTGCCGGGACGGGGAAGTGCCCCCGGAGCCATCTCCATCGATCTCCACGCCATCTCCATCACCGTTGCTGATTCCCATGATGAGGAGGGAGTAGTTCTTCCTCGAGGCTAAGGGTTCTACCGGTAGCTATGTGTTCATCTCTCTCTATGCATGATCTTATTGATATCATGAGCTTGTAATCTATAGATCTACCTTGCTACACAAGTGCTTTAATAGATCTCTGCTCTCCCCATGTGTGTAAAAGTGACAGCATGCACACCATGGTGGCACTTAGGCTAGAGATTATAAATACTTGTTATGAGTTATATTTGGAGTTGGATGTATTTATGAAATTGTGGTGTTTGTTGGACTCGTCTAGTACTCAAGGTGACAGTGTGGGGTTATCCAGATGGGAAAGATGAACTTTGAGGTGTGCTATTATAGCCCTACCAACGATTAGAGTCTCCAACCGGAGAGTAGTTCAACGTAGTATCATAAAGAAGAATATATTTATATGAGAGTGTTCACTAGTGAAAGTATGATCCCTAGGCCTTGTTTCTAAGCATTGAAACACCATTTGCTACTAGATTTGTTACATGTTTGCTTGCTTCCATCTTTATTTCAGTTTGCCTTTACTCTTTTCCACGCCATCAAGCTGTTTTCTATCACCATTACCATTTATAATTATCTATACCACTTGTATTTTACTATCTCGTCGCCGAACTAGTGCACCTATACACCTGACAAGTGTATTGGGTGTGTTGGGGACACAAGAGACTTCTTGTATCTTGATTGCGGGGTTGCTTGAGAGAGAATAACTTTGACCACTTCCTTCCTGAGTTCGATAAACCTTGGGTGATCCACTTAAGGGAAAACTTGCTGCTATTCTACAAACCTCTGCACTTGGAGGCCCAACAACTGTCTACAAGAATAGAAGTGCGTAGACATCAAGCTCTTTTTTGGCGCCGTTGTAGGGGAGGTAAGGTAAAAGGTACTCACATCCTCCGGTGTGAGTGCTCGAAGTTATTTCCTTTAGATTCTGCAATTTTGTCTTTTTGTTTCTTGTTTTCACTAGTTAGGCTTAATGGAAAACAACAACAAAATTAGACAGCTTTATAGTATTTATCTTGAGTTAGGACATGAAGTGTTTGAAGAGGAAATTAAAAAACCAATGGAACTTTATTTGCATGCTAATAGCAATGTTGTTAGTATGAATTCTTTGGACACCATTATTGCTAATGCTATGGAAAAGTCTAATCTTGGGGAAGCTGGTTTTGATGAGCATGATATTTTTAGTCCCCCTAGCATGGAGGAGAAAATTTACTTTGATGATACTATGCCTCCAATATATGATGATTACAATGATGAGTATGATATTTTCAGTCCACCTACTATTGAGGAGAAAATTAATTATGACTACAATATGCCTCCTATATTTGATGATTATGGTGATGAGAATAATAATGATAGCTATTTTGTTGAATTTGCTCCCAATACAATTAATAAGAATGACTATGCTTATGTGGAGAGTAATAATTATTATATGCATGTGGCTCATGATAAGAATGTTTTATGTGATAGTTATATTGTTAATTTTATTCATGATGCTACTGAAAGTTATTATGAGAGAGGGGAACATGGTTTTATGCATCTCAATAATATTAAGTTTCCCCTCTTTATGTTGAAAGTCTTGAAGTTGCACTTGTTTTGCTTTCCTATACTTGTTGCTTTGTGCTCTCATGACTTGTTTCTTTACAAGATTCCTATGCATAGGAAGTGGGTTAGACTTAAATGAGTTTTGAATTTGCTTCTTGACGCTCTCTTTTACTACAATTCATATTTCCTATGTGAGCATCTTCTCAAACTATCATGCCTAACTTAAAGGCGTTAAAGAAAAGTACTTATTAGGAGATAACCCAAAAGTTTTAGATGAGTCTTGGAAGTTATTACTTCTGTAATAACCGCTCCTTATCCTTTTTATTTGCTTTTTGTGCTAAGTTTAACCTCTAATGAGAGAGAAGTAATGATTGGGAAAGTTGCTATCCCGAAACAGATTTCTGTGCTTCACCGTAAAAATTCGTGTAAAATCTCTGTATGTCCTTTTGAGGCGTGAAGTTTTGTGATTCTGCCCCAGGTTGTTATCTAAATTTCGTTAGTTCAACACTTTTTGATTTGAGCAACAGAAGATCTTCGAAAAAATCCGTCTTTACCTGCTGGTCTGTTTTGACAGATTTCTGCCATTATTTGCATTTGCTTCTTGCTGGTTCCTTTTTGAGTTTTTTTGGGGAATTGAGCTTTTCGAGGGAAGTGCTACAGTAGATAGTGTTCTAATGGAAGTTTATTTGGTGTTATAACTGAACCTTAATACTTATTTATCTTGAGTACACTAATGTTGCTAATAAAGATTGTGTGAAGTTTTGTATGAAGGAAAAATTTCAGGTGTATGGAAGGAATAAGTAATGAGATGAAGGATGGACTAAATATCAAGCTTGGGGATGCCACGTGTGTCACCCCAAGAAATATCCAAGAAGTATAAGCGTCAAAGCTTGGGGATGCCCAAGGCATCCCCTTCTTCATCAATAAAAATCCCAGGTTTCTTCCAAACGCTTCATTTTTATTGTTTCATGCACAGTTGTGTTGTTCTTGGAACGTCTTCTTTTTAGTTTTTTTTTTGGTTTTTTGTTTGCTTTGGTTTTCTTAGTTTTCTAAATAAATTGGTTGGACCCCCTCTTTCATACATTGGTTTGCAAATAGTTTGGTTTGGTTTGGAAAAGAGTAGGAAAGTTCATGCTTATGTGGTAAAAAGAGCTCGTTTTTTACTGTTGCCTATGCTTTGTCAGGACATTCTTGATATTGTTTTGGTTTTATGCTTAGTATTCTTCCACCATTATATTGAGTCTCCACCTTCTACCTTTATGCACCTACTTTGAGAGCATAGTGGCCATTCTTAGTTCTATGTGCATTGTACCAAGACTTGTTGATTGATGCATAGCTTTGATATTGCTTGTTTGAAACTATTTGTATCTAGTCACTCTGATGAACCTTGAAGGTGTCCTATGCATTTATATTTGCTACTCTATGAGGGACAAGCTGAATGCCACTATGCCATGTTTTCTTTATGTGAAACAAACAAACGTCTTGCAAAGCATTGTTATTCATGAATCTTTTGTTTGTGCCTTTTCATGTTGCAACATAGTTTCTTTGTCTTATTGGTAGAACTTTGTCTTCAATGTTATGGTTGAAGTACTATGATCCCAGCTATCCATGTTTTACAAATACTTTGATCAAGTTTATGATGGTGCATGTCACCTAAAAAATTATTCTTTCTTTTTATCATTTACCTACTCGAGGACGAGCAGGAGTTAAGCTTGGGGATGTTGATACATTGCAAATGTATCTATAATTTTTTATGTTCCATGCTTGGTTTTATCTACTTTCTTGTGTTTTGTTCCAACTTTCGAGTACTTTTCATAGACTTTCTTGGCCTAACCTATTAACAAGATGCCACAGTGCCAGTTGCCTGTTTTCTGCTGTTTTGGTTCCAGGAAGTCAGAAAATGAATATTCTCGGAATTGGACGAGACAAAAGCCAAAGTTACTGTTTTCCCGGAAGACTCACGGAGCCAAAAGGAGAGTCGGAGAGGGGCCACAGGGTGGCCACACCCCCCAGGCGCGGGTACCCCCAGGCCGCGCCAGGGCATGGTGTGGGCCCCCTGGCTTGCCACCGACCTTGCCTCCTTCGCCTATATATTCCTCCCGAGGCAAAAACCCTAAATCATCAATCAGAAATCCACGAAAAGTTCTGCAGCGCAGCCGCCACCGAACGGGAGATTCAGGGGACAGAAAGTCTCTGTTCCAGCACCCTACCGGGACGAGGAAGTGCCCTCGGAGCCATCTCCATCGATCTCCACCGCCATCTCCATCACCGTTGCTGATTCTCATGATGAGGAGGGAGTAGTTCTTCCTAGAGGCTAAGGGTTCTACCGGTAGCTATGTGTTCATCTCTCTCTATGCATGATCTTATTGAGATCATGAGCTTGTAATCTATAGATCTACCTTTCTACTCAAGTGCTTTGATAGATCTCTACTCTCCCCATTTGTGTGAAAGTGACAGCGTGCACACCATGGTGGCAGTTAGGCTAGAGATTACAAATACTTGTTATGAGTTATATTTGGAGTTGGATGTCTTTATGAAATTGTGGTGTTTGTTGGACTCGTGTAGTACTCAAGGTGACAGTGTGAGGTTATCTAGATGGGAAAGATGAACTTTGAGGTGTGCTGTTATAGCCCTACCAACGATTAGAGTGTCCAACCAGAGAGTAGTTCAGCGTAGTATCATAAAGAAGAATATATTTATATGAGAGTGTTCACTAGTGAAAGTATGATCCCTAGGCCTTGTTTCTAAGCATTGAAACACCGTTTGCTACTAGATCTGTTACATGTTTGCTTGCTTCCATCTTTATTTCAGTTTGCCTTTAGTCTTTTCCATGCCATCAAGCTGTTTTCTATCACCGTTACCACTTATAATTATCTATACCACTTGTATTTTACTATCTCTTCGCCGAACTAGTGCACCTATACACCTGACAAGTGTATTGGGTGTATTGGGGACACAAGAGACTTCTTGTATCTTGATTGCAGGGTTGCTTGAGAGAGAATAACTTTGACCACTTCCTCCGTGAGTTCGATAAACCTTGGGTGATCCACTTAAGGGAAATTTGCTGCTATTCTACAAACCTCTGCACTTGGAGGCCCAACAACTGTCTACAAGAATAGAAGTGCGTAGACATCATAAAGACAGCAGTAACAATAGCAGTAAACAGTGGGATTCGAGTGCGTTAGGCATAGGGATGGATGGACGGGCGTTGCATGGACAAAACAATTCACATAGCAATCAGAACATAGGGCAATTGCAGATAAATAAGATAAAACATCCAAGTACTAGATAATCCTAGACATGTGTTCCATATATAATCATACGTGCTCGCAATGAGAACTTTCACAACATCTTTTGTCCTGCCAGCCCGTTTGTAGCTGGGCCTCAAGGGAACAACTGGCAATTAAGGTGCTCCTTTTAATAGAGCACCGGAGCAAAGAATTAACACTCTATGAACACATGTGATCCTCACATCAAAGCCATTCCCTCCGGTTATCCCGATTTCTGTCACTTCGGGGCCATTGGTTCCGGACAACAACGTGTTTATACAACTTGTAGGTAAGTCCATAAACAATACTATCATAATGAATCAATAACATGTTCAGATCTGAAATCATGGCACTCGGTCCCTAGTGACAAGAATTAAGCATAACAAGTCGCAACAAAGTCATAAAGCACTAATAGAAGATACTAGGCACCATGCCCTAACAATCTGATGCCATTACATGAACGATCTCATCCAATCCTTACCATCCCCATAGCCTACAGCGGGGGATTACTCACTCATAGATGGGGGAAACATGGATGGTCGATGGAGAAGCGATGGTGATGATGATGGCGATGATCTCCTCCAATTCCCCGTCCCGGCAGGGTGCCAGAACGGAGTTTTTGGTGCTGTTTCATGGAATCTGGTGGTGGTGGCGGAGCAGAACTCCTTCTAGAAAAACGTCAAACCCCCCTAGAGTTTTTAGGTCAGAAGGCTTCTTATAGGCGAAGAGGGAGACCAAGGGGTGCCTGGGGGGCCCACACCATGCCCTAGCGCGGCCTAGGGACACCCGCGCCTGGGGAGTATGTGGCCAGCCCCTGGCCCTCCTCCGTCTCGTATTCTGGCTCCGTGAGTCTTCCGGAAAAATAGGCACTTTGGCTTTTGTCCCGTCCAATTCCGAGAATATTCATTTTCTGACTTTTCTGGAACCAAAAACAGCAGAAAACAGGCAGCTGGCACTGTGGCTCTTGTTAATAGGTTAGTCCAAGAAATCATATGAAAAGTACTCCAAAGTGTGGACAAAACACAAGAAAGTGGATAAAACCAAGCATGGAACATCAAAAATTATAGATACATTTGCAATGTATCAATGCCCAAGGAGAAATTACCCTCCAATTGGGATTTGCCTCGTTCTAGCCATGCAGGAAAAGAAGACTTCAAGGAGGAAGAGTGGGGAAAGAATCGCAAGAGCTGGGATCCACAATCTGACATGATCATGCACTGCATCGAGCACAACTCGGAGTTGATTCGTACTCTCACCTTTGAGATTGAGGACTTGGGGAAACTAATCAAAGAGCTCATCGAGAGAATACCACCACCACCGAAGGAGTAATTCGTCATCAGGTTTGGCATCCCCTTGGTTTGTTCCAAGCTTGGGGGAGTGCTGCGGTATCATACCACTATCTTCTATCTTTTTACCCTTTTAGTAGAGTCATATCATGAATAGAGGAGTTATCATGTAGGATGGTTTGCATTATGGAAGTGTCCCCTCTCTCGTTAGATATGTATCCCTTGGTGTGAGTTGCCGTTATGGAATATTAATGAGAAGTTCTATCATTTACTCTTTTGCATATCTTATATTAGTTTTCAATTCATGGTTATATGATTGATCTTGTTGTTAGTATTGGTATCACTTTGGGATCATTGAGTTAATTTAGTTGGTTTTGGCAAACTTGGCTCGGTCAGTAGCAACACTATTTTTGAGAGTTGAATGAAAAGATAAAAGTACTCTAAAGAAAAAAATCATCATCTTTCTTTCTTGATTTGCTCATAAGTTTAGTATTTTCTAGTTAAGATCTTTTGTGCTTCCAAGGAAGATTGCATGTTTGTCTTTATCACTTGTATGTTTGTTTGTTTCCTTCAACTCTTATACTTGCTACCCAGCCTTGCTAGCCAAAAACCTGTATGGAGACGGAATTCTTCTCGTGCATCCAATCCTTAAACCAAAACCTATGCCATTTGTGTCCACCATACCTACCTATTAGCATTATTGCTATTCCAAGTAAATTCTTGCTTTTATCTACCTTCCAAATTAAACTTGTTATGTGAAAATTAGTGATTAAAGCTCTCACGAACTTGATGGCACACTTTACTTTCTTGCAATTAATAAACTTGAACCATTGTGTCCATCTTTGTTGCGTATATGCTTGCGCTTTATAAGTTGAAGTTAGTAGAACCATGTATCATGGGGAACGCTTTCAACATTGCACTGGTACTTTGTACCTCGTTGATATCATGATTCTTTTGCTTATGGATCCCGGCGGTGTGAAATAAAAAGGGAACTTGTAAGATCATGGAGTTTATATGTGTGTTAGAGAAATGCCTGGGCCGCTAGCCTAAGCCATGCCTAATCATGGTGGAAACTTGCATCATAACTATAGTGAGCATTCTATGAAGCATCCTCAATAAAAACCTATGCGAATAGCAAATAAAAAGATTGCTGAGATGCTCATTGTCTGCTTGCCTTGTCATTTTGATTATGGTATAACTCCCGTGTCATGTGCAAGGGGTACCCTGTTGGCGGTTCTCTATGATACATATGTATTTACAATGACAAGATCTTACTTGTGACTGAAGTTGAGTAGCATGAGGTTCGGTACTCGTAAGTAAGGGGCATGCGATTTCAACTTATAACTTGTCAAGCATATCCTCTTAGTTGTGTCACTTTAACTTTAATCACCCAAAATATGCCTATGATAGGGGCAATGAGAGATGAAAGCTAATAAGTACCATAATTTTTGAAAGCTCTTTATGAAACTTGAAATCCCTGCTTCCCTCTGCGAAGGGCCTTTCTTTTACTTTTTAGTTGAGTCAGTAAACCTATTCCCTTCTATCTCAACAAGTATTTTGAGTTGTTGTGTTTCATTCATTCATATGATGATTTATTCAATCATGTTCCTTATGTTCCTTGTTTAGCACCTTGCTCTTATCTTGGTGTTTACTACTTTGAAAGCTATCATTGAAAATCAGTTATTTGTGAACTCCAGCAATTTATCAACTATTCTTCGACCAAGAGCTAAGTTTGCCATTACCAATTATGATTTACTTTATGTATCTTTATTGTGTTTCCTTTACTTATTGCAAGATAAGTTATATAATAGTGAGTTGTCTTCTATTATGATCTATGTATTGATGAATGTGATCTAAGTTATCGACTCTTCACTCCATAAACCTGAGGCCATGTTTATTGAGCTCAGTTTCGCTTGGGAACAAACGAAGTCTAAGCTTGGGGGGAGTTGATACGTCCATTTTGCATCACTATTCTATGTCATAATTCACTGTTATTCATTGATATATTTCATATTAAGAGATGATACTTATGTAATTTCATCTGTTTTTGCATGGTTGATGACTTTTGGAGCATGGACCGCTGCAGTCAGGATTCTGATGGAAAAGTTGCTGTTTGGAGGAAAAATTCGCGAAGATCAGAAAATCCGGAAAAATATACGGAAAATCCTATTTTCCCAGAAGATGAAGGAAGCCAGAAGGAGGAGTGGAGATGGGCCACAGGGGGTCCACACCACCCCCTGGCGCGGGCCAGCCTAGGCCGCGCCACCAGTTGGTGTGGCCGCCCTGGCCCACCTCCAACTCTCCCTCTGGCGTATATAATCCTCCCCAAACCCTAATACTCGGGGAGCGACCACAGAAAGATTCCGCCACCTCTGCGATGCGGAAAACACCGAGAGAGAAAGATCTCTCCGGCAGACAGATTTCTATCGGGGGAATTCCTTCCCGGAGAGGGGGGATCATCGCCATCCACACCACCATCAACCTGGACTTCATCGGGATCATCACCATCATCACCATCAGCACCCTCATCACTGTTTATGTTCAGATTGTTATACATCATTATTCTATCTCTGATCATGATCCATATGATGTCTTGTGAGTAGTTCGTTTTGTTCTTGAGGACATGGGAGAAGTCATGTTGTTAATAGTGGAGTTGCGTTGAGAAAGATTCAATAGTTTGATATTTAAGTTGTGGTGTACTTCTTCTAGTGGTGTCATGTGAACGTCGACTACATGACACTTCACCTATATGGGCCTAGGGGAATACATTGTGTATTTGGCTACTAATCGTAGGGGTTGATGGAGTGACAGAAAGCTGAACCCCCGTTAAGAAACCATTGCACAAGGGAGGTCAGGGTCTTAGAGTTTAAAGCTGTGGTTAAATTTCTACCTTAATTACTTTCTTATACTTACAGATGTTTGCAAGGGGTATAATCACAAGTATGTATTAGTCCTAGGAAGGTCGGTACATTAGCACAGGTTCACCTACACAACACTTAGCAAGCTAAAAAAGATTAATCAAATATATGAAGCGAAAGCATTTGACAGTCTTTTCATGTGTGCTCGAGAACGTTTGGTCATCTTAAGTAATATAACCGGCTTGTCCTTTGCTGAATAAAGGATTGGGCCACTTGCTGCATTTACTTATTTACTCGTACTTTATTTACTTGCATTATCAAAAACCCTAAAAATCCGTTTGCTAAGTATTTGCAGAGAATTCCTGATCCATACCACTAGTCAGCACCTTCTGATCCTTGTTGGGTTCGACACTCTTACTTATCGAAAATACTGCGATACATCCCCTATACTTGTGGGGTCATCTGACCGTGAGCGCGAAGAGCGGGGACCTCAGTGGCGGACGCGCCGCGCAGGACGTGGTCGAGGAAGAGTGCCAAGCGCCGCCAGCGCGTGTGCGCGTGGTCGGGGCATAGGCTGGCGACGCAAAGAACCTCACGGCGGGCGGCGAGCTGGGCAAGGGGAGGGTGGCGCAGCGGCACGCCATGGACATTGTTGTGCGCTGCTCTGTTTGTTCGTATGAGAATCGGAAGAAGAAAGATACAGGTGCGCTGCACTATTTGGCTTAGATGGTTTCCAGAACATGATGCACGCAGGGGACGGTTTTGATCCGCAGAAAACTCCAGCTCGCTTGATTAGAATCCAACGCAAGCCGATCAAAGCCGGCGACCATCCGCCACCGTCAGCCGCGGCCACACCTTGAGGTGTGAGCTGAACTAGCCGCTGCTGCACCACCGTCAAAGTGTACATGTGGTATTTTTTTTTACTAGTCGGCTCTAGTTAATGGTCTACATGGCAATTTTTATTGATTAGTCAGCTATGTAGATGGGTCCCACCCGTCAGGAAGCATGTCAAACTGCTATCCAGAATTGCAGAATTGGTACTGATTCGCAAAAATACTGACTCGTACGGACTGCTACAATTGTGTTAGTTTTATCAATTAACTCTACGGACGTGATTCTCAAAAGGAAGAAAAAAAGTATGTACGGAAGCGTGTGGCGGGTGCGTGCGTAGCAGTTCAATACCAGTAGTCTTGAACGTCCAGACTTCACAATCGCCGTCCACATCTGCCATTTGCTGTTCGGTTCGAGAGCTCCATTTCGTCTGGCCAGTTCACACCACCATGTGAACCCAAGACGACGACGTCCTCCCCTTGCCATCTCAACGCCGATGCCCAAGCTACGACGGCGGCGCCGCTAGAGATACATTGAGTCAATGTCTCAATGATTAGGGAATCAATTGACCTCCATGTGGTTGCCAAAATTAAACGGGGCCCAGCAGCCTGCTCGCACGTGGTGCACCCTTAAAGTAGTAAGCCATGAGTATGACCATAGTTGGGGCTGTAATTACTTAAGCAGGATCATGATTTGCTTTGCATGGCAATAGTTCATGTTTAAAATAATCAAGTAAGCAGGATCATGATTTGCTTTGCATGGCAACAGTACATGATTAAAATAATCAAGTAAGCAGGATCATGATTTGCTTGGCAATAGTTCATGTTTAAAATAATCAGATGTTTTAGCAATTTCTCTTGAAAATAAAATAAGTGAACCTACGGATCCTAAAAGACGCTTATATACATGTGTTTTTAAAAAAAAATGCTAAAACATCTTATAATTTTTAAACGAAACGAGTGAAAATTGACTCGTCGATTGATATTTGCACGTTCGAACCGGCAAATGTTGACCATATCATCGATACGGATCAAGCACACGGAAACCCATCTCTGCCGACGAGCCCCACGACGATCAGGAGGAGATGCACAATGCTATTTTTTTCTGAAAAAAGTATATATTAATATCACGAAGATACCAATTACAGCTAGCCTCTGCAACAACGTATTGCCCTAGCGACAGTACGAATGCACACAGCTAAAAAAGAAAGAAAAATTATAAAAAAAGAAAAATCCCGCTACAGTGGTCCACTCCTTGAAACACCAGTACTACCACCATCAAGACAGCACCACAAGTCCAGCTTCTCCAAAAGCGACGTCTCCAAGAAGGAAGCAGTGCACAAACACCGTCATTGTCTGATCATAGATCTAGATTTTTACCCTGAACAAGTCTTCACTCTCAAAACAATACTTTCAACAAGACCATTGCCATACACAACCAATTAAGGCTAGACCTTGAGTTTTCACCCCGAAAGATTGGACTATGGAATTCTCCTACGCAGTCGCCCTTCTTGTATGCCACTTCTCTAAGTCACGAGTCACCAAGTCAATTCTTCATCACCACCCAGACTCGAGCTACCATTGTCAGTGCTCAGATCTCGGTCTTTATGACATTCTCCGTTAGCACCATGAAACGAGAACATGTCCCATGATATTAACAGCCAATAGAGCTTCGAATCGCTCCCTCTGAACCCAAACGATCCGAGTAAATCATGGTGCGCACGACCGAATTTCGCCCGACCCAGCAATCTCTCGGCATGAACACACTGTGGAGTTCGCCGACGGAGCCTTCCGAAAGACAGCACTTCAACCAGATTAATGGAGACAAACATCAGGTGGATCTTCATCTTGATGCGAGAGGAACCCTAGAACCGTCTCCTTTATTTAATCCGAGCTAGCAGCCCCTACGCCACCAGCTGGCTAATGGCGTATAATACATGGCTAATGGAATAAACGATGTTCTATTTTTTTTAAAGTACTGCTTCTATTATTCCATACTGTAAACCTTTCTAACAGTTTTACATGTGACTTATAAAATATCTATACAATATTTTACACCCTTTTAACAATAATACAATTAGGTATAGGTTAAACGAGGGACCAAATCCAAAAAAGTCGATACCATAGATGTTCGGTTCAATTTGGTGATTTGGTGACAGCTAGCGGTGACAGGTGACAGCGTGACAGCGTGTCATGGACTCAATAAAGACACACCGCTATTTGTTTTTTTGTATTGCGACGGACGGCCATGTTTGACAGCGGCTGACGAGAAATGGTGCTGTCATGGACTCAATAAAGACACACCGCTATTTGTTTTTTTGTATTGCGACGGACGGCCATGTTTGACAGCGGCTGACGAGGAATGGTGTGCTAGCGTGCACGCTAATCATTTTTTTTAGGGAATGCACGCTAATCATTGTACATGCATGCACCACACGATACCAGGAATCTCATTATATTTTCTCTCCTCTCCATGTCACATCAAGCATAGCTCCTGACAACGTTTTTTTGTTGCTAGAACTAGCATCCTCTTTCTCCTCTCATCCACCCATGCCTTTTCACAAGATTTCAAAGTTTGTTTATATTTTATCTTTTGAACCAAATGTCCGATTAGTGTTTTAGTTGTATATTTGTGTTCCAAATAACTAGGACTTTCAAACAAGACTTTTTTTAATATGTTCTGACAAGTTTTAAAAACTGAAAAACATGATAAAACTCTATGAAACCTAGTGAAACTCCGTGTATGCATGCAGAATGAACTTTTTGGGCAAATTCTTGTGCGCCAGTATGAGACACATGTTTCATAAACCGGCAAATTCTAGTTTTGAAGCTCTTTTCATGAGAAACTCAAATATTCAAACATTTCATAAATTGGCATTCCTTATTAAAAAGTTATCCAAATTTTATGTTTTAGTGTTATGTGTGAAAGAAGAGAGAAGATATACAGCCTACATAATATTCCTCAAAGCGTGGGAGAGAGAGGAGGTGGGACATGCGCACGCTAGATAATACTAGCTCCGTTCCATAATATAAGCCATTTTAGTAAGCTGTTTTAGCTTTTTAAAAATAACTTATATTGTGGAACAGAGGGTAGTATGCACGCGGGAACTCTCGGTGTCCTCGGCGAGTGGTTGATTCTGGCGAGCGACGGGCCGTGGGACGAAGGAGACCTGCGTGGAACGTGTGGTCAGTTGTTAGGTCTTTCACAATGACTGTTTTTAGCGTAGTATCCTAGATATTTTGCTTTTGTGGCATGTTATTTAATGGAAAAAAAGAGTGTTCTTGTATCTTATCTAGTAAAATACGCCTTGCACGCTATTATAGGCAGAAAATTTAGCTAATCCAATCAAACACATGTATGAGCTAAAATCATTAAATGCAAACCTCCTAAGAAACAACATCCAAGATACACTCTACTGTGATACTCCATCTGACCTAAATTAGTTGACTCAAATTTATCAAAGTACGGATGTATGTAATACTAAATTATGTCTAGATACAGTTAAATCTAGACAAATCTAAGTTAATTAATTTGGATTAAAGAGAGTAGTAGATTGGACTAGCGAGATGCACGCGCTCCTCTGCGAGCGGCGCTTCACCACCGCCCGCCCTGAGCAGCTCTCCCCCCCCCGGCGAGGAACGTGGACACCGCCAGTGTCACGACGCAGCGGGCGCTAACCAGCACCGACGGTCATGGCTCATCCGCCCCTGTCGAGCAAGTTGTAATTTACCGGCTGTCAACGAGAAGAATTAGCGCTATCAATTAATGTAGGAAACGTACGCTACTACGAATAGTTCTACACGTGCCGTAACAAAGCTAAAGAAAGCCGATCAATCGAGTCTGAAGTTGATAGATTTCTTTTGCTTCGCTCTCCGTTACTTTCCTCGATGTAAAGACAAGAAGAAAGACAGAGAATTATTCTTGGTAGTGTGTCGTCGTTATTAGGTAGAAGCTGACAAACACACACACATCAAAGGGGCTCCCAGGGAGAAAGAAACAGGGGGCTGATCTGGTGAGAGAGTTGTAGTTTACCGGCTGGAGCGGTCTGGGTCTGGCCGACTAGCTATGAGCACTGTGAGCCTCACCACGCCACTGGGATCGCCTCTCCCCCCGTCTCCATCTTCCTCTCTGTATCTCTCTCTGCCACCACACTCGCGCTCTCTATCTCTCTCGTCGCTAGTAATGACCAGCACACAACAAAAAGCAAATGAAGGCCAGACACGTACAAGCTCAAGCGCTCAACCCAACTACTAAAACAAAAGAACAGCGAATGCCCTGTCGCATACGATTCCTAGAAAATAATAAAGGCCTATTTTTTTTTGAACACAAAAGGTCCCGAAGGACCTGGAGCTTATATTACTTCGGCGGTGGGTGAACACTTACAGAAAGAACCTTACAAAGTACAACATTACAACAAGGCCCCACATTTTTACAAAGTACACACTAAAAAGACTGCAAAAACGCGATTGAGTCCTTGTTCAACTCTCACTGAGAGCGAGACCACTTGGGAGAACTGGAGCTTGAAGGGCACCACCGAGGCTAGAGAAGATCCTCCGAAGGAGGGAGAAGATGCTCCAACAACAACCGTTGCAGAGCATGGCGGGGTTAATCTTATGACCATGGATAGGCGGCAGCGAAACTATTCTGACGCTTGGGAACCACCGCAGGGAGCACAAACTCAGAAGCTCCCCGGGCCATCGGGCCATCTGGAGAGAACAATTGCCGTCGAGCTGAGAACGTGCCCCCCCCCCCCCCCCGCCACCATGGCCATCCAGGAGAACATGGACAACTTGAAGGCCACTACATAACCAATGGAAGGCGCACAGTGCCAGTCCCGAGATTTCAAGGGCCCTGGGCGAACCTAAAATTCGGGGCCCCTAAGCCCTAGTATTTAGTAAAATATTACATATGTTAAGTGTGTTCAGAACCCATTATTGATATCACATAATGGATAGACATTATCTTAAATCACCGATAAAATACATGTAACTCATTTAATTCATATGCTTATTTACTAATGCATAAATTTTAAATGGCATGACCGTTTGTTGTCACCGCGAGAGAAGTGGCACCATCAACAAAGAAATTCATGAATGAATGACATGCAAATCATTTATGTATGTGAACCGTGCAAATCATTGATAAACGACATGTCAAGGAGAGGGCCATTAATCGGTCGTCTCCCCGTCTTGTCGAGAGAACAGCCGAAAAAAATGCCACCACGGCTTCCAATTAATGAAGAATTAAACATGTACCGAAGTTATAATCTTGCAATTACACCTTTACCAACTAAGTGCTCCCTACAAAAATGCGTCGAATTTTTGTTTTGATCAAGAAATTGCATCGATCGACTGATATTTCTTGAATCCTTTTACTTCTAGCCTACTGGCCCCACCTCACTTAATCCCTTTGTAGGTAAAGGGAAAAAGAGCCCGTTCTAACACAAGGAAGAAGGCCTCTCTAATGAAAGAAAAAGGGCCCAACATCCAAGCCACTAGAGACAGCGTACAATCATTTGTTGATTACGTTCGTTCTGGTCTCCCTAAAAAACAAGAGGAATCCTCTTCCTACTCTACTGGTGTCGCACAAGATTTTCTCTAATAGCTACTTGGGATCTGGGGCCCCCTTGGTTCCGGGGCCCGGGGCGGCTGCCCCTCCAGACCCCCCTCAGGGCCGGCCCTGAACGCGCACTTAATTTGGGGTATTCACCTCCGAGGCAAAATTCGACTTCTTCCTCCACGGAAACACGACAAAGAGACTCATCGATGATTGCCACGGTCTGCTGATGACTGCAAGTGCACGTATCGATTGTAGCTAGTTTCGAAATTAGAGTATCGAACCTACAAAGAGCTATTTAGTTAAGATCTTTATGCCTCGCGTCACTGTCTATCAAAGGATAGTTGTAAGCTGCCTTTGATTTCAAGTAAAGGGTGTTTGAAAGGTTTTTGGTTGAATGTGGAAACAAAATAAAACAAGTAAAAGAAAACAATAACTAAAGCGTTTGGAATGGTAGTAGAACTCAATAGGGCTAAAGCGTTCTCAGGGATGTAGGATATATCGCTAGCATGTTGCAATTAATCATAATTAGGATAACCTATTTCTTAGGTCATGACATGTATGGAGAGATCTCCATAATAAGATGTTCACCGCAAGGCTCGTAGGTAGTCACTTTATTGAGCCAAGGAATAAGGTCATCTCTAAATAACCACTACGGTGTCTGAGAGCATTCACCCATACAAACCACCGCAATTAAGGGTCTCATCGTGGATATCATAATTAGCTTAGTAAATCTCTCTTTATTTCCCCTTTGACCATGCAGGTTATAAGCCAGTGCTTCTAGTCACGAATAGCTCTAGACATATTTTCAAATACGTCCAAAGGATTTCACCCTTTTCTTTAGACCCGAAGGCAAATGATATGTGACTGACTACACATACCATCTAAAGAGAGAGATCAAACACACATCATCAATCAATAGATCATGAACACAAATAAAAGATCATCTTTATTTCATTTTATAATAATGCTACGGTTTCTCCATCTCTCCAAGAACGAAGAAAACTACTCACACATGGAAGCAATAAATAACATCATCATAATCAAATGGATGGATAAAAGTATGGGGATAAATCTAGTGCAAACCACGATTGAATCCGCAATTACAACAAGACCTAATAGATGGAAGATGGGGGTAGAAATAGTGATGGAGATGTAGCGGTTCATGATGAAGGGGATGATGCGGTGTCCTCCAATGATCCATGAAGTAGCAATGATTTGCCCTTCTCCAGTTCCTCTTCCAGATTCCTTTCCGGTGTGGTTTTTCGTGCCTGGAGGTTTCTGTGAATGTCGGATCTGTGATCTGTCTTCGCTAGGTGAAAGGATTTGACGAGGCAGACATGCTGCCGTATGGTACTAGCTGGTGGTACGAGAAGGCTCTGCCCGAACCAGTGGTCGTTAAGGCCCCTGTGTCCTCCTCTATGTATGCAAATCTCCCAGGTGCGGGGAAAAATCAATTAAATGACTTTTATCACATAAAAATATCATATTATAATATAATATGATAGTCGCAATTGATATGTTCGTAAGAAATTTAGTAATTCGGGATCCTGTTTGAACAAGGACAAAGGTGCGCGTAAACGCAGTAAAATGCCAAAACCCCTACTCTACTTATGCAAAAAATAAAGGTAAATATGCTTCATTTTGGACTCATCAACTCTTCCAAGATAGACTCTTGCTCGTCCTCGAGTAAGATGGTGGCTTATGGACAAGATCATCATGTTCATGAGACGCGAGTCATTACAATAAATGAGGCAAAAATTAACACAAGAATACAATATCATATGTAGAGTTGCATCATGAGTTTTATCACACATTTACACATCACATGACTTAGAGGCTTTCACATCTTTTTGTATCAATAGTGTTATAAGAAGTTTTTTTAAGGGTTAACATATTATATAATCATAAGGTTAAATTGGTTGAGCACTTGATTCGAGTAATGAAAGATTCATGATCACTTCTTCTTCTTTTATTTTTATTTTTTTCTACAAGCTCGTACTTTTATTTTTCCTTGAAATTCTCTTGATAGCTGGATCTTTATCTTTTTTATATAGCAGAGCTACTTGATCATGCTCACTATTTTTTATGGATCTTGTAAACCTAAACCTATGACTATAACATGCTACCAAGTTTTCTTCTCATAATTAGTCAATACTTTTATTGGTGTGGAAGACCCTAAAATCATAACAGTTGTACAAGTATCATAACACTCATCCTAATTCATTCATCTAATATAATAATCATGAATCAAAAGATTACTTCAACTACCATAAATTCTTCAAATTCAATGGATATAATTCTTTCCTTGGACAAAGGGAGCTTCAAGATGATGCAACTAATGCAAATTTTTGAAATAAAACCTAACTTGTGTGCGATAAAATAAACATGCTTAAACTAGAAGATAGATTACAAGGTTCTATAGATCTTCCCCAAGCTTGGGATCAAGTCGGTGGGATCAAATAATCCCTCGCGATTATTCGATACCATGGTACTCTTTAGTTCGGAGGTGCGGTGTTGGAGACAACTGCACGAAGTTTCTTGTTCGTCTTTTCCAAGGCAGATATGCGAATCTGACACTTCTGCAGGTCAAAACGCAAGTAAAACATCCCCTCAGCAACCCTGCTTAGTACGTCATTGAGTTCCTTCATGCTTTCGAGATTCAGGAGGCATTTGCGCATGATTTCCTGATGGACGAGTTCTTCCTTCTGGTTCTTCTATATTGCGAAGGCGTTGTTCAACTTCTAGGACTTGCACTAAAATAGGCACGTCGGCTGAACTCCCAATCTTTCTATGGCTTTACGCTCATGCGCGCATTCATGGTGATCTTCTTTGTTGTAGAAGTGTGCGTCGTAGTCTCCTTATAAGTTCCTACATCAACTTGGTTAGCTTTCTTAGGTGAAGAGTAGTTGGTGGCAATGAACTTGAGTGACTTCATGCACCCCTTCCCATGGGATTTCTTTGCTTCTTCTTCATCCTCAGGCTTCACCATAACAAGATAATCTGGCTGCCTCCACACTCTCTTTGTTTGCTCCATGAAGGTCTCAAATTCCTCCTCATCATCATCGGAGTCATAAGCATACCTCTTGTTCTTTGGGCTTATGCCTTTAGCTTCACGGTCATCGGCTTCAACGGAGAAAGTCTGGACAAATTCCCTCAAATGAAGTATCTATTCTCCTCAAATTTAAAAGCTTTAGGACAACATCATTAGCTAAAAAGGGCAAGTTTCACTAGAGTAGATAATAGTAAAAGGAAGGGGCAGTAGATCAATTTTCACTTGATCTGATCCAAAGAAAAAGGCCACAGTGAAGCAGCTCACACAACAAACTGCATGCAGTGAGCCGTCGACCAGCAGTGAGAGCAAGGAGGAGATAAACCACATCTGTGCTTAGCAAAGCAAGCTTTGCTCACCACTTCACAACACAGCCATAGTTCTGTCACAAGCGCACACCAGAAACACCACTAGTTCTTGCAAGATATCCACTAGATCAAACCATCTTTCACCACAGAAAAACTAAGTAGATCACCAACAAGATGGTGACTTAAAGGAGGGGGTGGTCTGGGTGGACAGCAAGGGCAAGTTGGAGCTCGAGGCAACAACACCAAGACATGATAGAAGTTCAAAGTGTTGGGTCCGCAGCATAGAAAACAAAAAATTTCCTACGATGAGAACTATACGCCAAGATCTATCTACTAGATACAGAGCAACGGGTGGACATACATCCATGGAGAACTTACCCTCGAAGACAAGAGTTTTGTTAACGAGTAGGAACTCGTGGTTGATGTAGTCGTACACTTGCCGATCTCAAGATCATGAGGAAGTCCGAGTGTCGCAACTCAGCAGCGCATCCACACTCGCACACACGTTCAAGCCACCGGACAACCTCCACCTCCTCGCTCCAGCGATCCAGCGGAAGCAGCAACTCCTTCCAGACGAAATGCCACCGGGAACATGTATCTCGCTAATCGGAGACCATGGGGGAATAATTCTAGAGGGGGAGAGAGATCCTTCACAAGGAGGTGTGTGGATGAAGGAGGGAATGGGTGGCCTTTTATAGGAGGAGGGGGGGTGCCCCCTCTCTCCATGGCCAGCGCATGGGGGGGGGGGTGACCCCTCACCTCCCCCATTCATGTGGTGGTAACCCCTCCACATTAAAATGCCTCTTCACATTCCCTTTTAAAGTCTCCACTTTAAATGCATTAAATTTCTCCAAATTTAATGCTCTCTCATTTAATAAAACTCTTTTTATTAAATTTATTCAGAATTTTGTTAATTACTTTAATTAACAAACATTCACATATAGCCCCTTGCAATATTTCAATATCACATGCAGAACCACCTTCTGCAATTTCACCCGAAACAATTTCCGGTTTCTATTGAAACAATTCCTGTGCTTTGGAATTATTTCGTCTGAAACATATGTGCTCCAAAATGGTGTCCCGTAACTCTTAAGTGTGCCACCCTATGGTTCGCGAATAATGCAGACATGATCGAGACCCTTCTCCGATCAATAATCAGCAGCGGGACCTAGAGATCCGTACTGACTCCTACACATTCAACGATGACTCCTGTGATCGTGAGAACCTTTAACGCTTGTAATTAAATCCCTTTGTCTCTCGATATATTACATGTCTGAGATTCGATCATCGGTATCTCCATACCTAGTTTGATCTCGTTATCGACATGCACTCTTTTCTCGTTCCCGTGATATAATATTCTAGTGATCACATCACTTGCTTGCAAGCTATCCTAATGTGATATCACCGAGAGGGCCCAGAGTATATCTATCCATCATATGGATTGACAAATTCCACTCTTGATCCATGATCCTCAACATAACATCTTCGTAGTACTGAACCCATCTTTATAGTCACCCTGTTACGGTGTGACGTTTGATGTTATCAAGATACTCTTCAGGTGTTAGCAATTAACATGATCTCATGGTCTAAGGATAAAGATTACTTCGTATGATGTTATAGCAATATAAACATAATGACTTGATCGTAATGCTATACTTCCGATGAATGTTCATCACATCATTTCACAAATGTTGTGACCTTGTTATTAACAACATCCAATGTCCATGATCAGGAAACCTTGATCATCTTGTTAATCAACAAGCTAGTCTATAAGAGAGGCATAACTAGGAACCCTTTTTGTTTATTAAACACACATGTATTGATGTTTCCTATCAATACAATTATAGCATGCAAAATAAACATCTATCATATACAAGGAATACATAATAACAACTTTATTATTGCCTCTCAGGGCATATTTCCTTCAGTCTCCCACTTGCACTAGAGACAATAATCTAGTTTATATAGTGATAAATCTAACACCCATGGAGTTCTGGTGTTGATCATGTTTTGCCCTAGGGAGTACTTTAGTCAACGGATCTGCTACATTCAGGTCTGTGTGCACTTTACAAATCTTTATATCTCCATCCTTGACATGCTCGCGGATAGAGTGAAAACGGCGCTTAATATGTTTGGAATTCTTGTGAGACGTTGGTTCCTTGGCGTTGGCTATGGCTCCATTATTGTCACAATAGATCACCATTGGGTCCAACGCACTAGGAACCACACCTAGTTCCGTTATGAACTCCTTCATCCAAACCGCTTCCTGCGTTGCTTCTGAAGCAGCAACATATTCTGCCTCCGTCGTTGATCCAGCCACCACAGGTTGTTTGGAGCTCCTCCAACTAACTGCTGCTCCGTTCAAGAGAAATACGTATCCGGATTGAGACTTAGAGTCATCCGGATCAGTGTCAAAGCTAGCATCGACATAACACTTAGCGACTAGCTCTTCTTCACATCCGTATACAAGAAACATATCCTTAGTTCTTCTCAAGTACTTAAGGATATTCTTGACCGCTATCCAGTGTTCCGAACCTGGATCAGATTGGTACCTACTAGTCAAACTAATAGCATGTGCCACATCCGGTCTTGTACATAACATGGCATACATTATAGAGCCTATGGCTGAGGCATAGGGGATCTTATCCATTATCTCTCTTTCTTCCGCGGTAGCCGGACTTTGAGTCTTACTCAATGTCTTTCCTTGCAACATAGGTAAGTACCCCTTCTTACTTCCGTCCATATTAAACTTCTTTAATATCTTATCAAGGTATGTACTCTGCGATAGCCCAATTAGGCGTCTTGATCTATCTCTATAGATTTTAATGCCTAATATATATGACACTTCACCAAGGTATTTCATCAAAAATTTGCTGTTTAGATAACTTTTAACACTGTTTAAAAGGTCTATATCATTTCCAATCAATAATATGTCATCCACATATAATATCAGAAATGCCACATTGCTCCCACTCACTTTCTTGTAAATACAACCCTCTCCATAAGTTTGGACAAATCCAAACTCTTTGATCACCTCATCAAAGCGGAGATTCCAACTCCGGGATGCTTGCTTCAGTCCATAGATGGATCGCTGAAGTTTGCACACCTTATTAGCATCCTTAGGATCGACAAAACCCTTAGGTTGTATCATATACAACTCTTCTTCAATATTACCATGTAGGAACGCAGTTTTGACATCCATCTGCCATATTTCATAATCGAAATATGCAGCAATTGCTAACATAATCCTAACCGATTTAAGCATCGTTACGGGAGAGAATGTCTCATCGTAGTCAACTCCTTGAATTTGTCGAAACCCCTTTGCGACAAGTCGAGCCTTATATATGGTTACATTACCATCAGCATCAATTTTTCTTTTGAAAATCCATTTATTCTCAACGGCCTTCCGATCGTGAGGTAAGTCCACCAAGGTCCAAACCTGGTTTTCGTACATGGATTCCATCTCGGATTTCATGGCTTCTAGCCATTTGTTGGAATCAGGACTCATCGTCGCTTCTTCATACGTCGCAGGGTCATCTATTTCATCAATCATGAAATTCATAACAGGATTGTCGTATAGTTCAGGAGCTGCACGTGTCCTGCTTGACCTGCGAGGTTCGGTAGTGTCCTCTTTCGGAGTTTCATGATCAATATCATTAGCTCTCTCTTCATTAGGTGAAGTCAACTCCGAAACAACTTCTGGAGCTGCGCTACTCGCCATTTCATGAAGAGAAGGTTCAATAACCTCTTCGAGTTCTACCTTCCGACTGCTCACACCTTTCGCGAGAATCTCCTTCTCAAGAAAGGATCCATTCTTGGCAACAAAGACCTTGCCCTCGGATCTATGATAGAAGGTATACCCAATCGTTTCCTTAGGGTATCCTATAAAGACGCATTTTTCCGCTTTGGGTTCGAGTTTATCCGGTTGAAGTTTCTTCACATAAACATCGCATCCCCAAACTTTAAGAAATGACAGCTTAGGTTTGTTTCCAAACCATAATTCATATGGTGTCTTTTCAACGGATTTAGATGGTGCCCTATTTAAAGTGAATGCAGTGGTTTCCAGTGCATAACCCCAAAATGACAGTGGCAAGTCAGTCAGAGACTTCATAGATCGAACCATATCCAATAAAGTACGATTACAACGTTCTGACACACCATTACGTTGTGGTGTTCCGGCAGGCGTGAGTTGTGAAACTTTTCCATAGTATTTCATATGTGTGCTAAACTTGTAACTAAGATACTCTCCTCCACGGTCGGACCACAGAAATTTGATCTTTCTGTTACGATGATTTTCCACTTCATTCTGAAATTCTTTGAACCTTTCAAAGGTTTCAGACTTATGTTTCATCAAATAGATATACCCGTATCTACTCATATCATCCGTGAAAGTAACAAAATAACGATATCCACCTCGCGCCGACACACTCATTGGTCCACACACATCAGTATGTATGATTTCCAATAAATCTGTCGCCCGTTCCATTGAACCGGAAAATGGCGTTCTAGTCATCTTGCCCATAAGGCATGGCTCACATGTATCAAATGATTCAAAATCAAGTGATTCCAAAAGTCCATCAGAATGGAGTTTCTTCATGCGTTTAACGCCAATATGACCTAGACGGCAGTGCCACATATATGTAGATATATCATTATCAAGTTTAATCCTTTTAGCATCAACATTATGAATATGCATAATACTACTATCGAGATCCAACAAAAATAAACCATTCAACACAGGTGCATGACCATAAAAGATATTATTCATATAAATCGAACAACCATTGTTTTCAGACTTAAACGAATAACCACTTTGCATCAAACACGATCTGGATACAATGTTCATGCTCAGTGCAGGCACCAAATAACAATTATTCAGGTTTATAACTAATCCCGACGGCATATGGAGAGGCAGCGTTCCAACGGCGATCACATCAACTCTTGATCCATTGCCGACCCACATCGTGACCTCATCCCTTGCTAGTTGTCGCTTGTTCCGCAGCCCTTGAACTGAGTTACATATATTAGCAACCGATCCCGTATCAAATACCCAGGTGCTACTACGAGTACTAGTCAAGTACACATCAATAACATGTATATCACATATACCTTTGTTTGCCTTGCTGGCCTTCTTGTCTGCCAAATACTTGGGGCAGTTGCGCTTCCAATGGCCAGTCCCCTTGCAATAGTAGCACTCGGTGTCATACTTAGGGCCAGCTCGGGGTTTCTTTTCAGGCGCGGCAACAGATTTGCCGCCCTTCTTTCCCTTCTGCTTGCCTTTCTTGTCCTTCTTGAAACCGGTGGTCTTATTGATCATCAACACTTGATGTTCTTTCCTAATCTCCACTTCTGCAGTCTTAAGCATTGACAGAAGCTCGGGAAGAGACTTCTTCATGCCCTGCATATTATAGTTCATCACGAAGCTCTTGTAGCTAGGTGGCAGAGATTGGAGAACACGATGTATGCCTAAGTCAATGGGAATCGTTATTCCCAAGGACACAAGCTTATCGGCGTACCCAGACATTTTGAGTACGTGCTCACTAACGGAGCTGTTCTCTTCCATCATGCAGCTAAAGAACTTTTCAGAAGCATTATAACTCTCTACGGCAGCATGGGTATCGAAAATGATTTTCAATTCTCCCATGGTATCAAAGGCATTGCCATTTTCGAAACGTTTTCAAAGTACTGGCTCTAGCCCATACAGTATGCCGCAATGAACTAAGTTGTGGTCCTCTTGACGAGTTATATAGACGTTCTTTTCCTCGTCAGGGGCATCAGGAGCTGGTGGGGGGCCTAGCGGCGCCTCTAGCACATATTGCTTTTGTGCAGCAGTGAGGAGAATCCTCAAATTCATAGCCCAGTTGGTGAAGTTGCTACCATTCGCAGCAAGCTTCTCTTTCTCCATGAACACATTGAAATTAAAAGCAGGTGGTGCCATCTATAACAGAATTTGTAAAATATATTTAGACTAAGTTTATGATAGATTGAGTTCAACTAATCCAAATTACTAATGAACTCCCACTCAAAAACGACATCCCTCGTGTCCTTTTGGTGATTACATGAACCAAATCCACTACACCAAGTCCGATCATCACGTGAGTCGGTGTAGCTTCAAAGGCGAGCATCTATATGGGCATCATATCAACTATATGACTCATGCTTAACCTTTCGGTCCGTGTTCCGAGGCCATGTCTGTACATGCTAGGCTCGTCAAGTAAGAACCTTAGTATTTGCGTGTGTAAAACTGTCTTACACCCGTTGTATGAAAGCGTAGAGTCGAGAACACCCGATCATCACGTGATGCCTCAAAACACAATCCACAAAACGGTGCATACTTAAGGAAGAACACATTTTATCTTGATATCTAAATGAGGGATCATCTTATAATGCTACCAAAAGCGCCAAACTAGCAATATAAGATGCTAATGTGTGAAGTGAGGTGATATGGTCCATGCATTTGATCTCTATCATTTGCATCGTGGTATGATCTCTATCATTACTTTGTGTGTAAGGCCAAGGTCTATGGAACTTACACGTTAAGTGAGTTGTAAGAGTATCTATCATACATCTACTTACAACAATACCATATCAATACACTAGCCCAGCAACGATCTAAACTAGACGCCTCTAATTTATCAATTGCAAGTTTTACGTGGCTTAGGGCTTTCAGAGATAGAACCAGTCTTACCTACGAACATGAACCACAACGAGGATAACCAAGTTATTAGCAACTCGTTGTAAATCAGATATTGACTTTAGTAGGAGAGACAGACACCCGCTAGCCACTTATGCAAAACTAGTTGCATGTCAGTCGTGGAACCGGTCTCATGTACGATGACATGTAAGGTTGGTCCGGGCCGCTTCATCCCACTATGCCACCAATATCCAAAGTACATAGAAGATGCAATAACATGATCATCATCGCCCACATATAAACATATGTGTACTACCCGTACAAACCACCTACGCATAGATCAGGCTCTGATACCACTATTGGGTCCGCAGCATAGAAAACAAAATTTTTCCTACAATGAGAACTATACGCCAAGATCTATCTACTAGATACAGAGCAATGGGTGGACATACATCCATGGAGAACTTACCCTCGAAGACAAGAGTTTTGTTAACGAGTAGGAACTCGTGGTTGATGTAGTCGTACACTTGCCGATCTCAAGATCGTGAGGAAGTCCGAGCGCCACAACTCAGCAGCGCATCCGCACTCGCACACACGTTCAAGCCACCGGACAACCTCCACCTCGCTCCAGCGATCCAGCGGAAGCAGCAACTCCTTCCAGACGAAATGCCACCGGGAACATGTATCTCGCTAATCCGAGACCATGGGGGAATAATTCTAGAGGGGGAGAGAGATCCTTCACAAGGAGGTGTGTGGATGAAGGAGGGAATGGGTGGCCTTTTATAGGAGGAGGGGGGTGCCCCCTCTCTCCATGGCCGGTGCATGGGGGGTGACCCCTCACCTCCCCCATTCATGTGGTGGTAACCCCTCCACATTAAAATGCCTCTTCACATTCCCTTTTAAAGTCTCCACTTTAAATGCATTAAATTTCTCCAAATTTAATGCTCTCTCATTTAATAAAACTCTTTTTATTAAATTTATTCAGAATTCTGTTAATTACTTTAATTAACAAACATTCACATATAGCCCCTTGCAATATTTCAATATCACATGCAAAACCACCTTCTGCAATTTCACCCGAAACAATTTCCGGTTTCTATTGAAACAATTCCTGCGCTTTGCAATTCTTTCGTCTGAAACATATGTGCTCCAAAATGGTGTCCGGTAACTCTTAAGTGTGCCACCCTACGGTTCACGAATAATGCAGACATGATCGAGACCCTTCTCCGATCAATAATCAGCAGCGGGACCTGGAGATCCGTACTGACTCCTACACATTCAACTATGACTCCTGTGATCGTGAGAACCTTTAATGCTTGTAATTAAATCCCTTTGTCTCTCGATATATTACATGTCTGAGATTCGATCATCGGTATCTCCATACCTAGTTTGATCTCGTTACCGACATGCACTCTTTTTTTGTTCCCGTGATATAACATTCTAGTGATCACATCACTTGCTTGCAAGCTATCCTAATGTGATATCACCGAGAGGGCCCAGAGTATATCTATCTGTCATCTGGATTGACAAATTCCACTCTTGATCCATGAGCCTCAACATAACACCTTTGTAGTACTGAACCCATCTTTATAGTCACCCTGTTACGGTGTGACGTTTGATGTTATCAAGATACTCTTCCGGTGTTAGCAATTAACATGATCTCATGGTCTAAGGATAAAGATTACTTCGTATGATGTTATAGCAATATAAACATAATGACTTGATCGTAATGCTATACTTCCGATGAATGTTCATCACATCATTTCACAAATGTTGTGACCTTGTTATTAACAACATCCAATGTCCATAATCAGGAAACCTTGATCATCTTGTTAATCAACAAGCTAGTCTATAAGAGAGGCATAACTAGGAACCCTTTTTGTTTATTAAACACACATGTATTGATGTTTCCTATCAATACAATTATAGCATGCAAAATAAACATCTATCATATACAAGGAATACATAATAACAACTTTATTATTGCCTCTCAGGGCATATTTCCTTCACAAAGAGAAGAGCAACCACTGGAACTAGAAGAGCAGGCAACACTAGCATAAAGCCACAGGCTACCACAATCAAATCTAGCATGAGGGTATTTCTCAAACTCTAGATCTATCCATTAAATCATTTTACAATATCTGTTTTGATGTAAGGGCATGATATACTGGTCATATAACACAGTAGATAATGGACATCAAGTAAAGAACCTTTGTTCTTAGTACAAATGGTCTCAGACCAACATCTTTGACCATATTATCTAGCCTAAGCTAGATAGCAACATATCAGAGTATATGAACATACAGGGCACATCCCAATAGAGGGTAGCACCTCTGTATTAAACAGATCATTGCGAGCTCAAGCACATCTTTTTAAGGAAATAAATAAATCATCTTCCTAAGTGTTTTAGGAATCTTTCTTTCTTCTCAGATCATCACAAGAGTTAAACACAAAGAATAGATTAGGTATTCTTACCCATAGTTCCTGTACAATCCCATGATCAAATCTTGAGTAAGGTAATTAACCACATGGACTCTTCATAAGCAAGCTATCAAGAACTAGCAAACTCAATAGGAGTATATCAATCAAAGGCAATAACCTTTGCATTAACACTAAGCCAATTAGGCAACCAGAGAATTGTGTACTGATAGTGAACAATTACCAGGAATATAATCACCAACACATAGTAGCACAAGTCTAAACACTGACAGTAAGTGAAATTCAGACAACATTTCCATTGACAGGAACCTCTGTCAGCAATTCTAAATTAGTTTAGTAAATTATTCTACATAAGTGACTACACAGGGGTATACATGGGCAATTTGATCATCTTTGATGAACACGGCAACAAGGGTTGAACCCTAGCACAAGGGAATGAACCCTAGTTCTTCACTGCAAGCTCATAGAGAGAGAGAGGGAGAGAGAGAGCATAGAAAGGGAAAAGAGGAACTTGCCCATGGTCCTCTCTAAGAAATTAAAGAGGAAGTAGAGGCCAGAGTCGAGGAAGCTGATACGTCGTAAATGTATCTATAATTTTTGATGTTCCATGCTTGTTTTATATCTACTTTCTTATGTTTTATTCACACTTTGAGGTATTTTTATACATTTTCTGGAACTAACCTATTAACAAGATGCCATAGTGCCAGATGCCTATTTTTTGCTGTTTTTGGTTGCAGAAAAGCTAGTAAGGAAATATTCTTAGAATTGGACGGGACAAAAGCTAAAGTCAATATTTTACCCGACGCAACACGGAGTCCGAAGGGCAGCCGAAGGGGGGCCAGGAGGAGGCCACACCCTATGGTGGCGCGGCCAGCCCTAAGTGCGCCACCAGGGGGTGTGGGCCCCCTGGTGCTCCACCGACCTTGCCCCTTCGCCTATAAAAGCCTCCCGAGACGAAAACCCTAAATACCCGATCAGAATTCCACGAAAAGTTCTGCAGCGCCGCTGCCACCAAAGAGGAGATTCGGGGGACAGAAGTCTCTATCCCAGCACCCTGCCGGGATGGGGAAGTGCCCCCGGAGCCATCTCCATAGACTCCACCGCCATCTCCATCGCTGTTGCTAACTCCCATGATGAGGAGGGAGTAGTTCTCTCTCGAGGCTAAGGGCTCTACCGGTAGCTATGTGTTCATCTATCTCTCTATGCGTGATCTTATTGAGATCATGAGCTTTGTAATCTATAGATCTATTCTGATACTCAAGTGCTTTAATTAATCTCTGCTTATCCCCACGTGTGTGAAGTTGACAGTGTGCACACCGTGTGGCACTTTGGCAAAGGTTACAGAAATACTTATCATGAGTATAATTTGAGTTGGATGTCTCTATGAGATTGTGGTGTTTATTGGAACCATCTAGCGCTCAAGGTGATAGTGAGGGGTTATCTAGATGGGGAATGCGAACTTTAAGGTGTGATGTTATACCCTACATCGTCCAACCGGAGAGTAGCTCAGGGTAGCATAATGAAGAGAAGATATTTATATGAGAGTGTCCACTAGTGAAAGTATGATCCCTAGGCCTTGTTTCTAAGCATTGAAACACCGTTTACAATTAGTCATGTTACATGTTTGCTTGCTGCCACTCTTATTTCAGATTGCAATTACCACTTATAATCATCCATATTACTTGTATTTCACTATCTCTTCGCTGAACTAGTGCACCTATACACCTGGCAAGTGTATTGGGTGTGTTGAGGACACAAGAGACTTCTTGTATCTTGATTGCATGGTTGCTTGAGAGGGATACCTTTGACCACTTCCTCCCTAAGTTCGATAAACCTTGGGTGATCCACTTAAGGGAAACTTGTTGATGTTCTACAAACCTCTGCACTTGGAGGCCCAACACTGTCTATAAGAATAGAAGCGTGCGTAGACATCAAGCTATTTTCTGGCGCCGTTGCCAGGAAGGTAAGATAAAAGGTACTCACATCCTCTGGCTACTAAGCTATCTTCTGGTACTGTTTCTGGTGTGTGAGTGATTGAAGTTATTTCCTTTAGATTCTGCAATTATATCTTTTTGTTTCTTGTTTTTATTTTCACTAGTTAGGCTTAATGGAAAACAACAACAAAATTAGAGAGATTTATAGTATTTATCTTGAGTTAGGACATGAAGTGTTTGAAGAGAAAATTAAAAAACCTATGGAACTTTATTTGCATGCTAATAGCAATGTTATTCGTATGAATTCTTAGAACACCATTATTGCTAATGCTATGGAAAATTCTAAGCTTGGGGAAGCTGGTTTTGATGAGCATGATATTTTTAGTCCCCCAAGCATGGAGGAGAAAATTTACTTTGATGATACTATGCCTACAATATATGATGACTACAATGATGAATATGATATTTTCAGTCCACCTACTATTGAGGAGAAAGTTAATTATGATTACAATATGCCTCCTATATTTGATGATTATGGTGATGAGAACAATAATGATAGCTATTTTGTTGAATTTGCTCCCACTACGATTAATAAAAATGTCTATGCTTATAGGGAGAGTAATAATTATTTTATGCATGTGGCTCATGATAAGAATGTTTTATGTGATATTTATATTGTTAATTTTACTCATGATGCTACTGAAAGTTATTATGAGATAGGGAAAGATGGTTTTATGTATCTAAACAACATTAAGTTTCCCCTCTTTATGTTGAAAATTTGGAAGTTCCACTTGTTTTGCTTTCCTATGCTTGTTGCTTTGTGCTTTCATGACTTGTTTGTTTACAAGATTATTTTTCATAGGAAGTGGGTTAGACTTAAATTTGTTCCATATTTGCTTCTTGATGCTCTCTTTTACTTCAATTCATATTTCTTATGTGAGCATCATTGAAATTATCATGCCTATCTTAATGGCTAAAAAGAAAGAGCTTTTGGGAGACAACCCATTATATTTTTACTTTCAGTTTATTTTGTTTTGTTGAGTCTTGGAAGTTATTGCCTCTGTAATAACCTCTCCTTATCCTTTTTGTTTGGTTTTTGTGCCAAGAATAACCTCTAATGAGAGGGAAGTAAGATATGGGGAAGTTGTTGTCCCGAAACAATTTTTTGTGCTTCACTATAAAAAAATTGTGAAAAATCCCTGTACGTCAGATTGATCTGTAATTTTTTGTGCTTGTGCCCCAGGTTATTATCTAAATTTTGTTAATTTAACACTTTTCGATTTTAGCAATAGAAGGTCTTCTAAAAAATCGGTTTTTACCTGCTGGTCTGTTTTGACGGATTTCTGCCATTATTTGCATTTGCCTCTTAATCTCTTTCTCTTTGAGTTCTCTTTAATCACTTGAGCTTTTAGAAGGAATTGCTACAGTATCTCGTGTTTTAATGGAAGTTTTACTTGTGTTGAAACTAAACCGAAAGACTTATTATCTTAAATACACTAATGTTGCTAATGAAGATTGTGTGAAGTTTTGTATGAAGGAAATTTTCAAGTGTAGGGAGGAATAATGTGTTGAGATGAAGAATGGACAAAAGCTCAAGCTTGGGGATGCCACCCGTGTCACCCCAAGAAATATTCAAGAAGTACAAGCGTCAAAGCTTGGGGATTCCCAAGGCATCCCCTTCTTTATCACTAAAAATCTCAGGGTTTTTTCCAAACACTTCATTTTTATTGTTTCATGCACAATTGTGTTGTTCTTGGAGCGTCTTTGTTTTTGTTTTTAGTTTTGTTTGGTTTGGTTTGCTTAAATAAATTGGTTGGACCCCCGCAATTCATACATTATTCCAAATAAGTTGATTGGTGTTGGAAAAGTGTAGGAAGCTTCATGCTTATAAGTGGTACAAAAGGAGCTTGTTTTGACTGTGGCCTAGACTTTATCATGTCATGTTTGATGTTGCTTTGACTTTATTCTTAGTGATTATTGTTGTAGCATGACTTGTTCCAAACAATTGAGATTGTTTAATGTGCCTTGAAAGAATCATGCGTTGTTTTAGCATACAAAAGCATAATATTGTGGTATTCTCCTTTGATGCTTTTTGGGTTGACTTGGCACATGCTTACACCTTGTTAAGACTATGAACCAGTCACCTTAGCCTCTATGATCATTTAGTTTTTGACTTGTAATATCATTTTATGCTTTAATCAATATTTTTTTGTCGCTTTGCATCATTATGGCCAGTATTGCTCTCTTAGTTGGTCGCTCCCAGTCTTTTGCTAGCCTCCACCTATACCAAGTGTGACTTCCACTCATGCATCCAACCCCCAAGAAAACCAAGTTATTCCAAAGAGTCCGCTATCAATTCCTATGCATGGTGTGTTACACCATTCCAAGTATATTCATGTTTTTATCTACCTTCCGAATTAAACTTGTTATGTGAAAATTAGTGATTAAATCTCTCACAAACTTGATGGCACACTTTACTTTCTTGCACTTAATAAACTTGAACCATTGTGTCCATCTATGTTGCTTATATGCTTGCGCTTTATAAGTTGTAAATTAGCAGAACCATGTACCATGGGGAACGCTTTCAACATTGTACTTATTATTCAGTTGATATCATGTTCTTTTGTTTATGGATCCCAGCGGTGTGAAATAAAAGAGGAGCTTGTAAGCTCATGGAGTTTGTATGTGTGTTAGAGAAACGCCTGGGCGGCTAGCCTAAGCCATGCCTAATCATGATGGAAACTTGCAGCATAACCATAGTAAGCATTCTGTGAAGCATCCTCAATAAAAACCTATGCAAATAGCAAATAAAAAGATTGTTGAGATGCTCATTGGTTGTTGCCATGTCATTTTGATATGGGATAGCTCCTGTGTCATGGGGCAAGGGCTACCCCGTTGGCGGTTCTCCATGATACACATGTACTTACAATGACAAGAACTTACTTGTGACTAAAGTTGAGTAGCATGAGGTTCGGTACTCGTAAGCAAGGGGCATGAGATTTTCAACTTATAACTTGTTAAGCACATCCTCATATTTGTGTCACTTTAACCTTAATCACCTCAAGATGCTTATGATAGGGGTAATGAGAGCTGAAAGCTAATAAGTACCATAATTTTTGGAAGCTCTTTATGAAACTTGAAATCCCTACTTCCCTTTGAAGGGCCTTTCTTTTTTTACTTTTATGTTGAGTCTCTATCTTCTATCTTTATGCACCTATTGAGAGAGCATAGTGGTCATTCTTAGTTTAATGTGCATTGTCCCAAAACTTGTTGATTGATTCATAACTTTGATATTGCTTGTTCTTAAATTATTTGTGTCTAGTCACCCTTATGAACTTTGAAGGTGTCCTATGCATTTATGTTTGGCGATACCATGAGGGACAAGCTGAATACCACTCTTATTATGTTTTCTATATGTGAAACTGATGGCCCACAAGTATAGGGGGTGTATCGCAGTATTTTTGAGGGTAGTGAAACCCAATTTATTGATTCGACACAAGGGGAGTGATGGCTCAGTGTTGATGTAGAGCTCGTTGGGAACCCCAAGCGGAAGGTATGATGAGCACAGCAGCAGGTTTCCCTCAGTTATGGAACAAAGGTTTAATCAAACCAGTAGGAGCAAGGAAACACCCCAAAGGTGTTACTAGCTGAGCCTTGGCAAGGCGCACTACCGGTGCTAGTAGCAACGTGGAGACCTGCACAACACAACCACAGAACTCTGTCCCCAACTTGCGATGAGGTTGTCAATCTCACCGTGTTTTGCTGAAAACAAAGGATTAAACGTATCGAATGGAAAGAAGTAATAGTTTGCAGAAAGTAAACACAAAGCAGTAAACAGTTTGTAGATTGTATGTAAAAGAAAAGGACCGGGATCCATAGTTCACTAGAGGTGGCTCTCCTTAGATAGATAACATGCTGGGTGAACAAATTACAGAGGGGCAATTGACAAATATCGAGAAAGCATACAAGCATATACTAATCATCTTGACTCCTTTGAGACTTGATTGGGCATTAAAACATTATACATAGACCGCCATCCAACTGTATCTATGACTAATAATCCACCTTCAGGTTATCATCTGAACCCCCTCCAGTATTAAGTTGCAAGCAACAGATTATTGCTTTACGAACTGCGTGTAAAGTAAACAATATGATTGTTCTATGAACAAAAGATTGTTGTTTTCTCCCTAGTAGCAACAACACATCTAGTACCTTAGAGATTTCTGTCACTTCCCCAGATTACCAGAGGCATGAACCCACTATCGAGCATAATACTAACTCTTGGAGTTGCTAGCATCTACTTGGCCAAGATAGCTACTAACAACGGAAAGCATGCAAGATCACAAATAACAAAGACATGATAGAATAAATAATCAATCTGAAATAGCATCTCAATATCCATCGGATCCCTGCAAACACAACATGCAGAATTACAAATAGATGATCTTGATCATGAACGGAGCTCACAAGATCTAAACATGAAAGCACAAAGGAGGAGAACCAACCATCTAGCTACTACATGGATCCGTAGTCCAAGGATGAACTACTCACGCATCACACCGGAGGCTTGCATGGTGATGAAGAAGGCCTCCAGGGTGAATTCCCCTCTCCGGCAGGGTGCCGGGAAGAGCTTCAGATCCCTCTCGATCTATGGATGGAGATGACGACGACTACAGACTCTTTCGTGGATTTTTGATCGGGTAATTAGGGTTTTCGTCCCGAGGGCATCTTATAGGCGGAAGGAGAGGCCGAGGGGGTGCTGGGGTCGGTCAGACCACCCCCTGGCGCAGGCAAGGTGGTGTGGCTGGCCCCCAGCCCTTCTCCGTCTCGTAGCATCTGATGACTTCTGGAAAAATAGGCACTTTGGCTTTTGTCTCGTCCAATTCCGAGAATATTCATTTTCTGACTTTCCTGGAACCAAAAACAGCAGAAAACAGGCAGCTGGCACTGTGGCTCTTGTTAATAGGTTAGTCCAAGAAATCATATGAAAAGTACTCCAAAGTGTGGACAAAACACAAGAAAGTGGATAAAATCAAGCATGGAACATAAAAAATTATAGATACATTTGCAATGTATCAGGGAGCCAAAGAATATTTATAAGCCTTAACAACTGAGTTGTCAATTCAGCTGCACCTAGAAATAATCTTGCTCACAGCAGTTTATTAGTAGCAACAGTTTTGTAGTAGGAATAGTAAAGTAACAGCAGTAGTAAAAGTAAAGACAACAGTAACAATTGCAGCAAACAATAGGATTAGAGCGCGGTAGGCATAGGGATGGATGGACGGGCATTGCATGGACAAGATAATTCACGTAGCAATCAGAACATAGGGCAATTGCAGATAAATAAGATAAAGCATCCAAGTACTAGATAATCATAGGCATGTGTTTCATATATAGTCATACGTGCTCGCAATGAGAACTTGCACAACATCTTTTGTCCTGCCAGCCCGTTTGAAGCGGGGCCTCAAAGGAACTACTGGCAATTAAGGTGCTCCTTTTAATAGAGCACCGGAGCAAAGCATTAACACTCCGTGAACACATGTGATCCTCACATCAAAGCCATTCCCTTCGGTTATCCTGATTTCTGTCACTTCGGGGCTATTGGTTCCGGACAACAACGTGTGTATACAACTTGCAGGTAAGACCATAAACAATACTATCATAATGAATCAATAACATGTTCAGATCTGAAATCATGGCACTCGGGCCCTAATGACAAGCATTAAGCATAACAAGTCGCAATAAAGTCATAAAGCACTAATAGAAGATATTAGGCACCATGCCCTAACAATCTGATGCCATTACATGAACGATCTCATCAAATCCCTACCATCCCCATAGCCTACAGCGGGGGATTACTCACTCATATATGGGGGAAACATGGATGGTCGATGGAGAAGCGATGGTGATGATCTCCTCCAATTCTCCGTCCCGGCAGGGTGCCAGAACGGAGTTTCTGTTGCTGTTTCGTGGAATGTGGTGGTAGCAGCGGAGCGGAACTCCTTCTAGAAAAACGTCGAACCCCCCCTGAGTTTTTAGGTCAGAAGGAATCTTATAGGCGAAGAGGGAGACCGAGGGGTGTCTAGGGCGGCCAGACCACCCCCTGGCGCGGCCAGGTGGTGTGGCCTGGGCCCAGCCCTCCTCTATCTCGTATTTTGGCTCCGGGAGTCTTCTGGTGAAATAGAATTTTTGGCATATTTTCCGAAATAGTTGATTTTCTGCACAAAAACTAGACACCAAGGCAATTCTGCTGAAAACAACATCAGTCCGTGTTAGTTGCATCCAAATCACACAAGTTTAGAGGAGAAACAATAGCAAAAGTGTTCGGGGAAGTAGATACGTTTTGGACGTATCAACTCCCCCCAAGCTTAGCTTATTGATTGTCCTCAAGCAATTCAGTTGAAAACTGAGTGCGATAAAAGAACTTTCACGAACACATTTGCTTCATATAAAGTATATATTCTCAGCATGTGATCAACTACTTAGACAATTCATAATAAAGAGTATGCAACTAAGTTTACTTAATAGGCATTGCAAGCTATGAAGAGATTCCAACTTAAAAATAATAAGTAGCATGAAGTATAAATATAAGCAACATTACAATGCTCATAACAAGGTATGATAGAGTGGTATCTCGCTTGCCTTTTTATTGTGAATGCCAAGGCACCTCTGAAGTTCAGGTGGAGACTAGAAGTAAAGATGTGAAATATACAAGCATCAAAGTCATAACACAAATAATCAAGTAATGAGACAGGCACAAAGAATGACAACTATGCTCTCAAGAAAGTGCTCAAAGAATATGTGGAGACTCAACAAAGAAATGAAAAGGTTTTGAATAGTTTGAAAGGCTTCCAAATGCTGAAAGTATAGTACTCATTAGCTTTGAGCTCTCATTGCCCCTATCATAAGCATCTTTAATGTGGTTAAGGTGAAAGTGAGGTCCAATCTGAGTTATATGCTTGACAGACTAAAAACTGGAAATCCCATGTCCCTTGAGTATGAGGGTCGCTCCTCATGCTACTCAACTTTAGTTACCGGTAAGTTCTTGTCATTGTAAATACGTGCGTATCATAGAGAACCGCCAACGGGGTACCCCTTGCCCGATGATACGGAAGAATCCCCATATCCACAAAAACTAGACACCAAGGCAATTCTGCTGAAAACAGCGTCAGCCCATGTTAGTTACATCCAAATCACACAAGTTTAGAGGAGAAACAATAGCAAAAGTGTTCGGGAAAGTAGATATGTTTTGGACGTATCAACTCCCCCAAGCTTAGCTTATTGTTTGTCCTCAAGCAATTCAGTTGAAAACTGTGTGCGATAAAAGAACTTTCACGAACACATTTGGTTCATATAATGTATATATTCTCAGCATGTGATCAACTACTTAGACAATTCATAATAAAGAGTATGCAACTAAGTTTACTTAATAGGCATTGCAAGCTATGAAGAGATTCCAACTTAAAAATAATAAGTAGCATGAAGTATAAATATAAGCAACATTACAATGCTCATAACAAGGTATGATAGAGTGGTATCTCGCTTGCCTTTTTATTGTGAATGCCAAGGCACCTCTGAAGTTTAGGTGAAGACTAGAAGTAAATATGTCAAAGATACAAGCATCAAAGTCATAATACAAATAATCAAGTAATGAGACAGGCACAAAGAATGTCAACTATGCCCTCAAGAAAGTGCTCAAAGAATATGTGGAGACTCAACAAAGAAATGAAAAGGTTTTGAATAGTTTGAAAGGCTTCCAAATGCTGAAAGTATGGTACTCATTAGCTTTGAGCTCTCATTGCCCCTATCATAAGCATCTTTAATGTGGTTAAAGTGAAAGTGAGGTCCAATCTTAGTTATATGCTTGACAGACTATAAACTAGAAATCCCATGTCCCTTGAGTACGAGGGCCGCTCCTCATGCTACTCAACTTTAGTTACCGGTAAGTTCTTGTCATCGTAAATACGTGCGTATCATACAAAACCTCCAATGGGGTACCCCTTGCCCGATGATACGAAAGAATCCCCATATCAAAATGACAAGGCAAGCAGACAATGAGTATCTCAGCAATCTTCTTATTTACCATGGGAAAATGGTGTTTTTTTCTCTCTTTCCTCTTTTCACATGCCTCTGTTTTTTTCTTTTTCTCAATAGCTATCTCTTTTTTTTTATAAGAAGAATGCTTCATAGATATCATTATGGTTACGCTGCAGGTTTCCACCATGACGACATGGATTAGACCGGCGGCCCATGTGTTTCTCTAACACACATACATAACTCCATGGACTTACAAGCTCCCCTTTTATTTCACACCGACGACATCCGCAAACAAAAAAGCATGGTATCAACTGGGTATATATTTACAAGTGTTGAAGGCATTCCCCGTGACAACATGGTTCTGCTAATCCCCAGCCTATAATTTGCAAGCATATAACTTTCATGGACAGTCACAATGGTTCAGGTTTATTAAGTGCATGAAATAAAGTGTGCCATCAAGTTCGTGAGAGCTTTACTAACTAACTTTCTCATAGCAAGCAAACATTTTATTCAGAAGAAAACAAGGCATATTAAATATGCACGGAAATAGCAAATGATGCTAATAGGTAGGTATGGTGGACACTTTGGCAATATTTGGTTTTAGGGAGTTGGAAACATGAGTAAATGATACATTGCAAATGTATCTATAATTTTTGGTGTTCTATGCTTAGTTTTATCTACTTTCTTGTGTTTTGTCCACACTTTGGAGTACTTTTCATATGATTTCTTGGACTAACCTATTAACAAGAGCCATAGTGCCAGCTGCCTATTTTCTGTTGTTTTTGGTTCTAGGAAAGTCAGAAAATGAATATTCTCGGAATTGGATGGGACAAAAGCCAAAGTGTCTATTATTCCGGAAGACATCAGATGCCAGAATACGAGACGGAGAAGGGTTGGGGGACGGCCACACCACCTGGCCGCGCGGCGAGGCCTGGCCCGCGCCAGGGGGTGGTCTGGCCGACCCCAACACCCCCTCGGCCTCTCCTTCCGCCTATATATTACCCTCGGGATGAAAACCCTAAGTGCCCGATCAAAAATCCACGAAAGAGTCTGTAGCCACTGTCATCTCCATCCCTAGATCGGGAGGGATCTGAAGCTCTTCCTGGCACCCTGCCGGAGAGGGGAATTCACCCTGGAGGCCTTCTTCATCATCATGCAAGCCTCCGGTGTGATGTGTGAGTAGTTCATCTCTGTACTACGGGTCCATGTAGTAGCTAGATGGCTGGTTCTCCTCCTTTGTGCTTTCATGTATAGATCTTGTGAGCTCTGTTCATGATCAAGATCATCTATTTGTAATTCTGCATGTTGTGTTTGCGGGGATCCGATGGATATTGAGATGCTATTTCAGATTGATTATTGATTCTATCATGTCTTTGTTATTTTTGATCTTGCATGCTTTCCGTTGTTAGTAGCTATCTTGGCCAAGTAGATGCTAGCAACTCCAAGAGTTAGTATTTATGCTCGATAGTGAGTTCATGCCTCTAGTAATCTGGGGAAGTGACAGAAATCTCTAAGGTACTAGATGTGCTATTGCTACTAGGGAGAAAACAATAATCCTTTGTTCATAGAAGAACAATCGTATTGTTTACATTACACGCAATTTGTAAAGCAATAATCTGTTGCTTGCAACTTAATACTAGAGGGGGTTCGGATGATAACCTGAAGGTGGATTATTAGTCATAGATGTAGTTGGATGGCGGTCTATGTATAATGTTGTAATGCCCAATCAAGTCTCAAAGGAGTCAAGATGATTAGTATATGCTTTTATGCTTTCTCGATGTTTATCAATTGCCCCGCTGTAATTTGTGAAGGGAATATGCTCGAGAGGCAATAATAAAGTGGTTATTATCTTATTCCATGTTTATGATAAATGTTTATTTTACATGCTAGAATTGTATTGATCGGAAACATCAATGTTGGAGATATGTCCAAGAGGCAATAATAAAGTGGTTATTATTATATCTTTATGTTTATGATAAATGTTTACATCCCATGCTATAATTGTATTAACAGGAAACATTAATACTTGTGTGTTTTGTAAACATAAAAGAGTCCCTAGTAAGCCTCTTGTTCAACTAGCTTGTTGATTAATGGATGATCATGGTTTCCTGATCATGGACATTGGATGTCGTTAATAACAAGATCATATCATTAGGAGAATGATGTGATGGACACACACCCATAGTAAGCATAGCATAAGATCAAGTCATTAAGTTCGTTTTGCTACAAGCTTTCAAATGCATAGTAACCTAATCCTTCGACCATGAGGTTATGTTAATCACCATCACCGGATGGATACTTTGATGACATCAAACATCGCTTCGTAACTGGGTGGTTATAAAGGTGTCATTGGGTATTCTGAAAGTATGTGTTGAAGCGCATGGACCAAGATTGGGATTTGTCCATCCATATGATAGATAGATATACTCTGGGCCCTCTCGGTGGAATGTCATCTAGTTAGCTTGCGAGCATGTGACTAGGTCACAAGGGATGACATATCTATGCGTAGATCTGTTGCACGAGTAGAACACAATGGAGCGAGCTACAGACTTATTGGAAATAATACATACCGATGTGTGCGGTCCAATGAGTGTAGCATCGCATGGTGGATATCATTATGTTCTCACTTTCACGGATGACTTAAGTAGATATGGGTATATCTACTTTATGAAACGTAAGTCCGAAACTTTTGAGAAGTTTAAGGAATTTCAAAGTGAAGTGGAAAATCATCGTAACAAGAAGATTAAGTTTCTGCATTCTGACCGCGGAGGTGAATATCTAAGTTATGAGTTTGGCATGCATTTAAAGAAATGTGGAATACTTTCACAGTTGACACCGCCGGGAACACCACAGCGTAATGGTGTGTCCGAACATCGTAATCGAGCTCTCTTAGATATGGTTCGGTCTATGATGTCTCTTACAGATTTACCGCTATCATTTTGGGGCTATGCATTAGAGACAGCCGCATTCACTTTAAATAGGGCACCATCTAAATCCGTTGAAACGACACCGTACGAATTGTGGTTTGGTAAGAAACCTAAGTTGTCGTTCCTTAAAGTTTGGGGTTGTGAAGCTTATGTAAAGAAGTTACAACCTGATAAGCTTGAACCCAAAGCGGAGAAATGCGTCTTCATAGGATACCCTAAAGAAACAATTGGGTATACCTTCTATCATAGATCCGAAGGCAAAGTTTTCGTTGCCAAGAATGGATCCTTTCTTGAGAAGGAGTTTCTCCCGAAGGAAGTGACTGCAAGGAAAGTAGAACTCGACGAGGTTATTGAACCTTCTCTCGGAGTTGAGAGTAGCGCGGCACCGGAAGATGTTTTTGTGCCGCCTGCACCAATTAGAGAGGAACCTCATGATGGTGATCATGAAACTTCGAACGAAGTTACTGCTGAACCTCGCAGGTCAACGAGAGTTCGTACCACTCCTGATTGGTATGACTCTGCCTTGAACGTCATGTTGGTGTACAACACTAATGACCCTGCGACGTATGAAGAAGCTATGGTGAGCCCAGATTCTGACAAATGGCTAGAAGCCATGAAATCCGAAATGGGATCCATGTACGAAAACCAAGTGTGGACTTTGGTGGACTTACCAGATGGCCGTAATGCTGTCGAGAACAAATGGATTTTCAAAAGAAAAACAGATGTTGATGGTAATGTTACCGTCTATAAAGCTCGACTTGTTGCGAAAGGGTTCCGACAAATTCAAGGAGTTGACTACGATGAGATTTCTCACCAGTAGCGAAGCTAAAGTCTGTGAGGATTTTGTTAGCAATCGCTGCATATTTCGATTATGAGATTTGGCAGATGGATGTCAAAACGGCGTTCCTTAATGGAGACATTGAGGAAGAATTGTATATGGTACAACCCAAAGGTTTTGTCGATCCTAAAGATGCTGACAAGGTATGCAAACTTCAGCGCTCCATTTATGGACTGAAGCAAGCATCCCGGAGTTGGAATCAACGTTTTGATAAAGTAATCAAAAACTTTGGATTTATACAAACTTATGGAGAAGCTTGTATTTACAAGAAAGTGAGTGGGAGCTCTGTAGCATTCCTAGTACTATATGTAGATGACATATTGTTGATTGGGAATGATATAGAACTTCTCAATAGCGTCAAAACCTATTTGAATAATAGTTTTTCAATGAAGGATCTTGGCGAAGCGGCATATATTCTAGGCATCAAGATTTATAGAGATAGATCAAGACACCTAATAGCGCTTTCACGAAGTACATACTTAGACAAAGTTCTAAAGAAGTTTAGAATGGAAGAGAGCAAGAAAGGGTTCATGCCCATGTTGTCAGGTAAGACCTTGAGTAAGACTCAAAGTCTGGCTACGGCAGAAGATAGAGAAAAGATGAATAATATTCCCTATGCCTCGGCCATAGGTTCTATCATGTATGCCATGCTGTGTACAAGACCGGATATAGCACATGTTGTTAGTTTGACTAGCAGATATCAAAGTGATCTTGGAATGGAGCACTAGACAGCGGTCAAAAATTATCCTAAAGTACCTGAATAGGACTAATGATATGGTTCTTTCTTATGGAGGTGATGAACAGCTTGTTGTAAACGGTTACACTGGTGCTAGTTTAAACACCGATCCAGATGACTCGAAGTCACAGTCTGGATACGTATTTATTTTGAATGGTGCTGCAGTGAGCTGGAGGAGTGCCAAGCAAAGCGTTATGGCGAAATCTTCAACTGAATCGGAATACATAGCTGCTTCGAAGGCTGCACAAGAAGCCATATGGATGAAGGAGTTCATTACTGAACTTGGCGTGGTTCCCAGTGCGTTGGACCCGATGGCCATCTACTGTGACAACACAGGTGCCATAGCTAATGCACAGGAGCCAAGGTCACATAGCAAGCTAAAGCACATCAAGCTACGTTTCCATGCTATTCGCGAGTATGTCCGAGATGGTGACATAAAGATTTGCAAAGTACACACTGATCTGAATGTGGCAGATCCGTTGACTAAACCTCTCCCTAGAGCAAAGCATGACCAACACCAGAACGCCATGGGTGCTAGGTATATTACCATGTAATCTAGATTATTGACTCTAGTGAAAGTGGGAGACTGTTGGAGATATGCCCAAGAGGCAATAATAAAAGTGGTTATTATTATATCTTTGTGTTTATGATGAATGTTTACATCCCATGCTATAATTGTATTACAAGGAAACACTAATACATGTGTGTTTTGTAAACATAAAAGAGTCCCTTGTAAGCCTCTTGTGGAACTAGCTTGTTGATTAATTGATGATCATGGTTTCCTGATCATAGACATTGGATGTCATTAATAACAAGGTTATATCATTAGGAGAATGATGTGATGGACACACACCCATAGTAAGCATAGCATAAGAACAAGTCATTAAGTTCATATTGCTATAAGCTTTCAAATGCATAGTAACCTAATCCTTCGACCATGAGGTTATGTTAATCACCATCACCGGATGGGTACTTTGATGACATCAAACACCGCTTCGTAACTGGGTGGTTATAAAGGTGTCTTTGGGTATTCTAAAAGTATGTGTTGAAGCCCATGGACCAAGATTGGGATTTGTCCATCCATATGACGGATAGATATGCTCTGGGCCCTCTCGGTGGAATGTCATCTAGTTAGCTTGCAAGCATGTGACTAGGTCACAAGGGATGACATAACATGGAACGAGTAAAGAGTACTTATCAGTAACGAGGTAGAACTAGGTATGGAGATACCGACGATCAAACCTCGGATAAGTAGAATATCGCGTGACAAAGGGAATTGGTTTCGTATGTTAATGGTTCTATCGATCACGAAGTCATCGTTGAGTATGTGGGAGCCGTTATGGATCTCCAGATCCCGTTGATGGTTATTGATCGGAGAGGTGTCTCCATCATGTCTGCATATTCACGAACCGTAGGGTGACACACTTACGGTTCAAAGTTGTTTTTAAGTAGATATGGAATGTGCGTTGGAGACCGAATGTTGTTAGGAGTCTCGGATTAGATCCGGGACATCATGAGGAGATCCGGAATTGTCCGGAGAATGAGATTCATATATTGGGGATCATTTTCTAAGTTAGGAAATGTTCCGGAGTATTTGTATGGGGATTCTAGAAGGTTTCGGAATGTTCCGGAAGGTTCTAGGAGATTTCTTGGAGTTTGCTTGAAAACCAAGAAAGGATCAAGGAGTCCTTTTGGGGCAAGACAAGGAGTCGTGGGGGAGGAGGACTCCTCCCCCCTCCCAATCCGCCGGCCAAGGAAGGGAGGGGAGTCCTACTAGGACTCCCCCTCCCATGGCGCCTCCCTCCTTTAAATAGAGGGGTGGGGGCGCCACCCCCTTGCCCCCTCCACTTAAAACCCTAGTTGCCGCCTCTCTCCTCCTCCTTCCCTCTGCTCAGGCTTAGGCGAAGCCCTGCAGAATTCTCTACTCCACCACCACCACACCGTCGTGCTGCTGGGATTCCGTGGAGAAGATCTACTACCTCCGCTGCTCGCTGGAACGGGGAGAGGAAGGTCTGCTTCGACTCCGCACGTGTGACCGACTGCGGAAGCGCTGCCGGAACGAGGCGCTGGAAGGATCGTCCATACGATCTTGAGATCGGCAAGTGATCGACTACATCAACCACGAGATCCAATCTCGTAACGCTTTCGGATCTATGAGGGTTAGTACAGATCTATCTCATTGCACATGTCTAATATATTAGATCTTGGCTTTTATCTAGATTAGATCTGGGTTTTGTTCGTTCTTGCGGTAGAAATTTTTTGTTTTCCATGCTACGAACCCATCAGTGGTATCAGAGCCGTGTCTATGCGTAGATCTGTTGCACGAGTAGAACACAATGGTTTTGTGGGCGTTGGTGCTCGTGTCGTCTTTTGCTTTGTGTACTTTGCATCTTGCGGTATGGTGGGATGAAGCGGCTCGGGCTAACCTTACATGTCCTCGCACATGAAACTTGCTCCACGCTTGACGTGTAACTTGCTTTGCACAAGTGGCTTTGCGGGTGTCTGTCTCTCCCATCATAGTATAGATCCAATTTACACTTTGCACTTGATAGCACTTGTATTAACGTTGTGGTTCAGTTTCGTAGGTAAGATCCGTTCTTATTCGAAAGCCCCAAACCATGTAAAACATGCAAAGAAAATTAGAGGCGTCTAACTTGTTTTTTCAGGGGTTTTGTGATGTGATATGGCCATCATGTGATTGTGATTATATTTGATGTATGCAATGATCCTTGTTGTAATATGGCAACCGGCAGGAGCCTAATGGTTGTCTTTAATTCTGTTAAGACCTGCGTGTCTATTCATCTTGTAAAGCTTTATTCCAATTAGTTGTAATAGTTGCTAGTGATGATGGACAACCATGAAGCGGCGCCACTGACCTTGACGCAATGCTGGTGATGATGGAGATCATGTCCGTGCTTTGGAGATGGAGATCAAAGGCATAAGAAGAAAGGGCCATATCATATCACACTAATTATGAATTGCCTGTGATGTTAATCCTTTATGCATCTTTTATTGCTTAGATCGCGACGGTAGCATTATAAGATGATCCCTCTCACTAAATTTCAAGTAATAAAGTGTTCGTCCTTAGTTGGCACCGTTGCTAAGACTCGTCGTTTCGAAGCATCTCGTGATGATCGGATGTGATAGATTCTACGTGTGCATACAACGGGTGCAAGCCAGATTTGCACATGCAGAAACTAAGATTAATCTTGACGAGCCTAGCATGTACAGACATGGTCTCAGAACACGGAATACCGAAAGGTAGAGCACGAGTCATATAAGTGATATGATGAACATGAAGATTGTTCGCCGATGAAACTACATCCTCTCTCGTGAAGATCGGACTTGGTGTAGTGGACTTGGTTCGTGTAATCACTAAGACAATGTGAGGGATGTTGTTTTGAGTGGGAGTTCACCTAGTTAATTTAAGAATTAAAATTGAACTCAATTTATCATAAACTTAGTCTAAACTACTTGCAAATTTGTTGTAGATTATGGCGAATCTCTCCATCAATTTCAATGCGTTCCTAGAGAAAGAAAAACTTAAGAACAATGGAAGCAACTTCACGGACTAGCTCCGTGGTCTGAAGATTGTCCTTAGGGCTGGTCAGATGACCTATGTGCTCGAAGCACCGCTAGGTGACCCACCTGCAGAAGATGCCACCGATGACGTAAAGAATGTTTAAGCCACTCGGAAAAATCATTACTCCACAGTTCAGTGTGCCATCCTGTACGGTTTAGAAACGGAGCTCCAGAAGCGTTTTGAGCACCACGACCCGTTCGAGATCATTAAGGAGCTCAAGCTCATTTTTGAGACTCACGCGGCCGTGGAGAGCTATGAGGCCTCCGAAAAGTTCTTTACCTGTAAGATGGAAGAGGGAAGCTCCGTTAGTGAGCATGTGCTCACCATGTTTGGGCACGCAAACAAGCTCCAAGAGTTGGGGATAACGATTCCTAATGAGTTAGGGATTCACCGTGTCCTCCAATCACTGCCACCGAGTTACAAGAACTTTGTGATGAACTACAATATGCACTGCATGAACAAGACGTTGCCTGAACTATCACCCATGCTGAAAACTGCTGAAGTGGAGATCAAGAAGGAGCACCAAGTGTTGATGGTCAATAAGACCACCAATTTCAAGAAACAGGGCAAGCCTAAGAAAAAGGGCAACTTCAAGAAGGACGGCAAGAAAGCTGCCGCACCTGCTAAGAAGCCCAAGGCTGGTCCTAAGCCTGAAACTGAATGCTTCTACTGCAAGGGTGCTGGTCACTGGAAGCATAACTGCCCCAAGTACCTGGCGGATCTGAAGAACGGCAACATCAAGAAAAAAGGTATATTCGATATACATGTTATTGATGTGTATCTTACTAGTAATCGTAGTAGTGCCTGGGTATTTGATATTGGTTCGGTTGCTCATATTTGTAACTCGAAACAGGAGCTGCGGAATAAACGAAGACTGGCAAGAGACGAGGTGACGATGCGCGTTGGAAATGGCTCCAAGGTTGATGTGATCGCTGTCGGCACGCTCCCTCTACATCTACCTTCGGGATTAGTTTTAAATTTAAATAATTGTTATTTGGTGCCTGCGTTAAGCATGAACATTATATCTGGATCTTGTTTATTGCGAGACGGTTACTCTTTTAAGTCTGAGAATAAAGGTTGTTCGATTTATATGAGTAATATCTTTTATGGTAATGCACCTGAGATGAATGGTTTATTCTTATTGAACCTCGATAGTAGTGATACACATGTTCACAACATAGATGCTAAACGAATAAAATTGAATGATAATTCTACATACATGTGGCACTGTCGTCTTGGTCACATTGGAGTGAAGCGTATGAAGAAACTCCATTCTGATGGACTTCTTGAATCACTTGATTTTGAATCACTTGAAAGATGCGAAGCATGTCTAATGGGAAAAATGACTAAGACTCCATTCTCTGGAATAATGGGAGCGAGCTACAGACTTATTGGAAATAATACATACCGATGTGTGCGGTCCAATGAGTGTAGCATCGCGTGGTGGATATCGTTATGTTCTCACTTTCACGGATGACTTAAGTAGATATGAGTATATCTACTTTATGAAACATAAGTCCGAAACTTTCGGGAAGTTTAAGGAATTTCAAAGTGAAGTGGAAAATCATCGTAACAAGAAGATTAAGTTTCTGCGTTCTGACCGCGTAGGTGAATATCTAAGTTATGAGTTTGGCATGCATTTAAAGAAATGTGGAATACTTTCGCAGTTGACACCGCCGGTAACACCACAGCGTAATGGTGTGTCCGAACGTCGTAATCGAACTCTCTTAGATATGGTTCGGTCTATGATGTCTCTTACAGATTTACCGCTATCGTTTTGGGGCTATGCATTAGAGACAGCCGCATTCACTTTAAATAGGGCACCATCTAAATCCGTTGAAACGACACCATATGAATTGTGGTTTGGTAAGAAACCTAAGTTGTCGTTCCTTAAAGTTTGGGGTTGCGAAGCGTATGTTAAGAAGTTACAACCTGATAAGCTTGAACCCAAAGCAGAGAAATGCGTCTTCATAGGATACCCTAAAGAAACAATTGGGTATACCTTCTATCATAGATCCGAAGGCAAAGTTTTCGTTGACAAGAATGGATCCTTTCTTGAGAAGGAGTTTCTCTCGAAGGAAGTGACTGGAAGGAAAGTAGAACTCGACGAGGTTATTGAACCTTCTCTCGGAGTTGAGAGTAGCGCAGCACCGGAAGATGTTTTTGTGCCGCCTGCACCAATTGGAGAGGAACCTCATGATGGTGATCATGAAACTTCGAACAAAGTTACTGCTGAACCTCGCAGGTCAACGAGAGTTCATACCACTCCTGATTGGTATGACTCTGCCTTGAACATCATGTTGGTGGACAACACTAATGACCCTGCGACGTATGAAGAAGCTATGGTGAGCCCAGATTCCGACAAATGGCTAGAAGCCATGAAATCCGAAATGGGATCCATGTACGAAAACCAAGTGTGGACTTTGGTGGACTTACCGGATGGCCGTAAGGCTATCGAGAACAAATGGATTTTCAAAAGAAAAACAGATGCTGATGGTAATGTTACCGTCTATAAAGCTCGACTTGTCGCGAAAGGGTTCCGACAAATTCAAGGAGTTGACTACGATGAGACTTTCTCACCAGTAGCGAAGCTAAAGTCTGTGAGGATTTTGTTAGCAATCGCTGCATATTTCGATTATGAGATTTGGCAGATGGATGTCAAACCAGCGTTCCTTAATGGAGACATTGAGGAAGAGTTGTATATGGTAAAACCCAAAGGTTTTGTCGATCCTAAAGATGCTGACAAGGTATGCAAACTTTAGCGCTCCATTTATGGACTAAAGCAAGCATCCCGGAGTTGGAATCAACGTTTTGATAAAGTAATCAAAAACTTTGGATTTATACAAACTTATGGAGAAGCTTGTATTTACAAGAAAGTGAGTGGGAGCTCTGTAGCATTCCTAGTACTATATGTAGATGAAATATTGTTGATTGGGAATGATATAGAACTTCTCAATAGCGTCAAAACCTATTTGAATAATAGTTTTTCAATAAAGGATCTTGGCGAAGCGGCATATATTCTAGGTATCAAGATTTATAGAGATAGATCAAGACACCTAATAGCGCTTTCACAAAGTACATACTTAGACAAAGTTCTAAAGAAGTTTAGAATGGAAGAGAGCAAGAAAGGGTTCGTGCCCATGTTGTCAGGTAAGACCTTGAGTAAGACTCAAAGTCCGGCTACGGCAGAAGATAGAGAAAAGATGAATAATATTCCCTATGCCTCGGCCATAGGTTCTATCATGTATGCCATGCTGTGTACAAGACCGGATATAGCACATGTTGTTAGTTTGACTAGCAGATATCAAAGTGATATTGGAATGGAGCACTGGACAGCGGTCAAAAATATCCTAAAGTACCTGAATAGGACTAAGGATATGGTTCTTTCTTATGGAGGTGATGAACAGCTTGTTGTAAACGGTTACACTGGTGCTAGTTGGAACACGGATCCAGATGACTCGAAGTCACAGTCTGGATACGTATTTATTTTGAATGGTGCTGCAGTGAGCTGGAGGAGTGCCAAGCAAAGCGTTGTGGCAAAATCTTCAACTGAATCGGAATACATAGCTGCTTCAGAGGCTGCACAATAAGCCATATGGATGAAGGAGTTCATTACTGAACTTGGCGTGGTTCCCAGTGCGTTGGACCCGATGGCCATCTACTGTGACAACACAGGTGCCATAGCTAATGCACAGGAGCCAAGGTCACATAGCAAGCTGAAGCACATCAAGCTACGTTTCCATGCTATTCGCGAGTATGTCCGAGATGGTGACATAAAGATTTGCAAAGTACACATTGATCTGAATGTGGCAGATCCGTTGACTAAACCTCTCCCTAGAGCAAAGCATGACCAACACCAGAACGCCATGGGTGTTAGGTATATTACCATGTAATCTAGATTATTGACTCTAGTGCAAGTGGGAGACTGTTGGAGATATGCCCATGAGGCAATAATAAAAGTGGTTATTATTATATCTTTATGTTTATGATGAATGTTTACATCCCATGCTATAATTGTATTACAAGGAAACACTAATACATGTGTGTTTTTTAAACATAAAAGAGTCCCTAGTAAGCCTCTTGTGGAACCAGCTTGTTGATTAATTGATGACCATGGTTTCCTGATCATAGACATTGGATGTCATTAATAACAAGGTTATATAATTAGGAGAACGATGTGATGGACACACACCCATAGTAAGCATAGCATAAGATCAAGTCATTAAGTTCGTATTGCTATAAGCTTTCAAATGCATAGTAACCTAATCCTTCGACCATGAGGTTATGTTAATCACCATCACCGGATGGGTACTAAAAGGTGCCATTGGGTATTCTGAAAGTATGTGTTGAAGCGCATGGACCAAGATTGGGATTTGTCCATCCATATGATGGATAGATATGCTCTGGGCCCTCTCGGTGGAATGTCATCTAGTTAGCTTGCAAGCATGTGACTAGGTCACAAGGGATGGCATAACATGGAACGAGTAAAGATTACTTATCAGTAGCGAGGTAGAACTAGGTATGGAGATACCGACGATCAAACCTCGGATAAGTAGAATATCGCGTGACAAAGGGAATTGGTTTCGTATGTTAATGGTTCTATCGATCACGAAGTCATCGTTTAGTATGTGGGAGCCGTTATGGATCTCCAGATCCCGCGGATGGTTATTGATAGGAGATGTCTCTCCATCATGTCTGCATATTCACGAACCGTAGGGTGACACACTTAATGTTCGAAGTTGTTTTTAAGTAGATATGGAATGTGCGTTGGAGACCGAATGTTGTTCGGAGTCTCGGATTGGATCCGGGACATCACGAGGAGATCCGTAATTGTCCGGAGAATGAGATTCATATATTGGGGATCATTTTCTAAGTTAGGAAATGTTCCGGAGTATTTGTATGGGGATTCTAGAAGGTTTCGGAATGTTCCGGAAGGTTCTAGGAGATTTCTTGGAGTTTGCTTGAAAACCAAGAAAGGATCAAGGAGTCCTTGTGGGGCAAGACAAGGAGTCATGGGGGAGGAGGACTCCTCCCCCCCTCCCAATCCGCCGGCCAAGGAAGGGAGGGGAGTCCTACTAGGACTCCCCCTCCCATGGCGCCTCCCTCCTTTAAATAGTAGGGTGGGGGCGCCACCCCCTTGCCCCCTCCACTTCAAACCCTAGTCGTCGCCTCTCTCCTCCTCCTTCCCTCTACTCAGGCTTAGGCGAAGCCCTGCAGAATTCTCTACTCCACCACCACCACCACACCGTCGTGCTGCTGGGATTCCGTGGAGAAGATCTACTACCTCCGCTACTCGCTGGAACGGGGAGAGGAAGGTCTGCTTCGACTCCGCACGTGTGACCGACTGCGGAAGCGCTGCCGGAACGCGGCGCCGGAAGGATCGTCCATACGATCTTGAGATCGGCAAGTGATCGACTACATCAACCACGAGATCCAATCTCGTAACGCTTTCGGATCTATGAGGGTTAGTACAGATCTATCTCGTTGCACATGTCTAATAGATTAGATCTTGGCTTTTATCTAGATTAGATCTGGGTTTTGTTCGTTCTTGCGGTAGAAATTTTTTGTTTTCCATGCTACGAACCCATCAGTGGTATCAGAGTCATGTCTATGCGTAGATCTGTTGCACGACTAGAACACAATGGTTTTGTGGACGTTGGTGCTCATGCCGTCTTTTGCTTTGTGTACTTTGCATCTTGCGGTATGGTGGGATGAAGCGGCTCGGGCTAACCTTACATGTCATCGCACATGAGACTTGCTCCACAGTTGACGTGCAACTCGTATTGCACAAGTGGCTTTGCGGGTGTCTGTCTCTCCCATCATAGTATAGATCCAATCTACACTTTGCACTTGATAGCACTTGTATCAACCTTGTGGTTCAGTTTCGTAGGTAAGATCCGTTCTTATTCGGAAGCCCCAAACCACGTAAAACATGCAAAGAAAATTAGAGGCGTCTAACTTGTTTTTGCAGGGTTTTTGTGATGTGATATGGCCATCATGTGATTGTGATTATATTTGATGTATGCAATGATCCTTGTTGTAATATGGCAACCGGCAGGAGCCTAATGGTCATCTTTAATTCTGTTAAGACCTGCGTATCTATTCATCTTGTAATAGCTTTATTCCAAGTAGTTGTAATAGTTGCTAGTGATGATGGACAACCATGAAGCGGCGCCACTGACCTTGACGCAATGCTGGTGATGATGGAGATCATTCCCGTGCTTTGGAGATGGAGATCAAAGGCATAAGAAGAAAGGGCCATATCATATCACACTAATTATGAATTGCCTGTGATGTTAATCCTTTATGCATCTTGTATTGCTTAGATCGCGACGGTAGCATTATAAGATGATCCCTCTCACTAAATATCAATTAATAAAGTGTTCGTCCTTAGTAGGCACCGTTGCTAAGACTCGTCGTTTCGAAGCATCTCGTGATGATCGGGTGTGATAGATTCTACGTGTGCATACGATGGGTGCAAGCCAGATTTGCACATGCGGATACTAAGGTTAACCTTGACGAGCCTAGCATGTACAGACATGGTCTCGGAACACGAAATACCGAAAGGTAAAGCATGAGTCATATGGATGATATGATGAACATGTTGATTGTTCGCCTTTAAAGCTACATCATCTCACATGATGACCGGACTTGGTGTAGTGGATTTGGTTCGTGTAATCACTAAAACAACTCGAGGGATGTTGTTTTGAATGGGAGTTCATTTGTAATTTGGATTAGTCAAACTCAATTTATCATAAACACAATCAAAGTGAATTTGCATAGTTTGTTGTAGTCATTAGCATCCGTTCACAACCTTACGCTTAGTTATAGTTGAGATAGTGGAACTATAGAAATTCTGGATATTTGCTTTACGAACTGGTATCGTATTGTTTTGAGTGTCAATCTAAAGTTTAAAAGTCTTGTTGCAAACCTTCAGCAAACTCCGTTTACTCTGTGAAGTTTACTAAACAGTATTAAATCAAGAGTAACAATTCAAGTGTTAGTATCTAATGTATCATGTTTGCCTCCATGATTCTTGATACTCAAAAGATTATTTTTATCAAGTTTATCTAAGAGCTGAAAGCAATGTTTTAGAAACCATCATATGTGAAAGGTATTGCGATATCTAAAACAATGTATTGGTTACAACATGATAGAGTATATGTCCTCATATTTGATGAGAATTTGTGAAGGTTGGAGACGCTAGTCGTCCTAATCCTCCAAAAGGTTTTGGAAAAGAAACATTATACTCGCAATTCACCTTTATAAGCTATAGCAGCTTGATCATGAAAGTTGTCATGATAAGGATGAATAGAAGATGTAAGTAAAATGTTTACTACACTAAAAGATTACTAAAGAATGGAATTTTGAAAGAATGCCAAACATTTGATGAAGGTGATCCACTTCAAAGTGCAAGTCCAAAGGTATTAGTATTTGACTATACACACTTTGTACTATGTGTCATGTGAATGACACCACTATTGATGTTGATAGATTCTTTTAGAAGAAAAGGAATTGTTGAAAGAGAATCTATAAAATATTTGACAGAAAAGAAAAGATTGGAGATATCCAACTTAGGTATATAAAAGATACATGTTATGGCTGTATTCCTTGGTTGTTAAACAATGTGGTTCTGCGGTATTGGATACCGAATTGGTTGGTATGAAGTGTCATACAGGACAACACAATTCATGAACTGCAATGGCCAAAGTAACTAGAAAGATAATATGTGATGATGTTCATCGAAAACAAACAAAGGGTTGTTGTGTTGCTCGTTAACATCAAAGCTTACCTTCAAGATTTGTTTCAATAATTGTTATTTTGATCAGGTATTATGACGACAAAAGGTTGTTCAAATAATTACCGTATTCCATAATAGATGGATGATATACAAGTCTGGTTGGAGAAATAACGACCATAAAACTAATGCTAAAATGTCGCAAGACAAATGATTGAAAGATCACTTGCGAAGTTACATCACCATTTAAATTATATTAGGGATACATGAAGAAACTCCATGTTGATGGATTTTTGGAGTCTTTGATTTTGATAAAATGACGCTTGTGATACTTTCCTGGAGATGATTAAAACTCCGTTCGTAGGCCAAAAGAGGAACGGACGACTAACTGATTGGAATTTGTACATATTGATGTATATACTCCATTATGTGTAGTCGTGGGCGATGGATTTCAACTTCATATGTTTTCTCCGAAGATTTGAGTGAGTATATGTATATACTTACTCAATAAGGAAGAAGTATGAAACATTTGAAAATGTTCAAAGACTTTCAAGATGAAGTGGAAAATTATTGTAACAAGAAAATAAAAAAGTTTATGATTGGATCATAAAGATGTTTGAGTTACAAGTTTAGCAAAACACCTAAGATTTGAGGAATCGTTCCATGGATTTGCATTTCCCAAAACACCATAGGAGTATGGAGTGTTCAAGATATTTAATGAAACCTTGTTTGACATGGTAAGATCAAAGGTGTCATTTATAAAACTGCCATTATATTTTAAAGATTAAAGCTTTAGTGACTACCGCTTTTACACTGAAAAGAGCTCCATCGTGATCCGTTGAAATGACACCATATAAGTCATGGTTTGGGATAAAACCCAGGTTGTCATTTCTTAAATTTTTGGTATGCTAGGCATAAGTAAAATGTTTACAACCAAAGTCAGATGAGCATGTCTTTGTAGGTTATTTCGAATAACCATTGGGTATTCCTCCATAACACCGAAGACAAAAGTGTTTGTCACTTAGAATGTCGAGTTTCTTGAGAAGGAATTTTTGGTGAAAATTTAAGTGGGAGGACAATAGAACTTTGACAAGGTTGTTGAACCTTGGCTAATATGGGCTGAGTTGCGCAGCGTCGGTAAGTGTCCTGGAGGCAACAACAATGCCAATGGCTCACGTGCCTCAAAGGTTGTGGTCACGGAGATCTAAGTTCCTATTGAACCAAGTAGGTCGGGTAAGTAATCAAATGCCAAGATTTGAGAGTTAAATCATTGTTGTTTAACAATGATGAACCGACTACATGCAAATAATCAATGATGGGCCCTGACTTCGTTAAGTGGCTTGAAGCCGTAAAATCCGTGATAATTCCATACACGAGAAATCAAGCTTTGAATTTGAAAGACCCTCTGTAAAGGTGCAAGACCTTACAGTCGTATATGGATCTATAAAGAAATAGACATGGATGTTTCACATCTATGAAATAGTCGACATGTCGGAAAGAGTTTGCGACAATGTTCAAGGAATTGACTATGATAAGATTTGATCTTTCACAGCGATATTTAGTCTGGACGGATTAATGTAACAACCACTACATATATTTTGGTATATGGTAGTTGAACAAACAAAACAAGTTCTTCTAATAGAATGGTTACCAAGGACGTGTACATGACACGATCCAAAGGGTTTTGTTAATTCAAAGGATGCTAAAAGAGTATGCAAAATTTCAATGGTTGAAGTGAGCATCGCGGAGTTGGAATCTTCACCGTGATGAAACCGTTAAAAGGTTTAATTTCATCAGAGACGATGAAGATGTTTGCATTTTGCAAGAAATTAAGTGGGAGCACTAAGACATATTTCTAATACATTATGTGAAAGACCTATTGTTGATTAGAAATGATGTATCTTTTATTGACATAGGTTAAGAATTTCATTTCGATGAAAGACTTAGGCATAACCCAAGAATTAGGCATCAATGTCTATATGGATAGATTGAGGCGCTAATATGGTTTTGCCAAATGTACATAGATAAGATGTTGAATGAGTTCAATATGGAAACAACAAGAAAGGTTCTTGACACACGGAAAGGACTGAATCAAGATTCAAGTGTGTTGACACGAGATTCAAGTATTTTGACACTTGGTGAAATCACAAGAATATTTTGATCAATCATTCTTTGAGATGTACACATCCAGATATGTCCTATGCTCTAAATGTTATGCGCATATACCAGAATGACTCATAAGATGATCATTGGACAATAGTAGGGATATTCCTATGATCTTTGGAAGAACTAAGAATATATTATTTATATAGTGGTGACAAATAGTTCATTGTAAATTGTTGCATTGATACTAGTTTTGTCACAAATTAAGTTTATCTCAATTTAAACTATGGGTGGCACAATGTAATGGAAAGGAAGTTCCATAACGGATTTGGTTGAGTACCAAAGTTAAAACATTGTGACAGATACTACAACAAAAGGCTAAGTATATGACTACTATTGTAGTAGCAAATGAGGGCATTTGCGTCAAGTAGTTTGTTATCAAACTAGGTGTGGTTCATATCGGGATAATACTATGAAGATACATTGTATGACAATTGTATCAACATGATTTAATCCCGAGGAACTAAAGGTCTCACCAAAGGACCAAATTTATACAATGTCATCTCATTGGAGAATGAGTAATGTGTAGAGACGCAAGGAAATGCAAATACACACGGACCTGGAAGTGTCAGATCTGAAGATTATGTTTACCACTAGCAATAGTGTCTATACAACACCAGAAAGCCATGGGTGTTGAATGCACAAGTTTTTAACTAGATTATTGACTCTAGTGCAAGTGGGAGACTGTTGGAGATATGCCCAAGAGGCAATAATAAAGTGGTTATTATTATATCTTTATGTTTATGATAAATGTTTACATCCCATGCTATAATTGTATTAACAGGAAACATTAATATTTGTGTGTTTTGTAAACATAAAATAGTCCCTAGTAAGCCTCTTGTTAAACTAGCTTGTTGATTAATGGATGATCATGGTTTCCTGATCATGGACATTGGATGTCATTAATAACAAGATCATATCATTAGGAGAATGATGTGATGGACACATACCCATAGTAAGCATAGCATAAGATCAAGTCATTAAGTTCATTTTGCTACAAGCTTTCAAATGCATAGTAACCTAATCCTTCGACCATGAGGTTATGTTAATCACCATCACCGGATGGATACTTTGATGACATCAAACATCGCTTCATAACTGGGTGGTTATAAAGGTGTCATTGGGTATTTTGAAAGTATGTGTTGAAGCGCATGGACCAAGATTGGGATTTGTCCATCCATATGACGGATAGATATACTCTGAGCCCTCTCGGTGGAATGTCATCTAGTTAGCTTGCAAGCATGTGACTAGGTCACAAGGGATGACATATCATGGAACGAGTAAAGAGTACTTATCAGTAACGAGGTAGAACAAGGTATGAAGATACCAACGATCAAATCTCGGATAAGTAGAGTATCGCGTGACAAAGGGAATTGGTTTCGTATGTTAATGGTTCTATCGATCACGAAGTCAGCTTTGAGTATGTGGGAGCCGTTATGGATCTCCAGATCCCGCTAATGGTTATTGATCGGAGATGTGTCTCCATCATGTCTACACATTCACGAACCGTAGGGTGACACACTTAAGGTTCAAAGTTGTTTTAAGTAGATATGGACTGTGCGTTGGAGACCGAATGTTGTTAGGAGTCTCGGATTGGATCCGAGACACCACGAGGAGATCCGGAATTGTCCGGGGAATAAGATTCATACATTGGGGATCATTTTCTAAGTTAGGAAATGTTCTGGAGTATTTGTATGGGGATTCTAGAAGGTTTCGGAATGTTCCGGAAGGTTCTAGAAGATTTCTTGGAGTTTACTTGAAAACCAAGAAAGGATCAAGGAGTCCTTTTGGGGCAAGACAAGGAGTCGTGGGGGAGGAGGACTCTCCCCCCACCTCCTTGATCCACCGGCCAAGGGAGAGGGGAGTCCCACATGGACTCCACCTCCCCATGGCGCCTCCCTCCTTTAAATAGAGGGGTGGAGGCACAAACCCCCTTGCCCCTTCTATTCTCTAGATCTCAAGTTGCCTCTCTCCTCCTCCTTCCCTCTGCTCTGGCTTAGGCGAAGCCCTGCAGAATTCTCTACTCCACCACCACCACGCTGTCGTGCTGCTAGGATTCCGTGGAGAGATCTACTACCTCCGCTGCTCGCTGGAACGGGGAGAGGAAGGTCTGCTTCGACTCCGCACGTGTGACCGACTGCGGAAGCGCTGCCGGAATGCGGCGCCGGAAGGATCGTCTACTTGATCTTGAGATCGGCAAGTGATCGACTACATCAACCACGAGATCCGATCTTGTAACGCTTTCAAATCTACAAGGGTTAGTACAGATCTATCTCGTTGCACATGTCTAATAGATTAGATCTTGGCTTTTATCTAGATTAGATCTGGGTTTTGTTCATTCTTGTGGTAGAAATTTTTTGTTTTCCATGCTACGAACCCATCAATCAATACATGTGTGTTTAATAAACAAAAAGGGTTCCTAGTTATGCCTCTCTTATAGACTAGCTTGTTGATTAACAAGATGATCAAGGTTTCCTGATCATAGACATTGGATGTTGTTAATAACAAGGTCACACCATTGGTGGAATGATGTGATGAACATTCATCCGAAGTATAGCATTACGATCAAAGTCATTATGTTTATATTGCTATAACATCATACGAAGTAATCTTTATCCTTAGACCATGAGATCATGTTAATTGCTAACACCGGAAGAGTATCTTGATAACATCAAACGTCACACCGTAACAGGGTGACTATAAAGGTGGGTTCAGTTCTACGAAGGTGTTATGTTTAGGCTCATGGATCAAGAGTGGGATTTGTCCATCCCGATGATGGATAGATATACTCTGGGCCCTCTCGGTGATATCACATTGAAATAGCTTGCAAGCAAGTGATGTGATCACTAGAATGTTATATCACGGGAACGAGAAAAGAGTACATGTCGGTAACGAGATCAAACTAGGTATGGAGATACCGATGATCGAATCTTGGACATGTAATATATCGCGGGACAAAGGGATTTAGTTACTAACATTAAAGGTTCTCACGATCACAGAAGTCATCGTTGAATGTGTAGGAGTCAGTATGGATCTCCAGGTCCCGCTTCTGATTATTGATCCGAGAGGGGTCTCGATCATGTCTGCATTATTCGCGAACCGTAAGGTGACACACTTAAGGGATACCGACACCATTTGGAGCAAATATGTTTCAGATAAAGATTTAAGAAAGCGCTGGAATTATTTCAATAGACACCGAAACTGTTTCGGGTGAAATTGCTGAAATTGGTTCTGCATGTAATATTGAAATGTTGCAGGGGGTTTTATGTGAATGTTTGTTAATTAAAGTAATTAATAAAATTCTGAATAAAAATAATAAAAGAGTTTTATTAAATGAGAGATCATTAAATTTGGAGAAAATTAATGCATTTAAAGTGGAGACTTTAAAAGAGAATGTGAAGGGGCAAATTTATGTGGAGGGAGTTACCACCACATGAATGGAGGAGGTGAAGAGTCACCTCATCCATGCGCCGGCCATGAAGGAGGGGCACCCCCCCTCCTCCTCTAAAAGGCCACCCCTCCTCACTTCTCACACACACCTCCTTGTGAAGGATCTCTCTCCCCCTCTAGTATTATTTCCCCATGGTCTCGGATTAGTGAGATACATGTTCCCGGTGGCTTTATCTAGAAAGGAATTGCTGCTTCCGCTGCTTTGTTGGAGCGAGGGACGGAGGTTGTCGGGGTACCGAACGTGTGTGCGATCACGGATGCACCACTGCTTTGCGGTGCTGGACTTGGTGGTGCTGGAGCTGGATCTGATGGACGTGCTGGAGCCGGACTTGCTGGACTTCATCACGATCTTGAGATCGGCAAGTGTACGACTACATCAACCACGAGTTCCTACTTGTTAACAAAGCTCGTTGTCTACGAGGGTAAGTTCTCATTGGATGTATGTCCACCCGTTGCTTTGTACCTAGTAGATAGATCTTGGCATGTAGTTCACACCGTAGGAATTTTTTTGTTTTCTATGTTGCGGACCCAACAATTTGTTCACCCAGCATGTTATCTATCTTAAGGAGAGCCACCTCTAGTGAACTATGGATCCCGGTCCTTTCTTTTACATACAATCTACAAACTGTTTACTGCTTTGTGTTTACTTTCTACAAACTTTTACTTCCTTCCATTCGATACGTTTAATCCTTTGTTTTCAGCAAAACCGGTGAGATTGACAACCTCATCGCAAGTTGGGGGCAAAGTTCTGTGGTTGTGTTCTGCAGGTCTCCACGTTGCTACTAGCACCGGTAGTGCGCCCTGCCAAGGCTCAGTTAGCAACACCTTTGGGGTGTTTCCTTGCTCCTACTGGTTCGATTAAACCTTGGTTTCATAACTGAGGAAAAACTTGCTGATGTGCTCATCATACCTCCCTCTTGGGGTTCCCCAACGAGCTCTACATCAACACTGAGCCATCAGTAAAACATACTCAGTGAAAGTGAAGGATAGCAATAGTAAGGGAGCGACAAACGAGAGAGAAATAGCTGTCATAATCATGCTTGCAACAAAACAGGACTAATCATGGCATGAAAGTGATTCAAGACCCTCAAGGAAAAATAATTCATCGAGGCTTAACTGATTATTTCAGCCATATGCATGCGTGAGCATGTGCCAAGTTAATTCAAATGAAACATTTAGAGGAGGATACCATGGTGTCATACCAAGTTATGAATAGAGTAATGCAAGCAAGCATTCATAATACATGCTACAAACTATTAGCAAGCTGGAACTAATCATATGAAAACAAGAACTACTAAGCATCCATAAATAACATACACCCTATACGAATAGACTAAGCATGCCCACAATGATGAGTATATGTACAAAAATGAAAACAAATAGAGTTCGTTACCAGCCTCTTACCACACCTCAAGTTGTCATCAATCCTCATTATTGCTCTTCACTTGTGTGGCTTGAATAATAATATGAAACCAATATCCACTAAGGACTGCTGAACCCTGCAACAAACTCACAAAGCCAAAGAAGAACAACAAATATTTTTGGTGTTTTCGATTTTTTAAAGCAAGAACCAAAAAGGAAAAACAAGCAAAGCAAAATCTTTTTGGGTTTTTCGAATAGTTCAAACAAAGCAAAAAGGGAAAAACAAACCAAGGAAAAAAGAAGAAGAAGCAAACAAAGAGAAACAATAGAAATATTTTTGGTCTTTTTGTGTTTTAGAAAGCGAAAGCAAAGTAAGAACGAAAACAGAAAGGAGAACGAAACATGAATACACAAAGTACCGATGCAACATGATATGGAGATGAGTGCGATGTCGGCGTACCTCCCCCAAGCTTAGGCTTTTGGCCTAAGTGGGTGTCAATCCAGAAACGGGTAAGGGTTCCAAGCAGGAGGATCATGATAAGAATGACCGTAGTTGGGCCCTTGGGAGGAAGAAGAAGCTCCCCAATCATAGATAGGCTGTTGATATGAAGACTCCTCCTCATTCGAGGGCTGGACCAAATCATCCGTGACCTCCCTTCTAGTATCTTGCTCCTGCTGGGAGAGCTCTCCCAAATACGTATCAAACTCCTCCTCCGTGAGAGACCATCCTACCCTGTTATCAAGGTTAAACAAAACAGGTGCAGGCAAAAGAACAACATGCTCGGACTTTCTCCTTCTCCAACCAGCTTTGAGAAAGGTTATTTCATAAGACAACTCACTCAAACTAGCCCACAAGGAAACAAATGTATGCTGTAACATGGAATTAAGATCAAGCCTTTCTATGGGAAACTGTAGGTCTAGATGATGAGGCACTAAACCATGCAATGCTAGTAAACAAGAAGCAATGAGGCCCCCACAAATTCCACCTTTCTCATGGTTAGCGGCAAGACGGAAAGCTATCAAAGCACCCAAGTTGTAAGACCTATCTCGTTTAAGAGCAGCAGAGATAAATGCTAGATCATATGAAGATAACTTATTGGCAGTTTTCCTAGCAGGAACACACTTGGCAATAAAGTAGGCAAAGTAGCGAATGGAGGGGAGATGAATGTTACGGATTTCCACTCTCCTTCGAGAAGTTGCTCCCTTGGCAAATTTCTGCGTATAAATCCATGAGTGGTGCAGGTCGCTCTTTAATCCTTCTACATGATCCCGATTGAGGTACCTTAATAGCTGCACAAAAGTCGTCGAGAGAAAGGTCGACAACAATATTGTAAATTTTGTAGTGGACCATGGGGTTAGGCAAAGAGTAACTAAATTGAAAGTCCTGCACCACATACATGGTTAGCTTCACAAATTGACAAGGTTCATCTTCCAAAAAGTGCTCCAACCCTGCATTAGAAACCAAAGTGTGGAAATCCTGGAGAATTCCTGCAGCTCTCATGAATTCAGGGCATGGGTAAATGGAAGGAAAAACTTCCTCCTCCCGGTGAACCTTCATAACCTCAGGCACCCATAGTTCATGTTGGTTTAATTGATGCTCATTCATCTTTTATTCTGAAATTTAAACACCTATTAAACAAGTGATTGCAAAGTGAATATAATGAAGGGCACTACTCATAAGGACTTGTAAGAGGCCTAAACATGCATCAAATCTAAATCTCTAAGCATCAAACAAGCTTACAAGCTCTCATAACCTGTCACCTACAGCAGCAAAATACTTAAGATATAATCCACTAAACACAAATCTACTTGGACAAGCGGAGGAGTCACATACCAGAGAACAAATGCTCCAAATTTCAGTAGCAAAGATGGGCTGAGCAAGGAGATTGAAAAATCAAGGGCAAGCACAGCAAGAACGCGATTTTGAGCAATGAACTGGAGTTCACTCAGGAGAGAGAAGAAAGTGGCAAGTGAGAGAGTGAGTGGAGGGCCAGGGGTGACCCACACCATGGCATGGCGCCACCTAGGGCAGGCCACGCACCAGGTGGTGTGCCTGCCTGGTGGGCCCCCGTGGTACCTTCCAGGTACTCCTCTTCCCCTTTTTTCACGTAAAAATTTAATATGAATTTTCTGGAATTTTTCGAGACACTTTATTTTTGGGCAATTTTCAGGCATAGATGAATGATTTTCTAACAGAAAGAGATTTTTTTTGAAATGATGCAATGACAAAACAAGGTTAGAACTATAGAAGTTCTAAGACACTCTAGTCATGCAAGCAACTAACAACAAAGAAAACTAAACGAAAGCAAAACTAAAATGGATAGAATAAAAGTAAACGGAGATAATCACGGTGAAAACATTGTTTTGTTCAATGAAATCCTTTTGTTAACAAGGTTGATTAGGTCTTGTTACCAAAACAATTCCATATGAGACAAAACTTTGTATTCCACTAATGATTATGTTACCTCAACCTTGATAGCAATGGTCCCAATCATAATAGTTTCAAATTTTTCTCTTGGTATGGGACAATATATCTCTCCAACTTGAATACCCTCAACATATTCAATTGAATTCAAACCATAAGTCCTTTCAATCTGCTTGGGGAAATAGACAGTATGTTCCTTGTCATTAACATTAAAGGTCACCTTTCCTTGATTACAATTAATAACAGCCCCTGCAGTATTAAGAAAAGGTCTCCCAAGAATAATAGACATATTATCATCTTTAGGCTTTTCAAGCACAACAAAATCAGTTAATATCAAGCAATTATGAGCCACTTTAACAGGTACATCCTCACATATACCAACAGGAATAGTAGTAGATTTATCAGCCATTTACAAAGATATATCAGTTGGTATTAATTTTTCTAGTTGAAGCCTCTTATAGAGAGAGAAAGGCATAACACTAACTCCAGCTCCCAAATCACACAAAGCAGTTCTAACATAACTATTCTTAATAGAGCAAGGGATAGTTGGAATCCATGGGTCTCAAAGTTTCTTTGGAACCTTACCATTAAAGGAATAATTAGCAAGCAAAGTAGAAATTTCTTCATTAGGGATCTTCCTTTTATTCGAGACAATATACTTCATATACTTTGAGTAAGGAGGCAATTTAATAGCATCAGTCAAAGGAATTTGCAGGAATAAAGGTTTCATCCACTCACAAAACTTATTATAGTGTTCATCTTCCGTTGACTTGTGTTTCTTATCAGGGAAAGGCATAGGTTTTTGGACCAAAGGTTCTCTTTCACTACCATCGTATCGAATGGAAGGAAGTAAAAGTTTGTAGAAAGTAAACACAAAGCAGTAAACAGTTTGTAGATTGTATGTAAAAGAAAGGACCGGGATCCATAGTTCACTAGAGGTGGCTCTCCTTAAGATAGATAACATGCTGGGTGAACAAATTGTTGGGTCCGCAGCATAGAAAACAAAAAATTTCCTACGATGAGAACTACACGCCAAGATCTATCTACTAGATACAGAGCAATGGGTGGACATACATCCATGGAGAACTTACCCTCTAAGACAACGAGCTTTGTTAACGAGTAGGAACTCGTGGTTGATGTAGTCGTAAACTTGCCAATCTCAAGATCGTGATGAAGTCCAGCAGGTCCGGCTCCAGCACGTCCATCAGATCCAGCTCCAGCACCACCAAGTCCAGCACCGCAAAGCAGCGGTGCATCCGTGATCGCACACACGTCCGGTACCCCGACAACCTCTGCCCCTCGCTCCAGCAAAGCAGCAGAAGTAGCAACTCCTTTCCAGATAAAGCCACCAGGAACATGTATCTCGCTAATCCGAGACCATGGGGGAATAATACTAGAGGGGGAGAGAGATCCTTCACAAGGAGGTGTTTGTGAGAAGTGAGGAGGGGGTGGCCTTTTATAGGAGGAGGGGGGTGCCCCTCCTTCATGGCCGGCGCATGGAGGAGGTGACCCTTCACCTCCTCCATTCATGTGGTGGTAACTCCCTCCACATAAATTTGCCCCTTCACATTCTCTTTTAAAGTCTCCACTTTAAATGCATTAAATTTCTCCAAATTTAATGCTCTCTCATTTAATAAAACTCTTTTATTATTTTTATTCAGAATTTTGTTAATTACTTTAATTAACAAACATTCACATAAAACCCCCTGCAACATTTCAATATTACATGCAGAACCAATTTCAGCAATTTCACCCGAAACAGTTTCGGTGTCTATTGAAATAATTCCAGCGCTTTCTTAAATCTTTATCTGAAACATATTTGCTCCAAATGGTGTCGGTATCCCTTAAGTGTGTCACCCTACGGTTCGCGAATAATGCAGACATGATCGAGACCCCTCTTCGATCAATAATCAGTAGCGGGACCTGGAGATCCATACTAACTCCTACACATTCAACGATGACTTCTGTGATCGTGAGAACCTTTAACGCTAGTAACTAAATCCCTTTGTCCCGCGATATATTACATGTCCGAGATTCGATCATTGGTATCTCCATACCTAGTTTGATCTCGTTAGCGACATGCACTCTTTTCTCGTTCTCGTGATATAACATTCTAGTGATCACATCACTTGCTTGCATGCTATTTCAATGTGATATCACCGAGAGGGCCCAGAGTATATCTATCCGTCATCGGGATTGACAAATTCCACTCTTGATCCATGAGCCTCAACATAACACCTTCGTAGCACTGAACCCATCTTTATAGTCACCCTGTTACGGTGTGACGTTTGATGTTATCAAGATACTCTTCCGGTGTTAGCAATTAACATGATCTCATGGTCTAAGGATAAAGATTGCTTCGTATGATGTTATAGCAATATAAACATAATGACTTTGATCGTAATGCTATACTTCGGATGAATGTTCATCACATCATTCCACCAATGGTGTGACCTTGTTATTAACAACATCCAATGTCCATGATCAGGAAACCTTGATCATCTTGTTAATCAACAAGCTAGTCTATAAGAGAGGCATGACTAGGAACCCTTTTTGTTTATTAAACACACATGTATTGATGTTTCCGAATCAATACAATTCTAGCATGTAAAATAAACATTTATCATAAACATGGAATAAGATAATAACCACTTTATTATTGCCTCTCGAGCATATTCCCTTCAGTCTCCCACTTGCACTAGAGTCAATAATCTAGTTTGAAAAACTTTGCGTATTGAACACATATGGCTTTCTGGTGTTGCATATACGCTATTGCTAGTGGTTAACATAATCTCCGGATGTAACAGTTTCAGATCCGTGTGTATTTGCATGTCTTTGCGTCTCTACGCATCACTCATTCTCAAATGAGATGGCATTGTATAAATTTGGTCCTTTGGTGAGACCTTTAGTTCTTTCGGCTCAAAATAGGCTGATATTATTGTCACACAATATATCTTCATAGCATTATCCCACTTTGAACCACACCTAGTTTGATAACAAACTACCTAACACAAATGCCCTCCTATGCTGCTACTATAGTAGTCATATACTTAGCCTTTTGTTGTAGTATCCGTCACAATATCTCAACTTTGGAACTCATCCAAATCCATCATGGAACATCCTTTCATTATATTGTGCCACCCATTGTCTAAATTGAGATAAATTTAATTTGTATCTTGTGACAAAACTAGTATCAATGTAACACTTTACAATGAACTACTTTTAACTATTTGTCACTTATACATGATATATTCTTAGTTCTTCCAAAGCTCATAAGAATATCTTTAATATTGTCCAATGATCATCTTATGAATCATTCTGGTATATGCTCATAACATTTAGAGCATAGGACATTCTGGATATATACATATCATGGTATAATTGATCAGAATCTTCATGTGATTTTACTCACCAAGTGTTGAAACACTTGAATCTGAATACAATTCTTTCCATGCAGCAAGAACCTTTCTTGTTGTTTCCATATTGAACCCTTTCAATATCTCATATATGTATGTCTGGCACAACCATATTAGCGCCTTAATCTATCCATATAGATATTGATGCCTAATATTCCGGGTTTGCCCAAGTCTTTCATCGAAATCTTATTTTAATGAAATTCTTAACTTGTGTCAATACAAGATACATCATTTCCAATCAACAATATGTCCTCTACATAATGTATTAGAAATATGTCTCAGCGCTCCCACTTAATTTCTTGCAAATGCAAGCATCTTCATCATCTCTGATGAATTTAAACTCTTTTAACAGTTTCATCATGGTGAAGGTTCCAACTCCGCTATGCTTACTTCAACTATTGAAGTTTACATGCCCTTTTAGCACCCTTTGAATTAACAAAACCCTTCGGACCATGTCATGTACATGTCCTAGGTTACCGTTCTATTAGAAGAACCTTGTTTTGTTTATTCAACTACCATATATCAAATTATATGTAGTGGTTGCTACATTAATCCGTCAAGACTATATATCGCTATGAAAGATCAAATCTTGTCATAGTGAACTCCTTGAACATTGTCGTAAACTTATTTCCGACATGTCGACCATTTCATAGATGTTAAACATCCATGTCTTATTTCTTTATAGATCCAAACACGACCGATAGGCTTCACACCTTTCCGGAGGGTCTTCCAAGTTCAGAAACTTGTTTTCTCGTGTATAGATACTATCACGGATTCTATGACTTCTAGTCATTTTATGGAGTCAGGGCCCATCATCGCTTCTTTGCATGTAGTCGGTTCATCATTGTCAAAACAATAACGACTTGCTTATCAAATCTTACTATTTGATTCTTACCGACCCACACGGTTCAATAGGAACTCTAATCTCCGAGATCACAACCTTTGTAATCACGGGAGCCATGAGCATTGTGCCCGCCACCGGGACACTTTCCGGCGCTGTGCTACTTAGCACATATAGCTAAGGTTCAACAACCTTATCAAAGTTCTATTGTTCTCCCACTAAACTTTTCACGAAAAATTCCTTCTCAAGAAACTTGACGTTCCAAGTAACAAACTCTTTTGTCCTCGGTGTTATGGAGAAATTCCCAACAAATTCTTTGGGATAACCTACAAAGATGTGCTTATCCGACTTTTGTTGTAAACATTTTACTTATGCATAGCATACCAAAATTTAAGAAAAGACAATTCGGGTTTTATCCCAAACCATAACTTATATGGTGTCATTTCAACGGATCACGATGGTGCTCTTTTCAGTGTAAAAGTGGTAGTTTCTAAAGCTTTGATCCTTAAAACATAATGGCAGTTTTATGAATGACACCCTTGATCTTATCATGTCAAACATGGTTTGATTTTATCTCTCGAATATGCCATACTCCTATGGTTTATCGGGAAACACAAATCATGGAACAATTCCTCAAGTCTTAGGTGTTTTTGCTAAACATGTAACTCAAATATCTTCCTTTATGATCGAATCATAAACTCTTTATTTTCTTGTTACAATGATTTTCCACTTCATCTTGAAAGTCTTTGAACAATTTTCAAATGTTTCATACTTCTTCCTTATTAAGTAAATATACAGATACATTCACTCAAATTCTTGAAGAAAGCATATGAAGCAAAAAGATCCATCGCATATGGCTACACATAATGGACTTATGCACATCAGCATGCACAATTTCCAATAAGCTAGTCATCCGTTCCTCTTTGGCCTATGAACGGAGTTTCAATTATCTCGAGGAAAGTCTCACATGCGTCAATTGATCAAAATCAAGGACTTCAAAATTCCATCAACATGGAGTTTCTTCATGTTTTCTTTCAAATATAATTCAAACAACGATGTCACTTCATAAGTGATCTTTCAATCATTTGTCTTGCGACATTTTAGCAATGGTGTTTATGGATGTGATTTCTCCAACTAGACTTGTAAAAGTTCATCCATCCTTTATGGAATACGGTAATTATTTGAACAGCCATTGTTCTCATGATACCGGAACAAAATAACAATTATTTAAACAAATCTTGAAGGCTTGGTTTGATGACAATGAAAAACACAATAACACTTTATTTGTTTTCGATGAACATCATCACTCATTCTCTTGCTGGTTACTTAGGCCATTGTAGTTCATGAATTGCGTTGTCCTGTATGACACTTCATACCAACCAATTCGGTATCCAATACCTAAGAACCACATTGTTTAACAAGCAAGGAATATAGCCATAACATGTATATATTCTATATACCTAAGTTGGACATCTCCAACCTTATATATTCTGCCAAATATTTTATAGATTCTCTTTCAGCAATTCCTTTTCTTTTAAAAGAATCTATCAACATCAATAGTGGTGTCATTCACATGACACATAGTACAAAGTGTATATAGTCAAATACTAATACCTTTGGACTTGCACTTTGAAGTGGACACCATCATCAAATGTTTGGTGTTCTTTCAAAAATCCATTCTTTAGTAATCTATTAGTGTAGTAAACATTTTACTTACATCTTCTATTCATCCTTATCATGACAACTTTCATGATCAAGCTACTATAGCCTATAAGGAAGAATGACGAGTATAATTTTAGTTCCCGAAACTTTTTGGGAGATTCGGATGCCTAGCATCTCCATCCTTCACAAATTCTCATACAATATGAGAACATGTATTTTGCTAAATTACACTCTATCATAATGCAACCAAAAACTTTGTTTCAGATATCACAATATCTTTCACACATGATGGTTTCTGAAACAATTTTCAGCTCCAATATAATCTTGATATTAAAACAACTTTTTGAATATCAATAATCATGGAGGCAAACATGATACTTTAGATACTAACATTGGAATTCTTACTCTTGATTTAATACTACTTATTAAACTTCATGGAGTAAATAGAGTTTGCTGAAAGTTTGCAATGGGACTTATAAACTTTAAATTGACATTCAAAACAATACAATACCAGTTCGTAAAGTAAATATCCAGAATTCTATAGTTCTATTATCTCAAATAAAAACTAAGCATAAGGTAGAAAACGAATGCCAATGACTACAACAAACTAACAAATTCACTTTGATTTAATTTATGACAAATTTGGTGAGACTAATCCAAATTAGAAATGAACTCCCACTCAAAAACGACATCCCTCGTGTCTTTTTGGTGATTACATGAACCAAATCCACTACACCAAGTCCGATCATCACGTGAGTTGATGTAGCTTCAAAGGCGAGCATCTATATGGGCATCATATCAACTATATGACTCATGCTTAACCTTTCGGTCCGTGTTCCGACGCCATGTCTGTACATGCTAGGCTCGCCAAGTAAGAACCTTAGTACTCGCGTGTGTAAAACTGTCTTACACCTGTTGTATGAAAGCGTAGATTAGAGTACACCCGATCATCACGTGATGTCTTGAAACACGATCCATAAAACGGTGCATACTTAAGGAAGAACACATTTTATCTTGATATTTAAATGAGGGATCATCTTACAATGCTACAGAAAGCGCCAAACTAGTAGTATAAGATGCTAACATCTAATGTGTAAAGTGAGATGATATGGTCCATGCATTTGATCTCTATCATTTGCATCATGGTATGATCTCTATCATTCCTTTGTGTGTAAGGCCAAGGTCTATGGAACTTACACGTTGAGTGTGTTGTAAGAGTATCTATCATACATCTACTTACAACAATACCATATCAATACACTAGCCTAGCGACGATCTAAACTAGACACCTCTAATTTATCAATTGCAAGTTTTACGTGGCTTAGGGCTTTCGGAGCTAGAACCGTTCTTACCTACGAACATGAACTACAACGAGGATAACCAAATTATTAGCAACTCGTTGTAAATCAGATATTGACTATAGTAGGAGAGACAGACACCTGCCAACCACTTATGCAAAACAAGTTGCATGTCAGTCGTGGACCCGGTCTCATGTATGATGACATGTAAGGTTGGTCCGGGCCGCTTCATCCCACTATGCCACCAATATCCAAAATACATAGAAGATGCAATAACTTGATCATCATTGCCCACATATCAACATATGTGTACTACCCATGCTAAGGACCTACGCATGGATCAGGCTCTGATACCACTGTTGGGTCCACAACATAGAAAACAAAAAATTTCCTACGGTGTGAACTACACGCCAAGATCTATCTACTAGGTACAAAGCAATGGGTGGACATACATCCAACGAGAACTTACCCTCGTAGACAACGAGCTTTGTTAACGAGTAGGAACTCGTGGTTGATGTAGTCGTACACTTGCCGATCTCATGATCGTGATGAAGTCCAGTAGGTCCGGCTCCAGCACGTCCATCAGATCCAGCTCCAGCACCACCAAGTCCAGCACCGCAAAGCAGCGGTGCATCCGTGATCGCACACACGTTCGGTACCCCGACAACCTCTGTCCCTTGCTCCGGCAAAGCAGCAGAAGCAGCAACTCCTTTCTAGATAAAGCCACCGGGAACATGTATCTCGCTAATCCGAGACCATGGGGAATAATACTAGAGGGGGAGAGAGATCCTTCACAAGGAGGTGTGTGTGAGAAGTGAGGAGGGGGTGGCCTTTTATAGGAGGAGGGGGGTGCCCCTCCTTCATGGCCAGCATATGGAGGAGGTGACTCTTCACCTCCTCCATTCATGTGGTGGTAACTCCCTCCACATAAATTTGCCCCTTCACATTCTCTTTTAAAGTCTCCACTTTAAATGCATTAAATTTCTCCAAATTTAATGCTCTCTCATTTAATAAAACTCTTTTATTAATTTTATTCAAAATTTTCTTAATTACTTTAATTAACAAACATTCACATAAAACCCCCTGCAACATTTCAATATTACATGCAGAACCAATTTCAACAATTTCACCCGAAACAGTTTTGGTGTCTATTGAAATAATTCCAACGCTTTATTAAATCTTTATCTGAAATATATTTGCTCCAAATGGTGTCGGTATCCCTTAAGTGTGTCACCCTACGGTTCGCGAATAATGCAGACATGATCGAGACCCCTGTCCGATCAATAATCAGCACCGGGACCTGGAGATCCATACTAACTCCTACACATTCAACGATGACTTCTGTGATCGTGAGAACCTTTAACGCTAGTAACTAAATCCCTTTGTCCCGCGATATATTACATGTCCGAGATTCGATCATCGGTATCCAAATACCTAGTTTGATCTCGTTACCGACATGCATCTTTTCTCGTTCCCATGATATAACATTGTAGTGATCACATCACTTGCTTGCAAGATATTTCAATGTGATATCACCGAGAGGGCTCAGCGTATATCTATCCGTCATCGGGATTGACAAATTCCACTCTTGATCCATGAGCCTCAACATAACACCTTCGTAGCACTGAACCCATCTTTATAGTCACCCTGTTACGGTGTGACATTTGATGTTATCAAGATACTCTTCCGGTGTTAGCAATTAACATGATTTCATGGTCTAAGGATAAAGATTACTTCGTATGATGTTATAGCAATATAAGCATAATGACTTTGATCGTACTGCTATACTTCGGATGAATGTTCATCACATCATTCCACCAATGGTGTGACCTTGTTATTAACAACATCCAATTGTAGGGGTTCGTAGCATGGAAAACAAAAATTTTCTATCGCATACAAACAAACAAGCCAAGATCTATCTACTAGATTGTAGCAACGAGTCGATGGAATAACTTACCCTCGAAGATTCCAAAGCGTTTAACGAGAGCAGATTCTCGTGGGTGATGTAGTCGTACTCTTTCCGATCTCAAGATCGCGTAGACGATCCTTCCGGCGCCACGTTCCGGCAGCGCTCCCGCAGTCGGTCACACGTTCGGTACTCGACGAAGACCTTCCTCTCCCTTGTTCCAGCAGGCAGCGGAGGTTGTAGCACTCTCCTCGCGATTCCGGTAGCACAACGGCGTGGTACCGGAAGTAGAGGGGAAATCCCGCAGGGCTTCGCCTTAAGCCGGTGCGAGTATGGTGGAGCTTATGAGAGAGGCTATTAGTGGTCTAGTAATTAGACACACCAATTAGAAGGCTCTAAACCAATTAGAAGGCTCTAAACCGCTGGCTAAAGCAATTAGAAGCTCTAAACCGAAACGGCTCTAAACCGAAGGTAGAAGATAGGAACTTGTGTGTCTAGAGGAGGAGGCCCTGCCCCTCCTCTTATAGGTGGGAGGGCCGGCGGCCAAGGGGAGGGGAGTCCCTCCCCAAGTCGGCTTGGGTGGTGCGCCGGCTTGGGGAGGAGGACTCCTTCCCCAACTCGGCCTCCACCTCTTCTCCTCTTTTCCACTTTCCAAAACTTGCCGTTTGACTTTCAAACTAGCCGTTTGACTTTTCAATTTAGGATTTGAATAAACCCTTTATTTTGGACAGCGAATACACTTAGTACATGATGCAATCATACCAACTTTGATATAACACATTCATGTACCCTCCCCCCCGGAGTGCCGGACATTCCGGAACCTTCTAGAACATTCCCGATGAAAACACCGGAATCATTCCGCAACTCCGAAACGGGACTTTCCTTATATGAATCTTATTCTCCGGACCATTCCGGATCACCTCGTGATATCCCGGATCCCATCCGAGACTCCGAACAACATTCGGTCTCTTTCTCATAATACCATAACTACTCAAACAACGTCGAATCCTTAAGTGTGTCTCCCTACGGTTCGTGAATTATGCGGACATGATCGAGACACTTCTCCGAACAATAACCAATAGAGGAATCTGGAAATTCATATGGCTCCCACATATTTCTACGATTACTTTGCGATCGAATGAACCACTTACATACGATACCAATTTCCCTTTGTCTCACGATATGTTACTTATCCGAGGTTATGATCATCGGTATCTCTGCATACCTAGTTCAACCTCGTTACTGATAAGTACTCTTTTCTCGTTCCCGTGATATGTGATCCCTTGTGACCAAGTCACATGCTTGCAAGCCAATTGGATGACATTCCACCGAGAGGGCCCAGAGTATATCTATCCGTCATGTGGATGGACAAATCCCACTCTTGATCCATGTGTTTCAACCAATACTTTCCGAACACTTAATGCCACCTTTATAGCCACCCAGTTACGGTGTGGTGTTTGATGTCATCAAAGCATCCATCCGGTAAAGGTGATATGCATGATCTCATGGTCGAAGGAATTAGGTTACTATGTATCAGAAAGCATATAGCAATTGAACTATTTAAATGACTTGATCTTTATGCTACGCTTATCTATAGGAGTATGTCCACCATATCATTCTCCTAACGATATGATCTTGTTGTTGATAACATCTCAATGTTCATGATATGGAAACCACAATCATTTAATCAACCAACAAGCTAGTGAAGTATAGAGGCTATACTAGGGACTTCAATTTAAGTTTACAATTCACACAAGTATTAATGTTTCCTTGTTAATACTATTATAGCATGAATATAAACATTTATCATAAACACAAAGATATAATAATAACTACATTTATTATTGCCTCTAGGGCATATCTCCAACAGTCTCCCACTTGCACTAGAGTCATCTAATCTAGATTACATGGTAATATACCGAACACCCATGGCAGTTTGGTGTTGGTCATGTTTTGCCCTCGGGAGAGGTTTAGTCAACGGATCCGCCACATTCATATCTGTGTGTACTTTGCAAATCTTTATATCCCCATCCTGGATATGTTCTCGAATAGCGTGAAAACGCAGCTTGATATGCTTCAGCTTCTTGTGTGACCTTGGTTCTTGCGCATTGGCTATGGCACCCATGTTATCACAGTAGATAGACATTGGGTCCAGCGCACTAGGAACCACACCCAGCTCTGTAATGAACTCTTTCATCCATATCGCTTCTTGTGAAGCCTCCGAAGCAGCCATGTATTCCGATTCAGTTGAAGATCTCGCCACAACGCTTTGCTTTGCACTCCTCCAGCTAACTGCTGCACCATTCAAAATAAATACGTATCCGGATTGTGATTTAGAATCATCTGGATCGGTGTTCCAACTAGCATCGGTGTAACCATTAACAACGAGATGTTCATCACCTCCATAAGAAAGAACCATATCCTTAGTTCTTCTCAAGTACTTAAGGATGTTTTTGACCGCCGTCCAATGATCCACTCCTGGATCACTTTGATATCTGCTAGTTAAACTAACAGCATATGCAATGTCGGGTCTAGTACATAGCATGGCATACATTAGAGATCCTATGGCTGAGGCATAGGGAGTCTTACTCATCCTTTCTCTATCTTCTGCCGATGTTGGACTTTGAGTTTTACTCAAGGTCTTATTGGGCAACATGGGCAAGAACCCTTTCTTGCTTTCTTCCATTCCAAACTTCTTTAGAACTTTGTCCAAATATGTACTCTGTGACAATGATATTTGGCGTTTCAATCTATCTCTATAAATCTTTATGCCTAATATGTAAGCTGCTTCGCCAAGATCCTTCATTGAAAATCTATTATTCAAATATTCCTTGACACTATTAAGAAGGTCTACATCATTCCCAATCAACAATATGTCATCCACATACAGTATTAAGAATGCTACAGAGCTCCCACTCACTTTCTTGTAAATACAAGCTTCTCCATAAGTTTGTATAAAACCAAAACTTTTGATTACCTTATCAAAACGTTGATTCCAACTTCGGGATGCTTGCTTCAATCCATAGATGGACCGTTGAAGCTTGCATACCTTGTTAGCATCTTTAGGATCGACAAAACCTTTGGGTTGCATCATATACAACTCTTCATCAATGTCTCCATTGAGGAATGCTGTTTTGACATCCATCTGCCATATCTCATAATCATAATATGCAGCGATTGCTAACAAAATCCTCACAGACTTTAGCTTCGCTACTGGTGAGAAAGTCTCATCGTAGTCAACTCCTTGAATTTGTCGAAACCCTTTTGCGACAAGTCGAGCTTTATAGACAGTAACATTACCATCAGCATCTGTTTTCTTCTTGAAAATCCATTTGTTCTCGACAGCCTTCCGGCCATCCGGTAAGTCCACCAAAGTCCATACTTGGTTTTCGTACATGGATCCAATCTCGGATTTCATGGCTTCTTGCCATTTATTGGAATCTGGGCTCATCATCGCTTCCTCATATGTCTCGGGGTCATCGGTGTTGTCCACCACCATGACATTCATAACGGAATCATACCAATCTGGAGTGGTACGAGTTCTCGTTGACCTCCGAGGCTCTGTAGTAACTTCAACCGAAGTTTCATGATCACCATCATTAGCTTCCTCTCTTATTGGTGCAGGCATCATAGGAACTTCTTCCGGTGCTGCGCTACTCGCAATTTCGAGAGAAGGTTCGACAACCTCGTCGAGTTCTACTTTCCTTCCAGTCACTTCTTTCGAGAGAAATTCCTTCTCTAGAAAGGATCCATTCTTGGCAACGAAGATTTTGCCTTCGGATCTATGATAGAAGGTATACCCAATAGTTTCCTTCGGGTATCCTATGAAGACGCATTTTTCCGCTTTGGGTTCAAGCTTGTCCGGCTGTAACTTCTTTACATAGGCTTCGCATCCCCAAACTTTAAGGAACGACAATTTAGGTTTCTTCCCAAACCATAATTCATACGGTGTCGTTTCAACGGATTTAGACGGTGCCCTATTTAAAGTGAATGCGGCTGTTTCTAATGCATAACCCCAAAATGATAGCGGTAAATCTGTAAGTGACATCATAGAACGAACCATATCTAAGAGAGTTCGATTACGATGTTCGGACACACCATTACGCTGTGGTGTTCCCGGCGGTGTCAATTGTGAAAGTATTCCGCACTTCCTTAAATGCTCGCTAAACTCGTAACTTAGATATTCACCTCCACGATCAGAACGTAGAAATTTAATCTTCTTGTTACGTTGATTCTCTACCTCACTTTGAAACTCCTTAAACTTCTCGAAAGTTTCGGACTTATGTTTCATAAAATAGATATACCCATATCTACTCAAGTCATCCGTGAAGGTAAGAACATAACGATAACCACCGCGCGATGCTACACTCATTGGACCACACACATCGGTATGTATGATTTCCAATAAGTCCGTAGCTCGCTCCATCATACCAGAAAATGGAGTTTTAGTCATTTTACCCATCAGACATGCTTCGCATCTTTCAAGTGATTCAAAATCAAGTGATTCAAGAAGTCCATCGGAATGGAGTTTCTTCATACGTTTCACTCCAATGTGACCAAGACGACAGTGCCACATATAGGTCGAATTATCGCTTGATTTCAAACGTTTAGCCTCTATGTTGTTGATATGTGTATTTCTACTATCGAGATTCAATAAGAATAGACCATCTATCAAAGGTGCATGTGCATAAAACATATTACTCATATAAATCGAACAACCATTATTCTCGGATTTAAACAAGTAACCGTCTCGCAATAAACAAGATCCCGATATAATGTTCATGCTCAACGCAGGCACCAAATAACAATTATTTAAGTATAAAACTAATCCCGATGGTAGATGAAGAGGTAGCGTGCCGACCGCGATCACATCAACCTTTGATCCATTTCCCACGCGCATCGTCACCTCGTTCTTTGCTAGCTTCCGTTTATTCTGCAGCACCTGTTTCGAGTTACAAATATGAGCAACCGAACCAGTATCAAATACCCAGGCACTACTACGAATACTAGTGAGATACACATCAATAACATGTATATCAAATATACCTTTCTTCTTGATGTTGCCGTTCTTCAAATCCGCCAAGTACTTTGGGCAATTCCGCTTCCAGTGACCTACTCCCTTGCAGTAAAAGCACTCAGTTTCAGGCTTAGGTCCAGCCTTGGTCTTCTTCGTCGGCGTGGTAACTTTCTTACCACCCTTCTTGAAGTGTCCCTTTTGCTTAGACTTGCCTTTCTTGAATTTGGTGGTCTTATTGACCAACAACACTTGGTGCTCTTTCTTGATCTCCACTTCTGCAGATTTCAACATGGCAAAGAGTTCTGGCAACGTCTTATTCATGTTCTGCATGTTGTAGTTCATCACAAAGTTCTTGTAACTTGGTGGTAGTGATTGGAGGACACGGTAAATCCCCAAAGCATTAGGAATCACTATACCCAAGCTTTGAAGTTTGTTTGCGTGCCCAGACATCTTAAGCACATGCTCACTGACGGAGCTGCCCTCTTCCATCTTGCAGTTAAAGAACTTTTCAGAAGCTTCATAACTTTCAATTGCCGCATGAGTCTCAAAAATTAATTTGAGATCCTCGACAATATCATATGGGTCTGACTCTTCAAACCTTTTCTGAAGCTCCGATTCTAAACCATACAAGATAGCACACTGAACTATGGAGTACTGATTCTTCCGAGCAAGGTAAACATTCTTTACTTCATCGGTAGCATCAGCTGCAGGTGGGTCACCCAGCGGTGCATCCAGCACATAGGTCAAATTACCAGTTGTGAGGACAATCCTCAAATTGCGGAACCAATCCGCGAAGTTGCTTCCATTGTTTTTCAACTTTTCTTTCTCTAGGAACGCATTAAAATTGATGGTAGGGGCTGCCATTGATCTACAACATATTTGCAATAGTTTAGACTAAGTTTATGACAAATTGAGTTCAGATTAATTAATGAAATTAAACTAGGTGAACTCCCACTCAAAACAACATCCCTCACATTGTTTTAGTGATCACACGAACCAAATCCACTACATCAACACCGATCATCACGAGAGTTGATATAGTTTCAATGGCGAACAATCATCATGTTCATCATATCTACTATATGATTCATGCTTTACCTTTCGGTAATCCGTGTTCCTGAGACCATGTATGTACATGCTAGGCTCGTCAAGATCAAACCTTAGCCACCGCATAAGCAAATCTGGCTTGCTTACGTTGTATACACTTGCGGAATCTAACACACCCGATCATCACGTGGTGCTTCGAAACAACAAGCTTTAGCAACGGTGCTAACTAAGGGCGAACACTTTATGATTTGAAATTCATGTGCATGAGGGATCATCTTATAATGCTACCGTCGTCTACTAAGCAATACAAGATGCATAAAGGATTAACATCACATGCAATTCATAATATGTGATATGATATGGCCTTTCTTCTTTGTGCTTCCGATCTCCATCTTCAAACACGAACATGATCTCCATCATCACCGGCATTGCATCAAGGTCAATGACGCTTCACCATGGTTGTCGTCCACCGGCTTCAACTATTACAACTACTTTGAATAGACACGCAGGTCTTAACATAAATTAAAGACAACCATATGGCTCCTGCCGGTTGCCAACTTACAATAAGGAACATTGCATACATCAAATATAATCACAATCATGGCCATATCACATCACTGCACACCCCTGCAAAACAAAGTTAGACGCTTCTACTTTCTTTGCATATTTTACGTGGTTTGGGGCTTTCGATAAGTGTCATTCTAACTTACGAACAAGAACCACAACATTGATACTAGCATTGTTGATTACCCGTTGTAAATTGGATCTTAACTATGCTAGGAGAAACAGGCACCCGCAAAGCCACTTATGCAATACAAGTTGCATGTCAAGCGTGGAGCAAGTCTCATGAACGATGTCATGTAAGGTTAGCCCGGGCCGCTTCATCCCAACATACCGCAAGATGCAAAGTACACAAAAAGCAATCTACAATAAAAGCATCAACGCCCACAATGACCATTGTGTTCTACTCGTGCAACAGATCTACATATAGACACGGCTCTGATACCACTGTAGGGGTTCGTAGCATGGAAAACAAAAATTTTCTATCGCATACAAACAAACAAGCCAAGATCTATCTACTAGATTGTAGCAACGAGTCGATGGAATAACTTACCCTTGAAGATTCCAAAGCGTTTAACGAGAGCAGATTCTCGTGGGTGATGTAGTCGTACTCTTTCCGATCTCAAGATCGCGTAGACGATCCTTCTGGCGCCACGTTCCGGCAGCGCTCCCGCAGTCGGTCACACGTTCGGTACTCGACGAAGACCTTCCTCTCCCTTGTTCCAGCAGGCAGCGGAGGTTGTAGCACTCTCCTCGCGATTCCGGTAGCACAACGGCGTGGTACCGGAAGTAGAGGGGAAATCCCGCAGGGCTTCGCCTTAAGCCGGTGCGAGTATGGTGGAGCTTATGAGAGAGGCTATTAGTGGTCTAGTAATTAGACACACCAATTAGAAGGCTCTAAACCAATTAGAAGGCTCTAAACCGCTGGCTAAAGCAATTAGAAGCTCTAAACCGAAACGGCTCTAAACCGGAGGTAGAAGATAGGAACTTGTGTGTCTAGAGGAGGAGGCCCTGCCCCTCCTCTTATAGGTGGGAGGGCCGGCGGCCAAGGGGAGGGGAGTCCCTCCCCAAGTCGGCTTGGGTGGTGCGCCGGCTTGGGGAGGAGGACTCCTTCCCCAACTCGGCCTCCACCTCTTCTCCTCTTTTCCACTTTCCAAAACTTGCCGTTTGACTTTCAAACTAGCCGTTTGACTTTTCAATTTAGGATTTGAATAAACCCTTTATTTTGGACAGCGAATACACTTAGTACATGATGCAATCATACCAACTTTGATATAACACATTCATGTACCCTCCCCCCCGGAGTGCCGGACATTCCGGAACCTTCTAGAACATTCCCGATGAAAACACCGGAATCATTCCGCAACTCCGAAACGGGACTTTCCTTATATGAATCTTATTCTCCGGACCATTCCGGATCACCTCGTGATATCCCGGATCCCATCCGAGACTCTGAACAACATTCGGTCTCTTTCTCATAATACCATAACTACTCAAACAACGTCGAATCCTTAAGTGTGTCTCCCTACGGTTCGTGAATTATGCGGACATGATCGAGACACTTCTCCGAACAATAACCAATAGAGGAATCTGGAAATTCATATGGCTCCCACATATTTCTACGATTACTTTGCGATCGAATGAACCACTTACATACGATACCAATTTCCCTTTGTCTCACGATATGTTACTTATCCGAGGTTATGATCATCGGTATCTCTGCATACCTAGTTCAACCTCGTTACTGATAAGTACTCTTTTCTCGTTCCCGTGATATGTGATCCCTTGTGACCAAGTCACATGCTTGCAAGCCAATTGGATGACATTCCACCGAGAGGGCCCAGAGTATATCTATCCGTCATGTGGATGGACAAATCCCACTCTTGATCCATGTGTTTCAACCAATACTTTCCGAACACTTAATGCCACCTTTATAGCCACCCAGTTACGGTGTGGTGTTTGATGTCATCAAAGCATCCATCCGGTAAAGGTGATATGCATGATCTCATGGTCGAAGGAATTAGGTTACTATGTATCAGAAAGCATATAGCAATTGAACTATTTAAATGACTTGATCTTTATGCTACGCTTATCTATAGGAGTATGTCCACCATATCATTCTCCTAACGATATGATCTTGTTGTTGATAACATCTCAATGTTCATGATATGGAAACCACAATCATTTAATCAACCAACAAGCTAGTGAAGTATAGAGGCTATACTAGGGACTTCAATTTAAGTTTACAATTCACACAAGTATTAATGTTTCCTTGTTAATACTATTATAGCATGAATATAAACATTTATCATAAACACAAAGATATAATAATAACTACATTTATTATTGCCTCTAGGGCATATCTCCAACACCAATGTCTATGATCAGGAAACCTTGATCATCTTGTTAATGAACAAGCTAGTCGATAAGAGAGGCATAACTAGGAACCCTTTTTGTTTATTAAACACACATGTATTGATGTTTACGATCAATACAATTATAGAATGCAAAATAAACATTTATCATAAACATGGAATAAGATAATAACCACTTTATTATTGCCTCTCGGGCATATTCCCTTCACTACCTCCGTCAAAGTCCCAGGGTGGGACTAAAGGAGAGGAGAGGGGGAGGGGTGGTGCCGCCAGCCACCCCCATGGGCCCCGCACGGGGGCTGGCCCACTAGGGCGCCGGCCATCCCCTCTGGCTCTTCTCCCTCTTGCCTTTCCCTAATGGTCCCTCTTCCCTCCGGAATTGGCCCATTAAGCCTTTTAACCTTTAAATTGATTTTCTCTTTTATTAAATAATTATGAATAAATGATTAAATAAATATTTAGCATTCATTCATATATTATTCAATCTCCGTGGTTATGGAACACCTTCCATCTCCACTCCGAACATCCTCCGGACTTACTGAAACCCTTCTGGTTTTCTCTCTACTATTCTTCGACGATTCTTCCGATCCTATAAACACTCTCTAAGCATCATCAAACCCTTAAGCGTGATACTCTATGGTTCGGGAACACTCTATACATGGTCAGGACACTCCCGGACAAATGATCGACAGAGGGACCTGGATGGCCATGTGACCCATGTGCATTCCATGAAGATCTTTCGTGGTTTGAACCGGGACAGTCATGTCTTATTCCCTTTGTCTCTCGATACTTACATTGCCTGATATCTGATCAATGACATCACCATGTCGTGTTCAATCTCGTTACCAAACAATGCTACTTGACTCGTTCCGACAAGTGATATCCCTATGATCAAATCACACGTTGTGCAGCTATTGGATATAACTTCTCCGAGTGGGCCCTTGAGTATCTTTCCGTCACGTGGACGGACAAATCCCGCTCTTGACATATATTGCCTCTACGGTTTCCTCCGAGTACCTGAACACACATTTATAACCACTGTATTACCAAGTGGCGCTCTATCTAAGCACTCTCGGGAGACAGTGATTGATATAGCCTCACGGTCTAAGGAATAGTCTACGAGGATCCATTTCTAATCATCGTAACTTGAACTTCGTGACATGATCGGGTCATGATGTTTAGGTTGGGTATTGGTTCATCATCTGATTCCCAGAATTAGTTAACTCCATTTCCAACTGGCATAAATGCCACATGATGAGGAAACTTGATCATATGTTGACCAATGAACCAGTGACTAGAGTTTCACTGGGAACCCATGGTTGTTTATATATCACACGTGTATTGATGTTTCCTCTCAATACAGTTATAGCATGATACAAAACTTAATCATAAACTTTATGAAATATGATAATAGTCCTTATTACTATTTGTCTCTAGGGCATATTTCCAACACATATCTCTCTATGCGTGATCTTATTGAGATCATGAGCTTTGCAATGTATATATCTATTCTTCTACTCAAGAACTTTAATTAATCTCTTCTTATCCCCACGTGTGTGAAGTTGACAGTGTGCACATCGTGTGGCACTTTGGCTAAGGTTACAGAAATCATGATAATAATTTGAGTTGGATGTCTCTATGAGATTGTGGTGTTTGTTGGAACCATCTAGCGCTCAAGGTGACAGTGAGGGGTCATCTAGATGGGTAATGTGAACTTTAAGGCGTGCTGTTATAGCCCTACATCGTCCAACCGGAGAGTAGTTCAGGGTAGCATAATGAAGAGAAGATATTTATATGAGAGTGTCCACTAGTGAAAGTATATCCATAGGCCTTGTTTCTAAGCATTGAAACATCGTTTACAATCAGTCCTGTTACATGTTTTCTTGTTGTCACTCTTATTTCAAATTGCAATTACCACTTATAATCATCCATATTACTTGTATTTTCACTATCTCTTCGTCAAACTAGTGGACCTATACACCTGACAAGTGTATTGGGTGTGTTGGAGACAAAAGAGACTTCTTGTATCTTGATTGTAGGGTTGCTTGAGAGGGATACCTTTGACCACTTCCTCCCTGAGTTCGATAAATCTTGGGTGATACACTTAAGGGAAACTTGTTGCTGTTCTACAAACATCTGCACTTGGACGCCCAACACTGTCTACAAGAATAGAAGCATGCGTAGACATCAGAAGCACACGGCAGCACGAGGAGCACCCCAGAGGGGCGCTGCAACTCGCGCCGAGCCGTGACCATGGCGGCTACAGAGAAGGGTGACACCACACTATCGCGAAGGCACCAGGGCAGCGTCAGAAGGGCGTCGGAGCACTGAATCACCGGCAAGCTCCTAACCCTGGGCTCCTGAGAGGCAGCAGCACCACCTGTAGAGAGCATGAGTGACAAATCGAAGAGGGTAGAGCGACGCGGCGTCATCGGCAACGTCACCCTACACCGCGTCAGCAGCCAGGGAGGTCCATGGCGGCCAGAATCGGCCGGCGACGGCGAGGCGAGCCTCGGTCGCCCGTGCGATAGAGATAAGAAAGGATAAGGTCGAGCGAGAGAGGGAGAGAGAGAGAAGCGACCGGTCCAGTGACTTCTCAGTTGGTTTGACCCATCCCAGTGGGCCGGGTTGGGTTGGGCCAAGCCCAAGTTTTAAAAGAAGACCTATTATAAATACTTAATTACAAATATACCCCTAGAATTTAATATGATCTAGAAAAATAAATAAAAATCCTCAAAAATAAATGTAATATGTCTAAATGATCACAAAAGTATAAACTACCTAGGAAAAATTTAAATTATATTTTGAGTTGATAAATTTAAAATGAATGATTAAAAACATCTATTCTTACATGGAATTTTCTAAAAATAAAGATAATACCTAAAAATAAATAAAATTTACTTTTGTGATTCTAAATAAATTTTAAGTATAAGTAAAATACTAATTTGTATTTGAGTCAAAAAAAATTAAGCGACGTATTTTCAAACACTTATTCTTTTAAGGAATTTTCCAAACATCAAAATAATATTTGAAAATAAATAAACAATCATTTTTAAGATCTTTACTAGGTTTACTTTAGTAGAAATAGACAAGATGTATTATTTGAAAAGGATTTCAAATTGTAAAGTACCAAATTCCTATTTATCTATTTTATAGAAATTCTTATTTAAACTTATAACCTCATAAAATACTTTAATCTTGAATAATCCATTAAATTTAAGTGCTAAATCTAAAACCATAGTTTTGAGCTCTAATAAAGCCTAAATATAAACTAAGAATTATTTAATACTCCTTTAGAGTCTTAAACCAATTATAACTACTCCCTCCGACCTATATTATTGTTCTCAACTTTAACTAGATTCGAATGTACCTAGTTAATGATTTAGACCAGATTCATCCGAATCTAGACAAAGTTAAGAATATTAATATGGATCGAAGGGAGTAGTAACTTCAAATTAACCTTTATATACACCAACGCTAAATGTTGTAGCGTACTAATATCTAGCATGCCCCACTATTATAGGGTTACTAGTGGCATACAAAGATATTGGTATGCCACAAGTAGGCATGGGCCGAGGTGCATGGCACCTGGCCAAATATTGGTGACGTACCACAAACAGTAATATTTTACTTGTGACGTTTATTTTGGTTCTTATTTGTTGGAGTAAATTACATAAAACTATCACAATTGAGGCTGATTTTGTGAGTCAGTACCAATTCTAGTAATTTTGTAAAAAATCTACCACTTCTAGGACACGGTGTAACAAATCAAAATATTCTTTTAAAACAACTTTGTTTACAAATCTGACAAGTAGGGCTCCACAAGTGCTGAGTTGGCAGGTGGACGTGGGGCCCACATTTCAATAGCATTTTCCTTTTTTATTTCTTCTTTTATCTTTTCTTATTCACCGTCCATGGGCCCCACCTGTCATCCCAACACCTCCATTCCCCTCCTTCTTCGCCTCAGGCCAAGAAGCGCTGGCATGGATCTCAATGGCAGGGATGTAGGAGTAAGGCAAGGGCGCCACCATGGGAGCGTGAGAGCTACAATAGCGACGAGGCCACGCAAATTCGACCGGTACCCTGCTTCTCCCTCCTTCGTGCTGGTATGGACATGCGACACGAGGAGCGCCTCCCGGAGCTCGTGTCCCCTTATGCCGGTATGAGTGCCCGCCTCCCCTCGCCGGGATGGACGGCAGAGGATTCGGGGCGGCATCGGCGAGTCCTACCTTCCTGGTTCTCGTGCTCGGGCTCCGGCCATCTTGGTCAATGCAAGATCCATGTTGGGGAAAAATATAAATAGAAGGGGAAAAATAGAAGGAATAGGAAAAGAATGAACAGGGGTTAGAGCATCTCCACTCGTTGGTTGTTCCCAGGCCGAAATCCGGACCTAAATAGCACCGGACAGACGAAGGTTTCGGCCTAGGAATGGCCGATTTACCACTAGCGTTCCCAGGCCGAGTTCGCAGGTCGGCGTATTTTCGCCCAAATTTGGCTCAAATTCGTCCAGTTTTCGACATATTTCGGCATAATACGAATACAGAGCAATTTTTGACATAGTTCTGGACAAAATCAACCACCGTTCGGCAAAAATTTAAACATAGTTCAGTGAATAATGAAAATACAACATATTTCAGCCTTGTTTGGCCAGATTCATGCTAGGGATCTATGTGTTTCCCATGCGTATCCATAGGTCCTCAACCAGACATCCTGCAGCTGTTGATGCACTACCGGGTCTCGAATCTCGTGACGCATGGCGATGAAGGTGGCCCAGGTTGGTGGCACCTCGTGATCAGGCTATGCAAGAGGTCCCTGTCTGTAGTATGGATCGTTCTGCTCGACCAAACTCATTGGGTCCTTCCTCTCATCCTCAATGATCATGTTGTGCAAGGTCACACAACAGTTCATCACTTCCCTGATACGTCCATTTTGCATCACTATTCTATGTCTTAATTTCGTATTGAGAGGTGATACTTATGTTATTTCATCTATTTTTGTATGGTTGATGACTTTTGGAGCATGGACCACTGCAGTCAGAATTCTGATGGAAAAGGTGCTGTTTGGAGGCAAAATTCGCGAAGATCAGAAAATCCAGAAAAATATACGGAAAATCCTATTTTTCCAGAAGACTCAGGATGCTAGAAGATGGAGTGGAGGTGGGCCACAGGGGGGCCACACCACCCCATGGCGCGGGCAGGCCTAGGCCGCGCCTAGGAGTGGTGTGGCCACCCTGGCCCACTCCAGCCTCTCCCCTTTGGCGTATATCATCCCCACGAAACTCTAAGACTCGGGGAGCAACCACAGAAAGATTCCGCCGCCTCTGCGAAGCAGAAAACACCGAGAGAGAAAGATCTCTCCGGCAGACAAATTTCTGCAGGGGGAATTCCTTCCCGGAGAGGGGAGATCATCGCCATCAACACCACCATCAAGCTGGACTTCATCGGGATCATCATCATCATCATCACCACCACCATCATCACCATCAGCACCCTCATCACCATCTCCATATTGCTGTAACAATTGCGTTGAATCTTGCATAGTTCATAGGGGAAACTTTCCCGGTGTTGATTACTCCTTATAGTTGATGCTATATTGAGTGAACCATTGAATTATTGTTTATGTTCAGATTGTTATACATCATTATTCCATCTCTGATCATGATCCATATGATGTCTTGTGAGTAGTTAGTTTTGTTCTTGAGGACATGGGAGAAGTCATGTTGTTAGTAGTGGAGTTGCGTTGAGAAAGATTCAGTAGATTGTTATTTAAGTTGTGGTGTACTTCTTCTAGTGGTGTCATGTGAATGTCGACTACATGACACTTCACCTATATGGGCCTAGGGGAATGCATTGTGTATTTGGCTACTAATCGTAGGGGTTGCCAGAGTGACAGAAACCTGAACCCCCGTTAGAAAACCATTGCACAAGGGACGTAAGGGTCTTAGAGTTTAAAGTTGTGGTTAGGTTTCTACCTTAATTACTTTCTTGTACTTACGGATGTTTGCAAGGGGTATAATCACAAGTATGTATTAATCTTGGATGGGGCGGTACATTAGCACAGGTTCACCCACACAACACTTAGTAAGCTAGAGAAGATTAATCGACTATATGAAGCGAAAGCACTTGACAGTCTTCCCATGTGTCCTCGAGAACGTTTGGTCATCTATAGAAATACAACCGGCTTGTCCTTTGCTGAATAAAGGATTGGGCCACTTGCTGCATTTATTCCTACTGTCTTTTATTTACTCGTGTTTTGTTTACTTGCTTTATCGAAAACCCCTAAAAATCCGTTTGTTAAGTATTTGCAGAGAATTCCTGATCCATACCACTAGCCAGCACCTTCTGCTCCTCGTTGGGTTCGACACTCTTACTTATCGAAAATACTGTGATACACCCCCTATACTTGTGGGTCATCAAGACTATTTCCTGGCGCCGTTGTCGGGGAGTGAAGCGCTATTGGAGAGTGGAACTGGTAAAGGAAACTTCTACTGTGAGTATTGTTTATTACTGTTAGTTGCTTTATTGTCATTATGGATAATTCGCTAAGTTTCTTATTTGGTAATGCTACTACCACTGCTAAGGTAGTAGATAAGCCACCACCTGCTGAGAATGATGTTTTTAAAATACCTACAAGAATTATTGATCGTGTTATGGATAACTACTATGTTGGGGATGGAATTGTCCATCCCGGTGATCATTTACTCTTTATACACGAATTATGCAGGTTGTTCAAGTGTACAGGTATTACTACAGATCAAGTTAAGAAGAAGTTATTCTCATTATCGCTGAAAAGAAGAGCTGAGGAATGGTATAAGCTGCTGAAGAATGGTCAATCTCTGGAATGGGAGGAAATAGTGCCTCTCTTTTATTCAAAGTTTTATCCTCCTAGTGAGATTCATAAAGATCGGAATCAAATATACAACTTTTGGCCTCTAGATGGAGAGAGTACAGCTCAAGCTTGGGGGAGATTGAAGTTACTAATGCTCAAATGTCCCATTCATGAGCTCCCCAACAATATTATTATCAACAAATTTTATGCAAGGCTCCCTCTACATGATAAAGATTTATTGGATGCTTCTTGTGCTAGATCATTCACTCGTATGGAAGAAGAAGCTAAATGGGACCTTCTGGATCGTATTCAAGACAATGCTGAAGCTTGGGAGAATGACAAAGGTAGAAAGTCAGGTATAAACTATGATTATGAATGCATTGAATATTTTATGGGAACTGATGACTTTCAAAATATTAGTAATATTTATGGTCTTGACTTGCAAGTTATTACGAATTGCTTTAGAGATTTTGCTTCCTATATCGAAATTCCAAAAAGGGGATGGAACAAATACCATACACCTTACAAAGATATTGTTGACTATGCTCCTATTGGAAGTGCTGAGTATTGCGTTATTGACCCCATTTTACCTGAACCTTATATCGAGAAGATTCCCTTCCCCGAAAAGGTAAAGGATCATCCTATGATAACTAATGTAATCACTAAAAGTGAAAAAATAACTGTAAAACCTGATAAACAAATAAACATTGAACCTGTGGTAGCAATTGTGCAAGACCTTGTCACTAAAAGCGTAGAAGATGGGCACATAGTCTTTTGTGAGGATGCTTCTAATATTGTTTCACATCCCAATAGAACTAAAAAGGCTAGTGTTCATGTGCTTTCTGTTAGAATTGGTGATCATTGCTATTATGGTTTATGTGATATTGGTGAAAGTTCCAGTGTTATTCCTTATGAGCTTTACAGAGAAATTATGCATGAAATCAGTCCTTGCGAGTTGGAAGAGATTGATGTGGTTATTCACCTTGCTAATAGAGAGACCATCTCTCCAATTGGTATTGTACGAGACGTGGAAGTTCTTTGTGGTAAGATTAAGTACCCTGCTGATTTTCTAGTACTTGGTTCGGCTGCTAGTAAAACCTACCCTATCATTTTTGGTAGACCTTTCTTGAGTACTTGTGGAGCTATCATTGATTGCAAGAGGGAGAAAATCTTGACTAAGTTTGACGGGGAATCTTATGAGTTTAATTTTTCGAAATTTACTAAAGAACCTTGCGAAGAGGATTTTAGGGTTGAACAACTTGCTTCTATTTCTCTTGCTCCTAACAATGCTTTGCAGCAATTTATGGAATATCATGAAAGTGAAATCTTCATGGAAGAAAGGAATGAGATTGACAGGATCCTCTGTGATCAACCTAAGATGCTTAAGCACGACTTGCTTGTGGAAGACTTGGGTACCACGATGCCACCTAAAAAGGATCCGGTTTTCGATCTAAAACCCCTCCCTGGTGATCTTAAATATGCTTTTATTGATGATAAAAAGATATATCCTGTTATTATTAGCGCTAAACTTTCAGGGGAGGAAGAAGAAAGATTATTGGAGGTTTGAGGAAACACCGAGGAACTATGGGCTATACTCTAGATGATTTGAAAGGGATTTCACCTACTATATGTCAACATTCTATCAACATAGAACTAGATGCGAAGCCAGTAGTGGAGCACCAACGACGTTTAAATCCTAAGATGAAGGAAGTGGTAAGGAATGAGGTATTGAAACTCCTTGATGCTGGTATTATTTACCCTATTGCTGATAGTGAATGGGTTAGTCCTGTTCATTGTGTTCCTAAAAAGGGAGGTATTACCGTTGTCCCTAATGATAATGATGAGCTTATTTCTCAAAGAATAGTGGTAGGCTATAGGATGTGCATCGATTTTAGGAAATTCAATAAAGTTACTAAGAAAGATCACTATCTGCTTCCTTTTATTGATCAAATGTTGGAAAGGTTGTCTAAAAGATCCATTTTTGTTTTCTTGATGGTTATTCTGGTTTCTCTCAAATTGCTGTTAAACAACAAGATCAAGGAAACACTACTTTTACTTGCCCTTATGGAACTTATGCTTATAGATGTACGCCTTTTGGTTTATGTAATGCTCCTGCTACTTTCCAAAGGTGCATGTCTGCTATCTTTCATGGCTTTTGTGAGGAAATTGTAGAAGTGTTCATGGATGACTTTTCTATCTATGGAACTTCTTTTGATAATTGTCTGCACAACCTTGATAAAGTTTTGCAGAGATGTGAAGAAACTAATCTTGTTCTTAATTGGGAGAAATGCCACTTCATGGTTAATGAAGGGATTGTTCTTGGTCATAAAGTTTCTGAAAGAGGCATAGAAGTTGATAGAGCTAAGGTTGAGGCAATTGAAAAGATGCCATGCCCAAGAGACATCAAAGGTATTCGTAGTATCCTTGGTCATGCTGGTTTCTATAGAAGGTTTATTAAAGATTTTTCTAGGATATCAAAACCCCTTGCTAATCTTCTTCAAAAAGATGTACCCTTCGTTTTTGATGATAATTGTAAGGAAGCTTTTGAAACTCTTAAGAAGGCTTTAACTACAGCCCCTATTGTTCAACCACCTGATTGGAGTTTACCCTTTGAAATAATGTGTGATGCTAGTGATTTTGCTGTAGGGGCTGTCCTTGGGCAACGTATTGATAAAAAGTTAAACGTTATCCATTATGCTAGTAAGACTCTAGACGCTTCTCAAAGGAATTATGCCACTACTGAAAAGGAATTTCTAGCTGTTGTTTTTGCCTGTGATAAGTTTAGGCCCTATATTGTGGACTCAAAAGTAACCATTCATACTGATCATACTGCTATTAAATATCTTATGACAAAGAAGGACACTAAGCCTAGGCTTATTAGATGGGTACTGCTTTTACAAGAGTTTGATCTACACATAGTAGATAGGAAGGGTGCTGAAAATCCTGTAGCTGATAATTTATCTCGTTTGGAAAACATCTCTTTTGATCCTATGCCTATTAATGATAGTTTCCCAAATGAACAGTTAGCCACAGTAGGGGTGAGCTCTCAAGGAAGCCCTTGGTATGATGATTATACTAACTTTATTGTCTCCAAGTATTTGCCTCCAACTTTTATAGCTCAGCAAAGAAGAAAGTTCTTTTATGATTTGAGGCATTATTTTTGGGATGACCCACACTTATACAAAGAAGGAGTTGATGGTATTATGTGAAGATGTGTTCCAGAATATGAGCAAAAAGAGATATTGCGTAAATGTCATGGTAGCGCCTATGGAGGACATCATGCAGGAGATAGAACTGCACAAAAGGTACTACAATCAGGTTTCTACTAGCCTACCCTTTTTAAGGATGCAAGAAAATTTGTTTTATCTTGTGATGAATGTCAGCGTGTTGGTAATATTTCTAGACGCAATGAAATGCCTATGAACTACTCTCTAGTTATTGAACCTTTTGATTGTTGGCGATTCGACTTTATGGGTCCTTTCCCTCCTTCGAAGGGTTACACTCATATTCCTGTTGCCGTTGATTATATAACTAAGTGGGTAGAAGCCATTCCTACGAAAAGTGCTAACGGGGAAACCTCTCTAAAAATGCTTAAGGACGTTATCTTTCCTAGGTTTGGAGTGCCTAGGTATCTCATGACTGATGGGGGTTCTCATTTCATTCATGGCGGTTTTAGGAAGACCCTCGCTAAATATGATGTTCATCATAGAATTGCTTCAGCTTATCACCCCCAAACTAGCAGGCAAGTAGAGTTATCAAATAGAGAAATTAAATCTGTCTTGCAAAAGACTGTTAATAGGTCTAGAAAAAACTGGGCTAAGAAGTTGAATGATGCTTTATGGGCTTATAGAACTGCTTATAAAAATCCTATGGGAATGTCTCCTTATAAAATGGTTTATGGGAAAGCTTGCCACCTACCCTTAGAGTTAGAACACAAAGCTTACTGGGCAGTGAAAGAACTAAATAGAGACTGTAAGCTCGCTGGTGAGAAAAGATTATTTGACTTAAGTACTTTAGATGAATGGAGGAGTGAAGCCTATGAGAATGCTAGGCTCTTTAAGGAAAAAGTTAAAAGATGGCATGACAAGCGAATACTTAAGAGAGAATTTCATGTTGGTGAGAAAGTTCTATTGTATAGGTCTCGTCTCAGATATTTTTGCAGGTAAGCTACTATCAAAATGGGAAGGACCTTTCATCATTGAAGAAGTATACCGTTCAGGAGCAATAAAAATTTCTTCTCTAAAAGATAATACTACACAAGTAGTGAATGGACAGCGACTCAAACACTATATTGCTGGAGATTCTTACAATGAAGATGTTGATGCCTTTCAAGTTATAACTCCAGAGAAATTCATTGAGGACCAAATTTAGAGACCTGCAGAGTCTGTTTCCAACTAGGTAACAGTTCTGGTAAGAAAAGTTCCGCGAAAATACAATCCAACTATACTTTTGTAGTTTTCAGTCAATAAGGAAAGTTTCGAAGCAAAAAAGGGACAGAACCAGAGCCGGGGTGGCCCACACCACCCCATGGCGTGGGCCCACCCCTGGCCACGCCACCAGGTGGTGAGGCCACCCCGGACTCCGCCTTCGACTCGTTTTCTCCCAGTACCTTCCTTTTGATATGAAACTTCGTAATATATAACCCCCGGATTCCCCGAGGTCTGGATATCGTGTGTTTCGTCGTGTTTTTGTTTCGATCTGTTTCTGCCAGGTAGAATCCCAGATTTGGAGCCACGATGTCTTCCTCTGGATCATCCAAGGGATATTCCTTAGAAGATATCATCAACCCATACATGAGAGAATTGAAGATTCATCCCAAGGAGTTGTTGCTCGAAGGTGGGGAGGTCCGGATTAAAGAGGTTCAAGGCCCTAAAGGTGAAGGAAGTCTGGAGGACAGGATGGAAGCACTGGAGCAAGAAGTCTTTAGGTACAGGAAGATGGCGGAGCGTGAAGTGGATATCATCCATAATATTTGCTCTGAACTCATCAGCGAGCACCAAAAGGAGACTGCTGAACTCAAAGACGGAGTCTTCTCACTCCGCCAAACAACCAACGAACTGCAAGCACAGTTCTATGACGTTCAAAATCAAAACTGTGAGTATGAGGCTAGATTTAAACGCATAAGTGCTGCTGCAAGTTTCAGGATGTTGGAAACCACGATGTCCTTTGTTGATGGGAAGCCTTTACCCTGGAAGACGGACGAAGATGAGAGGATACCACCACCACCAAAGGAGTAATTCGTCATCAGGTTTGGCATCCCCTTGGTTTGTTCCAAGCTTGGGGGAGTGCCGCGGTATCATATCACTATCTTCTATCTTTTTACCTTATTAGTAGAGTCATATCATGAATAGAGGAGTTATTTTGTAGTATGGTTTGCATTATGGAAGTGTCCCCTCTCTCGTTAGATTTGTATCCCTTGGTGTGAGTTTCCGTTATGGAATATTAATGAGAAGTTCTATCATTCACCCTTTTGCATAGCTTATGTTAGTTTTCAATTCATGGTTATATGATTGATCTTGCTGTTAGTATTGGTAGCACTTTGGGATCATTGAGTTAATTTAGTTGGTTTTGGCAAACCTGGCTCGGTCAGTAGCAACACCCTTTTTGAGAGTTGAAAAGAAAAGGATAGAAGTACTCTAAAGAAAAATAATTTCATCATCTTTCTTTCTTGATTTGCTCATAAGTCTAGTATTCTCTAGTTAAGATCTTTTGTGCTTCCAATTTGTCTTTATCACTTATATGTTTGTTTGTTTCCTTCAACTCTTATACTTCCTACCCAGCCTTGCTAGCCAAAAACCTGTACTGAGAGGGTATTCTTCTCGTGCATCCACCTCCTTTAAACCAAAACCTTTGCCATTTGTGTCCACCATACCTACCTAGTAGCATTATTGCTATTCCAAGTAAATTCTTGTTTTGTCTACCTCCCAAATTAAACTTGTTATGTGAAAATTAGTGATTAAAGCTCTCACGAACTTGATGGCACACTTTACTTTCTTGCATTTAATAAACTTGAACCATTGTGCTCACCTATGTTGCGTATATGCTTGCGCTTTGTAAGTTGTGAATTAGCAGAACCATGTTGTCATGGGGAACGCTTTCAACATTGCACTGGTACTTTGTACCAAGTTGATATCATGTTCTTTTGTCTATGGATGTCGTTGGTGTGAAATGAAAGGGGAGCTTGTAAGTCCATGGAGTTATGCATGTGTGTTAGAGAAACGCCTGGGCCGCTGGTCTAATCCATGCTGACATGGTGGAAACCTGCAGCGTAACCATAACGAGTATCTATGAAGCATTCTTCTTATAAAAAACGAGATAGAGATTGAGAAAAAGAGAAGAGAAAAAAAAGATATTATGAAAAGAGGAAAGAGAGAAAAAGCACCATATTCCTATGGTAAATAAGAAGATTGTTGAGATACTTGTTGTCTGCTTGCCTTGTCATTTTGATATGGGGATTCTTCCGTATCATCGGGCAAGGGGTACCCCGTTGGCGGTTCTCAATGATACACATATGCTTACAATGACAAGAACTTACCGGTGACTAAACTTGAGTAGCATGAGGAGCGGCCCTCGTATTCAAGGGACATGAGATTCTCAATTTACAACTTGTCAATGCATATCCTCATTTTTGATCACTTTAACCTTAATCACCTAAAGATGCCTATGATAGGGGCAATGAGAGCTGAAAGCTAGTAAGTATCATAATTTTTGGGAGCTCTTTATGAGACTTGCAATCCCTGCTTCCCTCTACGAAGGGCCTTTCTTTTACTTTGTAGTTGAGTCAGTAAACCTACTCCCTTTTATCTCAGCAAGTATTTTGAGTTGTTATGTTTCATTCATTCATATGATGATTTATTCAATCATGTCTTATGTTCCTTGCTTTGCACATTGATCTTATCTTTATGTTTACTACTTTGAAAGCTTTCATTGAAAAACCAACTATTTGTGAACTCCAGCAAATTATCAACTATTCTTCGACCAAGAGCTAAGTTTGCCATTACCAATTATGATTCACTTTATGTATCTTTATTTGTGTTTCCTTTACTCATTGCAAGTTGAGTTATATAATAGTGAGTTGTCTTCTATTATGATCTATGCTTTTGATGAATGTGATGCTTCTTGTCCGTATTCTTTTATCGACTCTTCACTCCATAAACCTGAGGCCATGTTTATTGAGCTCAGTTTCACTTGGGGACAAGCGAAGTCTAAGCTTGGGGGGAGTTGATACGTCCATTTTGCATCACTATTCTATGTCTTAATTCACTATTATTCATTGATATATTTCGTATTGAGAGGTGATACTTATGTTATTTCATCTATTTTTGCATGGTTGATGACTTTTGGAGCATGGATCGCTGTAGTCAGGATTCTGATGGAAAAGGTGTTGTTTGGAGGCAAAATTCGCGAAGATCAGAAAATCCGGGAAAATATATGGAAAATCCTATTTTTCTAGAAGACTCAGGATGCCAGAAGATGGAGTGGAGGTGGGCCACAGGGGGCCCACACCACCCCATGGAGCGGGCAGGCCTAGGCCACGCCTGGGAGTGGTGTGGCCACCCTGGCCCACTCCAGCCTCTCCCCTCTAGCGTATATCATCCCCACGAAACCCTAAGACTCGGGGAACGACCACAGAAAGATTCTGCCGCCTCTGCGGGGCGGAAAACACCGAGAGAGAAAGATCTCTCCGGCAGACAGATTTCTGTCAGGGGAATTCCTTCCCGGAGAGGGGAGATCGTCGCCTTCAACACCACCATCAAGCTGGACTTCATCTGGATCATCATCATCATCACCACCATCATCACCATCAGCACCCTCATCACCATCTCCATATTGCTGTAACAATTGCGTTGAATCTTGCATAGTTCATAGGGGAAACTTTCCCGGTGTTGATTACTCCTTGTAGTTGATGCTATTGAGTGACCCATTGAATTATTGTTTATGTTCAGATTGTTATACATCATTATTCCATCTCTGATCATGATCCATATGATGTCTTGTGAGTAGTTCATTTTGTTCTTGAGGACATGGGAGAAGTCATGTTGTTAGTAGTGGAGTTGCATTGAGAAAGATTCAATAGATTATTATTTAAGTTGTGGTGTACTTCTAGTGGTGTCATGTGAACGTCGACTACATGACACTTCACCTATATGGGCCTAGGGGAATGCATTGTGTATTTGGCTACTAATCGTAGGGGTTGTCGGAGTGACAGAAACCTGAACCCCCATTAGGAAACCATTGCACAAGGGACGTAAGGGTCTTAGAGTTTAAAGTTGTGGTTAGGTTTCTACCTTAATTACTTTCTTGTACTTACGGATGTTTGCAAGGGGTATAATCACAAGTATGTATTAGTCTTGGATGGGGCGGTACATTAGCACAGGTTCACCCACACAACACTTAGCAAGCTAGAGAAGATTAATCGACTATATGAAGCGAAAGCACTTGACAGTCTTCCCATGTGTCCTCGAGAACGTTTGGTCATCTATAGAAATACAACCGGCCTGTCCTTTGCTGCATAAAGGATTGGGCCACTTGCTGCATTTATTCCTACTGTCTTTTATTTACTCGTATTTTGTTTACTTGCTTTATCGAAAACCCTAAAAATCCATTTGCTAAGTATTTGCAGAGAATTCCTGATCCATACCACTAGCCAGCACCTTTTTCTCCTCGTTGGGTTCGACACTCTTACTTATCAAAATTACTGCGATACACCCCCTATACTTGTGGGTCATCATTCCCACATCTGATCTTTCGACCAGGTCATTGCAGGGAATCGGACAACTGCAAACCTCTGTTGGAGCACACCAAATGCCCGCTCCACGTCCTTCCTACAAGCTTCATGTTCCTTGGCATACTGAGCATGATTGGGAAGTATTGGGTTTGAGATAGTCTTCACAAATGTTGGCCATCTTGGATAGATGTCATCTGCAAGATAGTATCCCTTGTTGTAGTGGTGCCCATTGATCTCAAAGTCCACGGGGGGAGCATGACCCTCAACAAGCTTGGCAAAGACATTTGAGTAGTTGAGAACGTTGATGTCGTTGTTCGATCCTGCCATGCCAAAGAAGGAGTGTCAGATCCAAAGATCATGTGTAGCAGCTGCCTCAAGTGTCACAGTACAACCTCCTTTGTGGCCTTTGTACATCCCCTGCCATGCAAATGGATAGTTCTTCCAGTGCCAATGCATACAGTCTATGCTTCCAAGCATCCCAGGGAATCCTCTTTTTTCATTGACTGCGAGGATCCGAGCAGCGTCTTCGGCAGTGGGTGTTTTCAAGTACTGTGGCCCAAACACTGCAATCACCGCCCTGCAGAACCGGTACAAGCAATCGATTGCGGTGGACTCAGCTATGCGAAGATAGTCATCAGCACTATCACCTAGCGCTCTGTATGCAAGCAACCTCATCGCCACTATGCACTTCTGCAGTGAGGAAAACCCAACCATGCCGGTGCAGTCTTTCTTGCACACGAAATAGGGGTCGAATTCCCGGACAGAGTGCACATCTCGAGGAAGAGCTTTTGGCTCATTCTGAAACGGCGTCGAAACACGGCTACTTCGTGGAGCGACTCGTCGGCGAAGTATTCGGCGTACAACATGCAGTAGCCCTCCGCCCGCTGCCTTGCTTTGCACTTCCGACGACCCTTCACCGAGCCTCCACGCTTCGGCGTTGTAGTGTACATGTACAGCCGTGCCAGGGAGGCGAGGATCTAAACGTGCTCTACATCTTCGGCAACTGTGGCGTGCTTTTCCTCCAGCAACATGGAGAACAACTCTTCATCGTCGGAGTCCATGACTGAACGGGCCAATCGTCGAACACTTGGCTGGCGTGGTGGTGGGAGCTAGAAGCGTGGCCGAGCTACGGCGAAGGAAGGGCGGCGAAAGTGCCCTAGGCTGCAGGGGAACTTGCGGCGGTGGCGGCGGACCTATCTACAAGCGTGAGTTCGGCTTGAATCGGTGGAGCTTCGCCGACGCAAGCATGGCGGCGAGGCGGCTTGGGATGGAATCCTTCGCCGCGGGGGAGGCGACTGGTGATGGGAAGTGGGGTGTCTCGCCGACAGGGCTGGCCCACCCTCGTTTTCTCTACATCTGGCGTTTGCAGGCTGTTCCCGATGTCTCGGGTTCATCCTGGAAACGCCGAACCAATTTTGGGCCAAATACGGATGAAATGGGTGTCCTGGAAACACGACTGGGCAAAATTTCAGCGTCCGGACCAAAATTAGGCGTTGGAAACGTCATCCTGGAAACGCGAGTGGAGATGCTCTTAACGGCAAGCAGCAAACTGCTAGTCAAGTCCTGCCATGTCACGGCTACCAGTGGGCCATACCAGTCATAATAACATTTTTTTTGCGGGTGAGTCATAATAAAAATTAGTCTAGCTAATGAAATTGTTTAGTGTTTTTCTTTTTCTTTATTTTGTGGAAAAAGATCCGAATCTATTTCATGAGTTCATAAAAAGTACAAAGTATCCTAAACATAATAAAAATTACATCGAGGTCTTTGGACCACCTAACGAATAATACTGCCGCCAGAGCGAGCCGCCGACGCGCCGCTGTCGCCGCTCCATTACCGGAGCCGGCATGCCATTGTTGATGATAGTCGGGAAGTCTTCGTGCACGTGCCCCAGAGATGAAGTTGTCGCCATTGAACCCTTGAATTGATTCGAAACTTGTAACACCAAACCTAAAACACACGTAGACTGAGATCCAGAAGACACGTAGACTGGACGAAATCCACCACTCCATGGAAGCAACGACCAGACGAATCCCCACCCTCCTCAACGCCAGCAGCAGAATCGTCGCCACCAGATGGAAGAGGAGGCGGGTATACCTTATTTTTGTCCCGCACAACGTCGCCATAGCCACCATAACGATGATGCCGGATGACCAGACTCTAACTTTAGGGACCCTTCTACACGGTCGAGCACAGGTCCGAGGTCCCCACCTCCTCCCGCCGCCGGAGCGGCAAGCAGAGAAGGCGGGGACTGCCTCCGCCGATACTCGGTCGCAGACGGCGAGGACGAAGTAGATCGTGGCGGCTGCTAGGGTTTTTACCCTAGCCGCCGCCTCTTTTTCTCACGGGAGGAGAGCTGTTTAGTGTTTTTCGTCACGGTGTCAGCCAGAACCGGTAGTGATTTGCCAAAAAAATAAAAATCAGTGGAATCTTGACTTGTGATGAATTTTTGCAATTTTCTCAGCTAATTCTATGCATGCACATGCACGGCTTAGGCCAGTCGAACTTGGCCAGCGCCCTTGTCCAGCTGGTGCAGATCCAGCTTTTAGTACAGTACACCATTGAAAAATTAGCAAGAAATCTACCGTCTTAAATAGAACCCCTGACTCAGGTAGACAAGCAAGTCGAGTACGGCCGTGGCGTAGCACATGGATGCTCACGACACACTAGAAAAAATGAGCTGCCTTGCATGGTAATAGTAGATGATTAAAATTATCAAGTAAAAATTATCAAAAAAAATCAAGTAAAAATGCCTCGCATCATCGGTTGAAAATTGAATGTTCGAACGGCAAATCTTGACCACATCACCCATTGATCAACCACATGGAAACGCATCTCTGCCGACAAGCCGCATGCAACCGGGAGGAGGTCCGCAATCCTTTTTAAAGAGTATTGTCTATTTTACTGTTTTAAATATATATTTTAGATTTTGTTGATTATATCTAAACATCTTTTAACGTGTAGGTTTTGGAGTAAACTTACACACTAAAATGCATATAGATGCATCGGTTTCAAAACATCTTATACTATGAAACGTTTATAAAAGTTAAAACATCTTATATTATAAAAGAGAAGAATTACATAATGTAAACCTTTCTAGCAAATGTGTATACCATCTTTACATCATTTTTTTAACAATATTATAATAAGGGATAGATGAAGCGAGGAACCAGACCAAAAGACATTCGGTTCGATTTGGTGATTCGGTCACCCGCTCCCCAACTCCTCCCAACTATTTTTTCTCTCTAATTCCTCTACTCTCCTGCTACTCTCCTCCTACTACTCCGATGGCAGCCCATGAATGGATCGCCCGCATCCGAAGCTGTCCGATCGGACCGATGACATGATCCAATGCTGACCCGCAAATGGGTTGAGCGCCCATGACCATTCGTTTCGACGCAAACCAGGCCCAAAATTGGGGTCGAGATTGTGGCGGGACGGATAACTCGCCCGTCAGCGTGTGTTGATCTCTCGGGGCCACCCATTAGCGGTAGAAGGAAGTGTTGTCGTCACCGTTCCCCATTGTCCTTTTTAATGGGACCGTGTCGTCCTCATCAAGTCCACTTCCCCATTTGGTCAACCCCCAAACCCTAGCCAGCTCCCTCGCCGTTGATAGCCGGCAATGACGTAGTCGTGGTGGCTCAAGCCCGGCCGCAATGACCACGTGCCTACGTCTTCGTCCAGCAGCGGTCGATGGAGGTAGCCAGACCGCCATTGCATCTCCCACTCCCCACCGACCTATATCCCGCGTGCGATGCCGCGCCCTCGCTTAGAGCGACATGTGAACGTGAGCCTTGAGGCGGCCCGCACACTGGCGGAGGCGGGCATGCCATGCCTATGGCTGAACGTGCACCTGCCAGCTGGTTGGCACCTCAACCGTCCCTGCGTCCCTATGCCAGCCATCCCAACATGAGGGCATGTGCATCGGGAGGAGATATGCAACCAACGAGCTTTCCTTCAGCTAGATCTGTGGACATATTCCATCCATTCCTCGCTGTGGGATATATGGTTCGAGGCCGAGGATGAAGCTCGCCGTGAGGCCATTGAGGCCCATCTCGAGAACCTCGACGACGATGATAAGGACTACTACAAGGACTCCAAGATGGAGGAAGAGGAGGACTACGACTTCTTGGCCCCATAGCCAGATCTACCGGATTGGTCGTGGTACCGGGGCCGTGGAGGCCAAAGTTTTCCAACCGCCTGTGTCCATCAAGGTCGAGCAGAGGAACGATCGATGACGGAGGAGGAGGAAGAGATCCATGCTACCATATTGGCCTCCAAGATGGAGGAGGAGCGGAGGTAGGACGACATGGGCCAGGCCATCCACGACTCGTGGATGGATGCTTAAGCACCTCAAGCAACCGCAACTGCTTCACCACCACCGGTTGTGCCTGCTCCACTAGCCCCTGCCTTCGACTGGTTATCGGCCCGATTTTTATTAAGATCGAGGATGACGACGATTAGACCTCTAGACCCATTGTTGGCAGCACGATTGGCACCGGCATTGCCCCGCCGGTCACGTATATATCAAGTTATATCCACCCATAAGTATAGGTTTTTCTTTTCTTTTCAGTGTGTATTTGGGCGTTGAACAATGCTAAGTTAAATGCATATGTATAATTTTTTTTCCTTTATTTTGTACTACAATGGTTTTCCTTTTTGCACTGTCATGGTCGGTGCACATGCCACCGCAACCCCCGTCCAGTGATTGGTGACAGCGTGCCATGGACTCATCTAACACACGCCGCTATAAATATTGTTTTCTCACCTTTTGCGACGTATCGGCTGACCTCGGCCAGTGATAAGTGATTGCTCCTGGCGAGCAACCGCGTGGAATGTGTGGCAGTTATGACCTCAGTACTTACTCCTGCAGCGAGACGCACGCGCTCCTCTGCCCGCGGCGCTTCACCTCCGCCCGCCCTGACCACTGACCAGCTCCCCCCATGGAGACTGCCTCTCCTCCGCCGCCGTGGTGGCTCACCACGAGATCGTGCGACCTCCCCTCCGGTGGGTTCCTCGAATGGACAGCCTTCCTCTCCCTCTCCACGTGCTCGCTGCAGGCGCTCCTCTCGGTGGCGTCCACGGGCTTCCTCGCCGTCCTCCTCTGCCTCGAGCTCCGCAGGTTCCTTACATCCCGCCGAGGGGAGAGATTCCGTGGCACCCTCAACGGACACGCAGACAAGCCTCTGCTCGACAGGGCGGACGAGCCGCGGCCGCCGGTGCGGGTCGGCGCCCGCCACATCGTGGCGCTGGCGGCGTCCACGATCCTCGCCACATTCTACGCCGTGCTCCTCGTGCTGTCCATCGTGGCGACAAGTCCTATCCAGGAGGCGGTGTTCCTGGCGTTGCCGTGCGTGGCGCACCTCGCCTCTGCGGCGATCGTGGCCAGCGAGAGACGGTCGCGTGCCGTGCGCCACCCGCTCACGCTCCGGCTCTTCTGGCTGGCTTCTTCCGCCCTCACCGCGCTCTTCGCGGTCACGGTCGTCGCGCGCCTCACCTCCGAGGCCACCGCGTTCCCCGACGACCCTCTCTCGATCGCCGCGCTCGTCCTGTCCCTGCCCCTTCCGTTCCTCGCCGTCTCGGGAGCCACGGGCATCACCGCCGTCGTCGTCGATCATGCCAGGGAGGAGGAACTCGAGAACGTGACGCCGTACGCGTCGGCGTCGTGGGCGTCGCGCGCGTCGTTGGCGTGGATGAACCCGCTGATCCAGCTGGGGCACCGCGCCACGCTGAACGTGTCCGACGTGCCGAGCCTGGCGCCGCGGCACGGGCCGGAGCGCATGCACGAGCTCTTTGCCTCCCACTGGTCACCCTCCTCAGGCTGCGCGCGCACACTGCTCCGGTGCTTCTGGCCGCTGGTCCTGGCGAACGGGGCCCTGGCGCTGATCCGCCTCGCCGTCATGTACGTGGGCCCGACGCTGGTCCAGGGCTTCGTGGACTTCACCTCGGCGCCGGAGACGGCGCGTCGGCCACTCTGGGAGGGCGTGCGGCTGGTGCTGGCGCTGCTGGCGGGCAAGGCGATGGAGGCGCTGTCGAGCCACCAGTACAACTTCCAGTGCCAGAAGCTGGGGATGCAGGTCCGGGGCGCGCTCATCACGGCGCTCTACCGCAAGGGTCTCCGGCTGTCGTGCGCGTCCCGGCACGAGCACGGCCTCGGGGTGATCGTCAACTACATGGCCGTCGACGCGCAGCAGCTCTCCGACATGATGCTCCAGATGCACAACCTCTGGCTCATGCCGCTCCAGGAGTACTAAACTCACTTGCACGCATTTACTAGGGCGACCACCGGTCCTGTCTTGCTCCCAATATGGGGTAAACTAGTGATATTTATGGCGGTCGATGTTGATGTTTATGTACTGTAGTAGGGTAAATCGTTCAGAAGAAATCTTAAAAAAAATGGTAACTCTCTTGCTCCAAATATGTGGAAAACTAGTGATTTTTTACTTAAACTCTTATTTAAGTTGACTTCGATTTTCCATCTGTAACAGTTGTACATAAAAGAGATACGATGATTTTTGCAGGTCCTCGTGGCGCTTGGGATGCTGTACCTATACCTAGGGCCTCTGGTGTTGTCGGCGTTAGCCGGCCTCATCGGGATCATGGCTTTTGTCATGCTCGGGAATCGTCGGAACAACCGGTACCAGTTCAGGCTGATGGGGGAGCGTGACCTGCGAGTGAAGGCGACGAGCGAGACGCTGAGCTACATGCGGGTGATCAAGCTCCAGGCGTGGGAGGAGCACTTCCTCGAGCGCATCGCCCACTTCCGGTCCCTCGAGTTCAGCTGGCTCTCGCGCTTCCTCTACTCTAACTCGTGCAACATGGTCGCGTTGTGGAGCGCCCCAATCCTCATCTCCGCACTCGTCTTTGGGACGTGCATCCTCGTCGGCGTGAGGCTCGACGCCGGACTCGTCTTCACCGCCACTTCCTTCCTCAGGATCCTCGAGGAGCCCATGAGGAACTTCCCCCAGTCCCTGATCCAGGTGTCCCAGGCCATGATCTCGCTACGACGCCTCGACTCGTTAAGTCTCGTCTCGATCTCGCTCTTAATCTAACTAGTAGTTCTTTTTTTATAAGGATGATGATACGGGAACACACAAACCATCACATATACACAAATCATCTTCTAAATAACCATGACTCTGTTAAATTTCGACTTCCTCCTTTCCCCTAATTCCAGTCTAGGTTTTGGTTTGAATTTGACTAAAACCACAACAAGAATCATGGAATGGAGAGAGTATTATTAGACTGTGTTAAATTTGAAACCTCGGTCCATTTCATAGATGCATTTGGTAATTAAGAGCAATAGTTAACCTAGCTGGGGTTTTGTTTTTAATGTCTTATTAGGTACTTGACAAGTGCAGAGCTGGATGATGGCGCCGTGGAGAGGGAGCTGGCGGTCCCGTGCGATGGGGGGGTTGCCGTGCAGGTGGAAGACGGGGTGTTCACATGGGACGATGAGGTGGTGCTGCGTGGGATCAACCTCGAGATCCATGGTGGTTCGCTGGCGGCGGTCGTGGGCATGGTTGGGTCTGGCAAGTCCTCGCTACTCGGTTGCATCCTCGGGGAGACGACCAAGGTCTCCGGCAAGGTAAGTACTTCCCGGCCGACACTCTAATTTTCTATAAGAAACATATGCAGTAGTACTGCAAGGTATTTATTCCTCGCGGTGTTTACAGACAGAGAATGCTCACATGCATCATGTATCGACCACCTACCTAAATTTTATATGCTTACGATGCGATCCCCTCTTTGTTAATGCCTACAAAATTTAGGCTCTGGTTGGAACCTACCCCTCCTTCCACTTAGTCTAGTACTCCCTCCTTCAGAAATATAAGATGTTTTAGTTTTGTGAATTGAATGTATCTAGATGTCTTTTAGTGTATATGTTCGTAGAGGTTTAGAGTGAACCTATACACTAAAAACGTCTAGATTCATTCATTCCACAAAGTTAAAATGACTTATATTTCTGAACGGAGGGAGTACATCTTAGAAAAAAATCTACTAAATCAGTGTACTACTAATAAATTAGTGCACACGTTAGACTAATATATCGGTATCTCTGCAAAATCACTATTAGCCCAACAATTCGGTATGGGGGGAATACTTAGATAATGGCTTGTACTACTTAGATAATTATTTGAACTAAATCCAAAATGCTAAAAATAATAATGCGGAATGATGAGTACTGTACATTCTTTGCTTGAACCACCTATGTTGAAATCCAAACGATCACTATAGTAATTAGTAAGTATTGTCCATTTGATCTTTTTGTGATGAGATGTTTAAATCTTGAAGAAAGTTTCAAGAAAATTACCGTGACTATAGATGTTTGAAACAAAAAGGATGCAAAAGAAAGAGTCAAAAGGCATATTGTTCACGGAGGGAGAATGATGCAAGAAAAGGGGGACACATTTTTTTGAATGAAATATTTAATAATAAACAAGAAAAATTCAGGTGTCATGTGCAGAACAAGAAGCACGGATCTTGGACTCCCCCCTCCCCAATCTGGCACAAGCACATTGTCGAACTCGCCATGCTCATGCTATGGCTCTTCACCTTCAAGTTCATCTTGAAAAGGCACAAAAATGAAACAAAACCTAGTTTTTAGGTTTTTCACTAGCTTTTAGTAATTCGAGAAAGATATTTCAGAAAATTGCAAGAGAAACTCGAGCTACAAAATTTATTGGTATTTTTTTTTGGAACTTTGGATGTCCTAAATAAATATTTTCATTGAACTACCTGTAAATTATACACCGATATAAAAAAAAATCGACTCACTGGTTTCAACTCCGCCAATTCATCTTCCAAAACATGTCACATCAACACACTGAAAACCAACATAGGAAATGAGACAATTAGCAAATTATTGCTATAATTCTCTCTTTATTGTCAGGTTGTAGGTGGGCACGCCGCGCGCCTACGACTGCCCACCAGCTAGTTGATCGAATGTGTCATGATGTGTTACACGGGATCTCAACACGAGTTTCTAATATATGGGTTTCATTTTTTTGGTTTTGGGCATTTAATTAGCGATCTCAACACGAGATCAGCTTTTTCAGATGTCTTAGAATAGGGTACGCAGCTGACTGCAGCTTTTTCAGATGTCTTATAAAAGAGCACCACAAACATGTTTCTTCCACGTACGTATAACAAACAAGATAAACTGCATACAAATAAATTGAAACGAATGACACACATTCACAAACATATAATTCCATACTAGTTTATCCAACACACACTATATATTGGACACTAGTTTAACAACACACACTACATATCCGACACTAGTTCAAAAATACACACTAGATATTCGACACTAGTACATCACACTCTACATCATCAAGACACAAGATAAACACGAACTACTCATCATCTTGTGATAGAAAGAGGGGCTGCAGGTATAGCATCTTGGCTTCAACCCGAGACTCACTTTCGGGGAAGTTCATGCCGCAACAGCAGATTTTGCGTCAGCGCCATGCCGGTAGCGGGCGCTCCACTTACTTGATCAAACCGGATCGGCTGGCGGTGCCGTAGACAGCCTGTGCCCACTTACACCCGTACTTTAATGTCTGTCGTGACACATTGGCAATGGAGGAACGTCCAGCATCATTTGCATGTTTATGGGTTTAGCAGTAATGCAACGAGCATCTCACGTTTAGTATTTTCACGGAGTTGGCAGCCCAATACACACAAATTCCACAGCATTTGCAACACAATATCAATAATACCAATATTTTATTCTAATATAGTAGACAAGTCCACATAGACCACATCAATGCAATCTTTATGCATGTTAAATTATCGTCTTCACATCCCAAAATACATAATTCCACCTATACCAACTTTTTCTTTTTTGCCGCATTTTTTTACAGCACATTTGGTTCATCGGGACAGAATTCAGCAAAAGGAAAATGATAGTGATCCCTCAGAGATATCCCGCACATCAATCATCCGGTCACGTGGTTTTCCAGCCCAGTTCTGCCGCTGCCTAGGTAGGTTCCAGAGTCGGCGCTCCGCTGCGACTTCCGCTCCACATCCCACCGCTAGCGTGCCGCCGCCCAGCTTCTCGCCATCGGTTCGTAGTTGCCCTTGTTGTGCGCCGCCGTCCTGGCCACACCGCTATGCAACCTCCGCCATGGCCACTACCTAGCTTCTCGCCACCGGCTTGGGCGTCGCCGCTACACTAGGCGTGTGTGTTAGCACAGCCCCTGTCGCCGAGTACTTTCCGACGACACCGACGAGGAACTTCCGACGAGACGACACGCACGTATCAGATAACTTCCGCCGAGATGCACGTGCTGCTAGCCGATCGATTCTTTTGATCTAACTAGTACACTCACGCACGCACACGCAAAACAACTTTGATTGCCAAAGGCTCTTGTCGAGCATTGCTTTCTCTCTTGTATTGCTCAACTCCACGGTGTTGTCCGGTACAAGATTACAAGGCCAGGTGTGTGCATATATATATGCACTACTAGGACCTAATCAACTAGGAGTCGGTGTACTACTCCAAAACCTAGTCTAACACATATACGTATACTACCTGGATACCTACATCTACTCGGACTGCAATTCCAATACGTGTAGGACACGTGATTATCTAACAATCACCCCCTAATCACGATGTGCTTCTTTACATCGACCTGGGTCCCAAATGCGCCAGCTGCTCCTCGCGGGCGTCATCCACGGCATTGCTTTCGCCGCCCCCTTCCTCAGCACCCATGTCACCGACTTTGCTTTTGTCGGCTTCTCCATGGCTTCACGCCGACAGTTCTTTTTGTCCGCGCCTTGAGACATTATACTTGGTTCAATGAAGTACTTTCTCATCGATGCCTCGCATATTTGATCTACTACTTGCCCGTGCTCTTGGATGCAATAGAACAAATAAGTAGGAGGTAACTCAAATTTGTTTTCTTCTAGCTTCTCTATACCACGTGAAAAGCCTTTTGATGGATCTGCACCCCCTATTGTTGGGTCTCCTCCATCTATCTGGCCACCAGTCCACACTCTTGGACCATCGCCTTCTGGCCTTGCTGGCCTGTTTGCTGGGCTCACTTCAGCTCCCCCTCCTCCTTTAATTTTTGGGCAAACAAGTGCAGGTATCGCTGCACATGCTTCTGTACACCCTTCCAGTTCCGTATCTTCTGGCCACAGACTAGCCTTTTTTTCAAACTCTTTGTCTTCTGGGAGAATCCCTAGTGCTTCTGGCCTGGTGTCCACGCTTGGAGCTGCCCCTAGGCCTTCAATGTCTTCTGGGCCCGAACTTGCTGACAAGGATAAGCTCGATTGATCCATATTTTCTTCATACTCAAGATCCCACGTGACGTGAAAAGTTGAATATTCCGGTTCGTTGTAGCCCCAATTCCATGACTTGCCTTCCTCAAAGATTACGTCTTCCTTGAAAACCACCTTATTGGTATAAGGATTGCACAAGCGGTATGTCTTTGAGCCTTCATAGCCCGTCATGATCATCGGAATACGTTGCTCCGCCAATTCCGCCTTTACATGCGCCACACATCCAAAAGTACGAAGATGATCAACCGAGGGCTTCCATCCGTACCATGCTTCGTACGGTGTTATACCAACTCCACTCTCAGTAGATTCCATGTTCAACAAATACACAGCCGTATTGACTGCCTCACCCCAGAATTTTCCTGGCAAACCTTTACTCTTCATCATCCTCCGTGCCATGGTCAACACGGTTTGATGCAGCTCGCCTTCCTGATCAATGCGTAGAACTCTTATATTCGCCTCCACCTTGAACTCTTCGGCTTCCTTGATCTTCTCAAATGCTTGTTGAGCTTGACCCTTACTTTTCAGCAATACAATCCACATGTATTTACTATGATCATCCACCACAAGCATGAAGAACTTATTGCCGGACGGAGTTGCAGGTGAAATTCCAACGCATAGATCGCCATGAACAAGTTCCGAGGCTTCACTTGCCTCAAACGTGGCTTCACATGGGAACGGGGCACTTTGTTCCTCATGATGCACACACGGTAGATCGTGATCCACTTGTGCCACAATCTCCGCAGCCGGTGATGGAGGATCCTCCTCATCCTTTAACTCAGTTACTTCGAGCATCAGCATCATCGGTCCATCATCTCCTTCCTGGGCGATGAGAGCCCTCTCCTTTTCCTTTGGTGCTTTCCGGCAATCAGCCTTGAAGTGACCGAGCTCGCCGCAGTTATGACACCTTACTTTCTTTATGTCAAACTTCCTCCGCGGCGGGGCGTCATCTTCATCCTCCTGCCCCACAATGTACTTTTTCGCTGGGCGTTGCTTCTCCTTGCCGCTCGTGGAGCCTCCTTGCTTTTCTTTTGAAAGTCATCCACTGCTGCTTTGTGAGCATCAGGTGCTCAACTTGTTCTGGATCACTGAAGCTGATCTGGATTCTCTCATCGTGTGCCTTGAATCTTCCGACGAGATCCTCAACCGTCAATGTATTCAGGTCGAGACATTGTTCGATCGATGTAACGATCTGCATGTAGCGCGCCGGCGCCGCACGCAGGAACCTTCTGACGTTCTTGATCTCATCCAATTTCTCGCCATATCCCCTGATTGCGTTGACAAGGGTAACGAAACGGGTGGCAAACTGATCAACCGTCTCGCTCTCCTCCATCTTCAGATCTTCATAGCTTTTTGTCAAAGTTTGAAGATGCGCTTCCTTCACGCGGGCATGACCTTGGTGCAAGATCTTGATCGTCTCCCATGCATCCTTCGCCGATTTCTTTCCGACGAGGTGCTGCATCACGTCCTTCGGCACGACGGAATAGAGCGCCGTTAACGCTTGGCGATCCTTCCGATACTTCGCGCCTCCCTTGACGTACTCGTTGCCTCCTGGATCGACGGCCTCCCAAACCTCCTGAGCCTCCATGGCCACCTCCATGTTGAGTGCCCATAGCCCGTAGTCCTTGCGATCGAGGCGCGGATACAAAGCCGCCCCCACCGTCTCTGTCACCGGCGCCGATGCCGAGCTCTCGCCAAACTTCACCATCGCCATGACCTCCTAGTACTTTCAGAAGATCACAGGCGACGACCTTGGCTCTGATACCAATTGTTAGCACAGCCCCTGTCGCCGAGTACTTTCCGACGACACCGACGAGGAACTTCCGACGAGACGACACGCACGTATCAGATAACTTCCGCCGAGATGCACGTGCTGCTAGCCGATCGATTCTTTTGATCTAACTAGTACACTCACGCACGCACACGCAAAACAACTTTGATTGCCAAAGGCTCTTGTCGAGCCTTGCTTTCTCTCTTGTATTGCTCAACTCCACGGTGTTGTCCGGTACAAGATTACAAGGCCAGGTGTGTGCATATATATATGCACTACTAGGACCTAATCAACTAGGAGTCGATGTACTACTCCAAAACCTAGTCTAACACATATACGTATACTACCTGGATACCTACACCTACTCGGACTGCAATTCCAATACGTGTAGGACACGTGATTATCTAACAGTGTGCACCATAGGCATGCAAATCTCTAGCCATGCATTTGCTACACGTGGCCGGTGACGCTCCTACATATGGCGTTGAGGATTGCTACATGGGATGGCGGCGGTGCTACGTACAGCCGCCAACGGCAGTACTACCAGCAATGTCAGGTTTTGCTACATGCGACCAGTGGCGGTGCTACAAGCGAACATTGGGTTTGCTTCATGCGGGCGGTGGTGGCGCTACTAGATCTCGGTGGTGCTAGGTCAGCATCGGATTTTGCTACAATTTTTTCTTAGAAATATTTTGTGTTTTGCCACAATAGTATATGTGTTTTGCTACGAGATCTTTGACGAGAACTCCGGCGAGGTTTGATTTGCTACAATAGGATATTCTATGGTTTTGCTATAATAGCGTAAAATTTTTGCTACACGGTCTCTGACAAGGTCTCCCGGCGAAAGTTTCCAACGAATGTCCGACAAGGTCGGGTTTGATACATTAGCACAACTTTTTAGCACAACTTTTTAGCACAACTTTTTTTGTTACAGAGTCTCCAGTGAGGTAGTGAGGTCAGTGGCGGCGCACGCTCCTGCACATCCACTCCATGCGCCACAGATATTATCAGCAGCGCACGTGCGTCATAGATAAGGTGCGCCACTAAAGTAAAAAATGGTGCGCCACTGACTACTCGAGCGCATCTTTTTTCAGTTATACAACAGTTATATAGCAATACATCGAAACTAAGATGATAATGATCCAAAGTGCTGAAATACATCAAATATGAATTCAAGTGTTAAATTATTACACAAAGTGGTAGTACAAATTCGATCATCACATTACAAATTCGATCATCACCTTACAAATAGAGCTATCACTCTAGACTATGATCGAATAGAGGATACCGGCGACGAGGTTGAGCAACACCGAGACCATGACCAAGATCTTCATCTGGTTCCTCTTCCGCATGTGTCTCCTCTACTTGGCTACCGCCACCTCTTTTGTCTTGTACCCTTTATAGTTGTTGCCGCTGAAGTTGTTCACTTGTGCCTGGCAGTTCTCCCACTCGTCGTAGACCCTGAAACCTGACCCCTGTATACCACGTACCACTTCACCATCTCTGTAGATAGGGCATACATAGACAAGACATGTTGTATATGTTATACAACGAAAAGAATGGCAAAGTACAAACATGTTTGCATGATCAGAAAAATAAGCAAAGATTCATAAACTTAAAATAAAATATAGTATGGATGACGATCATATAAGCAAGTCCAACATCGACCGTCAAGGTTTTACTAGCTCGGGGAAGTTAATAATATTTACGACACACACGTCAAACGATAGTTCGGAAACACATCACGAGGATAGTTAAGCCTACGACACACACGCGACAAACACTGCTAGCTAGGCACACACACATCATGTAGACCTCGCCGGGAACGGGGTCACACCCTCTCTCGTCATGAACATCGTGGTTACTCAACGCGATGGACACGTACATGACCCCCTTTTGTTTTGACATTGTCATGGATGATTTGGCAGAGCTGAGTCTGGATGTGCCAGAAGTCCTCCATAAGGTCCGCATTCATCGATCGCTGCCAACTGTGTGGCCCAGTGTCGAAGATTAGCTGGCAGCGCCTCGATCCGTGAATCCCGCATGAACCCCTTGATGTGATGGAGGACATAGAAGGCCTCCTTCACACTGTGGGTCGGCTGCTTGGCGCAGGGGAACTTCGTGTGGTGCATGAACACATGTTTGCCATCCTTGGTTCTTGCCCCCTTAGAATTTGTCTCCCTTTTCGACGTAGACTTGTAGAGCATCATCCAGAACTCTCTTGAATCTTCCGTAGTCCTTCGGCTTCGTGTCACTCAATGAGTCGAAGTATGTTGCTTGCGACAACCTCGGACAAATGGAGATGAGTGTGTAGTATATGCCTCTGCGCAACACAATTGAAACAGAACTAATTATTGAAAGAGGACAACGAAAATCTAAGAAAGAATTTGTTACGACGGCGACCTAATGTGTGTTTACTTACCCGGGAAAGCAAGGCAGAAGAATGGAATCAATGGTCTGGTTCTCATGGAAGATATTCCCTTTGCCCGATCCATATCGTTCGCCAAGATAGCCTCACGCATGTAGTAGGGATGCACTATCACGATGCCCTGGGTTTTCTCCCTCTTGGCCTTCAACTCCCTATTCTCCTGTCGGTGATGGTTGTCTCGGACGTACGCCAGATGATCATCCTCAACCTCCAGGGCTTGATGTCGTTGCGAAGGCCCTTGCAGCATGCTCCCCCTGCCCCAAGTGGTCTTGTCCCCGACGACAATGAGGGTGACTGCACCGTGGCTTCGATTCGTGGTGGAGAAGGAGCTAAGCTCGATTGCGTTTTAGGATTTTTGGCTGAGGGCCTTTGTGCAAATTGGAAGGATTTGTTTGTAATTCCTAATTTCTTGGAGTCCCTTTCTGTAAAATGTACTGAGAATTAATGAAAGCTCCGTCTCCTGTTAAAAAAAAGTAGTACCAAATTGCCCGTCCCTTCTCTTCCGGGACCTCCACCTAAATCTCCATCTTCCCGGAGCCAGGCGGAAGGGGGCGCTGGGAAGGCAACGGCTCAGGGCCGGACGCTGCCGCGCGAGAGCAGCTCCTCGTGCCCGGTAGGAGATGGGAGATCGACAGGGAGCCACTTGTGGGCGAGCAGCCGCTGTGCCCATGGCTCGTGCTTGCTGCGGTGCTGCTGCTGCTGCTCGTCGTCTGCGCAGAGTCCCTCCGCTGCGCAGCTCCGATGGCGGCAGTCGGCGCGGTGGTTTCGCCACTCCTCGTCAGGCTACCACCACCCTCTCCGCCCCTAGATCGCTGCAGCACGGGCAGCGCCAGCGCAGTGGCTAGCACCGGCGAATTGCACGGCGGTGCGTCGAGGGTCGCCCACGAGCAGAATGGGGCGCCTCGGGGCTGACAGGTTCGTTCCGGTTGTCCTCTTTGGTGTTGTGAGCACCAGGACTCACAAATCTGCATCCTACTCTTTAATAGATCAGTTGTTTCAGTCAGTGTGGGCGTGTGGCACCCAGGGCTCTAGTAATCAACCAGTAATTTTGGTTACCGCCTTACCAGACCCCCATAGTGGATGACTATGCCGGATCAAGAAAATGGTCTCGAAGAACATTTTCTCACCGTTAAGAACATTTTCAGAGACACACTAGAGTAAGGCATTTCAATAATTCGGTGATAATAATAGTTGTACTTCCATTCATTTTCTTCAATGTTGCACACTACTCCTATTTTGAGTATAAAATCCATTGCGCGTACTGGGCGTTTGCAGAGGAAGAAGAATATTCCACATATTTTCAGAGGAGTGCACTTTGACATGGAATAAAATTCTGCATCTGTTGCAGGTCAAGGTGTGTGGCAGTACGGCGTACGTTGCGCAGACGGCATGGATTCAGAGTGGCACCATCGAGGAAAACATCCTGTTTGGGCAGCCGATGCACAGGGAGAGGTACAGGGAGGCGATCAGGGTGTGCTGCCTGGAGAAGGACTTGGAGATGATGGACTTCGGTGACCAGACTGAAATCGGCGAGCGGGGCATCAACCTCAGCGGCGGGCAGCAGCAGCGCATCCAGCTGGCGCGCGCTGTCTACCAGGACTGCGACGTCTACCTCCTTGATGACGTCTTCAGTGCAGTTGACGCACACACCGGCAGCGAGATCTTCAGGGTACCACGTCATGATGTCTCTCGTTTTAGAATGGTATAAGTGATACATTAGCAGCAGACTGAATTCCATTTTTGCAGGAATGTGTGAGAGGTGCTCTGAAGAACAAGACTGTAGTGCTTGTGACCCACCAAGTCGACTTTTTGCATAATGCCAATGTCATATATGTAAGTACATTGCATACATATATTCTTAATCATCCTTGGACCTTGGTTCAACATGACACTATTGGTTTTACTGTTCAATTCGTCTAAAATAATCAATAGAAAAATCAAACTTATGAATGATTGATATACAACTTTTCCTTGACCTTTGTTGACAGACTATTGTTTTCTTGGTGATGGGGACACGTCTTTTACATTTATGAGTTGTACTTGCAGGTAATGAAGGATGGCATGATAGTGCAATCTGGCAAGTACAGCGAGCTCCTCAAGGCTGGCACCAACTTCACAGCCCTCGTTGCTGCGCACATAGCTCCATGGAACTCGTGGAGAGTACAGCACCAGCGACTCAGATAGGCGACCGCCAGCTGCCCATTCCCCACCAGCCATCAGGAAAAAGCAGCACATCCTCTAATGGCGATGCTGGTGCCTCTGTCACGGCTGTGGTCAAGTCTGAGAAGGCCTCAGCACGGCTAACCAAGGACGAGGAGCGTGCGGGCAGCCACGTTAGCTTCGATGTGTACAAGCAGTATATGACAAAGACTTGGGGGTGGTGGGGCCTGGCGGTGGTGATCTTCACATCAGTGCTGTGGCAATTATCTGTGGTGGCCAGCGACTACTGGCTCTCGTATGAGACTTCTGGCGAGTTCCAGCCATCGCTGCTCATCCAAGTGTATGTCATCATTGCCGCTGCCTCAGTGGTACTTGTCTCAGTTCGGTTGTTTCTTGTGGCCTTTATTAGCCTCCAGACCGCCAACCGGTTCTTCAAGCAGATCCTCCATAGCATCCTCCAAGCTCCCATGTCCTTCTTTGACACTACGCCCTCCGGCAGGATCCTCACCAGGGTACATATACACACTGCATCTTAGAAATCAAGCATATTTGATGTTCTGAATGTGTGTGTGACATGTTTTTCCAGGCATCATCGGACCAGATGATTGTTGATCTTATGCTCCCGTTCTTATTCTGGATGAGTTTGTCCATGTACATCTCGATGATCTGCGTGGTTGTTGTCACATGCCAAGTGGCATGGCCGTCGGTCATTGCCATCATCCCGCTGGTGATACTCAACCTTTGGTACCGGGTAATTTACGACAATCTGCACCTGCATTGCAAGAATACTATCTCACTTCATAGTTTTTTGTATGTGATTTGATCTAGCTACTTGGCTAATTACCAACTACACTTGCAGGGTTACTACCTGTCGACATCTAGGGAGCTGACCCGTCTGGAGTCCATCACCAAGGCTCCGGTGATCAACCACTTCTCCGAGACCATTCAGGGTGTTATCACCATCAGATGCTTCAGAAAGGGAGATAGCTTCTTCCAGGAGAACCTGAACCGCCTGAATTCTAGCTTAAAGATGGACTTCCACAACAATGGCGCCAATGAGTGGCTTGGCTTCCGCTTAGAGGTCATGGGAAGCTTTGCCCTTTGCGTTACCGCCTTGCTCATGGTCACATTGCCCAGAAACTTCATCAAGCAAGGTATGCTTCTCTTCTTACCGTTTTCACATTCTATTTTTTTTCCGGATGTCTAGTTGATTTAGAACTTATGCTGATGAATTTTGAACTTCGAAGAAGATTTTTTTTTCCGAAATGGGGAGCGTAGCCCCGGCCTCTGCATCGAAAGATGCACACAGCCCTTTTTTTATTTCAACGTTCAAATATAGTTCAAAGTATTACATTTACGGATCAGATAAAGTTGAAACATGTATCAACCATTGGTAAATTAGAAACCTTTCTGCAAATGCATGATTACTGTATTGCTCTCAACTCTCAAGTCTAAATAATTACAGAGCAAATCTGTCAAATAATAGCTGCTCACAAGCGTCTTTGGAGAGCTGCAGTCATGCTTATGCGATACTGTTGTTGCTTATGATGCAGAATTCGTGGGTTTATCGCTCTCCTATGGTCTATCCCTCAATGCCGTGGTTTTCTATACCATATGGATGAGTTGCATCATTGAAAACAGAATGGTCTCAGTTGAGAGGATAAAGCAGTTCACAAGCATCCCATCTGAGACAGAATGGAGGATCAAGGATTGTTTACCTGATGCAAACTGGCCAACAAAAGGAGATATCAATATCATTGATCTCAAGGTAACTTCTTGTTGGTAATTTTTATTTAACAATACATATGGCATAATATCTTTAAGATGCTAAACTCCATCGATTAGCGACATCTTCTTATAGCTACTAGCTTCTTGATCTTCTCTTGACGCAGAAACATACGAACTGAACAACAAATTTATGTGCGTGTATATTGTATATATATGCAGGTTAGGTATCGGCATAACACTCCACTAGTGTTGAAGGGAATCACAATAAGTATACTCGGAGGAGAGAAGGTCGGAGTCGTCGGTAGAACAGGCAGTGGGAAATCAACGCTGATCCAAGCCTTTTTCCGAATGGTCGAGCCTTCCGAGGGGAAGATAGTAATCGACGGTGTTGACATCTGTACTTTAGGACTCCATGATTTGAGGTCTCGGTTCGGTATCATCCCACAAGAGCCTGTCCTTTTTGGAGGCACGATCCGTAGCAACATTGACCCACTTGAGAAGTACTCCGATGAGGAAATTTGGCAGGTATTTAACCAGCAACAAGTCAAAAGTTCGCCTCTTGTACAAAATGTGCTACTCCCTTAGACCCAATTTAATTGTCGCAGGTTTAGGCAAAGTTTTGCGTAAACCTTGCCTAAACCTACAACAATTAATTCAGATCGGATGTTATAAGACTTTTTTGCATCCTAAATTTGGTTCATTTTAGGCCTTGGATCGTTGCCAGCTCAAAGAAGCCGTGGTTTCGAAACCTGAAAAGCTTGAGGCATCAGGTACTAGCTCCAATTATTATCTTAATAATATTCACTATTTTGACTCTAGATACTGGTTCTACCTCAGAGCATGCACATGAGCTAATACAGATTTTTGTGTAATAGTAGCTCCATTACTTGAATGAACAAATTCACTGAATCGCTTAATCTTTGTGCACTATCATAAACTTCTTTAAGTAAAACATGTTGCTAGAACTCCGAACATTCGTTTCACCTGCATATATATTACTAATATTCTGGTATCATTGCCATGTCTATATACCTGCATATATATACTAATATTCTGGTATCTTTGCCATGTCTATATACCTTAGTTGTCGATAACGGTGAGAACTGGAGCATGGGGCAACGTCAGCTGCTTTGTCTGGGTAGGGTAATGCTGAAACGCAGCAGGGTACTGTTCATGGATGAGGCCACAGCCTCGGTGGACTCCCAAACCGATGCCATGATTCAGAGGATCATCCGGGAAGACTTTGTGGCATGCACGGTCATCACCATCGCGCACAGGATACCGACGGTCATGGACTGCGACAGAGTTCTGGTTATCGATGCTGGTAACAAATTAACAGCCTGAAAATTTATCACTTTGTTCTCTTTGCTCATACACTGAACCCAATTCATCTCATCTGTTGCTCAATGCGTTTTGTCATCCGCTACCTAATGATCTGAACGATTGTTGTGATACTTATCAGGACTAGCTAAGGAGTTTGACCGGCCTGTCAACCTGTTCGAGAGGCCATCACTGTTTGGAGCATTGGTTCAAGAGTACGCAAACCGGTCGTCGGAAGCGTCCTAGGCTAGCATCTGACAAAATTTTGGCTTGGTTTTGTCCATGTTTTTTTTACTTTGCTTTTTTTTTGCCGAAATGGTGGCCCTGGCGGGAGGGACTTTGTGCTGCCAAATTTTATCGAATCGCCCTGAGATGTGATTCAAACCATAGGGTACACCATTCTCAGAGGTGTGTCCCACCTGGAAGTTACCATATACCGTACTACTGTAGCAAGGAGCAGTCTTGCTAGACATAGATAGAGCAAGTTGCATTGTAACAATTGTACGGAAATTTTGACAAATTTTGAGCTGACATGTTGAACGTTATGATGTTGTGAGAACTTGGAATTGTTCTCATCGTACACTTTAGATGAATTCAATTCTTGTAAGTTGCACTTGTATTATTTTTGCCTGGGTAAATATCGTTGGCCCGCCACACCTTGCCGCCACACTATGTTTAGACTTTCATGTTCTTCATTCTTTCAACCTTGCTATGCTTTACTCGCAAAAAAAAACTTGCTATGCTTGCACAACAAGGATGGCGATTTATCCATGCACTTGAACCCACTTGAACCCTTATGTGCTCAGGCATTACCTGCAAAGTACTTCCCCAATAGTGATGTCTGTGACACCCCTGGGATTAGGGTTGGCCAAATCTCAGACCTTAGTCTGATATAAGTTTAACCTAGATCTCGAGAGTTTACAATGAGAAAAGCGGTAACACAACTATGGTCTTATGATACAAAATTATTACAACAAGCTCATAGTTGAGCAAATAAGCATATATTACAAACATATGTCACTAATCACAAACATCAAATAATAGAAGACAAATTATGCTATTAAATATAGCAAACTTAACAAATGACTTAAGAGACCTGAAGTATAACGATAACGTCCTAGCCAATATATTCCAGGCTGCCGGCCGAGAGCCCCAAGCTACTAGTCCGTGTCGATGTTTACCAAACTCTTCTTCAAGGAAAATTACTCTGCTGCAAAAATATCAACGAGGCAAGACTGAGTACAAGGTGTACCCCACAAGACTTATGGCTGGTAGAGTGAATTTGCATAAAGCTATCTTTATTTTTAAAACAAGAGGGAGTAGAAGCTCGACTAATCAGAGTATTTTAAAAGGGATAAGAGAGCGATATCTCTAACATTAATCACAATCTTTTGATATCCACCAAATCATCATCATAACCTCTCGACTAGGATCACCCCCTCGTTCCCTGAGAAAGCATCCTTAACCACACATTGACCTGCCAAATTTTACAATTAGGTTAATGTTCTCTATGACATGAATACTTTTTCCAACTCGTCCATAACCATGGACATGGCTTTTATAATTTTTTTTTAACCCTGTAGGGGTGTACAACTTTACCCACATGTACCAACCGACTCTTAGTGGCACTCGAGAATAGTACGCTTTTTGGGGTGCTAGTACAGGGTGATTCGACACGACCTTTATCTTGCTTTCGCCTAATCCACGAGTCACTTAGAAAGGGCTCCCTGTTTTCTATAGTCGGCTGCACTCTCAGCTCAGTTCCAGTCTCTATGTACCGAGGATCCTTAGTTGAACGCCCCGCAGAGCCCTTCACCCTGCCCACGCCCTATATGCGATGCACCATCTTCAAAACATTTTCCATGCAGATGCCAAATCCAAATCTCAAACTACTGAGTGGATCAAAACTAGGAAAGTTAGTGAGTCGAGGGGGTTCCCAATCCCCCGTGTGGCTATACGCTCGTCTTGGTTCCTGTAGCAAGAACTCGAGCATTGGGGTGGCAAGTATGGAATTGCGAAAACCACATCCCCATGTGGCCTCCCATACAAGAATTAGCATGTTTACCTTACATCACCAACATACCATGTTCTCCTGTTATACTAGATTCATTTGTATCTCTAATACATCAACCAGATCGATCAGACTTAATAGCTAAGCATTGTTAAGCAAGACACATATAGAAGCTCTAGAACCGCGCGCAAGCCAAACCTAGTTAGGGTAGGAGCAGTGGATCAGGTAATATAGGCTTTAGAGAGAACAATGCAACAGATAGGATACTCTGTCTATCGATAAAAGACCATATTAAAATCATATGCAGCATGTCAAGAATTGAAATGCTTTGAAATCATAGGATTGTATATGGTGGGGCTATTCTTACCTTTGCTCGTTGATAATCAATATGTAGATCTTCAGATATCTTACACTTGACTTGATCATTGATGGACAAGTATTTATCTTCAATCCTATGTCTCGATCTCGGACTCGACCTTGAATTTTACCGACAAGAAGCAAAACACCGGAAAGAAAGAAAACAATCAACACATGGTATCGATGCAATGCTCAAAGCATATATGATGTTATGACAAGATTAAAAGATGCTTAAGTTAACCCTAATACATGATCAACAATTTAAGCGGGGTTGGAATACCCTAAAATGGCATGTCCACAAAAAACCCTAGATGCAGTTGTTATTTGAAGTTGCTTATCAATGCATGATTTGGGTGTCCACCCCACACTGGGTATGCATGCATTCTCCATCTATACACCTTAATCTCTCTACAATGTCCCCTACATCTTTTCTGATCACTCTTTCCATTGTTAAACTCAAACCCAACTTTTATTGCAAAGCTAGCAACTGCGTATCTGCAGTCCTCTGCGGTCTTAAAGACAGTCCCCTCATCAATTGCAGGGTTGTCCCTATCAAAGTGTATCACTGGCTTGTCCTCATCTTCATCATCGTATCTCCATCCCATTTCAGCGTCTTTACCATCCTCTTACTCATTAGTTTGATAGTTAGGCTCAAAGTTCGAATCAACCAAGTATTCCCTACTTCCCATCCTATCAGGATCAACAACCACATCTGGATATGCTATCTCGTCATCATAATATCCGAACACAAAATCATCCTCGGTCCCTCCCCCATTTCTATGTCTTCGTGCTCGCTTCACAAGGCATCATGATCAAGGAGAAGCTAGACAGTTGCACTCGGTACCGTGAGGAGAGGCTGCTCTATTATGGTTGGTCAAGTTGTTTGCGTTCTGGATGACCCGAAATCATTGATGACAGTCTCTTCCCCAATGTCTTTATTAAGAATGTGGATAGACATCAGCGCAATCCTCATACCTAGATGTTTACCCCACATCATGGCTAGGACCTCATCAGTGCGGTGACCCAGCATACCACTGCATGATATAGTACACTATAGTCGTTGACATAACACCAATGAAACACCGTTCACTAGTATTACATCCCTCAGAGTGGTACAACAGAAACACAGCAGGTCCAAGACATGACTATAGATTACAACTCGACTCTTTACATAAGATCAGAAGAATACTCTAGGTTAAAGAGAGAGAAAGAAACTTCTTACAAAGAATAACCAGAAATAATAACTCAGAAATATCTAGTAACTAAGACTAGTATCTAAACTATTTGGCTTGCCATTGCTGCTATTGCAATGCTCTATATAAATAGGTTTTATGGCTAGAGAATCTTCTCCTATCTAAACCGATACTTTATCTACACTTCAGCAGATGTATATGTTGACTTCATTGACTTTGTTGAAGAACTTGTGTTGTTGATGATGGTTTCTTGAACATAAATTGATGTTGACATCGTCTTCAATGGCTTAGAATCTAGCAAGGGTTAAGAAGGTACGGTTGATTACGGGCGTACTCAGCAAGTCCACTAAAAAGGAGTGTATGATGCACTAATTCTACAGCCACAGACCAAAGGTCGTAGGCAATGCAGGTTTTCGTAAACATTTCTTCAAAGGTTGCTTTTATTCTGAAAACTATGTCCGACAGCCTTCATAGGTTGACCAGAACCTTCGTGGGGTTCCTTTCGTGCCGCGTTCGTAGCTCCTTCCCGGAACAGGGAGTAACATGTCACAATTCTTACACTCTGCAGAGGTGCGTTGCTTTACCCATGAGAGACCAACTCCTTGTTGCACAACCGGACAATCTTTCCCGTCCACAATTCCCTGATGTGGGGCCTAGTAGGTGATCCAAGCCAATCACTACCCTCTCCACGACCCCATATGTCTGCACGATCCTCCGGGGCGGACTATGATACGTCCAAAACGTATCTACTTTCTCGAACACTTTTGCTATTGTTTCTCCTCTAAACTTGTGTGATTTGGATGCAACTAACGCGGACTGATGCTGCTTTTAGCAGAATTGCCCTGGTGTCTACTTTTTCTACAGAAAATCAACTATCAGGAAAAATCCCGAAAAATATGCCGAAAATCCTATTTCACCAGAAGACTCCCGGAGCCAGAATACGAGACGGAGGGGGGTTGGGCCCAGGCCACACCACGTGGCCGCGCGGGCAAGCCCAGGCCGCGCCAGGGGGTGGTCTGGCTGCCCCAAACTGCCCCTCGGTCTCCCTCTTCGCCTATAAGTTGCCTTCTGACCTAAAAACTCAGGAGAGTCGACGTTTTTCCAGAAGGAGTTCCGCTCCGCCGCCACCACCAGATTCCACGAAACAGCACCAGAAACTCCGTTCTGTCACCCTGCCGGGACGGGGAATTGGAGGAGATCATCGCCATCATCATCACCATCACTTCTCCATCGACCATCCATGTTTCCCCCATCTATGGGTGAGTAATACTCCGTTGTAGGCTATGGGGATGGTAGGGATTGGATGAGATCGTTCATGTAATGGCATTAGATTGTTAGGGCATGGTGCCTAGTATCTTTTATTAGTGCTTTATGACTTTGTTGCGACTTGTTATGCTTAATGCTTGTCACTAGGGCCCGAGTGCCATGATTTCAGATCTGAACATGTTATTGATTCATTATGATATTATTGTTTATGGTCTTATCTGCAAGTTGTATACACACGTTGTTGTCCGGAACCAATGGCCCCGAAGTGACAGAAATCGGGATAACCGGAGGGAATGGCTTTGATGTGAGGATCACATGTGTTCATGGAGTGTTAATGCTTTGCTCCGGTGCTCTATTAAAAGGAGCACCTTAATTGCCAGTAGTTCCCTTGAGGCCCCGCTGCAAACAGGCTGGCAGGACAAAAGATGTTGTGCAAGTTCTCATTGTAAGCACATATGACTATATATGGAACACATGCCTAGGATTATCTAGTACTTGGATGCTTTATCTTATTTATCTGCAATTTCCCCTTGTCTGATTGCTATGTGAATTGTCTTGTCCATGCAACGCCCGTCCATCCATCCCTATGCCTACCGCACTCGAATCCTACTGTTTACTGCTATTATTACTACTGTCTTTACTTTACTACTACTGTTACTTCACTATTCCTACTACAAAACTGTTGCTACTGATAAACTGTTGTGAGCAAGATTGTTTCCAGGTGCAGCTGAATTGACAACTCAGTTGTTAAGGCTTATAAATATTCTTTGGATCCCCTTGTGTCGAATCAATAAATTGGGTTTCACTTCCCTCGAAAATACTGTGATACACCCCTATACTTGTCGGTCATCAAGACTATTTTCTGGCGCCGTTGCCGGGGAGCATAGCTTTATTTATCAAGTTCACTTGGATTCTATATTGTTCTCTGCTATCCATCCATCCACTACAAAACTGTTGGCAAGGTTCCTATTTTACCATCCACTACAAGAAGAGGTATGGTTCTGAACACCTCTGCTACTCTTGATTCACCATCTGTTATAAGTAAGCTCGTTACACCACCACATACACATGCTACACACACTGCTACTACTGCTGAATCTGAAACTTCTGATGCTTATGATGCTGCTTCTATTGCGCTTGATAAGAGTGGTTCATTAGGTCCTTTCCTAGATACTACGATTGCTAGAACTATAGCTGGAAATACTGAAACTCCTAATGAAGACACTACCACACCTGTTAGTTCACCTGAGTCTAGTGAGAGTTATGACATTGAAGATGGTTATGTTGAGATGACCGATGAATTTATTAAAGAATGTAAAAACACCCATGATAGGAGCACTGCTAAGAGTCTCCTTGAGAGGCGTACTATTAGACCCAAATTGTCTCATGTTGCTAAGTTTGCTGCTTCTCCCATAAACATTATAGATGAAGATTATGATTTCTCTCTCGATATATCTTACATAGCTATTGTTGAGAAAGAACCTTTTTGTGGGACTAAGAATGAAAGTGCGGTAGCACATATGAATGAACTTTCTACCATGAGTGGCTTGTTTTCTGATGATATTAAGATGCGTACTTACTTTGTTGCTAAGATTTTCCCCTTTTCACTGAAAGGAGAAGCTAAAACTTGGTTTAGTAATTTGCCTCCTGGATCTATTGATAGTCCTGAGTGCTTGATTAGTACTTTCTTGCAGAAATATTTTCCTCCTAGTGCTAGACATGCTATTTTGCAGGAACTTTTTGATTTTAAACAGGGAGAAAAAGAGGTATTGCCGGAACCTTGGGCAAGGTTTTGTGCTTTGATTCATGCACAAGCTGGAAGTCCATTACCTAAGAATGAGCTTCTTGATATATTTTATAATGGACTAACTGAAGAATCTAGGACATACCTAGATAGTTGTGTTGATTGTGTTTTCAGGAATAGGACTCCTAAGGAAGCTGAGGAATTAATGGCTAAAATAAGTAAGAACTATGAAGATTGGACTCCTCCTAAACAAGCTATACCTGAAGTAATTGTACCTGAACCTACTATTCCGGTGCCTATTCCAACATCAAAGAAGAGGAGAGTTATTGAATTAAATGATGAAGTGATGAAAGAAGCTAAGAAATGTCTTAAGGAGAAGGGAATTAAAGCTGCAGATGTCAAGAATTTACCTCCTATAGAAGAATTATGTAAGCCTATTCCCTACTCATACACTATTGAGGTACACTCTCTCCAACACTTTGATGAAGGTGATATCCCTTATTCTAAACCTCCTGATCAATGCTTAGAAGAATTCGATATCTTTATTGTTAAGCAAGATAATTTTAATAAAAGGGTGCAAAATCATCTAATGGGAAACACTAGAGCTATTGTTGAGTTGAAAGATATTGTGGAAAGAACCTCTAATGATGTTAAAATGATTGTTAAACACTTTCAAATGGTTCAAACTCAAATAGACCAACTCATTAAAGTGCAAAAAGACTTGTTAGTTAATGCTGCTAAAGAAAAACATGCTTATGAAATTAGAACTAGAAGTGGTGCTGCTACCCAGGATCCTCTATATCCCGAGGGGCATCCCAAAAGAATTGAGCAGGATTCTCAACAAGCTGAAAATAGTGGCTCTACTCGTAAGAAAAGGAAAAAGAAACATAAAACTGTTGTAGAACCCTATGAACCTGCTATAGATCCTAATAGTATATCTATCTCTGATGCTAAAACTGAAAGTGGTAATGAAGAAAATGAAGTTCCTAATGAGGAAAAAGTTGAAGAAGAATATGAAAACCACACTAAGAATACTAAATACACTAAAGAATATTTTATTACTAAGAAACATGGTAGTGAAAGAGAACATTGGGTCCAAAAACCTATGCCTTTCCCTGATAAGAAACACAAGTCATAGGAAGATGAACACTATAATAAGTTTTGTGAATGGGTAAAACCTTTATTCTTGCAAATTCCTTTGACTGATGCTATTAAATTGCCTCCTTACTCAAAGTATATGAAGGATATTGTCTCGAATAAAAGGAAGATCCCTAATGAAGAAATTTCTACTTTGCTTGCTAATTATTCCTTTAATGGTAAGGTTCCTAAGAAACTTGGAGACCCTGGGATTCCAACTATCCCTTGCTCTATTAAGAATAGTTATGTTAGAACTGCTTTGTGTGATTTGGGAGCTGGAGTTAGTGTTATGCCTTTCTCTCTCTATAAGAGGCTTCAACTAGAAAAATTGATACCAACTGATATATCTTTGCAAATGGCTGATAAATCTACCACTATTCCTATGGGTATATGTGAGGATGTACCTGTTCAAGTGGCTCATAATTGCTTGATATTAACTGATTTTGTTGTGCTTGAAATGCCTGAAGATGATAATATGACTATTATTCTTGGGAGACCTTTTCTTAATACTGCAGGAGCTGTTATTAATTGTAATCAAGGAATGGTGACCTTTAATGTTAATGACAAGGAACATACTGTATATTTCCCCAAGAAGATTGAAAGGACTTATGGTTTGAATTCAATTGGACATGTTGAGGGCATTCAAGTTGGAGAAATATATTGTCCCATACCAAGAGAAAAATTTGAAACTATTATGATTGGGACCATTGCTATCAAGGTTAAAAGGATTTCATTGAACAAAACAATGTTTTCACCATGATTATTTCCGTTTACTCCTATTGCTATCCATTTTAGTTTTTGCTTTCGTTTAGTTTTCTTTTTTGTTGTTAGTTGCTTGCATGTTAGAGTGTCTTAGAACTTCTGTAGTTCTAGTTTTGTTTTGTCCTTGCATCATATTCCAAAAAAATCTGTCTGTCAGAAAATCATTCTTCTATTCCTGAAAAATGCCCAAAAATAAAGTGTCTCGAAAAATTCCAGAAAATTCATATTAAATTTTTACGTGAAAAAGGGGCAGAGGAGTACCTGGGAGGTACCAGGGGGACCCACCAGGTAGGCACACCACCTGGTGGCGCAGCCTACCCTAGGTGGCGCCATGCCCTGGTGTGGGCCACCCCTGGCCCCCCCACTAACTCTCTCACCTGCCACTTTCTTCTCTCTCCCGAGTAAGCTCTAGTTCATTGCTCAAAATCGCGTTCTTGCTGTGCTTGCTCTCGATTTTTTGATCTCCTTGCTCAGCCCATCTTTCTTGCTGAAATTTGGAGCATTTGTTCCTTGGTATGTGACTCCTCCCCTTGTCCAAGTAGATTTGTGTTTAGTGGATTATATATTGAGTATTTTGCTGTTGTAGGTGACAGGTTATGAGAGCTTGTAAGCTTGTTTGATGCTTAGAGATATAGTTTTGATGCATGTTTAGGCCTCTTAAAAGACCCTATGAGTAGAATCCTTCATTATATTTACTTTGCAATCACTTGTTTAATAGGTGTTTAAATTTCAGAATACCAAGCATGAACAACCATACCTTTGGAGAGATATTTGAGAGTGATGCACCTAGGAGGTCGAGGCCCTCAAGATCAGCCTCTCAGTTTAGGCCATCATACAATGAAGATCTCATTGCAACTTGTATTGGTAATGAAAGGGATGATGGGGGTGCTCACCCATCCACTTTTCCTTGTTTTACTTTCTTACAAGCTGCAGGTATTCTTGATGATTTCTTGCTACTGATTGAGAGGGTTGGTTTGACCTCATATATGCAAGATGAGAGTGAGCAATACGCTATGCTCACCAAAACCTTTGTTGAGAGCTTCATGTTTACTAACACATCCTATCAGTCAACTGTCTCCTTCAAAATTTATAATCTGCCCTTCACCATGCCTTTGGAGAGATTTTGCAGTATTGTAGGTGTAAGCATGACAGGGACCGTGAAGAAAATTCAAGGGAGGCCCGCTGATTTACTAGAGCTTTACCGAGGGGTGACCAATGATGATGACCGCATGGCACAACGCAGAAAGATAAGAAATATCCAACTCCCTGCTCTTAGATACTTTGCATATTATCTTGCTACTAGCATACTGGGTAGGGAGAACACAAGTAATATCTCCAACTATCATTTAGCCTTCCTTGTTGTTGCGCTTAACAATGATACTCGGTATAACCTTGGCTCACTTATTGCTCGCCACCTAGCTGCTAGGGGGCCTATCTATGGGGGCATCATTGCCTCGTGTATGGCCAATGCATTAGGACTTTAGTGGACCCCAATGATATTGTACTGGCACCACAGAGGCTTGACCTTGTTGCTATGAAAACTCATCACTTTGTCACTGCTATTTCTGATTTGAACAGTCTAGTATATAGGATGCTTTTCACTGACGGGGATGAAAGGGAGATCCCTTTGCCACAACCTTCTTTGTTTAGTGTTCACAGGAGACCGTGGTCGCGCTCCAAGGAGGAGGTGGACGAGCAGCTTCGCTTGATGGGCTTCCACGAGCAGCATCAGGAGGATGTTCCCTCCTACGATTACTCCGCACACTACGGAGGGACGTACTCGAGCTCGCACCAGGACGAGGGTACCTCCTCGTCGTACCACGGTGACACTTCATCCTGGCCGGCTTGGGATTGATACCCACTTAGGCCAAAAGCCTAAGCTTGGGGGGAGGTACGCCGACACTGCACTCATCTCCATATCATGTTTCGTCGGTACTTTGTATATTCATGTTTCGTTCTCTTTCTAGTTTTCATTCTTTCTTTGCTTTTGCTTTCTAAAACACAAAAAGACCAAAAATATTTCTATTGTTTCTCTTTGGTTTGCTTCTTCTTCTTTTTGGCTTGGTTTGTTTTTCCCTTTTTGCTTTGTTTGAATTATTCAAAAAACCCAAAAAGATTTTCTTTGCTTGTTTTTCCTTTTTGGTCCTTGTTTTAAAAATCGAAAACAACAAAAATATTTGTCGTTCTTCTTTGGCTTTGTGAGTTTGTTGCAGGGTTCAGCAGTCCTCAGTGGAATATTGGTTTCATATTATTATTCAAGCCACACAAGTGAAGAGCAATAATGAGTATTAATGACAACTTGAGGCGTGGTAAGAGTCTGGTAACGAACTCTATTTGTTTTCATTTTTGTACATATACTCATCACGGTGGGCATGCTTAGTCTGTTCGTGTAGGGTGTATGTTATCTTTGGATGCTTAGTAGTTCTTGCTTTCGTATGATTAGTTCTAGCTTCCTAATAGTTTGTAGCATGTCTTATGAATGTTTGCTTGCATTACTCTATTCATAACTTGGTATGACACCGTGGTATCCTTCTCTGAATGTTTCATTTTAATTGACTTGGCACATCCTCATGCATGCACATGACTGTAATAATCAGTTAAGCCTCGATGAATTATTTTGCCTTGAGGATCTTGAATCACTTTCATGCCATGTTTAGTCATGTTTTGTTGCAAGCATGATTATGACAGCTATTGCTCTCTCGTTTGTCGCTCCCTTACTATTGCTAGCCTTCACTTCCACTAAGTATTTTACTCATGTTCCCAACTCCCTAAAACCAAATATTGCCAAAATGTCCACCATACCTACCTATTAGCATCATTTTCTACTTCCGTGCATATTCAATATGCCTTGTTTTCTTCCGAATAAAATGTTTGCTTGTTATGAGAAAGTTAGTTAGTAAAGCTCTCACGAACTTGATGGCACACTTTATTTTCTTGCATTTAAACCTGAACCATTGCGTCCTTCTTTGTTGCGTATATGCTTGCGCTTTATAAGTTGAAGTTAGTAGAACCATGTATCATGGCGAACGTTTTCAACATTTCATTGGTACTTAGTACCTCGTTGATATCATGTTCTTTTGCTTATGGATCCCGACAGTGTGAAATAAAAGTGGAACTTGTAAGATCATGGAGTTTGTATGTATGTTAGAGAAATGCCTGGGCCGCTAGCCTAAGCCATGCCTAATCATGGTGGAAACTTGCAGCACAACCGTAATGAGCATTCTATGAAGCATCCTCAATAAAAATCAATGCACATAGTAAATAAAAGATCGCTGAGATGCTCATTGTCTGCTTGCCTTGTCATTTTGATTATGGGATAGCTCCTGTGTCATGTGTAAGGGGTACCTCGTTGGCGGTTCTCTATGATACGTATATACTTACAATGACAAGAGCTTACTTGTGACTGAAGTTGAGTAGCATGAGGATTGGTCTTCGTAAGTAAGGGGCATGAGACTTTGATTTATAATTTGTCAAGCATATCCTATTAGTTGTGTCACTTTAACCTTAACCATTTAAAAATGCTTATGATAGGGGCAATGAGAGCTCAAAGCTAACAAGTACCATACTTTCAGCATTTGGAAGCCTTTCAAATTATTCAAAACCTTTTCTTTTACTTGTTGAGTCTCCACATATTCTTCGAGCACCTTCCTGAGAGCATAGTTGTCATTCTTCACGCTTGTCTCATTACTTGATTATTTGTGTTATGATTTTGATGCTTGTATCTTTGATATCTTTACTTCTAGTCATCGCTTGAACTTCAGAGGTGCCTTGGCATTCCTAATCAAAGGCAAGCGAGATACCACTCTATCATACCTTGTTATGAGCATTGTAATGTTGCTTATGTTTATGCTTCATGCTACTTATTATTTTTGAGTTGGAATCTATTCATATCTTGCATTGACTATTAAGTAGACTCAGTAGCATACTCTTTATTATGAATTGCCTAAGTACTTGGTCACATGCTGAGAATATATACATCATATGAAGCAAATGTGTTCGTGAAAGTTCTTTTATCGCACTCAGTTTTCAACTGAATTGCTTGAGGAAGAGCAATAAGCTAAGATTGGGGGGAGTTGATACGTCCAAAATGTATCTACTTTCCCGAACACTTTTGCTATTGTTTCTCCTCTAAACTTGTGTGATTTGGATGCAACTAACGTGGACTGACGCTGTTTTCAGCAGAATTGCCCTGGTGTCTACTTTTTATGCAGAAAATCAACTATCAGGAAAAATCTCGGAAAATATGCCGAAAATCCTATTTCACCAGAAGACTCCCGGAGCCAGAATACGAGATGGAGGGGCTGGGCCCAGGCCACACCACCTGGCCGCGCGGCCAAGCCCAGGCCGCGCCAGGGTGTGGTCTGGCCGCCCCAGACTACCCCTCGGTCTCCCTCTTCGCCTATAAGTTGCCTTCTGATCGAAAAACTCAGGGGGGTTCGACGTTTTTCCAGAAGGAGTTCCGCTCTGCCGCCACCACCAGATTCCACGAAACAGCACCAGAAACTCCATTCTGGCACCCTGCCAGGACGGGGAATTGGAGGAGATCATCACCATCATCATCACCATCGCTTCTCCATCGACCACCCATGTTTCCCCCATCTATGAGTGAGTAATCCCCCGCTGTAGGCTATGGGGATGGTAGGGATTGGATGAGATCGTTCATGTAATGGCATCAGATTGTTAGGGCATGGTGCCTAGTATCTTTTATTAGTTCTTTATGACTTTGTTGCGACTTGTTATGCTTAATGCTTGTCACTAGGGCCCGAGTGCCATGATTTCAGATCTGAACATGTTATTGATTCATTATGATAGTATTGTTTATGGTCTTATCTGCAAGTTGTATACACACGTTGTTGTCCGAAACCAATGACCCTGAAGTGATAGAAATCGGGATAACCGGAGGGAATGGCTTTGATGTGAGGATCACATGTGTTCACGGAGTGTTAATGCTTTGCTCCGGTGCTCTAATAAAAGGAGCACCTTAATTGCTAGTAGTTCCCTTGAGGCCCCGCTGCAAACGGACTGGCAGGACAAAAGATGTTGTGCAAGTTCTCATTGCGAGCACATATGACTATATATGGAACACATGCCTAGGATTATCTAGTACTTGGATGCTTTATCTTATTTATCTGCAATCGCCCTTTGTTCTGATTGCTATGTGAATTGTCTTGTCCATGCAACGCCTGTCCATCTATCCCTATGCCTACCGCACTCGAATCCTACTATTTACTGCTATTGTTACTACTGTCTTTACTTTACTACTGCTGTTACTTTACCATTCCTACTACAAAAATGTTGCTACTGATAAACTGCTGTGAGCAAGATTGTTTCCAGGTGCAGCTGAATTGACAACTCAGTTGTTAAGGCTTATAAATATTCTTTGACTCCCCTTGTGTAGAATCAATAAATTGGGTTTCACTTCCCTCTAAAATACTGCGATACACCCCCTATACTTGTGGGTCATCAGACTACACCTCTGTAAAGCCTACAAATAGGGAAAGCTATAACCCTGGTGAGTTCCCGCTCTATGAGTTTGTGATGCCCATGGCAAGCTCCCTAAAAGGTCCGACTATACCTCCGGTAGCCACACATAAATAATCTAGACACCAAAATCGTGGGGCCTAAGGGTGCCCACCCATATGTTGGATCCATACTAGGAATCCCAACGTCACAATAAGGTCATCTTGCCTCCATATGAAAGGAAGAAGATACATCTGACTTCTCTGACCCATTCCAAATCTCATGGTTAACGCGTATTATACGGTGCTAGAATCACTGGCGACATTGGTTGTTAAGTCCTAGATATTATGTTCCTTTACCACTGAAACAGTAGCAATAGATTATTACCACTTGGTAAATCATCCATGATCATATTATTAGGAAAATAGTATTTTCTGTCTTTTTTGAAATGCAGGTGATGACAACATTTGAGTTACAAGCATTTGATAGAAAATAATCAAAGGACATGAGCAAGTTGTGAACTTGCCTTTTGTGATTGCAAGATTATGCACTCATAGTCTTCAAGACAATAGAAGATCCAGGTTCTGATAGTAGCATCATTGGTCCGGTAAGAACTAATGTTTAAAGAAGCAGGATGCAACGATGCATAAGTAATGTAATGCAATTTGATAAACGCGAATCCCTGGAATAGTCGTATCTAATCTAGGTTTTGGAGTTTGTGATGAGTTCTTTGGAAGGTGTTGAACTTTTATACCAACTTTATACTTGTGCTTCTTATTAAGGCTGTGAGAATGTGTGATACGATAAGTAAATACAACAAGTATTATACAGTACTAAAGAATTTAAATGGTTATGGTTTCTAAAAGAAAAATTCTATAAACAAGGTTATTAATTAGTTAGAGCTTTTAAAGAAGTGTTTAAGAATTATTTTGAATGTTTCTTAAGGAATAACTTTTGAGGAAAATATTACTTTAGAAAGTAAAAGCTTTCAAACTTAAAGTTAAACTTTAAGGTTCTTTGATTAGCTAAGATTATTAAAGAGGAAATTATTACTACATTGAGTAATCATAGGATAGGTGGTGTTTTATTAGAGTTAGAGATAAATAGAACTACTTTCTTAATACAAGAGTATTACTTATTTCTAAAAATATGTACATAGTATCATGTTGAATATTTATGGACTTTCCTTATCCTTGAAAGTGGATCTCCAACTTGGAAAAGAATTATTACTCAAATCTTGATGATTTTATAGTTGATAAAATATGTTGGAGAGTAAAACTTACTTAATTGTAAATGGTAGTTTACAAGTATAACTTAAAATGGTTAACCTTATATTGACTCCAATTAAACATTACTTGAACTTGTTAATACAATTTTACACTCTAAACAAATAATGGTAGAACAATGGTGAAGGTTTAGATATTTTTAATGAATTAGAACAAAAGAAAAGAGCTTCAATAAGATTTATTAGACCTTTCCCTTTTATTTTACTTCAAGAGTAAGATTTGACATTTTTGGTAGGTAGAATTTATTTTTGTGATCATTTTGGTATATTATAAGTATTTTTGTGATTTTAAATAATAAGTTATGATTTTTATAAGTTTTACCATTTAATAAATACTTAATAAATAATAAATATTAGTTAAGTGATAGAAAAATATATAAAACAAACTTATAAGTCTTTATTTTGTTTTTTCTAAGATTTTTGAGATTTTATACTCGTTCTTTATAAATTTTAAGAAATAGAATCTTTTTTATTAAGATTTATCTCTAATGGATTATTTACTAATAAATACTAATGATTTTATTTAAGTTGGAAAATAATTGTAATAATAGGTTTATATTATAGATTTTATTTTTCTGAATATTTTGATATATTATATACATTTCTCTGAATTGTAAAATAAAAGATATTGAATTTAGAAGGTTTAATCCTTTTTATTAAATTTCTGGAAAAGATTTATAATCAAATTTATAGTTTTTAACTTATTTCCTAAACAAGAAATAGTTTTTATACCGAGACTGTTTCTACCCTAAGGCATTGACCCATGGGCCAGTGGTCCCGTTGGCAGCCACGCAGACAAAGACCAAGTCAAACCGAACTGGCGGGACCGAGTGACGTGAGCGTGACGACAAGATGACGTCAGCACTGGCCGGAGCTCACTGTCGAGCACGGATCGGTCAATCTGGGGCTTGCGGGGCAAATCTATGGGAACTACGCGATAGAGCAGAGCAAAGCAGACCTGGGAGTGGTGTCGCCGCTCTGTTTTGGTCATCGGAGGTACTCCGGTGACCCACTGCGGCGGCGGCCGACGACGACAGATGATGTGGTGACGCTTTAGGGCAAAAATAAGAAAGTGAAGAGGTGCTTGAGCACCGTTGGCTCACCAGGATGCTGATGGGATGGTCGGCGAGACGAGGAGAAGTCAGGTGATGCCGGAATCGACGATCATGGCGGTGATGGCCGGCGAGTCCTCAAACTCGATTCCACACCTAACGGAGCATGCCTGCTCACGGTACCAGCTGGAGATGAACAAGAAGACGACGACGGTTCTAGTAGTGGCTATGGCTAAGCAAGAGGTCGTCGGAGATGGCCGGAACGACGAACTCCGACGAGCTAGGGTTTTGTTGTTCAATGGGAGAGAGAGATAGAGAGCTCCAAAGAGTGAGAGTGAGGATAAGACTGGTGCGGGGAGATAGAGGACAACCCGGAGGTCTTATCTACACCCCTAGGGGCGGCGGCAAGCATCACGGCGGTCCGATTTTGATGACGACGGCGGATGGCATCGCCGGTGCACACGTAGATGCCTGTGTGCGTGAGGATGACGACGGCGGCAGTTTTGCAGAAAACCCCTAGATGTTCTTTAGACTCAACCCGTAGTCCACCTATGGTCCCACGCGTCAGCGATGGAGAGAAGGTGAGATGGGCTGGTATTGGGGTGCTGTTGGGCCAGTAAGTAGTAGATAGGCAGAGAGTAAATAGGCCTCGAGCTAGATCTGGTTTATTCATATTTTTTCCTGTTTTCATTTTTGTTTTAGAATAATCCTTTGAATTTGAATCTTTTTAAGATTTCAACTATCCAAAATTTATTAAGTCAACCAGGATTCTGCTTAGATTAATGGAACTAGTTAGTTTGACATCATGGTTTAGTATTTTCATGCACTAAGATTAAATAAAGGATTATTTACTCTAGAGAATATAAAGAGGACTTGGGTTTTAGAGATTGGTTTCTTATAATAAAATCTCATAGAAATAATTTGTATTTCAACTCAAAGATTGTAATAGTAGTAGTTTAAGATGAATATCTATATGTACAAAATTTTATTCCCATTTATCTAAATATATATTATAAAGGATTAATCTTTGTGGTTCCTAAAATGATGATTTGGTTTTCATGGTCCTCCATATTTAGTGATTTGTATCTCATGGTTCTCTCTGATTGGTGATTCCATCAGACCCAATTCTACTTGATTTTTAGAGTTTAAAATTATCATAGAACACCTTCGTAATGAGACCTTGATGATTCTATGAGATTAGGTTCTTATTAGGATTCAAAATAATCAAATGAATACTGCTTTCTTCTATAAACCCTCAGCTGTTCTCAAAACATCTCTTGGAAGCTTTATTACTCATGAGGTATTGTTAAATGGTTATCTAGGAATAGGAAATGGTTTCACTATCCATTTGATTTTAGGATTTTTAATTAATGAAGTAGATATGTGTCTTGTCATACCTCCCTGTATAGCTAGCTGAAGATATCTGAAGAATCCTGTCCTCAATACTTCACTAAACTTATTTTGAGATAAAGAATTCCCTTCCTAAATATACGCTAAATATCTATCTTATCTTATTCACAAAAATCACATCTTCCTGAATGACAGTGATCTGACTCCACCATATCCATCATGTCATGATGACATGGTCATGCCACCTCAACATTACTCCATCCTTACTCTTAGTAGATAATTTCCATTTAACTATCATTGATACACCTATCAATGTATCTACTACTAACTCCATCTATTAACCTCCTTAACTTCATCTTGCAACTTCCTCCAAAGTTTACAAGATTATAGTTCTTCCTATATCATTTGTGATAACAATCCTCTAGAATGGATATGGTACTATTCTCCACAATACAAGTTATTCTTGTATTATCTTGGTTAAACTATTATACTTTCAACTACTCCTACGACTATGTTATGTACTTTATTATACTCTAGCTTGACTTCTCATGATTCAGCTTACTAGGCTTTACCTAATTTGGTATACCCACAACTCTTCTTCACACCTAGTCATCTATTCTCAAGTGACTTGAGAGTAATGACCACCATCATCTTGACCATACAAAGCTTAGGCTTCTAATTATTTGATCAATATCCATACTCAACTAAGTAGTAAACTTGTATTAGTCTCTCTATAGACTTATCTTGTTAAGCAAACTTATTCTAAGTCTATGTCCACTTGTCCTAACAAGATTGTTCTCTAATGTACTAATGGAACTAGCTTTCTCATAGCTCCTCAATTACTAGCTCAACCCTTGAGTTTAGGTACTGCTTCTAGTTAACTCATGAGTGAGTTAACTCCTCCAACATCAAATGGTTTGATCTCTACTAAGGATCACATTCCATTGGTGATGGTACACTCAACCATATCTAGTTCTTCCTTCCGATTAATCTACTTAAGGTATTTGGAAGGTCAAGACAATAAGTCAAAGGCTATGAGTCAATAAGTTCTAGGTCAAGAATTAATCACTCAATAGTGATGATCCATTTACACTAGGACTTGGTCAAGTAGGAATGTCACCTCTTAATATCATATTAAGGTACATGCTAGATGGCCTTGGCTTGACTTTCCTTTCTACTCTATTTGTAATAAGAGTAAATGTTTAATAACTACCATGATACCCATGGTAGTAGTAACTATGGCAAACAAGTGTTTTAAGATTTAGTTATAGAACTTCATGGACTTAAGTTATATACTTAACTTGGTATACATAACTTATGGTAGGTAATATCTTAATATCATTTTTAGAAGATTAACTATTCATCCTAGAGTCGTTGCTTGGAATACTATGTAATGACCTCTAGGAGATCAAATACTCCTTATTAAGTAGTGTGTTGTGACTTAGTTTTATTACATTTGATCTACCCTTAGATCAAATTATATTACCCAAAGATAAGGTTTTAGCAAAGGTCATATTGAAACTTATCGCAGTTAGCTTGATGATCTACTTCAGTTCCACCAAGTTAAGAGAAGCTTCAATCTCTTTGACAAGTTTCATTTTAAAAGCGCGAAAATTATTCGGATTTTTTATGCATGAATGCAATGCACACACCTGTGTTCAGCTTATTTCTTAAGCTCTAATGCTGGGATGTTACAATCAGTACTAATGTCATACAAATTTTAAGAATTTATGTCATAGTACCTAGGTACAAATTCCTCGTTCTGGTTAATCGGGAACTTGCCAAATTCCGTGTACAAGTCACATAGAGTTAGATCTAAGCGCTAACTACAATTCTACCGTCTGACAAGGTATACTATCAGTCGAACAACCATGCCAAATCTTCAATAGGAATCCGGATGCGACAGACGTCCTATGGTTATCAATATACATCCTCGCTATTACCACGGGACTAGAGTCGCTAATTAAAAAGGCAAAGACGGAATTATAGTTCTTACCATTTAGGGAGGACGAACGTCACATTCACCGGGCTCCAAAGTTGTAGAGCTTTGTTCCCTACGTCCTCTTCCCCGTGTTTCCATGGCTCGTGCTCTCGAGCCTTACATAATCCATTTCTATGCTCTCCTCCCATGTAGGATTCATCTCCATGTCGGATCCACTTCGCGTCCACCGTCATAGGTGTGCAACCAATAGTCGACTCACGCTTTTTGCTTCCACCCTCCTGACCATGCCAGAACAAGTCACATCGGGAAGGAGAGAGGGCGAGGAGGGAACATTGTCGAGGGTGACGAACAGAGGCAAAAGGGGAGGGCTTTGGAGGTGCGGACGTTGCACGGTGCAACGGTGTGGTGGCGGGAGGGACCAGAGCAGTGGAGCGGAGCAGGGCGGTGGGGTGAAAAAACATGAGAAATTATACAATAATGCTAGCACGGGTCCTCGACGGCTCATGTGGCAGGTCTAGCTCGTCAGAACAATGGTCAGAACAACGGCTAGGCGTGATGGGACCCAAATGTAAGTAACCGAATCAACCAGATGACAAGTTGGACAGGGCAAATGGCCGCCAGCGCCCAACGGAATCAAGGGCATGGACGTAATGAGTCTATGTCGGCTAGTGTCATTTCTCCAATTGGCCGATTCGTAGTGGCATAGTCCTAGTTTTCGAGTGAGCTGAGGCATAGTCGTAATAAACCCTAGAATTAAACCCTCTTCTTGTTACCTAAACCATCGTAGCACATACGCTCCTTTGCCTGCGCCGCTTATCGCCACCTCCAGCCTCCCCATACCACCTCTCGCTCGCCACCATGGTGGCTCACCACTAGAGCGTGTGACCTCACCTTCAACCGAGAGCTGCAATGTTGGGAGATATCTCCATGGAGAACCTCGCGAGGGAGAGAGAAGAATCGCGACCGGTAGCAAAAAATGGTATTTTATCCAATCTGGGGCTGTTTTCCAAAACTAATTTTAAAACTAGCCCTCTCTATAAAAAAATTTAAATCTGACCCCTTCACTCGGCGCTATTAGAGCATCTCTGGTGAGGTCTGTAAACCGCCCGGAACTGTGAAATTTCAGTGAGTTTGCAGGCCCGTGGCACTTTGGACGCTCTAGCGAGGCCCGTATATGCGGTCTGGCCCATACTCGCTTTACCGTGGCCCGTTAAACTCTCCGTGTGCCCGGTATATATACAATAGTGAAGTGAGAGTAAGGGTCGAAACTCTCACTTCTCCGCCGCACCCACCGTAGTGCCGCCGCCGCTAGCCGCAACTCCATCGGCCGATTCTGAGCGCATCCGCGCGATCTTGAGGCATAGCGGTAGCTACTGGCTGGGCGGACGCCGTTCTGGAGGAGGGGAGGCGGCAACGACGACGAGGCCCACCGCGCCTTCGTCCGCTCAGAGGCCGCCAAGAAGCGCACGGCCCTCAAATGGACCAACTGCGATTTGTCGCCGCCGCCATCGCTCCGCGCGTATGTTTCGGCAGGCTTCACCTCCGCGAGGGTGCGGGCTGCCGGTGAGGCCTCTTCGTGTGGTGACTGCTCCTCGCGCGTCCCCATGCCTCCAGCCTCTGACAACGAGGACGAGTGGAGCTCGTCGTCCCCTCCGCGTGTGCGCGTGGACGCCACGACCGACTACGCCCATGACTCAGACGAGGAGCGCTTGGCGATGGAGATGTTGCTCCGCCAGTCGGAGGTAGAGCGCAAGGCGGGGATCCACGTCGAGCAGGCCGACGCGCGCCGGGCGATCGCGCTCGTCGAGGCGCAGCTGGCGAGGCAGCAAGAGCGTGCCGCCGGGCCCGTCGTCAAGCTCGAGGCGGCGGGCATGGACATCTTCGACAACTAGAGTCGGAGCCGCCCCAACGTCGCCGCAACCTGCAGCTCCGGCCGTCGCCCGAGCTCATTTTTTGTATAGGTTGTGGCGGCGTCCTCGTATATAGGCTCTGCTAGTGGTGTAGCTTTTGGATTGCTGCTAGTATGTGTAATTAAACGAATCGTGCAAAATCTCCTCCGCTATTTTTTCGATGAATTTTGCCACGAGTGCAAATATTCGAATGTGCAGTTTGTATTACAGTTTTTATTTTGCGACGTGTCCAGTTTTACCTGTATTCATGTTTTCGAAAAACTGTACTCTAATTTTACAGTTTGTGCTTTTAGAGGTCTCGCTGGGGATGGTCTTAGGCTAGGCGTATAAACAGGTGGACCACCCTTTGCTTAGTGCCGAGCAGCTACAGCTCGGCTCCATGCTGCACAGCGCCGACCCGTCCTCCTTTAACACGCATCGATCGGTGGTGAACTGGTAAGTAATGTGAATATGTCTGCCTGCAGCAATGGTCCCAACACCCACGTGTATTTACATTGAAAATGAATGAAGTGTATCCATGGTAGATGCACTGCCTTCATTTAGCGCTAAACATGCATGTTACAAAATCAAAAGCGACATTCCCGTCGATATATTTGGGGGTCTTTGAACTACTCCGTACGTGACTCGTGTCTTCACTAGACGTGATAGTACATGTGTATGCGCGCCTGTCGTATATTGTACTCGTTTTTTTTCGAAATGGGGTAATCCCGGCGGTGGCGGATCTACAAGAAAATTCATGGGCGGGCCGGCTCAAAGAAAGCGTACTGGTTTGTTCAAAATACTGGGCTAGTCTACCATTTATAGTCAGTTGTGCAAAATTATGGACCGGCCATGGCCAAGTTTTGACTCTATGTAGCTCCGCCGTTGGTCCTGGTCTCTGCATCCTAGGATGTACACAGCCCGCTTTATTAAAAATATCGAAAGTGGCACAAAAATATCTCAAGGGTCAGAGAGGGTTGATGTAAACACCAACCATCTGAAAAAGATACATAAACTAAACATTTCGGTATTTCTTAGATATAAACTAAACATTTCTTCAAGACTAGTTTCATATCTTCTACTTCCTCCGATATATATTAACGTTCTCAATTTTATCTAGATTTGTATGTATCTAGTTAAGTATACGTTCTCAACTTTATCTAGATTCATACGGATCTAGTTAAGTATTCAGACTCTAGATGTATTTGTATCTAGAAAAAGTTAAAAATATTAATATGGATCGGAGGGAGTATATAAGTTGTGTTCCTATAATAAATAAATATACATGTAAGATCCTTCTCGCAACTTGATGGTGCCCGTGGATTTTGCTAGCAGAGGAACGTTCGTCGAATAATATAAATCATAGAACTCCCAGTAGACTCGGAATGGAATCTTGGGTATCCAGAATCCATCAAATCAAACTAAAGAAAGATATCAATAAGTGTAAGGATTCTTGGGTGATTCATCTGGTTTCGAGCTGAGGGGGTGCTGCTGTCAGTGAAAACTGACCTCCGACTCTGCTCAAGGCGGATGATGGTGACGTATACACGTTGTTACCATGTTGAAGGCATCGCCGTTGCAGCCATCGTCTACTCACTCATGTGGCTCCAGGGGAAACTTCGGATCTAGGTTTCTCGGATCAGACGATGGCAGCGCTTTCAATGTCATGCTCCCTCATGAGGGCATAGTTTTTCGAGCAGCTGCTAGATAGAGGTGGTCTGGCATGCATCTACCGCTTCAGCGGCAGCGAGTCTCGGTGGTGTGGCGCAGCGGGGGTTTCGATGATGTATGTGAAATGATGGAATCACGCAACGCAGGGGCGTTGTCTGCTGCCTTGGCGGAGTGGACGGCTTGACTGGGGAGGGCTATAAGGATCTCTGCCTTGAAGATGGCTCAACTGTTCGATGGTAGTGACGGCTTCTGGAGCGAGTGCATGGGGGTCCTTGTTGAGGGTTTGCGGGATAGGATGGGTGCTCACGTTTCACCATAGGGTGACTCGACCTAACTGGTGGGGCGTTGTTTGTGTTTTTAGGGCATAAGGTGGTACCTGATCTTTGTTGAATAAAATTTAAATAAATGTCGTATGCATCTAGTCTGAGCCTACTTTTCGATATTTTTTTGTTTTGTTTTAGAATTCTTACATCAATCCATTTTTCCTTTAGGAACAAAACTTATAAAAGATAGTATGAAACTAGACTCCACAAAACTTTTAGTTTTGAATAGTACATTATTTATCTTATTTTACAGAGAAAACTTATGAAAGTAGCCTCAATGATATTTTATGTTCTATTTCTAGGAAACACCTAGTAAGACGTGCGCACGCACACTACTCATTACCGATTGACGCAGTTTGCAAATTTCTATGTTCATACGCTGGGACCGTGGGAGTTGGGACATGGGAGTAATAAGTAGGCAGCCATGCATGTTCACATTATTTTATACTAGTAACATCATGCACCACTGATGGATGCTTGTCAAAGAAAGCACGTGCCGTCCCCGTGCAACGCGGAGCCTGAGCTGTAGATTGTCTGCGCTAGCAAACAGTGGCCGACGTGTTAATTATACGTCGGCCGCCAGTCCTAATCGCGCCGATTTAAGGGTCAGATGTGAGATTCGTTCCCACGGAGGGTCACTGTTGGTTGGAATTAGTGTGCTAGGAAAAAGGACGGATTCATCAACAAAAAAAAGAATAAGGCAGAAATGCAGATTGGAAGGGCTCGATGATGACGACTGTTGGGCACGTACCCACCACCGCTTGCTTCGAAGTTTTGGCGTTGCATGGAAAAGAATCTGTTCCTTCGCACGCCCCCACCTGATCTGTTCCTACGCATGCATGGCCTAGGCCAGTCGAACTTGGCCAGCGCCGGTGTAGCGCAGCTGGACACACGCCGCAGCACATGGATGCTCACGAATAGCCAAAAAACTGAGCTGCGACAGAGATACGTTGAGTCAGTAGTGAACTAATTAAAAGCGAGAACTGTGGTCTTGAGCTAATTAAACCGGAGGGATGTGTGGCCCAGCCTGCTGCGCGTCGTGCATCCTTCGAGGAAGCTGGATCATGAGCTTGCCTTGCATGGTACTAGTACTTGATTAAAATAAATCAGGCAAATCTCGACCACATCACCGATTGATCAACCACACAGAAACGCATCTCTGCCGATCAAATCCCCGAAAGTGGATACCATGTATATTCGATTCGATTTGGTGATTCTGTCATCCACGCCCCAATGATATACTCCCCTACTATATCAAGGAGGCCCGAATGGGAATGGGCTGACCCGGAGGCCTTAGGCCAACTCCATTTTGGATACCGAATCCGTTCGATTCAGTCCATTTGCGGGGTTGGAGGACAGACCGTCCGGGCAGAGCCCGTTTGTGGTGGATTTTGCCCACAACTGCCCCGCAAAAAAAAAGTTGTAGAAAAAAGGAGCGTCCGGAAATAATTATACATATTAGATTAAAGGTCCCAGTTAGTCAAAATATACACATAAAAAACCAATATTATGGGGTGGCCGCAGCGTGGAGGGAAACCGGCGTTGCTGCTGGCCGGCCCGCGCTGGTCCTGCTGCTGCGCCCCGCCTACTCGTCATCGTCGTCGATGACGATGAAGACCTAGGGTGGTGGCCACGCGCCGCTTGGGGCCGGAGCGGGAGGCAGCGCCGGGAGCACGGGCGGCGAAGGGGGCATCTGGGCCTACGCGGCCACCTAGGACTCATGTAGGGCCTGGGCGGTGCCATCCCACTGCTTCTCCACCTTCAGCCGCGACGCGAGGATGGCGGCTTGGATCTCCTCCTCCTCCGTCATCGGCTGGGAGTGCGGGGGCTCCGGCTCCTCCACCTTGACCACCAGTTGGCTAGGCCACTACAGCCACACCTCAGACTCGACGGTCGGCGCCCCTATAGCGCAACCAGTCCATGATGCCGGGCTGCGGTGGCGGGAAGTGGAGGTTGACGTCGCGGTCGTCCTTGGCCTTGTCCTCCTCGCCAGAGTCCTCGTCGGACTCCTCCCAGTAGTCCTCGTCGTCGAGGTTCTTGAGGTGGGCCTCGATGGCCTCGCGCCATGCCGCGTGCTCCGCCTTGAACCACCGGTCCCAGAGGTCGGAATGGATGGAGTAGCCCGGGTCCCACCTTAGATCTAGCGGCAGGAAGGCCCGACGGCGGCAGATCTCGCGGCGATGAGCAGGGCCCGACATGGGCATGGTCGGCATAGGCACACGAGCGTCTTTGAGGTGCCACCCCGCATGCAAGTGCATGTCCAGCCACGAGCACGGCATGCCTGCCTCGGCCAATGTGCGCGGCATCGAGGCTGACATAGACACACCGCTTAGAGCGCGAACACGGCGGCGCGCGTGCCAGTGGGCTACGGAAGAACGAGGAGCCGCGCGGTGGCGTCGCCCTTGACGCGGAATTGTTGCAGTGCCGGCTGCCGCTAGCGGAGGAGCCGGCCTTGTGGTCGTTCTGGCCTGGCCAAAACTAGCCCTTCCAGGCCTCTTTCCTCATCGCGGCCGACGACGGAGGGGCTTGTTGGTGGGGAGGGAGCGACTAGGGTTTTGGGGTTTGACCCAAGTGGACTAGGGAGTGGAGTGTGATGTGGATGGGGACGATGCGGTCCCATTAAAAAGGACGTGCCCCCTCCTTCTAGGACACTGTCAGGTGGGCCCTGTCGAAACCTTGGCAGGACACGGCCAAACGTGGTAGCCGTCCGTCCCACCGCATTCCTGCCCCAGGTTTGGTCCCGATTTGCACCGAAATGGATTATGTCGTGGTGTCCTCTCCGTTTGTGGGTGCGCGTTGGGCCATGGGTTGTGTCCGACCGGACCAGTCCGGACCCGCGCGGTCCATTTGCATGGTGGGGGCATTGGCGTTGGCCTTATACCTAGCTCTGTGGTCTGTTCCCTATACTCCCCTACTATGAGGGAGGTATGGATGGGAACCTAAAGAGCGGAGACGGGCGGCAGCACATGCACATAAAACGTCGCTGACGGAGGCCAAGGTCGATCACGACGCTAGAGTCAGGGTTGTCAATTCAAACAATGGACGTATGGGGAAGAGCTAAAGTCATTTGGTGGCTGATACCTTCGATCCGGATTTACAGATGCAGTATAGTAACTTTTTCTCTACTAGACCTAGGTTTAATTGAACCTTGGGAAACAATGCTAAAAATAAATTAATAAGGCACGTCTACAAGACTTGTTTGTTCGTTTTATCTTTGTTTACCGGATCTTTCTAGTTTACTTTAGAACGTGAGTTGTTTCAATGGATGGAGATAGGATAGGGTTGAAGATTCACTTGCAGTTGCACATTGTATGTGATAAAGATAGTAATACGCATATTCATGTGTAATGATTTAATAAAAAAAATTTGTGGGCAACACATCCTGACATACTAGAGCCCCTATGAGTCACGGGCTACAACAATTATTAAGTGAAAACACAGATCAAATTCTTAAGAAGTGATGTTGTTGTTATTCCTAAATGGATCGCTAAATGAAGACTGTACTCCCATTTCTATCACTCGGTTTCCTACGAGATTGCCGCTCACCAAGTATCTCACCTCAAACCTTTATCAACCTCTGGGATCTTGGGTACCTATAAGCCCATAGATCGAGACAAGAGACAAATAAACAAATATACAAATCTCTATTCAATCAATACACAATATTTCCATGGATTAGATGCACATAATCGCTACAAGGTTTCACCCCAAGTGGCAGCCCGTGAGGACTACTCACCCATAACAATAAGATCAAGGATAGAAGACATTGTGCAACATACTTAGATTGAAATCAATTTTTTTTATAATGGTTGCCGAATCACAAGGAGTAATCAAGTACAAGCTAATGGTTATGGCTATGGAGAGGATGGAGGGTGGAGAGGATGAACTGTGGTGGTGAATCTCCTTTGGTGGTGTTGTGATGCAATCTAAGAATGATGGCCCTCTACGCGGTGGCTGGGACCTCAAAATATATAAGCGCTCTAATGAAAGTCGTAGGGTTTGATGAGATGAAGCTAACACCACATGGTACGGGCGGACCGTACGGGCGGGCCTTACCCATACTAGTGGTCGTTAAAGCCTTTGTCGACTAGTTTTTACTCCAGGATTGCTTGGCCGTGTAGGCTTCCTCAAAATCTTCATTAATAGCTCCTGATTTCGCCTTAAAAGCATGATTTCCTGCACAACACAATTCAAAGAAAGGGATTACACATCTTTGCAATAATTAGTCATTAGTATCAAGGCTAAAGAGATTCTTGATCAATTAATTAACTAAAAATAAAGTTTAAACGCGAAGAAAGATGACTATTTTCACGGCCGTCATTAGGGAGGGGCTCTTAACATCGCGCTTTTCTAGGAGATTTAAACGTCACCTACCAAGACGCCAACAAAAATAATGCGAACCTAAACTTGCGCCTTATGGGACAATTCCGCCAGGCCCTCAACTCGTGTTAAGGAGCTTAAGTTGTTAAACAGGAAGTTCACATGGAACAATGAGCGTGATGACCCAACTTTGGTGAGGCTTGACCATGCCTTTTGCAATGCCAGCTGGGACCTAGCTTTTGAAGGTAATGGCCTGAACGCCCTATCCTCATCGCTTTTTCACCACTAACCTCTCATACTTTCAAACCAATGTGGCCCAAGAGGCCGCAAGCTTCAGATTCGAAAACTTCTGGACAAAGATGTAGGGTTTTCTTGAAGTGGTCAACACAGCCTGGACCGAACCTACAACACACTCATAACCCATGCATCTCCTCAACCATAAGCTCAAGCTGATAGGGGACTCTTCTCAAATTACAAGAAACATCTAGTCATGGGTTTGGATGTTATCGTATAGCTTGACGTGGCGCAGGAATCCTGCACTTTCACTCCTACTTAGAAGACCCTTAGAGCTTCTCTAAAACGTCGTGTTATGGGACTTGTCGTGCTAAAACATGCTCGCAAGCGACAGGCTTCCCGTATTAATTATCTCCGGGAAGGGGACGCAGACACCAAATTCTTCCATCTGCGTGTGAATTCTTGTCGCCAAAAGAACCTAATCCATAGGCTCAAGAGAAACAATGGTTGGGTTACCTCTTATGCAGAAAAGGCTCAACACATCCACGACCATTTCACCAGCATCAATGGTGTCATTACCCCTCACCCTCTTGACTTCAACTGGGAGGCAATCGACCCCTCGATCGAGGACCTTGATGATTTGGGCCTACCTTTCTCCGAAGAAGAGATTCTCAAGACAATTTCTAACATGCCTCCTAACAAGGCTCCTAGTCCTAACAGTTTTACTATTGAGATCTTCCGCTCCTGCTGGCAAATTATCAAGTTTCATGTCATGGCGGTCGTTAATGCATTGTCCGAGCTATCGGTCAACAACCTGCACACCATCAACACTGCGAATATAGCGCTTTTGTCCAAAAAGGAGGGATTTGAATCCATTTCATACTTTTAGCGTATAAGCCTCATTCACATAATCCCTAAGATTATTGCGAAGGCCATGGCATTGCGATTGCGCCCGAAAATGAATATAGCCATCCTAAATGACTTCCAAGTCATGCTTACCCAATTCCCCATCAAATACTTGGGATTGCCTCTTGCTCTTGGATGGATCCGTTGGGTCGACCTACAACCCTATGTGGATAAAACGGGAACCAGCTTTAATCCTTGGAAGGCTAGGCTCCTTAATACCTCTGGATGTGCTGCTCTTGTTAAATCAGTTTTGACGGCCATACTCATTCACTTACTGACCGCGATTAAGGCTGACATGGCAACTCTAAAGGCCCTTGGCAGAATAAGGCGGGGAATGTTATGGGCCTGGAAAACATCCATCAGCGGTGGAAAATGCAAGGTAAACGGGGCAAAAGTGTGCCACCCCAAAAAGCTCGGGGGCCTCCGAATACTAGACTTGGATAAATTCTCTCATGCTATGCGGCTAAGATGGCTATGGCAAGAATGGGTTGCCCTCATAAGCTTTGGGTAGGGCTCAAGACCTCCAATGATGATACTGATAGGTCACTTTTCAATGCGGAGACGTCTGTCACCATTGGAGATGGATTGCGTGCCTCCTTTTGGTCCTCATGGCTAAATGGTGTCGCTCCCAAGGAGTTTGCACCAAATTTTTTAGGCATCCAAAAGGAAGAGCATATGTGTTAGCAAGACGTTGGAAGACAACAAATGGGTCGCTAATATCAACATAAGAAATTTCACGGTTGAGCACGTCGCCCAGTTCGTCAACCTCTGGGGCCTCTTACAGGAGTCTACCATCACCCCAGGAACTGAAGACTCCATCTCTTGGACAATTACTCCCAATGGCCAATGTGCAGATGCTTCGACATACAATGCCCAGTTCATTGGGTCAATTCCATGCGGTTTCATGAGCATTGTCTAGAGGACTTGGGCCCCTCCGAAGTGTCGTTTGTTTGCCTGGATGGTTGTCCAAAATAGACTATGGGTTCGTAGCATGTAAAACAAAACATTTCTACCGCAAGAACGAACAAAACCCAGATCTAATCTAGATAAAAGCCAAGATCTAATCTATTAGACATGTGCAACGAGATAGATGTGTACTAACCCTCGTAATTTCCAAAGCCTTGTTCGAGATCGGATCTCGTGGTTGATGTAGTCGATCACTTGCCGATCTCAAGATCGAGTGGACGATCCTTCCGGCGCCGCGTTCCGGCAGCGCTTCCGCAGACGGTACACGTGCGGAGTCGAAGCAGACCTTCCTCTCCCTGTTCCAGCGAGCAGCGGAGGTAGTAGATCTTCTCCACGGAATCCCAGCAGCACGACGGTGTGGTGGTGGTAGTGGAGTAGAGAATTCTGCAGGGCTTCGCCTAAGCCGGAGCAGAGCGGAGGAGGAGAGAGGCGACGGCTAGGGTTTGTTATGAGAGAGGGCTAGGGGGTGGCGCCCCCTCCCTTCTATTTAAATGAGGGAAGCGCCATGGGAGGGGGAGTCCTAGTAGGACTCCCCTCCCTCCTTGGCCGGCGGATTGGGAGGGGGGGGAGGAATCCTCCTCCCCCATGAATTCGTGTCTTGCCCCACAAGGACCCCTTGATCCTTTCTTGGTTTTCAAGCAAACTCCAAGAAATCTCCTAGAACCTTCCGGAACATTCCGAAACCTTCTAGAATCCCCATACAAATACTCCGGAACATTTCCTAACTTAGAAAATGATCCCCAATATATGAATCTTATTCTCCGGACAATTCCGGATCTCCTCGTGATGTCCCGGATCCAATCCGAGACTCCGAACAACATTCGGTCTCCAACGCACATTCCATATCTACTTAAAACAACTTCGAACCTTAAGTGTGTCACCCTACGGTTCGCGAATATGCAGACATGATGGAGACACTTCTCCGATCAATAACCATCAGCGGGATCTGGAGATCCATAACGGCTCCCACATACTCAACGATGGCTTCGTGATCGATAGAACCATTAACATACGAAACCAATTCCCTTTGTCACGCGATATTCTACTTATCCGAGGTTTGATCGTCGGTATCTCCATACCTAGTTCTACCTCGTTACTGATAAGTACTCTTTACTCGTTCCATGTTATGTCATCCCTTGTGACCTAGTCACATGCTTGCAAGCTAACTAGATGACATTCCACCGAGAGGGCCCAGAGCATATCTATCCGTCATATGGATGGACAAATCCCAATCTTGGTCCATGCGCTTCAACACATACTTTCAGAATACCTAATGACACCTTTATAACCACCCAATTACGAAGTGGTGTTTGATGTCATCAAAGTACTCATCCGGTGATGGTGATTAACATAACCTCATGGTCGAAGGATTAGGTTACTATGCATTTGAAAGCTTATAGCAATACGAACTTAATGACTTGATCTTATGCTACGCTTACTATGGGTGTGTGTCCATCACATCATTCTCCTAATGATATAACCTTGTTATTAATCACATCCAATGTCCATGATCAGGAAACCATGACCATCAATTAATCAACAAGCTAGTTCAACGAGAGGCTTACTAGGGACTCTTTTGTGTTTACAAAACACACATGTATTAGTGTTTCCTTATAATACAATTATAGTATGGGATGTAAACATTCATCATAAACACAAAGATATAATAATAACCACTTTTATTATTGCCTCTTGGGCATATCTCCAACAGTCTCCCACTTGCACTAGAGTCAATAATCTAGATTACATGGTAATATACCTAACACCCATGGTGTTCTGGTGTTGGTCATGCTTTGCTCTAGGGAGAGGTTTAGTCAACGGATCTGCCACATTCAGATCAGTGTGTACTTTGCAAATCTTTATGTCACCATCTCGGACATACTCGCGAATAGCATGAAAACGTAGCTTGATGTGCTTCAGCTTGCTATGTGACCTTGGCTCCTGTGCATTAGCTATGGCACCTGTGTTGTCACAGTAGATGGCCATCGGGTCCAACGCACTAGGAACCACGCCAAGTTCAGTAATGAACTCCTTCATCCATATGGCTTCTTGTGCAGCCTCCGAAGCAGCTATGTATTCCGATTCAGTTGAAGATTTCGCCACAACGCTTTGCTTGGCACTCCTCCAGCTCACTGCAGCACCATTCAAAATAAATACGTATCCAGACTATGACTTCGAGTCATCTGGATCGGTGTTCCAACTAGCATCAGTGTAACCGTTTACAACAAGCTGTTCATCACCTCCATAAGAAAAAACCATATCCTTAGTCCTATTCAGGTACTTTAGGATATTCTTGACCGCTGTCCAGTGTTCCATTCCAGGATCACTTTGATATCTGCTAGTCAAACTAACAACATGTGCTATATCCGGTCTTGTACACAGCATGGCATACATGATAGAACCTATGGCCGAGGCATAGGGAATCTTATTCATCTTTTCTCTATCTTCTGCCATAGCCGGACTTTGAGTCTTACTCAAGGTCTTACCTGACAACATGGGCACGAACCCTTTCTGGCTCTCTTCCATTCTAAACTTCTTTAGAACTTTGTCTAAGTATGTACTTTGTGAAAGCGCTATTAGGCATCTTGATCTACCTCTATAAATCTTGATGCCTAGAATATATGCCGCTTCGCCAAGATCCTTCATTGAAAAACTATTATTCAAATAGGTTTTGACGCTATTAATAAGTTCTATATCATTCCCAATCAACAATATGTCATCTACAATAGTACTAGGAATGCTACAGAGCTCCCACTCACTTTCTTGTAAATACAAGCTTCTCCATAAGTTTGTATAAATCCAAAGTTTTTGATTACTTTATCAAAACGTTGATTCCAACTCCGGGATGCTTGCTTCAGTCCATAAATGGAGCGCTGAAGTTTGCATACCTTGTCAGCATCACTAGGATCGACAAAACCCTTGGGTTGTACCATATACAACTCTTCCTCAATGTCACCATTAAGGAACGCCGTTTTGACATCCATCTGCCATATCTCATAATCAAAATATGCAGCAATTGCTAACAAAATCCTCACAGACTTTAGCTTCGCTACTGGTGAGAAAGTCTCATCGTAGTCAACACCTTGAATTTGTCGGAACCCTTTCGCGACAAGTCGAGCTTTATAGACAGTAACATTACCATCAGCATCTGTTTTTCTTTTGAAAATCCATTTGTTCTCGACAGCCTTACGGCCATCCGGTAAGTCCACCAAAGTCCATACTTGGTTTTCGTACATGGATCCCATTTCGGATTTCATGGCTTCTAGCCATTTGTCGGAATCTGGGCTCAACCATAGCTTCTTCATACGTCGCAGGTTCATCAGTGTTGTCCACCAACATGACGTTCAAGGCAGAGTCATACCAATCAGGAGTGGTACGAACCCTTGTTGACCTGCGAGGTTCAGCAGTAACTTCGTTCGAAGTTTCATGGTCACCATCATTAGCTTCCTCTCCAATTGGTGCAAGCGGCACAAAAACATCTTCCGGTGCTGCGCTACTCTCAAATCCGAGAGAAGGTTCAACAACCTCGTCGAGTTCTACTTTCCTTCCAGTCACTTCCTTCGAGAGAAACTCCTTCTCAAGAAAGGATCCATTCTTGGCAACAAAAACTTTGCCTTCGGATCTATGATAGAAGGTATACCCAATTGTTTCTTTAGGGTATCCTATGAAGACGCATTTCTCCGCTTTGGGTTCAAGCTTATCGGGTTGTAACTTCTTTACATACGCTTCGCAACCCCAAACTTTAAGGAACGACAACTTAGGTTTCTTTCCAAACCACAATTCGTACGGTGTCATTTCAACGGATTTAGATGGTGCCCTATTTAAAGTGAATGCGGCTGTCTCTAATGCATAGCCCCAAAACGATAGCGGTAAATCTGTAAGAGACATCATAGACCGAACCATATCTAAGAGAGTTCGATTATGATGTTCGAACACACCATTACGCTGTGGTGTTCCCGGCGGTGTCAACTGCGAAAGTATTCCACATTTCTTTAAATACATGCCAAACTCATAACTTAGATATTCACCTCCACGGTTAGAACGCAGAAACTTAATCTTCTTGTTACGATGATTTTCCACTTCACTTTGAAATTCCTTAAATTTCTCGAAAGTTTCGGACTTATGTTTCATAAAGTAGATATACCCATATCTACTTAAGTCATCTGTGAAAGTGAGAACATAACAATATCTACCACGCGATGCTACACTCATTGGACCGAACACATCGGTATGTATTATTTCCAATAAGTCTGTAGCTCACTCCATTATTCCAAAGAATGGAGTCTTAGTCATTTTTCCCATTAGACATGCTTTGCATCTTTCAAGTGATTCAAAATCAAATGATTCAAGAAGTCCATCAGAATGGAGTTTCTTCATACGCTTCACTCCAATGTGACCAAGACGACAGTGCCACATGTATGTAGAATTATCATTCAATTTTATTCGTTTAACATCTATGTTGTGAACATGTGTATCACTACTATCGAGATTCAATAAGAATAAACCATTTATCTCAGGTGCATTACCATAAAAGATATTACTCATATAAATCGAACAACTTTTATTCTCAGACTTAAAAGAGTAACCGTCTCGCAATAAACAAGATCCAGATATAATGTTCATGCTTAACGCAGGCACCAAATAACAATTATTCAAATTTAAAACTAATCCCGAAGGTAGATGTAGAGGGAGCGTGCCGACGGCGATCACATCAACCTTGGAGCCATTTCCAACACGCATCGTCACCTCGTCTCTCACTAGTCTTCGTTTATTCCATAGCTCCTGTTTCGAGTTACAAATATGAGCAACCGAACCAGTATCAAATACCCAGGCACTACTACGATTACTACTAAGATACACATCAATAACATGTATATCAAATATACCTTTCTTTTTTATGTTGCCGTTCTTCAGATCCGCCAGGTACTTGGGGCAGGTACGCTTCCAGTGACCAGCACCCTTGAAGTAGAAGCACTCAGTTTCAGGCTTAGGACCAGCCTTGGGCTTCTTAGCAGGTGCGGCAGCTTTCTTGCCGTCCTTCTTGAAGTTGCCCCTTTTATTAGGCTTGCCCTGTTTCTTGAAATTGGTGGTCTTATTGACCATCAACACTTGCTCCTTCTTGATCTCCACTTCAACAGTTTTCAGCATGGATGATAGTTCAGGCAACGTCTTGTTCATGCAGTGCATGTTGTAGTTCATCACAAAGTTCTTATAACTCGGTGGCAGTTATTGGAGGACACGGTGAATCCCTAACTCATTAGGAATCGTTATCCCCAACTCTTGGAGCTTGTTTGCGTGCCCAGACATGGTGAGCACGTGCTCTCTAACGAAGCTTCCCTCTTCCATCTTGCAGGTAAAGAACTTCTCGGAGGCCTCATAGCTCTCCACGGCCGCGTGAGTCTCAAAAATGAGCTTGAGCTCCTTAATGATCTCGAACGGGTCGTGGTGCTCAAAGCACTTCTAAAGCTCCGTTTCTAAACCGTATAGGATGGTACACTGAACTGTGGAGTAATGATTTTTTCGAGTGGCGTAAACATTCTTTACGTCATTGGTGGCATCTTCTGCAGGTGGGTCACCTAGTGGTGCTTCGAGCACATAGGTCATCTGACCAGCCCTGAGGATAATCTTCAGACCACGGAGCCAGTCCGTGAAGTTGCTTCCATTGTTCTTAAGCTTTTCTTTCTCTAGGAACGCATTGAAATTGATGGAGAGGTTCACCATAATCTACAACAATTTTGCAAGTAGTTTAGACTAAGTTTATGATAAATTGAGTTCAATTTTAATTCTTAAATTAACTAGGTGAACTCCCACTCAAAACAACATCCCTCACATTGTCTTAGTGATTACACGAACCAAGTCCACTACACCAAGTCCGATCTTCACGAGAGAAGATGTAGTTTCATCGGCGAACAATCTTCATGTTCATCATATCACTCATATGATTCATGCTTTACCTTTCGGTATTCCGTGTTCCGAGACCATGTCTGTACATGCTAGGCTCATCAAGATTAACCTTAGTTTCCGCATGTGCAAATCTGGCTTGCACCCGTTGTATGCACACGTAGAATCTATCACATCCGATCATCACGAGATGCTTCGAAACGACGAGTCTTAGCAACGATGCCAACTAAGGGCGAACACTTTATTACTTGATATTTAGTGAGAGGGATCATCTTATAATGCTACCGTCATGATCTAAGCAATACAAGATGCATAAAGGATTAACATCACAGGCAATTCATAATTTAGTGTGATATGATATGGCCCTTTCTTCTTATGCCTTTGATCTCCATCTCCAAAGCACGGACATGATCTCCATCATCACCAGCATTGCGTCAAGGTCAGTGGCGCCGCTTCATGGTTGTCCATCATCACTAGCAACTATTACAACTACTTGGAATAAAGCTATTACAATATGAATAGACACGCAGGTCTTAATAGAATTAAAGACAACCATTAGGCTCCTGCCGGTTGCCATATTACAACAAGGATCATTGCATACATCAAATATAATCACAATCACATGATGGCCATATCACATCACAAAAACCCCCTGCAAAAACAAGTTAGACGCCTCTAATTTTCTTTGCATGTTTTACGTGGTTTGGGGCTTTCGAATAAGAATGGATCTTACCTACGAAACTGAACCACAACGTTGATACAAGTGCTATCAAGTGCAAAGTGTAAATTGGATCTATACTATGGTGAGAGAGATAGACACCCGCAAAGCCACTTGTGCAAAGCAAGTTACACGTCAAGCGTGGAGCAAGTCTCATGTGCGATGACATGTAAGGTTAGCCCGAGCCGCTTCATCCCACCATACCGCAAGATGCAAAGTACACACAGCAAAAGACGGCACGAGCACCAACACCCACAACACCATTGTGTTCTACTCGTGCAACAGATCTACGCATAGACACGGCTCTGATACCACTGATGGGTTCGTAGCATGTAAAACAAAAAAATTCTACCGCAAGGACGAACAAAACCCAGATCTAATCTAGATAAAAGCCAAGATCTAATCTATTAGACATGTGCAACGAGATAGATGTGTACTAACCCTCGTAGTTTCCAAAGCCTTGTTCGAGATCGGATCTCGTGGTTGATGTAGTCGATCACTTGCCGATCTCAAGATCGAGTGGACGATCCTTCCGGCGCCGCGTTCCGGCAGCGCTTCCGCAGACGGTCACACGTGCGGAGTCGAAGCAGACCTTCCTCTCCCCGTTCCAGCGAGCAGCGGAGGTAGTAGATCTTCTCCACGGAATCCCAGCAGCACGACGGTGTGGTGGTGGTGGTGGAGTATAGAATTCTTCAGGGCTTCGCCTAAGCCGAAGCAGAGCGGAGAAGGAGAGAGGCGGCGGCTAGGGTTTGTTATGAGAGAGGGCTAGGGGGTGGCGCCCCCTCCCTTCTATTTAAATGAGGGAAGCGCCATGGGAGGGGGAGTCCTAGTAGGACTCCCCTCCCTCCTTGGCCGGCGGATTGGGAGGGGGGAGAGGAATCCTCCTCCCCCATGAATTCGTGTCTTGCCCCACAAGGACCCCTTGATCCTTTCTTGGTTTTCAAGCAAACTCCAAGAAATCTCCTAGAACCTTCCGGAACATTCCGAAACCTTCTAGAATCCCCATACAAATACTCCGGAACATTTCCTAACTTAGAAAATGATCCCCAATATATGAATCTTATTCTCCGGACAATTCCGGATCTCCTCGTGATGTCCCGGATCCAATCCGAGACTCCGAACAACATTCGGTCTCCAACGCACATTCCATATCTACTTAAAACAACTTCGAACCTTAAGTGTGTCACCCTATGGTTCGCGAATATGCAGACATGATGGAGACACTTCTCCGATCAATAACCATCAGCGGGATCTGGAGATCCATAACGGCTCCCACATACTCAACGATGGCTTCGTGATCGATAGAACCATTAACATACGAAACCAATTCCCTTTGTCACGCGATATTCTACTTATCCGAGGTTTGATCGTCGGTATCTCCATACCTAGTTCTACCTCGTTACTGATAAGTACTCTTTACTCGTTCCATGTTATGTCATCCCTTGTGACCTAGTCACATGCTTGCAAGCTAACTAGATGACATTCCACCGAGAGGGCCTAGAGCATATCTATCCGTCATATGGATGGACAAATCCCAATCTTGGTCCATGCGCTTCAACACATACTTTCAGAATACCTAATGACACCTTTATAACCACCCAGTTACGAAGTGGTGTTTGATGTCATCAAAGTACTCATCCGGTGATGGTGATTAACATAACCTCATGGTCGAAGGATTAGGTTACTATGCATTTGAAAGCTTATAGCAATACGAACTTAATGACTTGATCTTATGCTACGCTTACTATGGGTGTGTGTCCATCACATCATTCTCCTAATGATATAACCTTGTTATTAATCACATCCAATGTCCATGATCAGGAAACCATGACCATCAATTAATCAACAAGCTAGTTCAACGAGAGGCTTACTAGGGACTCTTTTGTGTTTACAAAACACACATGTATTAGTGTTTCCTTATAATACAATTATAGCATGGGATGTAAACATTCATCATAAACACAAAGATATAATAATAACCACTTTTATTATTGCCTCTTGGGCATATCTCCAACAGTCTCCCACTTGCACTAGAGTCAATAATCTAGATTACATGGTAATATACCTAACACCCATGGCGTTCTGGTGTTGGTCACGCTTTGCTCTAGGGAGAGGTTTAGTCAACGGATCTGCCACATTCAGATCAGTGTGTACTTTGCAAATCTTTATGTCACCATCTCGGACATACTCGCGAATAGCATGGAAACGTAGCTTGATGTGCTTCAGCTTGCTATGTGACCTTGGCTCCTGTGCATTAGCTATGACACCTGTGTTGTCACAGTAGATGGCCATCGGGTCCAACGCACTAGGAACCACGCCAAGTTCAGTAATGAACTCCTTCATCCATATGGCTTCTTGTGCAGCCTCCGAAGCAGCTATGTATTCCGATTCAGTTGAAGATTTCGCCACAACGCTTTGCTTGGCACTCCTCCAGCTCACTGCAGCACCATTCAAAATAAATACGTATCCAGACTGTGACTTCGAGTCATCTGGATCGGTGTTCCAACTAGCATCAGTGTAACCGTTTACAACAAGCTGTTCATCACCTCCATAAGAAAGAACCATATCCTTAGTCCTATTCAGGTACTTTAGGATATTCTTGACCGCTGTCCAGTGTTCCATTCCAGGATCACTTTGATATCTGCTAGTCAAACTAACAACATGTGCTATATCCGGTCTTGTACACAGCATGGCATACATGTTAGAACCTATGGCCGAGGCATAGGGAATCTTATTCATCTTTTCTCTATCTTCTGCCGTAGCCGGACTTTGAGTCTTACTCAAGGTCTTACCTGACAACATGGGCACGAACCCTTTCTTGCTCTCTTCCATTCTAAACTTCTTTAGAACTTTGTCTAAGTATGTACTTTGTGAAAGCGCTATTAGGCATCTTGATCTACCTCTATAAATCTTGATGCCTAGAATATATGCTGCTTCGCCAAGATCCTTCATTGAAAAACTATTATTCAAATAGGTTTTGACGCTATTAATAAGTTCTGTATCATTCCCAATCGACAACATGTCATCTACATATAGTACTAGGAATGGTACAGAGCTCCCACTCACTTTCTTGTAAATACAAGCTTCTCCATAAGTTTGTATAAATCCAAAGTTTTTGATTACTTTATCAAAACGTTGATTCCAACTCCGGGATGCTTGCTTTAGTCCATAAATGGAGCGCTGAAGTTTGCATACCTTGTCAGCATCACTAGGATCGACAAAACCCTTGGGTTGTACCATATACAACTCTTCCTCAATGTCACCATTAAGGAACGCCGTTTTGACATCCATCTGCCATATCTCATAATCAAAATATGCAGCAATTGCTAACAAAATCCTCATAGACTTTAGCTTCGCTACTGGTGAGAAAGTCTCATCGTAGTCAACACCTTGAATTTGTCGGAACCCTTTCGCGACAAGTCGAGCTTTATAGACAGTAACATTACCATCAGCATCTGTTTTTCTTTTGAAAATCCATTTGTTCTCGACAGCCTTACGGCCATCCGGTAAGTCCACCAAAGTCCATACTTGGTTTTCGTACATGGATCCCATTTCGGATTTCATGGCTTCTAGCCATTTGTCAGAATCTGGGCTCACCATAGCTTCTTCATACGTCACAGGGTCATCAGTGTTGTCCACCAACATGACATTCAAGGCAGAGTCATACCAATCAGGAGTGGTACGAACCCTTGTTGACCTGCGAGGTTCAGCAGTAACTTCGTTCGAAGTTTCATGGTCACCATCATTAGCTTCCTCTCCAATTGGTGCAAGCGGCAAAAAAACATCTTCTGGTGCTGCGCTACTCTCAAATCCGAGAGAAGGTTCAACAACCTCGTCGAGTTCTACTTTCCCTCCAGTCACTTCCTTCGAGAGAAACTCCTTCTCAAGAAAGGATCCATTCTTGGCAACGAAAACTTTGCCTTCGGATCTATGATAGAAGGTATACCCAATTGTTTCTTTAGGGTATCCTATGAAGACGCATTTCTCCGCTTTGGGTTCAAGCTTGTCGGGTTGTAACTTCTTTACATGCGCTTCGCAACCCCAAACTTTAAGGAACGACAACTTAGGTTTCTTTCCAAACCATAATTCGTACGGTGTCGTTTCAACGGATTTAGATGGTGTCCTATTTAAAGTGAATGCGGCTGTCTCTAATGCATAGCCCCAAAACGATAGCGGTAAATCTGTAAGAGACATCATAGACCGAACGATAGCGGTAAATCTGTAAGAGACATCATAGACCGAACGATAGCGGTAAATCTGTAAGAGACATCATAGACAAAACCACAATTCGTAGGCGATTTCTTGGCGTTCATGCCCTGCCCTAGTGCAAGATTTTGAATCGAACTGCCAAACGGTGCCGCAATACTGGCATGCAATCACTAGATTGCCAACAACACATCTGCAAGGCCTAAAATCTGTAGTCACCTTGATAGCCTAGGAGATCTGGAAGGAAAGAAACGCGAGGGTATTTCACAACAAGGAAACGATACCGACGACCCTAATGCAAAAAAAAATCAAAGACGAGGGCAAAAACTGGATCCTTGCAAGAGCCAAGCAGTTGGGGAAGATAACGAGTTAATCACTAGGAGCATGTCCTAATTCTTTCTTTGTTTTTTTACCTTTTCTGATGGCTTAGGCCTAGGTATGTTTGCTCCTTCTATATCAATATAAAAGGTAAGGATTTTGTCTAGTTTAAAAATATCACGCTTTTTCCAATTTTACGAGATAATACATTCAAAATACTCCATCCAAGAGCTCATATAATGAGAAAAATGTTGGGTGTTCGTTGCATACCAATGAATAGTTCTACCTCCATCCTTGGACGTTAATCGTTTCCTAGCACCACCTAGCGAATCTCATTTAGGCACGTGAATTTGGCAGTCAAGAGACACCTTGTTATTTTGTTCAAATATATCAAAAATATTTTAAAAATGGGGTCGACCCTGCTGACCCAGTGGGTCTTTCGGTGACAATTCTATCAACCAAAAAGGCTGAAATACACCGCCCATTGGATTTGAATCTAGGCTGGATCGGTGACTCTGTGAGACGACCGGCGCAATCCTATCTTGGAATGAGGTTGAGCCCATCTGGAACTGACGAGGGTTTAACTCATCAATGCCCATTGTTATGTACTTGGGTTTTGGAGAAGGAGGGAACGCTGGAAGTCTCGATCGGCTAGCAAACAAGCACACAGGGAGACACGATGTTTACCCAGGTTCAGGCCTCGTAGAGGACCCTACTCCTGCTTGTCTGTTCTTGATTGATGAAGGATCCGAAGGATTACAATGTCGCCGATGGCGGTAGATGCGCAGATTAGATCTGGCGTATGTGCTAGGTTTTGCGGTGTCTAGATCTATTGTGGCTTAGTGAGAGATCGTAGATCTATCTATTGGGGGAGTCGCGATTGAGAGATTGCCTTCTCGTTGGACCCTCCTAGCTTTTATATATGGGGAGGCTAGGTCTCAGGTACCAATACGAGTTGGTTACAAGTTAGATTTAAACTCTAGTCTTGAGGTTTCCTTGTCTTGTGCGTTTGGGAGTCCGTGTCCATATGGGCTTCATACCACTCGAACCATCATAGGCGTCACGGACCTTGGCAATTCGTCGAGTGGGCCTTCCGTCGAGGTGCACCAGGTAAGCTGTAGTCGAGTGCCTATTGGACATACCCATGTTAGTAGCCCCCGAGTGTCCATGTGAATCATAGATTCGGATGGAGACTCAGAAGTCTTGAGTCTTGCATTAGGATGTCGGAGTCGACAATTATGTCGAGTGTGAAGCACTTCACCCAGAAGTTCATCGGGTCAGTCGAATTTATAGTAGTTCATAGGGATGATGGTAAATGTGCCTGGTGCGCTCGACGGATCGAGACCAGTTAATTGCTCTAGGGCAAAAACAACGCCACCTACTCAAACTCGAGTCCTCGGACTCGAATTCGGAAATTGCTGGTGTAATTCGACTCATGCCGCGGAGGCCTTACAGGAGTCAAATTCCAGTGTATGGGTGTGAGCACTCGACGCGTCCATCAAGGCATATTCATCGTACCTGCAGGCACAAATATATCTCTGGTAGTGCATAACAGATGCGTTTACAGGCCTTATTCAGGTCTTATCTTCACGCTGTAAGCGCAGCATCCGAATTTTGTCATCGCGGAGATGATTCGGGTGGCCCAGGAGACGTAATCTCTTTGTAGGGAAATATAAGGCGAAGTCGCCATAGCATTCGAGTGTGGATGTTATCGACACACAGTACGATGTACAAGGAAAAATAATCATAGAGTGCGCGACCAGCGCTCCCTATGGGAGTAGCTCCCGAGTGCCTGGTTGAGTCGAAGACTTAGGCAGGGACTAAAGAACTTTTGCGACTACTGTCGTCTTTTTCTTGTTTTAGTTGAATATGCTTTCAGCGCTCCCTATGGGAGTAACCCGAAGCCCACAATCGAATCGTAGATTCGAGTGAAGGGTTTTCATAGTGCTTGGATATCATCACAAATTTCTTCAGGTGCGCGACCAGCGCTCCCTATGGGAGTAGCCCCCGAGTCCTTAGTCGAATCGTGGATTCGAGTGAGGACTCAGAGCGTGCCACTTGAAGATCTTGTATATGCACATTCATCGCTCCAGTTTGGAGTAGCCCCCGAGTGTTTGGCGGCGTAATAGACTCGGGCAGAGACTCGAGTATTGTATCTTGTAGACGTAGTCGAAAATCATGAGAGGAGAAACCACTGACCCGGAAGTGCATCGGGTCAGCGTCTCACACATAAGAAGCTCGAATTGATGATGAAGTCGGGGTAATGCGGTGTTTAGCCAGGGGAGTCGACACAGTCACTTCTGTCGGGTGCACGGCCAATGTCGCGTGTGTGTAGAATCAAGCGATGCAACCATCCGAGGAGGGACTCGACTCGGGTCTTGAGTGTATCTCATAGCCAGTTGTTTTGTCGACTCCTGTTGGAGGACCCGATAGAATAGCTCGATGCAGTCGACATCCTTGTAAACTGCATAAAACATTAAGAATTGTGAAGTACTTGTATCTTGTAAAGAATATTTGCATGTTGGTTTGCAGAGTAAGATTCTGGTGCCAATCGAGTCAACACTTTTGCATTGTATACTAGGCCTTTTCGTTAGCCTGATTACCCTTAGTCTCAGTACCTTGCCGAGGTGCTCGGAGTTCAAGGATTCGACGCTCAGGCAAAATCAGCTACTCGGGCTGTCGCGTATGAGGTGCTCGAGTGCGTGGAGTCGACGGCACATTAGGTTACTCGAAGAGGGTGCAACCCCCGAGTATTTCGAGTGCGATTAAAATAAACGATTATTTACTCTTGGTAGAGGAAAAACTTAGCTTTATTGTTAGTTGTCGTGGACGAAGTTGATGCAGCCGCGAATGAAATCGACGCGGTAGAGGATCGCGTGGCGGAGTCGAAGACACAGCAGGTCGGCAGTCAAAGACCGCAGCGCGTCGCCGCAACCGAAGACCGTAGTAGGTCGCGTGATGGAGTCGAAGACTCAGTAGGTCGGCGGAGTCGAAGACCGCAGTGAGTCAACATAGCCCAAGACCGCAGTGAGTCACCGTAGATGAAGGCGGTGGCGGGCCTTGCAGCGGAGTCGAAGATTGTAGTGGTTCGCGGTCGTGGGAGTCGAGGGAGCCTCCGAGTCACCTAAGCTGAAGAACGTAGTGGGTCGCCGAAGTTGAAGACCGCGGCGGGTCGCCGAAGCGGAGTTGGCGGAGCCCCCGAGTATAGAATCAGCGATGTCGATGGGGTCGATGCGGCGTACGTGGAGTCGATGCAACTTGCGACTGCGAAGACCATGGCGGGTCACTATAGTCGAAGACCGCAGCGGGTCGCGGGTGTCGAGGGAGCCCCCGAGTCGCTGGAGCCGATGGCGGCAGCGGGACGCACGGCGGACGGTAGACACGGAGTCGACATAGCAGCGAGTCGCACGGTAGACACGGAGTTAACACAGTGGACAGAGTCGACGTGGCGGCGAGTCGTGCGGCGGAAGGAGTCGATGCGGCAGCAGGATGATGGAGCCGATGACGACAGTGGGCCGCGTGCAACCGATGGTGGCGGCGGGCCGTCGCAGACTAAGTTGGCGCAACCCCCGAGCGTAATCAAGACGATAGAGGAGAATCGATGCAGTGGAGAGCCGAGTGACGTAAGGAGTCGCCGCAACCAATGAATTGAACTTGAGGTCAAAGCCGTTGCAAGCAGAAATAACGAGTCGACTGCGTGCCCGAATGTATACGTCCGCCGTTCCGCGATGACTTTTGATTCTGTCTTGTTGTTTCAAATATTCACGTGTGCATGCCCTTGTGGCCGAAAAATTTCTTGGATGCACTTTGCCGCAAGAAGCTAGCCTTTTTTTTCTTCTTGTCCACGTATGTCATTTTTCCTCTAGAGAGCCCAAACAACCGAACAGTCCATCGACTTGGTTGTTGTCATGTACTTGGCCAAACCAATGCGATTACGGAATCCTCTAATCCTCCAATCCATAGGGCCACTACCTCTTCATCGTATTGCATATATTCCAAAAATAGGCCATGGTTTCTTTTTACTCGTAAGGAACAAGGTCACTTGCGATCTGATTGGAACGTGCCCCTTTTTTTTCCTAGCAGCAATGTTGCATGAGGCTGCACACGGATCTCCTCGTCCTTTTCTTGAACGGTCCGGCTCCAGTTGATTTTTGAACATGCCCTGCTGGTGACTCGGCTACATGCTCGCGGTGAAGACGGGATGTGTCGCGGCAGACTTGTTGATGACGAAGCTAAGCGTACCGGCGCGGACGAATTGACTGGATGTGATTCGACCACCGCTTGGCGATGAAAGAGCCGAATAAAATCTGGCCTACAGTAGTCGAATCGTAGATTGCTGGTAATGGGGCCATCGAGATCGCAACATCAATGCACCCAATTCTCACAGACGGCGCCAATTGACGAGGGTTTAACTCATCAATGCCCATTGTTATGGACTTGGGTTTTGGAGAAGGAGGGAACGCTGGAAGTCTCGATCGGCTAGCAAACAAGTACACAGGGAGACACGATGTTTACCCAGGTTCAGGCCTCGTAGAGGACCCTACTCCTGCTTGTCTGCTCTTGATTGATGAATGATCCGAAGGATTATAATGTCACTGATGGCGGTAGATGCGCAGATTAGATCTGCGTATGTGCTAGGTTTTGCGGTGTCTAGATCTATTGTGGCGTAGTGAGAGATCGTAGATCTATCTATTGGGGGAGTCGCGATTGAGAGATTGCCTTCTCGTTGGACCCTCCTAGCCTTTATATATGGGGAGGCTAGGTCTCAATTACCAATACGAGTTGGTTACAAGTTAAATTCAAACTCTAGTCTTGAGGTTTTCTTCTCTTGTGCGTTTGGGAGTCCGTGTCCATATGGGCTTCATACCACTCGAACCATCATAGGCGTCACGGACCTTGGCAATTCGTCGAGTGGGCCTTCCGTCGAGCTGCACCAGATAGGCTGTAGTCGAGTGCCTATTGGGCATACCCATGTTAGGAACATTTTTGGGTCGGATCCGTGACATGTGTGCTATGGAACATTTGAAAAAGAAGGAACGCAAAAATCTTCAGGAATGAGGTTGATCCCATCAGCAGTCTTTCGCATATGCTCGGATGATCCATTTCTTTGGTTCCATAAGGCCAACTCCACATCCTCCAAACGGACATGCCTTTTGACCATTTCGGTTCATTTGCGGAGCGGGGTGGACAGGCCCCGGGCCGATGTCCGGCCAGGCCTGGCCGGTGCACCCAACGGTCCCCCCTCCTATTTTCCCTCAAAACTACTAGTTGATGAATGGTTTCATACATACACAAATTCATATAAACTAAAATAGTTCTGCAATTTAAATTAAAATAGATAGTTTACAACAAATAGAAGTGCATGGCCCAAATCTAGTTTATAATCAAATTACATAAATTAAAATTGAAATAAAAGGAGATAGAAGCTAGTTATTCGACTGCACGGTCGACTGGTTTCCTGCAAATTCCCATATATGGTCAACCAAATCATTTTGGAGTTGGTTGTGAGTAGACCAATCTCGAATCTCATGATACAACTACAAGAATTCCGCAAAACTAGGTGACGGACCTGACGCAGGTTCAACCAATTCTCCCTGAAATTCCCAGCCTTGGTCATGATGCTTTCATCTCGCTCATGTTGGACGATCATATTGTGCATGATCACACAAGCCGTCATCATTTCCCATATTATGTCTTTGTTCCAAGTTCTAGCAGGGTATCGCACTATAGCCTAACGGGACTAGAGCACACCAAAGCCTCGCTCCACATCCTTTCTAGCGGCTTCCTGCTCCTTGGCAAACCTTTTATGCTTCTCTTCGGTGGAGATTCGTCTGTTCATTGTGCTGATGGAGGGGGCCTTGACTGAGCCATAGTAAGTTTGCTTCGTCTCGTCATTGTGCTAATGGAGGAGCATGGTCGTGGCGAGCAAAAGTTCACTATCATCATCAGACTCGTCGGAGGACGACATGACATATTTCTCGAAGAACTCATCCCCACTGCCGTCCATGGTCTGCACGACATGATATGATGGATGAGTCTTGCATTCACGAGGACGAGGACAAGGACGAGGTGGAGCCTCAAGGTGGTAGAATGCAGTACATGTCCCGGCCGTGGCAACCAATCGAACATGTGGAGTGCGTCCTAGGAGAAAGCCGAGTTTGATGTGGTGGTCGGCGAGATCTTCGGGTACTAGACGGTCTGCTACCACACGTCGCCACCCGAGGCTCCTAGTTCAATCTTCGCAAGACTAGTAGGCCTCCAATGCGAGGGGCAAGAAGTAGATCAGCCGACAATAGCTGCAGCTTCTTCCTTCCGTACTCTGGTGATAGTACGAATGCTAGGAGCTTTAACGGCAAAGAACTGTGGGAGGATGAGGCAACAGGGTCCAGCGGCCTTCCTGGAGGGACGGTGTCGTGGTGGCGGCGGCGGGAGGGGTGTGCGAGAAGGTGGGGAAAAAGGGGCTGGGACGCGCGTTTGTGTCTGACGGGAGGGCTATGGCGGGGAAGGGCAGGACATCACACGGACGAGCGGGTTGTCCGTTCCCCGCAAACCCAGCTCAATTTTCAGCCTGGTTTGCGCCAAAACGGATGGGTCCATGGTTGCCTTTCGATTTGCCGGTGTCCGTTGGGTCGTGGCCTCAGTCCGAAAGGACAGGATCGGACCCGCGTGGTCCTAACGCCTTTCACAATAATGGCACTTTGTTAGCGATGTATCCTAGGTACTTTGCTTATATGGCACTATAGTTAACGATGAAAAAGATTGAGATTGTATCTAAGAAACACCTCTTGCACGAAATCATAGGCAAAAAAAACTTGTTAGTCTAATCACATGCATGCATGTCTTTTAAATTATTAAATATAGAAACATCACTTAAGAAACGATGCATTTGAGGGGTTGTGTCTTAACCATTTATTTCTCTTACGATGACGTCATAAGAGACACTCTATTGTGAAAGGACTAAGTGAACCCTCCAAACAAGCACACACAAAGCTCTCGTTCAGGATTGGGCAATCATGTAAAGCTCTCGTTCAGGATTGGGCAATCATGTTCCCCATTTAGCTTCAAACACATGGGCTGATGTATACATCTCAAGCTGTATAGTAGTGGCTAGCAGTTTCTTCCTTTTCCGCTTTACATAGACAGCCGTTTTTCTTTTTCTTTGGGACTTCAAGACTTGTATTTGGTTACTTTGATTTGCTTTGATTAGTGGAAATGGTTCAGGCAAGACTTGTATTTGGTGGTTTTCTATTTGCCCTATAATAAACATGGTTGACCTCGGCGAATGGTTGATCCACAATGAGGCAAAACGGGTAATAGGGAAGTCCCACGTAGCTTGACACCGCCCTCTCTAGCAGCGCTAGCTGCAAATGAGATTGTGATAATTTGGTGGTGTTAGTAGTGGGGTTTTTCTAAAAAAAATTCTATGTACATCCGTAATGCTAACATTGTTGCAGAGGCTGGAAGTAATGGTATATATTAATATATGCACATTTAAATAATAATAATAATTTGGTGTCTAATTAGCTAGTTGCAAATGATTGTAATAATTTAGTGGTGTTAGTGTCACTACTACTAAGGATTTGATCACTGTGTGAAATTTTTATTTTTTTTAATTTTTTTCCTGCTGTCTCCATCCTTAATGCTAATAGAATAAGGAAAACGATACGGATCCTCCTTCAATCCTCCGGGTCCCTACGCACACGTGCTTCGCGACCCTACATATGTCCTTTCCAACCACTCGTTTCTCTTTCTTCTCCATCGTGACCAAGCCGCCGCTGCTCCTCTCCCTCGAGTCCGACGCTCCCCCGCCGCCTTTCCGCCGCCTGAGCTTGCCCCGCCGTCGCTCCTCCCGATGTCTGAACTTGCCCTGCCGCCGCTCCTCCTGCCTCGAGTCCGGCACTCCCCCGCCGCCATAGCCGCCGCCCTTCTACCACCTAAGCTCACCCCGCTGCTGCTCCTCCCGCCTCGAGTCCGGTGCTCTCCCACCGCCATAGACGCTGCCAGAGCTCTCCTCGTCGCCGCTCCTCTCGCCTTGAGTCCGGCGCTTGAGGGTTGCTACATGGGGGCTGATGGCGACGCTACGTGTGTCCGGCAGTGGTGTACATGCCGTGTCGAGTTTTGCTACATGCGGCCGGTGGTGGTGCTACAAGCGGCCATTGGGTTTCGGCCGGCGGTGGGGTTACGAGACCTCCGGTCGTGCTATGTGTAGCGTAGAATCTAAGACTTTGTTGTTTTACTACAATAGTATATATGTTTTGTTACAAAGACTTTGTTGTTTTGCTACAATAGTATATATATTTTGCTACGAGATCTCCGGCGAGGTCTACGACGAGATTGGATTTTGCTATAATAGGATATTTTATTTGCTAGGTTTTGCTAGAATAGTGTAGATTTTTTGCTACACGATCTCCGGTGAGGTCTATGGACGAAAGCCTCCGGCGAGATCGGATATGCTACATTAGCATAATTTTTTGCTACGTGGTCGCAGGCGAGATCTCCGGCGAAATCTCCGGTGAGGTCTAGTCTGTTTTTCTATTTTTCTAGGCCGAAACTTTTTTGCTACATATAGCAAAAGAGTGATTATATGTAGTAAAAGCGGGACCGTTTGTAACAAAAGCTAGATGAAAAGACGAAAAACATATCTAGCAGATCAGACGGTTGGGGACACGGGGATGGAATTCCATCCCCGCCCCCTGGGACGCCTAGCACTGTCCATAGTATAATGTGTTTTTGCAAAGGCTATATGTAATTATATATTCGCGATATTAATATACTCATTTTCAAAAAAAAATCCTGTCTAATTAATATAGCTCACAGTTTCTTTAAAAAAAACACCGTCGTCTAAACGAGTGAGACTTAACGTTGGAACAGTTTGGTTCACAACACGTGGACAACGAGACCGCGTGGAAACGTGTGATCAGTTATGAGCTGCGACGACGTACTGATCAGGACTTGAACATACTTTACCAACCAGAGCGTCCACACCAGTTTACACTCTCCCATTCTTTCTGCTAGTAGTGGCTAAAATCAGCAACGTACCTCCTCTGCCCGCGGCGCCTCACCTCCGCCCAGCGCCCACCCTGAGCAGCTCCCCCCGATGGACACTGCCTCTCCTCCGCCGCCGTGGTGGCTCACCACGAGAGCGTGCGACCTCCCCTCCGGTGGGTTCCTCGAATGGGCCGCCTTCCTCTTCCTCTCCACGTGCTCGCTGCAGGCGCTCCTCTCGGTGGCGTCCGCGGGGTTCCTCGCGGTCCTGCTCTGCCTCGAGCTCCGCAGGTTCCTTATTTCCCGCCGAGGGGAGAGGTTCCATGGCACCCTCAACGGAAACGCCGAGAAGCCGCTGCTCGAGAGGGCGGACGAGCCGCGGCCGGCTGTAACGGTCGGCGCCCGCTACGTCGTGGCGCTGGCGGCGTCCACGGTCCTCGCCACGTTCTACGCCGTGCTCCTCGTGCTGTCCATCGTGGCAAGGAGTCCTATACAGGAGGCGGTGTTCCAGGCGTTGCCGTGCGCGGCGCACCTCGCCTCCGCGGCGATCGTGGCCAGCGAGAGGCGGTCGCGTGCTGCGCGGCACCCGCTCACGCTCCGGCTCTTCTGGCTCGCCGCGTCCGCCCTCACCGCGCTCTTCGCGGTCACCGCAGCCGCGCGCCTCGCCTCTGACGCCGCCGCGCTCCCCGGGGACGCTCTTTCAATCGCCGTGCTCGTCCTGTCCCTGCCCCTGCCGTTCCTCGCCGTCTCCGGAGCCACGGGCATCACCGCCGTCGTCGATCATGCCGACGAACTCGAGAACGTGACGCCGTACGCGTCGGCGTCCTGGGCGTCGCGCGCGTTCTTGCTGTGGATGAACCCGCTGATCCAGCTGGGGTACCGTGCCACGCTGAACGTGTCCGACGTGCCGAGCCTGGCGCCGCGGCACCGCCCGGAGCGCATGCACGAGCTCTTCGTCTCCCACTGGTCGTCCTCCAGCAGCTCATCACCATCAGGCTGCGCGCGCACGCTGCTGCTGAGCTTCTGGCCGCAGGTCCTGGCGAACGGGGTCCTGGCGCTGATCCGGCTGGCGGTGATGTACGTGGGCCCGACGCTGATCCAGAGCTTCGTGGACTTCACCTCGGCGCCGGACACGGCGCGGCGGCCGCTGTGGGAGGGCGTGCGGCTGGTGCTGGCGCTGCTGGCGGGCAAGGCGGCGGAGGCGCTGTCGAGCCACCAGTACAACTTCCAGTGCCAGAAGCTGGGGATGCAGGTCCGGGGCGCGCTCATCACGGCGCTCTACCGCAAGGGTCTCCGGCTGTCGTGCGCGTCCCGGCACGAGCACGGCCTCGGGGTGATCGTCAACTACATGGCCGTGGACGCGCAGCAACTCGCCGACATGATGCTCCAGATGCACACCCTCTGGCTCATGCCGCTCCAGGTACTAAATCAGCTGACACAGCATTTACTAGGGTGATCTGGTGTTTCCAGCGACCACCGGTCCAGTCGATCTATGTAGTTGATATTTATGGTGTTGGATGTTTATATATGTAGTAGTAGTAGGGTAAATCGTTGAGAAGAAATGTTTTTCAAAAATGGTAAATATCTCGCTCCCAATATGGGGAAAACTAGTGATATTTTACTTAAACTCTTCTTTTAAGTTGAGTTCGATTTTCCATCCGTAACATTTGTACATAAAAGAGATACGATGGTTTTTGCAGGTCTTTGTGGCACTTGGGATGTTGTACCTGTACCTAGGGCCTCCGGTGTTATCGGCGCTAGCCGGCCTCCTCGGGATCATGGCTTTCGTGATCCTCGGGAACCGCCGCAACAACCTCTACCAGTTCAGGATGATGGGGGAGCGCGATCGGCGAGTGAAGGCGACAAGCGAGACATTGAGCTACATGCGGGTGATCAAGCTCCAGGGGTGGGAGGAGCACTTCCACGCGCGCATCGCCCGCTTCCGGTCCCTCGAGTTCGGCTGGCTCTCACGCTTCCTCTACTCCAACTCGTGCAACATGGTCGCACTCAACATCGCCCCGATCCTCACCTCCGCGCTCGTCTTCGGGACATGCATCCTCGTCGGTGTGAGACTTGACGCCAGCCTCGTCTTCACCGCCACTTCCTTCCTCAGGATCCTGCAGGAGCCCATGAGGAACTTCCCCCAGTCCTTGATCCAGGTGTCTCAGGCCGTGATCTCGCTACAACGTCTCGACTCGTTAAGTCTTCTCGAACTCGCATCTTAATTTAACTCGTTCTTTTTTACTACTCCCTATGTTTCCTTATTATCAATGTCCACACACTACTAAATAATTAGTAGGGAGGTATCACGATGCATCGGACTACACATCTATATTTGTAGTACATGACCCGATACGAAGTGGTCCAAATTATTAAAACAAACAGATTTCAGCTATAAATGAAAATACAACCGTACTCTTTGACTGGAAAACTAGATGCATGATTTTAATAGTGTTATACCGCAAATGCCCCTAGGGACAAATTTTCTGCCGAAAATTTGAGATATACCCCATCCATTCGAAAAAATATAATGAATCGTATGTATCTAGACGTCTTTTAGTGTATATATTCGTAGAGGTTCGGAATAAACTTATGCATAAAAAACGTCTAGATACATTCGTTTCACAAACCTAGAATATCTTATATTTCTGAATGGAGAAAGTAGTACATATATATTATATTATATATATATATATATATATCAGATCTTAAATGTACTTCATGATAATCGTGAATCTAAAAGCAAGATTAATAATACAGCCCGCTGCCGGCATGACCCGTCATCCATAGCTAATATAAAACTATATCCATATAATAAACTAGCTATTAGGTTGGCTATTAGATAAACTTTAATTAAGATTTATTTATTTAAAACACACATGCTATTGGACCTAGGCTAGGCTGAATGCAAAGATTTTTTCTCTCGGTCTCTGTGCTAGAGCCGATTATACATGAAGTACTCGCTTCTCTCTCTTCTTTTTTCTATCTCTTCCCCTTAGACTTTTGAATAACATGGCATTTTCTATAGCCTGTTGACTAGGTTTATTGTACTTGCTCTGATGATGCAGAGGTTGACTTTCTATATGTTTTTAAAACACGTAGGTACCTAGCAAGTGCAGAGCTTGATGATGGCGCGGTAGAGAGGGAGGTGGCGGTCCCATGCGACGGAGGAGGGGTTGCCGTGCAGGTGAAAGATGGGGTGTTTGCATGGGATGATGAGGTGGTGCTCCGCGGGATCAACCTGGATATAGAGGGCGGTTCGCTGGCGGCGGTCGTGGGCATGGTTGGGTCCGGCAAGTCCTCGCTGCTCGGTTGCATCCTCGGGGAGACGACCAAGGTCTCCGGCAAGGTACTACTACTGCTGCTGCCCGACAGACACTGCTTCATCTGTCCTCTATATTTATTTTTATTAGTAGAGACACATGCATGGAGTAGTATTTATTTATCTGGGTTGTTGGGTGGTTAAAGAGATAGAATGCTCACGTGCATCCACCACCTAGCTATTCCACCTTATCAACTTTCAATGCAATCTGGCACGACCACATAGTCCAACTCACCTTGTAAGTTCATGTCGACGAGGCACAAAAATGAAACAACCCCCAATTTGTACTACTGTAATAGTAGTTTTTGAGAGTTTTAAGAAATTCGAGAAAGAGATTTCAGAAAATTGCAAGAGAAACTCGAGAGCTACAAAATGTATGGGTATTTTCTTTTCTTTGGAAATTTGTACTATGTGAATGTTCCAAAAAATATATTTCTATTGAGCCATCCAGTAAATTGTCCATCAACATAAAAAATAAATCGACTCACTGGTTTCAACTCTGCCAACTCATCTTCAAAAGCATGTCCTTCACGCAAGTACATGACGCCACATCGACAGAAATTTGAGAAAGAGTAGCATCGATGCTGGCCGGGTGTAGTGCTCTCCGACCATGCCTATATACATCCGAATCTAAATAAAATCAAATCAACTAATTTGGATCGAAATTAAGATAGACCACACCGTGCACGTATCGACGCCAACCGACTGAGAATTAAATTCTCCCTCGGCTGAGTGACACACCCATATTTATTGTACTCCCTCCGTTTTAAAATATAACATGTTTTTACCTTTTTGAAAGGAGTGTATCTAGACATTTTTAGTGTGTAGGTTTACTACAAAACTAGATGAACCTACGCACTAAAACGGAGAAAGTAATATATATTGTACTCTCTCCGTCTCAAAAAGGATGTCTCAACTTTGTTTGAATTTGGATGTATTATATACTAAATAGTGTCTAGATACATCCAAGTTTAGACAAATTTAAGACATCCTTTTTAGGACGGAGGGAGTAGACAAGTCCAACCACATCAATGTGATCTTTACGGTTTACACATATTCAATCATCGTATTCAAGTCTCAAAATACATATTTCCATGTTCTTTACAAAACGATTGATTTTAGGTGAAGAAACCCAAAACGCTTGATCTTAATATAAGTGATTTTTTTCTTTTTGACAATCAAAATGACACGCCAGCTATCTTCAGCTATTACAAAATAAATTCTAAAAAAGTAGCAAAACATCGACGTCTTCAGACTCATGACACAATCTTATATTGTTTCGAAGACAGCCAGAAAAAAGACATCAAATCACAAACTTATAAATACCAACAAGGTTTCTTGCGTGATTTTTTGGGCCGCAGCACGCATGTGCACATCAACCAGGATAGATTGATAGATTTTGCAAGGGCAAATCTTTCGAGATCGATGCGACGAAGCAGGGCAAATCTTTCGAGATCGATACGACAAAACAGGATCTAAAAGTCCATGTTCGCAAGATATTTGAATTCGGACGGATCAAGATGCATTATATCGTTCTAAGGGCATCTCCACCGGGCCGACCCAAACGGTCGACCAAAACAGTCCGATTCTGTCCATTTGGATCGAGCCGCGGTCGCTTTTGGTTCATGGTTCGGCTTGTCCGGGAAGCCATGCTCAGCGGCGCGGCCCATTTGTCCGCCCTGGCATTTCTTGGCGCCATCGCTGGCCAAGGTTTTGCCAATCAACCCAAACACTCAAATTCACAGACAAATAACACACAAAGTGACTGTCAAATAAATTGGCCGACGTGTGCCATCGCTCTTGGGCATCGCCAACAAGTGGCCAGTAGATCTCAAATGTGCAAAAGGGGGCTATATCATACACAATGTCCCAAAGAACGACAACTTCTTTGCCCAAAAAGTTGCAGTCGTCGTTGCGATTGCCGTTCAATCATCGCGAGCCCGGATGGTCTGCTGCCTACGAGCAACCCAAGCCCTACGATCGGGGTCGACGATGGTGTCCATGTTGGTGAGCATGATTTGATTCTCCTCGGCCATGATCTTGGCTTTGGTCTCCTTGCCCTTGGCCTCTGCCTCTGCCACCCTAGACCTGGCCTCGGCCTTCTTGTTCTTGGCTTCGGCCTCCATCGCCTTTGTCTTGGCCTCAATCTCCATTAGCCTGACCTTGGCATTGGCCTCCTCCACCTCCATAGATCCAGGAGCTCGCCAAAGGCCATCTCTCTTCCCTCTCGGCGATGGCCTCTTCCTTCTTCTCCAGGATCTTCTCTCGGCGCTCTTTGTCGATCTTGGCTGCGGCGAGTCGAGCTCGCGCCGCAACCCGCCGGCCAGCGCGCTTCTCCGTCTCAGTTTTCCGCTCCTCCGCCGTCAGGTCCTTGACAAGCTTCTTCAGCTGGCCGCGCTTCTTGGCGGCAGGAATGCCGGAGGGCGCATCATTGACCATGGTGGCGGGATTCATCGCCTTTCCCGTCGCCCCCATCCGTGGAATTTTAGGAGAGGGTTTTTGAAGGGAGAAATGGAGTGGTTTGTGTGCCACTGGTGAGAGAGACCTTCAAATGTGCCGGATGCGTCGGTTCGAATTGGTCGGGTCGTTAGGAGGCCGCGGATGTCCCACATGTCGGCAGGGACACGTTTGAATGCGCTCAGGCTGGTTGCATCGGCCGGTGGAGATGCCCTCCGCCGGGCTATGCCTCGGTCCACCAATTTTCTCCCCTCCTAATTTTCTCCCCCAAAACATCTCTTCCGATTAAAGCGACCTCCACCTAAATCTCCATCTTCCCGGAGCCAGGCGGAAGGGGGCGCAAGGGAAGGCAACGGCTCTGGGACGGACGCTGCCGCGAGAGAGCAGCTCCTCCTGCGCGGTCCCGTCGGAGATGGGAGCCACTTGCGGGCAAGCAGCCGCTGTGCCCAAGGCTCGTCTGCGCAGAGTCCCTCCGCTGCGCAGCTCCGACGGCAGCAGCCGGCGCGGTGGTTCCGCCACTCCTCGTAAGGCTACCACCAGCCTCTCCGCACCTAGATTGCTGCAGCGCTGGCGCAGTGGCTAGCACCGGCGAGCTGCACGGCGGTGCGTCGAGGGTCGTCCACGAGCAGAATGGGGCGCCTCGGAGCTCACGGGTTCGTTCTGGTTGTTCCTTTTGGTGTTCTGAGCACCAGCACTAACAAATCTGCATTCTACTCTTTCAGGATATAGCTTTCACCTTTTCGAAAACAAAAAAAGGATATAGCTTTCTGCATTGTGTCCTGGAATTATAGCAGGGTTACTGTCCATCGTCTACTGAACAAATCAATAACACACTACTCCACAGACCACAGTGTAAATTTGTAATAGATCAGTTGTTCCTAGAGTGTGGGCCCTGGTAATCACCCAGTAATTTTTGTTACCGCCTTACGAGACCCCCATAGTGGATGACTACCGGACCAAGAAAATGGTCTGGAAGAGTGTTATGCAAAACATTTTCTCACCGTTAAGCAATTTTCAATCGAATCTTAGTCCAGTAGACGTTTATCACTCTTACCTGCCAACTCCGGCGTTTTTCAGGAACACACTAGAGTAAGGCGTTTCAGTAATTTGATGATCTAATTATAGATGTACTTCCATTCATTTTTCTTAAAATGTTGTACAGTACTTCTATTTGAGTATAAAATCCATTGTGTGTACTGCGCAATTGCAGAGGAAGAAGAAATATTTTGCATATTTTCAGAGGAGTGCACTTTGACATGGAATAAAATTCTGCATCTCTTGCAGGTCAAGGTGTGTGGCAGTACGGCTTACGTAGCACAGACGGCATGGATTCAGAGTGGCACCATAGAGGAGAACATCCTGTTTGGGAAGCCGATGCACAGGGAGAGGTACAGGGAGGCGATCAGGGTGTGCTGCCTAGAGCCGGACTTGGAGATGATGGAGTTCGGCGACCAGACGGAGATCGGCGAGCGTGGGATCAACCTCAGCGGTGGGCAGCAGCAGCGCATCCAGCTGGCGCGCGCAGTCTACCAGGACTGCGATGTCTACCTACTCGATGACATCTTCAGTGCAGTTGACGCACACACAGGCAGTGAGATCTTCAGGGTACCACGCCATGCTCTATCTGGTTTTAGAATGGTATAAGTGATATATTAGCAGCAAACTGAATTCATTTTGTGCAGGAATGTATTAGAGGTGCTCTGAAGAACAAGACTGTAGTGCTTGTGACTCACCAAGTCGATTTTTTGCACAATGCCAGTGTCATATATGTAAGTACATTGCATATGTAGTCTTAATCATCCTTGGTTCAACCTGAAATTATCTATTTCACTGTTCAATTCTTGGAAAAAATCAATAGAAAGATCAAACTTATGAATGATAGGTATACATCCTTTTTCTTTAATTTTGTTGAGAGGTTATTGTTTTCTTCTATTTTTATGTTTTACATTTATGTGATGTACTTGCAGGTAATGAAAGATGGCATGATAGTGCAATCTGGCAAGTACAGTGAGCTCCTCAAGGCAGGCACCAACTTCACAGCGCTGGTTGCCGCGCACGAGAGCTCCATGAAACTCGTGGAGAGCACAACACCAGTGACTCAGAAAGGCGACTCCCAGCTGCCCATCTCCCACCAGCCATCAGGAAAAAGCAGCACATCCTCTAATGGCGATGCTGCTGCCTCCGTCACGGCTGTGGTCAAGTCTGAGAAGGCGTCAGCGCGTCTGACCAAGGACGAGGAGCGTGCGAGCAACCACGTTAGCTTCGATGTGTACAAGCAGTACATGACGAAGACTTGGGGGTGGTGGGGCCTGGCGGCGGTGACCTTCATATCCGTGCTGTGGCAAGTATCTGTGGTGGCCAGCGACTACTGGCTCTCGTATGAGACCTCCGGCGAGTTCCAGCCATATTTGCTGATCCAGGTGTATGTCATCATTGCAGCTGCCTCAGTGGTAGTTGTCTCAGTTCGGTTTTTTCTTGTGGCCTTCATTAGCCTCCAGACCGCCAACCGGTTCTTCAAGCAGATCCTCCATAGCATCCTCCACGCTCCCATGTCCTTCTTTGACACCACGCCTTCCGGCAGGATCCTCACCAGGGTACATATACACACCGCATCTTAGAATTCAAGTATAGTTGATGTTCTGAATGTGTGTGTGACATGGTTTTACAGGCATCATCGGACCAGATGACTGTTGATATCATGCTCCCGTTCTTATTCTGGACGATCTTGTCAATGTACATCTCGATAATCTGCGTGGTTGTTGTCACATGCCAAGTGGCATGGCCGTCGGTCATTGCCGTTATCCCGCTGGTGATACTAAACCTATGGTACCGGGTAAGTTACTTAATTATGACAATCTGCACCTGCAATGCCAGAATACTATCTCACTGCATAGTTTTTTTGCGTGTTTTGATCTAGCTACTTGGCTAATTACCAACTACACTTGCAGGGTTACTACTTGTCGACATCTAGGGAGCTGACTCGTCTGGAGTCCATCACCAAGGCTCCGGTGATCAACCACTTCTCCGAGACCATTCAGGGTGTTATCACCATCAGATGCTTCAGAAAGGGAGATAGCTTCTTCCAGGAGAACATGAACCGCCTGAATTCTAGCTTAAAGATGGACTTCCATAACAATGGCGCCAATGAGTGGCTTGGATTCCGCTTAGAGGTCATGGGAAGCTTTGCCCTTTGCTTTACGGCCTTGCTCATGGTCACACTGCCCAGAAACTTCATCAAGCAAGGTATGCTTCTCTTCTTACCGTTTTCACATTCCATTTTTTTCTGATGTCTAGTTGATTAATGACTTATGGTGATGAATTTTGAACTTCAAAGAAGTTACATGAATAGAAACATTTCTGCAAATTCATGATTAATGTATTGTTCTCAACTCTCAAGTCTAAATAATTACAAAACAAATCTGTCAAGTAATAGCTGCTCACAAGTGTCTTTGGAGAGCTGCAGTCATGCTTATGCGATACTGTTGTTGCTTATGATGCAGAATTCGTGGGTTTATCGCTCTCCTATGGTCTATCCCTCAACGCGGTGTTTTTCTATACCATATGGATAAGTTGTCTCGTTGAAAACAAAATGATCTCAGTAGAGAGGATAAAGCAGTTCACAAGCATCCCATCCGAGACAGAATGGAGGATCAAGGATTGTTTACCTGATGCAAACTGGCCAACAAAAGGAGATATCAATATCATTGATCTCAAGGTAACTTCTTATTGGTACTTTTTATTTAACAATACATCTGGCATAATATCTTTAAGATGCTAAAGGGCATCGATTAGTGACATCTTCTGATAGCTAATAGCTTCTTGATCTTCTCTTGAGACAGAAACATACAAACTGAACAACAAATTTATGTGCGTGTATACTGTATATATGCAGGTCAGGTATCGTCCTAACACTCCACTAGTGTTGAAGGGAATCACAATAAGTATACTGGGAGGAGAGAAGGTCGGAGTTGTCGGTAGAACAGGGAGTGGGAAATCAACGCTGATCCAAGCCTTTTTCCGAATGGTCGAGCCTTCCGAGGGGAAGATAGTAATTGACGGTGTTGACATCTGTACTTTAGGACTGCACGATTTGAGGTCTCGGTTCGGTATCATCCCACAAGAGCCTGTCCTTTTTGAAGGCACTATTCGTAGCAACATTGACCCGCTTGAGAAGTACTCCGATGAGGAAATTTGGCAGGTATTTAACCAGCAACAAGTCAAAAGTTCGCCTCTTGTTCAAAATGTGCTACTCCCTCGGATCCAATTTAATTTCCGTAGGTTTAGGCAAAGTTGGCTAAACCTTGCCTGAACCTGTGACATCTATATCAGATCGGAGGTTATATGACTTTTTTTTTGCATCCTATACTTGGTTCATTTTAGGCCTTGGATCGTTGTCAGCTCAAAGAAGCCGTGGTTTCGAAACCTGAAAAGCTTGAGGCATCAGGTACTAGCTTCAATTATCATCTTAATAGTATTCACTATTTTGTCTCTAGATACTGGTTCTACTTCAGAGCAGGCACATGAGCTAATACAACTTTTGGTGTAATATAGCTCCATTACTTGAATGAACAAATTCACTGAAACCGCTTAATCTTTGTGCATTAGTCATAAACTTATTTAAGTAAAACATGTTGTAGAATTCAGAACATTCGTTGCACCTGCATATATATACATTAATATTTTCCATGTCTATGTACCTTAGTTATCGATAACGGTGAGAACTGGAGCATGGGGCAACGTCAGCTGCTTTGTCTGGGTAGGGTAATGCTGAAACGCAGCAGGATACTGTTCATGGATGAGGCAACAGCCTCAGTGGACTCCCAAACTGATGCCGTGATTCAGAGGATCATCCGGGAAGACTTCATGACATGCACGGTCATCACCATCGCACACAGGATACCAACGGTCATGGACTGCGACAGAGTCCTGGTTATAGATGCTGGTAACTAATTAACACCCTGAAATTTTATCACTTTGTTCAATATGCTCATACACTCTACTTAATGATCTGAACTATCGTTGTGATACTTATCAGGACTATCCAAGGAGTTTGACCGGCCTGTCAACCTGATCGAGAGGCCGTCGCTGTTTGGAGCATTGGTTCAAGAGTACGCGAACCGGTCGTCAGACACGACCTAGGCTAGTATCCCACGAATTTTTGCTGGGTTTTTTCCACATCTTTTACTCTGCCTTTTTGCCGAAATGGTGGCCCTGGTGGGAGGGACTAGGGGCTGCCAAGTTTATTGAGTCGCGCTGAGATGTGATTCAAACCATAGGGTACACCATTCTCAGAGGCATGTCCCACCTGCCTGTTACCATATACTGTACTACTGTAGCAAGGAGCAGTTCAGTGCTAGACATAGATAGAGCAAGTTGCATTGTCACAATTGTACGAAAGTTTTGACAAATTTTGAGCTGACATGTTGAACGTTACAATGTTGTGAGAACTTACGGAATTATTTGCATCGTACACTTTAGGTGAATTCCATTCTTTTAAGTTGTACCTGTATTATTTTTGCCTGGGTAAAATATCGTTGGCCCGCCACACCTTGGCCGCCACACTATGTTTAGGCTCTCGGTGATCTCCATTCTTTCGGCCTCGCTATGCTTGCACACCAAGGATCGCGATTTATCCATGCAAAGTGAACCTGTGAATCGGATGAGCTACATTTGGATGAGTATTCTGAAGGGACTTGCTGTTCTAAAAGAAGGCATTGTTTGTAGAACTGGATGGTTTGTGTGTTCGCATATGGGACGATCCTCAGGACTCATGCCCACACACAATGGTAATTTTTTTACATACGCCTCCGGTTGGAGCCGGGTTTCATTATCGAAGGGTAATAGAACATAAGTCTTCATGTACAAAAAAACAGAAAAGAAGAACAAAAACAAAGGCACTACTGAGTGATCACAAAGGGATCACAGTCCTACTAAAGCTCAAACAACCAAAGAAGATAACTTGTCTAAACGCCACAGGTTTGAAGGGCTTATTACAAACCAGGCAACATTCAGTAAGCAGAGTTTGAACTCCCTACAAGCCACTACACTTTTTGTTCCCTGCACCCCACACCCCACATCATCACAAAATTTGAGACTGTGCACTTCTCACTTTCTAGACATATATTTTTTCAATCGATAGTGACATTTGCATCTGCATCTTTAGATCTCACGCACTTGGAGGGCGGCTCTCTGAAGCTTGGTTGCGCCTTCCACCATGCTTTGCCTGTCACCTTCGAGCTCGATAAGCGGATAGATGTGTTCATCTTAAAACATGCCCGATTCCTAGTTTTCTAGAGGGACCAATTGAAGGCAGCTATGAAAACAATATGAAAACTAGTCCCAAAGGGAGGAATTTAGGAACCCACCAGAAATACTAAGGAAAGCAGATAGGTCTAGAGTAAGCACCCAAACCAGAACAAATAGTACTCCACATCTAACTTGAAGCGGGGCAACCAAAGAACATATGACTAACAGTTTCATCAGAAGAACAAAATCTATAGGTGAAATCCACGGTCCAGTTTCTATTTTTCATATTGTTTTTGTGGCAATGGCATTATGCCAAACAAGCCAGAGACAAATTTTAATTTTGAGGGGAACTTTAGGTTCTATAAATACCTAAATGATATGTCTCTCCTCGAGAAAGCAAGTTCAGTGTAAAGGGACTTAACAGTGAATTTGCCTAATTTTGGAATTTTCCATTTTGGTTTATCTTGGTTTTCATTTAGAGAAAAGGGACAATCATATCTTTGAGTCTATTCCACTGATTCTTCAAAAGAGGATCCATCCACCTCCTGAAAAGTGAAGTTCCAGCCTGTATCTACCAGTTCTATGGTAGTACACTGTTGTTGGTTCCAAAATCAAATAACATTAGAAATTTCTCGCAGAGGGAGAAGTTCCTACTGAAGGCTTCGCAACATAGAAAACAATTTTTTTCCTACGACGGGAATGACTAATTACGCCAAGATTTAATCTATTAGATGCTAGTAACGAGTAAGAGGGTAACCAGAATAACTTACCCTCGAAGACTGAAAGCCATTTACGAAAACTGATTTCGTTGGTGATGTACTTGATCACTTGCCAATCTCAAGATCGAGTTGAAGAACGCCGCAACTAGCAGTGTATCCGTCCTTAGGCACATGTCCAGCTCCCGACGACCTCCACGCCTCCACTCCAGTAGAGCAGCGGGAGGAGTAGATAAATCTTACTCCAGAGAATCCAACAAAATATGTATTTCGCTAATCTGAAGCCATGGGGAAATGCTAGAGGGGGAAGAGAACCTTCATGAGGAGGTGGTGCAAACGGAGAGGAGGAGATCTCCTTTTATAGTGGAGGGGGCTTCCCCAAGGGGCATGGCCGCCGGCCATGGGGTGTGCCCCCACCTCTCCATTATTCATGTGGGTGGACTCTCCACTCACATGAATTCCTTCTCCACTCACATGCATTAATTTCCCACTAATTAAATGCATTTTCCTTTAAATAAAACTCTTTTATTTATTTTATTCAGAAATTTTTAATTACTTTAATTAACAAACATTTGCATAAAACCTCTTGCATTGTTTCAATATCACATCTGAAACCATTTTCAGCAATTTGACCCGAAACACTTCTGGTGATCATCGAAATAATTTCAGCTCTAACAAAATTATTCCCGGATATGTTTTATCTACCACTTGGTGTTGGGGTACGTTAAGTGTGTCACCCTATGGTTCACGAATAATGCAGACATGATAGATACACTTATCATGCCAATAATCAGCAGCGAGACCTGGAGATCTGTACTAACTCCTGCACATTCAATCATAACTCTTGTTATTGTGTGAACCATAAACATCGTACTCAATTCCTTTTGTCTCACGATATTTTACTTATTCGAGATCTGATCACAGGTATCAACCATACCCTAGTTCAATCTCGTTCCCGACAAGTACTCTTTAATTGTCATGTGATACAAGATCCTTGTGTCCTAGTCACGTGCTTGCAAGCGGTGTTGATGTGATATCACCGAGAGGTCCCAGATTATATCTATCAGTCATTAGGATAGACAAATCCCACTCTTGATCCACGAGCCTCTTAATAACACTTTTGGAATACCCGAACCCACCTTTATAGTCACCCGGTTACGGTGTGATATTTGATGTTATCAAGGCGCTCTTCCGGTGTTAGAGATTGACATGATCTCATGGTCTAAGGACTAGGGATACTTCGTATGTGTTTGATGTAGCAATGTAAACTTAATTACTAGATCGTATTGCTAAATCTATTTTGGGTGTATGTTCATTATATCATTCTTCTAATGGTATGACCCTGTTATTAACAACATCCAATGTTCATGATCAGGAAACCTTGATCATCTGTTAATCAACGCGCTAGTGTAATGAGAGGCATTACTAGGAACTTTGGTTTGTTTATTAAACATAGATGTATTAACATTTCCTATTAATACAATTCTAGCATGAGAAATAAACATCAATCATAAACTTAGAATAAGATAATAACATTTTTTATTGCCTCTCGGGCATATTCTCTTCACCTACACCACCGATCATGCCAAAAATCAATCTCTCTGCCACCCTAATGTATATTTTTCTCCCATTCATGTAAAATTATTTGACTTTCAGTAAGTCTTTTCATGCCACTGAATCATTTTGCCTTTTTCTGATCCTCTAGATTCCATGATGAATTTTGTACTTAGCCTTAGTCAAAGACTACTAGAGACCTTGTTCATTCTCTACTTTCCACCACCATTTGCACATAAGACAAATGTTGAATAATTTCAAGTTTTGAATCCATAATCCACCTTTATTCTTAGGTCTACAAATGATACTCCACTTCACCATGTAATACATTTTATTGTTTCCAGCTCCCTCCCGGAAAAACTTTCTGATGATTTTGGTAAAACTTTCCAATTTTGGATCTGACATAAAGTACATAAACATATGATAAATGAGTGAACTACTGTGGGAGTATTGAATGGGATTTAATATCCCTCCAATTGATGAGGAGGTGCCCACCCACCCATCCAGTGGCGGACCTACCGGGGGGGCGAGCAGGGGCGGCCGCCCCCGGTCTCCCGGCGAAAGCAAGATACCCTGGATTCCCGAACTGTTGTTTATTCCCGTGATCCCATCGTATGGTACCTGGAGATGAGAAACAAAGAAAATTAGGCTAGAGACTATTGGGCTTAAGTAAGCAGTAATGAGTAATGGGCCGTTTGTATTTTTCAGCTGGCCAAACACCACGCACGCACGCACGATCCTGGCTCTCTCCTGGACGGCTCACGGTCACGGTTTCAACTTACGATCGAAAAAATCCCTTCACCGATCCCTAGCTCCCTCTCTCTCGACGGCTGACCTACACCGTTGCAGTACGTCTGCACATTGATCCCGATCTGACCTGTGCAATCGATGGACTCAGATGAGGAGGCCAAATGGATTGCTCAAGAGGAGGAAGAGGCGGCAGCGGCAGCAGCGGCTCCGGTGCCGGTGGTGGCACAAGATGGCGTAGCCATAGGAAATAAGCGCCAGCGGATGGACCAAACGCAGCAGACGCACGAGATTGCGCAGGTGATTTTCCCCTTTTCTGATTTGTGTGCCATATTTTCTTTGTAAAATACTGACAATAAGTAGAGTACTCAATTTTGCCACCAAATTTGATATTGTAGGACATCCAACCAGCTCATGCATTTAATCAAGATGATGTGATTTCCGATCCTGGTATTCGAAAACAGATTGAAGAGTATGCTACCCCGGAAATTAGAGATGGAGTGAGAAGGGCGTATTTGTCGAAAGGTCCATGTCGCTTGATTGGTCATGATTTTCCATGCACAAAGTTTGGAAAAGATTGGAGGCCATTTAAAGAAACATGGTATAAGGATTTTGATTGGTTAGAGTACAGTATAGAGAAAGATGCGGCATAATGTTTCTATTGTTTCCTTTTCAAGCCTACAAGCATTGGTGAAAAATTTGGGTATGATGCCTTCACAAAGAAGGGGTTTAAAAATTGGAAGAAAGGACCGGAGTATTTCAAGCTTCATGTAGGTAAACAAAACAGCACTCACAACAATGCTAGAAGACATTGTGAAGATTTCAGAAATCAAAAGCAGAGTGTGTCATATGCAATCACTTGTCATGTTGAGAAATCACATGTTGAATATGAAGAGCGCTTGAGGGCTGTTGTAGGTATTGCAAGATTTCTCGTTTCGCAAGGCCTGGAGTTTCGTGGGCACGATGAGTCTAGCACTTCCATGAATAAGGGTAATTTTCTTGAGATGGTGGATTGGTTTGTCGAAAGATGTAGCCAATGTGATGAATGAAAATGCTCCTGGCAATCATCAGTTGACTTCTCCTAAAATCCAGAAACAAATAGTACAAGCATGTGCAGAAGAGACTATGCAAGTCATCATGAATGAGCTTGGGGATAGTAATTTTGCTCTACTTGTTGATGAGTCTCGTGATGCATCGGTTAAAGAGCAAATGGGCGTGATTGTGAGGTTAGTTATTTGGCATTACCTATTTTTTAAATTTACTTGTTCTCCTTCATATTCTTATTCTAATTTTATATATGTTGTATGTAGATTTGTGAACCAAAAAGGAGAGGTTTTGGAAAGGTTGCTTGGTGTTCAGCACGTTGTGGATACTAAATCTGCATCTCTGAAGAGATCTTTGGATGTCATGTTTGTTAAGCATAATTTATCCATGTCTAGATTGAGAGGACAAGGATATGATGGCGCCTCAAATATGCGTGGAGAACTAAATGGGTTGAAGAAATTGGTGTTAGATGTCAACCCTCATGCTTTTTATGTGCATTGTTTTGCTCACCAACTCCAATTGGTGGTTGTTGCTGTTGTGAAAGGAGTTATGGCAGTTGGTAATTTCTTTGGGAATACAAATAAGATTGTTACCATGGTTAGTCTTTCTTTTACATGTTTGCAATACTACTATATGTATTCTTCCATTACACAATTCTAAATGTACATAATCTTGTTTGTAGGCAAGTGCCTCTTGTAGGAGGAAAGATGACTTGTTGCAGAAGCATCATGACAAATTGGTATCACAATTAGAGAATGGGGATATTGTGTCAGGAAGTGGTCAACATCAAGAGACAAGCTTAGCAAGACCAGGTGATACACGGTGGGGGTCACATCATAGAACTCTAATCCGTTGGCATCAAATGTGGGATTCTGTAGTTGAAGTACTTGGAGGTATTGTCGAGGATGGGACAGATATGGAAGATAGAGGTGTGGCTTCAGGTTATCTCATCAACCTGGAAACCTTTGAATTTGTTATTATCTTGCATTTGATGCTTCGTGTTCTTGGTTTAACAAATGATTTGTCACAAGCATTGCAACAAAAAGATCAAAACATAGTGAGTGCCATGAATATGATTGTCTCGGTGAAAAGTATGTTGCAGAAGTTGAGAGATGATGGGTGGGAGCCTCTCTTGTTGGTTGCTACTAACTTTTGCGTTGGAAGAAATATCTTGGTACCAAGTATGGATGATAACATTTATGCTAGAGGTTACCCAAGGAGCTCACGCAAAATGGTCACTAACTTCCATCACTACAAGGTACAAATATTCAATGAGGTGATTGACAGAAATATAGTTGAGATGAATCATCGATTTAGTGAAACTTCCACATGTTTGTTGAAGTGCATTGCATGCCTTGATCCTAGGGACTCATTTAGTATCTTTGATCATGATAAGCTACTTGAGCTTGCAAATATTTACTCTGTTGATTTCTCTTCACAAGATTGCTATCATTTGATTGATCAACTCAATATATATGTTGATGTGATGAGAAGAAGCCCAGATTTCTTGACTTGTGATAGTCTCAGTGGTCTCGCTCTCAAATTGGTTAAAACTAGACAACATTTGGCCTTTCTGTTGGTTTATCGCCTCATTAGGCTTGCATTAACACTACCGGTGGCGACAGCATCAGTTGAGAGGGTTTTCTTGGCCATGAATATTATAAAGACGGATATACGAAATAAGATAGGTGATGATTGGCTCAATGATCTGATGATATGCTTTGTTGAGCGAGAGATATTTGCAAAGATATCTGACAAGCAGATTATGTTACGTTTTCATGCCTTGAAGAGGCGTCGAGGCCATCTACCTCGACAATTCCATGCTCGGTCTACTACATCATAATATAATGCAATCTTATCAGCTACATTTAAAATTGTGCTAAGGTTTATATTCATTTCCTTTATTCATGTGTTGTAGGGTTGGCTTGGACTATCGGGATATTATTATGGCTGCAAATAGTCGTCTCACGCTACAAAAGTCCGTGTTAGTAGGTTCTAAGTGTTTTTATGTTCCATTATCATATGATCATGACCGCTGCATAATTTGTGTACCATTTATAATATGATTTATTTGTAGAAGAGTTGTATTTGTGTGTTAATTTTTTTCCGTAAATGTTCGCCCCGGCAAACCAAAATTTCTGGGTCCGCCACTGCACCCATCAATTTCCTTTTTCAACTTATTAGACAAAGGAGCCATGTCAACCACATGTAATCTGGATCGACACATAGGAACTACCAGATACTTGATTGGCCAATAACTCAATTGAGAACCAAAAATATCAGCATACACTAAACCTTTATCCTCATCCTATAAAACCATCATCACCTCACTTTTATTGAAGTTTATTTTTAGGACATACATTGACTCGAACATATATAGAATCCGTTTTAGATGAATTACTTGTTCCATGTTATCTTGCACTAGTAAGATAGTATCATCAACATATTGTAAAATGGCGAAACCATCATCAATTAGATGGGTAACCAAACCAATTATTGAACCATATATTAAGCTTGTTTGATCAACTTAGGCAAACCTTCAGCATCTATATTAAAGAGGAAGGGGGAGAAGGGATCTCCCTGTCTTACCCCTCTATAACTACCAAAGTATTTGCCCCTTGTATTGTGATTTTAACACAAAGAGTTCCAGTCCTAATGATATTTTGAACAATATTATACCACTTAGAGATACATTTAGGAAGATATTCCTAGTCAACTTTATCATATACTTTTTCAAAATCTATTTTTAAAACTAATCCATCTTGCCTTTTTTCTCCGAGATTCATGCAAAATCTCATGAAGGGACATGACACCATCCATAATAGTTTCTCCCCTTAATGAAATCTATCTGACAACTAGAAATTAACTCATATATGGTTATGCCTAATAGTGGTAACTTTAGTACTCAAATTATATAGAACTTGCAAAAGACAGATCGACCTATACTTTGTAAGAACATAAATAGTAGTAGATTTCTAAAGAAGAATATCATACCAAAATTCAACATATATAAAGCAAGTTTTTCCAAGTACAAGTCCTCAAAAAGGGCCATGTAGTCATGCTTAATAATTGACCAGCAAACTTGATAAAATTGTACAGGGATACCATCGGGCCTATGAGAATTATTAGTTAACATCATATCTAGAGCGGTTTTCACGTCCTCTTTCATAAAAAGGGAACATCTAGAAGCAAATTATCTTGTTCATTCAATTTTTCATCATCATACCAAATAGTAGTATCAAAACTCACTTTATTTCCCTCACCATGACCAAAAGATTGTTTATAGTATTCAGTATTCTCTTCTTTAGAAAAACATTGTATTTTCCTTTTTCTACCATTGGTTATCCTATGAAAATATGAGATATTATTATCACCCAGAACGAGCCATTTCTCAGTCGACCTACTAAACCAAAATTTTTGTTATTTCTCATAAATCTACATGTGTTTAAAGTAAATCTAGTTTCTCCTGGCTATCTTTTCACCAGATAACATATTATGTTCTTCCAATAATTCAAAAGTTTCCAATTCGTAAGTGTGTTCTCTTTTAATCAAATTAACCCCAACCTTTTAGACTATCCTTCATACTTTTTGGTTTATGTTTTATTTTGTCAATACTATCCTCATCATGAGTGGGACGATTCCAAGATCTATCAACCCTATCAAGGAATTCAGAATGTGAAATCCAAGTTTTCTCAAATATAAGTTCTTTGGATTTATTCTCTATAATTGCACTAGTATCAATTATTACTAAGGGATTATAATTAATCATAAATCTAGAAATTTTCCTAGCATGAGTCAAAGGAAACAAATCTTCCCATTCTAAAATCACTAGGATCCTATCAATTTTCTCAAGAGTGAGAATATGTTGATTGTCTGACCAAGTATAGTTTCCACATGACAATTTCCTAAGATCATAAGAGTTGATAATAACATTAAAAATGCAATAGAATTTTGTTTTACCCCCTTTCTTATTCTTTTCATTGTCAAACCTAAAAATAATGAAATCACTACTAGTGAGGGTGGGAATTATTAAGTTGTCATAGATACCACCCAAATCAGTGAAAATATTTTCTTTTTCATCATCTTGGGCTGCCCCATAAATCAAAACAATAAATATACCATGCAATATTTCTTATTATGAACTTTTGCTTTCATAAAGTTTCTACCATAGTGGACACTAATCACATCAAATCTTGAATATTATATTGCACAAAGTATTCCACATGAATGTCCCACAAAGGGATACCAGAGCCAAGTAAAGCAATTATCATGATCAAATTTCCATCCAATAAAATATAGGCTCTATTCTGTCATCAAATCCTTAAAAAACCTTTCTTACCACACCCCTATAATTCATTAGAAGGCCTATCATTTATATTTGGGGTTTTGATTTCTAGTTCCTAGGTGAAGGGAATATGCCCGAGAGGCAATAATAAAGTGGTTATTATCTTATTCCATGTATATGATAGATGTTTATTTTTCATGCTATAATTGTGTTAATTGGAAACGTTAATACATGTGTGTTTAATAAACAAATAAAGAGTTCCTAGTTATGCCTCTCATATAAACTAGCTCGTTTATTAAGAAGATGATCAAGGTTTCCTGATCATGGACATTGGATGTTGTTAATAGCGAGGTCACAACATTGGTGGAATGATGCGATGAATATTCACCCAAAGTATAGTAATACGATCAAAGTCATTATATTTACATTGCTATAACATCATATAAAGTAACCCTAATCCTTAGACCATGAGATCATGTTAACTGCTAACACCGAAAGAGTACTTTGATAACATCAAACGTTACACCATAACAGGGTGACTATAAAGGTGGGTTTGGATACTCTGAAAGTGTTATGTTGAGGATCATGTATCAAGAGTGGGATTTGTCCGTCCCGATAACAGAGAGATATACCCAAGACACTCTCAGTGATATCACATAGACAGAGCTTGCAAGCAAGTGATAAGATCACAAAGAATATTATATCATAGGAACGAGAAAAGAGTACTTGTCAGTAACGAGATGAAACTAGTTATGGGGATACCAATGATTGAATCTCGAACATATAATATATCACGAGACAAAGGGATTTAGTTACAACGTCAAAGGTTCTCACGATCAGAAGAAGTCATGATTGAATATGTGGGAGCCAATACGGATCTCCAAGTCCCGTTGCTGATTATTGATCGGAGAGGAGTCTCGATCATGTTTGCATCATTCCCAAACCATAGGATGATACACTTAAGGTATACCGACACCAAATTGAGCAGACATAATAATAGAGAAAGGATTTGAAAGCGCTCAGATTATTTTGATGGACACTGGAATTGTTTTGGGTCAAATTGCTAAAAATGGTTTCAGATGTGATATCGAAGTATTGTAAGGGGTTTTATGTAGATGTTTGTTAATTAAATTTATTAACAAAATACTGAATAAAATAAATAAAATAGTTTTATTAAATGAGGGTCATTGTAAGAAAAGTTGGCTTTTACAACGGTCGATTTTTGTGGTTGAAGGCCTGTTTTTCATGGCTAAAAGGTCTTCCGCGACGGATGGACTTCGTGGTAAAAGCCCCGTCACAAATGAATCAACCGTGGTTTTTTTACGACCGTGGTGGATCACACCCTACGACCACCAAAACTTGTTTTGTCGTAGATCTGTTTGCTAGCCGTGCCGACTACTGACGTCATGCAAACTGCCACATGGCAACCACCATTAATGGACGGTTATCGCTATTAACGGTCATAAAAACCATGGTAAAAGCCAGACCCAGCCAAGGCCTGCTAATTATTAACTGGTCTGGCCCATGAGGAGAGCCCAATAGGAATACGACCCTTTACTATTTTGTCCTGAACTATTTGGAATCAGCCCGGTACTGTAGCTAGCCGTGGCCCGTACACTTTTAGGCCCAATACTGTTTCGGCATACATGAGGCCCAAGTTAGCCCAAGACTATGTGACCACTTGAGGCCTGCACCACGACGACCTAGTACTGTTCATACCTGGTGTCAACCTAGCATTTTAGTGTTTAGGCCTGTTACTATTCCAGCCTTTTAGGATTTTCGCCCTGTTACTGCTAAGCCATTTAGTGTTTGGGATTTTGGCTATCTAGGCTGGTACTGTTCTTCCTGTTATATAGTGGACTGCCATTGTACTAGTCTTTTAATGTTCTGGCCTTCTACTATTCTAGCCTTTTACTATTCTGGCCTTATACTGTTCTGGCCTTTAAAAGTTCCGGCCTTCGACTATTCTGGTCTTAGGAGTTCTGGCCATCTACTATTGAGCCCATTCACTGTTTCGGCCTTCCACTATTCAGGCATTTCAGTGTCCTGACTTTCTACTGTTCATGCCTTTCATAGTTTTGGTCTTCTACTGTTCTAGTCTTTCACTATTCCGGCCTTCTACTGTTCTGGCCTTTAGAGTTCCGTCCTTCTATTGTCCCGGCCTTCTACTATTCTAGCCTTCTACTGTTCTAGCCTTCTACTGTTCTCCCTTCTAAATTTTCATTTTGAACCATCCATGTTCATGTTGTTTCAATGTTCGGTATGCTACTACTCCGGCCTGTTACTATTTCGGCCTTTTTTGCTAGTGCCTCCTTTTTTTGCAGAACAATACAGGAATATCAAGACATCAATTAATAAACATGCACAAATTTAAACTACTTATTACATAATAATAAAAGTTTATTACAATAGATTATACAACAAGATCGACATTCTGAAAGATTACGAAGTGTTGGTATCATCAATAAGAGATCGGTACATGGAGATTAGCTTCAATGTATCATCTGTCCACTTCTTCAACATTTTAGCTATAGATCTAAGAGCAACTACACCCTTTCTTTCTGCATGCAATACAACCTTTATATATTTATCACCTGCAGGAGTTGTGCTAGGTGGACTGTTAAGTAAGTTGTTTGATTTAGAAATGTAATGGGAGGATGAATGGGAAGAGGGATCACAACTTTCAGTCCTGCCTTCTGAGGACTCCTGCTTGGTTTTAACTGTAGTCTGCTAAAATATGGTGAAAGAGGTTAAAACAAAGAACAAAGGAAACAATTAGTATTATATAAAGTAGAGATCATTTAAAGTAAGTATGAACTTACAGTAGCACGTTCAGGTTGATAGTAGCTCCTTCTCAAGGAGGTGCAACTCCTGGTCAATCTGCTAGAAGAATTTGAGCCAAGCAGCTAGAACTCTGGTTCTTGTACTCCATTGTCATTTCTCTGCATTAAAGCATTAAATTTCAAACCCAGTTAGCTGGTTTGGAAGGATAAAACTCTTAAAAAACACCAAAAAATAGCATTAAAAATTACCAGATGTATGATTCAAACTAGATGGACATTTTCTGAATTAAGCATTTGTAGATAGAAACACAATAGAGCATGAATGCAAATGTCATGGCAAGGTTTTAGGTAGAATGACTAATTAACTTATTAGGCATGCATGTTATATAATTTATTAACATGAAAATAAACTGGCCTAAGTAACACAAGGAAACCTCACACTTCAGCTATGCTTGGCATCATATTGTCATTGTTGGATCCACTATGAGCTGTTTGCATGACCTGTGCGAGCACTGGGAAAGAATAGAATCTATGAGTTAGTATTGCAGGATTATACCGATAGCGTGAGAATGTAAGAAAGGGAATAAAAGCGAGAAGCTAATGATGTGGATAGGACCTACCAGATGTGGGGTGCAAACAAAATGGTAATAGCATAAAGGATATTGAGCAACATTCTAATGTTTTTGTAGCTTAAGAGTACCAAAAAATATCAAACGGGTAAGAGAAATTACCGCTACGTGGCAAGGACGGGTGGACAAGCATGAGGGCGGCGGGGGCAGTGGGTGGGCATTTCGGGGTCAGTGACGAGTGATTCGATGAAGCGCCCCCCATAGGGTAGACGACAATGTTGGTGAAGCATATCTGGTGCGGAGAGGGAGTCGGTGAAATAGTTCAAGTGTGGAAGAGAGCACCGACAGTGAAGGAGCTCTAGTATGGAAGAAAGGGTCGATAGTGAAGCAGCTGGAGGAAGGTCGAGGTCAGAGGGGTGTGGGAAGGGAAGAGGCTATGGGGGATATAGGTGGGATGCCTCACATTTACCACCTATACCCCTCTATTATTGCAGTACTCCTCCGGCCCTTGTTTCCGGAATAGGGATAGAAGAGGAATTTTGCATTTGCAAAAAGCGGGGCGGGATATTTGAATAGATGCACAGGATGTTTCGACGCTCTACGGAAATTTTGAGGTTGAAGCTTCCGAGGTACGCTACTCCGATGTGCCCGCTCTCACGTGTTGGCCCCGTCTAGACCCACATGCTAGCGACAGTATGCTTACCAACATTTAAACGAGTTTCCACACATTTTCTAAAATTGATAAACATTATATTTTGAAGGCTTTCATACAAGCTGACCAAGGTCACGGCCATATCTTTGCTATAGTTTATCATAGCATGTCCATATCTGGTAGATCGCTGCATCTTAGCATTTCAAAAGAAGATTCCAGATTTGATGGATAATGCCCTACTTTCATGAAATTCCAAGGTTCCTAGCTAAATCTATGCAATAAAATGACTGTTTGACAATCTGAAGTAAGTATGTCTAATTTCTAACTACAAAGTGTGTGATATACCTTTCTCTTAACTTTTTAAAAATAATTCAAAGGTACCAAGTAGTCAAATATTGGAGAACCACCGAGAGTTTTGTAAGATTCAACTTTTTGATATGAATGGTAATGACACCAAATTTCGGCCACTTTTAGGTTTTAGGGTTTTATTATTGTTTAGATTTTAGGGTTTAGGGATTTTTCAATAATAATGTTCAAGATTTATATATATATATGCTTATATTTGTGGAATAGAATGGTGTTATCGCAATTTAATGGAAGTATCTCAAATTTTGATCTATAAGTGCATTATACCTGCTTGGTACGGGTTTAGGATTCTAGGGTTAGGAGGTTAGGGTTTATGGTTAAGGGTTTAGGGTTCTAGGGTTAGGAGGTTAGGGTTTAGGGTTTTTGATTTTCAATAATGTTCAAGCTTTATGCTTATATTCGTGGAACAGAATGGCGTTGCCATAATTTAATGAAAGTATCTCAAATTTTGATCTATAAGTGCACGGTACCTTCTTTGTTAGGGTTTATGGGTCTAGGATTTAGGATTTTAGGGTTTTACGGTTTAGGTTTTGTGGGTTGTTTAGGGTTTAGGGTATAGTGATTTTTCAATAATGCTCAAGATTTATGCTTATATTTGTCGAATAGAATGGTGTTACCTGATTTAATGAAAGTATCTCAAATTTTGATCTATAAGTGCATGATACCTACTTGGTTAGGGTTTATGGTTGAGGGTTTAGGGTTTTAGGGTTTAGGATTCAGGTTTTAGGGGTTGTTTAGGGTTTAGGGAATTTTCGATAATGCTCAAGATTTATGCTTATATTCATCGAATAGAATGGCATTCCCAATTTAACAAAAGTATCTCAAATTTTCATCTATAAGTGCATGCCACATGCTTGGTCAGGGTTTAGGGTTTAGGGGTTTAGGGTTTGGGTTTTAGGGGTTTAGGGTTTAGGGTTTCGGGAATTTTCAATAATGTTCAAGCTTTATGCTTATATTCGTGGAATAGAATGGTGTTACCCAATTTAACGAAAGTATCTCAAATTTTGATCTATAAGTGCATGATACCTTCTTGGTCAGGGTTTAGGTGTTTAGAGTTTATGGTTTATGATTCCATGAATTCTCAATAATATGTTCAAACTTTATGGTTATAATCATGGAATAGAATGGTGTTACCGTAATTTAATGAAAGTATCTCAAAATTTGATCTACAAGTCGATGATATCTTCTTGGTCATATTTTTTGTTAAATTCACTTGAAGGTACCCAAGTACTAAAGCAAAGGAGAAACACCAAGAGTTCCGCGAGATTTATGCGTTGTTTGGTTGGGCTCTAATTCTAGCTTTCGATTTTTGGCTTATAAGCCAGGAACATGTTTTTTGGCTTTATTTTTTTTAGCTTTTACTCTGACATAGTTGAATGATGGTATAAGCCAAAAGCCAAAATGTAAAGTGGCTTATAAAACAAATCTAAAAGCGATAGATAAGCTTAACCAAACAACACCTCAAATTCTTGATATGAATCCTAATGCTGCCAAATTTGGGACTATTTGAAAGAAAAATCCAAATAAAAATATATAAATCGAAGCAATGTCTTTCTTTCACACAATATCTTGTCATGTGCACTTCCTATTTTCCATGAAAAAGTATGCTAAAACTTGACAACTTTTGAAGAAACTTGTTTCACAATATGGCATACCATGTATGAACATTCATGGATTTTGATGACTGCAAGTGTACATATCGTTTGTAGCTAATTTCAAAATAAAGATATCGACCCCACAGGGAGCAGGAGTCTGAAGTCTAATAACTCTTTGAACTAAATACTGAAATAGTAATGCTAAATAACTTTCTAAGTAACAAGATAAAATGCGAGTTTTGTGTAAATGATATTTTTGGGTTTTCAAATAAGAGAACAATAAGTATACTAAAGCTGTAAGTAAACAAGAGCATGCCAGTATGATTACGAAAGTCTGCAAGATGATGGAAAGAGTTCTCAGGGAGTAGTGGATCCACCGCTAGTAATTAGAAAGAGTGATCAAAATTATTATAATGAATAAGACCATTTATGATATGTGTGGGAGGAGCTCCATATATGGACGAATAGGCAGCAATCACTGCACACATCATCCGTCATAACCACAGTAGACAGTAATCGACATCAATCGAATTAATGCGCAATTAAGGGACTTTACCCTGTAGGATGTATCCCATTGCATGGACAATGTTCCGTGAGTTCTCCTCAGTTCCCAAGTTGATACGTAAGGAATGACAACAGCTTTATAGTCACCGTAAGTGCTATCATCCCTCCTTATACCAAAAATTAGTTCCCCCATCTAGTCCTCAGTGAGGCAAATATTGAGTGGCATGCTTCACCCAATATCAAGATGAAGGAAATCTAACACATACACATAATGAACAATATCACATAATAATATTTCTCTCAATTCAATCTCATACTAGGGTTTCTCCATCTCCCCAAGAACAAAAGAAACTACTCACACATGAAGTCAATCAACATCATGGATAGAATATGGATGAAGTATGATGATACAATTGAAGACAAGTGCAAATCCAAGATTCAATATAGAATTACAACAAGTAACCAAAGGGGATCGGTGATGGAGACGTTGTTGATGAAGATGACGATGTAGATCGATGTGGAGGCCTTCAAGATCCTAGTCCCTTCTCCTCTTGTGTGATGGTGATGTTCTAGATCTGATTGGAGGCGACTATGGTGGTGGCACGGCGGCAGGGCTCCGCCGTGGTGGAGGATATGGCTTGGTGGCTCTCTCTTGGGCCCCCTTCCTTTATATAGGCCTTGTGGGTGCCCTAGTGTTCGCCCAATACCATCATATGACTTAGGGAAGGTTCTGGAGCTTCTCTAGGGTGAAATCCCATCGTTTGCGACCTTTTTTCGCAACTATGTGGCGGGAACCATACGGCCAGAAAAATTCTTCCCGCTGTATAGTTGCTCGTCAAACCTTCAGGTTCCGCAGTGTTTTGGCTGCCGTTTCTTCATACAAACTCCTATTTTGGTGTTCTTGGGCTTGTTAGATTCGTATCAACGAGAGCTACAATCCAGTGGTCTTAGATAGTTATTTTGAGAAGTTAGAAAAATTTACTTTTTCCAACACCCAAATGGGTAAGTCTGGTCCCTGCAGCTCCTCCATACTATGCTCTCTCTGTTCCTTTTGCCTTTGTTTTATCCATAATCATCATCAACACCTACACACATGTCATAGATAAGCAAAGTGATAAAATTCTACCTAAACTACTAAATGTGCAATGCTCATATGAAAGTAAATGAGAACTAGAAGTCATGCATATAAGGCATAGCTATAGCTAGAAGAAACATGATATGCGAGATAAATGGCTCATTTTATATGGCTAAAAGAGGTGGTATTTCACATCCATAAACTTCCCCAAGCTAGACCTTGCTCATCCTCGAGCAGGAAGGGTCGATAATAAATTAATGGTTGTGAAATAGCCTATCATTGGAAATCAATGCCTTGCATCCTTATTTCTTATACAAGATTGAAGAGAGAAAACATGTATTCATACAAGGGAACACAAGATCAGTTATAAAAGACAACTAAAGATTCACCAAAACTTATATGCTCCATGTCAACAATGAATCTAACTTGCAGACAAACTTGTGATCCTCTTATTGCACCTTTTGTATAACTTTTCATATCATTATTTTTTTATGAGGCAAAACTTAGTCACAAATAGATGTCAATCATAAATAGGAATAAAGTTTATCGATTCTACCCAATCATGCCATCTAGCTAAGGCTCTCAAGTGCAAACATTAGTTTTTGAGTTTCAAAAAGTTTATCTCTTAGTAACGAGATTTATGCCAAAAGGAAATGGAGAACATGTCAAAAGAAGCATAGCATTAGAGTGTCTCTTTTGGTCATCCACATCAATGAATCATGGCTTCAAACACTCATTTTATATTCTTTGCCTTTCTAAAACTTCAGTTCATTAGTAATAAGATCATGCTAAAACTTAGTGTGTTTAATCAGACCGTGCAGGCTAAGAATGGATACTCGTGACCATTACCAAGGTTTCCCTTTTCGGTATAATGATTTCTCATAATGGTCAGAGGAGTATTCCCTCTTTTGCTTTGAACGTAGGCCCATGAGAATACCAATGCATACCCAAATATAGCATTTCTGCTACATATGTTGGGCAACTCATAGCCAAACTCCAAGAGTTTCCTCTTTTTGGACTGTTCAAAGGCTAGCAGAGTTGTTAGCATCCCCTGTTGTGCGACAGTGGTGTAGACACGCATAAAGCAATATCATACTTTAATAAACAAGTCAAGATTTGGCATGCATCTCAATTACCGCTAAATATTAGTTTCTTCAAACAAATCCTTTCAAAGAGTACTATCAAGTCGATCATCACATCTATGGTGTTGAGTATCTTTAAGGCTAAACTCTTAAGATGAATAAAGAACACCTTATTTAGCATAGAACTCAAAACTTCGAAATATCATTTCCAATTGACAACTCCTTCCGTAAGAAAACTATCAAGTCTATTGTTTTGACACTATGGGGTCGAGCATAACTTATTTATTTAAGACAAAGCTATTATTGAAAACCAACAAATTTCAAAAGATCTTGATCGAGTATTCATTCTTTCAAAGTGTAGAGATTGTGGCAATGTTTTCTAGAGGATCACAAATAGTTTCACAAGCTTGATAAACAATTTGGCAAGATGCATACGAGATCTAAGTTAACTCCTATTGTGCCTATCATGAGCAAGTGTATCCCAATATGAATACAGAACTAGACTCACTTAAACAAGCATTGAAAAACAACGGGATACATGATTGCATTAAACCTTCATCGAATACGAACATTGCACAAGACTCTACACATGCAGAAGTAACCTCCCCAAGCTTAGAACTTTGCAAGAACCAAACTTGAGTATATCACCAAAAGAAAAGAGAAAATACAGTTTCCAAAAGAGAGTGTGATAACTGGTTACCTCCCCCAGCTTAGTTGAAAACAAGGGCGGCACACTTTACCATTGAGGTACAAGTAACCTCTCTTTTGATGGACAAAGAACCTTTTCTTTAACGTATATTTCTTGATATATCCTGGTGGCTGCCTTCCTTGTGAACCTTCTTAGAAACTAAGAAGAAAATAAAACACTTTGTGTTTTTGAAGGCACGGGGATTAGCTCAAAGTGATAAAAATAGCAGTCCCACTGAGTCGGTTCTTCAACCTAAGCACCACGCTTAAGTCAACAAACTAAGTCCAAGAGTTGTACATACATCTAAATTTTGATGAAGTACAAGTGAGACAAAATATGAAACACGAGTGTGCAGCCCCTATGTGCTTAATTGGGAGAGGTTCGAATTTGGAAGGTTTTACCAGCCATTAATATGTAAGAATGTTGATTTGAAGCAACCAAGTGGCTCATGTGAGTGTTTGCACAGTCGACACTACCATACACGTCATCACACAAGGTTCAAATTCCTACGAAAATAACACACAAAATAAAAGATATTGTTTTGGTGTACGAACGAAGTTCGTTCACCCAACCAACAAAAATAAAGTAAAAAAGAAAACATGAACTTCTATAGAGAATTACAGTCTAGGAGGTTTCTGAGGTAGAATTTTATTGCTTACATACATCGGCTTCTCTAGATCATGGGAGAAGCTCCCAGGTGGTGTTTCGAGGTGTTTAGAAGAAGAAAGAATAAAATTTTGAGCAATGGTTACCCTCCAGTTGGCGTTTGAGGGGGTTTCTCAACTATACGGGTGCAACTATACGGCCGACCAAAAAGGTCCCGCCGTATAGTTGGTCGTTAAACTTACTATATCTTGGAGAAGAAATTTTACAAAGGCAATGATAACTATACGGCCGGAACTATATGGCTAGAATTTTTATTCCCGCCGTATAGTTGGTCGTTAAACCTTCTGTACCTAAGAAACAAAATTTATCGATGGCAAAGATATCTATACGGCCAAACTATACGGCTGGAATTTTTTATTCCTGTCGTATAGTTGGTCGCTAAAACTTTAGTAGACATCAAAAAATTTCTATTTCTTCGAGAATTCTTTCTTATTCTGAAACTTAGCGAAACACCATGTTTTGACAGTAAAATAACAACTTTAATTTTTGACCAACAACAACATGGATAAAACGGGATTTAAGTACAACCGAGTTTTGCAACACATAGTAGCAATGAATTCTACCTTTTGAAAACTACAACAAGATAACTCTAATAAAGAATTGATATGTTGCTAACGTATCTATAATTTTGATGTTCCATGCTTATTTTATATCTACTTTCTTATGTTTTGTCCACACTTTGGAGTATTTTTATACACTTTCTTAGACTAACCTATTAACAAGATGCCACAGTGCCAGTTGCTTGTTTTCTTCTGTTTTTGGTTCCAGAAAAGTCAGAAAATGAATATTCTCGGAATTGGACGGGACAAAAGCCAAAGTTGATATTTTACCGGAAGACACACGAAGTTGGAATACGAGACGGAGGAGGGCCAGGGCCTGGCCACACCATATGGTGGCACGGGTGACCCCTGGCCGCGCCACCGACCTTGCCTCTTCGCCTATAAGATGCCTCCCGATGCAAAAACCCTAAATCGAACAACCTCTAGCCATGAAAAGTTCCACAGCGCCGCCGCCATCGAAGGGGAGATTCAGGGGACAGAAAGTTTCCGTTCTGGCACCCTGCCGGGACGGGGAAGTGCCCCCGGAACCATCTCCATCGATCTCCACCACCATCTCCATCGCCGTTGCTGATTCCCATGATGAGGAGGGAGTAGTTCTCTCTCGAGACTAAGGGTTCTACCGGTAGCTATGTGTTCATCTCTGTCTCTATGCATGATCATATTGTGATCATGAGCTTTGTAATCAAGTAGATCTACCTTGCTACTCAAGTGCTTTAATAGATCTCTGCTCTCCCCATGTGTGTAAAAGTGACAGCGTGCACACCATGGTGGCACTTAGGCTAGAGATTACAAATACTTGTTATGAGTTATATTTGGAGTTGGATGTCTTTATGAAATTGTGGTGTTTGTTGGAACCATCTAGTGCTCAAGGTGACAGTGTGGGGTTACCTAGATGGGAAATGCTTACTTTGAGGTGTGCTGTTATAGCCCTACCATGGATTAGAGTGTCCAACCAGAGAGTAGTTAAGAGTAGTATCATAAAGAGAAGCTATTTATATGAGAGTGTTCACTAGTGAAAGTATGATCCCTAGGCCTTGTTTCTAAACATTGAAACATCATTTGTGATTAGATCTTGCTTGCTGCCATCTTTATTTCAGTTTGCCTTTAATCTCTTCCACGCCATCAAGCTATTTTCTAGCACTGTTGTCTTATATCTATACCACTTGTATTTCACTATCTCTTCGCCGAACTAGTGCACCTATACACATGACAAGTGTATTGGGGACACAAGAGACTTCTTGTATCTTGATTGCAGGGTTGCTTGAGAGGGGATACCTTTGACCACTTCCTCCCTGAGTTCGATAAACCTTGGGTGATCCACTTAAGGGAAAACTTGCTGCTGTTCTACAAACCTCTGCACTTAGAGGCCCAACAACTGTCTACAAGAATAGAAGTGCGTAGACATCAAGCTATTTTCTGGCGCCGTTGCCGGGGAGGTAAGGTAAAAGGTACTCACATCCTCCGGTGTGAGTGCTCGAAGTTATTTCCTTTAGATTCTGAAATTTTGTCTTTTTGTTTCTTGTTTTCACTAGTTAGGCATAATGGAAAACAACAAAAAAAATAGAGAGCTTTATAGTATTTATCTTGAGTTAGGACATGAAGTGTTTGAAGAGAAAATTAAAAAACCTATGGAACTTTATTTGCATGCTAATAGCAATATTATTAGTATGAATTCTTTAAACACCATTATTGCTAATGCTATGGAAAATTCTAAGCTTGGGGAAGCTGGTTTTGATGAGCATGATATTTTTAGTCCCCCAAGCATGGAGGAGAAAATTTACTTTGATGATACTATGCCTCCAATATACGATGATTACTATGATGAATATGATATTTTCAGTCCACCTACTATTGAGGAGAAAATTAATTATGATTACAATATGCCTCCTATATTTGATGATTATGGTGATGAGAATAATAATGTTAGCTATTTTGTTGATTTTGCTCCCACTATAATTAATAAGAATGACTATGCTTATGTAGAGAGTAATAATTATTATATGCATGTGGCTCATGATAAGAATGTTTTATGTGATAGTTATATTGTTAATTTTATTCATGATGCTACTGAAAGTTATTATGAGAGAGGGAAACATGGTTTTATGTATCTCAAGAATATTAAGTTTCCCCTCTTTATGTTGAAAGTCTTGAAGTTGCACTTGTTTTGCTTTCCTATGCTTGTTGCTTTGTGCTTTCATGACTTGTTTATTTACAAGATTCCTATGCATAGGAAGTGGGTTAGACTTAAATGTGCTTTGAATTTTCTTCTTGATGCTCTCTTTTACTTGAATTCATATTTCATATGTGAGCATCTTCTCAAACTATCATGCCTAACTTAAAGGCGTTAATGAAAAGTACTTATTGGGAGATAATCCAAAAGTTTTTGATGAGTCTTGGAAGTTATTACCTCAGTAATAACCGCTCCTTATCCTTTTTATTTGATTTTTGTGCCAAGAGTAACCTCTAATGAGAGAGAAGTAATGCTTGAGAAAGTTGATGTCCCGAAACAGATTTTTGTGCTTCACTGTAAACATTTGTGTAAAATATCTATACGTAGTTTTGAGGCGTGAAGTTTTGTGCTTCTGCCCCAGGTTGTTATCTAACTTTTGTTAGTTCAAAACTTTTTGATTTGAGCAACAGAAGGTCTTCGAAAAAATTGGTTTTTACCTGCTAGTCTGTTTTGACAGATTTCTGCCATTATTTGCATTTGCTTCTTGTTGATTCCTTTTTGGGTTCTCTTTGGGCGAATTGAGATTTTTGAAGTAAGTGCTACAGTAGCTTGTGTTTTCATGGAAGTTTTATTGGTGTTGAAACTGAACCCAAATACTTATTATCTTGAGTGCACTAATGTTGCTAATGAAGAATGTGTGAAGTTTTGTATGAAGGAAAAATTTCAGGTGTATGGAGAGAATGATGTAATGAGATGAAGAATGAACTAAAGATCAAGCTTGGGGATGCCACGTGTTGGGTTTCCGCGTATGAAAACAATAAATTTTACCCTACGCCCCTGAACCCCTAAAGCTGCCAGGACATATCTATTAGTAATACAGTAACATGAGAGGCTTTTCGCGAACTTACCCTTAAAGACCGAAAAGCGTTGTTAACGCTTAGGAGAGCATGGTTGATATAGACGAGCCAAAGCCAACCTCAAGGTCGTGATGAAGTCCTTGCGCTCCTTGGCTCCAACGACTTGAGTGCCTCAAATGCGAAACCTCGCGGGGAGTTACACATATCCGGTGCCTAACGATGACTCCCGCTTCCTCGATCCAGCAGTAGTTGCGGAAGTAGAGCTCCCGGATCCGAATCCCGCAGCGCAACGGCGCTCCGCGATGAAGATGTCTCTCGTTCGCGCAGTCCAGACTTGGGACCATGGTCACGAGAGAGAGAGGGGGAGAGAGAAAATATCAATTAGAGGTCCTCCCAAAAGTGAGAAGACCTTTATTGATTATTGGTGTATTTTATTTGGCCAAATATCCCCACTATATATAGGGGGAGGGGAGGTACTACCTCCCTCAAAGTCCCGGGGTGGGACTAAAGGAGAGGAGGGGGGAGGGGAGGCCACCGGCAACCTAGTGGGCCCCACGCGGGGGGCTAGGCCCAGCTGGCCAGCCCCCTTGCCCCTTCTTCCTCTCTCCTTTCCCTAATGGGCCCTCTCCCTCCGGAAATTGGCACATTAAGCCTTTGACCATTTAAATTGATTTTTCTCTTTATTAAATAATTATGAATAAATGATTAAATCAATATTTAACATTCATTCACATATTATTCAACCTCCGTGGCTATGGAACACCTTCCACCTCCACTCCGGACATCCTCCGGACTTACCGAAACCCTTCTGGCTTTCTCTCTATTATTCTTCGGCGATTCCACCGATTCTATAAACACTCTCTAAGCATCATCAAGCCCTTAAGCGTGATACCCCATGGTTTGGGAACACTCCAGACATGGTCGGACACTCCCGCACCAATGATCGACAGAGGGACCTGGATGGCCATGTGACCCCTGTGTGTTCCACGAAGATCTTTCGTCGTTTGAACCGGGACAGTCATGTCTTATTCCCTTTGTCTCTCGATACTTGCATTGCCCGAGATCTAATCAATGACATCACCATGTTGTGTTCAATCTCGTTACTGAACAACGCTACTTGACTCATTCCGACAAGTGATATCCCTATGATCAAATCACACGTTGCGCAGCTATTGGATATAACTTCTCCGAGTGGGCCCTTCGAGTAACTTCCCATCACATGGACAGACAAATCCCGCTCTTGACATATATTGCCTCAACGGTTTCCTCCGAGTACCTGAACACACCTTTATAAACACTGTATTACCAAGTGGCGCTTGATGCTATCAAAGCACTCTCGGGAGACAGTGATTGATATAGCCTCACCGTCTACGGAATAGTCTACGAGGATCCATTTCTAATCATCATAACTTGAACTTCATGACATGATCGGGTCATGATGTTTAGGTTGGGTATTGATTCATCATCTCATTCTTGTCTGTTGACCAATGAACCAGTGACTAGAGTTTCACTGGGAACCCCTGGTTGTTTGTATATCACATGTGTATTGATGTTTCCACTCAATACAGTTATAGCATGATATAAAACTTAATCATAAACTATATGAAATATGATAATAGTCCTTAATACTATTTGTCTCTAGGGCATATTTACAATAGTCTCCCACTTGCATTAGAGTACAAATACACTAGCTGCATTTGTTCTCAATCATTGGCACCATATATCCGGTACCCTGAACATGCTTGCTCATGGAAGAGGTTGAGTCTTGGGTATGTACTTTACAGTCCCAAATCCTTTGCAACTTACTAATGTCACCTTGATTGACATTAATACTTTATCATCACAAGATAGCATCTATGTGTATGCATCATCACTATGGCAGTAGAACGAGGCCTGATTCCAGGAGCCTACAGTGACTTTAGATCAACCTCGAGGGCTTTCTCATGGGCATTGTGCCCTGGGACACATCATTCTACGTTAAAAGAGAACTAGCCCCGCCATAACATTATACAACACTTTAGATGGTACCCTTATTTATTATTATAAATGTATTCATCGAAACACTAGTGCACTCTATGCAACTTTCGATGTTTCGTTCACCTCGCTTCCTACTTGACTTTAATCGGTATTTACAGGAGTTTCCAATATATTCCCTTATAACATAACCCTTTATGCTTTAAGATATGTCATCCTTTATGGATTTGGAAAACATGTCTACAATTCTCTATTAGACACTGCGGACAAACTTAACTCGACATTCTGTGATTCGAACTTGATCACTCTTAAACGTTCCTTAATTGGATCACATATTATGCTAAGTTATCATCATGGTTTACTAAGACAGAACCTATGTCTCAACATAGTGGATGACGATCATCCTTTTCTTTCTTTCAACCATTGATGTTCAACTTAATACTATTCCTAATTTGAGTTATTAAGGACCAGTTCCTTAATTAACTTCTATTTTGAAACCCCTTTCATAATCCCTTAAGGAATACTACATAATATCATAATCCACCTATTATCAACTCCTATACCTTATAAATCATTATTTATTGGTACTTGAGCTTTTATTCTTAACATACTTAAGAATTACTCCTATAAGCTCCCACTCAAAATATGTTCCTACATATTTGAATTTGAGACTTATATTGCTCCCATTTAAAAATATGTCAATCACATATTGTTTCAGGAAGACTTTCATAGCTCCCACTCAATTTTATGCAAATTGCATATCCACTCACTATTTTGAACAACTTCAAAATCCTTTGATCAAGTATCAAACTTGGAGATTTACTATGAGATACTGGTAGTATTACTAATTTTAAATCCTCTAGACATTTAGCACATTGAATCAAATTCATTTGAATTCGTCTAATACTTGAAAAATTGTGCTTTTGTCGTTCACCCCTTTTCCACTATGGCTTTGCAGTCATTTGGGAAAATTCAAGTAACCCCTTATACTTGTGAGATTCAGCAACGAATTGCTTTCTAATCTCATGTGAATTTTGCTTTTAGGATTTCTCATAATTCTTGTTTACCATTATTTCCTTAGTAGTTCGTAGGTATGTCATATTCCAATAATCATGACAAATGATTCTCAAATGTCTCCATACTAGATATGGATTTCATTTTGAATCCTACTTCATGTAGTGAAAACATTAGTGGGGAAAATACAATGATCAATATCATTGATTCTTTCCTTCTATGAAGAGAATCGTTCAGGAACGTTGTCTATTGCACTTTTGAATCCTCATCGTGTTTTTCACTATCTTCCATTTGCTCCATAATCGAGAAACATCACTAGAAGTGAGCTTTCTCAAGAATGCACCAAAATCCAAGCAATACTTGTTTTGCTTCTCTTTTGGTTCAGCTATGGATTTCGTATTCAAAGTTTCCAATGAATACTCTACAAGGACTTATTCGCTATTGTTTTGGTTATATGGAATAAACCCAAAACTTTCACGAATTCGAATGGTTCACTACATTCTAATTGAGTGCTAACTATTTCTAACTAATGGTCTCTACATCTAGAGTACAATGATTTATCTGGTGCCTTCTATTCACCCACTTTGATATCTAATATCACATTATGATGCTTCGCATTTTGAAGTTTCAAAATGCTTTGCATTCCACAATTTCTTTTATGCCTTTCTTATAAAGTTGAATTTCATTACTATTGATCAAATCATAGTAATTGGATTCTTATTTATATTTCTACCCTTTATTGATGAAACACTTTGATCAAATCAAATAGTTTCATATTCATGTTTCCTTTGGTAAACTTCTTTATGCATTTAAACAATCATTTAATGATAATTACCATTTTCGTTAAAACACAATACATCAGATGTGTATTTACTTTTAACAATTCATTAAAACACTTTGTATTTAAGTAATACATGGTGTTCAAGTTATTTTGCCGAACTTAGACATGATTTATATGTGATAAGAAATCAAATGACTTTCACATATTATCATTATAACTTTGAATTTAAACAATGGTTTCATTCATTAATGAATATATCATTAAAGTTGGATATTTTAAACAAGGCATTTTAATGTTTTACAAATGTTCATGCATTATCAATCAGTTTCAAACAACAAGGATAATGCTCATATAATCAAACAAGTTATGAACACGAATAGAAATCATTCATAAAAGTAGAACAACTGTTTGTTACAAACTCATATGAATAACCGTCTCACAAAGTGTGAGACACACTAAAGAAGTTCACAATCTCTTGATTACAATAATCATCCTAAAACATAAACTAAATGATAAATGTCGAGGGAGAGTGTCGTCGGCCATCATCATCATGTTCGCCATCAACACGCAACGTCACCTCCTCTCCAGCAAGCACCTCTCATGCAGAAGGACCGGTTTTCAGCAAAACAGAACAAGTATCAGATATACTTAACATTGCAAATGTGTTTGCAGGATTATAACATTTATAAAGCTGTATATCAAATATATACCTTTGTCATTGATGACCTGAGCGACATCTGGTTCAAGCAACACATTCCTGAGATGTGTCACGAACCGGTGGAACTCCATTGATTCCGCGTCGCCCCTCATTACGCAAGTCCTAACTTGTGCTTGGTAGCTTGGTGGCAGCGACCGCAGCACAACGCCATTTGCAAAAGAGCCCGTCATCCAGCTATCCAGGAAGTATGCAAGCCTCATGTACACATCATGCATGCGCTCCAAGTGGTCGTCCATTGATGAGTTCTCTTCCATCTTAATGGAGAGGAAGTCTCCCATCAGCTCATGCTCCCATATGCGTGCTTGTTCCACGAAATGTGTCCTAAGCTGTAGCATCACCGAACGAGGGTTGACATCACCCACGAAAGAACACAGCTCGTTCACCATTCTGAAATGCATGGTAACTGAAATGAAGGAAGCCATCTCACGACAGAGATAGCGGTCTTTCTGCTGCTCTGGGGTCTCTAGGTCGGTGGGCTGATCCAAATCCATCCCGTCGAGTATGTAGTCGACCACATCATTCTCGCTAAGGAGAACATGGAGACGCGCAACCCATATGGAGAAGTTCGATCCATCTAATCTGAGCTTCTCTCCTTCTAACCAATCAATCGTCAACAGGAAAGGTGCCATCTACATTTATAATTGCAAAAGGAATTTAGACTAAGTTTATAATTAAATGAGTTAATAATAACTCCACTTAGAAACACCTATCCCCATAAGGGTTCCTAGTGATAACACGACCCCTATCAGCCACATCTCCCCCGATCATCACGGCCATCAATGTGGGTTCAAGGGTGGACGCTAAACGTCGGTCACATCATTCATGCGACTCGTGCTTGATCTTTCGACCATCCGTGTTCCGAGGCCATGTCTATACATGCTAGGCTCACCAACTCAACCTTAGTGTATTCGCTGTGCAACATGGCTTACACCCACTGTATGCGAATATAGATATGTCTGACACCCGATCATCACGGCCTGCCTCATACCAAAGAACTTTCTTGGTGGTGCACACTAAGGGGGAACACAATCGTTGGTAATTTTAACAGGGATCATCTTATTAGGCTACCGTCGAGTATCTAATACTAGCACACAATAAGATATACAAACAATAACATTGAATGTAAATGCGATGTGATATGGTCCTTCACATCATGATCTCCATCTGTCGTCACCGGGTTCCGGTCCCAGGGTTCCGGCACCGTAGACACCAGGGTACCGGTGTCATTCCGACGTGGTAGTCCGTCACCTCCATGACTATATACTACTACGTAACAAAAGGTAATCACTTTACCTTTGCCACAACCATATCACAAAGCAACCCCCCCTTGCAAAACAAATTAGTTAGATGCCTCTACTTTATCTTTGCATGTTTTACGTGGATGAATGGGCTTTCGCACAAGAACCGTTCTTACCTACGAACTTTTAGCATACCGCTGATCAAGTAGTTGTCTCTACTACACCCCTTTCGGTGCCCTCCGTTGCAAATGGTATACCAACTAATGCGAGAGAGACAGACACCCCCTAAGCCACTTTATATGGTACAAGCCGTATGTCAAGCGTGGACCAGTCTCCCGAATGAACGCGTAAAGTCGGTTGGGGGCTGCTTCATCAAGCATTACTGCGGTATACACAAGTACACGTGGGAGGGTAACGACTAAAAGATCAACGCCCACACGCTACATCTCGTGTGTTCTACCCGTACTAGCATTACTACGCATAGATCTAGCTCTGATACCAATGTTGGGGTTCTGCGTATGAAAACAATAAATTTTACCCTACGCCCCTGAACACCTGAAGCTGGCAGGACCTATCTATTAGTAATATAGTGACGGGAGAGGCTTTTCGCGAACTTACCCTTGAAGACCGAAAAGCGTTGTCAACGCTCAGGAGAGCGTGGTTGATGTAGATGAGCCGAAGCCGACCTCAAGGTCGTGATGAAGTCCTTGCGCTCCTTGGCTCCAACGACTTGAGTGCCTCAAGTGCGACACCTCGCAGGGAGTTACACACGTTCGGTGCCTGACGATGACTCCCGCTTCCCCGATCTAGCAGCAGTTGCGGAAGTAGAGCTCCTAGATCCGAATCCCGCAGCACGACGGCGCTCTGCGGTGAAGATGTCTCTTGTTCGCGCAGTCCAGACTTGGGACCACTGTCATGAGAGAGAGGGGGGGAGAGAGAAAATATCAATTAGAGGTCCTCCCAAAAGTGAGAAGACCTTTATTGATTATTGGTGTATTTTATTTGGCCAAATACCCCCACTATATATATAGGGGGAGGGGAGGTACTACCTCCCTCAAAGTCCCGGGGTTGGACTAAAGGATAGGAGGGGGAGGGGAGGCCGCCAGCCACCTAGTGGGCCCCACGCGGGGGGCTAGGCCTAGCCAGCCACCCCCTTGCCCCTTCTCCCTCTCTCCTTTCCCTAATGGGCCCTCTCCCTCCGGAAATTGGCCCATTAAGCCTTTTACCATTTAAATTGATTTTTCTCTTTATTAAATAATTATGAAATTATTAAATCAATATTTAACATTCATTCACATATTATTCAACCTCTGTGGCTATGGAACACCTTCCACCTCCACTCCGGACATCCTTCGAACTTACCGAAACCCTTCCGGTTTTCTCTCTATTATTCTTCGGCGATTCCACCGATCCTATAAACACTCTCTAAGCATCATCAAGCCCTTAAGCGTGATACCCCATGGTTAGGGAACACTCCAGACATGGTCGGGACACTCCCGCACCAATGATTGATAGAGGGACCTGGCTGGCCATGTGACCCCTGTGTGTTCCACGAAGATCTTCCTGTCACATGGACGGACAAATTCCGCTCTTGACATATATTGCCTCAACGGTTTCCTCCGAGTACCCGAACACACCTTTATAACCACTGTATTACCAAGTGGCGCTTGATGCTATCAAAGCACTCTCAGGAGACAGTGATTGATATAGCCTCACGGTCTAAGGAATAGTCTACAAGGATCCATTTCTAATCATCGTAACTTGAACTTCGTGACATGATCGGGTCACGATGTTTAGGTTGGGTATTGATTCATCATCTCATTCTCGGAATGAGATGACTCCATTTCCATCTAGCATAAATGCCACATGATCAGGAAACATGATCATCTGTTGACCAATGAACCAGTGTCTAGAGTTTCACTGGGAACCCCTGGTTGTTTGTATATCACACGTGTATTGATGTTTCCACTCAATACAGTTATAGCATGATATAAAACTTAATCATAAACTATATGAAATATGATAATAGTCCTTACTACTATTTGTCTCTAGGGCATATTTCCAACACCACGCGTGTCACCCTAAGAAATATCCAAGAAGTACAAGCGTAAAAGCTTGGGGATGCTCAAGGCATCCCCTTCTTCATCAATAAAAATCCCAAGTTTCTTCCAAACACTTCATTTTTATTGTTTCATGCACAGTTGTGTTGTTCTTGGAGCGTCTTCGTTTTTGTTTTTGGTTTTTCGTTTGCTTGGTTTTCTTAGTTTGCTTGAATAAATTGGTTGGACCCCTCATTCATGCATTAGTTTTCAAATAAGTTGGTTTGGATTGGAAAGGAGTAGGAAAGCTCATGCTAAGTGGTAAAGGGAGTTTGTTTTTGACTGTGGCCTATGCTTTGTCATGCCATGCTTGATATTGATTTGGCTTTATGCTTAGCATTCTTTGATATAGCATGACATGTTATAAACAATTGAGATTGCTTAATGTGCCTTTGAAGAATCATGCGTTGTTTTAGCATATTAAAGCATAGTATTGTGGTATTCTCCTTTGATGCTTTATTTGGGATGACTTGGCGCATGCTCACACCATGTTTTGATTATTCCAAGTCACCATAGACTCTATGATCCTTTAGTTTTTGACTTGTAATATCACTTTATGCTTTAATTAATGATGTTTTGTCGCTTTGCGTGATTATGGCCATTATTGCTCTCTTACTTGGTCGCTCCCAGTCTTTTGCTAGCCTCCATACCAAGTATGAGTTCCACTCATGCATCCAACTCCAAATAAAACCAAGTTATTCCAAAGAGTCCACCATACCTACCTATTAGCATTTGCTATTCCAAGTATATTCATGTTTTTATCTACCTTCCGAATTAAAACTTGTTATGTGAAAATTAGTGATTAAAGCTCTCACGAACTTGATGGCACACTTTACTTTTCTTGCATTTAATAAACTTGAACCATTGGGTCCATGTTTGTTGCGTATATGCTTGCACTTTATAAGTTGAAATTAGCAAAACCATGTATCATGGGGAATGCTTTCAACATTGCACTTGTACTTTGTACCCCGTTGATATCATGTTCTTTTGCTTATGGATCCGGCGGTGTGAAATAAAAGTGGAACTTGTAAGATCATGGAGTTTGTATGTGTGTTAGAGAAACGCCTGGGCCGCTAGCCTAAGCCATGCCTAATCATGGTGGAAACTTGCAGCATAACCATAATGAGCACTCTATGAAGCATCCTCAATAAAAACCTACGCAAATAGCAAATAAAAAGATCGCTGAGATGCTCATTGTCTGCTTGCATTGTCATTTTGATTAAGGGATAGCTCATGTATCATGTGCAAGGGGTACCCCGTTGGAAGTTCTCTATGATACATATGTACTTACAATGACAAGAGCTTACTTGTGACTAAAGTTGAGTAGCATGAGGTTCGGTCTTCGTAAGTAAGGGGCATGAGATTTCGGCTTATAACTTGTCAAGCATATCCTCTTAGTTGTGTCACTTTAACCTTAATCACTTAAAGATGCTTATGATAGGGGCAATGAGAGCTGAAAGCTAATAAGTACCATAATTTTTGAAGCTCTTTATGAGACTTGAATCCCTACTTCCTTCTATGAAGGCCTTTCTTTTACTTTTATGTTGAGTCTCCACCTTCTATCTTTATGCACCTACTTTGAGAGCATAGTGGCCATTCTTAGTTCTATGTGAATTGTCCCAATACTTGTTGATTGATGCATAACTTTGATATTGCTTGTTTTGAACTATTTGTATCTAGTCACTCTTCTGAACTTTGAAGGTGTCCTATGCATTTATGTTTGCTACTCTATGAGGGACAAGCTGAATGCCACTATGCTATGTTTCTTTATGTGAAACAAACAAACGTCTTGCAAAGCATTGTTATTCATGAATCTTTTGTTTGTGCCTTTTCATGTTGCAACAATAGTTGCTTTGTCTTATTGCTAGAACTTTATCTTTCATGTTATGATTGAAGTACTATGATCCTAGCTATCATTGTTTTACAAATACTTTGATCAAGTTTATGATGGTGCATGTCACCTCAAAAATTATTCTTTCTTTTTATCACTTACCTACTCGAGGACGAGCAGGAGTTAAGCTTGGGGATGTTGATATGTTGCTAACGTATCTATAATTTCTGATGTTCCATGCTTGTTTTATATCTACTTTCTTATGTTTTTTCCACACTTTGGAGTATTTTTATACACTTTCTTGGACTAACCTATTAACAAGATGCCACAATGCTAGTTGCCTGTTTTCTTCTGTTTTTGGTTCCACAAAAGCCAGAAAATGAATATTCTCGGAATTGGACGGGACAAAAGCCAAAGTTGATATTTTACCGGAAGACACACGGAGCCAGAATACGAGACGGAGGAGGGCCAGGGCCTAGCCACACCATATGGTGGTGTGGGTGACCCCTGGCCATGCCACCAGGTGGTGTGGGCCCCCTGGCCGCCCACCGACCTTGCCTCTTCACCTATAAGATGCCTCCCGATGCAAAAACCCTAAATCAAACAGCCTCTAGCCACGAAAAGTTCCGCAGTGCCGCCGCCACCGAAGGGGAGATTCGGGGGATAGAAAGTCTCTATTCCGGCACCCTACCAGGACAGGGAAGTGCCCCCGGAACCATCTCCATCGATCTCCACCACCATCTCCATCGCCGTTGCTGATTCCCATGATGAGGAGGGAGTAGTTCTATCTCTAGGCTAAGGGTTCTACCGGTAGCTATGTGTTCATCTCTCTCTCTATGCATGATCATATTGTGATCATGAGCTTTGTAATCAAGTAGATCTACCTTGCTACTCAAGTGCTTTAATAGATCTCTGCTCTCCCCATGTGTGTGAAAGTGACAGCGTGCACACCATGGTGGCACTTAGGCTAGAGATTACAAATACTTGTTATGAGTTATATTTGGAGTTGGATGTCTTTATGAAATTGTGGTGTTTGTTGGAACCATCTAGTGCTCAAGGTGACAGTGTGGGGTTATCTAGATGGGACATGCTTACTTTGAGGTGTGATGTTATAGCCCTACCATGGATTAGAGTGTCCAACCAGAGAGTAGTTAAGAGTAGTATCATAAAGAGAAGATATTTATATGAGAGTGTTCACTAGTGAAAGTATGATCCCTATGCCTTGTTTCTAAACATTGAAACACCATTTGCGATTAGATCTGTTACATGTTTGCTTGCTGCCATCTTATTTCAGTTTGCCTTTAATCTCTTCCACGCCATCAAGCTATTTTCTAGCACCGTTGTCTTATATCTATACCACTTGTATTTCACTATCTCTTCGCCGAACTAGTGCACCTATACACCTGACAAGTGTATTGGGTGTGTTGGGAACACAAGAGACTTCTTTAATCTTGATTGCAGGGTTGCTTGAGAGGGGATACCTTTGACCACTTCCTCCCTGAGTTCGATAAACCTTGGGTGATCCACTTAAGGGAAAACTTGCTGCTGTTCTACAAACCTCTGCAGTTGGAGGCCCAACAACTATCTACAAGAATAGAAGTGCGTAGACATCACAAATCATGCAAAGAATAAAAACGCCAATGCAACATGAATGCATCAAGACTCAAGACACTAAACTAAGAAATACACCTAATGACTTCCGGGTTGCCTCCCGGGAAGCGCTTTCTGATAACCAAGTAGCCAGGATTTTCTCCATTATTATTTCAATAGATAGGAGCCAGAGAATTATTTATTCTTACCTCCAAAAGAGGTTTGGAGCACTTACTATTATAGCCTGATCGAAGTCTCACTCGCTTACGGTGCATCAGAGTCATGTAGATAAATGTGTTATTGCTCACAAATGACGATTGATGCGCCATGTGTGGTGAGCATACCTCCCTAGATAGCTTCAACAAAAGGATTAGATATTTACATATAAATTCAAACCTTTTACCTTTAATAGAATCACCGGGATACAATTCATAGTACTATTCTTGGGCTACACTATCACGAGGGAACACTTCATAATACTCATCTTTAGCAGCAGGGAAAAATTCAAAAGTGTCTCTATTCTCTAGTTGATCACCCTTTCTACCATGTTCATCAGTTCTAAAGTTATCAATCCACTCACAAAAAGAAGCATCATCAACAAATATTTCATCAAAGATGTGCTCTCCCGAAACCTGCTCATTAATACTACAATGATTTATATCCAGTTCATAATTATTAGTGTTCTCCAAATGAGTATCTAGGCATAAAGCCTCCACAGATATATTATCTTCAATTTCAACACAATAAGAATCATTACTAGAGATTGAGGCATCATAAACAAACTTATTATTAGTAGAATGATGTTTGTCTTCAACCTCACCTTTTTGGTGTTCCTCCTCGTTATCTAGTGGTTCATGCAAAATGTTAGTTGCAGGAACTATTGTTTTACATAGCTCCTTACTCTTTATCATAAGTGCATTCCTACTAAAATGTTCTTGACAATAGTTGACAATATAATCCATAATATTATGATACCTTGCTAAATCCTCATTATCGCTACTTTTCATAATAATACCAATTTTCCTAAGCAGCTCATGAGACCCTTCATAAACTATGTATTCCAAGAGTTTTACATTATTACCATATATGTGAGTATTGGTTTATAAAATTCTTTAAAGAGAGGAATGCATTCATAATCATAAAGCTTGTTAGGCTTACCATTATATTGCCTCATCCTTTCGAATAAATTTGACAAATTACCAAAACAGTAATCCACCTGCTCCCACATGTCCATTAGATGCATATCCTCAAGGATTAGCAGTTCTTCTTCGTGTTCATCCTCTTCTTGGGAAGGAACTTCATCCTTCTCCAATGGGATTTCCTGCAAACGATTAACATAGGGCACTACGGTTCTACGATGTGTCTTCATAATAAGTGCATTCTCACTAAAATGTTCTTGACAATACCAAGAAATATGTTGCAAGATTTTATAAGCCATTTTTACGAGAACACTATCTTCACTATTAATACGTGATATAACATGTATTATTAGCTCATGGGCACCTTCAAAGATAACATACTCTAATAATTCACTAGTGGTATCACCATTATTATAAGCCACTGAAGATTGATTAAAGGTATCAGATCATTGAAAATGAAAGTAGTGCCCAAGTTTCATACATTGAGGACATATTATTGGATCGTCTATCGTATCCAGAGAAATTAACTTTTTAGCATATTCCACTATTTGGGAATACATTTCTCTTACCATCACATTGCTCATTTGTTCTTCAAAATACTCATCCTCCTCTTCCAATGAGGATTCCTGTCCCATGTTAATAGCATCACAATATTCATAGAAAGATTCATTTTCTAGTTCCTCACCAAAGTCCCCAAAATCACTGTCTAGGCACGAATCCTCCTCAGAACAATCATCATAAGTTTGGGACTTATATAAATCATTACTAGATAATGAGATATCATTTGCATGCATACTATTTGTGTGTGGAAAGTTATTTTTAGAAGTAGGAGATTCAAGTGGTTGATCAAGTTGCTCCTCTTCATTCTTACGAAGATAACTTGCGAGTAGCTCAGCGAAAGTCTTACCTCCGGGCTTACCTTCCACTAGTTGAGAGGGTGCAACATCAAGTGCCACCTCTTTATTAACAACATGTTCTAGTGGTTTAGGTGGTGGCTCTTTGAGTGGAATTGCCTCCACATTATCTTTTGGAGCACCCTGCAAAAGGTTAGATTCTTCTATGGCAGCTTTAATCTGCCCAACAATAAATTCATTATCATGGAAGTTATCTTGGAAATAGTAGAATATAGGGTGAACTTCTTTATAGATCATATCGAGTGGTTTACTTTCTACATGTATATCTCTTAAACAAAATAACAACTCTTTGCAACTAGTAAAAAGCACAAATTGTAATGTGTCCTCCTCAGCAAGGCATTTAAACTCATCTCTATTATAGTCTGCTAGTTTGGTATCAAAATAATTATTCTTACATTGATAATTGAGGTGATCTCGATATTCGCAACAATCACACCATAATTGATAAGAGGCACATAGTGTGGATGAATACTTGTCCACCCAAGTCAACCATTCTTTTAATATGCCTTGCCTCTTATGAATATCTCCCAAAGTCCTTCCCTTGTCCACCCAAGTCAACCATTCTTTTAATATGCCTTGCCTCTTATGAATATCTCCCAAAGTCCTTCCCTTTGACTCCTCCATTATAGATCTCGGAAGACATGATTAGTAACAAATATTTTTATGGGTTTTTGGTTTGTAAGCAAAAGCAAAAATAAAAATTCATAAAATAAAGAAAAAGCTTAAAACAAAATCTAGAAAAACTAAAATAAATACACAAAAGCTAAAAGACCTACAACGCTTAGCTCCCCGGTAACGGTGCTAGAAAATAGCTTGATGACTGCAAGTGCACAGATCGTTTGTAGCTAGTTTCGAAATAAAGATATCGAGTCCACATGGAGCAGGAGTTTGAAGTCTAATATCTCTTTGAACTAAATACTGAAATAGTAATGCTAAATAACGTTCTAAGTAACAAGATAAAATGCGAGTTTTGTGTAAAAGATAATTTTGGGTTTTCAAATAAGAGAACAATAAGTAGACTAAAGCTGTAAGTAAACGATAGCATGCAAGTATGATTAAGAAAGTCTGCAAGATGATGGAAAGAGTTCTCAGGGAGTAGTAGATCCACCGCTAGTAATTAGAAAGAGTGAATAAAATTATTATAATGAATAAGACCATTTATGATATGTGTGGGAGGAGCTCCATATATGGACGAATAGGAAGCAACCACTGCACACATCATCCGTCATAACCACAATAGACAGCAATCGACATCAATTGAATTACTGCGCTATTAAGGGACTTTACCCCATAGGATGTATTCCATGGCATGGACAATGTTTCGTGAGGTCTCCTCGGTTCCCAAGTTGATACGTAAAGAATGACAACAACTTTATAGTCACCATAAGTGCTATCATCCCTCCTTCTTCCAAAAAGTAGTTCCCCCATCTAGTCCTCAGTGAGGCAAATATTGAGTGGCGCGCTTCACCCAACATCAAGATGAAGGAAATCTAACACAGACACATAATGAACAATATCACATAATAATCTTTATCTCAATTCAATCTCATACTAGGGTTTCTCCATCTCCCCAAGAACAAAAGAAACTACTCACACATGAAGGCGATCAACATCATGGATAGAATATGGATGAAGTATGATTATACAACTGAAGACAAGTGCAAATCCAAGATTCAATCTAGAATTACAAGATGTAACCAAAGGGGATCGGTGATGGAGACATTGTTGATGAAGATGATGATGTAGATCGACGTGGAGGCCTTCAAGATCCTAGTCCCTTCTCCTCTTGTGTGATGGTGATGTTGTAGATCTAATTGGAGGCGGCTATGGTGGTGGCACGGCGGCAGGGCTCTGCCGTCGTGGAGGATATGGCTTGGTGGCTCTCTCATGGGTCCCCTTCCTTTATATAGGCCTTGGGGGGGTGCCCTAGGGTTCCCCCAATACCGTCATATGACTTAGGGAAGGTTCTGGAGCTTCTCTAGGGCGAAATCCCGTCGTTTGCGACCTTTTTCGCAACTATACAGTGGGAACTATACGGCCGAAAAAATGCTTCCCGCCGTATAGTTGCTCATGTTTCGCAGTGTTTTGGCTGCTATTTCTTCATACAAACTCCGATTTGGGTGTTCTTGGGCTCGTTGGATTCATATCAACGAGGTACAATCCAATAGTCTTGGATATTTATTTTGAGAAGTTGGAAAAATTCATTTTTTCCAACACCCAAATGGCTAAGTCTGGTCCCTATAGCTCCTCCATAATATGCTCTCTCTGTTCCTTTTGCCTTTGTTTTATCCACAATCATCATCAACACCTACACACATGTCATAGACAATGAAAGTGATAAAATTCTACCTAAACTACTAAATGTGCAAAGCTCATATGAAAGTAAATGAGAACTAGAAGTCATGCATATAAGGCATAGCTATAGCTGGAAGAAACATGATATGAGAGATAAATGGCTCATTTTATATGGCTAAAAGAGGTGGTATTTCACAACCATCAGCTTTCAAATGAGATGACCAAGGTCATGGCAATATGTTTGCCATAGTTTATGATAACATGTCCATGTGGATCTCACTTGCATGGTGGGTCCAAAAAGTTAGTGTAGGTCGGAGTGGGCAGGAAGGTAAATATTGAAGAAGGGCAGGGAAACATCGATGGGGTGATGTACTTGGGAGAATGCAAATTTACCACATATATCCCTCTTTTATTGGAGGCCTCCTCGTGTTCTTGTTTTCGAAGAAGGGATGGAAAAGGAGTTTTGCATTCTAAAAAGAGGTGAAGTATGTTTGAATGGATGCATGGGATAGTTTAATGGACGGGTGCGATGTTTGGGCGCCGTACCAAAATTTTGAGGTCGAAGCTTCTAGCATACGCTACTCTGACGTGGGGCCGCTCAGATGCGCTATCACCGTCTAGACCCACACGCCAGCGAGAGTTGCTTTCCAGCATTTAAATGAGTTTCTAGGCATTTGCTAAAATTTTCGAACAATTCACAGCTTTCAAGGAGATGACCATCGTCAAAAAAAGGTGACCAAGGTCATGGCCATAGTTTATGATCACTTGTCCGCATTTGGTAGATCGGTGCATCTTGGAAAATCAACCAATATGTTTGGTTCCAAATTTGAAGTTTGTTTTCGAATTTCCAGGGTAACAACAATGTGTTTTGTTGTGGAGCAACTACAAATATGATGTCTCAAAATGCCACTGCCCCCATTTTCCCACAATGTATAACGCCCTTTCAAGCTTCCAGGCTAAATTTGTGCAATAAAATAATTTTTGGGGCTGGATGTTTGAATGGATGGGCGGGATATTTTGGCGTTCTGCCAAAATTTTGAAGTTGAAGCTTCTATGGTACACCACTCCCACTTGGGATGCTCTCCCCAGCAGATAGACCCACACGCATGTATGCTTTCCAGCATTTAATGAGTTTATAGACATCTGCCAAAATTAATGAACATTAATTCAAGGGTTTCAAACAAGATGACCAAGGTAACAACCATAGTTTCTGTATCGTGTCCATGTTTTGTACTACTCCGTACATTAATGCATCTTTGCTAATCAAGCTTACAAACGTGTCCATATTTGGTAGATCGGTGCATCTTGGCATTTCAAGCAATGTTTACAAAAGGAGATTCCAGATTTGATGGATAATGCCCTACTTTCATGAATTTCCAAGCTTCCTAGCTAAATATGTGCAATAAAATGACTTCTTGATAATTTAAAGTAAGTATGTCTAATTTCGGACTACAAAGTGTGTGATATAGCTTTCTCTTGACTTTTAAAAAATAATTAGTCAAATATTGGAGAACCACCGAGAGTTTTGCAAGATTCAACTTTTTGATATGAATGTAATGGCATCATATTTGGGCCATTTTTTTTAAATTAATAAAGAAACAAAATATCAAATGAAGTACAACCATTATTTTCTCTGTTCGTGTATCACTGTGTGCATTAGCTAATTTCCATGAAAAATATAATCTTAAAATTTGATAACTGTTGATAAAACTCGTTTCACAATATGGCGTACCATCTTTGAACATTCATGGCTTTAAAAAACTAGATGACCAATGTCAAGGCAATATGTGTTACCATACTTTATGATAATGTAACCATGTTTGCTGGATTGGTGCATATTGGCATTTAAACATTGTTTATAGAAAGAGCTTCCATATTTGAAGTTATTTTAAATTTTCTAGATAATAATGGCTTTAATTTTGTCATACGAGATATGGCGTACCATGTATGAATATGCATGGCTTTCAAACTAGATGACTAAGGTCACATCCATATCTTTGCTATAGTTTATAATAACATGTCCATATCTGGTAGATTGGTGCATATTGGAATTTAAAATATTATTTACAAAGGGAGCTTCCAAATTTGAAGTTATTTTCAATTTTCCAAGCGACGATAGTGGCTTTTGTCGTGAAGCAACTACAAATAAGTATGGCTCAAAATCCCACTGCCCTAATTTTCACACAAGATATATATAGCCTATTGTTTAGGACTCGATTTTTTTTGGGTTGAGGGTTTGGGGGTTTAGGGTTTATGGTTCATGGTTTAGGATTTTAGGGTTTAGGGGTTTAAGGTTTAGTTATTATGATTTAGGGTTCAGGATTTAGGGTTTTAGTGTTTAGGGTTGTCTAGGTTTTAGGGAATTTTCAATAATAATGTTCTAGCTTTATATATATGCATATATATATTTGTGGAATAGAATGGTGTTATCACAATTTAATGGAAGTATCTCGAACTTTTATCTATAAGTGCATGATACCTGCTTGGTAAGGGGTTGAGGGGTTGAGGGTTTAGGGTTCCAGGGTTTACGGTTTTTAGGGTTTAGGGTTTAGGTTTTAGGGATTTAGGGTTTAGGTTTTAGGGAATTTTCAATAATGTTCAAGGTGCTTTATGCTTATATTCGTGGAATAGAATGGTGTCAGCACAATTTGATGAAAGTATATCTAAATTTTTTATGTACAAGTGCATGATACCTCCTTTGTCAGGGTTGTTTAGGGGTTGAGGGTTTAGGGTTTAGGGAACTTTCAATAATGTTCAAGCTTTATGGTTATATTCGTGAAATATAATGGCGTTACTGCAATTTAATGAAAGTATCTCAAATTTTGATCTATAAGTGCATGGTACCTGCTTGGTTAGGGTTTATGGGTTGAGGGTTTAGGGTTTTAGGATCTTACAGTTTAGGTTTTATTGGTTGATTAGGTTTAGGGTTTAGGGTTTAGCTAC